>CM060681.1:147100332-148432582 GCA_030686995.1 Artemisia argyi
CATTTGGACCTGGAATTGTTGATGAGGATGCTGATTCAGCAATATTGCTTGCTATTAGCCTGTTATTTCCATGTTGAACCAATATATTATTGGCTCCTCCTGTTCTTCCACCCCTATAAAGGTGGCTACCTCTTCCTCCTCTTCCTCGAGGAATCATTACTGCAAAAATTCACGGGTTAAGAAATCAGGAAGAATATTATCTTTCCCTTTTTTATATTTTATTGTAAAATCAAATGGGGCTAATTGAGCTTGCCATCTAGCATACATTTGCTTAGAAACATCATGTTTAAAGTCTTTATTAAACATAAACTTAGCTGCTTGGCAATCTGTTTTAATTATAAAATGTTGATTGTATAAATCTTCTTGGAATTTTAAAACACATTTTATTATAGAAAGAATTTCTTTTGCCACAGTAGCATAATTCTTTTGAGCATTATTCCATTTTTCAGAATGAAATCTAACCAAAATTTCTTGTTTATTTTCTGGATTTATTTGTTTCAAAATTCCACCATACCCAATATCTGAGGCATCAGTTTCTATAACTTTATTCCAATTTGGATTTGCCAATGATAAACAAGGAAGACTAGAAACTTTTGTTTTGATTCTTTTGACTGCTTGAGTATGGTTTTGAGTCCATGGCGAAGGAGTCTTTTTTAATCTATCATATATAATAGCTGTATCCTTAGCTAAATCTTTATAAAAAGCTGAAATATAATTTAAGCTTCCTAAAAACCTTTGTAATTGAGTTTTATCTAATATTACATCTGGAAATTTAGATGCAAACTCAATACTTCTATTAATAGGAATAATTTGACCTTTTTCTATATTATGACCCAAAAATCTTACTTTTGTTTGAAAAAGCATCATTTTTGGTTTTGAAATAACTAGGCCATTATTAATAATAATTTTTTCAAATATATCCAAATGTTTAAAATGGGATTCTATATCTTTTGAGAATATCAGAATATCATCAATATAAACAATTATAAAATTACTAAATGGATTAAAAATATCATTCATAATATTCTGAAATTCAGAAGGTGCATTTTTAAGACCAAATGACATAACATTCCATTCATATTGTCCAAAGGGGACATTAAAAGCAGTTTTATATCTGTCATTTTCATTAATTTGGATTTGCCAGTATCCTGACTTTAAATCAAATTTTGAAAATATAATGGCATTATAAAGTCTATCTAATAAATCCTTTTTATTAGGAATAGGATATCTAATCCATTTTAAAACTTTATTTAGGGGTTTATAATTTATAACTAATCTAGGAACCCCTCTTTCTTGTTCTGAATGTTTATTAACATAAAAAGCAGTACAAGACCATTGAGATTTTGAAGATTTAATTAATCCTTTTTGTAATAAAGAAGCTATTTCTTTTTTACATAATTCTAATAATTCAGGTTTCATTTGACCAGGTCTTGCTTTTGTAGGAATATTATTTTCAGAAAATCCTTCTTCATATGGAAGACTAACAATATGTTTTTTTCTATTCCAAAAAGCATTTGGATGATCATTACAAATTTTTAAAGAGAATTTATTTTCAATCATTTGTATTTTTTCCTTTAATTTAGGATTTTCTAGTTTTTCTTCAATAGTCAGCATATTTATTTCATCTTTAAGAAAACATATTTGTTTATTTTTTGTCATAATTTGATCTTTTAATTCTGAAAGCATTCTAGTAACCGGTTGAGTAATGAATTCAAATGTTATACTTTTACCATTAAAAGTACCAGTAATTCCATCTTTATCGACCTTTTTAAGAGGAAATAGTTTGTTTATAAAAGGATTTCCTAAAATAATTTGATTAGTCATATTTTTGACTAATATAAAATTTGTAGGTATACAAACATTATTTTTACAAATTTTTGCATTTTGTAATTTATAATTAATATGTATTTTTTCACCACTTACAGTACCAACTGAGTGTGATGTTTTTATAAAATACTTTGTAGGAATTAGTCCTTCTTTGACACAATGTAAATCTGCTCCACTATCTATCAAAGCAGTAAACTCCTTAATTTCAGTATTATTAATAAGTAAAATTACTTTTACCCACCATTTTTGGGTTGTTATCATTTCTAAGGTCTGAAGAAAATCATTATCTTCTTTTTCAATTATTTCTTCATCTTTACTAATATTATTAATTTTCTTTTTGACTCTACATTTATTTGCAAAATGACCAACTTTTCCACAGTTATAACAAGTAATTGTTGGTTTATTATTTCTGAATTGTTTTCTTATTTGCCTTTTTTCCCTTCTTTTTTCAAATTTATAAGGATTTTTATTTTTTAGAAACTCTTTTCCTTTTGAAGATTTATAAAACTTTTTGTCAACAGAAGTTGAACAAGCCATTCCAAATCGATCACGAAAATGGCCTAATTGTTTTCTTTCATTAATATTTTGAGTTTTAATTTGTTGATTTAGCTTTATTTAATTACATAAAGCCAAACCTTCTTGAATACAAGTTCCTATTAACTTGCCATAAGTAAAACTATCATAATTGATAGTTGCTTCATCTTTTCGAAGGGTATTTCTTACCCTTTCAGCAAATAAATTAGGTAAGCCATCTATAAATTTTGACTTCCAATGGGTAGTATTAGAGTCAGGAAGTTCCATAACTCTACTAAGGAAAGTATCCTTATATCATCTAAAAGAAGTTAAGGTAGGATATTTTAATCCATTAAGAAGAGTTCTAATATTTTCTGAATTATCAGACCATCTTCCAGTAAAGTGTTCAATTATATTAACAATTAGTGTATAAACAGCATTAGGCGTTTCAACACCATTTTCTGTTTTAACTGTATCAAGGACAGTTTGTTTATCTTGACTTATAAGATAATTATCCCACCATCCTTTCAATTGTCCTGTAAAACCTGCTATAATCATTTTTGCAACTGTTTTATCATTATTACCATTATTTTTAGCAATAGTAGAGTACATCATCATACAATGTACTAAATTATAGATTTGTCTTTCTGTATAACCATCAATATTCCATTCATATATACTTTTACCACTATAACTATTATTGATAACATACTCCTGTTCTTCATGAAGAACATCTTGAGGAGTAGGTCTAGGATAATAATATAATTTTTGAGAAGGCTTATTAGCATATTTACTGTTATATCCTTCTATTTTATTAATATTTTTATTAATTTTATTTTTATATTCTTCGTCAGACCCATCATCTTCATTATCAATAATATTTAATTTTAATTCCTTTATTCGATTTTCTATTAATTTTTGTAATTCTAATGTTGATTTTAATTTAAAATTTTCTATTTCAGGAGGTGGTTGTATACCAGCAACTGCGTGTGAACAACTAGCCTCATTATTATCTTTAACAATTTTTTGTTTTTCATTTTTTAACTGATTTATTTGACTTATAAGAGTTTCAACTCTATTATAAATAGAAAATATTTGTTCTCCCAAAACTATTAAATAAATGTTAGAAAAATTCTGTTGTTGTATTAACTGGTTAACATGACCAGTTGTGATAGATATAGTTTCATTTTCAAATAATTTTTGAAAGGCTGAAAAATGTATATGAACATCTTCTTTATTTATAACAAAGGGTTGTTGTGGAGGAAAAATTTGTTTAGAATTTTGACCATTTATTAATTTATAATCTCTTTCCAAAACTGATATATAATCTATAAGATAATTATGAATGAACCATGGAACAAAATAAATAATTCTATTAACTTGTGATAAATGATTATAAAATTTTTCTTGCATATTCTTTTTGTCTTCTTTTGAGTAATTTTTAAAAAACCATTTTCTAAAAGGTTCCCATTTGGGTAATTTAAATTCTTGAGAAATAATCATTCTGGCTGAAGAGCCAGGAGAAAAATCAATTTCTTCCCTATTATTCATTAAATAGAAAAATTTATTTCAGAAGGAGTAATATTATCTTCATCATTATAATTTCCTTGAACAATATTATTTCTAATAGTTAGGTTTTCAATTTTTTGTGGAAAACTTTCTTCTCTTATTTGAGAAGTAGATGCCCTAGCTGTAGAAGGTATATTAACCTCATAATCTAGATGACTAGAAAATACAGATCTATTAGACCTGCTTCTTCTTATTAAAGCATTAGCATTATCCAAATCTTCTTGTTCAAACTTTATTTTAACAGTTCCATCAGAAGTTTGCAAAACATTAGTAAGATTACTATTAATTTTTGGTTGAGGAGGTATAGCTCCTTCCAAAAGCCAATTTTCAGGAAATTCAATTTCATTCCACTTTATAATTTTCCGTGTAGATATTTTAGACATATCTAAATTACTTTCTATTAAGATGGTTTCATTATTTTTACTAAACCTTTTACATTTAGGATTCATAGTAGTAAGAGGTCTGAAATATATTATATAACAAATACATATTAATTCAGAACTAGGCATATAATCATAACCATGAGTTTTAACATTTAAAATTAAACTTTCAAGTATATTAACATCAGATAAAGATAATTGCAAATTAGGATAAACATTAAAATAGACTGGACCATGAGCCAGGCTAGATTGGATAATTCCAATTAGAGATTGCTGCCAATTTCTATTACGACCATCTCTTAAGACTGCTAAAAAACTTTCTGGTAACCCTTGTAAAGTTAAGGGTTTAAATGCAACTTGTATTAAACCTATATGTAAATAATTATAATTTTGACGATATTTTTGAAGATCTCTTTCATTTAATAATTTTAAAACCATTTCATTATTATCAAGAGTATATATATATATATATATATATATATATATATATATATATATATATATATATATATGTATATATATATATGTATATATATATATGTATATATATATATATATATATATATATATATATATATATATATATATATATATATATATATATATATATATATATATATATATATATATATATACTAGATGTCGAAGCCCGCCCGATGGACGGGCATGACATATAATTATAATTTTTATGGTGTCAGTTAACGGAAATTTAATTATAAGGACATCGATTTTATTTAATTTTGTTATAGTATTAGTTTATGTTTAAAAAAAATTTAAGAAAATGGGAGTTTGACGTACATTTTAATTCTTTTTTTTGTATTTTAAAAAACGAAGAGTTGTTTCGTTATTTTTATATTTGTTGTAATTTTTATGGTGTTAGTTAACGGTAAATTATTTTTAAGTACGTCGAGTTTGTTTAATTTTGTTATGGTATTAGTTTATGTTTAAGAAAATTTAAGAAAAAGCGAGCTTGACGTACATTTTAATTGAGTTAAACATTCTGGTGATGGAGGAAGTCAACATAGTTATGTTTCTCGAATACACATAGTTAAATACACTTCCTAATTAACTTATAATAGTAGATGCATCTCATAACTCATATTAGTCATTTAGTCATACCTCTTATAAGCCATACTCTTAAATCCTAATACTACTTAGATTACAAAATTAATTAAGAATAACGAAAAAACGTAAACGTTATATAAGTGTAGTAGTGAGACCAAGGAATTCAAACATAAGTCTACTATCACTAAGCCTCCCAACAGGGTCAATCCGTCAAATTTTATTACGAACTTCTTGAACTCTTTTTCCTAGAATTAGCCTATGCGTCATCTGTAGTAAAGAATTTATTTAGTTAACTCTTACTCAAAGAAAAGTTCAAGATATTGGATACTTTGAGTACAAACGTAGAGACCTAGTAAGTACTCAAAAAATTTTCTCATTGCAAGTTTTAGCTTATGTATGTAGACCCATATGCATTGGTCCATTTTAATACTCATTTGCATTTGACTATCTGCAGTAGGAAGAATATCAATTGGAAAGAGATAGTAATTAATTATCAATATTTATAAACCAATGTATACAAAGCTAATATTCCTTTGAAACACTATAAATTCATGGTATGTATGGAGGTGTATTGCGAGTTTATTTCTTGGCAGCTTCAGGCTTGCAGCAGCAATTATTCTATTGAGATTGAAGGAATATTGTTATTACCAGTTCCAACATCGTCATGATGTCAAAGTGTGTGTAAATCTCTAAAAAGGCACCATAACCATTTGCGATCAAGAATGTCCTGGAGTGAGAAACGCACAGAATGAGACCAATAAACAATGGTCTCATGAATTTACCAATCTGCAGAAGCAAGAGGTTAGTTACTACCATAACTGACAATGAAATTTTTAAGAAATGATTCACACAACTAAACACAACTTATGCCTACCTTGTAGAGAAAAGATTGTTCACTCCTATAGCGGTCATAAAAGAAAGTTGCAACAGCAACACTTATAAGAGGGTAAATAGGATAAAGAAACATGCAATTCAAAGAACCATTCAGCTAAATTCAAACACTTCTTGTTAGACCCTAAACTTCCAGCACTAAAAATACGATCTTCAAAATAAGAGTCTAAACTTCAATGGTTAGTAAGTAAGTAACATCACTAAAGCACATGTGCAGATCTAGTGACATTAGAATATTTATAAAAAAGAACCTTGAGGGTGCCTTTGCAATGGTGAAAGATGGATGATACTGATAAATGTCACAAACCACCTAAGCATCCTAATATGATCTAAGTAAATAGTCTATAGCGAGATACGGATTTGTTGTCTATAAAACTTTAAACTTACATCTTTTCGAACCTAAAGCTCCACTTCTTTAACGCCAATCTTAGATAAAGCATAATAAATAATAAATATTTAGAAAAGAATGGAAGTCAAATGTAGATACCAAATCTGATTCCATTAATATGTTAACTCTTTTGGTCATTTCCCCTTGAAACAGGTTCGTCCATCATTCGGACCAGTATCATCTGAAAATATGGATATGATTTTATATAGCACGTACTACCTCGTGTTATGACACATTTTCTGGGCCTTCTTGTTGGTGCCACACCTTTTCAGGCACTCGTAGTCTCAGCTCGTCTCCTAGAGTCATGCATTCTTTAAAGTGAGCACCTTTTTTATGGTAATTTAACTCCAACATACTTTAGAAAATCTTCTACACGCCTGCACTCAAAAGCGACCATTCTTTAACATCCATTAGACCACTCTTTGATATTGTATTTTCTTGGTTTAACTTGTCATAGGATATGAACAAAAACGGCAAGAACATATATAAACTGAGGACATTGACATGACATCGGACCTTAGTTCTCTTGCTCAAGTTTGCCTCCTCAAGTTGCTAAATCGAGTAGGAAATCTCATTTACTGAATCATGTGCTCCTCTAAAATCACATAATTACTTCGGTTAAGTATATGATGGGCCTTATTATTAAACTAACCAACAACTTCTAATTTGTTTGGTCGTATAGAAACCTAACTCTTAAGTTCGTGAATTCTAAGATATTATACAACATCATAATTATCACATGAAATTTCATGGTGAGTTTTAATGCCAATTAATGATATCCATGACATAATATAATTCCTCCATGACCCCATAAAATGACCCTAGAACTGCATTTGAAGTAGTTATAATTGTAACTTATGTATAAATATGAAGAAGCCCGGCTAGTTGATCCCGCACGACCTATCCTTCCAATCTAGATATTAGTATACAATGTCATCTGGTCTATTTTGCTTATACTCTTTTCCTTTCGACACCACGAACGACGCTTTGTTTTAAAAAGTACGTTTGGAACAAATATAGAGATCATGTGAATCCTGTAGACTAAAAATGACACATTGTACTGAAGAATATAGAAGCCTACCATTTAAAGATTCAGCGCAAAGAAGGCCAAAGAGCTTTGTTATTCACTACATTACAGCTCTTATGGAAATCCTCATATGCAATGACAAAATTAAAGGGATTGCACAATGACACGACACCACAAAGAGAACGTCTATCAGATTCTTGCAATGACATGTAGCATTGTAATTAATGGAACAATAGTTTATATGATTACATTCAGCTAAATATTTTGTATTGCTCTCAGTAAGCTTTTAGGTTCCTCTCAGTAAAGCTAATATCCATCAAAAAATAAATATATGAATCATAGTATATTCATCTTAATAGTAAAGCTAATATCCATCAAAAAATAAATATATTCAGTAAAGCTTTTAGTATGGGTACTAAGTTGTATGTGATTTTGACTTTGTTTGCGAATATGCATAAAAAAAATAAATATATGAATCATAGTATAACTGATTATCAAATTTCAACATTAAGATTATTGAAATCTGACCCATATATACAAATACATAGATAGGATGTGACCGTAAACTTACTCGTTCATACTTCAACCCATCATTCTAGAAGAGGACGCACTAACGTTTCTTTGAAGTTCTAATGCTGAAGCTACAAAATAAAAACATCCAGTTAATTTAGTTTCATCAAATTTTAAAGTATTTTACCGCCTCTAACAATTCCATATCACATAACCACTTTCATCACGCAACAAAAGCATCCCCTAAACACTACCAAGTAAAGAAAAAGAAAAAACCACTCGATTTGATTAATCTCTGCATATACAGAAGATTGAGCAAAAAAAATTTACCTTTGATATTTATAGTGGTTCCAATCTTGAGTCCAACTGATGAGGTAAAAAATTAAAAAAGACTCATATCAGTTAAATAACATGCGTACAAAAAAAAAAAAAAAAAAAAAAAAAAAAAAAAAAAGCTCGTATCAGTTAATTAACATGCAAACTTTTGTTGTTGTGCAACAGAACTTAAAATTCGAGTGAACCTATTGAATATCACCGAGATTAACAATGCCTTACATGCTGCTATACTAACGCGGTTTTCTAGCTTGTTTGTCGCTTTGCCCACGAAATTATTTGGTTTTAAAATCCTGCAAGAGGAAACCCACCAGTTTGGAATTTATGTACCAGACGCCGTGCTTACACCAGCTTGTCTTTCGTGTGCTGTAACAATAACAGGTGATGGCACACGTGTATTAGCAATTTAAACGAACGGCAAAATGCAAAGCACGAAGACATAAAACTATAGAAAACGGATAAAAATAAAACAGGAAAAGTACACTGACGGTTGCTTGTAGATGCGTCTACGTTTGCATCCATGACAGTAGGGCGCACCGATATTGTTGGCATTTCGGCTGTAACTGTACCATGGACAACTATCATGACACATGCATCGAGTAAACTGGAACGGCAAATGGAAGTATGCATCAGAAAATTATAAAAGATACGTACAGTGGCTAATACGTGTCGCGCTACTGGAAGGACTATTACCACAGACCATCCTCACCTATTACAATGACATCCCAAAATATATTCGTATCAGAAAAAATTAGCACCATTATGCCCGAAATAGGCTACTGATCAGCTTACATCGGTAACTACCTGTACACTAATTCTGCTGCAGATACGTGACACGGCCATAAGAATCAGAAACACGCAAGGCGGCTGCAAAAACATGACGCAAAATCTGTATCAGCATAGTATATTTAAACTTGTAATGTCATTGTTAAACAAATGAGTTTAACCGCTTTCCGAGTAGTCCTAATACAAAGCAATTTTTCCACTTTTAACTCCAGCATAAACAAACACTTGGAATAATTTACACTTATTATGTTTGCCACATCAGTCCATGTATACCAGATTTATGAAATAGATTCGAAAATGATGTTCCACGTTACATGTTTTATAGAAAGTGGTTTTTAAAATATACACCCGCTCGAAATGTTTTAACATATGATCATACATTCAGTGACGACTTGCAAGCCACATAATCGCGGACAACTTACAGTATGACATTATCTTAATCCATCTAATTGCTAGGCAATAACTATTCAAAAGTTCGAAAACACATATTAAAGCAACATTAGACTTCAATTAATTGCTTTTATTTGCTGTATAAGTGCTAGAAAATGTATATATATACATATCCGTGATATAATCAAATGTGAGTGACTATACAACAGTGGTACCTTCGGTAGATACTAAAGGCTGAGAAATACGTCCACCCATGCTACAGGAGGCTGCAAACCCAAAAGATAAGAAACACACATCAGTTATTAACAACACACAACCGCAAGAAAGCGCGTCCAATAAAACGTATTAACACAATACTACCTGTTGACACCGGTATCTCATCCAATTTCCTGTTCCCCTTCCTGGTAACCGACACGGGGAACAAAATTTGCTGATGACTACCAATAGCCATCGTGTGTAGCGGAGTGCGAATACAATGAAAAAAGAAACAATTTGGTAAAGTTAATAAGTACCTGTAGACAATGATTCTGTTGCTACTAATTCTGCTAATGTAAGTTAATTCCTTTTGTACGTAGCACCTATATACATATATAAACAAATAAATAAATAAAAAACATGAGAAACATATTCATACAAACAAATAAAAGGATATAAAATATTTATGCATAGCTTTTGCATCCATGACAATAGAATTCGAAAGAAATTTGATGTACCTTCGTGCATATAAAATATTTATGCATAGCTTTTGCATCCATGACAATATAATTCGAAAGTAATTTGATGTACCTTCGTGCATCCAGCCAATTAATAACCGTTTTATATTACTCTAATATTTTCCAAAATGGTTTCTATTGAGCCATGCTGATCAAAAGAACAAAAATTAGCACACAAATAAAATACTTGGTGTGAAACTCACGTTTTATCTTTAATGCTGTCACAATAATCACACCCAAATAGAATGCACTGATCGATAAATTGATCCATCGTGAGATTCAGTTCCTCCAAAACCTGACATAAAACAGTCACGTATGTTAAAAAAACTCACAGAAAAACAATTATTTTGATATAATTTGTATAGTAAACACAGAAATCATGTTTTACATAGGTTTTTTGAATAGTAAACACAGAAATCTGTAAACGGATGATTGTGATGAAAAAAAGGATATTAGGGTTTTGAGAAAAACTTATATTATGAATGGACTGCCTTTTTTCGTATATGTTTGATTAGGGTTTACCTAAGTTGTAGGGATTAAGATTGACATTGCATAACTTTATTATTTTTGATTTGCAAATTGTAAAACAAATGTTGTGTAGCTCTAGTGGTTGAGATTCATGACAAATATAAGGGACACCCCATGTTCGAATCTTACTATGGTCATTTTTTAAATCCGGATTTTATGAATTAAAAAATTGCTTACTGTGATGACATGGCAGAAAATGAATTACATGGCAATGATTGGGCAATGAGGTGGCAATACGCGTGTAACGCCTCCTGTTATATATAATATAGAGATATATATATATATATATATATATATATATATATATATAACACAGAGACACACACTATTATTTTAGAACAACACAACACACCATCTCACCATCTCCCACTCACCGTCTCCATCGCTACCACCGCACCTCCGCCAAAAACACTGCACCACAACGGCATCAACACCGTACCTCCACCACAACATCATACGATCACTTCTCAATCAGGTTAGTTGTCTTCACGAATTGATCTTCTTGTTCATGTGTTTGACTTCAAATTTCTGGTTCATATTGTTGATTTAAACATGCTAGAATTGTGTATAATTATCAATTTCAGCAACTAGAATAGGTTTTTAATTATGTAACCTTTTAATTTGAATAACCTGAAAATATTTGATTACAAACTTTTATATTTTATGTTATTTTAGTTTTCTACTAGAATGGGACAAATTTGATGAAAAAAATGCATGAAAAATATGGTTATTAAAAGTTGCACACCAGGTGTTTGATAAAATGTCTTAGTAAGATTTATAACTGTGATGCACTAATTTGATTCATATGTGTTAAATATTGAAAGATATGACATATTAGGGCACATGTGTGTAAATTTGTAGCATCAGATTACAGGTTAGGGCACCAGGTTGTATTAGTGCATCTGTGTTTGTGGTTGTTGAATCAGGTTAAAGGTTTGTATGTTTAGTGCATCAATGAACATATTAGGGCATTGAGTATGATTTGTGCATCGCCAGATATTTAAGGCGTCAGTGTTTAGGTTTAGTGTATCCGTCTGTATGTTTTGTGCATTGTTGGTTATAGTAGGGCATCCATTTGTACGTTTAGTGTATCATTGGTCATAGTAGGTCATCCATTTGTATGTTTAGTGCATCGTTGGAAATACTTGGGAATATATTTATATGTTTAGTGCATCGATGAACACATTAGGGCATCAGTGAGTATGACTAGTGTAGTGCATCGTTAGTCATATTAAGATGTTAGTGTATGTTTAGTGCACCCATTTGTTTGTTTAGTGCATCATTAGTTATAGAAGGGCATCCATTTGTATGTTTAGTGCATCACTAGAAATATTTGAGCATCTGTTTGTATGTTTAATGCATCATTGGTCATAGTAGGGCATCCATTTGTATGTGATAAGTGATAATGTCACACATGGAAAAGTATGTTGATATCTTATGACAGACGCTTAATTTATCTTGAATGACATAGAAGTTTGTTGGAATTTGGTAGGTTTGTGTTTTGATCCGTGTGTTGGTGATCATTTTAGACTCTGTTGACTGTTATTGTGATCATTTAAACTTTGTTGTCGTGCTACATGTTTGCAATTAGAATAATTAGCCATTCACATTTTTGTACTATAGCCTTATCATAAAAAGAGTAATTGTTTGTTAAATAATAGCATACTTTATTTAAATCACATGTTTATTTGATTATTTGACTAGTGCATAATGGTATCATGAAACATAGCGTACGTCTTAAAACTGAATATAGCATCAGTTTGTTTGTTTTGTTTAATGCATATATTTTAATAATGTGCCGGGCCATCATTTTGTTTGTTTGTTTTGTTTAAAACAATAAGGCATATGTATGGAATATGATATTGAAATAATAAGGCATCTGTATGGAATAATTTAGTGCATCTTTTTAATGTATTTTAGTGCATCTGTATGGAATATTGTATTGTTTGATGTACTTTAGTGAATCTGTATGGAATATGATATTGAAATAATAAGGCATCTGTGTGGAATAATTTAGTACATTCGTTTGACGTACTTTAGTGCATCTGTTTGCTTATTGACATTGTTATAATAGTCATTATTTGTTTCTAATGACAACATGGTAAACTTCGAGAAAATTGTTGAGCTATAGACCTTGATAGATCTTCTTGAGCACTCTAGAATCGTTAGTAATGTCACTGTAATCAATAACACACTAATAGACAATCTCTGCAACTTGTATTTATAAAGCGGAAACAAAACACAAGCTTGATACTAAGAACTCTTGATCCTCTATGGATCTTTTAATTATCTTCAAAGAATTTTCTGAAAGTTATTCAATACATAAACCGTGTGTTCCTTTTATACTCAAGGAACCCTAAACCGTTTCTCAAGAAACGTATACTCTAAAACTTCTAAAAGATATGCATTATCACTTCCTAAATAAACTCATGCGTATCCAAACTACATTACATAAAATACGGAAATACTATATCCGCAGAAACTAGTCTTCAGCAGATACACTGCTTCAGCAGAAACCAACTCTTCAGCAGGATCCTTTCAGCAGAAACAGCAGCAAAATTCTTACTTCACAGAATTCCCAACAATCCTCCCCTAATCTTGAATTTGACCTGGTTAAGTTCAAGATTCTTGATAGATCTTCAAAATAACATACCAAGAGGATTGTAATAAAATAGCAGCAGCAAAGAATTATCTTCAGCAGAATCTCTATGATCAGCATATACTTGAAAGCTCCATTCTTTGCAGCAACAAATGACCAAATGTACATCAAAACAAATTAGTTTCATACTATTCTCATCACTTCCAGGTGTGTTAACTCCTGTGAGAGGTGAATCATTGAAAATAATGGATTTGATGTCTCTTTACCAATAGCCATCACTACTGGAGTAGCCAAGTGTTCAAAGGTACACTGATAACCACATGATTTTTAGCAAATCATCAGCTATAAACGGATTTGAGATGTCTTTACCTGTAGCCGTTTGCTCAGGACTAGCCAATTATTTTGATGAAAATCATCTTGGTTAACTGATTACCAAATATGGTTTTTCACTGCCTTTACCACAAGCCATATACATGTGGGCTAGCCAATTATTCAGAATCCATAAAGGAAGAATCCATGGTCAATTGACAACCATTTCAACTACTCAGCAATAAAGCATGGGTGAGTTGAAAACCCTATGGTTTTGAGCAAATCATTACAGCTATCAACAGATTTGATGTGTCTTTACCAAAGCTGTACCCTTTGGACTAGCCAACTTTATGATGGAATAGTCAACATCAGGTAAGTTGATAACCAAACCTGCTCACAAACTATACAACAATATGTTACTTTTTTTTTTTTTTTTTTTTTTTTTTTTTTTTTTTTTTTTTTTTTTAAAACAAATATTACAACATAATATCTCTACTCAGATGCTGCTCTGGAAGTCTTAATCCTTTGTTTGAAAACCTTCACCAAAGATTCAGCAAACAATCTTGTATTACCAACTGGATTAGGAGGAATCTCCAACTTTTGTTGTAACATTTTCTCCATCAGAGATACCTTCAGAGGATATTTGTTGGTAAGACCCATAATAATCCTCAGACCAGTAGTAGTTTCCAGTACATGAACATAAGGCATAGGATAGAACTTCCAACTCTGAACTTTCCATTTCTGATTGTTCTTCCAGATATCATAACTGGCACCAGTGGGAGTAGAAGAATCAAACAACACTTGAAGATCACCCAACAATGGCACATTACCAGCATCATCACCCTCAACTACATTAGCATTGCCTTGCGGCAACATTGCTTCCAACATAGGGTGATGTTCCCCAGTATAATTAGTTTTCATTGAGGCAAACAACTTAGAACCTAGACTTTTAATAGGTATATGGGTTCTATCTTCAGTGGTTATGTCTAAAATTATTTGTAAGAATCTAGGGTACATTAAAAACTTATGCTGTTGCTTATCTATATTTTCTAGCATATTATCAAAAATAAACTTAGAAAAATTATAAGTTTCACCCTTAGAAAGACAAACAATACCACAACCCAATTGCAGAGAGAACTGGTTCCATCCACCACACTTGTTGCTCATACATTGAAGCAGCAGATGCACCAAATACCTCCACTTAGGACAAAATTGATTCTTGTGCCACTTGGATGTATCAGTACTTTGATATCCAGCTTCTCTTAGCCCAGCAAGAATCTCTGCAGTGTTAGAATGATACATACCATTTTCATCATCCAACTGAAGCTTTGTCCTTATCAACCCTTCTGTCACCACATATTCTACACCTTCTATTTCAGCTACAATCTCTGTAGCAGATCTCTTAGTAGCAGATGCCCAAAATTGCTTCACCAATGATTCACACACCAAATTGGGACAATACGTCAAAGCATAATTAATCTTCGACCTTTGTAGAAACTCCACCATCAAGTCGAATTCTTCATGTCTCGATGCTGTTTTCAGAATAGCATACTTGTTATGGTCGCCCTTCAATTCAAGTTGAGCCATTTGAATGAACTTGTGTGAGATGGTTATGAATTACTCCAGAGAATAATGGGTTTATTTGGAGTGATAGGTGAATAATTTTGATTCGAAAAGATATGCAGAGTGGGTTAAATTTGGAAGTTCCCAATCGTGGTCAAAATTATCGGAACAACTTATTGACCAAGTCTGACAAAACTTTCAATTTGAAAATTTACCCTTCAGCAGAAATGAAAGTCAAATCTGCTGAAGCATAGTCAACCATCAGCAGAATCAACCAAAGGTAAAAATATCTTCGGTCAATATCTTGGTTTTACTGTGCCACCCAACTCGCATTAAATATCGTAACTCCTAAAATTGGCTTATTTAATCACCCCAGATAACACATCTCATTCATCAATTTTCCCCAAATCATCTTTCAAACCCTAATTTTTTATTAACCCCAATTCTCCATCCAAATTATGTCTTCACACCCAGAAACCTCAGATCCAAATTCCTCTTCTCCATCATCAGAAGAAGATGTACCACCATATCCATAGGGGGCTTGATGGTTCTGACTATGAAAGAGCATTGGAGAACCGATGGGATGCACAAGAAAGACACTGGAATGCTCATAGCAAGGGTGAACCAAGCAATGTATCCATTCCTACTGAGAGAGAGCTTGTCTCTCCATTCATCTATACCTCTGATGAAGACTCTTCAGAGGAAGAAAATGAAGATCCAACCTTTCTTCCTCCTTCCACACCAGAGAGATCCCAACCAAGATCAAGTAAGAGGGATCCATCTCCCCCAACATCACAAAATTTGGTGTTGAATCTTCCTGCTCCAGGACCTGGTCTTCCACATCAAGAACACATTGGACAGAGCAAGAAGGCTGAGATCATACGTAAGGGAAAGGAGAAGCTGAAGTAAATGATTGAGGAATGTAACCATGGAACAAAGTTCTTGAGTATTTTCTTGACTTTGATTCATGAGCATCTTCCCAGTCTTCCTTCTCTTCTTCTTACATTTTCATCTTCAGCTTCATCATTGTACTTGTCATAGCCTCAAGTATTTAGTAATAATTGATAGAAGCTAGTAGTACTGAATTAGTCAATTGTTTAGGAATGGTCATTGTATCTCAATTGTAACATTGAATGTAAGCTGTAACTTGTTTCTATGAATGAATGAAAAGATCTTATTTGAATTTATCCATTTTGTAAGACCTTCAGCATGTTTCAATTAATCAGTAGAAACCATGTTCAGCACTTTGACCACATTCCTTTGACTTTAGCTCTTGGTGACATTTATCATGGGACTTTCATTCTTAGAACATCTGCAAAACAAACATCAAACAAGCAAATACACCAAAATAACTTGCACAACTGTTAGAGGGTTGGTGTTAAAAACTCAGAAATTATACATCTTATACAAATTATACAAAGTTTACAGTCATCATCCTCCCCTGAGGCATATGCCTCCCCTGAGGCTTATGCCTCCCCTTAAACTTTGCAGTTAAGGGTTTAGCATTCCAATATGGACCACCAAATATTGAAACCTTGGTCCATCAAATGCTTTGGTTAACAAATCTGCCACATTTTCATCTGTGTGAATTTTGACCACTTTAACCAAATGTTTCTCATAAGCATCCCTTATAAAGTGATGTCGGATTTCAATATGTTTGGTTCTATTATGAAAAACTGGATTTTTAACAATGCAAATGGTACTTTGATTGTCAATGAAAATTGTAGTATTCATGAAATTATACCCATAATCCAGTAATTGATTCTGAATCCATAGAACCTGTCCACAACAATTGGCAGCAGCAACATACTCTGCTTCAGTAGTAGAGGTAACAACTATGGTCTGTTTCTTGCATTGCCAAGAAATCAGTCTTCTTCCAAGAAATTGGCAACCTCCAGTTGTGGATCTTTTATCCAAATTGGCACCAACATAGTCACTATCACTATAAGCTGCTAGTTGAAATGGAGACTCTTTGGGATACCAAAGACCTAAGTGTGGTTGGCCTTTAAGATACTTAAAAATCTTCTTGACAGCATTCATATGAGAGGTAAGTGGAGTGACTTGGTGTCTTGGACATGCACTCACAGCAAATGTAATATCAGGTCTTGAGGCAGTCAAGTACATCAAAGAACCAATCATAGACCTGTATAAATGAACATTTACAGGAAGATCAGGAGTAAGATTGTTCTTTGGTTTGGGTGCCTCATATGGAGTAGTGGCAGTCCTGACATTTTCCATAGCAAACTTGGACAGCATATCTTTTACATATTTTTCCTGATGTATGAATATACCATCAGGTTTCTGCTGAACCTGTAAACCCAAAAAGAAAGTGAGTTCTCCCATGGCACTCATCTAAAATTCACCCTTCATCAGATCCTCAAACTCTCTACACCATGCTTCTTTAGTTGAACCAAAGATAATATCATCCACATACACCTGCACAAGAATAATATCCCTTGAATCTTTCTTGAGGAATAGAGTCTTGTCAATGGCACCTCTTCTGTAGCCATTCTTCAGCAGAAATGTGGAGAGTCTAGCATACCAAGCTCTGGGAGCTTGATGCAGTCCATAGAGAGCTTTGACAACTTTGTACACATACTCAGGATGATCAGGGTTTTCAAATCCCTTGGGTTGAGTCACATAAACCTCCTCTTCAATCTCTCCATACAAGAAAGCACCTTTAACATCCATATGATAAACCATAAAGCCCATGTAAGAGGCATAGGCCAAAAATATCCTTATAGCTTCAACTCTGGCCACAGGTGCAAAGACCTCATCATAGTCAATACCTTCCTCTTGTCTAAACCCTTGAGCCACTAGTCTTGCTTTATTCTTCACCACAATACCCCTGGCATCTCTTTTATTCTTCAGAATCCATTTTGTCCCAATGGCATATTTCCCATCAGGAAGAGGAACTAAAATCCAAACCTGCTGATTCTTAAATTGAAGCATCTCCTCTTGTATTGCCTCAAGCCAACTTGAATCAGCCAGTGCTTGAGGAACATTAGTTGGTTCAATCTGAGAAAGAAAGCATGCAAATAAACAATGTTTGAAGTCTGTGTGATTGTTCCTCTTTTGATTGTAGACATAAGAGATAAAAGCTACTTCTCCATATTTTGTATTCTTGACAGTGCTTCTAGTTCGAACAGGGTCTTTAGGATCACCAATAATCTTTGATAGGGGATGAGCATTGTGAATCCTTTTGGTAGCTGTAGGTGGAACATCAATGTTGGCATCAATGTTGGTGAGTGTAGGCCCAAACTCAGTATCATATGAAGCTGAGTTAAACAAGCCAGACTTTGGTTGATAATTCCCAAGATCAGAAGGACTTGGAAATCTGGTAAAGGGCTTATCAAAATCTGCAGAGACTTCAGTAGAGATGGGAGAGTGAGCATCAGCAGAATCAGCATCTGTGACCTTATCAGTGGGAATAGGTGTGCCTTCAGCAGTATCCTTGTTTCCACTAACTGCTTGTGCAGACTGATGTAGGATAGCTTCAGTCTCTTGTGTAACCTTGTCATTGAGTTTCTGAGCTTCCGTAGTAGCAGCATGTTCCTGCTTCTGCAATCTTGCAAGATCTTCTACATAATGTGACTTATCATCTTGTTCAGCAGCAGAGTGATTACCTACAAAATGGTTAGGTGGAAAAGATGGTACAACGAAGGTATTCTCTTCTGGCTCAGACTCACATTCTGAGTCATCATCCATGGAACCTGCAGGGTTAGAACTTGAATCTTTGGAACCTGCATCAGGATTAGAAGCATGCCTAGTATAACCCAAATAGTCAGTCAAATAGTCTAGGTCAAAATACCAAGAATGGCCTTGTCCCTGAATATTAGGCTGATCTTCAAGAAATCTCAGATTAAGGGTCTCTTCAATCTTTTTAGCATTCAGATTATAAACCATATATGCCTTGCTATGAGCTGAATACCCAACTATATATCCCTCATCAGCTTTCCCATCAAACTTACCCAGTATATCAACAGTATTCAAAATAGTAACCTTGCATCCAAAAGGCTTAAGGTAATGTATGTGAGGAACTTTCCCAGTGAGAAGTTCATAAGGTGTCTTGACATGTAGTCTAGTGATGGAGACCCTGTTCAAGACATGACATGCAGTACTTACTGCTTCAATCCAAAACATGGTGGGTAGTTTGGAGTCTGCCAGCATTGATCTTGCTGCCTCAATGAGGGTTCTATTTTTCCTTTCAGCAACCCCATTTTGTTGTGGGGTTCTTGGAGTACTATAGTCCCTTCTAATCCCCTTAGACTTATAGAATTCTATGAAGACAACATTTTTGAATTCTGTACCATTGTCACACCTAATTCCTTTAACCTTTTTATTCAGCTGGTTCTCAACTAAGATAATGAATTCTTTCAGAATTGGAGTTGTTTCATCTTTAGTTTTGAGAAAGAATACCCAGCAAAACCTGCTATAATCATCTGTGATAACCAGGCAGAAGTACTTGTGATCAATACTTCTAATGGGAGTTGGACCAAAAAGATCCATGTGCAGCAACTGAAGAGGTTCAGTAATGGTGCTCACAGCTTTGACTGCTTTGTAAGAGGCTCTGTGTTGCTTTCCCTTGTTGCAAGCAATACAATTGTGTTCATTGGTGAAGATTTTAGAAGGAAGGCCCTGAACAAGACCAAGTTTGGATAACTTGTTGATGGTCTTGTAATTCACATGTGCCATTCTTCTATGCCATTTATTAGATTCATCCAGGGAAGCTTTGGCTACCAAACATGTTAGATCACCTTCTGGCTTAACATCATTCAGATTGAACGTGTATAAGTTGAAGGTTCTAGGAACTCTCAGCAATACAGTTGTGTCTTCTGGGAGTTTGAAGTCCTTGGAAAGTACAAGACACTCATCTTCAGAGAAGAAAACCTTGTGCTTAGTGTCACAAATTTGTGATACTGAGATTAGATTAAAATGCTCCAGTTCCTTCACATAGTAAACATTTTCAAAGTCTAATAAGGGTGTCTTAATGGTTCCTTTCCCTGTAATTTTGCCATCTCCACCACCAAAGGTTACAGTGCCTCCTCCTTCTATGGGCTCAAAGTCATGCATCTTATCCTTGTTTCCAGACATACTTCTAGAGCAACCACTATCAACAATACCAACTTCAGCACTTTTCAAAGGATGTTCCTACAACAACAACAAAATTTACAAAATTAGTACACATTGGAGACTCAAGTCATTGCTGACTTGAGCCTGCCTTGTGGATCATTAGTAACAGGCCATGTAGATGTTTTAGATCCACCATTGTTCTTGGGCCTGTAATGCATATTAGGTCCATTCTTTGTCCAAGAACAACCTGCTGAGGGCTTCACAGCAGTATTCCATTTCCCACCACCATTACACATTGAGTCAAAGTGATTAGGCCAATAACCATTATAAAAGAAAGAACTAGTGGGTCGAACATATGGTCTAGTACTGGTTCTTCTCCATGAAAAATGAGATTCAGCAGAATTAGGTTTCTGCTGATGTGGAACAAAAGATGGTATTTCACTAACATTCTTCCACATTTGCCTAGTTTTTCTTTGACTAACACATGCACCCATTCTTTGCTCATGATATGTACAATCCTTAATCAAGTGATATTTACTTCCACACACAAAACACTTCTTCCTTTTAGAAGATTTATTCAAACCAAAGGAATTTCCATAACATGAAAAAGTATTCAAATCACCATGACAAACAAAATTGTTTTTAACAAAGCCAAAAGTATTATTATGCAAAGAATTTAAAAACAAGTCTTCAGTAGAAACTGTCTTGTTATCAGTAGCAACTCTAGAAGGCTTGTGGGGAGTCTTGGGAGATGTCTTTGGTATGGTTTTGGGAGTGGTCTTGGGCATGGTCTTGGGCAGGTCCGACTTCTCACTTGAATCACAGCTAGCAAATGAGGTAGACCCTTCATCAGAAGACTTTTCACTGTTACAACAAGAGACAAAGTCATTAGATTTCACAATAGGGTCTTGCAAGTCAGTTGACTTTTTGCCATATAAATGATGTGATCCATCAAAGTCAACAGGTTTGGACAAGTCTATAGGCATGTGTTCCCCTCTTATAGATCCAGGTACAACATTCATTCCCCCTTCCTTAACATATTTAACAGGTGTTTGATAAGCTAAGGCTGGTTCAGGGTCAAAAACACTAGACATATCAGGATAGGTTAGCTCTTCAGGATCTATATATTTCTCATATCCTAATGCCTTTCTAGACCTAACAGATTGGCGACCATCAATTAATTTACTTAAATTAGATGCCCCTTCCTGCCATTTCATACGACCAGCTATCTCTTTATCTAATTTAGCTTGTAACTCTTGTTTTTCTTTTTCTAAATCAGACTTCTCTTTTTCAGTACGTTTTAAATCTATCTTAGCAACCTCTAAATCACTTTCTAGAACTCTTATTTTTTCATCATATTTAACTTGATTCTTTTGAAACCATACTTTTTGTTTCTCTAAAGTTTTTAAAGCCATTTTATAAGACTCTACTTCAACATAACACTCATTGTATTTTGGTTTCAATTCATCAAATTCTTGTTTAAGCTCATTGTATCTTACACTACATCCAAACACACACTTGGTTACCTGAGAGATTCCCATCAAGGAGACTTGCTCCTTATTGTCTTCTGAAGGTGTGAATGCCAGCAGATTCACTTGTGAAGAGGTAGAAGCTTCCTCTCCAGCAGGTTCATGATCAGCCCAATCAATTTGGTGATCCAGAGTCACCAAAGCCTTTGAAGGTGCAGACTTGTTATTCCCTGCTTCCACTGGATAAGATCCATATCTAACTTCATCTCCAGCCTTTCTTTCCTTGCATTCTCTTGAAAAATGTCCCACTTGACCACAAGTGTAACATTTAACCTTCCTTCTATCAAACCTTGCTGCTTCTCTTCCATTAAAACCAAACTTTCTTCCAGACTTTGCTTCAAACCTCTTAATGTTCATTGAGATCATTGCTAGCTCCCACTTCAAGTGCATCTCCTCCATTTCCAATGGATCTACTTGTTCAAAATCCTCATATGCAATAAACTGCTGAGGTTCATATTCAGCCACAAATGAATGAATAAGATCCTCCAACACACTACTTGATTTTGATTTAGGAGCAGATTGATTATAAGTTTGAGAAGATGCTCCTGAGGAATATGAACTTGAGGCTTGATGCACAGGTTTAGTAGAGGCACCAACAAATGCAGAATGAGTGGATGGACGAATGGGACTTCTAACATCAGGCTCAAGTGATTTAAGCCTATTGTAGAGGTCATCAAAAGACATCATGTCCAACCCACCTTTGGTCTTGAGAGCAATACAAACTTGTAACCAAGATGGCGGCAGAGATCTCAGAAATTTAGAATTGCAGTCTTCATTGTCGGGTCTAGCCTTCAACTGATTAAGTTGACTCAATATTCGATGAAACCTGTCATAACCCTTATGAATTCCCTCTTCTTCAGATATCTGAAATTCTTGGAACTTTTGCTTCAGCATAGACTTCTGCAACCTTCTTGATTCCTCATTCCCACCAAATCTTGCTTTTATAGCCATCCAAATGTCCTTGGCATCCTCCATAAAATGGAAGTCACCCATATGGTCATCTGGTATAGCTTGAAGCAAAATTGTTCTGACTTTACTCTCCCTCTGCACAGCCAGAATCTCTTCAGCAGTTTTGGGTCCTACAATAGTAACAACTCCATCAGCATCTGTAACATGCTTCTTCAGACTATTCCCTTTCTTAACAACCTCCCACAGATTCCAATCAATGTTTGTGATCCAGTTCTGCATCTTCATGGACCACAGATGATAATCTTCTGCATTCTTCAAGTATGGAAACTTAGCATTACTGTTGGAGAGGTTGAGTTGTTGAAGAGAAGTGGTGTTAATGTTCTGGGTTGTATCAACATCATCATCCGATCCAGGCATGTTTGGTGATTTGTTTGGATTGTAAAGGTGTAAGATTTATGTTTCTTAGTATGGCAGAGACTCTCTCGAGGCTCTGATACCACTTGTTGAGCTATAGACCTTGATAGATCTTCTTGAGCACTCTAGAATCGTTAGTAATGTCACTGTAATCAATAACACACTAATAGACAATCTCTGCAACTTGTATTTATAAAGTGGAAACAAAACACAAGCTTGATACTAAGAACTCTTGATCCTCTATGGATCTTTTAATTATCTTCAAAGAATTTTCTAAAAGTTATTCAATACATAAACCGTGTGTTCCTTTTATACTCAAGGAACCCTAAACCGTTTCTCAAGAAACGTATACTCTAAAACTTCTAAAAGATATGCATTATCACTTCCTAAATAAACTCATGCATATCCAAACTACATTACATAAAATACGAAAATACTATATCCGCAGAAACTAATAAAGCTGAAACTAGTCTTCAGCAGATACACTGCTTCAGCAGAAACCAACTCTTCAGCAGGATCCTTTCAGCAGAAACAACAGCAAAATTCTTACTTCACAGAATTCCCAACAAAAATCATCCTGCAACCAAACTCGAACACGTTCAGAACAATATATTATTATGAGTATTGTATGCCTGTAGTTTAGGAATTTAATAGAGTTTATCTGTTAATTCAAAATCAAGATTGAAATAATGGGAACTGTTATTCAATGATTCACTGTGTGTTGTTGATTTTATGAATTTTGTGTACATCTTGGACAAATAGTTGAATCAGCCCTACGTGAGACACATACCTCTCAACTACATATCTAAGAGGGTTGTTCGCAGTGATAAATAATACTTATGTGAATACCAATTTGTTGTGAAACTATCTGTGCCATTATATAAACTTCTTTCCTGTAGAATTATATAACATGAGCTATGCATATTGAAACATGCCTCATTTACTATTTACAGTTTTATGTACTGATTCACTCCATAATGCATCTAACATTTTCTTGTTAGGATTCTTTGTACTTTCAGCCGCAGGCCAAGAACATTATAGAATTTAAGTGCATTAATATATATCCTATAAGTGCATCTCTATGTATTTTTAGGTGCATCAATATATATCGTGTTGTTACTTGAAAAGTCATATTTATGTGTTTCCTTATACAACATACGAACAACACTCATGTGATCAATACTCATCCAGTGCTACTCACTGCAACTGCTGGTAACTCTCAAGGGGTGCCACCTACTATTAGGTGTTGCTTTAGCCATGAAGTGAAGATGAGACCTTTGACTGAAGAGCAGAGAGTTGAAATGCTATCCCAGTCACTTCAGCCAGAATTGCTTTGGGATGTAAGTAATAATATTCTTTTCTTTTGTTTCTACTTATAGAGTCTAGATTTCATAATCAATGTGCATGGAATGATCTTGAAAGTGCAGGAAATGATAATTTATTGAAGATGTCTAAAGAGGATCTTGTAAAAGGTATGGTTGGACAAACATCTGGTTTGATGCCAAGGGATATTCAAGCTTAATGGGTGGGCCGGATGGGTAGGTTAACAGATTATGACACGTTTTGGCCTTTCGGGTCAAATGGGCAGGGACATATTGACCCACACAAAATTTTCTTAATTATAAAAATTAAAATCTTGAACTAAATCAGGAACTTACACGTTCGGTGAGGATCAATAAATATTTGTTTATTTTTGTTGCACGGAACTTCACTTGGCTGCTTTTGGTTTGTTTTTTTAATTTGGGTTTTTCTGCATTGTCACATAGAAATTGGAGTAAGTTGAAGGTCAACTGTCTCAAACACACTTCGGTCCACTCATGGCACCTGCTCAAAGAAAGAAAAAGGTTAGTGGGTCACATTAGTCTTGCATATTTTTTCCTTGCGACACTTTTTTTAGTGTTCCTGTATTTGAGCTGTATATATAACTACGATGTTCTATTAGGATAACCATATGTGTCATACATTGCCCATATGGACATATCAGGAAGACAATTTCCTATTGCATCTATTTGAACCATAACTTTGCTCAAGCTTATCAAGATTTACTGACTGGATAATAATTGTTATATTGACATCCAAATTACTCTAGTAACTTCAACCGGGCCCGCTTAACTCATCTTATTCTTACATTTCGTATTGGCAATAGATCTTGAAAAAGCAACAGTGAACATTTTTATTTTGTATATGATGAGATGGATATCAGACGTTTTTTCATACATGAGAATTAGTGTTATTTTTCTGTTATTCAGCACAAACTTGCAAAAATAATGAAGCAATTTGTTAGTTAAGTAGATTGCAATTTATTGACAATAAATCATGCACTTCTCATGGTCAAACATATTAAGTTTATGTATTTATGTTTAGTATATGATTAGTGCATCGTTAATCATATTTAAGGCATCTGTATGTATTTAAAACAGGTTCTTATTTATGTTGATATTAACTTGTGTATTCTCATCGCTTGTTTGTTTGTTTTCCAAAATGCTTTGCAGATGAAAAACTTATAACTGGTTCTATATAATCTCATGTCTTTAGGTGCATAGTTTATAACTAACTTATAGTTGTAATGTAGGACGACACTTTGATTCTGGGCTGGTCATAGGAATTCCAGAATAAGAGTGATACTGGCACGCACATGGGAACCAAGAATTCATAGTCGAGGTTCTTATGTTGAGTCTTCTTTGCCATTCAAACCTTGTCACTTTGACCGGCTACTACGCAGACGAAGACCACAGACGCCTGGTTTACGAGTACATGCCACATGGTAGTAGAAACAGTTATGTGGTATTAGTTCATGTTTTTAAATACTTTTAATTGTAGAAACAATTATTTTTGGTTTTATCAAGCTACGATGTAGCAAATAAAATGTTGAGATTTGTACTAGAACTATATATTACTTTTGTACGCACATGGAAATGAAATGCTACAGTGCTTTATATAAAAATCCTATTGTTGAAGTAAAAGTGATTGAATGACTATATAATGATCATTGGAATGATATATCCAACTTAAACAAATGTATAAAAGAAAGGTGCATCTGAATAATAACGGTGAACTAGTGCTTTAAACAACAAGTGTTTCTATTTACTTGATGTAGAATTCATCTTGCAATATAAGTATTTAAAAATAAACTTTAGTTATTGAATTAAAAAAAATGCTTTTGTTAAAGTAAAAACACTTAAATGATTGTATAAGAATGATTCAGAATGATTGGAATGATATATACTCGAAAAGGTGCATCAATGTTAATAACAAAGGTGCATCATTGCTAAACAAAAAGTGCTCATTTTCATGATAAACATATATTAATAGTGCTAAAGATATCAATGAAAGATTTATTTACAGATGTTTCATATTCTAATAATGAATAGAGAATACAGTAATTTATCAAACACAAAAAACTATCAAATAAAATATACAAAAATCGCCATTCTTGATAGCATACTTGAGCAGCTCCACGAGCTCAGCAAGTAGGTATCTATTGAATATCATCAGGAACTCCATTTCATCTCATAAACTTTAATAATCTCAATTGACTTTGGTTTTTTTCGCTTAAAAAAGACACTCATTTCTCTACATATTTTTCTGATGATAGATCTGATCTCAACTAACACATGTTCCGTTTATGAGAATGACCAGAGTCAAACTCCCCAGTTACCTAAAATAAAAAAACAAGAACCCATAAGTTGGGCAAAAAAAAAGATGAAAACTGATATAATATTTGAGGTGGCAATTTTAACCCATTTCTAATGAATTGTTAACAGGTTAGTTATGCATCACGTTAGTATACAAATAGATTTTTTACTAAAGAAAAAGCAGAAATGTAAGCTGGGCAAACCTAGAAGTGGCAAAACGGGCGGGTTCGGGCAACGGGTCAAATGGGCAACAGGCCAAACGGTTGATTTGCAAAATTTGGGTTAAACGGGCACGGGTCAAATGGTCTCGGGTTAACGGGCAAAAAAGCACCAAAAGACAATTATTTTATACAAACAAAAATTTGTATCTTATAAAAGAAAACAAAAACACGATAACTAGTACTATTGATACAGGTTAAACACATATCAGATTGTAGTAAAATGCTTATGATATCAATATACCACCATTTTTGGTTTACAAGATCATTGAAATACAAAGTATAAAGGTAAGAGAAATGAATGTACATTGGTAAAGTTCTTAAAGATTCATAACCAATTTTTTAAAATGATTTAGCATTTTTCGTTTTGCAGACCGGTCACGTGTGGTGAGCCCACAGTGAAGAAGCAAAAGGAGTAAAATAGGGTCAGTTTCGGTCCATTCAATTGCTAACGGATCAATCAAAACGTTTTAGGTTGGCTAAAAAAGAAACAGGTTCAACCTGTTTATAAGTCGCCTAAAGTTGATTAAGGTACTCACATCATCCTAATTACTTTTTCTTTTTTCTTTTTTTTTTTTTTTTTTAACAAACAATGCAGTTTTCACATATGCAATTATAGCATGGCACTTATTAACTATGTTGCATCGCATTTATGAACAATCGATGCATCACATTATGAAATTAGTGCATCACAGTTATAAAATTTCATTCAGACATTTTATCAAATACTTTATGTGTAGTTTTATAAACACGATATGGAGCCCTATCTAATTCAACTTGCAATGAGAATTCAGTTTCTATAAGTAGCAAACCTGTCAAAAATGCTCCAAGTCTCATGCAAAAGCCAGCCTGTTCCATTTATGGTGAGAAAAAAAAATACTAAAGCCAAAGTGATTTTTTCAAACGTAATGTAAATAACATAAGCTATTATCATGTAAATATGTTCCAATCAACATAGATTTAAATGGATGTGTAAATGTCTAAAGAAATCTATACAAAACCATAACAGGTACCGTACCTCCAATGTGGCAACAACTTTTGATACTATTTCAATCATCCTAATCCTAACCGTAAACCTAACATTTATAAATGCTATTTCAACACCAAAACTACTACCAAACCATGTATAGGAAACTATTAGTGCATCACAGCTATAAAATTTCGTTGAGACATTTTATCAAACACCTTGTGTGCTGCCTTCCTAAACATAATTTGTATCTATTTTTCCTCAACTTTTTTTTTTCAAATTTAGAAGTAAACTCCAAAATATAACATATTTAGACAAAAAAACACAAATAAATTATTCAAAATACGATCAATAAAGTTCATATATATGCAAACGAAGATCAATATGATCATATAATCGACAGTAACAGTAAAAAAAACTTTACTTTCAAACTTGAATGATGAATCTGATTACATTTTGGGTATGAAATGGTGAGGAACGATGGTGAACGGTGAGGAGTGGTTGTGAACGATGGTGAATGGTGGGGAATGGTGGTGAGCGTTGGGAACCGTTGTGAAAGGCGGTGGATGAGAATGGCCAGTAACTGAGATGATAGAAAGAAGAAAGAGATGAGAAAAAAAATAGGCATTATATATGATAAGGAAGAAAGGAGTGTATTTGCATAAAAGACCCTTAAAAAATTAAGAAAGTGACAAAGTGGCCCCTGTTATCACTTTGTGTTCTGACTTCATCGTAATAAGATCGATAATTGCACAACCAAAAAGAGTCAATGCAGCCAACCTATAGAGAATTGGACATCCAATCTGCAATTTTGAATGTCATATTAGAGAATGAGTGATAAAATTTTTTAAAAATGCACAAAGAATAGGTTATAATTGTCAAAAGTTATCATTAAGATTTTTCTCGTGACATTAGCATAATTGATTATGCACTGAGAGCTAAAGCTTTCGATATAAATGTCCCTTGCCTAATTCCTCCGTCTAGGATAATGAGTAATAACATATTTTGAAAGGCAACAGAGAATGGATAATTATCGTAAAAAATTAACACTAAGATTTTGCTAGTGACATTACCATAACTGCTTGTGCATCGAGAGCTAAATCCTTGAATATAATGTACTTGTAACTGTAAATTCACAAACAAACTACGTCTTGCACCTTTGTGTGAGCATACTTTACCACTTGTTCATGAGCATCTTCCATACTCTGTATGTATTTGTTTATTAGTTATCACACGGACAAACACCTCTTCAAGTACATCATTGGAGGCCGGAACATAATCAAGTTGGCAATCTCCATGATTCAATACTAATTTCTTCAGCCCCTATTTCCACAGCCTTAGTGTGTATTTTCAGCACACCCTCATCAGATGCATGCTATTACCTTAGTTCTCACATTTCAAAATAACGGTTCTTCTCTAAATCTACATTAAAATTTTAAAGCGTTAAAGATACCGAACCAAAAATATCAATAGCATTGTGATGGCCAATATCATTTTTAAGTTACTCATAATCAGTTTTTAGTTATTTTATTACATCTCAATAACATCGGCTATGTAAGATAAGTTTTGGATTATGTGGCAATCAAGAAAGTCATAGTAGAGTTCTATTTTTGACTTACCTATTAAGTCAGGATGGCCTTTTCCAATGTCTCATATTCATTTCTATGATTGTCATCTGATCTTTAAGTGCAAATATAGTGTCTTCTTCTAAATCCTTTTTTCCATCTTCCGAATCTTTTTGCTCCCATGTTTCAGCTTTGATTGTGTAGTCTGGTCATGTACCATGTTTTCAAAAGTGACGTCTACTTGTTTTAGTTGAGGCATTATATCATTAACTTATTTTTCTTCTATCATTGATTGAGATGTGGGCTTGAGCTCTCCATGTGCTGTGGATATTGTTGTTGCTTGCGCAAGACCAGACGACCTCCTAAACAACAGCGGTGATACTTTGGTCTTGCATATTTCGGCCCGCTCTTTATCCGTTCTTCGTACCAAAACAGCGCGTTGTAGTGCTCGCAAATGTGAATGCACCTATCTAGCCTTAAGTAAATCGATGGTGGTCCTGACTCATAGATAAAGGATTAGGAAAAAGTAGAAGGAAAAAAAAGGAGGGAATGAATATAAAATAGAACTTAGACATCAGGTGAAAATACTATAAGTTCATATTACCTAAACCCAGAGACCTTGTAGATGAGACATTCGTCTGTGAAGTGAAACGATTGTCTGCCTGCACATTTCCAGCACCTATTGGAAAAAAGACACTTAAGTAATCAATGTAAATTCCGCAACACAAGTGTATATAGCCGACAACTGTTGATGCTTAAGAACATTATTCACTGATCTATTGCTGCTACCACTTGCCATACAGGCATCACTGAGCTATTATTCATGGAATTATCTACCTTAGTTCCAAATGAAGTCATGGTGAACATGAGGTTATATGCTCAGATATTTTCCATGAAGTGACTATCTCAAAGAGTTCTTTAATGACCTATGGACAATATCTTTGAAGTGATAACCTAATTTGACCACTCTTCGATTGTATTTAGCTCTTCGAGTTGGATAATGGCCTTTGAGGCGCTCCCCATACTAAAAAATAGCAACACAATAATTACAAACTTGATCACAGTCTGCCACGTCCCTATAGATTGAAGATAAACCTGTTGAAAAACCACACGATTAATAAAACAAAATCATGCCTAACTGAATTAGAATTAGGTTATATATATGGATAACAGACCTTGTGAAGATGTTTGACCACCGGATTTCTAAGCATTACTGAAGCATTGGCGTCGAGGCCGTTCCGAAGAGGATACTGTGCCAACAATATCATGATTGTTAGCAGGAACATTTTGGACAGAGAGTCGGTCGATATCATGATCATCAACATGTATGGAATCATGTGAATTTTGATAGAGAGACAACCTTTTCGAGACTCGGAGTAGTGGAGATGGCATGGTTAGTGAAGCATCAACAACAATGTAGAAAATATATACATTTTAAAAATAGATACTAAATTACATTTAAAAAAAGATTTAAGAAAATGGATATGAATTAAACAAAATCAAATGTCAAAAGCACATCACCAACTCGGTTTTCACATCATCCAAAGATGTCCCGAAGGGGAATCCAAGTAGCTTGACATTTGTTATTTGGTAGTGCAAAGTATATAAAGAAAAGTTACCTGCTCAAATTCCTTCCATCGATTGGGATGAAAAGCCTGGTCTCCTGGTTACCCAATATCCCGCGGGCTACACACGTACTTCTATATATGAGCTGATAATATTTCAAAGGTGTTGTAATTGATTAAGTTACCATCTTCCTTTGGTATTGCTTTAAGTATGTTTAGCTGGTCATGTGTAATTTTGAAAATTGCATCCATGTTTCCATCTAAAAGGGATTCGTGCAAAGTGTTTACTTTTGGACCGGGCTTGTTTTCAACATGATCGAAAAAGGGTTGTGGTGGGTTCCTAGCACAAGGGACGGTATGGTCTATGAAGGGAAGCATGGTTATGCCAAAGCCGCGAGCCACATTGGACCATGTGTTGATGAAGTGCATTACAAATACACCACCTGCAACATAATGTTTTATTCCGTTAAAAAAGAACACAAAGAAGTGTCTCTTAATAAAACAACAGCTAGGACATTGAACATTCTTTAATAATCATGCTATTAGAAGTTTGGTGCTGCTTAAATTAACTTTAAAACAAATGTAAAAAAAGTTCAATACTAAACAAAATAAAGAGAAAAAAGACAAATCCAAAACTTGGTTTTCGAAAGTGTTGTATTGAAACACAAATGAATAAAATAGATACTAAATTACATTAAAAAAAGATTTAAGAAAATGAATATGAAACAAAATCAAATGTTAAAAGCACGTCAGAATCTTGGTTTTTACATCATCCAAAGGTGTCATGAAGGGGAATCCGAGTAGCTCATCATTTGCTATTTGGTAGTGCAAAGTATATAAAGAAAAGTTACATGATCAAATTCTTATATCATTTGAACAAAGTTACCTACTCGGTACTACTCTGGATAATGAATTCATTGCCAGTGACAATCTATGATGGTGAAACAAATATAGCTTTTGTTACATCATATTTTCATGTATTTGGTTTTAGACAAAAAGTCACATAAATCAAGATCTACCTTGATGAACCATTTTTATATATTCAAGCATCTTAGTGTGTGCTTATGTTGCCTTCTTCTTGATCTTGGATACAACTGAATCATGTTCCTTTATAGTAATAGGAACACCCTCATTTGCAATTATTGCTATGGCAATTTTGTCTTACATTTTTTGCTTTAAACTTTTCTCCTGTAAAAATTAAAAAACATCACACAAAATGATAAAAGCAAACTGATTTGACCTCTTTTGAACAAATTGTACACGACCATTCATACCTTATTTTTTGTAGCACAAAGTTTTTCCTTTGCTTGTTTTTTCTTTTCAGCAAACTTAGTATTCTTGTCATCAATCCAGGTTCGTATTTTTCTATTTAAAATTTTCAAAGTACTATTATTCTAATAAAATAAGTTAAGCAATTTTCAAAATAACCTATGGACTTTCAATGAACCGAAAAGTATAAGGACTATACTTTTGCATGATTCAATCCCTGGATGTTTTAACTAATAGAAAAATCATCTTCATAGAATATAAATACATTAGTATGCCAAAAAGACCCTGTTAACTTGAAGAAAGTTCATGAATTTAATCATGTTGAAAAGAGTCGTTTAATTAAAATTTAAGTCCATAACTTTATAGTTGTGCTTGTGTGTAGTAAACTTACTCAGTTCCAAGAACTTCATCACAAAGGAAAATAAGCAGTCCAAGTTTAGTCTATACAGTTTGCAAAACCAAGAAGAGCAGCAGGTTCTTTAGCATAGTTGGGAAAAAGATGAAATTAGGGTTTTGAGAAAAAGTATATTATGAATGAAGTGAGATTGTTTTATGTAAGATTAGGGTTATAGGTTGTAGAGATTGTCAAACTTAGTTGTTGTGTATAGTAAGACTTGAATACCTCTCCATGCCGCACCTTTCAAGGATCATGGTAGCTCTTTCTGTTAGCCCTGCTCTTTTATAAAGATAACGTCACATACGTGAATTGGACTAGATACGTAGTTAGTTGTGCCTTTAGGGACTACTATTGTACAAAAGGCAAACATGTAATTGGATGAGCCTATAAATACCCCTTATGACTTTCCATGAGGGGTGTGAGAAATTGTGTAATTGTTCTTTCATTGATAATAAACTTCCATTTCTTCACCCTCTCTCTACTCTTTCTCTCTCTAAACTAAACATGGATATCATCCATTTTGATCAACCTAGACCTCCCGAATCACATAAAAATCATTACTTTTCGGTCCTACACTTTCAATCTTCTTCTCAATTTGATACTATATCCTTGTCGTTCGCCAACAAAACTTCATAATAATTATACAAAATACAAAAAATCCCCTTCGGCTGTCATGTAATCAAATTCGTCCAATTTGTGAAAACTGAAATCAAAAACTTAAAATCTTTGCTACATGGAATGATGCAAAAACAGTAAACCTGATCTGCTATCGGTAAAAAGAAGGTGACCTAGACCATGCTCCATGATGAGTGTGTAAATACTCATCATTTTTACCTTTTCTGAGCTGCCAAAACATCTAAAAACACTCAATATTGAATCAAAATAGTGAAAATATCCCAGGAAAGTGTTTTACATGTTTCAAATGCAAAAATATCAAAAACATGTGAAAAACGCACAAAGTTTGCAAAATTGGCAGTTTCAGTCCCTCAACTTTCAAAAGTTGTCAAATCTAGTCCCTGGTTATTCTAAAAACTTGAAAAAGTCACCAAAGGTCCTTTTAAATCAAAAACTTACACAATTAGTCCTTTGGTGCAAACTTTCACAAAATGTTAAGTTTAGTCCCTGAAGTTTGGAAAATTGTCAAAAATGGTCCCTGGGATATCAAAAACTTTGAGAAAAACAAATTTTGTCCTTGCACTAACCTTTTATGGCAGGATTGGTCCTTGGTGGAAAAGTTTGGTAAAATTACACAATTGGTCCCTGAAGTTTGAAAGTTTGGCAGTTTTAGTCCCTGGTGAAAATTAAATGGAAAAGTCAACTTTGGTCCATGTACTATTCATAGCTTGGCAAAATACACCCTTGGGAACACTTTGGAAAATTGCCAAAACTCACCCCTCACTTTCGTTAAATTACAAAAATGGTCCTTGTGCAAATTAAACCAAACCGGATCCCTTATTAATTCAAAACCAAACCAAACCCAATCCAATATATACCCTAGCCCACTACCCTTTCTTTTTAGTCCAATCCACACCTAAGCCCACCTAACACCCAAAATAATACAACGGGGTCAAACGTTTGACCTCGGTCAAACCGAGTCAAACCCTTCCCTTCCCTCTCAGCCTCCCCCACACCCCCACTTGGCCATCCCATCACCACCAGCCCACCATCCCATCACATCCACCGCCCAAACCACTACAATCCACCCTCACCTCAAGCATTAAATGCACCCCCCAATTGTCTGATTTCCAAAGCAAATTGCAAAAAAATTGTTTCCCGCCAAAACACGTGGCAATGGATTAGGGCCTCTTAATCATCCAATGGTCAATATTCAAAGTGGGAAATGATCAGAAGCTCTAGGGAAACCCTAGAAGACAACTATAAAAGGAAGAAGGATGCAAGGAAGCTAGTGTGTAGTTTATTTAGCAATTTTTAGTGTCGAATTAAGTTTAGATTTCAAAATCGGTTGTAATTTTCTTAATTAAAGCATTGTAGTAGCTGTTTAGTTGTACTCTTAGACTTTTGAAGTTATAAAATTATAAGTTTCAGTTCTGTTTCATGTTATTGCAATCTACTCAAATACTCAGTGTTGTTTAAGTGTTTTATAGCTTAATATATATACTTTGTTTGTTAGAACTTGTATTAACTTTAAATCTTAGATTTCATTGTCAAACTAGTTTAAGTGTTAAACTTATGTGTTTGTAGTTGTATTCTGTCTTTAAGTGCTTAAATATGTTTACATAATCATAATTAGTAGTTTGGAATCAAGTTTATAAACCGTAGCACCTAATTGATTTGAAAAACACAAAACAGTGAAGCATTAAGGGGTGTTTGGTATTAATTGTTACATAGCACTTAGTGGTGTTTTGGTTGAAGTTTGTAGTTGAAACACGTCTCATTAGGTCCAAGTAAGTTGACTCAGGCATAAAACACCAAGTTCCTTTTGCAAAAAGTCAAAATCATCACTAAGACTCCATAACTGTTAACTGTTGTGGTATTTTGATCCACAAAGCCTTACTTTAGCTCACAAATAGTTGCATTAGCTTAAGCTAATCCTATTTTAGTCTAATATAACAAAATCAGTAGGTTACATGCATTAGAAGTTCATAAAAGTCAAAGAATCAAGTTTTCTTTAAAAGTCAAATTTTACCTTTGCTCAGAAAAACCAAAATTTGTAGGATTTGTTGTGATTTATGTGTTTGGATTGAGGACCTGAAACTTGTTGTAGTTATAGTCTATCAGCTCTACTCTAAGGTCTCACACTTGTTTGATTTTTGGAAATTTTTGTGTGGGTCCCACAGACCCTTGAACTGAGTTGCAGGGCAAGCCATTGCCCTGTGCATCAGCTAACCATCTCACCACCACCACTTTGGTGGTTGACTGTGGCCAACTCAGTGGGCCCAAGTGGGTCATTTTGGGTTTTGACAACCCCCTCCTACCAGGGTACAAGTTTTGACCCTTTGTTTGACCTAGGAACAAGTGGACCCCACCTGGAATCCATCCAAAAAAAGCAAACATAAAAATAGTGATAGCTTCTATTTAATAGAAACTATCTTTTTCATTTTTCATTTTAGCTTATTTATAAGCACTTTTCCATTTTTATAATTTTCTAAATTTTCTAGTACCTTTAATTATTTAAAATAATTTTCTTAGATTTTTCCTGATTAGTTTACTATTTATTAGATTTAAAACTAGTTTAATTAATTAAATAGGTAATATTAGTTATTAATTAGTTTTCTTAGATTTTTATTAACACCAGTAGGTTTTTATAATTTTTCTAAGTTTTATGAATTAGTCAAGACTTTTAGAAAATAGATTTTTAGTTTCTACTGTTCATTTTCTATTTTTCTTATTTTAATTATTTAAATTAGATTTAAAGTAATTAAAAGGTAATTAATTAGTAGATTAGCCTTAAACATAATTTTTAGAAGTTTTTATAATTTTGTAGGATTCCTGTGATGCTTAAATAATTTTATAAATTTTCTCATAATTTTCTAAGTTAATTTAGTATTAATTATAATTTAAATTAGTTTAATTAGTTTAATTAAGTTAAATAGTTTTTAATTAATAAAAAACCCATAAAAAGACAAAAATATTTATTTTTATTTTTTTATACTTTCTTCAAGTTCAATTAGAGGTTTAGAAAATATTTTTGTAAGTTTTTAGTTTATTTTGTAACCTTTATCATTTTTAGTTTATTTTAAATTAGATTTAAAATAGTTTTAATTAACTAATTAATATTTAAATATTAAAATAATCAAGTTAATAACTTTATTTTCATTTTAAATTTTCTTTTTATCTTAGGTTTGTAAAAAAGTCATTTTCACCCCCTGGGGGTTTTTAGATTTCAGTTTTCACGTTTTATTTTGTATGTTTACGTTTTATTTCTGTTACGTGATTCTAATTTGTAAATTTGTGCATATATCTGTATATCTGTTATTTGTGAATATTATATCTGTGTACAAATACCAAAATAACAGTAGCAAAATCAATTCCACATCATCTGGGCTACTGTCCTCAGTGCCACTCATTCCTAAACGATTTCAAATAGCACCATTTCAATCTCGCTGGGACTTTAACGACCCGGGGACACACTATACTATCACCGGAGTATTGGAACGAGACTGTCTTTGACTTATTGACCTTGGTCAATAATATCTGACCGTTTCAGACCAATCAAAATTTGGCGCCGTTGCCGGGGAGGTTGTTGCGTGTTTAAAAAAATCGTTTTAAGTTTAGTGGTTTTCAAAACCCTCCCTGTACAAATTTCACACAAATTTGTAAAAAGTTTTTGTAAAAATATAATCATATCAAAAAAGTTCATTAACACTTTTCCTAAAGTGTTAAAAACACCAAAAAAAATCAAAAACAACAAAACAAACTGTGAAGTTAAATTACTTCGTTTTCTTTAAGATTACAACTTGAAACAGTTGGTTTAAGGTAAGTTCTGACATTAAATTGCGAACTGAAGAGGAAACCTATTTACTTCCTCCCGCCAGCCTGCGAGTAATCTTAAAAGAACGATTACGGTTAACGAATCAGTTCCAAAAAAAATTCCCAAGTTTTCTGCACACACACCCATAAGCCTAAAACAGTTTTTCAAATTAATAAATACATAAAATCTTACCACCGCAAACCAAGGCTGAACACCTACCAACTGGGGGTGTGGATATAATAAGTTCCCAAACTTAAGATAAAAACTTGCCTTTATATCCCTGTGAGTGGTGTACCTTTTTTAAAGAAGCCATTCACTTGTGATAATTGGTTTAAGTTCACTGTGGTTTTGCCTCGATCTTGTTTTGAAAAATTGTTTTTAGTGCATGCGCACTCGGTCACAAACAAAACGTAAACTTCAGAAAAACGTACCCGAGCTACGTTCTGATATACAAGAACCAAAGACCGAAATGGCCGCTGGGCCACCACCACCATTACCACCCCCTGACCCTCCCAGGGATGTGCCAGCTCCCGATCTCCGAACGATGGAGGAGCTGTGCCAGCCTACCATGCAAGGGCAGGGTGGGCCTATTGCACCACTCACTATTGAGGCTACGGACTTTGGCCTCAAGCACCACATGATCCAACAAGTCCAGAATTCGTGTCAATTTCACGGATTACCGGGTGACGATGCTAACAAGCATCTTGACAAATATCTTACGGTCACCCAAAGCATGAAACAGCATGGTGTCACCGATGATGCCCTCCGGCTATACCTCTTTCCCTATTCTCTCACTCATCATGCCACTGCATGGTTTGACCGACTTCCAAAGAATTCTATTCGTACCTTTGATGAAATGGTAACCAAGTTTTTAGCAAAATATTTTCCACCTTCCATGGTTACCAAGTTACGTAATGATATCAGCAACTTCCGGCAACGTCCCGATGAGTCTCTTTTTGAGGCTTGGGAACGTTATAAGCTAGCTATTGATCGGTGCCCTAACCACAATAATTAGTTTTCTTAGATTTTTATTAACAACAGTAGGTTTTTATGTAATGCACCAGGCACGTTCCAGAGGTGCATGATGTCTATCTTTTCCGAAATGATCGGGAAAACCATGGAGGTATTCATGGATGACTTTTCAGTCATCGGGGATTCATTCCAGTCTTGCCTCTCCCACTTGGAACAGATGCTTAAACGTTGCAAATAAACGAATCTAAGTCTCAACTGGGAGAAGAGCCACTTTATGGTCAAGGAGGGCATTGTCCTCGGCCATAAAATTTCAAAAAACGGGATTGAGGTTGACAAAGCCAAAATCGATGTCATTGCTAAATTACCTCATCCCACCACCATTAAAGGTGTTAGGAGCTTTTTGGGTCATGCCGGCTTCTACCGTAGGTTTATCCAAGATTTCTCTAAGATTTCCCGCCCTATGACCCATCTCCTCGAGAAGGATGCTCCTTTCATCTTCTCTCCTGAGTGCATCAAAGCTTTTGAAACATTAAAGAAAAAGCTTATCGAGGCACCGATTCTTGTTGCCCCCGATTGGGACCTACCTTTTGAGCTTATGTGCGATGCTAGTGATTTTGCCATAGGTGCGGTCTTGGGGCAACGTAAAGCAAAATACTTTCAGCCTATACACTACGCAAGCAAAACTATGACCGAGGCTCAAGGTCATTACACCACCACTTAAAAAGAACTCCTAGCTGTGGTGTATGCCTTTGAAAAATTCTGGCCATACTTAATCCTGACTAAATGCGTGGTGTATACGGATCACTCGGCTTTGAAGTACCTATTTGCAAAGCAAGATGCAAAGCCGAAACTTCTCCGTTAGGTTCTCCTCCTCCAAGAATTTGATATCATTATCCGTGATAGAAAAGGAGCTGAGAACCTTGCTGCTGATCATCTCTCACGATTAGAAAACCCTCATCAGGATGTATTCGAGAAAAAGGAAATAAATGAAACATTCCCTCTCGAGACACTCAATGCGGTCTCTTTTCGTGGTGACTCTACTACCCTATGGTTTGCCGACTTTGCAAATTACCATGCGGGTAACTTCATTGTGAAGGGGTTGACGTCCCAACAGAAGAACAAATTCTTCAAAGACGTTAAACATTACTTCTGGGATGACTCCTTTCTCTTCAAAATCTGTGCCGATCAAGTCATCAGGCGATGTGTATACGGGCAGGAAGCCACTGATATTCTCAAGGCTTGCCATGCTGGACCCACCGGGGGCAACCATAGTCCTAACTACACCGCCAAAAAGGTGTTTGATTCTGGTTTCTATTGGCCCACGATCTATAAGGATGCCCACGAGTTAGTCAAAGCTTGTGATGCTTGTCAGCGTCACGGGAATATTTCACAAAAGAACGAAATGCCACAAAATGCCATTCAAGTTTGTGAAATCTTTGACGTCTGGGGCATTGATTTTATGGGGCCATTCCCATCTTCTCGTGGAAACAAATACATTCTCGTGGCTATTGACTACTTGTCAAAATGGGTTGAGGCTAAGGCCTTACCCACTAACGATGCCCGAGTTGTTGTGAAATTTTTGAAATCCCTCTTTGCTCGTTTTGGAACTCCACGTGCCATCATTAGTGATCGCGGTACTCATTTTTGCAATGATCAATTTGCAAAAGTCATGCTAAAGTACGGTGTTACTCATCGTCTTTCTACCGCGTATCACCCACAAACAAGTGGGCAGGTGGAGGTTTCAAACCGTGGTATTAAACGGATTCTTGAGAGGACAGTAGGTGAAAACCGTGCTTCCTGGTCGGATAAACTAGATGATGCACTCTGGGCCTTCCGTACAGCTTACAAAACACCTATCAGGTGTACTCCATACAAGCTTGTATACGGGAAGGCGTGTCATTTACCGATTGAGCTCGAGCACAAAGCCTACTGGGCCTTGAAACATGCTAACTACGACCTTCATAAAGCGGGTGATCACCGTAAGGTTCAACTCAATGAATTAAACGAACTTCGTGATCAAGCCTACGAGAACTCTTTAATCTACAAAGAAAAGACAAAGAAGATTCACGACTCTAAGATCAAGAACCGCGTTTTCAACGTCGGTGACAGAGTCCTTCTTTTCAACTCAAGATTAAAGATCTTCTCGGGGAAATTAAAAACCCGATGGACCGGACTATTCACTATTGCTAAAGTATATCCATACGAGACTGTTGAGTTATCTCAACCCAAAGGTCCCAACTTCAAAGTGAATGGTCATCGTTTGAAACATTATTTTGGAGAGGACATACCACCCATGGTTGTCCCGGATCTCCAAACTTTCCCCATGGACCAATGAATTCGGGGATCGAGTCAAGCTAGTGACTCGGTGAACAAAAATTAGCAACATATATGGGTTTTCACCCGTATTTCTGACTTCTTTCTACTTTCTACCACCCTAGTGTGGGGGAGTGGCCGTCCCCCACCTTTTGAAAAGAAAATATGTATATAAGTTTTAGTCAAAAAAAAAAAATGTTTATATGTACAGATAAATAAAGTGAAAAATAAAATCTATATTTCCACAATTAGATTCGAATATTAGCTTTTTCCGTTCAGAGATTCGGCATAATAGCTGGGACTTTGAATATTGAGGACAATATTCAATTCTAGTGTGTGGGGGGGGGGGGGGGGGGGGGGGGAATTCTTACGAATTTTATCACAAAACTTTCTAAGTACCCCCATTTTTAGGCCTAAATTTTTCACTTTATTTCAAAATTTTTGTGGTTATCAGTCCGCCAAAGTCTAAATGACGAATGGATTGGCTAGTCCAGGAGCAAACGGCTCTTGGTAAAGACATCTCAAACCCGTTGATGGCTTGCAATTTACCAAAAATTGTATGGTTCCTCAACTCCCCATATCCCATAAAGCGAATGAGTTGGCTAGCCCACAAGATTATGGCTTGTGGTAAAGGCCGTGGAAAATCCATAATTGGTAATCAGCTCACCAAGATGTTGACTTAGTCCATCAAAATGCTGGCTAGTCCAGAAGCAAACGGCTTTTGGTAAAGACTAATCAAATCCGTTGACAGCTGGTGGTTTGCTCAAAATCACACGGTTATTAGGTGTGCCATAGTTCTTACACCTGGCTACTCCAGAAGTGATGACTTTTGGTAAAGAGATTTTCAAATCCATCAGGTTTTTCTCAAAAGATTGCTAGGGACTAGCAATGTTTTAGTGTGGGGGATTGATGAGTGTGTAAATACTCATCATTTTTACCTTTTCTGAGCTGCCAAAACATCTAAAAACACTCAATATTGAATCAAAATAGTGAAAATATCCCAGGAAAGTGTTTTACATGTTTCAAATGCAAAAATATCAAAAACAGATGAAAAACGCACAAAGTTTGCAAAATTGGCAGTTTCAGTCCCTCAACTTTCAAAAGTTGTCAAATCTAGTCCCTGGTTATTCTAAAAACTTGAAAAAGTCACCAAAGGTCCTTTTAAATCAAAAAGTTACATAATTAGTCCTTTGGTGCAAACTTTCAAAAAATGTCAAGTTTAGTCCCTGAAGTTTGGAAAATTGTCAAAAATGGTCCCTGGGATATTAAAAACTTTGAGAAAAAAAAATTTTGTCCTTGCACTAACCTTTTATGGCAGGATTGGTCCTTGGTGGAAAAGTTTGGTGAAATTACACAATTGGTCCCTGAAGTTTGAAAGTTTGGCAGTTTTAATCCCTGGTGAAAATTAAATAGAAAAGTCAACTTTGGTCCATGTACTATTCATAGCTTGGCAAAATATACCCTTGGGAACACTTTGGAAAATTGCCAAAACTCACCCCTCACTTTCGTTAAAATTACAAAAATGGTCCTTGTGCAAATTAAACCAAACCGGATCCCTTATTAATTCAAAACCAAACCAAACCCAATCCAATATATACCCTAGCCCACTACCCTTTCTTTTTGGCCCAATCCACACCAAAGCCCACCCAACACCCAAAATAATACAACGGGGTCAAACGTTTGACCTCGGTCAAACCGAGTCAAACCCTTCCCTTCCCTCTCAGTCTCCCCCACACCCCCACTTGGCCATCCCATCACCACCAGCCCACCATCCCATCACATCCACCGCCCAAACCACTACAATCCACCCTCACCTCAAGCATTAAATGCACCACCCCCCCCCCCCCAATTGTCTGATTTCCAAAGCAAATTGCAAAAAAATTGTTTCCCGCCAAAACACGTGGCAATGGATTAGGGCCTCTTAATCATCCAATGGTCAATATTCAAAGTGGGAAATGATCAGAAGCTCAAGGGAAACCCTAGAAGACAGCTATAAAAGGAAGAAGGATGCAAGGAAGCTAGTGTGTAGTTTATTTAGCAATTTTTAGTGTCGAATTAAGTTTAGATTTCAAAATCAGTTGTAATTTTCTTAATTAAAGCATTGTAGTAGCTGTTTAGTTGTACTCTTAAACTTTTGAAGTTATAAAATTATAAGTTTCAGTTCTGTTTCATGTTATTGCAATCTACTCAAATTCTCAAATTCTCAATAACCTAATTTGTCACTTTTAGCAAGGATCATGGACTGAGATAAGCATCACTTAGGTTCCTTAAGCTTGATAAAGCTTGTAGAGACACTAAAACTCAGTACTACTCATAAAAACCAAAAATACAAAAAAAGTCAACATAAGTCAACTGTTCTTGTTTTAGTTTGATTTTAGGTTTGGAGAAGCTTTGAAGAGCAAGCTTGGAATTGGATTTGGCCTATCTAAAGATAGGCATCATTGGAAAATCCCTTGTTCATGCTAGGAATAATTTGTAAGAGTTGCTCATTTTAAAATTCGTCTCAAAATTCAATTTCTGATAAATCTTTGTAGCTTGCTTGAAATTCTGTGTGATTTGTGTTTACTCAGTGTTGTTTAAGTGTTTTATAGCTTAATATATATACCTTGTTTGTTAGAACTTGTATTAACTTTAAATCTTAGATTTCATTGTCAAACTAGTTTAAGTGTTAAACTTATGTGTTTGTAGTTGTATTCTGTCTTTAAGTGCTTAAATAAGTTTACCTAATCATAATTAGTAGTTTGGAATCAAGTTTATAAACCCTAGCACCTATTTGATTTGAAAAACACAAAACAATGAAGCATTAAGGGGTGTTTGGTATTAATTGTTACATAGCACTCAGTGGTGTTTTGGTTGAAGTTTGTAGTTGAAACACATCTCATTAGGTCCAAGTTAGTTGACTCAGGCATAAAACACCAAGTTCCTTTTGCAAAAAGTCAAAATCATCACTAAGACTCCATAACTGTTAACTGTTGTGGTATTTTGATCCACAAAGCCTCATTTTAGCTCACTAATAGTTGCATTAGCTTAATCTAATCCTATTTTAGTCTAATATAACAAAATCAGTAGGTTACATGCATTAGAAGTTCATAAAAGTCAAAGAATCAAGTTTTCTTTAAAAGTCAAATTTTACCTTTGCTCAGAAAAACCAAAATTTGTAGGATTTGTTGTGATTTATGTGTTTGGATTGAGGACCTAAAACTTGTTGTAGTTATAGTCTATCAGCTCTTCTCTAAGGTCTCACACTTGTTTGATTTTTGGAAATTTTTGTGTGGGTCCCACAGACCCTTGAACTGAGTTGCAGGGCAAGCCATTGCCCTGTACATCAGCTAACCATCTCACCACCACCACTTTGGTGGTTGACTGTGGCCAACTCAGTGGGCCCCAGTGGGTCATTTTTGGTTTTGACAACGCCCCTCCTACCAGGGTACAAGGTTTGACCCTTTGTTTGACCTAGGAACAAGTGGACCCCACCTGGAATCCATCCCAAAGTCTGTCCCCATTATGTGTTAAGTTTCAGTTTGCAAAAGTGCTTATTTCATTCCAAACAGCTTAATTGTGATCATTGCTTGCTATTTTCAGCTTATTTAAGTTTGTTTAGCTTATTTGTATCAAGTTTCATCATTATGGACCCCACCCATAGTCATTTGTGCTTAATTGCTTGCTCAGTCAACAAAAGTCAAACTGCTTAAGTCAAGGGGGTGCACACAGCTTATTTTTGAGCTTTGTAAAAAGTTGTTTCACAAAAGTACCTTATTTTCATCTAATAATTAGCTGTCTAAAAGAAAAACTCCAAAAAAAGCAAACATAAAAATAGTGATAGCTTCTATTTAATAGAAACTATCTTTTTCATTTTTCATTTTAGCTTATTTATAAGCACTTTTCTATTTTTATAATTTTCTAAATTTTCTAGCACCTTTAAGTATTTAAAATAATTTTCTTAGATTTTTCCTGATTAGTTTACTATTTATTAGATGTAAAACTAGTTTAATTAATTAAATAGGTAATATTAGTTATTAATTAGTTTTCTTAGATTTTTATTAACAACAGTAGGTTTTTATAATTTTTCTAAGTTTTATAAATTAGTCAAGACTTTTAGAAAATAGATTTTTAGTTTTTACTGTTCATTTTCCATTTTTCTTATTTTAATTATTTAAATTAGATTTAAAGTAATTAAAAGGTAATTAATTAGTGGATTAGCCTTAAACATAATTTTTAGAAGTTTTTATAATTTTGTAGGATTCCTGTGATGGTTAAATAATTTTATAAATTTTCTCATAATTTTCTAAGTTAATTTAGTATTAATTATAATTTAAATTAGTTTAATTAGTTTAATTAAGTTAAATAGTTTTTAATTAATAAAAAACCCTTAAAAAGACAAAAATATTTATTTTTATTTTGTTATACTTTCTTCAAGTTCAATTAGAGGTTTAGAAAATATTTTTGTAAGTTTTTAGTTTATTTTGTAACCTTTATCATTTTTAGTTTATTTTAAATTAGATTTAAAATAGTTTTAATTAATTAATTAGTATTTAAATATTAAAATAATCAAGTTAATAACTCTATTTTCATTTTAAATTTTCTTTTTATCTTAGTTTTGTAAAAAAGTCATTTTCACCCCCTGGGGGTTTTCAGATTTCAGTTTTCACGTTTTATTTTGTACGTTTACGTTTTATTTCTGTTACGTGATTCCAATTTGTAAATTTGTCCACAACCTAATACAAATTCACATCATAAAGTCAAATGACGATAAGTAGTAATACAATGCGTTCCACATGAACAATAATTATATGTATGAAGAAACAATGCAATACATATTATACTCGTAAATACTCATCAATTATAATCCATGTATCCTACCATCAATTAAGAAAAAAGATATCAAAAGCATACCTCCGATCAATTGGTTTCGTTTGTTCCTCTTCCTTTGACTCTTCTTGTTTCAATATAACCATTGTAGAGCAAGCAACAATAATCTCGATTGCTTCCTAAGGATTGGATAACTTTCTGAGTCTCATTCAATTAAGAAGAAAAGGCTTAGTGCTACAGAATATTTACCTTTAGCCATGCAAGATTAGGTGTTATCAGAAAAAAGTTATATAACAAAACAAAAGTTATACAACAATTAACATAATAAATCACTAAAGAAACCAAATAAAAATCCTGGATCATTATGTAGAAGGATGACCATTATGTAACAAACTATAGAAAAGGCAATCTACAGACACAAACATGACTTAGCTTTTCATTTGGCCTCCTGATGGTGAAAACAGTAACCAGAGCGAAAGCAAAGTTCAGTCACGTATACTACATATTTCAATCAAACATGATGTTCACTCAATGTTAAATACAATACTGACATCTATAGAATTCATATTGGTATTAATCCGATATTTTGATTCAGGGTTTTTTAGAAGACAGATGCCAACAATGAATTGTGTGGGTTTTTTTTTTTTTTTTTTTTTTTTTTTTTTTTTTTTTTTTTTTTTTTTTTTTTTTTTTTCTTTTTCGATTTAGGGTTTTTGGAAATCCTCCTGATACGTGATGATGTCGTTATGGTTTTGTCAAAATAATTTCCAACCTTGTTGATTCATGCATTATTAATTATGACTTGCAAATTATATCACAAAAGTTGGGAGGCTCCACTGGTTGAAGAGCTTGTGTGTGGACGCTAAGATCCGGCTTCAAATCTTGCAATTGACTAAAATTTTTAAACATTTTAATTAATCCGAATTTCAGTTGATTTAATGCATTGCCATGGACAAGATTGGATGACATGGACAGAATGTGATGACATGGCTGATAATGAATTACATGGCAATGAGTGGGCAATGAGGTGGCATTACGTGTAATGCCTCCTGTTATATATATATATATATATATATATATATATATATATATATATATATATATATATATATATATATATATATATATATATATATATATATGCTTGTAACACTCTTATAAATGCCACATATTAACAGAACATATAACACACTTCAATCCACTAAATCTCACAATTCTCTCTATTCAAAATATCTAAGAAAACACCACAACCAAAAGGCCAAAAATCCCGATTGCCACAAAACATTCCGCAATTAACATCGAATCCGAATTTCCGGTTAACCGGTGTCTCACCAAACGTCAATTTCCGATCCGCTACTTTTGATTATCAATCTCAACAACCTCCACAACAACAAACTAACAATCCATTTTTTATAAACCGTCCTATCAATCGTCCATTTATTCCACCGTATCAAAACAACCAACAAACATAACAAAGCCACTCCCATTGAAGCCAACAATCTATGTATGGCTCACCTGAATCGGTGTATCGTCCAACAATGGAGTCATCAACGTCTTCCTATTCAAATTATCAAAATAATTCTCCGGTTAACCGCATCAATCTTGATGCTTGTGATTTTATGGATAAAATATGCAACAATCCAGACTTTTATGTTGGAACCGGTTCAGGTTATCTGGCTTAAGGTTATCCGAGTCAAGAGTATTCAATGGGTCAAGGTTCGGCTCATGGATGGTATCACGATTCGGTTCTAAATGATGATGTTGCTGATGATGATGACGACAACACTGTTTTGGAAGAGATGTCACTGGTCAAACCTAAGAAACGAGCTACAAGGGGTAAGAAGAAGAATGTTGAGAAAGAAACCAAGAATGATTCGGTGCTTTGGTCACGCAAAGAAGAGATCGCGTTGTGTCAAGCTTGGTGTGATACGTCCGAGAATAGCATAACGGGAAACAACCAACATGCTAAGGGATTTTGGGACAAAGTGATTGAGTACTTTGAAAATGAGGTTGGTGCAAACAGAACGTACAACTCGATTATTACCAAGTGGAAAATTAGGATTCGACCTAGAGTTGGTCAGTTTTGTGCCATTTACGACAATTATTTTACCAATTTTGGAAGCGGTGAGAATGATCTCACTTTTTACAGACGAGCGTGTGAAGAATACCAAATAGTGTATAAGCATGACTTTGTATTGGAGCATTGTTGGGAAGTTTTGAAGGACCATGATATTTGGAAGAAGATTGAGATGCTGACCTTTTTAAGCAAATTTCACAGCCAAGTTGAGGGTCGAAAATAGCATGGACTTCTGAAACCAGCTCGGATGTGCATGAACATGAAGAAACTCAAAATGAGCGACCAATTGGTCGTGGTGCCGCTAAGAAAAATAAGAAGAAATCGTCGGTGAGTTCCAAGTCTTCCTATATGGAAGATGTAGCTGAGAAATGGAAAATCATTAAGTCCATGGCATTGGGTATAGAAGAAGGAGCTCGCAGACGGATACTACGAGTTGAATAAAAAAGAATTGGAGAAAAAGCAAAAGGAGTTGGAGCTGCAAGCAAAAAGAGATTAGAAAGCAGCGGAAATGGAGGACAAAAGATTTGAACTCGAACAACAAAGACTTGAATTTGAGCGAGAAAAGAAACATAAAAAAGACATCATATTTTACCTCCAACCAATCGACCCATCTTTTCCCGTATTACAACAACAAAAAATGCAGGAGATCAAAGATGCGATCAAGGCATACCACAACCTAGATTATTAGTTTTTAATGTTTTAATAAGTGTTGTAATGGTTTTATTTTATTTGAATTATTATGTAACGTTTTAATTATTAATGAAATTTGAGTTTGTGTTAAAAAAGTTAAAAAAAAAAATTGATGTTGGTTGCCCTTACTGGGGTACCAAATCGCCTGAAGGTCGCTGGAGAGAGAAAGTTGACGTGACAGTGAAAATGGAAGAGATTATCTCTCCTTACTGGGAGTAGCCTTATCAAATTGTGATTTTGATTGTTAAGTTTTCGATATAGATAACCATGTTCCTATTTCAGTATTTTGTTAGAATTTTTTTTGTGTGAATCGATTAGAAAAGAGGAAATAATCCGACGTTTTATTTTAACGGACGAGCTTGAGCTAATTGTTCGTCATTTTTTTGTCATTATTTCAATTGCTTGACGCATATGAGTAAAAGCTTCATCTCTGACTCTCATAATTTCGGCTTGCAGAGGTTTGCAAAACACACCTATGCGATTTAGGTGCTTAATTTATATTTAGCTTAAGTTATTTTGATCGGATGTTTAATATTACTTATTCCGTCTCAAAATTATTGTCATTAAGGAGAAATCACAAAGTTTAATAAAAGTATGGGCACTTTAATTTTCAACCACTAAAATGGAATATTCCTCCACTAGATTATCTTGTTTTTACTTAATAAGGAAAGTGGACAATTATTTTGAGATATCCTAAAAAAGAAATATGGACAATAATTTTGATACGGAATGATTTTCTTAGAATTACTTTAAAACAAATATGTTTTTTCTACATCTTTATTTTAGTGTAAATAAGTAAGCTTATTTCTAATGACGGGTAACACCTCAAAAGAAGCTTGGAAATCAGCGCATAAAACAAAAAGAATCGCTCCTATATATGTGGGAATATAGTGACATTAGTTAGGCTGGATGCAGTAACGAGAGATAATCTCTCCCAATTTCACTGTCACATTAGTTTTTCTCTCTAACGATTGGGTGCCCCAGTAAGGGCGACCTACACTACAAAAAATATACCCCACAAAAATATCTTTTCTACACACAAAAAAAAAAAAAAAAATAATAATAAAAAAAATGGTAAACTCGATCGTGTACACGACCAAATTCCAAAAAAATCACCATTCGATCGAGTTGCCACAATAAGCCCATCGATGGTGAATCGATCGAGTGTGTCCATCTCCTTCCCTTACTGCAACTAACCTTAGGTATCTTTAATTTCATTGTTATCCTTTATACTTCTAAGTTATGTATTATGCAATAAGTTTCCTCTATCAAATTAGTCCTATAATTAAGCATGCTTGGAAGATTAAAATTATTGTAATTCATTTGTAGAGGCAATAAACTTTTTTATGTAGATAGTTCCTATTCTGATGAAAATTTTAGGTACGTGCATGGTTTGAAAAGATTAAATAATCTAGCTAGACGTTTTGTTTTGGATGAAGGACTTATAAGGAATTTTTGTATACCTTTTTTCTGATTATAAAAAGTTCTACTTCAGCTATTGAGATATGAGTCAAAGCTTTACCTTCGGCTCTCATAAACTTCAGATCGTATAGATTTGCCACACATACCTATGTGAATTAGATGCTTAGTTATATTTAGTGTAAGTTATTTTGATCGAATGTTTGATATTACTTGTTTTCTTATAATTGCTTTAAAACGACCGAATACCTGAAACTAGTTATCTGCTCAATAGATAAGAACTTAAATAAGCAATCCCATACACCTCTAGGATTAAATGTTAAAATTAGTTTTGAATGATTGGATAATTCATAGGATAAAGAAAGGGGAATTTGCATTCATGACACTCAAGATGACACTTATTTTCTATTTGACTAAACTTTGTGGCATATTACTAAAACTGACACTTTTTTCTATATTATAAGATTACCCTGTTATTGTGTACTATAATATATTTAATACTTATGTTTTGTTAGTTTAATGTCTAACACCTAACTGCAACTATGTTTGTAGCTTCACCTTCTAGCCATAAGTTACCAAATCCAAACCTTTTCATCTCGAATATCATTCTGAAGCAAGAACGATGAATGCAATATATTGCGATCATATTACGAACACAATGCGAATTCGATACACATGATGTACTATAATATATTTAATACATATGTTTTGTTAGTTTAATGTCTAACGCCTAATTGCAACTATGTTTGTAGCTTCACTAGCTAGCCATAAGTTACCAAATATAACCCTTTTCATCTCGATTATCATTCTCAAGCAAGAACGATGAATGTGATATATTTCGATCATATTACAAACAAAATGCGAATTTGATACACATGATGTATGCATGTGACAAATCAGTCACTGTGTTGGGACAAAAGTTGCGATCGAATTGCGAAGTATTACAATTTCATTATTCTTGATTTATACTTACCGAAAAATATGTGTTCCACTTTAACCCAACCCAAAGTCTATTCCTAAAAAACGCATTTCAAATATTAAACCATGAGTTCCTTCAAAAAGTTTTTAAAGCGAAGCCTTGGTTACTGCAAGAGATTACAAACTCAGAGTTCGTCAATAAAATATGGTTAATCTATAGATCCCGTCGCACTAATCAAAAGTAAGTTGCATTTTAGTCTAGCATGAATCATCTAGTAAAAACAAGACGCGTCTTTGCGAATAAAAAGTAATTGTAAACTACATGTTTGGAATACTTATGTTGGACTTTTGACGAGGTGTAATTTCTTAGTGTTTTTAGGAGTCATTTAGCCTTTAATATCGTACACTTTGAATCGTTTATTGCCCTAAAATTGTTGAATCTAAGACCTTGATAGATCTTTGAGCACTCGTGGATCGTTAGTTATGTTAATGTAATCACTAACACACTAAAAGATAATCTCTGTAACTTGTATTCTAAAGCGGAAACAAACACAAGTATTAACAACTGAATACTAAGAACATTTGATCCTCTGTGGATCTTTTAGTAATAATGAAAGTGATTTCTAAAAAATGTCTACTCAATACATAAATGTGTACTCCTTTTATACACAAGGAACCCTAAACCGTTTCACAAGAAACGTATATTCTAAAAACTTTAAAAGATATGCATTTTCACTTCCTAAATAAACTCATGCATATCCTAACTATATTACATAAAATACGGAATAACTATATCCGCAGAAACTAATAATGCTAAAACTAGACTACAGCAGATACACTGCTTCAGCAGGAACCAACTCTTCAGCAGTAACCGTCAGCAGAATTCTTACTTAGCAGAATTCCAAACAATCCTCCCCTAATCTTGAATTTGACATGGTTAAGTTCAAGATTCTTGATAGATCTTTAAAATGACAAACCAAGAGGATTGAAATCGAACAGCAGCAGCAAAGAATCATCATCAGCAGGATCTCTATGATCAACACATACTTGAAAACTCCATTCGTTGCAGCAACAAATGACCAAATGTACATCAAAACAGATTTGTTGCATACTATTCTCATCACATCCAGGTGTGTTAACTCCTGTGAGAGGTGAATCATTGAAAATAATGGATTTGATGTCTCTTTACCAATAGCCATCACTACTGGAGTAGCCAAATGTTTAAGTTCGAAAACTATGGTACACTGATGACCATATGATTTTTAGAAAATCATCAGCTATAAACAGATTTGAGTTGTCTTTACCTGTAGCCGTTTGCTCAGGACTAGTAAATTATTTGGTTGATTTAATCACCTTGGTAAATTGAATACCAAATATGGTTTTCCACTGCCTTTACCACAAGCCATATACTTGTGGGCTAGCCAATTATTGGGAATCCATAAAGGAAAAATCCATGGTCAATTGACAACCATTCAACTCTCAGCTGTTAAGCATGGGTGAGTTGAGTACCCAATAGTTTTTAGCAAACTATTACAGCTATCAACAAATTTGACATGTCTTTACCAAAGCTGTACCCTTTGGACTAGCCAACTTTTTGATGGAATAGTCAACATCAGGTAAGTTGATAACCAGAGAAGGTGTGGAAATAACCAACACCAAAACCTGCATACAACATACAGAATACTATACAAATCTGTTAGTTTTTTTTAATTAATTAGAAGAAATAAAGAAATATATAACAAAATACCATCAAGTAGAAGCAGCTCTGGAAGTCCTGATCCTGAGTTTGAACACTTTAACCAGAGATTCAACAAACAACCTAGCATTCTGATGAGGCGAAAAATGAACCACTTTTAGGGGGTCATTTAAGCCCGGAATTGAATTCATTTGATCAAATATTGCCCTAAATCATTCCTTTTGTGATTTTAGGTACTTTGGGAGTGAAATCTGGAAAAGAAGGCATTTTGGACGTTTTTGGAGCATAAAAGTGAAGAAAACGGCAAAGTCTCAATTTTCCAAGCTGGGAACAGTAGGTGACGGCGTCAAGAAGGAATTTCTGACGGCGTCAAGAGTAAATTCCATGACTTTCCATGACGACCCAGTACAGAATTGACGGCGTCACAAGGTAGGGCGTCAAGAGTAAAATGCATGACGGCCTGGAAAATGCTAACACATGACGGCGTCAGAAGTAGATCAAGGCAGTCCGAGAAGTATTTTGGCAGCGAGATGACGGCGTCACAAGTTTTGTCTTGACGCCGTCAAACCCTATTTCCTATATATAGTTTTCTAATTTTCACATTAAAAAGAGAGGAGTTTTGGAGAAACCCTAGGTCCGAACTTAAGACGAATTTTACAGGTTTTTCAAGGGTTCTTTGCCCTTGATCCCTTTCATGTGTAATTGAGATAAGTATTCTTTTAATTCAATCAATATGTCTATGTGTTGGTTGTCTATATCTTGTTCTTGTCTTGATTCCACCATGCTAGGCTAGATCTATCTTATGTTTGCTTAGATCTAATGAAACCTAGATGTTAATTATGTGTTGATTACTTGTTTATGGTTGTATTGGATGAATGATTTCGATGTTAGGCTTAAGAAAACTGGCAGATCTCCAATTGGTAACATGCTTGAACGTCTTAAGAAACATGAACCGATGTGCACTAGGTTTTATTGGTTGTATTTACTGCATGAGTAATTTCTAATGATCCCATGTTAGGAGTTTTTAACGGCTCGACATAGGAGTGAAGTAGGCACTCATAGGATTGGGGAAGTAAGTGCGCCACCCCATGAATGGTATTAAGGAATACAATTCGTCATCCACGCAACTATAACAAGTAATTAACGTGTAAAAGATGTCTAGGGAGTAGTGAAATCTAAGTAAACACATTTTCTCCACTTATTGCTCACAACCTTAGTTAATTTAGTTTTATTTTCATTTCTAGTATTTTACTTTTGATTGCAATTTTTTAGTATTGGGTTACTTGACTAGCAACTAATTCCGCCCAAATCCTTCAAACCCGATATTTTACTTGCTTTCTAAAAAATATAAAAATACAAAAATAATCTTCCATCATCTTTAGAACTAGTATTTAGGTTTTCTAATCCTAGCAACACTATTCCTAGCTGAACGATCAATCCCCCGGTACTTGTCACTATACTATACTACAAGGATCATGTACACTGCCTGGTGGGGGTTGTAAGCTTCTCAAGGTCCCTTGAGAGGTAAAGCCTGGTGCGATTCCCACGTATCAAGTTTTTGGTGCCGCTGCCGGGGAATAGTTATTGTCTAGGTTAGGATTTCTTTTTATTAGGTCTACTTGCTAGATTCCATTCTAGTAAGATTTTATTTTTATTTTTAGGTTTCTTTAGTCTATCTTATTTCTTTGTTTCCTTTGTTCGTAAACTATTTCGATGGATAACAATAACATTGATCGTTTGATCCCTGTTATTCGTGTTTTTCGTCGTAGGATTTTCCAAATGCCCGCCCCACTCCCTTTAGTTGAGAATGAGAACCCGCCTAACCTCTCGCCCAACCACCACTTTAACAATAATTCTGAGTTAGAGGAGTCTGATTATGATGATGACCGTAGGGCTAGTCCTTTTTACTATTCAGACTCCGATGAGGATCTTGATGATGGTGATGTGATTAATGAGAATAGGATGGAAGATGAAATAAACCCTCTTAGGTATGTTGACCCTAGAACTAGGTTTGAGTGTGATAGTTCATTCAACATGCAATTTCCTTGTAAGATCAGATTTAAGAGCTTCAACGCCTATCTCAACTCATCTCTCCCAATGAACATAATCTCGCGTAATGAATATAATAAAATCAAGGTAGATGAGTTAGAATACAAAGGAGAAAACATTATTGCTAGGGCAATACCATTGCATGTGTTTGTAGGAAGCTTGGTTTATCTTGTTGAGTTCATGGTTATGGAGAGTCTAGGAGAATTTATAGATGATAAGTTGACCCAAGTTGTGTTTGGAAGGCCTTTCAAACGATTGACCAACCTCGATGAAAAACTCATAGAACGGTTAATTACATTCTCGGATGGGGATGAAGATTTCGTCTATCAAATGCCCCGCACACACCCTAGGTTCAAGGATTTTTCCATGGAGAAGTGTAGTAGGTATCCACCCATAGAAATGCTAAGTGAGAATGATAAGAGGAAAGGGCTTAAGTATACTCATGAAAAGAATAAAAGATATTATCTTGGATGTCTAGAGTTAGGAGATGAGTATAAGAAAGATGAGGCAACTATTAGATGGCTCACGCTTGGTTATGTGAGCATAAGCGATACACGGTAACCCACGACCTTGAGTCTAGCTACAAGACTCGTAAATAAAGAAAAGCGCTTCTTGGGAGGCAACCCATGCTTTGTGTGATTTTCATTTTTTGTTTGTTATTTGCTTCCGTATGCATGCTTTATTTTTATTGTTGGTAGATCATGTTTCAAAACTAAAATGTGGAAATACTTTACTTTGTTGTTTTGGCCTAGTCTTAACTCCACCTAAAGGTATTTTTGCAAAAGATAAGTGTAAGGGGAAACCCCAAATATGTTTTTACGAAACAAGCCGATCATGATTCTCCACAATATTAAATGAACATGTGTATTCATATTTGTTAGAGTCAAATGCTTGTATTGAGTCATAATGAAGTTTTGCAGGATTTTCCAGGAAGTAGAACCAAGTTTTTCCAGAAATTTTCCGGATACTTAACATAAGAATTTCTGCAGGTCAATCCTGACGGCGTCACGAGTTAACTCTTGACGGCGTCACGGGCATAAAAATCTGGAAATGTTACCGGTTTTGTTTTTCTAACGGAGTCTTATGGTTTTTGTGAATTATTAAGTTTTATAATCTCCAGGAAATCTGCAAACTTCATTCCACAAGCATTATATCTTACTTTGTTTTCTAGGATTTAGTAACTTATATAGGATGCCGCCGATTTTATGCGAGGTTGTCTTGTCTATTTTCTCAGGATTTACAGGTTATGTATGACAAGAAGATGATTTATATTCTGGAAGGGAAGCTTTGATTGTTTATTTTCTTGGAGGAAGATTTAACCTGGCCACCTAATTATCCATACTGAGCGAATCAGGGGAGTATTTGATTTCATTCTTTTTACTTTTTCACTTTTACATTCTTTACTTGAACATTGGGGACAATGTTCATCCTAAGTGTAAGGGGAGGGTAAAATGATGATACCTTACATATGCACTTTCGCTTGAGTTTGCTTTGTTTAATGGTAGGTGTGTAATAAAACTATGAGAAATACTTGTTAGTGCAATTTTAGCGCCAAATTTAAATTTTTTTACAACATTTAAGAGTGAAACTTTAGCCATAGCAAGCGTCTCATGGATAGGAGATTGTATGACTAGTACATAACCGTATATTCAGAAAAATTTTCCACCCAAATATGTGAGGTTCACCTTTAGATTTGATAGGAAAAGCATTCACTATTAGTGCTTATGAGTGTACCGGTAGCATTTAGATTCTAGAACTTGCGTTAGTAATGCATCCCGAGACCGCTAGTGAGACTACATTCGTGTAGTAGGATTTACTACATGATAAGAGGCATTAGGATCACCCTTGTGTTAAACCCGTATTATAATTACTTGACCACTTAAGTCATGTTGCTTGACTACTTAAGTCAACTAATTTTTTCCATACCCTTAGCGTTGTACTCATTTTTAGTACACGAAACCCCTAGTACACCCCTCCGAGCCTATCTTTTCATTTCTAACTTTAAGCATTTTACTTAAAGGAAGAATTTGTTACACCCCACTTAAATGTACACCCAAATCGCCTTAGCCTTCCGTGTATGCGCTCATTTTTAGTGCATTATTGTTATTTGTTAAACCCTAAGTTAACTATCTAATTGATTACATGGTTGCTAAGTCGAGTCATATCCTTATACATATTGTTTTGGGACGATTGGGACTCATGGGTAAAGTACTTATTTTATGGAGTAATGGGAAAGAGAAAAAAACATACGGACTACCATCCCTTTTTATTCCATGTTCTTTTTATGTTTTTGTTATTTTTCATTCATTAGCCTAAGTCGAGTCTAGTCTTGGCTTAGCAACGCCATATTGTACGTGTAATTGACCAAGATTTTTAACTCGCCACCAGTAAAGACTGCCTTCATCCAACAAAACCGTGTATTTCATATCCCTACACCTAACGTTACAACCCTTTAAAAGACCTCTTTGATAGTTTATCCTAGGTGCTTACGCCATGTGGTGGAGGTTTTATCCTTTCCCAAGCCTATGGTAATCTATTTTGCTATGACAGGTAGTGAGAGATATCTTCCGTTTCCATATTGTAATTTATACTTTATTACACCCGAGAGATGTGAGTATCTAAACACTATTTGTGAGGTGTTTGTGTATGACCTCCGTGCTTGTCTATTGGTCTTTAGTGGAACGATTATTTGTTGTAATTACTTTTATATTAGTGTTAAATGACCCCTATCTTGTATTTTGACTAGAATAAAAGCGCATTTGCTTGAGGACAAGCAAATCTCAAGTGTAAGGGTATATGATGAGGCGAAAAATGAACCACTTTTAGGGGGTCATTTAAGCCCGGAATTGAATTTATTTGATCAAATATTGCCCTAAATCGTTCCTTTTGTGATTTTAGGTACTTTGGGAGTGAAATCTGGAAAAGAAGGCATTTTGGATGTTTTTGGAGCATAAAAGTGAAGAAAATGGCAAAGTCTCAATTTTCCAAGCTGGGAACAGTAGGTGACGGCGTCTGGAGTAAATTCCATGACTTTCCATGACGACCCAGTACAGAATTGACGGCGTCACAAGGTAGGGCGTCAAGAGTAAAATGCATGACGGCCTGGAAAATGCTAACACATGACGGCGTCAGAAGTAGATCAAGGCAGTCCGAGAAGTATTTTGGCGGCGAGATGACGGCGTCACAAGTTTTGTATTGACGCCGTCAGACCCTATTTCCTATATATAGTTTTCTAATTTTCACATTAAAAAGAGAGGAGTTTTGGAGAAACCCTAGGTCCGAACTTAAGACGAATTTTACAGGTTTTTCAAGGGTTCTTTGCCCTTGATCCCTTTCATGTGTAATTGAGATAAGTATTCTTTTAATTCAATCAATATGTCTATGTGTTGGTTGTCTATATCTTGTTCTTTTCTTGATTCCACCATGCTAGGCTAGATCTATCTTGTGTTTGCTTAGATCTAATGAAACCTAGATGTTAATTATGTGTTGATTACTTGTTTATGGTTGTATTGGATGAATGATTTCGATGTTAGGCTTAAGAAAACTGGCAGATCTCCAATTGGTAACATGCTTGAATGTCTTAATAAACATGAACCGATGTGCACTAGGTTTTATTGGTTGTATTTACTGCATGAGTAATTTCTAATGATCCCATGTTAGGAGTTTTTAACGGCTCGACATAGGAGTGAAGTATGCACTCATAGGATTGGGGAAGTAAGTGCGCCACCCCATGTATGGCATTAAGGAATACAATCTGTCATCCACGCAACTATAACAAGTAATTAACGTGTAAAAGATGTCTAGGGAGTAGTGAAATCTAAGTAAACACATTTTCTCCACTTATTGCTCACAACCTTAGTTAATTTAGTTTTATTTTTATTTCTAGTATTTTACTTTTGATTGCAATTTTTTAGTATTGGGTTAGTTGACTAGCAACTAATTCCGCCCAAATCCTTCAAACCCGAGATTTTACTTGCTTTCTAAAAAATATAAAAATACAAAAATAATCTTCCATCATCTTTAGAACTAGTATTTAGGTTTTCTAATCCTAGCGACACTATTCCTAGCTGAACGATCAATCCCCCGGTACTTGTCACTATACTATACTACAACGATCAGGTATACTGCATGGTGGGGGTTGTAAGCTTCTCAAGGTCCCTTGAGAGGTAAAGCCTGGTGCGATTCCCACGTATTACATTCCCAGCTGGATCAGGAGGAATCTTCAACTTCTGTTGAAGCATTTTCTCCATAAGAGACACTGTCAGATGATACCTTTTCCCAAGAACCATGAGAAGCCTGAGTCCAGATGTAGTTTCCAACACATGAACATAGGGCATAGGGTAAAACTTCCAACTCTGAACTTTCCACCTCTGATTATTTTTCCACACATCATAACCAGTACTAGTGGGAGTAGAAGAATCCAAAAGCACTCTGAGATCACCCAATAGATACAATACTGATCCTGTTGGAGTAAGAGTAGCATAACATTTATGAACCAAATCATTTAGAGTAAGCAAGTCCTGATGATCCACAAGATGTAGTATTTCTTGTAGGAATGTGAATGATAGAGAAGTTTTATCAAGTCTATAAATGGTATTGATCTGACCATTCTTAGATAATTCCCAATGAACCAAAACATCTCTAACTCCCTCTGGCCAATCATTAGGGGATCCTTCTTTGATAAATGAAGCATCAAGAGCATTAACATCTACTAGTCTTTATGCTGAATGGGAAGTTCTCACTCTGGCCCTTCTCTTGGCCCTTCTTCCAGGAACATAAATAGCATCATGTGGTAAAAAAGGTTCCTCATGAGCTACATCTTCAGTAGATACATCTTCTGCAGCATTAGTTTCCACTGATGGAATATCCATTTGTTCATCAGTAGAATCCGAAGGAGAATCAAGTGCAGCAGATGTATATTGTTCATCCATGGCCTTCCTTATCTGTTTAGCCCTAGCAGCTGCAAGCTCTACTTCTCTTTCCTTAAGCTCATGAAATCTTGCCATTTCAGCTTGTTGATCATCAGCTAACCTTTTTGCAGCCTCTTCACCCAACCTCTCCTCCTCCATTTGTTTCCTGGTTCTCTTTCTAGAAGGAAGAGCTTCTGCTACAACTTTACCTTTACCTTTATCAACACTAGATGAAGCAGCAACAGTTGTCACATCAGCAGAAGTAGCAGGTAAAGATACTTGATCAACAACAGGAACATCCATATGCATAGTAGAAACAGCATCAGCAGACAATGCTGGAGACCTATCAGGCACACTAGAAGAAACAGCTTCATAAAGTTGAACTTTATGAGAAGATGGTTCTGCATCATCAGCAAGAATGGTAGGAACAAGCTTAGGAGCACTCATTCCATCCTTTTCACATATAGACTTGATTCTATTATACATAAGAACCAATTGTTCATCTGAAAGAGCCCAAACTTGTTTCCTAGTCCAAGCATTATTATATAGGGCATTGCTTTGACTTTTCACATAAGTTCTCATATAATCCCTTTGCTGTGCTTGAGTAATTGGTTTATCTCTTTTTGCTTTGGCTTTTTGCTCATCTGCTTCTTTATTTCTTAGTTTCATCTTCTTCACTATTTTAGAAACTCGGTCCTTTTTATTCACCTCATTTCCAAGAATTTCTGCAGCTAAACCAGGAGTAGTAATCACTTGTTCTCCAATATGTTGCCAGTCTGATTCATCAAAATTTGGAATAGCAGCATCCAATTCTCTCTGTCTTTCAATAGGCAAGGTAGAAATATATCTCTGTGTAGCAGACTGATATTCTGAATCATATTTGGCTTGCTCTGCCTCTGCCAAGTCTGTACTCTTCTTATAATCTTCCCATTCTTTCAAAAGTCTTTCTTGTTCAACTCTTTCTTCTTCTGAGATAAGTTCACCAGCACACACTTCATCACCTTCAGCCGAATCAACATGAGGAATATCTAAACCTTCCATAGGATCAACAGTTAACTCTTGAACATCTGAATCAAGTAGAGTATCAGCAGATCCTGTAGGCTTCAGAGTTGTAGTGGTGTCATCAGGAGAAACTTGCTTAAGAACAGATGGATCATGGTCAGGTGAATCCATATACTCCTTACCAGCTACAAATAATGTATCTACTGATGCATTAATCCCATCAGTAGTCTTATCAGTAGCAATGTCACTAGTTGGTTGTTTCTCCTGAAGAGTGTCACCAGCTTCTGCCATAAGAATCTCATCACCACTAGACACTTTAGAAGATTCAGCAGCTTTCTTTGCCAAATATTGTCTTCTGCTTCCTCTGCTGAAATGAATTGTCTGCTTGGGTTGGGAAACTTCAGTAACTTTGGGAGAAGAAGCATGAGTTTGTCTAGCAACTTCAGCCAAAATCTCAAGGGAATCCAAATTACCCTCCTTAGGCACTTCAGCAGCATCTGTCACAATCTTTCTTTTCTTCTGCTGATTAAGTTGTGCCTCCGAATCCTGAACCTTGTTTTTCAGCATGTCAATTTCACCACCAAGATTAGACTTGGTATCAGCAAGCTCCTTTTCAAGAGCATCAGTCTTTCTAATATACCTGCAAAGCAAATCATGTACAGAAGTGAGAGTAACAGGGTCTTCTGCTCCACCAATAGATTACTCAGTGGTAAAAGGAGCTTCATTGAACCTAGCAGGAGAAACAGACATATGTACAACATTGGGAGAGCCTTCAGCAAATGGCTCTCTCACAGGACTAGGTGTAGGTAATCTAGCAATCTCAGGCTCAAGAGGTGTAGGTACCTGTGTACCAGGAGACTGAATTGTCTCTTCAACCTCAGGAGTTACCTCAATAGGAGCAACCTGAGTTGGTGATGGAATAGGACTAGGTGACAAAGGTAAAGGGGAAGGTGGAGGTTGGTCAGAAGAAACGGGTAATGGTTCAGCAGTTGTAGATGGCTCTCCCTCATTTACCACTGAAGGATTACCATCAGCAGCAACACTAGAAGATGATGGATTACCATCATCAGCAGCATTTGGAGAGGGCATATGACCAGTAGCATCACCCTCAACTGCATCATCATTGCCATGTGGCAATATAGCAGCTAATAGAGGGCGATGTTCCCCATTATAGTTAGTTTGCATAGAGGCAAATAACTTAGAACCAAGACTCTTAATGGGCACATGAATTCTGTCTTCAGTAGTAATGTCTAAAATAATTTGTAGAAACCTAGGGTACATTAAAAACTTTTGATTTTATTTCTCAATATTTTCTAGCATATTAGCAAAAATAAACTTTGAGAAATTATAAGTTAACCCTTTAGAGAGACAGACAATACCACAACCCAATTGGGCAGAGAACTGATCCCAACCACCACACTTATTGCTGATACATTGGAGCAGCAAATGCACCAAATACCTCCACTTGGGACAGAACTGATTCTTCAACCACTTAGTTGTGTCAGTGCTTTGATAACCAGCTTCCCTTAACCCAGCAAGTATCTCTTCAGTGTTGGAGTGAAAAACACCATTCTCATCATCCAAATGAAGATTTGTCCTGATCAAACTTTTAGTAACCACATACTCATTACCATCAATGTCAGCCATGATCTCTGTGTCAGATCTTTTCCTAGCAGATGCCCAAAACTGCTTCACAATAGATTCATATATCACATTTGGAGAATGTGTTAAAGCATAATGAATCTTTGAACGCTGTAGAAACTCCACCATTGAATCATACTCTTCATGACCCTTACCATTTTTCAGAATAGCAAACTTGTTATGATCTTTCTTGAATTTAAGTCGTGTCATTTGAATTATTTTGCGAGAGACGGTTATGAATTATAAAAAGAATGATGGGTTTAAAAGGAGTGATGGGAGAATAATTTAGTTTAGGCAAAGATATGCAAAGTAGGTTATATTTGGAAGTTCCCCAATCGTGGTCAAAATTATCGGAACAGACTGTTGACCATGTCTGATGTGTAAAGTGGATCCATCCAATTTCAAAATTACCCTTCAGCAGAAATAGAAGTCAATCTGCTGATGGATGGTCAATCAGTAGAAACCAATCAAGAGTAAAAATATATTCAGTGAATATCTTGATTTTTTTACTGTGCCACCCAACTCGCATTAATGATCATAAAGCCTAGACTTCGCCTATTTAATAACCCCCAAATCACACTTCTCAGATATCAATTACCCCAAATCATATCAAAACCCTAATTTCACAATTAACCCAAATTCATCACCAAATAATGTCTTCTAAACCCGAAATTATTGACCTGACCTCCTCCTCTTCCTCATCAGATGATCTTCCATCGTATCCTTCTGAATTAGATGATTCAGATTATGCAAGAGAGCTGGAAAGGCGATGGAATGATTTGGAGAAGGGGGAACCAAGTAATGCCCCCGTTCCTGCTGAGAGACAATATGTCTCTCCCTTCATCTTTACTTCTGATGAAGACTCTTCAGAGGATGAAGACGAAGATCCATCATTTCTTCCTCCTTCCACACTAGAGAGATCCTAACCAAGGCCAAGGAAGAGAAATCCATCTCTTCCAACATCACAGGGTGTGGTGTTGGGTCTTCCTGCTCCAGGATCTGGTCCTTCATACCATGGACACAGGGGAAAGGGCAAGAAGGCAGAGGTGGTGGGTAAAGGGAAAGGGAAAATGGAGTAGGTGATGATGGGATGTTGCCAAGGACCAAAGATGTAAAACTAGGTTCTTGAGCATCTTCTTTCCTTGAACTGAAGATATAAAACTAGGTACTTGAGCATCTTCGTCGTCATCATCATCATTCTTCCTTTCCATTTTCACCTTCAGCTTCTTCATCATACTGGTCATGCATATCCACCAGCCCTTTTGTAATAGATGATAAAAGCTTAGTATTGATTTGGTAGTCTTAGCATAGGAATGATCTTTGTAATCCACTTTGAAGTTATATGTAAGCTGTAAATTGTTTTTTGAATGAATGAACATCTTTCCTTATTAGTCAATTCTTGTGTAGTTATTCAATAGAAACAATGTGTTTCAGTATGATTGACTCTTCAGAAGAAACAATACTTAGCATACAAGACCATATTCCCTTTGAGACAGCTCTATTGGTGAATTTCAAACAATGAAGACATTCTGCAAAACAGACACAGATTAACAAAACAAACAAATCTTACAGAAACATTAGTTGGTTAGTGTTAGACAAACAATAATATACATAACTTATACAAAGTTTACAATCACAATCCTCCCCTGAGGCATATGCCTCCCCTGAGGCTTATGCCTCCCCTCAAACTTTGCATTCAAGGGTTAAGCATACCAATATGGACCACTAAGTGTTGAAACCTAGATCCATCAAAAGCTTTAGTTAACAGATCTGCCACATTATCATCTGTGTGAATTTTAACCACTTTAATTAAATGTTTTTCATAAGCATCCCTGATAAAGTGGTGCCTGATTTCAATATGTTTGGTTCTATTATGAAAAACTGGATTTTTAACAATGCAAATGGTACTTTGATTGTCAATAAAAATGGTGGTATTCCTGAAATTATACCCATAATCCAGCAATTGATTCTGAATCCATAGAACCTGTCCACAACAATTGGCTGCAGCAACATACTCTGCTTCAGTAGTAGAGGTAACAACAATGGTCTGCTTCTTGCATTGCCAAGAAATCAATCTTCTTCCAAGGAATTGGCAACCTCTAGATGTGGACCTCCTATCCATATGATGAGGCGAAAAATGATCCGTTTTTAGGGGGTCATTTAAGCCCGAATTCGAATTTATTTGATCAAATATTGCCCTAAATCGCTCCTTTTGTGATTTTAGGTACTTTGGGAGAGAAATTTGGAAAAGGAAGCAATTCGGACGTTTTTGGAGCATAAAAGTGAAGAAAACGCCAAAGTCTTAATTTTCTATGCTGGGAACAGTAGGTGACGGCGTCAAGAGTAATTCTCTGACGGCGTCAAGAGCAGAAGTCCATGACGACCCAGTACAGATTTGACGGCGTCACGAAGGTAGGGCGTCAAGAGTAAAAAGTCATGACGGCCTGGAAATGATTAAGTCTTGACGGCGTCAAATGTAGATCAAGGCAGTCCGAGAATAGTTTTGGCGGCGAGGTGACGGCGTCACAATGTTTGTCTTGACGCCGTCAGACCCATTTTTCTATATATAGTTTTCTAATTTTCACATTAAGAAGAGAGAAGTTTTGGAGAAACCCTAAGTACGATTTTGGTGCAACTTTTACAGGTTTTTCAAGGGTTCCAAACCCTTGATACCTTTCATTGTAATTGAGATAAGTGTTCCTTTAATTCAATCAATATGTCTATGTGTTGTTCGTCTATATCTTGTTCTTATCTTAATTCTATCATGCTAGGCTAGATCTATCTTGTGTTTGCTTAGATCTAATGAAACCTAGATGTTAATTATGTGTTGATTACTTGTTTATTCTTGTCTTGGATGAATGATTTATATGTTAGGCTTAAGAAAACTGGCAGATCTCCACTTGGTAACATGCTTGAACGTCTTAAGAAACATGAACCGAGGCGCACTAGGTCTTTATTGGTTGTATTTAATTCATGAGCCACTGTTTACAATCCCTATAGTTGTGCTGGGCATGGTGTAGGAGGAGATAAGAGCTCATAGAATTGGGGAGTTATGTGTGCCACCCCATGAATGGTATTAAGGAATACGATCCGTCATCCATGCAATTATAACAAGTAATTAACGTGTAAAAGATGTGTAGGGAGTAGTGAAATCTAAGTAAACACATTTTCTCCATTTACTGCTCACAACTTTAGTATAAATTAGTTTATTTTCATTTCTTGTATTCTATTTTTATTGCATCTTTAGTATTGGGTTAGTTGACTAGCAACTAATTCCGCCTAAATCCTTCAAACCCGAGATATTTAATTGCTTTCTAAAAAATATAAAAATACAAAAATAATCATCCCTTACCTTTAGAACTAGTATTTAGGCTTTCTAATCCTAGTGACACTATTCCTAATCTGAACGATCAATCCTCCGGTACTTGTCACTATACTATACTACAACGATCAGGTACACTGCCTGGTGGGGGTTGTAAGCTTCTCAAGATCCCTTGAGAGGTAAAGCCTGGTGCGATTCCCACGTATCAAGTTTTTGGCGCCGCAGCCCGGGGAATAGTTATTGTCTAGGTTAGAATTTCTTTTTATTAGGTCTACTTGCTAGATTCCTTTCTAGTAAGATTTTATTTTTATTTTTAGGTTTCTTTAGTCTATCTTATTTCTTTGTTCCTTTGTTCGTAACCACCCGACATCATGGACAACGGGAACATCTTTGAACCCGTCATCCCACCACAACAAAACCCACCATTAGAACCCCTTAGGCCCCGAACCTTAGGAGAGTATTCCCGACCTAGCCACCAAGGCTACCGAAACACCATTGAGCTCACCGGTGCCAATGTGACCCCCTTGCGATCCGACACCATCCGGTTGGTGCAAAGCGGATGTGCATTCCATGGACTTCGTTCCGAAGATCCAAACCAACATCTTAAGGACTTCCTCAAAATCGTAGATTCTATAGACCTAGATGTTGCAACTAGAGAGACAACCCGATTACGCCTATTCCAATTCTCTCTACGGGATCAAGCTAGTCAATGGCCTGAGCGTTTACCCGTGGGATCCATCACCACATGGGATGATCTCACCACTCGTTTCCTTGCTCAATTTTTCCCACCGGGGAGAACTACTAAGCTTAGAAATGACATCTTGATGTTCCAACAACGTCAAAATGAATCTCTTTATGAAGCATGGACTCGTTTCAAGGACTTACTCCAAAAAGTCCCTCATCATGGCATAGATCTTTGGCTCCAAGTCCAAATCTTTTATGACCATATCGACATCTCCACGAGGAGATCCATTGACCAATCGGCCGGTGGTAAGCTACGTGATCTAAGTGCGGAACAATCATGGGAACTCATAGAAGATCTTGCTCTCTATGACAACGAAAGTTGGAATGATCCCCGTGACTTGAACAAAACGGTCAAGGCAATATCTTTGCCTTCGAACAATTCTAGCACTCCCGACCTTAGGATCATGGAACTTGAAGGTCGAGTCAAGTCTCTCATGAAATCTTACGAAGCTCCAAAATTCTCAAGCCATGTAAGCAGAATCACTTCCACATGTAAATTATGTAATGGTCCTCACGAGACTCATAACTGCATGAAGCTTCCAAAACGTGCTTATAACGAATTCACATCGTCACACGTGGGACGAGGCCCTCGCACTTCTGACGAGGCCTATGAAGCATGGAAGGATAAACCTAATTTCAGAGGGTACCAAACGCGGAGCGTATCCTTCAATGACTCCTCACCACTCACTTGGTCCGAGCATTTTCCCTCACAAAGCACTCCTAGGCAGAGCTGTGAAGACGCCTTGTGAAAGTTCATTCTATCTCAAGAATTACAGCTCTCCACGCTCGAGGCTAAATTTAGACAACAACAGGCCGATGTGAATAACAAGATTTGTAATCTATTAACTGCTATCAAAGAGCATGTTGTTAATAAACCTATTCGCGTTGATGAGGTCAAGTCTGCTACCATCATGAGTCCGCCAACCTCTCCTGTAAAAATAAAAAGCCCTAGTAAGCTATTCAAACATCTATCACCAAATGAAAAAGAACCCGTCAACCCCCTAGGGCCAATCCATTTCGTAAACACCGTCACCACAATATCTGCCTCCACACCTAACCTAAGCCAACAACAAACTAAAAAAACTGGTCATACAGCTGAAAATGAGACCTCAAAGGTAAACCACGACCTGACCGTAAACCCTGTCAACTCAACCGAGCGGTACATCGCACAAGAACCTAGCAAATCGGATGAGGAGAAAGAGAGATCGGAAGAGCATAAGAGAAATCCAGCCATTTTGGGTAAATCTATTATAGAAGACCCCGAGAGAAAAATAAAGAATGTTACTAGTGGGAGTAGCGATAGGACTAAGGAAAATAACCATAAAGTTTTCAAGATCTCCTGCACCATTAAGGAAAATCTCCTAACCGATAGTCATATAGATCCTAGCTCCCTAGTCAACCTAATCCCCCTTTCCTTATACCATGAGACCTTTCCAAAACACATTGCGTGCGAAAGGGTAATGAATAATTTATCAATCAGGGTCGGAGAGCTTGTTTACAATACTGACCTCGCCGTGGTCGATGATATAGACCCTCTCACCAATCAAACGTTAACCAACCTTGTTTTGGGGAAACCATTTATCAATGAATCGGGAGTAATCCTTGATGAGATGGATGGAAGTGTAATGTTCACCAATGGTGTTAAGAAGGTGATTTTTCGTGGGGGTAATGAAGAGGTTTACGAATATCATCCTTCCCTTGAGGGGAATCTATTCGGATCCAGGAATGGAGAGTCGGGGAAGATAAGGAGGCGTGATCCGAATAATCTCAAAATTCCATGCATGATCGGTCACAAGCATTTTGATGACATCTACATCAACATATTCATGCCTAAGAATGTTATGTCCCTATTCCATTACAACAATATCTGCAGATGATTTACAAAGGAGAGAAAGTGGTTGGTAAAGATCATGAAATCCGGGTGTTCGTAGGAAACATGGCATTTACTATGGAATTCACGATTGTGGACAACATTGAGGACTATGTCGACCCTAGGTTGTCACAAGTCGTTTTTGGGGCACCCTTTTGTGAAATTACTAATTTGATAATTGATGACCGGAATGGAATCATGACCTTTGCTGATGGAATTAGGAGGGTTTCATACCAAACTCCATGTTGGGATTCTAGATTTGATGTGACAAAATAAATATAAGAATGAAACATGAAGGGCTACAGTGACAAAGAGAGAAAGCTTCAAAGATATCAAGATACAGGAAATAATTTATTCTGTAGAAAAGATTTTATATTATTCGGTATTATCTCTTTGTGTAAACCCTAATATCTTTCTATATAAAGAGACGTAGGGTATAGGTTTTCATATGTCTTTCACAATGTAGTCGACTAGAAAGGTGTGTGTGTGTGTGTTCTAGGGCATGTAAACTATAAACGTCTAGAACTAGTTAGAGTTTTTCGAATCCTCTAAGGTCTGAGGTGTCTTAGATCCTTGTTACGTTTAGGTAACACATTATTATTCTGATCAAATAATAATTGGAGGTGATGATGGTGAAAAACCTGTGTCAATAACTTTGATTTTTCTTATTCCGCTGCATGTTATTATCATTGTTATTGTTGAACCCTAGTGCTACAAACGGTCCATGGAGTCTAATCAAACTCCACACGCCATACAAAAGAAAAGATCTTAGGGAAATAGATTGTGACGGGCTTGATAAGATAAGTTCCCAACTTATTTTGTGCGATGAAGATGTTCAGAGAGGGTGTAAGAACACTTCTGATTTATCATGTGGATTCTTTAGGGATGTTAGTAAGCTTGGTTCTAAGTATCGAAAAGATATCTTCAAGTTCGAAGACCCGAAGTACTTACACTATGAAAGCGATACTAGTTTAGAAGACGACCTAGAGAGTGGAACCAATGATGAGATCACGTAGTAACCCATGACCTTGAGTCTAGCTACAAGACTCGTAAATAAAGAAAAGCGCTTCTTGGGAGGCAACCCATGTTTTGTGTGTTTTTATTTGCTTGTTTGTTATTTGCTTCCGTATGCATGCTTAATTTTTATTGTTGGTAGATCATGTTTCTAAACTAAATAGTGGAAATACTTTACTTTGTTGTTTTGGCTTAGTCTTAACTCCACCTAAAAGTATTTTTGCAAAAGATAAGTGTAAGGGGAAACGCCAAATATGTTTTTAAGAAACAAACCGATCATGATTCTCCACAATATTAAATGAACATGTGTATTCGTATTTGTTAGAGTCAAATGCTTGTATTGAGTCATAATGAAGTTTTGCAGGATTTTCCAGGAAGTAGGACCAAGTTTTTCCAGAAATTTTTCGGAAACTTAACATAAGAATTTCTGCAGGTCAATTCTGACGGCGTCAGGAGTTTACTCTTGACGGCGTTAGGTGTAAAAATCTGGAAATTTTACCGGTTTTGTTTTTCTAACGGAGTCTTATGATTTTTGTGAATTATTAAGTTTTATAATCTCCAGGAAATCTGCAGACTTCATTCCACAAGCATTATATCTTATCTTGTTTTCTAGGATTTAGTAACTTATATAGGATGTCGCCGATTTTACGCGAGGTTGTCTTGTCTATTTTATCAGGTTTTACAAGTTATGTATGACAAGAAGATAATTTATTTTCTGGAAGGGAAGCTTTGATTGTTCATTTTCTGGGAGGAAGATTTAACCTGGCCACCCTATTATCCATACCGAGCGAATCAGGGGAGTATTTGATTTCATTCTCTTTACTTTTTCACTTTTACATTCTTTACTTGAACATTGGGGACAATGTTCATCTTAAGTGTAAGGGGAGGGTAAAAAGACGATACCTTACATATGCACTTTCGCTTGAGTTTGTTTTGTTTAATGGTAGATGTGTAATAAAACTACGAGAAATACTTGTTAGTGCAATTTTAGCACCAAATTTAAAATTTTTTACAATATTTAGGAGTGAAACTTTAGCCATAGCAAGCGTCTCATGGATAGGAGATTGTATGACTAGCACATAACCGTATATTCAGAAAAATTTTCCACCCAAATATGTGAGGTTCACCTTTAGATTTGATAGGAAAAACATTTACTATTAGTGCTTATGAGTGTACCGGTAGCATTTAGATTCTAGAACTTGCATTAGTGATGCATCCCGAGACCGCTAGTGAGACTACATTCGTGTGGTAGGATTTACTACATGATAAGAGGCATTAGGATCACCCTTGTGTTAAACCCGTATCATAATTACTTGACCATTTAAGTCATATTACTTGGCTAGTTAAGTCAACTAATTTTTCCCACACCCTTACCGTTGTACTCATTTTTAGTACACGATACCCCTAGTACACCCCTCCGAGCCTATCTTTTCGTTTCTAACTTTAAGCATTTTACTTAAAGGAAGAATTTGTTACACCCCACTTAAATGTACAACCAAATCGCCTTAGCCTTCCGTGTATGCGCTCATTTTTAGTGCTTTATTGTTATTTGTTAAACCCTAAGTTAACTATCTAATTGATTACATGGTTGCTAAGTCGAGTCATATCCTTGTACATATTATTTTGGGACGATTGGGACTCATGGGTAAGTACTTATTTTATGGAGTAATGGGGAAGAACATCATTTATTACCCCCATATGTACGTTAATCTTAAAAGTGCTCCAAGTGTTTTGATTTTCTTAATTCGAGTCATTAGTTTAGTTAATTGTAAAGTATGTAAAGATTCAAGTGTAAGGGAAATGTTCATTCCCTATGATGTATTATTTTGGATGGTAGGGTAAGAGTGTATGCAAAAAAAAAAAAAAAAAAAAAAAAAAAAAAAAATCGAAAAAAAAAATATAGAAAAAGGAAAAGAGAAAAAAACATACGGACTACCATACCGTTTCATTCTATGTTTGTTTTATGTTTTTATTATTTTTCATTTATTAGCTTAAGTTGAGTCTAGTCTTGGCTTAGCAACGCCACATTGTACATGTAATTAACCAAGATTGTTAACTCGCCACCAGTAAAACTTCTTTTATCCAACAAAACCGTGTATTTCATATCCCTACACCTAACGTTACAAGACCTCTTTGATAGTTTATCCTAGGTGCTTACGCCATGTGGTGGAGGTTTGATCCTTTCCCAAGCCTATGGTAATCTATTTTGCTATGACAGGTAGTGAGAGATATCTTCCGTTTCCATATTGTAATTTACACTTTATTATACCCGAGAGATGTGAGTATCTAAACACTATTTGTGAGGTGATAGTATATGACCTCCGTGCTTGTCTATTGGTCTTTAGTGTAACGATTATTTGTTGTAATTACTTTTATATTAGTGTTAAATGACCCCTAACTTGTCTTTTGAGTAGAATAAAAGCGCATTTGCTTGAGGACAAGCAAATCTCAAGTGTAAGGGTATATGATGAGGCTAAAAATGATCCGTTTTTAGGGGGTCATTTAAACCCGAATTCGAATTTATTTGATCAAATATTGCCCTAAATCGTTCCTTTTGTGATTTTAGGTACTTTGGGAGAGAAATCTGGAAAAGGAAGCAATTCGGACGCTTTTGGAGCATAAAAGTGAAGAAAACGCCAAAGTCTTAATTTTCCATGCTGGGAACAGTAGGTGACGGCGTCAAGAGTAATTCTCTGACGGCGTCAAGAGCAGAAGTCCATGATGACCCAGTACAGATTTGACTGCGTCACGAAGGTAGGGCGTCAAGAGTAAAAAGTCATGACGGCCTGGAAATGATTAAGTCTTGACGGCGTCAAATGTAGATCAAGGCAGTCCGAGAATAGTTTTGGCGGCGAGGTGACGGCGTCACAATGTTTGTCTTGACGCCGTCAGACCCATTTTTCTATATATAGTTTTCTAATTTTCACATTAAGAAGAGAGAAGTTTTGGAGAAACCCTAAGTACGATTTTGGTGCAACTTTTATAGGTTTTTCAAGGGTTCCAAACCCTTGATACCTTTCATTGTAATTGAGATAAGTGTTCCATTAATTCAATCAATATGTCTATGTGTTGTTCGTCTATATCTTGTTCTTATCTTAATTCTATCATGCTAGGCTAGATCTATCTTGTGTTTGCTTAGATCTAATGAAACCTAGATGTTAATTATGTGTTGATTACTTGTTTATTCTTGTCTTGGATGAATGATTTATATGTTAGGCTTAAGAAAACTGGCAGATCTCCACTTGGTAACATGCTTGAACGTCTTAAGAAACATGAACCGAGGTGCACTAGGTCTTTATTGGTTGTATTTAATGCATGAGCCACTGTTTACAATCCCTATAGTTGTGCTGGGCATGGTGTAGGAGGAGATAAGAGCTCATAGAATTGGGGAGTTATGTGTGCCACCCCATGAATGGTATTAAGGAATACGATCCGTCATCCATGCAATTATAACAAGTAATTAACGTGTAAAAGATGTATAGGGAGTAGTGAAATCTAAGTAAACACATTTTCTCCATTTACTGCTCACAACTTTAGTATAAATTAGTTTATTTTCATTTCTTGTATTCTATTTTTATTGCATCTTTAGTATTGGGTTAGTTGACTAGCAACTAATTCCGCCTAAATCCTTCAAACCCGAGATATTTAGTTGCTTTCTAAAAAATATAAAAATATAAAAATAATCATCCCTCACCTTTAGAACTAGTATTTAGGCTTTCTAATCCTAGCGACACTATTCGTAAGCTGAACGATCAATCCTCCGGTACTTGTCACTATACTATACTACAACGATCAGGTACACTGCCTGGTGGGGGTTGTAAGCTTCTTAAGATCCCTTGAGAGGTAAAGCCTGGTGCGATTCCCACGTATCACCATATTGGCACCAGCATAGTCACTATCACTAAATGCTTCCAGCTTAAAAGGAGATTCTTTTGGGTACCAAAGACCTAATTTGGGTTGGCCTTTCAGGTACTTGAAGATCTTTTTGACAGCATTCAAGTGAGAAGTAAGTGGAGTGACTTGGTGCCTAGAACAAGCACTCACAGCAAATGTAATATCAGGTCTGGAAGCAGTCAAATACATCAAAGAACCAATCATGGACCTGTACAAATGGACATTCACAGGAAGATCAGGTTCAAGATTGTTCTTTGGTTTGGGAGCTTCATAGGGAGTAGTGGCAGTTCTGACATTTTCCATATCAAATTTCTTCAACATATCTTTTACATACTTATCTTGACTGATAAATATACCATCAGGTTTCTCTTGAACCTGTAAACCCAAAAAGAAAGTGAGCTCCCCCATGGCACTCATCTGAAATTCTCCCTTCATCAAATCCTCAAACTCTCTACACCATTCTTCTTTAGTGGACCCAAATATGATGTCATCCACATAAACTTGCACTAGAATGATATCCCTGGAGTCTTTCTTAAGGAAGAGAGTCTTGTCAATGGCACCTCTTCTGTAACCATGCTTCAGTAGAAATGTAGAAAGCCTAGCATACCAAGCTCTAGGTACCTGATGTAGTCCATAGAGAGCTTTAACAACCTTATAAACATGATCAGGATGATCTGGGTCTTCAAAACCCTTGGGTTGAGTCACATAAACCTCCTCTTCAATCTCACCATACAGAAAAGCACCTTTTACATCCATCTGATATACTATAAAACCCATATAAGATGCATAGGCCAAGAATATCCTGATTGCTTCAACTCTGGCCACAGGTGCAAAGACTTCATCATAGTCTTTGCCTTCCTCTTGCCTGAACCCCTGAGCCACTAACCTGGCTTTGTTTTTCACCACAATACCCCTTGCATCTCTTTTATTTTTCAAAATCCATTTTGTCCCAATTGCATATTTACCATCAGGAAGAGGGACCAGTATCCAAACCTGCTGATTCGTAAATTGCAGCATCTTTTCTTGCATTGATTCAAGCCAACTTGAATCAGCAAGTGCTTGAGGAACACTGGTTGGCTCTATTTGAGAAAGGAAGCAAGTAAACAAACAATGTATGAAGTCTGTATGATTGTCCCTTTGTTGATTGTAGACATAGGAAATGAAAGCAACTTCACCATATTTAGTGTTCTTCACAGTACTTCTAGTACTAACAGGTGCTTGAGGATCTCCAATAACCTTTGATAGGGGATGAGCAATATTGATCCTCTTTGTTGCTGTGGGGTTGACATTGATTGTGGTGTCAAGGTTTTTGACAGTGGGTCCAAACTCACCATCATAGGAAGAGGAGTTGAAGATGCCAGCCTTGGGTTGATAATTACCAGGATCAAAAGGACTTGGAAATTGTATAAATGGTTTCTCAAAGTCTGTAGACACTTCAGTAGAAATGGGAGATTGTGCAGCAGGACTATCAGTAGTTTTGATCACATCAGCAGGAACAGGAGAGCCTTTAGTAGAACTGTCAGCAGCATCCTTGTTTCCACTGACTGCTTGTGCTGATTGTTGAAGTAAGGCATCAGTCTCTTGTGCAAACTTTTCACTGAGTCTCTTAGCTTCCTGAGTTGCTGCATGTTCTTACTTCTTGAGTCTAGCAAGATCCTCTGCATAATGTGACTCATCTTCATGCTCAGCAGCAGAATGATCACCTGCAAAATGGTTAGGTGGAAAAGAAGGTACAACAATGGTTTGTTCATCTTTCTTAGAGTCACTCTCTGAGTCATCATCCGGGGAACCTGCAGGGTTAGTAGAAGACTCTTTTGTTCCTGCAAATTGATTAGAAACATGTCTAGTATAACCCAAGTGATCAGTTAAGTAATCCAAGTCAAAATACCAAGTATGACCCTGTCTTTGAATATTAGGCTGATCTTCTAGAAATCTTAGGTTAAGGGTCTCCTCTATCCTCTTAGCATTCAAATTATACACTCTATAGGCCTTGCTATGAGCTGAATAACCCACAATATACCCCTCATCAGCTTTCCCATCAAACTTTCCCAGTGTATCAGCAGTAATCAAAATGGTCACTTTACAACCAAAAGGTTTAAGGTAATGAATATCAGGAACTTTCCCAGTGAGAAGTTCATAAGGTGTCTTGACATGAGGTCTAGTGATGGATACCCTGTTCAAAACATAACAAACAGTGCTTACTGCTTCAGTCCAAAACATAGTGGGTAGTTTAGAGTCTACAAGCATGGACCTTGCTGCCTCTATTAAGGTCCTATTTTTCCTTTCAGCAACCCCATTTTGTTGTGGGGTCCTTGGAGTGCTGTAGTCCCTTTTTATCCCTTTAGACTTACAGAGTTCTATTAAGATCACATTTTTGAACTCAGTCCCATTGTCACACCTAATGCCTTTAACCTTTTTATTTAGCTGGTTTTGAATCAGGGTAATGAATTCTTTTAAAATAGGAGTTGTTTCATCTTTAGTTTTCAAAAAGAATACCCAACAAAACCTGCTATAATCATCAGTGATAACCAGGCAGAAGTACTTATGATCAATACTTCTGATAGGAGTTGGACCAAAGAGATCCATGTGCAGCAACTGAAGAGGTTCTGAAATGGTGCTCACAGCTGTTATAGCTTTGTATAAGGCTCTGTGTTGCTTTCCTTTGTTGTATCCAACACAATTATGTTCATTGGTGAAGACTTTTGAAGGAAGTCCCTGAACCAGACCAAGTTTAGAAAGCGTGTTAATGGTCTTGAAATTCAAATGAGTCATCCTCCTATGCCATCTTGTAGATTCATCTAGGGAAGCTTTAGCCACCAAACATGTTAGATCACCTTCTGGTTGAACATCATTCAGATTGAATGTGTACAAATTGAAGGTTCTAGGAACTCTTAGCAAAATGGTTGTATCTTCTAGAAGTTTGAAGTCCTTTGAGAGCACAAGACATTCATCCTCAGAGAAGAAAACTTTATTCTTGGTGTCACATATTTGTGATACAGAGAACAGATTAAAGTGCTGAAGTTCCTTCACATAATATACATTCTTAAAATCTAACAGAGGTGTTTTAATAGTGCCTTTCCCAGTGATTTTGCCATCTCCTCCACCAAAAGTCACATTGCCTCCTCCTTCTATAGGTACAAAGTCATGCATTTTATCCTTGTTCCCTGACATACTTCTGGAACAACCACTATCTACTATGCCTACTTCAGTACTCTTCAGGGGATGATCCTACAACAACAACAATAAAATATACAAAAGTTAGTACACTTTGGAGACTCAAGTCATTGCTGACTTGAGCCTGCCTTGTGGATCATAAGAGGTAGGCCATGTAGATGTATTAGATCCACCATTGTTCTTGGGCCTGTATTGCAAATTAGGTCCCTTCTTTGTCCAAGAACAACCTGCTGAGGGCTTCACAGCAGTATCCCAATGCCCTCCACCAACATACATAGAGTCAAACTGTCTAGGCCAATAACCCTTATGAAAGTAAGAACTAGTGGGTCGCACATAAGGTCTAGTACCAGTTCTTCTCCATGAAGAATGTTTTTCAGCAGAATTGTGTTTCTGCTGATGTGGAACAAAAGATGGTATATCATTAACATTTTTCAACATTTTCCTAGGTTTTCTTTGACTAGCACATACACCCATTCTTTGCTCATGAAAAGTACAATCCTTAATCAAATGAAGTTTACTTCCACACATAAAACATTTATTCTTTTTAGAAGATTTATTTAAAGTGAAAGATGTTCCATAACATGAAAAAGCATTCAAACCATAAACATTGACAAAATTGTTTTTAACAGAACTAGAAACATTGTTTTGCAAAGAATTAAATAACAAGTCTTCAGAAGAAACTGTCTTGGTATCAGCAGTAACTCTAACAGGCTTGTAGGGAGTCTTGGGTGATGTCTTGGGTGTGGTCTTGGGAAGGTCTGACTTTTTACTTGAATCACAACTGGTATATGCTGTAGACCCTTGGTCAGAAGACTTGTCACTATCAGAACAAGAGACAAAGTCAGTAGATTTAGAATCAGGGTCTGGCAAGTCAATTGACTTTTTGCCATAAAGATGATGTGATCCATCAAAGTCAACAGTTATGGACAGGTCTGTGGGCATGTGTTCTCCTCTAACAGGTCCAGGTACAACATTCATTCCCCCTTCCTTAACATATTTTACAAGTTTTTGAAATTCTAGGACAGGTTCAGGGTCCAAAACACAGGATATATCAGGGTAAGTTAATTCCTCAGGATCTATATATTTATCATACCCTAACGCTTTTCTAGACCTAACAGATTGACTACTATCAATCAATTTATTCAAGTGAGAAGACCCTTCTTGCCACTTCTTACGACCAGCCACTTCATTATCAAATTTTACTTGTAATTCTTGTTTCTCTAGTTCTAAATTTGATTTTTCTTTTTCAGTACGCCTTAAATCTATCTTTGTACATTCTAAATCACTTTCTAAAACTCTTATCTTTTCTTCATATTTAAGCTGATTCTTTTGAAACCATACCTTCTGTCTTTCTAAAGTTTTTAAAGCCTTTTTATAAGCCCCAACTTCTACATAACACTCATTGTATTTAGGTTTCAATTCATCATATTCTTGTTTAAGTTCATTATATCTTACACTACAGCTAAAAACACAGTTATGTACCTAAGAGATGCCCATCAAGGAAACTTGATCCTTCTTATCCTCTGTGGGGCAGTATGCCAGCATATTCACTTGTTCAGAAGTAGAAGCTTCCTCTTCAGCAGGTTCATGAACAGTCCAATTAACATGTTCATCCATAGTCACCAAAGCTTTGGAAGGTCCAGCTTTAGAAGTTCCTGATTCCAATAGATATGAGTCATATCTAACTTCATCACCACGCTTTCTATCCTTCCATTCTCTTGAGAAATGGCCCATCTGACCACAAGTGTAGCACTAAACCTTCCTTCTGTCAAATCTTGCTGCATCTCTTCCATGGAAACCAAACTTTCTCCCAGACTTATTCTCAAACCTTTTGATATTCAGATAAGTCATTGCCAACTGCCATTTTAAGTTCATCTCTTCCATCTCCAACGGATCCAATTGTTTAAAATCCTCATAAGCTAGAAACTGCTGATGTTCATATTCAGCAACAAAAGAGTGAAGAACATCTTCCATTATATTACTGGACTTTAATTTAGGAGTTGGTTTAGTATGAGTATGAGAAGATGATGCTGAGTTGTAAGAACTTGAGGCATGATGCACCGGATTGGATGTGATGCTAACAAAGGCTGAGTAAGTAGATGGACGAATGGGACTTCTAACATCAGGCTCAAGAGATTTAAGCTTGTTGTAGAGGTCACCAAAAGAGATCATGTCCAATCCACCTTTAGTTTTGAGAGCAATGCTTACTTGCAAACAGGATGGTGGCAAAGATCTTAGAAACTTAGCATTGCAGTCCTCATTATCCGGCCTAGCCTTCAGCTGATTAAGTTGACTCAAGATCTTGTGGAACCTGTCATAACCTTTGTGGATTCCTTCTTCCTCAGATATCTAAAACTCTTGAAACTGTTGCTTCAGCATTGACTTCTTCATCCTTCTTGACTCATCATTCCCACCAAATCTAGCCTTGATAGCCATCCAAATGTCCTTGGCATCTTCCATGAAGTGGAAGTCACCCATGTGGTCATCTGGTATAGCCTAAAGGAGAATTGTTCTGACTTTATTCTCCCTCTGCACGGCTAGAACTTCTTCAGCAGTTTTAGGACCTACAATGGTAACAATCCCATCAGCATCTTTGACATGTTTCTTCAAGCTGTTACCCTTATGGACAACTTCCCAAAGATTCTAGTCAATGTATGTGATCCAGTTTTGCATCTTCATGGACAACAATTCATACTCCTCTGCATTCTTAAGGTATGGGAATTTGGCATTACTGTTTGAGAGAGTTAGTTGTTGGAGAGAAGTGGTGTTTTGGTTCTGAGTTGCATCAGATTCATCATCTGTTCCAGGCATTGTTTTTGGTTGTTTTTGATTGAGAGGGTGTAAGATTGATGTTTCTTAGTATCACAGAGACTCTCCCGAGGCTCTGATACCACTTGTTGAATCTAAGACCTTGATAGATCTTTGAGCACTCGTGGATCGTTAGTTATGTTAATGTAATCACTAACACACTAAAAGATAATCTCTGTAACTTGTATTCTAAAGCGGAAACAAACACAAGTATTAACAACTGAATACTAAGAACAATTGATCCTCTATGGATCTTTTAATAATAATGAAAGTGTTTTCTAAAAGACGTGTACTCAATACATAAACGTGTGTTCCTTTTATACACAAGGAACCCTAAACCGTTTCACAAGAAACGTATATTCTAAAAACTTTAAAAGATATACTTGGGAGAGCAAACGTTGGAAACGTACAATTTTGGGCTCGAATGAATGAAGTATGAAGAAAAACGGCAATTTCAGATTCGTGATCGGCATCCCTAGCGTGGTCACCAAATACGCCTAGAAAGTGCAAAATTGAGATGACTTATGACTGCTCAATGTGTGGAGACAGGCATCATGACGGTGTCAGAACCCAAAGGGTGACGCGCGTCACACTATGGCAGTGGAGATAAAAACCCTAGATAGATGGATAGCTGATGGCGTCATAAGCAAAGCGTGATGCCATCACAACCTGATTCCTATATATATTTTTGCATTGTTTTCATTTTTGTATGTGGAACTTTTAAGGAGCTTATGTACCTGAACCCTAGTCGAGTTTTTATAGTTTTTAGGCTTTTTTGGCCATTGAAGACCTCATGTATTGAAGATATAAGTTCATTAATTAATCAATCAATGATGTTTACCCTTTATTTTTAATTCTTTCTTGTGCTTTCTTTTCTAGCTATGCTAGGCCAAACATGTTAGTATTTACTTAGGATTGCATAAAACATGGTTGTTAATTGCTTGATATATAATTTCTCGTGTTAGTAGACGTGTGCGTTAGGAGTTGGAAAAATGGTTAGTGAATCTGTCCTAGCTTTAACATCCAGTGGAAACGACTAGTTAGAAACCTATGTCTTAGGGATTTAATTAGATTGGATATTTATTGTATGTGATAATTATTGGGTGTATTTTAGGATTCTTAGTTGCCACTCACTTAGGCTATTGCATAGGAGTGGGAGTAACCAACCCACAATAGATAATCAGGAATATCTCATGTTAATACTAAACAAGGACGTGACAATTCAATTGATTAAGTAAGAAACAACTATAAAGTAATGTGTCCTAGGTAAATACACTTTTACCCCATAATAGTTCCCACAACTTTTACTTTTATTCTTATTTTATTTTTCGAAATTAGGTTAATATTAGTTTAAAATACAAAACCCCCATAAAACCCAAACTTTTTACTTGCATTCAAATAAATATAAAAGACCAAATATAATCTTCCATCCTTCAGACCTATTCGTCATACACTTTGATCCTACCTCACTATTCCCCTAGAGAACCATCAACCCCTAGCTTTACCGATACTACACTGCAATAATTAGATACACTGTCTAGGAGGTTGTAAAACAAGGTTGTAACCACCACATCAACTTTACATCTTCATGTTTCTATACATATCTGGTCTGATTCATCCATTTTCTCGTGATAAATCTGCATCGTGTTACAATTTTCCTATGATAGATTTATGTTGTTATTAACAATTAAAGCTGTACTAGCTATGTAAAACGTAACCATATGTACTAAATGGAATTTAATATTAATTTGAATATAATTGAATTGAATTTTTCAAAAATCAGTTTTACAAAAAATGCAACGGAATATCCAAGAATCATAGACTTCGGCTACTTTTGTGTCGTGCTTTAGTGAATTTAGTGTTATCTTTCTTTTCCCATGTTGGGCTTCATTGACTGGTTTATGATGATGTGCTTCATTGTTGTGTTTCACTGCTTTCTTCCTCTTTGTAACCAAAAAAGAGAAAAAGAAGACAATGTTATTATCTTAATGAAAGTTCTTCATAATTTCATTGTCCTTATTTTTCAGAAATTAGTCACCTAACTGTAAGGTACAAAAGAAAAGTAGCAAAGCCTCTAACAAATATTGTTTTACTCTTGTGTAAGAAACAACACATGTTTGACATCAACCCTATGAATTCTATTCGCTACGGGTTGTTGCCATTTTTCATCAAATAAGGTTGACAACACGGGAATAGAGTTTACTTGTGAACATTTTGGCAGTAAATATGATCAACCCATATATTCCTCCACCATGAGATCTAGAAGAAAATAAAGTTACATCAATGTGATCCATAGCAAATAGGAGTCTCATATCATATTTCTGTAAATTTGTTCAATGGAAGTAATTCCATTCATAACGGAACAACATCCGGGTTTGAGGATAGCTCATAGCACTGCTCCTAAAACCTAATGTTGTCCATGAACTCTGTCGTTGACCTTTGAGTATTAGAACGAAAGGTTCCTTATAACGTCTATAGATGACCCTTTTGTAGTTGATGTAAGTAGGAAGCATTTATCGGTAAATGTATCAAAAGATGGGATAAAATGAATCAATTATCAACATGTTTATATAAGGAAACCAGAAAAGTTAAAACTATATTTTGTGAATGTTTCATAATTTATGTTTGAGAATATGATTTTAATAGAGAAAGAATGGGTTTCATTTCACATACGCGATCATTTCATAATTTTAATTGTGACCTTTTATATTCTTCCGCCTCCCACAAGTCGGCTTCCTATAAAAGTTCCCATATCTCAGTTCAAATAATTATGAACAACAAAATTACAAAAAAACACTAAACCCTAAACTAACAAATATGGACTCATTGGGTTCTACAACACAATCTAGTTTCCTTGAGAAACAAAGTGAGTTGATTACAAATTTTCTGGTGAGGGATGGTAGTTTAAGGGACGAACTACTAGAAAAAGTCTCTACTCTGCAGGTGGCAATAAAAGAAGGAGATCGAACAACTAGACAATAGCAGTGCAAAAAGCTGCAGGGATGTTGTTGCTTTTTTGTATGGCGAGGTGGAGCGTGATTCGTCTATTTTGGGAGAATGTATTAGAAATATGAAGAGGCTTGACGATATTATTGCCGCTAAAAATAATTTTCTTGAAGATTTGTTCATGAACTATGATTAAGTAGCATGCATGTTAATGTTTTATTCGTCAACTTTATATGATCTACTATATTTCTCCCTTCTCTTTTGAATGAATAAAATTTTCAATCGTTGCATTTTTATCATTATTTAGTGTTTTATATATATATATATATATATATATATATATATATATATATATATATATATATATATATTTGAGTAAAAAATATTGGATACAATTAAAAATACAAAACATCTAATTAAATGTAGATTGCGGTATCCAATGCAACTTAAATGTAGATTGCAATATCTAATATAATTTAAATTATTTTCATGGTTCACGATTTGGTTGCGAAAAATAATAAAGGTATATACACTCCTATATATACACATTCACCTAAAAAGACTTTCACCTACATGCCTTCTTCTTTCCAAATGACCTTACCATCCATGCCAAATTATGAATCTTCATCAAGTTCTTATACTGATAGAAAGCATTTTGACATCAACTTAGACGCCATTAAAATGACAAGTTCGTCTTGCTGAGAAGAGGTATGTCGCGTTACTGATTAAAAAAGTAGCGAAAGATAAAAATAGAATTCTTACACCATACGGTGACATTCTTACAATACACGGTGATATTCAATGGTTGTAAAGAAGTGTTGAAGGAAAAAAAATTGAGTAATACATAACTAAAAATCTTTGATGTTGTAACGTTAAACATCGAATATTTCTTTCAAGTGTTTAGTTTAAATTAATGTAATTTTTTATCTAGTGTTTTTTTTAATAAAAGATATCCTAAATTATGTTAACATCACATCACATTACACAACAACGTTTATATGTTACCATAACAAATACATTCCGTTAATTCAAAAGATATTTCAATATATATTATTACATTATATTACATTACATAAAACGAATATATCAACAAATCATGAAAAATGCAATCAGTTGAAGCATCTTCGAGATAATGAATGAGATAGTTGGTTCCTTCCATTAGAAAGTTGGGAAACCTCGGTTGGGGAATACAAGACCCAAATCAAACACGTGATAGAGGTGCTTGCATGAAAAAGTTGGATAAAGAGGGTACATGCATAAAAAATCTGGAAAAGTTGACAGGGACACACGACCCCCATGTATGACACTGCACTTTTGCATCCATGGCCCTATATTTCAATCTAGCATTTTCTTAAAAAATGTGATAACATTGGTAAAAAATGATATCCTTGTATTGAGACTCCTTTAATGAAACTATCTATACCCACATTCATGTAGAAATAGTCATAGTTGAAGCATCTTCTCCTTGAACGTTTGATTTCATCCACGATGCTTCACACGAAAGGATGTAATAAAGATGGGGAGATGGATGCAAAAAGTGTAGTGAGGGTGGTTGTGGTTGATAAACAACCATGTAGTATAATTGGGATGGTATGTTCAAGTTCACACACTTGGTTCATGCGATGAGGCTTGACCAATTGTATGCTCCTACATTTTATAGGTGTCTTGAGACACCAGACAAACAATCATACCTGATTTTTGGTGTTTTAATTAGAAACAAAGTATCACCCATATAGTATCTTGGATGTTACCACAACCTTCTCTTTAAAAATGTCAAAACACTTGGAAAACCATCCATCAACGTTCTCGGTTTCCACTGAACTCTGACGTTAACCTTCGTAAAGTTGTAAATATAGAGTAGTAAAAAATATGATAAGTAGAGTTTAAGATGGTGTTTATATGTTGTTGGAAATACTATAAGTAGAGTTTAAGATGGTGTTTATATGTAGAAGAAAAGATCATAAATAGAGTGTAAGATGGTGTTTATAGGTAGGGAGAATTTAAGAATGATACGTTGAAGTAGAAAAATGTAGAGTGAATTTATAGTGAAAAAAACACCTAGATATTTATGATGAAATTAAAGTTCCAAAGTTTTATTGAAAATGTAAACAAGTGTTTTGCCAGCATTTCCTCTCACACACATTCATAATATATTTGCAACGTGTTTGCAGTTTTTATAAAAAATAACACTTCTGTTTAACCATTCGTAGTCGATTTACCTGTCGCAGTGTAGAAACTGTTGGGCAAGAACGGGTCCCATTTATTTGTCACGTGACCTTCATTTTGCAATTAGATCGCAAATATTTGATTCCGGTCTGGTAAAAAACTGATGTGAATGAAAACGGATGAGACGGGTGGTATGTGTGTATTCACATACCTTTTCTTTATAAAAAACGGACTCAAAAGACCAAAAATATATCATAAATGCCAAATATATGCTTGTTTTGTGTTTGTGTATGTGCAGGTAACAGATCATGCCTAAACCTACAAATACCAAAACTAAACCCTATTGTTAAATCACTCTCACCTTAAGTCCATAAATCAATTACACCATTAATCCTAATCCATTTGCATCGTTAGTCCCTAAAACTAACAAATGTTAAAATCCAACACTTATAAATAAAACCCAACCCAATCTTTTAAAACCCAAGCCCAAAACCAAATCGAACAAACCAATCCATAACCTGACCAGCCCAACCCCTTTTCATTAATATAACCTCTGTTAATACAAATATCACCTAAAAACGTTATTTATATTTTACGATCTTTGCTAAGTTTTGTTAATGACAAAGTATGAACTTTAGCTAAGAGTAGATCATCACTTTAGTGTTTAAGTCTTGTTTAAACTAAGGTTTACATTCCCTTTTAAACAAAACATTGTTTTTATTTCTTTAATTAGAAAATACCTTGTCACATCATTCATTTATGGCAAGCTTGTGTATTTGACTTGCCATAACATCTTACACACTTTTGGAAGCTTTCCAAAATTGGATTAAATGTGTTTGACTAGTTGTTGTTGATGTGACTTTGGTTGGTTTGAAGTATTTATGGTAAAACCTACTGCAAGCTTGGCGGAACCCTGGGGGTACACGAGCGGAACCCATCTGAGGGTTCCGTCGTATCCGCCAGACCTGCAGTTTATTTTACTATAAGTACCAAGCCACTTGTTTTTTTTGTGTCATCACTTTAGGATATATTTTCAAATACTCTCTCAACTAACTCAATAACATTTCACTTGTGTGATCCTCTTATGTAGCAAGGTACTTCACAAGATCATTCAAGAAGTTACAAAGCTTCAACTCTAAAGTTGCAAGTCTTGTTAGCTTTGTCATGTGTAAGCTTTGGTAGTTTATACTTCATTTGTATCATGTGTGTAGAAATGATCGGTTAGTATTTTAGGCCTCAAAATACATAGTGTGTCGGGAGTTGTTGTACCCTTGTAAAAGAACTAACGGGAGTAGTTGTACCCTTGGCAAAGAACTCAACATCTAGCTTAGTGTCGGTAAAAGTGTAAGCGACGATGGGAGTGGTTGTACCCGTGTAAAAGAACTCGACATCTAGCTTAGTGTCGGTAAAAGTGTAAGCGACGTTGTAAAGGTTTCTCCACTGGGAAAGGAGCTTGTTGATTAGTGCTTATAACTCTCGAGTTGGAAACTCGAGGCGTGGATGTAGGGAAAGGAAAAAGAGTCCTTGTAGCCGAACCACGATAAACAATCGTGTTGTGGCTTGATCGTTTCTTTCTTTATCTTTGCTTATTACATATTGTCTTTAGTTATAATTGCTAATCACACGTAAAGCTTTTCAAAGAAGTAAACAAGTAAGGTTGTGTTTATATCTTTAAACAAACGTAAAGCTTTTCAAAGAACTAAACAAGTAAAGTTCGGATTGTTATTTACACGTAAAGCTTTTCAAGGAATTGAACATATAATGTTGTGTTTATATCTTTAAACAAACGTAAAGTTTTAAAAGATAATCAAGTTAAAAAGTGGTAAACTATTCAACCCCCCTTCTAGTTTTCCACAATTGGCATCAGGAGCTACGTTACTCAAGATCTTTAAAATATAGTGTATTTTAAAACTTGGATCGATCCATGGATTTTGAAAATCTCAAAGAAGGGCAACCTATTCAAAACCCACCGGTATTTGAAAAAGTAAACTTCCTTGAATGGAAAAGTATATTTGAAAACTATGTAAAATCAATTGATCAAGATCTTTGGCATATTATTTCTATTGGTGATTTCAAACCAACGAAAACAAGTTTCGAAAACCAAGATAACTATTCTAAACTTGATAAAAATACTAAAGCTAAGATAATGATTTATAAAGCTTTATCAAGTACCGAATATGAAAGAATATATTTTTGTCAAACGGCTAATGATATTTGGAAAAATATAATCAACTTTCATCAAGAAATATGTCAAGACAAAGATGATCAATTCGATCTTACATATGAATTAGATGTTTTAGAAAAACTAATAGATAGACACTTAGTAGAAGTTAATACATGTGCTACTAGTTTAAATGTTTTAAATGAAGGTACAAGTGAAGATGAGTACATGTGTCTTGATGAACTTGCTTGCGAATCATGGAATGAAACGGATGTTGACGAAGACAATGATCCGGTGGGTAATTGTCAATTTATTGAAACAACAAGCAAGGTACATGTTGAAACCAAACATTTTTGCTTTGACACATTTATCTTAGAATTTTCTAAATTAGAAAATGAGTCTAAACTTTTAGGTAACATGAACCTAAAAACTATCTTTAACAATGAGTCTTCAAAATCTTTTGTGAATAACTTTGAAAAGGAAATCTTGTTAGAAGATAAAATGTCTAGACTTGAGAGTAATGTTGAAATTGATCTAGAATGTAAATTAAATCTTGATTACAAACATGAGATTAAAAAAATGAGGAAAGAAAAATGCTAGCTAAATTTGATGAAAGCTCAAAATCTCTTGAAAGATTGTTGAGGAGTCAAAGGTTGTTTGAAGATAAAATCGGTTTAGGATTTAACTCAAAAGCACCATCAACTAGTAAAACAAAGCAAGTAAAATTTGTTAAACCTAGAAGAGAGATTTAGAGATTATTCAATCTCTAATAGAAACTCATGATAAAAGGATTAAGATTATCATGTTCTATGCTTTTATATGATTATCTAACCTTCTTGAATACATGAGTAATTGAGTGTCCAAGCGTGTCGTCAAATCAAGATTTTACGCTTTGTGTTTATTCTCTTGATAGCATCTCTATGCAATTTAAAAGGTACGCATTACTTCAACTTGACTTTGACTGTCTCTTGTTTCGAGCATTATGTGTTGTAGTATGTGTTATTAGTAGTATTCTAAAGTGTTTACCTGCTATTAATACTAACAAAGATTAGATTCTCTTAGACAAAGGAATTCCGTCATTAGTACTAGTAGGAGATATAAGGTGTTTCGGTTCTTTAACCGTCAAGAGATAAACACGAGAAACTCTTGAGTGAGTCTCACTCAACTCTTGCTTACAAGTGAGCTAACTAAGAATTTAATGTCTAACACTTTTGTGATGCTTGCAAAACAAACCTTTGTAAAATAACATTCTCAAACACCATACTTTGGGTCTTAAATTGTGTTTTACTTCAACCACTCCTTTATAATAATTTCACATAAAACACACAAGGTGAAATAAAACACATTACCATACATTAGGATGTGTGGAAGAAAATGAGTTTTCAACATCTAGGATTTACACATCAAATGTGACACTTAGTCTTATGATGTTGTACCTCTTGGACTTTTTCAAAATGAATTAAGTTCATAGTGTCTCAAGTAAGGAAACCCAAAGAGTCGAGGAGTCGTTGAATATTAGAAAGACTTTTTGATAATAAAAGCAAGCCCCAAAAGCAAAGGATTTTAACTTAAAGACATTCCTAGTTACTCTCTTGTTCTCAATGGTTAAGTTATTGATGATTTATCAAGAATGAGATTAGTAAATCCGTAGGTAAAACTAAACGTAGAGAAATGTTCGGAAGACTACTTGTTCTCATAACAATTAGATCCAACATTATGTTTAGTGTTTGTCTATGTGCTCGTTTTTAGAGAAGATCCTAAAACAACTCTTTCGAAAGAGCTTGTTTGGATTCATCATAAGGTACTACACAACTAGGATTATGGTATCCCAAAAGAACGGGAATAGAAACCATAGTGTGTGCCAAATGGAATTATGTCAGTAATAAGTTGATAAGAAAAGCCCAAGTGGTACTTGCACTTTTATACTTACTTACCAAATGATTCTCCAAAACGCGTAAGGTTCTCAAATTAGTATCGGATGGAGAAGCACATCAACAAGCTCCACTTGAACAAGCTAACTCACGTCGACAACGGAATTCATCTCATCAACATTGTTATCCCTTCAACAAAGGAAACATTGACTTCAACGACAATCCAATCCATTATGTTCTTAATTGACATATTGTGATCCGTCATCATCGTCTTGGTAAAAATGTTTATTGAGGAACATCTTAACTAAGAAAGTCTTATACGTTAACCATTCTATCAAATTTTTCACAAAACCTCTTGAATGAGAAGCATTCATCATCCCTAGGCTTAGTCAAAGACTCATAAGACCTAAAACCATAAAACCACAAAAATCAAGACAATCCCTTTTGAATTTTTCCCTGCAGTACCCACGGAACCCTCAGACGATACGGGCGGAACCCTCCCTGTGGTTCCGCCTGGTCCGCCAAATCTGCAGCATGTTTTATTTTTAATTTCAAAACCAAACACCTCTTTACTCACAACTCAAACTTACCAACAGCCATTCCTCACTCACAAACACCTTACCACACAAAAATTAGGGCTCTCACTTACATCTCTTCCAAACCAATCAACTTTGTAAGTGTTCTAATCATAATTGCATTTTTGAGTCAAGTATAACATTTTCATTTATTAACTAGAATCTTTGGGTTTATGCATAGAATTTTTTGGTTCATGAAAAACTTGGTTGCTAACCAATCATGTCTTCCATTAGTTAAGAATTGTATCCTTTTTGTTGTTATTTTGATTTGCCAAACACACCAAGTGCATTGTCTTTCAAAAATTACCATCCACAACTAGGACATAACTCTTCACCACAATGTTAAAACAAATGAAAAACATCATTGAAACATCACTTGCATATTGTCTCTTGAATTCTAAAGGGGATACATAACCAATATGTATTTTTGGGTACATTCAATCGAAGACACATTCAATTAGGAGAGTTTTGGTTATCTTTTGTTTTTATAACAAAACTTGCATAACAAAACAATTTGGGCATCAAAATGAGTCAAGATAACCAAGTCTCCACATTGTTTGCATATAGGAACACATTAGAACATCCACATTGTTATAAGTCGTTAACATATAATTTTGTGTTTTCTAGGAATCAACATGCCTCCCGCAAATTTCTCCGATCACAAGGAAACTCTTAAGTACTTGCCCAAACACCATAGGACCAAAGGTCTCAACAAAGTTCAAGTAGAAACCTTTAAGGCATTAGAAAAACGCTATGTTCACGAAGGTAGAACCATTGATCCATCCTTTCTAGAAGGAACAACCATTCGCCAAAGCTTTGCCGCAATCAACTTTGATTGTCTCCTTGATATCGATGAGCCAATTTGTCCTAGGTTCATCTTAGAATTCTATTCAACCATAAGCCTTTTCACAAATAATTTTGGTGAGATATCATTAAACTTCACAACCAATCAAATACCAAATTTCTTAGATTTAAAAGACTTAGCTTTCATTCTTGGTGTTCCAAATGCGGGTACTTGTCTCTACACGGATAAGTGGCCCATTTCAAGCCTTGATTCGATTGAGCGTTTTCATCCATACAACAACCCTCTTGCTAGTAAGGAAACAATTAAAGAACATCTCTTCGTTAGAACCTCTACCACTAGGAAGAATCATTCGGGGAATGATGTGGATAAGGATCCTTTGGTATGGAGCTCAATGAGCTTAAACCACAATTTAAGAAGTGGGAAGAAATTCTTAAAGCTAACGTCATAAGTTCCATAGGAAATAGAGATCATGTCAACACATTTCTTTGCTACATGCTCTATAGCATTTCCACCAGTCAACCATTTAACTTAGCCTACTACCTAGCCAAAAGAATGGCCGACATACCCTTAGTTGGAACAACCGCTCTTCCTTATGGAATGCATCTCACCCGCCTCTTTAGAGCAATCTCACCCATTCCTCCTAACGATAAGGGAATGCGCCTTGACTATTCTTTCGTTCCTCACATTTTCGTCCCTCTAAGTGATAAACGAGTCTTCAAAACTAAGGGCAAACGTACTCGCTCACCTTCACCATCATCATCATTATCCGACATGAGCGAGGACGATAAACTTCCTAACTCTAAGTTACCCCCTTTAGACTACCTTCAAGAACTCCCCGTCATTGACAATGCATCCGAAGAGTTCAAGCAAACCAAAGGTATTTTCAATTGCTTTGGAAGGTACCTAAGCAAGCTCAATAAGAAGATAGATCGGTTGTGAGAAGCGTGATTAAGGAGTGTTTGGCTTATGAAGGTTTTAGAACCTTGTATCTGTTAAACTATGTGATTTGTATTGTTTTTCACGTTCATGCTTTATTACGTTGGTCGGATTATGTTTTGTATGAGCTTTTATGCATAATGACAATATCTGAGGTGTTTGTCAATTTTTATGCTTATGGTAAATTTCACTAAGTTTAGTGAAAAACGCTAGTCCCCGGTCAAAGTCCTATGATATGAATGTCTACATGCCAAATTTTTGCATTTCCTAATCAGACATATAATAAATTTTCATTTTTAAGAGTTTTTGAAAAATTTGAAAATCATCTCGCGGGTCAAATTAGTGGACTGTCTCGTTTTTGAGGTCTGACGGATCTGGCGGCACCCTAGATTGGGTTCCGCCAGTGTAATTTCTGGGCAACCCAGAAATGGCCCAACGGACCAGACGGAACCCAAAACAGGGTTCCGCCTATGTTTCGCGAGGGTTCCGCCAGTCACCTGCAGAAAATTTTTGTCATTTTTCTTAAGTTCAAAACTTGTAAAGTGTCAAACCATTATCGTTAGTGAGAAACATCTTCCATTAACTCTAAAAACCATATTAGGACAACTCTCACTCACTAAAACAATTAGGAAGTCACTTCCCGCCAAAAATTCAAATTCAAACATAACTAACCCAAGGAACCCTTTTAAAGGATCCTTCAAACCATTGGAACATTTTCAACCAAATCACATCCCATGATCACAAAGCATTGAGTGCATATGTTGGTCTTTCACTCCACCCTATTCCATTGGATTGACATCAAAGGATGTGACATGTTCATGAAAATCATTTGAAACCTCAATATTTGAATGGTAGAACATCAAATCCAAACACCCATTTCAACATCTCTTCCACCCTATAAATTTGAAAGTTTTGCAACAATTCAAATCACACCATCACCATCAAAATTTCTTCTCTAAAAACATTAAAACCACACCTTTGAAATGACTAAATCCAACACCTCATCCGAGTCATCAAAATCATTCTCAAAAATCACTAGGATTAGTGTTAAACCTTGTTGCTTCAACAAAACCATCAAGTCAAGCTCATCATCTTTAAGTGATGCTTCGCTTAACATTTCTTCACCTATCAAAGATTTCCTTAACCTCACTACCTCAACACCATCCTCAACACCTTGCAATACCAATATAATCACTATTTAAGATTTGCTTAATCTTGCTACTCCAACACCCTCTCCAACACATTGCAACACCAACATAGCCACCTTTCATCCACCAACTAGACCTTCAAGTGATTCTGTTGGGAATAAAATGCACAAAGTAAAGAGTCTGCCAGAAGAGCCTGCTAGTTGATAGTTAAGCCTGCCTCTTCTGTTTTGCTGATGTTGAAGATATACTAACAGTACCTTCTAGGTAAGAAGGTACTGCTAGTTAAAGAAGGTCCTGCCAGTTTTCACGACAAGTTGTTATATTTTATTTAGAGATATTTAGTTGTATTATTAGTCTTTGTACAAAGTTATACGTTAAGTAGAAGTAGTACAAAAGTCTCAGTAGATATAATGGAGTGTTTTACCTTGAAAGGTGTAATATTAGGATAAGATAAACCTCTAATACATTATATTAAGCAACTTGACCACTTGTAATAAGGGCTCCTTATACTATAAAAGGAACCCTTAAGACACCTTCTTAGATATTTCTTACACACATCTTTCATATATCTTTCCCACAACTTTCTCATCTTTCCCATGCATAACTTCCATATTTAAACCCTTTCACGTATCAAAGATTCAAGGTTACACTTGTAATCCTGGTGATAGTTTAGATCACCCGTATTATTTCATCAATAATATTGAATCGTTTTGTGTTATTCATGTTGTGTTCATTCTCATTTACTTATTCACCACCTTTGTTCCTTTAGTGTGTTTTTATAAATTCCGTGTGCTAACTCACATTCATTCATAAATATCCTAAACATTACTGAGATTAACATCCCAAGTGTTTGCACAAATTAATAGAGAATCCTTCCACAAGTGGTATCAGAGCAAGGCTGATATTTACGACATAAAAGAACAAAGCAAAAATGGATGTTGAGCACATTCAAAAAAATGTGGCTGCAAAACTTCCATTACTCAAACAAAATGAGTTTGAGATGTGGAGACTGAGGGTTGAACAATACTTCCAAGTGCAAGACTATGCACTTTGGGAGATTATTGAAGAAGGAAACTCATTTAAACCAGTAACCACCACCTCCACAGTAAATGATGCACTTGTCACAACTGTGCAAGTAAACCCAATAACCGCTGAAGAAAGAATTCAAAAGAGAAATGATCTTAAAGCCAGGAGTATGCTTCTCATGTCTATTCCAAATAACCAGCTTTTAATTTTTAACAAATACAAGTGTGCTAAAACCCTTTTTCAAGCTATTGTGGCTAGATTTGGTGGTAATGATGCCACCAAGAAAACCCAGAAAACACTTTTAAAACAACAGTTTGAAAACTTTTCAGCCACACCAAATGAGTCTTTGGACAACATGTTCAATAGACTACAAAAGCTTTCTAGTCAGTTAGCCATTCATGAAGTGATAATATCTCAAGAAGACTTAAACTCCAAATTCCTTAGAAGTCTACCCTCTGAATGGGCCATGCATGTCATTGTCTGGAAAAACAAATCAGGTATTGATTCCATGAGTCTCAATGATCTTTACAGCAACTTCAAAATAGTAGAGCATGAACTAAAGAAGTCTAATAGTTCAAGCTCAGGAAATATGGCATTTATGTCATCTCATGGTACTTCCAAGAAAGTTGATGAAGAAAAAGATGGTGGAGAAGAAGGTACTGCCAACACAAATTTTGGTACTGCTAGTACTTCCAGCAGTACCAAAACCATTTTAGATGAAACAATTGGTTGTGCTTTCCTAACATCACAACACAATGGTTCCACATTGACCTTTAAAGATCTTCAAGAGATCAGTGATGATGATCTTGAAGAAATAGACATAAAATGGCAGCTTTCACTTCTTAGCATGAGGGCTAAGAAATATTTGATGAGGACTGGAAAGAAGATTGTCATCAATGGCAATGAACCTGCTGGGTATGACAAGTCTAAAGTGGAGTGCTACAACTGCCACATGAAGGGTCACTACTCAAGAGAATGTAGAAGACCAAAGAAGCAGGGTGATAAGGGAAGAGGTTTTAAGAACAAGAATAGGGGAAACAATGAGAACAAGAGCAAGGAAGTGGACATCACTGAAACAAAAGCTATGGTAGCTATTGATGGGCTGGGTTTTGATTGGAGCTTTATAGGTGAAGAAGAGTCATCCTCAAATGAAATGGATTTAATGGCTCTCTCCAATCCTGAGGTACAAATTACTAAATGTTCTGCTACTTGTGAAGTTTTTAAAGAACTAGAAATCTTAAGAAAACTTTATGATGAACTGAAAGTAGAAGAAAGAAAAACTCATCAAGACCTAGTTAATCATAAGTGTGGTATGTCCAAACTTGAAAAACAGATAATTCACTTTAGAGAAAATGAACTCACCTTTTCTGAAACAAAAGCTATTCTTAATAGAGACATACTTCTTAAAGATGCTGAAATAAACCTGTTAAGAACTGAGTTTGCTAAAGTGAAACAAGCAAAAGATAATATTCAACTAACTGTTACAACATTAGAAAATGCTTCTGCATGTACTAAAAGTATAGTTGAGAACCAAATGAACAAGAAAATCAAATCTGGGATTGGATACAACGCATGTCCACCTCCTTACAGAGGAATTCCCTGTCCCCCAGGTTTAGATCTTGCTGAATCAGGTTTACATGAACTCACAAATAAACCACTAGAAAAAGTAAAACATGTAGAAAATAGTAAACCTTTTGAGAGTACAAGTGATACTTCACTCTCCAAAGAAAAGGTGCTCACTGATAAGAGCTCAGATGTTACAACTATTAAAGGTTGTACATCTGATAAGAATGGAAAAGAGACTGTTTCTAAGAAAGGAAACAAAGTAGGACCAATCAGTCCTAAAAGTGTAGAGAGTATAACAAAGACTAAAGTTGTTCTAAAAACAGTTGAATGTTGTGCTAAATGTAGTAGCAAACCTAGAGGTAATCAGAGAAATTGGAACAATCTTAAGTCACACCAACTTGGTGATAATTTTGTTATGTACAATAAAGCATGCTATTACTGTGGTAGTTTTAATCATACTCATGCTTATTGTAACAATTAGGTTTCTAGGAGTACATCAAGGTCTAAAACAAGTAAAACAAACCCCAGAAAAGGCTTTGTGAAATCTAACACACCAAAAGTCAATCATACTGTTAGACCAAATGAGCCTGTTTACCCAAAATTCACTACTAAGGGTGCAAGTAATACTTTCAAACATACACCAAAAGTTGTGAAAAGTCATATTGAAAGGAATTTTGTGGATAAAACACAAGACTGGAGACCAAAACCAAACGGTCCTGCTAGACCATATGGTCCTGCTAGACCAAATGGTACTGCCAAAAATGGTATTGTCAGACCAAAAACCACAAAATGTGTCAAAAATGAAAATGCTGTTAAGTCCTCAGCATGTTGGATTTGGAGACCACTCCAATCAAATGGTGCATCAACAGTCCTAAAAAGGTTTGATTACATTGATGCACGAGGCAAACCCAAGTCAGTCATGGCTTGGATACCCCAAGGAAACTAATATGTGTATACATGTGCAGGAACATTCAAATGATATTGCAGATCAAGGATATGTAGATAGTGGATGTTCAAGGCACATGACAGGCAACATGTCTTACCTCACAGACTTCAAATCATTTGATGGAGGATATGTTACCTTTGGGGGAGGAATCAAAGGAAAGATTACTGGTAAAGGTACAATTAAAACCAGTAAATTAGATTTTGAAAATGTGTACTTTGTGAAAGAACTACAGTTTAATCTCTTAAGTGTCTCACAAATGTGTGACACAAAGAACAAAGTTCTTTTTACTGACACTGAATGCATTGTACTTTCTCCTGATTTTAAAATTCCTGATGAAAGTCAGATTCTTCTTAAAATCCCTAGAAAGAACAATATGTACATTGTTGATTTAAAGAACATTGTTCCTAAAGAGAGTTTAACCTGTTTAGTAGCAAAAGCCTTATTGGATGAATCCATGCTTTGGCATAGAAGACTTGGTCATGTAAACTTTAAAACAATCAATACAATTGCAAAATATGATTTGGTTAGAGGTTTACCCAAAAAGATTTTTCAAAATGACTAAACCTGTGTTGATTGTCTAAAAGGCAAACAACATAGAGCTTCTTGTAAGCCCAAGACCCATAACTCAATTTCACAAGCTTTATACATGCTTCATATGGACCTCTTTGGTCCTACTTCTGTGAATAGCTTGAATGGTAAAAGATATTGTCTTGTAGTTACTGATGATTACAGCAGATTCTCTTGGGTTTTCTTTTTAAAAACTAAGGATGAAACAACTGAGATCCTTAAGTCCTACATTACAGGGATAGAAAACCAAATAGATAAGAAAGTAAAAGTAATTAGATGTAACAATGGGACAGAATTCAAGAATAGAGTTATGGATGAATTTTGCAAAGAAAAAGGAATAAAAAGAGAGTATAGTGTAACTAGAACCCCACCGCAAAATGGAGTAGCAGAAAGGAAAAATAGAACACTTATAGAGGCTGCTAGAACAATGCTAGTAGATTCTAAGTTGCCTGTTTCATTTTGGGCTGAAGCAGTAGGTACTGCTTGTTATGTACAGAATAGGGTTCTTGTGATTAAACCTCATAGAAAGACTCCTTATGAACTTTTGTTTGGTAGAACACCATCTCTAAGTTTTATGAGACCTTTTGGATGTCATGTCACTATCCTCAATACCAAAGATCATCTAGGAAAGTTTGAAGGAAAACCTGATGGAGGCTACATGATAGGGTATTCTTTGCAAAGTAAGGCATATAGGGTGTATAATAAATGCACTAGGCTAGTGGCAGAAAACCTGTACATAGAGTTCCAAGAGAAATTACCAAATGTTGCAGGCACTGGACCAGATTGGTGTTTTGACATTGATAAGCTTTCAGAATCTATGAATTATGTGCCTGTCACAGGTACAAATACTAATACTAATGATAATGCAGGTTTTGAAGACAATGATAAAACAACTGAGGATCAAGATTACATCTTGATGCCAATTTGGACAGGATTGGATTCATCTTCAAGTCATGGAGAGCCTTCAAATACTACAAATGAAGGTGTTGAGGATGATCATGGAACTCAAGATCAAGGGAATCAACAAAATTCTGAAAATGAAAATGGTACTGCCAATTCACAAGATGGTACTGCCAGTTCAATAGATGGTACTGCCAGTTCACAAATTGGTCCTGCTGAACCATTAAATGTTCTATCAGATGATTCCTTACCAGAAGATGTAGGGATTGGAAACCTTCCAATTTCCTATGATGTTCCTACAACACACAACACAAGAATTCTCAAAGATCACTCCATTGATAATGTGATTGGCAGCATTGATTCTGGTGTTAAAACAAGAACTCAAGTGTTATCTTCAGACAAAGATGGGTTTGTCCTAGCTGTGTATGAAGAAAAGAACCATGAAGTTGCCCACATATTCCTGTTTTCATGCCTTCTCTCTCAAGTAGAACCCAAAAACATTACAAAAGCCTTAGATGATTCAAGCTGGGTTGAAGCAATGCAAGAAGAGCTACTTCAATTCAAACTACAGAAGGTTTGGGTACTAGTTGATTTGCCCAAAGGTTACAGGGCAATTGGAACCAAATGGGTTTTCAGAAATAAGAAAGATGAAAGGGGAATAGTGATAAAAAACCAAAGCCAGATTGGTGGCCCAAGGGTTTACTCAAGAAGAAGGAGTGGATTATGAAGAAGTTTTTGCTCCAGTTGCAAGAATTGAAGCAATTAGGCTATTCTTGGCCTATGCTTCTTTTATAGGCTTCACTGTCTACCACATGGATGTCAAAAGTGCCTTTTTATATGGTACTATTGAAGAAGAGGTGTATGTTTCTCAACCTCCAGGCTTCATTGATGTAGAATATCCAGACAAGGTGTACAAGGTTACCAAAGCTCTTTATGGTCTACACCAAGCTCCTAGAGCATGGTATGAAACATTGGCTTTCTATTTATTGGAAAATGGATTTCAAAGAGGCAAGATTGATCCAACTTTGTTCATCAAAAGAACCAAGAAAGATATCTTGCTGGTGCAGATTTATGTTGATGACATTATCTTTGGATCCACAAATCAGGAATTGTGTGTAGAGTTTGAAAAACTTATGCATAGTAAGTTTGAAATGAGTTCCATGGGGGAACTTACTTTCTTTCTGGGTCTCCAAGTGAAACAATCAAATGAAGGCATATTTATCAGCCAAGATAAGTATGTAGCTGAGATCCTAAGGAAATTTGGGTTTGCAGATTCAAAGGTTGCAAGTACACCAATGGATCCAGAAAAGGGGTTACACAAAGATGCTGAGGGTGAAGATGTTGATGTGTACAACTACAGTTCAATGATTGGGTCCCTAATGTACCTTACATCATCAAGACCATATATCATGTTCTTAGTATGTGTATGTGCAAGGTTTCAAGTCAATCCAAAAGTTTCTCATCTCACAGCAGTCAAAAGGATCTTCAGATACCTCAAGGGCCAGCCTAAGTTGGGTCTATGGTATCCAAGGGAATCATCTTTTGATTTGGTAGCTTACTCAGATAGTGACTATGCTGGTGCAACCCTAGACAGAAAATCCACAACTGGTGGATGTTAATTTCTTGGCTGCAGACTCATATCATGGCAATGCAAGAAGCAAACAATGGTGGCCAACTCTACAACTGAAGCAGAATATGTTGCAAGTGCAAGTTTTTGTGGCCAAGTTCTTTGGATCCAGAATCAATTGCTTGACTATGGGTACAATTTTCTTAACACCATTATTTACATTGACAACAGCAGTACTATTTGTATCATTAAAAATCTAGTTCAACATTCAAAAACAAAACACATTGAAATCAGACACCATTTCATAAGAGATTGCAATGAGAAAAGGTTAATACAAGTTGTCAAAATTGATTCTGAAAATAATTTTGCAGACCTTCTCACCAAAGCTTTTGATTTAGGTAGGTTTAAATACCTGGTAGCAGGTATTGGTATGACAAATCTTTGAAAAACATGTGTTTTGTATATAAATAAACAAGTTCTGGCCTCTAATCATGGTACTGCTAGTTAGTCATAAGGTACTGTCAGTACAAAATTGGTACTGTTAGTTCAAAATTTGCTTTGTTTTTGCTCATCTTGATGTTCAAATGTTAACAATGCTATAAAACAAGTGCTTTGCACTCTGTTCTTTTGGTTTACAACTAACCATTTCAGGTTACTCAAGATTGCTAACAAAATCAGGATGTGGAAATGGTAATCAGTTCACCAAGTTTTTTTGAAAACTTTAAGAGCTGACTAGTCCAAAGCAAACGGCTCTTGGTAAAGACTTCTCAAATCCGTTGATAGCTGATAGTTTGCTAAAAACTATGAGGTAATCAGTTCACCCAGTTTCAAAAACTTAACGAACTGACTAGTCCAAAGCAAACGGCTCTTGGTATAGACTTATCAAATCCGTTGATAGCTGATAGTTTGCTAAAAACTATAAGGGATATTTTCTAAAATTTCAAAGAGACTGCCAAGTTTTATTTCAAAAACAAGGTACTGGTAGTTCAAATTTTAGTACTGGTAGAGTAAAATGGTACTGTTACATAGCCGTTGAGTCTGTCAGGTTAAAATATAGCCGTTGTTTTTAAAGGGTATTTTTGTGAATTATTCATGTTTTCCTCGAATTAAAGATATAGTTATTATAATAAAAGATCTTTTTGACCGCCTCTTCAATTACTTATCCATATCTTTTATAGTCGGTCAAAAGTCATTTTTCTCATAATCTATCCTTATCATAATTCACACTCACCTTTCATCTTCTACCAGTACAACAATAAAATTCCACTATCGAAATCAAAATTTTCATCAAACCTTTCACCATGGCTCGTCTAAGTTTTGTCAAACGTCACAACCAATTAGCATTTTTGGAAAAGTCTGATGACAATGAAACTTTTCATCAAGCAGTGGATTTTCTAAACAATTCTTATGTCAGGTTTGCTTTACTCGTGAATCCCACTATTTTTGAATCTCAAATTTCACAATTTTGGCAAACTGCTAAAGTTAACACTCTTCGGGATGGGATTCAAGAGTTAATGGTCAAAGTGGATGGTAGAACCTTGACTTTTACCGAATCATCCATCAGAAGACATCTTCATTTGGATGATTCAGATGGTATTAGTCAATTACCTGATACTAAAATTTTTGAAAATTTGACAAAAATGGGGTATAATGTAACTTCTACAAAGCTTACATTTCTTAAAAAGCATTTTACCCCTCAATGGAGATTTTTGATTCATACCATCCTTCATTGTTTAAGCCAAAAGAAAACCTCATGGGAGCAATTTAGTGGTAACATGGCTGCAACCCTCATTTGCCTGGCAACAAACAAGAAATTCAACTTTTCAAAATATATTTTTGAAGGATTGGTTAAAAATGTGGACAGTGAAACAAAGTTTTTGATGTACCCAAGGTTCATTCAATGCCTCATCAACAAATCCAAACATTTGTTACTTCCCCCAAACAAACCTTTTAAAACTCCCAAACTTACACACAAGGTGTTTTCAAACATGAAAATTGGTTTTCAAGGAGAAGAAGTACCACTTTTTGAGGAAATGTTACCACAACATTCTGAAGAACATGATCATTCATCACCACATCCATCACCAGTACCATCACTCACACCAACAGTACCATCAGTCACACCACCATCACCAGTACCATTAGCATCTCATCAACAAACACAAACACCATCTGCAACATCACCATCATTATCACATCATAACTCACCACCACAATCTCCTCCACAACAAAGTGTAGATGCTCAGACTATCAGGGAATTAAAGGAGCAAGTGCAGCACTTGCAAACTACTCTTGAAAGTCAAAACAAACATTTTACAGAGATCAACACCAAGTTAGTTAAGAGGGTTGAGAAATTAGAGTTGAAGGTGAAATTGTTGAAGGGTAAAGGAACATCTCAGTTGGTTGTTTCTAGTTCCTCAAGTTCAGATGCAGAGGGTTTGGGTCTCTCTTCCAAAAAGGGGAGGATGGGTAGTTCTAAAAATGAAGAAGAGATTCAATTTTAGTTTCATGAAGGAACTCCAGTGATTGATGAAGAGCCTGCTATTCAAGAAACAGAGCCTGCTACTCAAGAAAAAGAGCCTGTTAGCCTGAAAGATACTGTTGCAACAGATACTGCTGAAGCAGAGCAAGATACTGCTGAAGCAGAGCAAGAGCCTGCTGGGATTCAGAGGCTATTAGCTATGAATTTAAAAGGTTCTGATCAAGTGTCTTATGAAAGAAATAGGGGATCACAGCCTCAGGGGAGGTTTCTTGTTTCTGATGAACAATCTGCTGCTCCAAGTCCAGTATCTTCACCAAAAGACAAAGGCAAGAAAATTGTGGTTGAAGATGAAACAAAGCTTAAAAGGTTGAAGAAGAAAGAGTAAGCACAATTGGCTGTAGATGAAGAGTTGTCCAAACAGCTTCATGAAGAAGAAGTTATAGGGGCTGAAGAAGAATCAAGAATGCTGCAAGAAAAGTTTGATGCTCAGCTGCAATACATCATTTCCGTTGATCCAATTGTAAGAGGTGAAGCTTACACTCTAGTGTGTGATGAGTCTCTTAGCTCAGATGAAATGACAATCAAACTCAATGATTTCATCACCAAGAAATACAATCAAGAGGCATTGTATGATGTCTATCAGCAGATCCAGAAGAATCAGAAGAAAGGATTTAAAATGCCACATTCTGAAGCAGATCAGAAGAAGTTCTTCAAGATATATCTGAAAAGAGAGGTGAACATGAAGGATCATCAACTCAAAGGTAAATCTTTTGATGAATTGAAGCTTCTATACTTAGAGGCTTACAGAAGAAACAAAACCAGTTTTCTCATGGATACACTAGAAAGGCCTTCCAAAGGAAGAAAAGATGATCAGAAGGAACAAAAAGAGAAAGCAGAATTGCCTTCTGTTCTGTCAAGAGAAATGGTTGTCCATGTTCCACAAATTATTTTTGCTGAACCTTTACATGCAAGGCATCCAGTCATAGATTGGGAAATCTACAATGATAAGTTTGGCAAAGCATGGAAGATAACAAGAGTTGGAAACAAGGTTGAGATTTTCAAGAACTTTGAAAATCTACTTAGAGCATGTAACAGAATGGATTTAGATGAATTATGGGTATTAGTTCAAGAGAAGCTGAAAACCAAGTATAAGCCAGATGCAAAGGAGCAAGAGCTATGGGTTGAGTTCAGCAGATTGTATGATCCAAATCCTTCTGATACTCATTGGAAATTTCCTTACTATGATTTATCTGTTACATGGGAATACTTCAGCATGAGTCATGTTCATCATCTTTCCACTCAGAGTGGAATAGAGCTCTTTATGCTAGGTGAGAAGGAGTATCCTTTAAGCTATGAAGTATTATCAGTCTTGATCTCCAATAAGCTTTTGTGTGAAGAAGAGACTGATGCAGTCAAAAGATTGAAGGAGAGCATATTTGATCAGTATGAAAGCCTAAGGAGAAAAAGATAAGGTTTTTGGAAGAGTTCCCTCAAATCCTCAAGGTATGAATTTTATTCACAAAGAAACTTGGTTATTTTAAATGGGAATAACAAGTTTAGGGGAGGATTGTTGGGAATAAAATGCACAAAGTAAAGAGTCTGCCAGAAAAGCCTGCTAGTTGATAGTTAAGCCTGCCTCTTCTGTTTTGCTGATGTTGAAGATATACTAACAGGACCTTCTGGGTAAGAAGGTACTGCTAGTTAAAGAAGGTCCTGCCAGTTTTCACGACAAGTTGTTATATTTTATTTAGAGATATTTAGTTGTATTATTAGTCATTTGTACAAAGTTATACGTTAAGTAGAAGTAGTACAGAAGTCTCAGTAGATATAATGGAGTGTTTTACCTTGAAAGGTGTAATATTAGGATAAGATAAACCTCTAATATATTATATTAAGCAACTTGACCACTTGTAATAAGGGCTCCTTATACTATAAAAGGAACCCTTAAGACACCTTCTTAGATATCTCTTACACACATCTTTCATATATCTTTCCCACAGCTTTCTCATCTTTCCCATGCATAACTTCCATATTTAAACCCTTTCACGTATCAAAGATTCAAGGTTACACTTGTAATCCTGCTGATAGTTTAGATCACCCGTATTATTTCATCAATAATATTGAATCGTTTTGTGTTATTCATGTTGTGTTCATTCTCATTTACTTATTCACCACCTTTGTTCCTTTAGTGTGTTTTAGTAAATTCCACGCGCTAACTCACATTCATTCATAAATATCCTAAACACATTACTGAGATTAACATCCCAAGTGTTTGCATAAATTAATAGAGAATCCTTCCACAGATTCAACATCACCTACTCAACAAGCTCAACCATCAAAGACTTCATCACCTCAATCACCAACACTTACACCAATGGAACTTTTCCATACACCACCAACATCACCACTACCCTATTTGGAAACATTAGAAGACCTATCACCCAAATCATCAAGTCCACCATCCTTGTCACTCTTTGACACCATTGCTCAAATGGAAACCCAACAACAACCTAGTGAGCAATTAGATGATGAACCACATCAACCATCATTGGTAGAACGGTTGGCTTACCGTTATGCTAGACCATCAATTTTTCCAAATGATCAAGGTCATACATACTCACAATCATTTGTGTTTCACCCAATTTACAAAGACCTTCATGGTAATCCTTCCGGCGAACCAAGCTTCTGCCATTTTGTTCAAAACCAACAACCACAACAACAAAAACCACAACAACAACAACCATCACCACAAGAACATTCCCAACAATTTGAATCTCTATTTTCTTCTTATAAGAAAATAGAAGCATCCATATAGGAAAAACCTCCAAACCTTAATAATGAGATTGACACTCATTTAAACCACCTTCATGCCTTCAAACGTATGGTTGACTCTCAAATCAACCATATTATGGTTTTACAAACAACACTACACTAATCTAATGAAGGAAGCAAAAACACCTCTCAACCATCCACATTTGCTCCTTCAAGTTCAAACCATCCACCACTAACAAATCAAACCTCTCTTCCACCAAACTTTCCCCGCCATGATTGCGGACATTGCGAAAGAACCGCTCACATTAGTGAAGGGTGTCGAAGGGAAATTCGCGAGCTATCCGAAATTATACTAAACCACATTTTGGATCGTCTACAATCCTTGTCTCACCCACCTCAACCTTAGAGTCTCCAAAATGGAACAAAACCGTTTCTTTTGGAAAATGTTTCACATTTAAACCAACAAACCAAAACCCGTGTCACCCTCTCAACCTTCAAAATAAAGCCCGCTACAACCTTCAACACACATTTTCATCCTTAAACAACCTTAGCCTTGTTTTTGGAAAATGTTTCTCATTAAGGAAAATGATGATTTCCTTGTAGCTTTTTATGTTCTTAGTTTATTTTTAGTTTTTCTTTATTTTTAAGAAGTAGGATGATGTCGTCCTAATTTCTTGTATTTGACTTTCTAAGAATCAAATTTTAACATTAAATGAATTTCATTCTACTACAAGGTTTGCATTGTTTGTTGACCATTTAGGTATAATGAGTAAACTATACCTCGCTATGGTAGCATACATATATCTTGTGTTTTAGAAACTAACCTTTCTTTTTGTAGGATCATTATCCATGTTTTATTTCCTTGATACTCCATTTAGGGGAGTAATATTCAAGGGGGAGCATGGGTATTGCATTATTCCGCTTCACAACTCTTAGTTGTGTTTTAAACATGAAATGCTTTCATGACTTGTCTTGTGCGGCAACTAACATTTTTTTATTGTAGGTTCAAAATCCATGTCTCCTCTCTTGGCACTCCATTTAGGGGGAGTATCATCCAAGGGGGAGAAAGTGCATACTTCCGCTTCGCTACTCTTCTTTTTTGTTTCGACAAAAAGGGGGAGAATTTATATATAAACTTGTTTCAAATTTTTTTTCTTAACTCTTGCATATCACATCATCTTAGCAAAAATAAGTTTTTATACTAACTTTATAAGACTTAACACTAAAACTAGTGGCTTACTTATAAATAAATTTTATGTTTTTTCATCAACAAAAAGGGGGAGATTGTTAATAAAAATATCGCCTAAATACGTTATTTATATTTTACGATCTTTGCTAAGTTTTGTTAATGACAAAGTATGAACTTTAGCTAAGAGTAGATCATCACTTTAGTGTTTAAGTCTTGTTTAAACTAAGGTTTACATTCCCTTTTAAACAAAACATTGTTTTTATTTCTTTAATTAGAAAGTGTCTTGTCACATCATTCATTTATGGCAAGCTTGTGTATTTGACTTGCCATAACATCTTACACACTTTTGGAAGCTTTCCAAAATTGGATTAAATGTGTTTGACTAGTTGTTGTTGATGTGACTTTGGTTGGTTTGAAGTATTTATGGTAAAACCTACTGCAAGCCTGGCGGAACCCTGGGGGTACACGGGCGGAACCCATCTGAGGGTTCCGCCGTATCCGCCAGACCTGCAGTTTGTTTTACTATAAGTACCAAGCCACTTGTTTGTTTTGTGTCATCACTTTAGGATATATTTTCAAATACTCTCTCAACTAACTCAGTAACATTTCACTTGTGTGATCCTCTTATGTAGCAAGGGACTTCACAAGATCATTCAAGAAGTTACAAAGCTTCAACTTTAAAGTTGCAAGTCTTGTTAGCTTTGTCATGTATAAGCTTTGGTAGTTTATACTTCATTTGTATCATGTGTGTAGAAGTGATCGGTTAGTATTTTAGGCCTCAAAATACATAGTGTGTCGGGAGTTGTTGTACCCTTGTAAAAGAACTAACGGGAGTAGTTGTACCCTTGGCAAAGAACTCGACATCTAGCTTACTGTCAGTAAAAGTGTAAGCGACGATGGGAGTTGTACCCTTGGCAAAGAACTTGACATCTAGCTTAGTGTCGGTAAAAGTGTAAGCGACGATGGGAGTGGTTGTACCCGTGTAAAAGAACTCGACATCTAGCTTAGTGTCGGTAAAAGTGTAAGCGACGTTGTAAAGGTTTCTCCACCGGGAAAAGAGCTTGTTGATTAGTGCTTATAACTCTCGAGTTGGAAACTCGAGGCGTGGATGTAGGGCAAGGAAAAAGAGTCCTTGTAGCCGAACCACGATAAACAATCGTATTGTGGTTTGATATTTTCTTTCTTTATCTTTGCTTATTACATATTGTCTTTAGTTAGAATTGCTAATCACACGTAAAGCTTTCAAAGAAGTAAACAAGTAAAGTTGTGTTTATATCTTTAAACAAACGTAAAGCTTTTCAAAGAACTAAACAACTAAAGTTAGGATTGTTATTTACACGTAAAGCTTTTCAAGGAATTGAACATATAATGTTGTGTTTATATCTTTAAACAGACGTAAAGTTTTAAAAGATAATCAAGTTAAAAAGCGGTAAACTATTCAATCCCCCTTCTAGTTTTCCACAACCTCGTCAAAAAACACTCGGGAAAACCCGTTAGTTACTATTCACCGTCTCCCCCTCTGACACAAAATTATGCCACTTTAATTAACCCTTCTAGAAGAGCTGACACACTGACATCAGGTGGCCACGCTGTCAATCCCCAAGGGTGTGATTGGTCGAAACACATGGCACATGATCCAAGGGCCAATATTAGTACTTCTGAGTGAGAAATGATTGGATGGACAAGATTTGATGATAAGAACGCTCCTCAGGCTCTAGATCCTTCTGAAGACTGCTATAAGTAGAGGCCTCATCATACACATCACATCTTTAACACGTTTTAATTTTAGCTTATGTTAGTAGCTTATTGTAATTTTAATTGTCTTTTAAATATCGTCATTTTCTTTTTCCAAAGTATTATAATCGTTTAAAAGTTTAATAAAAGTTCAGTTTGATTCAAAGTTATGTTCATTTATTTTTAAGCTTTTAAAATGTTATCTTATCGTTAATATGCTGTTTAATAAGCTCATATACTCTTAAATACTGTTTAGTACTCAAACAAGCTTGTTAAAGCTTGTTTGAGCTCGTTGTTTGATTTAAAGCATTTTAGTTTAGTAATTTTGTTTTAAAGAAGAATAAGATAATTTGGAAGATAAGCCAAAAATGGAAGGGCGTATGGGACTTTACCAGCTTGTTTTAAACAAGCTGGAGCTTGTAGAATAGCTTCTCGAGCTTAATCAGCCTTTGTTAAGCTAAGGCCTTTGTAAGTTTTCAATGTTTATTTTAGCTTAAAATCTGCTTATTGCTTATATATGCGTATTAGTGCTTATTATTTTGCATCATTTGTGTGTTATATGCTTATTTGTGTTAGATCTATCATTCTAGTAGCTTATTTCATAATTTAGGTCAAAATAGCTAATAAGCTTTGCTTATTGGTTAAGTGCTTATTTCTTATAAACTTTTGCTTAAAAACCTTTTAAAATACTTAATATTCATCTGTTTTAATAAAACATGAGTTTTATAGTCTAAATCTGTTTTAAAAGCTTAATTCAGTTTTTAAAGGAGTGTTTGGGTTAGCAGTTTTAACCACAAGTTAAAAATGCTTACCTTGGTCTTGTTTTGATTTTCAACTTGGTTCGGTTTAGTTTTAAAATTAGTTTAAGTTCGGTTTTCATTAGTTTTAATAAGTTTCATAGGATTTTGTTTAAGTTTTTAGCAAATTAGAGTCTTAAACTGTGTTTAATAGCTTAATTTGTTTAATTTTGTAAAAGTTATTTAGGGGTGATGATTTTGTGTCAAAGTCATTCTAAAATGCATGTTTCATTTTCTGTCTAAGTGTCAAAAGCTTTGAGTCATTCTAAGTAGAACTTTCAGTTTCAAAAATCCCAATCAGCATAGCTTATGTATACTGATTAATTAGCATAGGTCTCTAAAAGCTTTGTTTCAGCTTATTTATGTTCAAATTTCTTTTAATCAGTCATTCTAGCCTATATTAATCAGGTTTTGATCATTAGTTAGGTTTTAAGGTCACATATCATGTCTGCAAGTTTTTGAAAAGTAAAAAAAAAAAAAAAATAAATAAATAATAAATAAATAAAAAATAAAATCAAATTAGTATACACTGATTCAGTATATACTGACTCTCAGATTAAGGATTTAAGAGCTTATTTTTAAGTTCATTTTCTGTTCAAAATTCTTAAAAATTGGTTTTATGAGTTCATTAGTTGTTAATCTTCATATGTTTTTAGGTTTTACTCTTTAGCTTTAGCTTATTGTAGCTTAATTTTAGTGTCAAAAGTGGTAACTCAAACTGTTTTAAGTCATTTCATCCAGGTTTATTAATATGTCAGTTTTTTGTCAGCTTATTTTTAAGTTCATTTTTGGTCAAAAATCCTTAAAAGTTGGTTCTAGGTGTTCATTAGTGGTCAGTAATAAGATGTTTTAGGTTTTGAGTATTAGCTTATAGATTTAGTGGCTTATTAGATAGCTTAAAAGTGCCTCTTTAGACTATTTTGATATCAGCTTTTGCCTTTTTGCTTATTCAGTTTTTGAGCTTTTTGTTTGTTGAATGTTGCTTTATTTAGGTTCCTTAGTTCTTATTATGATTAGGTTTTAAGATTTTATCAATTTGTTAGCTTATTAGAGTGCTTATTCAGTTTGAAAAAGCATTAGCTTTGGATTTTTAGTATTTAAGTGTAACTGTTTGTTTTATTAGCTTATTTCCAACCTATTTAAAAAGTTTTAGAAAAAGTTTTTCAAAAAAAGTGTTTGATTTAAACTTATTAATAAGTTTCATAAAAAAAAGCAAAATAAAAAAAAAAAGTTTGGAAAGGGGAAGTTTTAGGTTCGAACCCAAGACCTCAACCCTCTCAACCAAGCTTTATCACACACACCCTCTACCATCTGCGCCCTTGGGACTTTTCTGTCCAAGGGTGCATGCCAATTTTACTTAAGGCATTTTTCCACTTTAAGCTTTTATCCATTTTTAGCTTATTCACAGCTTATTTCGATAAGCTGAATTCTTCATTTTATTTTTCCTAGAATCCTCATACCTTAAAGTACTTTTCCTAAAATTTTTAGATTTTTCTTAATTAGTTTAGTATTTTTAGTAATATTTTTAGATTAAAAATGTTTTTAATTCATAATAAATAATATATATATATATATATATATATATATATATATATAATTATTTTTAATCATTTAGGACTTTTAGAAATTAAATTTGCATTTCTAGGGTTAAATTTTGATTTTTAGGTTTTTAACGCCCGTTAAGTTCCCATTTTTAGTTTAACTTTCATTAGGACTTAATTGTGCTTTGTTTTCTTGATTTATGTGCTTATTATTTGCTTATTTGTTTACATATTCTATTTTAAGTAGTATAATCCAAAATATCTTGCTTATTCAATCACCCGATCAAGAACCGAATCCGATTTTTCATTCACACTTCGTTGGGACATTAACGACCCGGGAGTATCAATTACTTCGGGAAATATATATAGTTTGACTTTCTTTGACCGTTGGAATTTTCACTCTTGGTTAGAGCGCGAATTGACTATTTGGTCAGTTTCTTACTATTATATATTATATATACTTTGAAACTGAACATCATGATCGGAATGAGATGACGGTAAAGACGATGTAATTTTCGGAAAGAATGGAGGTGCGTCCGAGGAGATATGGTCAATTATGAGATGTTTGGGGAATAGTAGGCTATTAAATAAAATGACAAAATATGGGAGAAATAGTTGTGTAGTTGATGCAGAAGCGTAAACTCGACAAAGCGTGATTTAATGTCTTAGTTTTAGACGCAAAGTTGAGTCATGTTGGAAATAAATGTCATAATGGATGTCATTTTTGCTAATTCTCCTAAAGAAACCGGTCCTGTTGGTTAGATTTTATAGTTAATCCTTATTCCCTTTGTAGTTTAAGTGTATGTTAATTATTATCTTTTCCTTTCTTTTCTCCAACATCTTGCTAGAGTACGTGTCTTAAGAAAATTGCCCTCTAAATAAAAGTTTTCCAATGATTGATAGAGTAACACCTCAAAATGAATCGGCGCATACAACAAAATGAATCGCTCCTGTATATGTGGACTATAGTGGCCTTTAGTTAAGTATATGATTTGCATTGTTATCGTTTAATCCAATAACTAATGTTGCATACAAGAAGGAAGTTCTTCCAAAGTTATATGACATAATTTTGAGCCTGCAACTTCAGAACCTTCTACCAAGGATTTGGCTACTGCATCTGAAAGTGTTGCACCTCCAATTCCTAATACATCGATACTTTATGTGCATTAATAAGGTTGTTTATATCGTTTTCCTACTGATCGTTTAATTTTAAATTTCGGTTAGATGTGGACTTGTGGAGGCTACTTTTGTTCAATTAGTGAAGTCGGTATCATGGCCTTTCAATGTTACCCATAAATGCTATGGGGTTTATTGCAATATTATTGGTATATGGTTTCTCTTGCAGCAATTTTTAGAAATTAGCATTTCGCTCAATGCCTTCCAGTCGTGGTGGTTCTCAAGTGCATCATATAAATCGACCGCCGAGAAGTTTTGGATAAGTTAACTGTGATGGGAAACAAATGGTATAGATGCAGCATATCCTTTGGTCTTACCAGGAATTTTGAACGTACACTTTACCAAATGATCAATAATTTGTTGGAATAATCCTATTCCAAGATGTTATCTATGACTTTAGAAAGCAATGTGTATTTGAAAAACTGTAGCATGTTTTTATAATACTTTCAAAATGATACTCTCGAAATACGTATCACATTTCAGCTTTCTCTTTAACACAAAGCATTTGCCATCAGTCTTACAATTTATGGACTCAATTTCGATGCCATAGTGGTTGTGGGAGTACAAGTTCTCATCAATCTAGTGATTATGACTTGAATTTGGTTCTTATATATACAAGTCAAGATACATCTACGAGATCCAAGTGTGTGTTTTTTTTTTTTTTTTTTTTTTTTTTTGGGTGCAAAGGAGAAGAGATCCAAGTGTGTTGGCTTGTTCTTATTGCTTAAATTTTTTTGAACAACTTCTGTGCAATATTGGTCCGGGCATTAGTAAGTTATTGACACCAGTGCAAGAGATCTTTATTATCTACCATGAGTCCACGACGATTGTGCTAAAGTTATTGACACCAGTGCAAGAGATCTTTATTATCTCAATTGAGTCAACTTCATGTACTTATTTATGTCAGTAGTCATCAAATGGTGAAACACATAAAGCTCAAACATGTAAACTTGAAGCCTTGTCAAAGCATCAATAAATATATCTTTGTATTTGGGCCAAAAGATATAAGGTGCCTCAAAAGTACAATAATATAGAATCGATTAGAGACGAGCATTTTTACTACCAGACTTCAACACTTTATTATTACCAGTATTTTTTTTAGAAAGGCAACTTATATAAAACCCTCAAAGTGAAACAAGATATACAATACAACGCATCCAACCTCAATTAACAGGCTACTTAAAAGAGGAAAAGATCCAAAAATAAAAATACAAATACAATAACACAGGAACCAAAAGATTTCAACATTAATCTAAAACATGAAAAATATAACACACTAAATATTACACCAAAAGGCAAATAACCATCCACTGACAAGAAGTACCCACATGAGAATATATATTCCATGTGACATATTGCCATCAATGCTCACACTCTGCCAAAGGAGGACTAATCACAACCTATATAACTTTTGCAAACATAATGCAAACAAGAAGTACTACTGAGCAGTACCCATATGCATACTTAATTCCAAACACTACCCTTATCACAGGAAAACTTGCAGATGACCTGAGCACATAACAGGCAAAGTAAAGTAAAGTAAAGTAACTCTCAATACCGTCTTCCACGGGTTATGGGTCCCAATACCACTAATAAATCTGAACCTCCATGACATCAACACTTTATTATTAACCAAGTAAGGAAATTTGTAAGCAGCCATAGATGAATCAATTATGTTGGATGGCACCGGTTTGAGAAGTATAATTATATGTGTAAAACACATGCAAATCACTGGAGGACTTGTTTATAAAGCTATCCTTTCAACAAGCGAGATGAAATTCCCAATTGATGGATTAAGTTATTGTACTTTTAATTCATTTCTTTTCGTTATTTTTACCATCAAACCGTACTCCAATTGGAGGATTACAGAAGCCTTCAGGGTAAGTGGGCTATCTTCCATCACTTCAACCTTGTAATTGTATACAATTGTAGCTGCCACTAATCTCATTTGAATTAATGAGATTTTCTTACCTAAGCAAGTTCTTGGCCCTGCATGAAATGCTGTAAACTTGTAAGACGGTACGTGTTTGATTCCTCCTTTATGTGAGATCCATCTCTCTGGCATGAATTCCAAACAGTCTTGTCCCCATATCGTCTCCATGCGTCCCATTGCATATGAATGTAGCATTATTTTGGTGCTTGAATCGACTCGGTGACCACTTGGCAAGGTATCTTCTGCAAGAGGAAGTTTGGTGTTTACAGGAACCGAAGGAAATAGCCTTAATGCTTCACATAAGGCTCCATGAAGATAAACCAAGTTTTCGAGTTCTTTTACACCAAATTGTTTCCATTTCTCACCCTCTTTCATTCCTAGTTTTTCATGAATCTCTTCACGGATCTTGCTTTCTGCTACTGGATTTTTGGCAAGGAGATAAAAGAACGAAGTAAGCGCTGAGCTTGTCGTATCTCTTCCTGCAACCATGAGATTTAATAGAGTGTCTTTGATAAATCTATCAGGATTACCAAAACATCCAGTTTCATCCTTGTATTCCCTCATAAATCCTGTTAGTAAGCTTAGATCCTCTACCTGTTGACCATCTACCTTTCTTTCCTTTTCTCGCTTTTCATTGATAAACTGGTAGAAAAGCTGATCACTTAACTTGAAAGCATCAGCTAAATGTTTCTCGCTGCCAATTTTAAATAGGTTTAGGAACTTCCAGCAACATTTTGGGAAGAAATGTCGACTGAAGATAGCTTCTTCGGACTTGGTGATGGCTAATGCGAATTTGCAATGAGGAAACTCAACTGTTAAGGTTTCAGGATCATAGTCTAGAAGTAAACTCATGATACCATCAAAAGATAGCCTCTGGAAGATATTTTGCATGTCAACCGTGGTACCTCGCTCTGACATGAATTCAAGAACCCGCATAAGCTTTTTCTTTACGTTGATCCACATGGTTTTCTCCACGACCTTTAAGAATTCTTCATCTTTGAAGAGTGACATAGTTGTCTTACGGTGCAATTCCCATAACTTGGTTTCACAATTAAAAATACCATCACCAAGTATATCAAAAATCTCTCTAAACTCTGGACCTTTCGGGTAATTAGGAAAGTTGGTTGATGATATATAGTTAAAGTTTTCTGGATCACTTGTGAAGAGCATGTCCCTTTTGGCAAACCATGGACCTTTGTACATGAATGTACCACCACTTTGTTTTAGAATATTGGTGGTATAATCATGAACACAATGGTAATTCCATAACAAGCCAGGGGTCATACCAAATATTGGCCAGTTAATGGCCAATGAGGACCTACGAGTTTTGAAACTAAAATAAAAGTAAAGGAAAATTAAGAATGTGAAGAGAAAGATTAGGGTATGGTATTGTAGTAATGCCATGTTGAGTATGAATGCATGTTGTGTTTGGATATGGTATTTATACAGACCTAGTACGCAAGTTTACGGGGTTAATATACAAAGAGCTTACTCTACTTTGCGATTTTGTTCTATTAAGTGACTCAATTATTTTTTTTATTCATTTGGGTAGCTCAACTTAATAAAAAAAATGATATTTAGATCACTATTCAAAAATTTGAGTTTAAATCCGAAGTACATAATTTTTGATATGTTATATAACATACATGTCTTGTTTTATAAATTCAATAACCTATTATTAATACACGTTTCATAACTACTATTGCACTGGAAAATTGTAAAAGAAATAAGTCTAATGCTAATTCGGTTGGTAATACACAAATTTAGCAACGAATTTATGGTCGTTGGTAGATTTCCTGATGCTAATTGCATTTTTTCTTGTAGTGGCATAATTTTTATAAGTTCAACGACCCATGTTTTGTAAGTTTAGTGACCTATGTAGAAAAAATAGAGTCGTCCTGATACTATGGCGCCGCTTAGATTGTTACACTATAATATGCATGTGGTCTCAAATTAAAGAGTTCCGTCTGTTCTCATGAATCCATGGTGCATATGATCTGTCAAAAGGGGGACCCAAATTTAAATATATATCGTTAAAGGAATTTGCAACTCTAACTAGAACTCTTCTAGTTATGCTATATATATACTAAAAAGGTGCCCGCGCGATGCGAGGGCGGATTGTTGGGGTGAAGAGGAGGGAGGTGGGGTGATGGAAAGTGGTTGTTGGGGTGGTTGTTGAGGTGGTTATAAATTGTTAGGGGTGGTTGTTGAAGTAGTTATAAATTGTTGGGGGTGGTTGTTGAAGTAGTTATAAATTGTTGAGGGTGATTGTTGGGAGTGGTTGTTTCCATAATTAGTAAGTAAAAGTCTGAATTTTTAAACCTTTCTAATTTTAGAATAGTCCCAAATACATTATATAGTAGTATAGATATAGATATAGATATATGCATAAGTTCATAACTTTGTTTATTTCACTCTGTGACAATTTGGGTATGGCGGCGGTTGTTATCATCGTCACATTCAATTGTACGGTTTAGCATTTAATTATGGAAGCACCAATGGGCAATGGTGACTCTATAAGGGGACGACTCATCGTCAATTTAATTTTGTATGTTTGGTCGAGATCTTTGGCCCGTAACTAACAATCGTTTTCTTCATCAACTTCTTGTAAGGAGCGTTTCATATTACTTTGTTTCTTCGTCACACTCACAGTCTCAATTTAGAAAGTTTCAATACATGCAAAGTTTGATCTTTCGATATATCTTAACCAAGTATTCTGAAAACACTACCAAACCAGAAACTCTTTAAATTACTAGTGGTTTGTCTTTTAGAACACATGCCAATAAAAGCTAATTAGCTCAACCGAAGAACCATTGCCAACAATCTTTTAGCTATGGTAATAATTAACCTAGGCAATTTCAGGAGATATATTTTAATAACAAGTTAAAACGGGATTGCAAAAATAAAAATTATTTTCGTTATTACTAGTTTTACTTTCGAAAACCTTTTTTCTTTTTCTTTTTTTCTTTTTTTTTTTTTTTTTTTTTTTTTTTTTTTTGATATATCACATGTTATATAACACTAATCTATAAGTTCGAACACTCAACATGTAGTTATAAAATGAGCATAAATACTTGTGTAGAACATCAAATGATTGATTTTTGGCATTGAGAAATACACATTTTTAACTTTCCAACCATGTATCACACATAATTTTTGAACATTCAAATCAATACAGTTTATTCATAAAGTTGGAGGAAATAGAAGAAATTTTATTCTTAATAGTCAAATTTGCTTGATGTATCACATGTGATATAACTCTAATATGCAAGTTCGAACATTCAACATGATTTCGTAAATCTGAACTTGAAACACCGTTTGCCAATCATTATGTAAATTATATTTTGATGAAATAAAAAAAAAAAAAAAAAAAAAAAAAAAAAAAAAAAAAAAAAATGTTACCTAAAAAAAAAAAAAAAAAAATGTTACCTAAAAAAAAAAAAAAAAAAAAATTGAAACTCAACAAGGTTTGAAAGTTAACCACGAAAACACCGCTTATCATCGTTTTGATTGACAAACAAAAAGTGAGTTTTCCGAGTGTTCCTCTAAAAAGGAAAGAAACAAATTTGAAAAACCACTTGGAACAGACTCACTTGACTTATGATGCAAAAATGCTTAAGAGTTACGAAATTCTTTTTTGTGCTCTTAAAACTTAATTAGATTTTTCGTTGGCTATTGTTCGTGGAAAGCAAGAAGTCCGGATGGCTGAACTTTTAAATTCATCCTCCTTGGAAGGAGAAATTAAAAATGAAGTCAGAAAGATTTTGAAATCTCAGATTGAGCCTCCCATGAATAATGTTAACAAGAAATTTATTGTGTTTAAAGAACAAATTCTTTCTCAAATGCAAGATGACTTAACTTATGGTATGTCTCTTGAAGAGAATTTGATCAAAAATGCTAAATATTATAACTTCAAAAGTATTTTTTTTTTCTTTAATCAATTTGCGTCGATCTATCTAGATTCTTCAAATTGTGAGACATAGATAGTGGAATTTGAAAAAGAAGTTTCATATTTAGAGGTTGAAAACTTTTTCCTCAAAAACATTATCAAAGATACTTTGAAAAGAAATGTTGAACTCAACGAAGAATTGTCTTGTCGTGCTATGAAGTTTGAAAATGTTTTTGCTAAACATGAAAAACAAAGTCTTAAGTTTGAAATACAATGGCAGAGAAAGATCGAAGAAAAAAATACGACAAGCTTTCCTACGAAAAATATTTGTAAAGCGTTTTAAAAGAGAATTATGAACTCAAAATTTAAAGTGCTTGATTTGATTAAAAACAAGAATGTAGAGTTTTTAAGCTCAAGTAAGTTGGCTAAACAAAAAGCCAAAAATGATCTAAATCAACCAACTTCATCTATTTCTCAAAAACAAGATTCTCGACTTCTTCAAAAGCCAAAAGAAAAGAAATTTGTGCTTTAAAAAAAATCTAAAGTTATTGCTCCTGGGATGTACAAAGTAAAATCAAATGCTGAAACCAAAGAAATTGAGAAGGAACCTTATGGTTCAAATGATATGGGTCATAATTATTACCTTGAACAAACTAGAAGAGCAGCATTGACTAGTCAGGATTTTCCTCGAAGTGCATGTGCTACGTCTTCTTTGACTTCTCCTCCTACTGTGAATTCTACTGTTATTGATTCAAAGTCATAGAAACGTAACGTTAAGAAAAATAAGCTAAAGAAATAGAAACAAGAATAACTTAAAGCTATGAAATCTTCTAATGTAAATTTTCATTGTGATTCAGGTTTAGATACTACGCATAGAGAAGAGAGATCACCTGCTAAGAGTATTTCTTTGAAGATTAGTGCCTCCTAGACTCCCACTCATTTAGTTGAAAAACCTAGGAATTTTAATGCTTTCAATAAAAAAAATGTTCTAAGCAATTGGATGATTGTAATAACTCTAAGTTTGTTGAATATGTTGTTTCTAATATCAAGAATGTTTGTGTTAATTCTATGTTTAATATTTCTGATTCTAATGCTTGTTTGATTGATAAAAATGTTTCTGATTGCGTGATTTTAAATGAGAAAAATAATAAGAAATTATTTCGCAAAGAAAGAGGGTCACATAAAAAGAACACCAATAGTTGGATTCCAACACTTCATACTTTCGCTTTAAGTGATTTATTGCCTAGTTCTTGCTTTAGGTGGAAACAACTGGTAGAATGTTCACATGTGTAGGATATAGGTAGAATCCAATTAGGACTACTTGTGACACTAGTGCTAAAATCGTTGATAAACAACAAACACTATGTGTGCAACCTATTCCATCTAACTTTAAAGAACCACATTCTTCACTGGTTCCAAATTTTCTTTGCTTTGTCTTGTTGTGCGGATTGTCCAAATTTACTTGTGGTATCTCGACTCGGGGTGTTCTAAGCATAAGACCAGCAACAAGGTACTGCTCAAGAACTTCGTTGAAAAATTCTTATTATAGTGCGATTTGGGAATGATCACTTCGCAACTATCACTGGTTAGGGTGATCTTATATGGAAAAGTCACGATCAGGATTGAGTCATAATCTCATCAATATTGGCCAATTTTGTGATAGTGGCATAGAGGTTGCATTGTTCGTACTCTAGATGGCACTGATATTTGCAGGGATTTGATGGTCACCCGCATGGCTTATAAAACATGCACATCGGAAAGTAAACACACAAAGGCCATGCAGCCAAAACCCTAATAGACAGATCTCGTAATCAAAGATATAACCTAATCTAACATGCGTAAAAGGCGTTCATAGAAGAGTTACTTGTTCCTACAGTTGTGTAAGCTTCAGACCAGTCTGCATGCGTGGTATCACTTTCTTTTTTCTTCTCTTCGTTTATTAGAATAGTTTAGGGTTTTTTGAGAGAAAATCTAAACTTGAATCGCGACAGGTATCCATCGGTACTGCACAGGTTGAACTAGCGATTCAGACCTATGAAAGTTGGTGAGTACGGAATCGGGTAATCTAGTCGACATGGGAGTTGACTAGTATAAGTCGGCCTAGGGTCGACTTTGGGATCGGGCAAAGGGATTAAACCCTTTGGTTCGATTGATTGGTTGAGAGGAGGAGAGGGAGAACTTAGGGCTTAGTGTGTTATATGAATCCCTGGCATTCCCTTTGTATTTATAAGGTATATAGGAACATTCTAGTAGGATTGGGATTCCTTCATAATTATCCCTAACCACTCCTAGTTTAATAATAAATCAAACTCAGCCCCTCTCTTCCCACAATGAGGGTCGGTCGAACATATATATCCCTAAATAGGGATTGTGGTTTTGCCTTTTTAGTGCTTATATATATTTATCTATGATAAATATATAATCCATGGATAGTTACCGCTTTACCCCTCAATGAAAATATTATTGTATTTTCATTTCCTCATGACTCTCATTTCATTTCATAACTCATTTCTCATTTCTACTTGCCTACTCTGTTTAGTGTGCACTTGTTTGACCCTTTGGCATTTTTTTGAAAGCCATCAGTGAAAGCTGTTGTTTCTTTGCACACAATCCTTTCAGACTCCCACTTGTGAAGAGGAACAACGTGAGAACCACTTTTATGGTACCAAGAAGTCACGAGCAAGCCATTGAAGTACCCACCTAACATAAACCGATTCAATACCCATGTAGTGATTTTGCACTTTCGATATTTTTAGAAAATACCAGACATGGATACGTTAATCTCAAAATACTTTCATCCTTTCTTGTTATAGTGAATGATTTGTCTCCTATTGTGTCCCAGACACCTGTCGTATGGCTGTACTTTCTATAAATCATCTCACACTCAAGGGGACCAAAAAAGAAAACCTTTCTCTAGTCTATTTCAACTTGGAGTTACAAATTTCCATCTTGATCATTAAGTCATCTTTCCTTACCTCCCACTGAATCCAACATTAGCATACAATGTTACAGTGTGAGGTAGTAGCGGGAAACTAAGTCAAAACGCAATGAGAAAAAAAGTCAAATGACCTAATATCTCAGGTCATTGGGATAGTATGCCACGATAAGAGAACGCTAATATCTGATTAATCCATGTGGTCTCTTCTCGATCACGGTCACGTCCAACATTTTCCCCACAAATGCATGCGAAATTCGACAATCCCCAAAATGCCACTTATTTCACAATAGTTGCTTTCATTATCTCGGTCTCCCACCATGATAATCAACTATGAACCATTTTAGAATGAAATTTATTTCATTTATGGATTCAAAATATGCTGAGTATAATCTTAGAGCAATGTCTTATAGATTTGCATGAGTCTATGTCATTACTTCTGATTCTAGCCGATTACTTTAGCTCGTATCCGAAATTGTTGGGAGCAAGTAATCACTACTTTAATCTTTCTGATGATCCCTTCCCTTAAGACCATTGAGCCTCACTTCTCAAACCTTTAACATTTTCTTACTGTCAATGAACCTAAGTGAATTTTGGTACCAATGATTTAGTTATGCTGGATGATAGACTTTGCTAAATCGCGAGACATTCAGCTTAACATTCAATGATGCACTTCATTCTAACTAAATTAAAATGGAATATTTGCTTAAAAAATAAGAACCGTGACTCCTTGTTACTGATTCTCCTAAGTCTTTGAGAACTTTAACACAAGCCCATTGAACGCATTTCTTCATTTGAAACCCCATACTCCAAATCTTTTATGTCACAAGGCTTCTTTTTACAACAACTCAAGATCAACACATCTCACATGCCAAACTATCTTTCGCCTTGGACAATGTATGTTTGTCCAATATCTTGAGATCCTCCCACTTAATTATGTAATACTAGAAATTTTCACATAGATCATCCCATATCTACAATTCCTGTCATGCTTTGTACAATTTAGTCAAACGTTCTAAATTAATTTCTCGTGCTTTTGTTTTCATTGCTCAACTTTGAGTTGAATTACCCTGATTAGATCCGATTAAGGATTTTCGGATTGTGCACATTAATTTGATCCGCGTTAACAGGTGTTAACCCAGTTAGTTGTGCCTCCCAAAAAGCATCTTTCAGCCTTACTCGAACATTCCAAAGCAACACGAGAGTTTACTCATGATCAATAAATTCATTCTCTTTTGAGTTTGACTTACAGATCTAAAATGTTGTCTAGTAGCATATGAGCTTTACTCAATCTCCATATTTCTAGAAATACCATCACTCAAGTATTTCAATTTTATAAAGACTCGAGGTAGGTAGAATTAAGATATCTTATGCATTCAAATTCTAGTAGAAATGCTTCTTTTGATTTATTGATGCATGGATTGTAGTCTACACAAAAGTTTTACTTCTCAAGGGATCTTGAGAAGCTTACAATCCCCACCAAGCAGTGTACCTGACCGACATAGTGAAGTGGCAAATACCGGGGGATTGATCGTTCTCCACAGGGACTAGTGTTCGTTAGGATCGAAATTAATCTAACTAGGCCTAGGGGTGAGGGATCATTCTTTTTGTATTTTATATTTTATGAAAGCAAGTAAAATCTTGATTTTGGAAACAGGGGTGGAATTAGTTGCTAGTCAACTAACCCAATTAACTACTAATGTAATAAAAATAAAATGAGAAAACTATATATGGAGAAAACGTGTTTACTTAGATTTCATTACTCCCTAGTTATCTTTTATTGATAGATAAGCTTGTTACAATTGCGTAGGTGACGGGTTGCATTCCTTAATACCATTTGTGGGGCCGTGTACGATCTTCCCCAACTCTATAAGCTTCTATCTCTTCCTATGGTGACACGTTAAGTATCCTAACCATGGCCTCCTTAGTAGTCACTTATGCATTAAATACAACCATTAAAATCATAGTACACATCTGATTCATGTTTCTTAAGACATTCAAGCAAATTACCGTATAGGAGATTAGCCAGTTTTCTTAAGCCTAACATCGATTATCAATTGATGAGTGTCTAAATACTCATCATTTTATACTAATCTGAGCTGCCAAAACATACAAAAACACTCAAATATGTATCAAAATACTTAAAATATCTTAAAGGTGTGTTTTATATGTTTCAAATGCAAAATATGCAAAAACAGATGAAAAACGTACAAAGTTTGCATAATTAGCAGTTTCAGTCCCTCAAGTTTCATAAATTGGCAAAACTAGTCCCTGGTTATTCCTAAAACATGAAAATGTCACCAAAGGTCCTTTTTAATCATAAAGTTACATATTTAGTCCTTTGGTGCAAAGTTTCATAAAATTACAAGTTTAGTCCCTCAACTTTGGAAATTGACAGAAATGGTCCCTGGGATGTAAAAACTTTGAGAAAAGCAATTTTGGTCCTTTTACTTATAATCTTTTGCAGGTTTGGTCCTTATGTGAAAAAGTTTGGAGAAATTACAAATTGGTCCCTCAAGTTTGAAGGTTTGGCATAAATAGTCCCCGGGTGTTTAAATGTGAAAATTATCAAAACCTACCCTCATACTATTCACATATGGCATTTATGACCCTTGTGATAATTTTGGAATAATGCCACAAACAACCCTCAACATTGCCTAAATTACAAAAATGGTCCTTGTGTAACTTTTAACCAAACCGGACCCTAATGTTATAATACTAAACCAAAAACCAAATCCAAACTAAAATTAACCCAAGCCCATCCCCACTATCCTATTTCTGTGGCCCAACCAACCTTAGCCCAGTCCAACCCCATGGTCAACCCTCGGTCAACAAAACCAAAACTACCACTCCCCCGTTTCTTCTTCCCCAATACCACCCCACACACACAGACTCACATACTACTCATCCACCTCACCTGTTTCACTCACCCTTGGCCTCCAAACAAACTCCCACCTGTCTCTCCACCTCACACATGCTCCCAAACCTCATTAAGACCTTGAAAACCTCTCCACGCAACCACAGTTGTCTCCTTGGACTTTTTGGCGCGAAAAGGCATTTTGAACGATTAGGATTCAATTGACCAATCTAATGGTCCATAATTGATGGGAAACTCTCAGAGGCCATGTGGGAGTCCAAAAGGTTATAAAAGAAGAAAGAAGGAGAAGGAAACAGATACTCTTGGATTAGCCATTAGTCACTTAATGTAGCTTTTACTGTTTTCTTTAATTTAAATGTCATTTACATTTCAAAAGTTGTAATAGTTCTTAATTTAGTGTAATGAAACTCTGTTTTCAGTTTTAATGCAAGTTACCTTTTAAATTCATGTTTTACAAATTCGTACCAATTTTACAATTTCATGTCATCTTCATTCTGTTGGATTATAGTTGCCATAATGGACGGACCTAGGCCTTTAAAGCTTTTAGACTCCATTTTGTTCAACTTAATCTTTTTAAATTCAAAAATCATAAAAAAAGTAGAAAATAGAAAATAAATAAAAAATAGTGTGTTCTTAGTGATTGATGTAAGGGTAGAAGCTAATCTGGATGGCTTTTCTGGTTTCTAGCTTGTTGACAACAAGCTAGGAGTGGTTTTTGGTCCTTGGTTCACTTGTTCTCAGTCCAATCCAACTTGTAAGCTTAATCCATTATTTTTGCAACTTACTGTTTCATTAATGTTTAGCTGTTAAATCTTATTATAGAATACTAATTCTGTATTGGTTAATCATTATCTAACATAAAATATATAGTTTGTTTAGTAGTTTACATAGTTGCTATAAATTTTAGTTTCACAGTCAAATAGGTCTTTGTATCATTTCTTGGTTTCTGTTGTTATTGTTGTTAATTTAGTGTTTAATTAAGTTTATAATAGGTTAATAATCAGTTAGAAACTAATAGTTTAGATTAATTTAGAGTTTTGTGGTGTAATTCATATTACAGTCAAGATATAGGGGTGTTTGGATCAGCACCTTTGGTGAGTTCTTGTTGTTGTTTTAAGTGTGGTTTTGGTGTAGTCATACTGTACTAAGTTTAATTAGGGTCTAGGAAGCATGAAAATGGCACCCTCAACATAAGAAAGTCAAAATCCAATCCCAAATCCCTTGACAGTTAACTGTCAAGGATTTGTGTCTCATAAACCCACCCATTAGCTTATATCTTTAAGTTTTAGCTTATTTTAGGTCTATCATAGCTTATTATAACTTAATCATTCAGTAATTTAGGTTAGAATCTCATAATAGTCAACCTAGGTTAGTTTCTTAAAAAGTCAAAATTTACATTTTCAGAAAATACCAAAAATACTAGGATTTGTTTAGAATTTTGTGTTAAGATTCAAGCTTTGAGCTTTGGTGGATTTGTTGTCTACCAGCTTGTCTTTAGATTCCCACTTAGCTTGTATTTTTAGGATTTTTACCCTGGGCCCCACTCACCCTCTAAGATACCTGCAGGGAAGACCTTGTGCCCTGCACCAGTTACTCAGTCTATCACCACCACTTTGGTGGTGATTTGTGACCATCACAGTGGGTCCCAGATCTCATATCTTAGCTTATTTTATAGCTTAATAGTTTAGCTTCTCAGACCTAGTATTAGTTTGAACCTTAGCTTATTAGAACCTAGCTTAACTCACCCTCCTTTTTACCTGTCTCAGAAGATAAAACCTGAGCACTCAGGTTTTATACCTAAGTTCAAAGACCCACCCAAGCCTAATTAATAAGCCATAAGCCTAGCTTATTGGCTTATTTCAAAGCTGACCTGGTCACCTTTCAGGGTCAAGTTCCTTTTTGGACCCCCTTTCACCTCTGTGGACCCCACAGAGGTCCAAAGGTGCCTAGTTTGGACCTGTTGGACTGTTGGTGTTTTGGAATTGCTTATTGGCTTTTATAAGCTTTTTGGCTTATTCTCAGGACACTTGCTTGTGAATACTTGCATATAAAACTTGTACAAAGGTTATTTTTCCTTTATTTCTCTTTGTATAGCTTTTGCAAGCTTGTCTAGAGCTTATGGTTTGACTGTGGGTCAAATGGCTCAACTGAATAAGCCATAAGTCCCTAAACAGCTTATTGCTTTGTTTGTATAGTTTCTTTTTCTTTAACCTTGTTTACTATACATATATAAACCATGCTTAGTCCTTATTTTCAACTGTGGCTTATTTTTGAGCTTATTCTAGGCTTTGATGAAACTGTTAAGCTAAATGCTTAACTGTTTCATCCATAAACTCACAGTTGGCTTATTTTGGGTGTTGTACAGTTCCATGTTCATCATACTTGTATAATATTAGTACCTAAGAAGTCCAGAAAACAGAAAACACAAAAAGCCCCACCATAAGCTCAAGTGATAGCTTCTATTTAAGAAGCTTATTGCCCATTAGCTTATTTTTGTACATAAGCTATCACTTTTATATTTTTCCTAGGGTCTATTATTTTAGTTAGAATTTTGTAAAAAGTTTCAGATTTTTCTTTTACTATTTAGTACTTTTCATAATTAAATAATAGTTTTTAATACTTTTTAAATATAGATAATTAGTAATATATAGTATAGGTGTATAATAAATATAATTTTTGTTTCAGAAAGTTTTTTATAATTAGTTAGACTTTTCTATATTTTTATTTTATTTTTCTAGGCTTTATTTCTAGTTTTCTTATTTTTAGGTATTTATTAAATAAAATATAATAGTAAATAATTAGTAATAAATAGAATATATGCATAATAAATATATTTTCTGTTTCAAAATTTCTTTTATATTATTTTAGACTTTTCTAAGTTTTAATTTTATTTTTCTTAGCTTTATTTTACATTTTCTTATATTTAGGTAATTAATAAATAGTAAATATTAGTTATTAATTAATAATAATTAAGTACATAGTATAAAAATATATTTTAATTTTCTAATAATTTTCTTATTCTTTTAGGATTCCAAAAATATAATTTTCACATTTGTGGGACTTATATTGGACGGTATTCATTTTTTATTTTGTACGTAGACGTTTATTTAAACATATACGTACGCGTTTTAGGTTTCTAGGTTTTCTTATTAATATAATAATAATATTGTAAATATAGTTATTTATTTTATTTCTTTTTAATTTGCATTTAAGCCGTTCAGGCATGAAAAATTCCCTCTTTGGGAACGTTTTGTTTTATTCATTACGTTTACGTTTATTTAAACCTAAACGTACATTTGTAAATACTTTATCATTTTAAGGTTTCTGATTGTACATTTCTTAATTGAACTAGCTGTGACAGAGCTATTACTATTCATATTCAGTGTTAGTCAATCAGATTCCTATTTTCCTATACTATATTATTTTCAACAATTCACAAGTCATTGTATTTAGAATATCACGCCTCGCCAGGACATAAATGATCCAAGGATATTTTAAACCCTTGGTAATATTGCGTTCCTCTCCCGGGCTGTCGCCCTTTTACTTTTATTAGGTTGACCATTTTATAAACAAGTGGTTGGCTTATAAAAAGTAGGTATGGTCCGGGAGGAACCAAAATTTGGCGCCGCTGCCGGGGAGGCTGTGCTACGTACTATGATTTGTATTTTGTATTGTGTTGAAATTCCTATCCTCGTATGTATATTACATATACTATATAATATTTCATAAACAATATAAAATTCAAAAAGATTTTATGGTTGAAATCTATCTGTGCTTTGATTTGCACGTGACTGTCAATTTTCCTAATCTTGATATTCCTAGGTCTAAATTTTGGCTAAACACCATGTTTACACTAAAAAAGGATTTACTGTGCTTAGTATAATTCCTGGAATGTGATAGATTAGGTTTAAATCAGTTGCATGTATTGAAAATCTCATTTAGGTTTCATTTTTAACCATTTCTTTGTATATATATATATATATATATATATATATATATATATATATATATATATATATATATATATATATATATAAATCTAAAAATACAAAAACATTATAAAAATAATAATAAAAAAATTAACTTGTGCTTTGTAATTTCATTTTGACTGTCATAAGCTTAATTTTTGATAATCATAGGTATAGACTTTTGTGACTATTTGTTTATACTAAAAAAGGTCCATTTTGACATCTTGGGTCCTCTGGATTAGAGATGATAGGTTTATACAGTCATTTGTAATAAAAAGCTCAATTTAGTCTTACATAAGGGTTGTTCGGATTTGATAGATGAACTGAGTTAAGGGTCATGTATTGTATTGTTCTTGTTTCATGTATGCTATATATGATTAATTTGACTCAGTGAAACATTAACCAAAGAGTGTAGCATGGTAGAAAGTCAATTTGACACTTGACTGTCTCATTATGAGCATTTTGAGGTTGTCTTAACCTAAAACCTTGCATATTAATTTAAAAGTTGTTTATCTTTGTTAGTTTCATATTACTTAAAAAAAAAAAAAAAAAAAAAAAAAAAATGTAAATATAAAAATAAAATAATTGTTGTATTACCCCACTTAGCTTTGAATATTGAGGACAATATTCATAATAAGTGTGGGGGGGAATTCTGGCGAATTTGATAACTTATATACCTTTGTATGCCCTTTTCCCAAAAATGACCAAAATTTAAATTTTTTGGTATTAGTGTTTTACACTAAATACAACAAATGGTAATCTATCCACCATGTCTAACCCACATAAGGATTGGCTAATCTAGGAGCAAACGGTTCTTGGTAAAGATAACTCAAACCCGTTTATGGCTTGCAATTTGCCAAAAATTGTATGGTTCCTCAACTCCCCATTATCCTCAAAAGCTAATGAGTTGGCTAGCCCGCAAGATTATGGCTTGTGGTAAAGGCCGTGGAAAATCCATAATTGGTAATCAACTCACCAAGATGTTGACTATTCCATCAAGAGTTGGCTAGTCCAGAAGCAAACGGCTTTTGGTAAAGACTAATCAAATCCGTTGACAGCTGGTGATTTGCTCAAAATCACACGGTTATCAGGTGTGCCACAGTTCTTACACCTGGCTACTCCAGAAGTGATGGCTTTTGGTAAAGAGTTTTTCAAATCCATTAAGTTTTTCTCAAATAGATTGCTAGGGACTAGCAATAGTTTAGTGTGGGGGATTGATGAGTGTCTAAATACTCATCATTTTATACTAATCTGAGCTGCCAAAACATACAAAAACACTCAAATATGTATCAAAATACTTAAAATATCTTAAAGGTGTGTTTTATATGTTTCAAATGCAAAATATGCAAAAACAGATGAAAAACGTACAAAGTTTGCATAATTAGCAGTTTCAGTCCCTCAAGTTTCATAAATTGGCAAAACTAGTCCCTGGTTATTCCTAAAACATGAAAATGTCACCAAAGGTCCTTTTTAATCATAAAGTTACATATTTAGTCCTTTGGTGCAAAGTTTCATAAAATTACAAGTTTAGTCCCTCAACTTTGGAAATTGACAGAAATGGTCCCTGGGATGTAAAAACTTTGAGAAAAGCAATTTTGGTCCTTTTACTTATAATCTTTTGCAGGTTTGGTCCTTATGTGAAAAAGTTTGGAGAAATTACAAATTGGTCCCTCAAGTTTGAAGGTTTGGCATAAATAGTCCCCGGGTGTTTAAATGTGAAAATTATCAAAACCTACCCTCATACTATTCACATATGGCATTTATGACCCTTGTGATAATTTTGGAATAATGCCACAAACAACCCTCAACATTGCCTAAATTACAAAAATGGTCCTTGTGTAACTTTTAACCAAACCGGACCCTAATGTTATAATACTAAACCAAAAACCAAATCCAAACTAAAATTAACCCAAGCCCATCCCCACTATCCTATTTCTGTGGCCCAACCAACCTTAGCCCAGTCCAACCCCATGGTCAACCCTCGGTCAACAAAACCAAAACTACCACTCCCCCGTTTCTTCTTCCCCAATACCACCCCACACACACAGACTCACATACTACTCATCCACCTCACCTGTTTCACTCACCCTTGGCCTCCAAACAAACTCCCACCTGTCTCTCCACCTCACACATGCTCCCAAACCTCATTAAGACCTTGAAAACCTCTCCACGCAACCACAGTTGTCTCCTTGGACTTTTTGGCGCGAAAAGGCATTTTGAACGATTAGGATTCAATTGACCAATCTAATGGTCCATAATTGATGGGAAACTCTCAGAGGCCATGTGGGAGTCCAAAAGGTTATAAAAGAAGAAAGAAGGAGAAGGAAACAGATACTCTTGGATTAGCCATTAGTCACTTAATGTAGCTTTTACTGTTTTCTTTAATTTAAATGTCATTTACATTTCAAAAGTTGTAATAGTTCTTAATTTAGTGTAATGAAACTCTGTTTTCAGTTTTAATGCAAGTTACCTTTTAAATTCATGTTTTACAAATTCGTACCAATTTTACAATTTCATGTCATCTTCATTCTGTTGGATTATAGTTGCCATAATGGACGGACCTAGGCCTTTAAAGCTTTTAGACTCCATTTTGTTCAACTTAATCTTTTTAAATTCAAAAATCATAAAAAAAGTAGAAAATAGAAAATAAATAAAAAATAGTGTGTTCTTAGTGATTGATGCAAGGGTAGAAGCTAATCTGGATGGCTTTTCTGGTTTCTAGCTTGTTGACAACAAGCTAGGAGTGGTTTCTGGTCCTTGGTTCACTTGTTCTCAGTCCAATCCAACTTGTAAGCTTAATCCATTATTTTTGCAACTTACTGTTTCATTAATGTTTAGCTGTTAAATCTTATTATAGAATACTAATTCTGTATTGGTTAATCATTATCTAACATAAAATATATAGTTTGTTTAGTAGTTTACATAGTTGCTATAAATTTTAGTTTCACAGTCAAATAGGTCTTTGTATCATTTCTTGGTTTCTGTTGTTATTGTTGTTAATTTAGTGTTTAATTAAGTTTATAATAGGTTAATAATCAGTTAGAAACTAATAGTTTAGATTAATTTAGAGTTTTGTGGTGTAATTCATATTACAGTCAAGATATAGGGGTGTTTGGATCAGCACCTTTGGTGAGTTCTTGTTGTTGTTTTAAGTGTGGTTTTGGTGTAGTCATACTGTACTAAGTTTAATTAGGGTCTAGGAAGCATGAAAATGGCACCCTCAACATAAGAAAGTCAAAATCCAATCCCAAATCCCTTGACAGTTAACTGTCAAGGATTTGTGTCTCATAAACCCACCCATTAGCTTATATCTTTAAGTTTTAGCTTATTTTAGGTCTATCATAGCTTATTATAACTTAATCATTCAGTAATTTAGGTTAGAATCTCATAATAGTCAACCTAGGTTAGTTTCTTAAAAAGTCAAAATTTACATTTTCAGAAAATACCAAAAATACTAGGATTTGTTTAGAATTTTGTGTTAAGATTCAAGCTTTGAGCTTTGGTGGATTTGTTGTCTACCAGCTTGTCTTTAGATTCCCACTTAGCTTGTATTTTTAGGATTTTTACCCTGGGCCCCACTCACCCTCTAAGATACCTGCAGGGAAGACCTTGTGCCCTGCACCAGTTACTCAGTCTATCACCACCACTTTGGTGGTGATTTGTGACCATCACAGTGGGTCCCAGATCTCATATCTTAGCTTATTTTATAGCTTAATAGTTTAGCTTCTCAGACCTAGTATTAGTTTGAACCTTAGCTTATTAGAACCTAGCTTAACTCACCCTCCTTTTTACCTGTCTCAGAAGATAAAACCTGAGCACTCAGGTTTTATACCTAAGTTCAAAGACCCACCCAAGCCTAATTAATAAGCCATAAGCCTAGCTTATTGGCTTATTTCAAAGCTGACCTGGTCACCTTTCAGGGTCAAGTTCCTTTTTGGACCCCCTTTCACCTCTGTGGACCCCACAGAGGTCCAAAGGTGCCTAGTTTGGACCTGTTGGACTGTTGGTGTTTTGGAATTGCTTATTGGCTTTTATAAGCTTTTTGGCTTATTCTCAGGACACTTGCTTGTGAATACTTGCATATAAAACTTGTACAAAGGTTATTTTTCCTTTATTTCTCTTTGTATAGCTTTTGCAAGCTTGTCTAGAGCTTATGGTTTGACTGTGGGTCAAATGGCTCAACTGAATAAGCCATAAGTCCCTAAACAGCTTATTGCTTTGTTTGTATAGTTTCTTTTTCTTTAACCTTGTTTACTATACATATATAAACCATGCTTAGTCCTTATTTTCAACTGTGGCTTATTTTTGAGCTTATTCTAGGCTTTGATGAAACTGTTAAGCTAAATGCTTAACTGTTTCATCCATAAACTCACAGTTGGCTTATTTTGGGTGTTGTACAGTTCCATGTTCATCATACTTGTATAATATTAGTACCTAAGAAGTCCAGAAAACAGAAAACACAAAAAGCCCCACCATAAGCTCAAGTGATAGCTTCTATTTAAGAAGCTTATTGCCCATTAGCTTATTTTTGTACATAAGCTATCACTTTTATATTTTTCCTAGGGTCTATTATTTTAGTTAGAATTTTGTAAAAAGTTTCAGATTTTTCTTTTACTATTTAGTACTTTTCATAATTAAATAATAGTTTTTAATACTTTTTAAATATAGATAATTAGTAATAAATAGTATAGGTGTATAATAAATATAATTTTTGTTTCAGAAAGTTTTTTATAATTAGTTAGACTTTTCTATATTTTTATTTTATTTTTCTAGGCTTTATTTCTAGTTTTCTTATTTTTAGGTATTTATTAAATAAAATATAATAGTAAATAATTAGTAATAAATAGAATATATGCATAATAAATATATTTTCTGTTTCAAAATTTCTTTTATATTATTTTAGACTTTTCTAAGTTTTAATTTTATTTTTCTTAGCTTTATTTTACATTTTCTTATATTTAGGTAATTAATAAATAGTAAATATTAGTTATTAATTAATAATAATTAAGTACATAGTATAAAAATATATTTTAATTTTCTAATAATTTTCTTATTCTTTTAGGATTCCAAAAATATAATTTTCACATTTGTGGGACTTATATTGGATGGTATTCATTTTTTATTTTGTACGTAGACGTTTATTTAAACATATACGTACGCGTTTTAGGTTTCTAGGTTTTCTTATTAATATAATAATAATATTGTAAATATAGTTATTTATTTTATTTCTTTTTAATTTGCATTTAAGCCGTTCAGGCATGAAAAATTCCCTCTTTGGGAACGTTTTGTTTTATTCATTACGTTTACGTTTATTTAAACCTAAACGTACATTTGTAAATACTTTATCATTTTAAGGTTTCTGATTGTACATTTCTTAATTGAACTAGCTGTGACAGAGCTATTACTATTCATATTCAGTGTTAGTCAATCAGATTCCTATTTTCCTATACTATATTATTTTCAACAATTCACAAGTCATTGTATTTAGAATATCACGCCTCGCCAGGACATAAACGATCCAAGGATATTTTAAACCCTTGGTAATATTGCGTTCCTCTCCCGGGCTGTCGCCCTTTTACTTTTATTAGGTTGACCATTTTATAAACAAGTGGTTGGCTTATAAAAAGTAGGTATGGTCCGGGAGGAACCATCAATCACCCAACAACAACAAATAACAAACCATCAATTAATAATCAATAATTAGGTTTCATTACATCTAAGCAAACATAAATAAACCTAGCCTAGCATGTTAAATGAAAGACAAGCATAAGATATAATCAAACAACACATAGACATATTGAATGATTGATGGATTACTTATCTTTAATTAAACATGGAAGAAACAAGGGTATAAAACCCTTAAAAACTTCTGAAATTCGTACTAGGGTTTGTGTGGGTGTTACACCAAAAAGTTCCTCTCTTATGAATGAAAAATCAAAAACTATATATAGATTTACATGGGTGACGGTGTCACCTTTTGATGGTTGACGCCATCATCTCGCCGCGGCTAGGGTTTCTTGTCGCCCAATCCAACTTCTTGACCCCGTCACTCTTTGTGTCTTCTGGGCCGTCACGTGCGTCATGCTTTAATGTTACACGTGATGGCCTACTCTTGGTAGAACGTGACGCCGTCATGTGTAAAACCTCAAATTGTCTTCTGGCGCGTCAAGTGTAAATGTAATATCCACTTCTTGTTACAAAGGCTGATGCCGTCCCCTTGATCTTCCTGACGCCATCAAGTGTAAATTCCAGCATGGATTCTTAACTTTGTCATTTTCTTCATTCTTTGCTCTAAAACGTCCAAAATGCTTCCTTTTCCAGAATTCTCTTCAAAAGTACCTAAAATGACAAAAGGAACGATTTAAGGTAATAATTGATCAAATTATCACTACTTAAGGCTTAAATGACCCCTTAAAAACGTAACAAATTTCGCCTCATCAAATACCCTTACACTTGAGATTTGCTTGTCCTCAAGCAAATGAGCTTTTATTATAATCAGAATACAAGTTAGTGGTCATTTAACATTAATATAAAAGTAATTACAACACATGATCATTCTACCTTAATCAAAACAAGCACAGAGTTTATATACTAGCACCTTACAAATAGTATTTGGATACTCTCATCTCTCGGGTGTTATAAACCTAAATATAACTAATGGAAATAGAAAAATATCACTCACTACTTATCATAGCAAATAGATTACCATATGTTTGGGAAAGGATAAAAAACCTCCATTACTTGGCATAAGCACCTAGGAAAACTATCAAAGAGGTCTTTTTAAAAGGTTATAATGTTAGGTGTAGGGATATGGAAAACACGGTTTGTTGAATAAAGGGATATTTTACTGGTGGCAAGCTAATTATCTTAATTAATTACATGTACAATGCGGCGTTTCAAAGCCAAAACTCGACTCAACTTAGGCTAATAATAAAATAACATAAACTTAAATAAACATAAAAGGAAATAGGATGGTAGTCCGTATGTTTTTCTCTTTTTCTTTTTTCTATTTTTCTTTTATTTTTCTTGAATTTTTTGATTTTTTTTTTTTTTTTTTTTTTTTTTTTTTTTTAATTTTACATACACTCTTGCCCTACCATCCAAAACAATACATCAAGGGGGCTCGGTTCTCCCCTTACACTTGAACTTTTACATACTTTACATGTAACTAATCTAATGACTCAAATTAAGATAATCAAAACACTTGGAGTACTTTAAAATATTTACGCACATATGGGGCAATAATTGATGTTCTTCCCCATTACTCCATAACAACAGTACTTTACCCATGACTCTCAATCGTCCCAAAAGAATATGTACAAGATATGACTCGACTTAGCAACCATGTAACCAATTAGACAATTAACTAAGGGCTTAAACAAATGTTGTAACAATAAAGCACTAAAGATGAGTGCATACAAGGAAGGCTAAGGCTATTTGGGTGTACATTTGGGGGTGGATTGTAAACAAATTCTTCCTTTAAGTAAGATGCTTAAAGTTAGAAACGAAAAAGATAGGCTCTGAGGGGTGTACTAGGGATATCATGTACTAAAAATGAGTACATCGCAAAGGTGTGGGAAAATTACTTGACCAATGAAGTCAATGTAATTATAAAAAGAAACAGGCTTAAAAACATAGGTTATCCTAATGCCTCTTATTTTGTATTAATTCTAACTACACGAATGTAGTCTCACATGTGGTCTTGGAATGAATCACTAACACAAGTTCTAGAATCTAAATGCTATCGGTACACACATAAGCACCAAGGCTTTTCCTAACAAATCTAGGGGCGAACCTCACATATTTGGGGTGGAAAATTTTGAGTGGTATGGTTTTTTGTGCTAGTCATATAACTCCTATCCATGAGACGCTTATTAAGACTAAAGTTTCACTCCTACATGTCGCAAAAATTTTTAAATTTGGTGCTAAAATTACCCTAACAAATGATTCTTTCAGTTTTATTACACATCTACTATTAGACAAGACAAAAATCAAGTGCAATTGTAATCTCTAAGGGATCTTCATTTACCCCCTACACTTAACTAAACATTATCCCCAATATTCAATTGGAAGAAAGTAAAAGTAAGGAAAATGAAAGAATGAAACAAATACTCCCCTGATTCGTTCGTTGTGGATGATGTAGTAACATGGTCACATCCTCCTCCAAGAAAATGTGAAAACTTCAAGATTAAAGCAACATCAAAAGCTTGTTTATCCTTGTACATCTTCTTGTCCAAGATAACCTGTTAATTAGCTGAGAAAACAAACAAGAAAAACTCGCATAAAATCAGCGGTAAATCTACATAAAATCAAATCCTAGAAAGAAAGTAAAGATATAATGCTTGCGGAATGAATTTTTGCAGATTCCTGGAGTTTATAAAATACAGATTTCATGAAACTTAACAATTCCGGCGGAAAAACAAAACCTGCAAAATTTCCAGAAAATTACATCTGACGTCGTCAGGTGATGCCTGACACCGTCAGAATTGACCTGACAAAATTCTTTTATTGTGTTTCCGAAAAATATCTAGAAAAACCTATGTTCTAATTCCTGGAATCCTGCAAAACAATCATTATGACTCGATACAAGCATTTGACTCAAACAAATACTAATATGTATGTTTATATCTCATTGTTATCGTACATGTTCAATCCGTTCTTAAAAACAAATTTAGATTTCCCTTACACTTATCTTTTACAAAATACCTTTATATGTAATCAAGTCGAAGTTAAAAACAAAATAAAGCATTTTCACAAAATGTTTGATACATGAACAATGAGCAATGAAAACAAAACAAACATACGGAAGTAAATAAAATCAAATAAATAAACAAACAAATAAAGCTTGGGTTGCCTCCCAAGAAGCGCTTTTCTTTATTAACGAGTCTTGTAGCTAGACTCAAAGTCACGCCCTATTACGTGACTCCATCGTTAGTCACGTTCTCGAGGTCATCCTCGGGTTTGGTTTTGTATTCCGGACCTAGTTGCAAGCATTCTTTGTAGAAACCAAGTATTTTCTTTATTACGTGGTCTACTCCTCTACATCTATCCTTATCATTCCTATAATAGACTGCTTGCTTATGCTCCTTCTCAAGGTCCGATAGAAGTCGGTATTGCTCTATCTTATGAGGCATTTGGAAGGCTATCTCATCGGTCTCCTCCTTGAACCTAACTATCCCTAGAGACGGGTCATAATTCATCTTAGAGACATCAACAAATGGCTTCCCAAAACTACTTGAGCTAAGCAAATCTATTACCGGATGAATATCTTCTACAATCACGAAATCGGTAACATATGTGAAGTTTCCAATTAAGATATGCAATCCCTTAACTCTTCCCACAAAGTTACTCATCCTACCTATGCTAGGTAATATCCTAGGTCTAAGTTGCTTTTTCATTATCCAATTGTAATGGATCCTGGTCATAATATTTATAGGAGATTTAAGATCGAAGTAAGCTTTCCATACATTCACATGCCCAATGTTGCATGGTATGTTGATATTGGATGGATTGCCAGCTTTGATTATTGGTGATCCTAGGAAGTATGGTGTCTCGGGGTCATCGAATAAGTCCCTATGGTATGCATGTTCTTCCTGAGTTGGTAACCTATCAAAGTAGTCTTCTACATCCTCCACTTCTTTCTCCTTATCCTCCTGAACTTTCTTAACTTCAGTCTTAGGTTCATTTTTAAGTTCTGTCCTATCCCTATCATTCTCTTCCTTATCCTTATTGATTGGCTTGATAGTGACAACATTGACAAAGTGGACATGTTTGGATGTTGAGGGGTCCTTAGTTTGGGTTCCACTACTTGTGTTCCTAGCGTCCTTATTTGGCGGTGTCAACAATTGGTTGTTGAGAGCCTTCAACAAATTGTCAATTTTATTGGTCATCTCCGTTTGTTGTTGGTTGAATTCTGCTTCAAACCTAGCTATGCGGGCTTCTTGAGATGCCATAAAATTGGACATCAATCCTTCAAGATTATTGTTACTACAATAGTTATTGGAAGGATTGTTGTAGAAGGTACAGTTTGAAGATGAACCGTTTGAATGGAAACGATTAGGTGGATTGGAAGAATTGTTTTGAGTGCTTTGGTTTTGTTTCCACCTAAAGTTTGGGTGATTTTTCCAAGAGGGGTTATATGAATCACCGTAAGGGTTTGGCTCGGATTTGAAAGTGTACCACTTGTATCCCGCTCCGTTGATACACGAGGATGCGTTGTCCACAAAAGCTTGTTAGGGGAGTTCCACGCAATTACGAGTGTCGTGAGGACCACTACAATATTCACATGAAGAAATGATTTTGTTCACTTGGCTTGAAGGTTTAGGAGCTTCGTAGGATTTCATGAGAAACTTGACTTGGTCTTCAAGTTCCATCATCCTACGGTCGGGAGTGCTTGAATTATTTGAGGGCAAAGATATTGCCTTAACCGTTTTGTTCATATCACGGGGATCATTCCAACTTTCGTTGTCATAGAGAGCAAGATCTTCTATGAGTTCCCATGATTCTTCCGCACTTCGATCACGTAGCTTACCACCAGCCGCTTGGTCAATGGTTCGCCGTGTGGGGAGATTGATATGGTCATAGAAGATTTGGACTTGGAGCTAAAGGTTCTATGCCGTGATGAGGGACTTTTTGAAGCAAGTCCTTGAAACGAGTCCATGCTTCTTAAAGAGTTTCATCTTGACGTTGTTGGAACATCAAGATGTCATTCCTTAACTTGGTGGTTCTTCCCGGTGGGAAAAATTGAGCAAGGAAATGAGAAGTGAGATCATCCCAAGATGTGATGGATCCCACGGGTAAACGCTCAAGCCATTGACTAGCTTGGTCACGTAAAGAGAATTGGAAGAGACGCAATCAGGTCCTCGAGTGCCAACATCAAGGTCTTTGGAATCTACGATTTTAAGGAAATCCTTGAGATGTTGGTTTGGATCTTCGGAACGAAGTCCATGGAATGCACATCCGCTTTGCACCAACCGGATGGTGTCGGATTGCAAAGGAGACACATTGGCACCTTGAGTGAGCTCAATGGTGTTTCGATAGCCTTGGTGGCTAGGTCGGGAGTATTCTCCTAAAGTACGGGCTCTAGGCGGTTGGTTTGGTTGTGGTGGGTCTTGTTGTGGTAGGTTGATGGGATCAAAGATATTACCACTTTCCATTATGACGGATGGTAATGGTTATGAACAAAGAAATGAAGAAATAAGAAAGACTAAAGAAAACCTATAAAATAAAAGTAAAAATCTCACTAGAAAGGAATCTAGTGAGTAGACCTAATAAAAATAAATTTCAACCTAAACAATAACTATTCCCCAGCAGCGGCGCCAAAAACTTTGATGCGTGGATTGTAGTCTACAAAAAAGTTTTACTTCTCAAGGGATCTAGAGAAGCTTACAATCCCCACCAGGCAGTGTACCTGCCCGATGTAGTATAGTGAAGTGGCAAGTATCGGGGGATTGATCATTCTCCATAGGGAATAGTGTTCGTTATGATTGAAATTAATCTATTAGGCCAAGGGGTAAGGGATGATTCTTTTTGTATTTTATATTTTATGAAAGCAAGTAAAATCTCGGTTTTGGAAGGAGGGGCGGAATTAGTTGCTAGTCAGCTAACCCAATTAACTACTAATGCAATAAAAATAAAAGGACAATAAGATTAAATGAGAAAACTATATATGGAGAAAACGTGTTTACTTAGACTTCATTACTCCCTAGTTATATTTTATTGACGTGATTGATACGCTTGCTCCAAAACGTCCAAAATGCTTCCTTTTCCAGAATTCTCTTCAAAAGTACCTAAAATGACAAAATGAACGATTTAAGGTAATAATTGATCACTTTATCATGACTTAAGTCTTAAATGACCCCTTAAAAGCGTAACAAATTTTGTCTCATCATTTATCTGTCCCAGATAGATTTGAAACCAAAGTTTCTTGTTACTTTGAAACATGATCCTAGATAGATTGCATCAAAGTCCATGATGATGAGCTTAGAAGCTCATTCAAGCATCTCTTTCACTACACCAATTACTTTACAAGGAACCTATAAAGTATGATCACCCATTGATCAAACCAGACATATTGTTTTTATAGTTCACAAATATTCATTTTGTATTATTTGAAGTTTTTTAAGAAACCACCTTTTTTAAAATCTAGGTATATTAAAATTTAAGTTTAAAACCTAAAACATTAAATGAAATTTTAAATCAAGTCATAAAGCTGGCAATAACCATTTTTAAAAGTAAAGACAAAAATTTAAACTATTTTAAAATTTTAAATCCTAAATAGATGCACGAGCCCAACCGTCATCTGTTGCAAACTTCTCCTACACTCTTCATCATTTGCAACAATAGCTTCTGTCCAGTACTGCTATTTACTTCCCAACTATTGTATATTTCAACAAATTAGATCCTTGTTACATAAGTAACAAAGTGAGAGACAACAATTTTAGTTATACAGTAACCTGAGGTCTTAGTAGTATTCTCATTGTCCTTTTTAGCTGGACCATTTGGATAAGCTCTCGAATAGTGACCTTTCTCATCGCACTTGTAGCAAGCAAATCTATTTCTGTATTTATTTGCTTTGAATACTGGCTTGGAACTCTTATTCTTCTTCCCTTTGCCTCATCTTCCTCTCAACTTGCTTTTGTTCTTGCCATATGTCTCATCAGTAACAACCAGCATATCTTTCGACTTCTACTCCATGCCTCTTTCAATAGTTTTGAGCATGTTGTGTAGCTCAGCTATGGTCCTTCCTTCAACATTATTCATGTTGTAGTTGAGTATAAACTGCTTATACTCCTTGCTCAGAGAATTCAAAATGAAATCAATAACAAGCCGGGTGCATTGGCGTAACCTAGCCTTTTGTAGAATCCCAAGTAAGTATCAAGAACACACATGGATGAATATATGAGGCATTTAAGAGTGAGAAAGAGGAGAGAAATGAAATAAAACTTAGAGAGAGAAAGTGGTGATCTATTAGAGAACTATGTGTGAAAACACCTACAAAAACATATACATTAATGAGACACACACCCTCTCCAATGCTAGGAGAGGGTATATTATGTCCTATCACATGAAATGGGGCTCATAGGCTATATGATGGACTTAGACATGGACTAGTGTTGGACTTGGATTATTCATTACATACCAGCATATCCTAATTCTTACTAGAGTCCGTTAATCCCTCACAATAATTAATACAACAATTACAAGACTCATATAAACTATAACGATCGCCATTTAAGTTCTTAACAATCTCCCTCTAAGGGGTGATCATTCAATATATGTAAATGATGACATGTGGTGCTTTGATCTTTAATATTCATGTCTTGAGTCTTTTTATATAATTGTCTTGTTTGTTTCTTCATCCCAATCATGCTTTGTGAGCTTTGGCTTGAGCTCTTTATTTTAAGTATTTGTCTTTAGCCTTGTAACATTTCTTCTTGCCTTTGAAGACTAATCTTCATGTCTTAGTCTTTATGTTGACCAACATACTTATATCATAGTCTTTAGTCAATGTAATTCCCTTGTATGTCACCACTTCAAAACAATCTCCTCCTTAGTATAAGTAATGCAGTCTTCATAATCTTAACAACTTGGTGAGTACTCTTCTTCATTCCTTGAGTAGATTGTGGGGAGGAAAATACATATGAATATGAGTTTGTGGTTATTGAATGTGTTATCATTGATGATGAATCTGATGGTGTCGGATATGAAGTAGCTACATCCTTGGGTACCTATTCCGAATCTTTGAGATTTGTTTACAATCTCGATGAAGATTGACTTGAGGTTATTGTTGTTATGAATAATTCAAGATTTCTGGTTGATCATCGAGAAGCTCCTTTAGGTGGTTCATTCTCTATAACTGTTTTCGAATGTGCCTTATGGTTCATATCTTAGTTGTAACAGTAACCTCCGAATTTGTGAACATAATTTTCAACTCATGAAATGATTCAAGAAGTTGACCGGGTAGGTGTGAGTACCGCTCTCTCAGGATTTACACTTGATCATTGTGAACTTTCCTTATACAGGTATACTCACTACTAGTGTTAAGATATAACCGATTGGTTATTATCATTGATTGTATTCAACCACTTCCGATTCTTTTTGAACGGTTATCATTTCTTGATTTATCTCAAGATAGTGATCCGAGGTTAGTGTATTCCCACCTTTATCAGGATTTCCAATTGATCTTCATGGACTTTTCTGGAAAGATTGTTCCGCTACGATTGTTTTACATGGAACGTCTTGTCGTTTATCAATTTTAGGTAGCATTAACCTTCGGTTTCTTAAGGATCGTTATCAATACATTGGAAAAAATCCAAGTACAAACCTACGTCATCAGTACTCAATTTATTAAAGAATATCCTTAGTAGGTTTTCCAGCTCAAAGAATTTGAATATCCTGAAGAACATTCACTCTTGCCATTCCAGAACCCGGATGCCTTAAGTAAGCTAGCAACGTGTTCAAGTGAATCATTAAAGTAAGCATGAAGTGTTCATCAACGATTTTGGTCCATCTCCATCAGTATACCATTCCTGGATCACATAGATTTCCAATTAACTCTTTGTTGAATCATTAATGATACAACTCAGCGACCTACTGATGAGTGTGTAAATACTCATCATTTTTGGTCAAATATGAACTATAAAACATTTAAAAACACTAAAAAACGCATCAAAATACAAAAAATTTCCCAAAGATCGTGTTTTATATGTTTCAGATGCAAAATGATTGAAAACAAATGAAAAACGAACAAAGTTTGCATAATTCGCAGTTTCAGTCCCCCAACTTTCAAAAGTTGTCAAAAACAGTCCCTGAGCATTTGTTTTGAAAGAAAAGTCAACCCAAGTTCTTTAAAAGTCAAAAATTAGCAAAAACGATCTTTGGGTGAAAAGTTTTCAAAGATTTACAAGTTTGATCCCTCAAGTTTACAAAGTTGTCAAGAATGATCTCTGGATACTTTATTTTGGAAATATATCATCAGAAGTCCTTTTGGAATTACAACTTGTCAAGAATGGCCCTTGGTAATACTTTGAAGATGTGACAGTTTCAGCCCCTCAGAAATTTAGATTATACAAGATTGGTCCTTGGGCTTATCTAAACTACAACCAAAGGGATCCTTTGTAATTTCTAAAACCAATCCAATCCATACATTCCCTACTTGGGTCCTTATATCTCCAACAGCCCACACCATTCCCCTGGCCCAAACAAAATAACCCAACTCCCAAACCCTATCATGATTTTAATAAAAACGTACCCCTCCCAACCTCTGACCAGTCAAACCTATCAAACACCTCACCCTCTTCTTCCCCAACCCCTGCTATTACCCAACGAGCATCCCCCCCCCCCACTCAACCACCTGCTACACTCCAACCTCTCCCCAATATCTCAAAAGCATCATCCACTCACACCTTCCCCAACCTCTCACAACTTGTACCTACCAATGCCCTGTCACCAATCCTCACCTCTCAATTTGGGCACCAAGAAATGAATAGAGGGCTGAGATGGTATTTGCTTTAATCCAATGGTGGGATTTAATCCCAAGAAGCACAAGATAACTTTCCAGGCTGTTTTATCTCACGAAAGAAGCACAACAAAGAAAGGATCTTTATTTTCTCATTCTAGTATAAAATAGTCTTCTTTGTAAGCCTTGAAAGATAGTAGGTGGTAGTCTAAGAATTTCATTTTTAAGTTTAAGTTTCTAAATGTAATTTCCTTTGAAAGTTTCAGTCGAGTCAAGTTAAGTAAGGTTTTTAGTTTAAAAAGTCAGTACATTTAGTTGTTAAAAAAGTCTTGTGTACTCTCTTCTTTAAATTTAATCAAAGTTCAAATTTTTATATCACTTTAGCAATTAGCTTATGTTATGCTATTTATTGCTTATTCTATGTTTTTCTTGGCTTATTTAAGTCTCTTGTTGCTTATTATATGTTCTTAGTTTAGTCTTCGTAAGTTGAGTAAGTTTTTTTTTTCATGTTGCATATTAGCTGTTAGTTATAGCCTTAAGTCCGTTTTACTTATTGTTCATTTTTAACTGCTCATCCTAGATTCATACTTGCTTTATAAGTTGTTTTGGAATTATTACAACCACTGTATTCAAAAATCTTTGCTCAGATTTCAATTTTGGGTTCACAAGAATCTATTTTCTGAACGTATAGGAGTGTTTGGATCTTGGGGTAAAGTTTTGGTAAAATAGTTTTTGGTCAAAAGTTTGGATTAAATTAGGTTCATAATAGTCCTTTTAGTTGCTCTTAAACCAATTTCATTAACTTTGAGAAGTTACCAAGAAGTTGAGTTGATTGTCAAAATATTTTTTGTTCATAACTGATATGAACAGGTAATGGGGTAAGAATGGAGGTTTGATACTAGGTTGTCGAATTTGTTGCTCCAAATTGGTTACAATAAGGTATAACATGATTGCAATTCTGGACCTTGACTTTTGTAAGTCCAATTCCCACTCTTGCACCTGTTTTGACCCATAAGGTTTGCACTTTCTTTTGGTTCCAATAGCCCTCAGTGAGGCATTTTTAAATTCTTTGTTCCAAGTTCTTAGGTCCTCAAATTTGGTCCTTAATTTGTTTACCAGCTTTTCTACATGCCATTATTTTTAGTTTATTTTTTACATTTTTTATCTTAGCTTATTAGGTCTTTGAACATCCCCCCTCAGCCACTTCTTATTAGCAGCCCTTAGGAAGAAGTTAGTTTGTTAGATACTTATTGGCTTTACCAAGTGCTTTTCTTTGTGTTTGCCTTAGCTTATTAGGTATTTCCTAATTGCCATTAACTTTATTCCCCCTTAGCTTTGAGCTTATAACAGCTTTCTAGTAGCTTAATTTGGCCCTTTTAGCCCACTGTTTCCCATTTGACAGCCCTTATGGCCTGCTGCAACAGTCCCCCCCAAACAACCCATATTTAGCTTAAACTTAGCCAATAATTGCTCTGATTTGTTCTTGGGTAGCGTATGTTCATGTATACTAGCTTTGTGATACTTTTGTTTATTAAATTCTAGCTTAATTTGAGCCTCCAAGTTGCTCCGATACTGGTTGTTGCTGCTGCTATTCATATTGAATTAAACTTGTTAATTTCTTGTTTGAGCTTCTTGTCTTTTGAATCTAGCTATGTTGAGTGCTTGTGTACTATTTGTCGTTGCCTTAGCTTTCGCTCATATGTTGCCATGTTGGTTATGGCTAGCTGCTAGTTTCACAAAACTCACTTGAGCTCAAGGCTCATAACTGTTGCATCCTTTAAGTTAATTCCAGCATATATATTAGATTTTACAAAAGGTGATTTCACAAAAACTTGTGTGATTGGTTGGTTAAGTAAGTTTGTAAAAAGAAAAATTGAAAAAAAAAATAATTACAAAAACTGACATGGTCGGACTTGAACCCACGCCATTCAGCTCACACACAAACACCACAACCAACTGCACCCTTGGGATTTTTGTCAAGAGCTTTCCTTATTTATTCCTTTTATAACTTTGTTAATTTTGTTTTTCTTTTTGGCTTAAAATCTGTTTGGCTTATTATCTGCTTATTTAAACTGCTTTTTCAAAAAATTTTATTTTTCTTAGATTTAGAATGTTTTAAAGTAGTTAACTTAAAATTTTCATATTTTTATTAGTTGTTTTACAATTTTTAATAATTTAATTACTTGTTTTTAGTTTTTAATTAATAATAAATAAATAAAAAGTCTAAAAAATTAATTTTCTTTTTTATAAAATTTTTTTTCATCATTAGGAATGCAGAAAAATCGTTTTTACACCCGTAGGACTAGCGTAGCTAAAATTTCACGTTTTATTTATGTACTCACGTTTAATTTAAATAACTTTCGCGTTTTAAGCTTAGCTTGCGTTTTAGGATTCCCGATACCTAATTTTGATTCCCGTAGTGTTTTAGGATTTCCCTAGTTTGCCAATTGCCTTTTGTTTCCCCTTAGATTTTTTTTCATTCTCGTTCGTTAATTTACTAATTCTCGTAATTTTAACATATCGCATTACCAAATAATATTTCTCAACCAAACATACAAGATTTTAATCTCGATCTTTTCACGAAGCTTTCCATTCACACCTCGTTGGGACACGACCCGGGAAATCACTTCCCGGTCTTAAAATATCACTTTCACGAGCTTACGAGGTAATCTTTTTCCTAAAAGGTTTACTTGTAATTCTCCACGTCTTGTTGTCACACGATAACATTGACATCACGTTTGTTGGTATTTTGATAAATTGTTTTACACAAAAACACAACGAATCACCTACTCTCAATGCTGTTTGATGTTGACATCGGTAGGATTTCCATTCAATCATCATGAATTACTATGTTAGTATTAATGGGTTTTTACATACAAGTAGACGTGACTGGATTAAATTTTTATTGTCAACTACAACAGATGCGGAATAATTAATCTAAGTAAAACCCGTAAACAATTAAGGATCGTATATTGCAAAATTGTAAACAATCTTTATAAAATTGTTCTTGTAATTTTTGGACCTAATAAAATTATGAACATATAATTTTAATCACATAATCAAGTATCTAACATTCATCATAATTTAAATGCAATAACAAGTACGTACATATTATTTTCGTTCCATACATATGCATAAATCAAATTTACATAATTTATTTATAAACATACATATACATACGAAAATAAATAAGGAACAAATGTGACGAGCATGCTTACACTAATTCCAAGATTTCGTGTTTAATTGATTCCCCAAGCCCTACCTATTTAATCAATTAAACAATGAAGGTTCCAAAACACCAAATCAAGTAAACAAAAACAATCTCTACAACTGAATAATCTAACACGTTTATGAATCTCTTGCTCGCCAAACGATACTACAAATACGTATATGACTAGAACACTTTTCTAACATAAACATGTAAGTGAAATCGATTAAAAAAGAGGGTTTCCCCTGTTGTTTTGTTACGGCAGATAATTGGCAAAGAGGGGGAGGGAGAAAACTTGCTTTGTATTGGAAAATTATATAGTAAATAAATTAGATCAAGCCTCATATATATAGCCTAAGAATTAAACTTATTTCCAAGATTAAAAACCTATTTTATTTCATAAATAAAATGAATTTCTCTCCTATCTTTTTCTTAGTCCAAAACCGACCGCTCCTTTTGGGCCCAAGATAAATTAGGCCCAAGTAGCGTAGTCCATTTAACGGTCCAAGTAACTTTGTCTAGTAAGTCACGAGCCCGTCTTGTTATTTGTTTGTTCAATCAACATTTTAAATTAACTTTACAAACTAAAAACTTTAATGGACTATTATTTGTAGTACTCTATGTATAATACACACATATATAGAGATTTTATTCATGTTAAAGTTGTGACCTCATAGGTCAATGACGATAATTAACTCTATTAGCTTTGTTGCTCCATGCACACAAACTCCAACAGACTCCCATTTGTGTACGGTGCAACATCAACATCACCTAAACAACTTATACAAGCAATGACCTCCATTGGACAAGGAAGATCATCGCACTTAGTTATCTCACTTGTGAATTTGTTATTAGAACCTATCATTGATTGAATGATATTAAATGGCTGATTACTTATAATTTGATTTGCTTCCAATACCAATGTCATAAATGAGTCATGTATTTCAGTCATAGATCTTACTTCAAAAATTCTGTTTCTCGAATGCAAAAATACGAAGAGATATACCAACATTCATTGATCAACAATCATAAGATGCTTGGGTCTGGCCAGACATTTATCTGCTCTGTTCTTCGAGGGCCCAACGGTATTAAACTCTAAATAATTTTAGAGGAACAAATCCCATTTCGACTATATGCTCATTTGACTTTACTTCACACTATGCCCAACATACCCTTTATAACAGCCCTCGCAGGATGCGTTTAAGTAGTACCAAAGCATAACATGTTATACATCAAATACAATCATATATCTCAGGTCTATAGATTTATGTTAGGAGACCATTTACCAAGCTTTTCACTATTTGACGCAGATCCATATAGTGTATAAGCTTGTTCCGGTCACTTCAATATTTATCAGCAATAAATTCATATGAACTTGGTATCAACAAATATTCATCTGCCATGAATATATATTTTATCATCAATAAAATATAACCAACGTTTCATATTAACCGTACTTTGATCTTATTCCCATAATTCAACTGGCTACGAAGATTTAGAATACTTGTTAAAGTATTCATGGATTTAAACATGTAAATATAGAGCACAGTTAATCATAATTGGGATTAGTTTTTCATGGGTTCTTGTGTTATTATGATTGTTGTAGTTGCTGAAGTGTCCTCCTATGAAGACGATTCATGTTCAGGAGAGGGAGATACACTTTCATTGTTCTGAACAGGCTCAGCATGACTATCTAGCTTAAGGATGAGTGCATCATTGTTGTGAACTTGATGTTCATTTTGAATACTTTAATCCTCTATTAGAGGAGCTGTTTGATTGTATGGTGGGATATAATGAAGTATGTCACCATCATTTTTGTAACTAGTGGAAGGGTTTTATGGATGAAAGAATTCATTAGGTGGATATATTTCAGAATCAGGGACATTTATGTCATCATCTGATGAATGTGTGAATCTGATTGGTTCCATGCTTTAATCAAAGGTGATGTGGAATGTTTCTTTAATTTGTTGTCTTTTGGTATTGAATACTGTAAAGGCCTTGGATACAAGTGAGTATCTAAGAAAGTATCCATCATTAGCTTTGGTATTAAACTTGCCTAAATGATTCTTGTTATTGTAAATGTACACAAGACATCCGAATAAATGAATGTATCCAAGATTAGGAAGTCTCATATGAATTGTTTCATATGGAGTTTTGTGATGTCTTTTGACAATTATAGACATGTTTTGAGTAAAACATGTTGTAGTTACAGCTTCAGTCCACAAGTATTTTGGTAGAATTGAACAACTCAGCAGGGTTCTTTCAACTTCTATGAGAGTTCTATTTTTTCTTTCAGCTACACCATTTGGTTCTGGTATAAATGTTGAAGGGAAGTTTTGTGAAATCCCTTTTTCATCACATAAGCTATACAAAGTATTGTTTCTAAATTTAGTTCCACTGTCACGTCTGAGTTGTTTGACTTTTTGTGTCATTTTGGTTTTTGACTCTTCTAATGAATGACATGATTGTTTCATCTGCTTTACTTTTCTTCTTTAATAAATATACCTATGTGTTCCTTGAGTACTCATCAACAATGACTAAGGTATATTTCTTATGATTGATGAATCTTGGACTGACTAGTCCAAAAATATCCATGTCAAGCAGATTAAGATATTTAGTGATGGAAAGGTTTGTTTAGTTTTGAAGGATGCCCTTTTAGGTTTTCCATTTTCACATGCTGAGCATAGTTTGTCTTTTGTGTAGACAAGGGAGGGCAATCCTATCACAAAGTTTTGCTTGGCCAAATGATTGATGTTTATGAAATTAAGGTGTGATAGCCTTTTGTGCCAAAACCAGTTTACACTTTTAGATGCTTTGGCAAAGAAGCATGCCTTATTTTGAGTTGAAGATTCCATGTCTAGGACATACACATCCTTTCTTCTTGGAGCTATCAACACAACTTCTTTGTTGGAGTTAAAGATGACTCCTCTTTTGTCATTGAAATGAACTATGTACTTAGCATCACAAAGCTGACTAAAGATAATTAGGTTATATTTAAGTCCATTGTTAAAAGCTACTTTAGTAAAAACTATATGTTTGCATTTTATGGAACCATATCCTTCAGTGACACAACATGAGTTATCACCAATTATCACTTTTCGCCCCGATTGCTCCACATATTTGTGCAGTTAGCTTTTGACACCAGTCATATGCCTTGAGCATCCACTTTCCAAGTACCAGATGGTTACCTAATGTCACTCTGCACAAATATGAAAATTAGGTTAGCTTTTCTTTGGAGCCCACCTTTTGGTAGGTATTTTGGACCTAATTGATCTAAGTCTTTCACCTCTTTCAAGCCAGTCAATTTGATCATGGTATAGTATGAACTGTATTTCCACAGACTTTACATGGCTGTCCATGTTCAGTTTTGAGACCTCTTCTGAGGTGAATAATCCTATCATGTCCAAAGTTTTCATGTTCATAACTTCCACATATTTCACTTTCTCGAAAGTCATAACAGTCATCTACGTGATGATTATTGAAACCACAAGGGATACATGGAGGATAGGGTTCAACTTTAATTGGCCTTCTTGAAGGTGTTGTTGGTCTGGTGGTAGGTGATTTTGATGATTTACCTTGTGAGAACTAAGCTCTATGTTTTGAGATGTTTCTCAAAGTAACAACATGTGCCGAATGCCCAGATGTTCTGTGGTCAGTTCTTTTGTAGATTTTGAAATTTTGAACTTTATAACAGTCACCAGTTTGATAATGGTTATAACCACAATATTTACATGGTTTTGTACACCATCGTTTTAGACTTAGACTGATGAAGCGAAAAGTATACCGCTTTTGGGGGGTCATTTAAGGCCAAAGTCGAGATTATTTGATCAAATATTGCCCCAAATCCTTCCTTTTGTCATTTTAGGTACTTTTGAGAGGAATTTACAAAAGGAAGCATTTTGGACGTTTTTGGAGCGAAAAAGTGAAGAAAACGACAAAGTCTCAAAAGCATGTGGGAAATTGCACTTGACGGCGTCACAAGGTGCTAGTGACGGCGTAATGAGTTGACAAAATGGTGGATAAATCAATTACACGTGACGCGCCAGAATGTTTTTTGAAGGGGTCGTGACGGCGTCACGTACAAAATTGCCAAGGCCATGAAGAGTAAATGCAAAGAGTGAAGGCCTAGAACCCATAAAGAGTGACGGCGTCAGAAGTGGATCTAGGCAATACAAGTTTATTTTGGTGGCGAGTTGACGGCGTCACACATTACTCTTGACGCCGTCAGGAGACAAAATCTATATATAGTTTTCTAGTTTTCATTCATTATGTGCAACTTTGAGGGCATAAACCCTAGACGAATTTTACAGCTTTTTCAAGGGTTTCAACCGTTTGTTTCTTCCATGCTTAATTGAAGATAAGTACTTTACCAAATCATTCAATATGTCTATGTGTTGTTTGATTATATCTTAAGCTTGTCTTCTCTTTAACATGCTAGGCTAGGTTTTCTTTGTGTTTGCTTAGATGTAATGAAACTTAGATATTGATTATGGGTTGATTGTTTGTTTATAATTGTTGTGGATGAATGAATTCGATGTTAGGCTTAATAAAACTGGCAGACTTCTAATTGGTAACTTGCTTGAACGTCTTAAGAAACATGATCGGAGGTGTACTACGATATTTTGGTTGTATTTAATGCGTAGGTAACTACTAATGAGGCCATTTTAGGAGCTAGTAGTCGGCTTGACATAGGAAGAGGTAGAAGCTTATAGAGTTAAGGAAGATCGTACACGGCCCTACGAATGGTATTAAGGAATATAACCCGTCATCCATGCAATTGTAACAAGCTAATCAACCTGTAAAAGATAGCTAAGGAGTAGTGAAATCTAAGTGAACACAATTCTCTCTCATTATTGTTTACACCACAATTTAGTTTAGGTTTAGTTTATTTTATTTTGATTGCATCTTTAGTTAATTGGGTTAGCTGACTAGCAACTAATTCCGCCCACTCTTTCCAAAAACCGAGCTTTTACTTGCTTTCCTAAAAATATAAAAATACAAAAAGAATCATCCCTCACCTCTAGACCTAGTTTTAGTAAGTTTTAACCCTAAACACTATTCTTTGAGTTGAACGATCAATCCCCCAGTACTTGTCACTATACTATACTACAACGAACAGGTACACTGCCTGGTGGGGATTGCAAGCTTCTCAAGATCCCTTAAGAGGTAAAACTTTTTGTGAGGGCGCAATTCCACAAATCAAGTTTTTGGCGCCGCAGCCCGAGGAATAGTTATTGTCTAGGTTAAAATTTCTTTTTATTAGGTCTACTTTCTTGATTCCTTTCTAGTAAGATTTTTTTTTTTTAATTTTTTTTAGGTTTCTTTAGTCTATCTTTTTCTTCGTTCCTTTGTTCGTAATCTTTGCCATCCGCCATCATGGAAGGTGGTAATCTCTTTGATCCCATCAACCCACCACAACAAAACCACTTACAAAACCCACCACAACCAAACCAACCTCCTAGACCCCGAACCTTAGGAGAGTACTCCCGTCCTAGCCACCAAGGCTATCGAAACACCATTGAGCTCACTCAAGGAGCCAATGTATCTCCCTTGCGATCCGACACCATCCGATTGGTGCAAAGTGGATGTGCATTCCATGGACTTCGTTCCGAAGATCCTAATCAACATCTCAAGGATTTCCTCAAAATAGTAGATTCCATAGACCTTGATGTTGGAACTCGAGAGATGACCCGATTGCGTCTCTTCCAATTCTATCTACGTGACCAAGCTAGTCAATGGCTTGAGCATTTACCCGCGGGATCCATCACCTCTTGGGATGATCTCACCACTCGTTTCCTTGCTCAATTTTTCCCACCGGAGAGAACTACTAAGCTTAGAAATGATATCTTTATGTTCCAACAACGTCAAGGTGAAACTCTCTATGAAGCATGGACTCGTTTCAAGGACTTACTCCAAAGAGTCTCTCATCATGGAATAGATCCCTGGCTCCAAATCCAAATTTTTTACGACCATGTCGACTTCCATACTAAACGTACCATTGATCAAGCCACTGGCGGTAGATTGCGTGACAAAGACGCCAAAGAGTCGTGGGAAATCATTAATGGACTTGCATTCGATGATAATGAGTTATGGGAGGTTGCCCATGTCGTAGACTCTACCGTCAATGCAATCTCATCATCAGGAGGGACCACTCAACTTTCCGAAGAAAACCTCTGCGAACTTGAGAAAAAAGTTGACTATCTCATGGAAAAATGAAAAAATTCTTTAAGTCCTAGACATGCGTGGGTCAACTCTATCTCAAACGTAAACCCAACACCATTGTCTGAATCACCCCTTAGAGAGAATGCCGAAACCTTTCAAAAATATGCTCGGTCCTATCCCCCTCCTCAAAATTTCGGCCCAGAATTTGAAACTCGAATGAGAGAATATATGTCCACTCATTCTGAGTGGTTAGCAAAATTCGAGGAGGCAGTCTATAGACAAAAGGAGGAGATGCAAGAGAAAATGACGGAGATGATGAGCTTGTTAGAAGAATACTCAAACATAAAGACTCCGGAAAAGGTGTTGTTAAGAAAGGAAGACGTCACCCCCACTACCAAGTTTGTTAACTCTATATCCATTGTCCACGAGGGCAATGAAGAAAAGGAGACCCCCATTGCATAAACCGTTGAGGAACCCCCAAGATCCCAATCGTTAGGGTACTATCTAAAGCATGAGATAAATGAGAAAACAATAACCAACTGGATAGAGGGAGACAGACGTAATCAATTTTCCAAAAAGGACTCTGAAGAAGAAGAAGTAGGGGAGGATGATTATGACACCGTACCTGGGGGACAGGTATACGAAAAGTTACGTAAGCAAAAAGTGCTACGAAGCAGATGGCTTATGGGAACTTTTAAATACCAGCTAGCATTGGGAAATTGCAATATTTGGATGCTTTCGCTGATCAAGGATCAGAGGTGAACCTGATGCCTTTGACTATCTATACCCAACTCACCAATGAAATGCCGGCCACCACCCGCGTTAGGCTATCTTTCGCTAGTCACTCGTATGTGTATCCTTTAACAATTGCAGAGGATGTGCTAGTTAATGTAGCAGGTTTCATGTATCCCATCGATTTCATGATTATCAATGATAAAAAAATAGGTGTATGCCAATAATCCTTGGAGCACCATTCCTTACCACAGCAAGAGCTGTTATCAAGTATGAAAAAGGGGAAATTGAACTTAAGTCAGGAAAAAGGAAGATTCACTTCCCCATGAACCCAAGATATGTGCAAGAAAGCATGATGGAAAGGGGGCTAAAAAATAATGCCGGCACACCGCATAATCTTGTTCAAGAAAAAATCCTTGCATGGGAAACAAGGATTAAAAGCTACAAAGAAACTACGCTTGAGAGATGCAAAGGTAGCGATAAAGTTCATGTCGAATTCAAGCGCAATCAACCGATAGAGAATCATACCCCATTCATCGAAGGAGACTTGGTACTCCTAAGGCATTTGGGGATGAAGGAGCCTCCCGATAAATCAAACTCCTGGTGGTATGGACCATTTATGATCAAAAACTTAGGTCACAATGGAGTAGCACTCTTGAATAGCGAAAGGGGTGGGGAAATAACTGTGAGTATCGAACGGTTGAGACATTATCACCCGAATGATGTGGATTCTATTGATAAGGGTTACATCATATTGAGAGATGAGGTCACGCAATAACCCATGACCTTGAGTCTAGCTACAAGACTCGTAAATAAAGAAAAGCGCTTCTTGGGAGGCAACCCATGTTTTATTTGTTTTGTTTTGTTTTGTTTGTTTGTTTGATTTTTATTTGCTTCCGTATGCATGCTTGATTTTTATTGTTTGTGGATCATGTTTCATACTCAATTGTGAAAATGCTTTACTTTGTTGTTTGTCTTAACTTCATAAAAGGTATTTCGCAATAGATAAGTGTAAGGGAAACATAAATTTGTTTTTAAGAACGGAATTGAACATGACCCAAAACAATATTAAATGAACATGTATATTAGTAGTTGTTTGAGTCAAATGCTTGTATCGAGTCATAATGATGTTTTGAAGGAAATTCCAGGAACTAAGGCATAAGTTTTTCTAGAAATTTTTTGAAAACTTAACATGACATTTCTGTTAGAACACTCTGACGATGTCAGGATTAACACCTGACGGCGTCAGGTGTAAAAATTCTGAAAAAATTTGCAAGTTTGTTTTTCTAACGGAGTCTTAAATTTTTGTTAATTCTTTAGTTTTATAAATTCCAGAAAATCTGGAAACATTCATTTCAGATGCATTATATCCTTATATAATGCATATATATATATATATATATATATATATATATATATATATATATATATATATATATATATATATATATATATATATCCTTATATATATATATATATATATATATATATATATATATATATATATATATATATATATATATATATATATATATATATATATATTGCCGCCGATTTTACGCGAGGTTGCCATGATTGTTTTCTCAGGTTTAACAGGTTATATTGAAATAGGTAGAGCTTTGTAAATGATGGCTTAAGTCTTAGGAGGAAGAAGATAAACAATAATGGAGGAGAGATAAACCGAAAAATTAAAAAAGATTTTTAGCTCTTGCTTTTAAAAAAATATAACTTTGTTGTTACTTTACTGTTTAATTATTTTTTATTAAATAAATATTTTCTTATATTTTGATTTATATTTCATTAACTTTTCATATAATCAAATCAATCTTATTGTATTAATTTTGATTTGCATTTTGGCTTTGTTTTTAACAGAATTTTATATAACTAACACTAAAACTGTATGAGGAAAACAATAATTGTAATATGCAACTATTAAACTAAAGTTATATAATAGCTTCAACTAAATATTTGAAAGTTTATATCATTAAAAAATTTTGGCAGTCTATACACAATTAGTATCAAGCGGAAACGAGTGATATTTGTTTTAGTGCTACCCGACAAAAAAACATGAGTCCGTCACAGAATCTTAAACGTTAAAATTTATTGTATGAAGTAAAATAGTTAACTAGTTGTTCGTTAAAATTTATAGTGTATTTTGTGTTTACCATACTTAGTAGGGCACGTTTAGGAAATCTCGCTTAAGGCATCGAAAAACTTAGAACCCGCCTATAGATAGGATCCGATTCTCAATATCTTTTGTAAATAATTTTTTTATATAGTGTGAGCATCGTTATAATTTATGTTTCGTTTGTCTTATATTTAAGGTTGCGTAAAATTTTTAAGGTTAAATATTGTAACACCCCCAAAATTTGGTACAGCGGAAGACTCAACAAGCTTTCGGGGTGTTACTGGAATTGGTATCCAACACAAGTCATGAAAGAACGAGATAAAGTAAACATAAGAAAAACACAACCAAAACGGGGTTTTAAAGTTTACATTCATCCCAAATTTATCCAAAGTAAGGCTCAAAAGAAATAAACGTAGGTCCACAATTTTATATCAGAGTTTTAGAAAATAGATCCATAAACCAGGTGCCATAGCCAAGCCTCCAATCCAAGCATCCAAATCATCACATAATTACCTGAGAAAACGTGCTAAAAGTCAGCTTTCGCTGGTGAGATAATAGGTTTAAATTCATAATTCAGTCAAGTGGACACATACGCAAAACTCTAGCTAGCTAGACTAGGCCTCAAAGCTCAATAACCATGCACACTATAGTCCAATAACCAAATCAAATCAAATCAATCTGTATGCGTAAGGATACGACATACCCAACATGCGTAAGGATACGACATGTTCAACTTACCTAGATCTAGTCTAGGCCTCGTTGTATAGCTTACCTAGCTCTAGGCTAGGCCTCGCTTCATAGCTTACCTAGTTCTCGACAAGGCCTCGCTCCATAGCTTACCTAGTTCTCGACTAGGCCTCGCTCTCAATCCTACCTAGTTCTATAAGCATAGCAAGTTTTGAAATCAAAGGCGATAATAGTCCACATAAAACAATTTGCACGTTTCTCACCCCCCGTATTGAAAACAAAGTTCAAGAGTAAAAGTGGGGCTATGACTCACCTCAAGCCCATAAATCAGCAAGAAGAAATCGGTAGAAGTAAGATGTATCACAACTCAAAAGACGGCAGCTACGGACTCGACACTTCCTAACAATATAAACTCTTTTCAGAATTATTTCCTCAAAATCAAATATTCCCAATCCCGAACGTATTCCATTTTACTTTCCGAAAATCCATTTCTCGTATTATTCTCGTATTAGTTTGGAGTTTGGTATCCATGCGGGTGGAGGGTCGACACAACACAAAACAAGAAATCACAACGAAAAGAATAATAAAACAATCTATAGGTCTAATGTTAGTCTAATATATTATTTAAATAAATCATCGAGGTTTATCAAATCCGTCGACTTGGTAACCCTCCACAATTATTTACTTAATATATCACTCCAAGATTATACCCAAAACCTAAGTCACATAGCACGTAGGGTACTATATGGTAAGTATCAAAGTTTAATAAATTCCCGAGATATATCGTCAAGCTTACCAAATTCGTCAACTTGGCAAACCTCGCGAGATATTTAGTAATTCATTATTCCCGAACACATACCACAACCTATGGGCGTCGTTGGTTACAATGCCCATTAATATACTCATTTTATATAACTAAATAGATCCTATTTAATCCGTCGATCAAATAAGTTACATAGTTATAGAAAATGGATGTATTAACGTCACATATCCGTGACAAGCACAAAAATCACAAAATAAATAATATGGCCCACTTGGACTCAAGTGACCACAATCCCGTATAACTCGAAAGTTTCCTCATTTTATTTTCCAAAAGGTACTTCATTTAATATATTTATTCAACTTTAATTATGTCGGCATTTATAATCGTTTTATCACAATAACGTTCCCGACATTTATTACACTACTTTTATAGTATAATATATATCGTCACGTTATTATAATATTACTCGTGATCGTTTTATCTTTAATATACGCACTTATATAGTTGTATATACGTTTTCACGTCTATATACTTGTATAAACGTTTATATTATTAATAATATTATTACGAGCTTTCATTATTAATTTTTGATTATAAATAAATCTCGAGTTATATAGATAGTCACATGTCCGAGTCATCACTCTCGGCTCATTGTCCAAGTTCAAGTAATAATAACCAATCATAAACAAGTAATTCATCTCCGTCAATCAAGTCCCATATCACGTGCTACAACAATAGGGTCCGACTACGGCACCCGACTAACCTATCTCCGTCATTCTAAGTGACCGTCTCACAATCGGTCCCCATTTACCTCTCGTCAACAAAAACTCCAATAAACAATACAACAAGCCCATGTCGAGACCAGAAGGTCTCGGCACATCTACTCCTTCTCGGCCCAAGGTACAACTCCAACAACAACAAAATTACAAAAGCAACAAGGAAAAATAATCAACAAGCAATAACAACAACACAATGGTCACGAATAAAATCTGGTCGAACCCATCATGGGTCTCGGCTTGAGTACACTAGCCACGAGACAAACCCCGAGACCACAAGGGGTCTCGGTTATGCTCCATCAAGCCACAAACAAACCAAACGGACCACTTGGGTCGTCAGCCACAAAACCAAACAACATCCATGAAAGTTTCCACAACCAAGAATCATCTAAACACTAATTCCTAGTACCAAATAGGACCAAAATTAAGAAACCAAAATGATGTATATCAAGAACATCAAAAATGAGCCTGGAATACTACAAGTCGAGGGTGGAACCCTCGGCTAGGATGTCGACCATGCAAGGAAACAACAAGAAACATTAAAACCCGGATACCAAACTTGTTTGAAATCATGTTTCATTCAAAAACCCATATATATCTTTCATTTTTATTCAAAAACTTGCCCAAATATTCGTTCCCGTGGTTCATTAGCCACGTTTTTTTATAAAAATACGAGTCACCATGCTTGTGACTCGTCTTACCTTCAATATTGCAAGAAAAGATCACGATCAATCTTCAAAAATCCAGAAAACTCGAGCTTAAATTAGTAGATCTAATAGATTTAGTGATGGGGGTTTGTTTGAAAGTGTTTTTAGGTGGCGGTGTGGGGTGGTCACGCGGCGGCAGCCGTGACTAGATGGTGGTGGCTAGGGTTTTGATAGGAAGAAGAAGAAGATAAGAGGGAGAGAGAGATATTAGTGAGGGTGTTGGTGAATTGTGTTGTGTTTGTGCCAGGAAAAGGTCACAAGGATGATTTTTATATATAAAAAATATATGATAATAATAATAATAATAATAATAATAATAATAATAATAATAATAATAATAATAATAATAATAATAATAATAATAATAATAATAATAGTATGGGTAAGGTAACTAGGTGTAAAATACACGGACCAAAACCCGTAACTTTTTAAAATGTTTCGACATTCTCAAACTAAGCTCGTTCCCAATAATTTTAAAAATCTCACGATTCATTCATAAATGAATATATAGTCGAACCATAAATTCCAAACATCAAATTTTGTTAGGTTATCTAGTGCCGGAGTAAACGTAGTGCCAAATAGACGTCACAATAATAAGTCGCGACATATATTCCATATCCAATCAATAATTCGAATGAAACTCCACATAAAATTTCATAATTCCACATCACGTGTTTAAATTTAACATAATCCACTGAAAATAAATTTCAAACATTTCGTATCATTAAATTTCAAAGTAATGCGGGTTTTAAAATAGCTCACTAATTTGTCAGTTGTCACATCCTCCCAGCCTCAGAAGAAACCCATCCTGGGTTTCTCTTTCGAAACTCATCCTCACGTTCCCACATAAATTCCGGTCCATGACGGGAATTCCAATGAACCTTGATGAGTGGAATACGACTGCGCTTGAGTCGCTTAATCTCTCGATCCAAGATCTTAATCGGCTCTTCCACAAAGTTCAAATTCTCATCAACACGAATGTCCTTCGTCGGTATAACCGGCGTCTCATCAGAAAGGCACTTCTTCAAATTACTCACATGAAATACATTGTGAACCTTACTCAATTCCTGTGGTAATTCCAACCAATAAGCTACGGGCCCAATTCTTTCCAAAATTAGAAATGATCTAATGTAGCGGGGGTTGAGTTTCCCACGTTTCCCAAAATGTATCATACCTTTCCAAGGCGAGACTTTAAGCATCACTTTGTCTCCAACCTGGAATTCTAGGGGTTTACGTCTCTGATTGGCGTAATTTTTCTGCCTATCTCTAGCTGCTTGTAACTGATCACGAATTTGCGTCACTTTCTTAGTAGTCTCCAAAATAAGTTCAGGGCCTGTGAGTTGACTATCTCCAACCTCAGCCCAACTGATTGGGCCCAAACGGTCAGACGATTATTGGTCAACCACTTGTGAATGGTCAACCGTAAAAGTCAAATAGCCTAGAATCAATCTACGTGGAAGTATAGGGTTTCCCCGGGTCGTTATGTCCCGACGAGGTGTGGATGGTATAAAAAACGGGTTTGTGATCGGGTGAATTTGGACGGGAAAGGGTATGAGTGAGTTGTGATGAATACACTACTGGAATATGGAAGATAATAGCTTAAATACACTATATTAACAAGACTGGAAAGTCAGAAAAAACAGAAACGTTTAAAACCTAAAAACGCGTACGTTACATTTAAATAAAACGTAGACGTACGAAATAAAACGTGAAAAGTGAAATCTGAAAACACCCAGGGGGTGAAAATGAATTTTTTACAAACTTAAAAGTGAAAGAAATTTTTTAGAAAAAGAAAATAAATTTTAACCCTAATTAATTATTTAATATTAATTAAATACTAATTATTACTAATTATTAATATTTAAAATACTTAAATATAATTTAATACTAATTAAGCACTAGAAAAATGAAAATAAAATTTATAAAATTATAAAATAACTAAAAACAAGTTTTAAAAATAAAAATAAGTGTTTTTGTCTTTTTGTGGATTTTCTATTAATTAATTACTAATTAATTACTAATTACCTAATTAAACTATTTTAAATTAAGAAAAATAGCAAATGAACAGTAAAAATTCTAATAAAATTTCTAAAGTTATTTTATAACATATAAAAGCTATAAAAATTATAAAAACTAGGTTTTACTTAATAAAAACTAATTATGCTATTTTAAACTAATTATTAATTAATAATTAATAAAACTAAGATTAATTCTAATAAATACTAAATGAAAAGATAAAAATCTGAAAAAATTATTATAACTACTTTAATATACAAGGAATTTAATAAAAATATAAAAATGACAAGTGCTTAATTAAAATTTAAAAATGAAAAACAAAATTTAAATAAAATTAAATAGAAACTATCACTTAAAATTACATTTGATTTTCTGGATTTTCTTTTTGGAAACTTGATTTACAGCTAAAAATGAAAGACTTTTACAAAAACAAACTTTTTAGAACTTAAAAATAAACACTATGGAAGGTAATAAGCAAAATAGTTGACTTTTGTTGACTAATCAAGGGAAATAAGCTAAACCAGCTTGTGTGGGACCCACAATGGGTAAATCTGGTATAAATAAGTTAGATAAACTTATTTAAGCAAGAAAAAGCACAATTAGTCCACAGAATAAGCCAATAAGCTGATTTAAGCACTTTGGAACTTTGAAATTTAACTAAAAATGGGACAGACTTATGTGGAGATTCCAAGTGGGACCCAGTGGGTATGAAGTCAAACCAATGGTCAATTTCCCAAGCCTGGTAGGAGGGGGGTTGGGAGGAACCAAGTTGGGGGTTGTGAGACCACCATGGTGGCTGGAAAACCACCACCAAGTTGTGGTGGTGGTAGTGTATCTGCTGAGACAGAGCAGAGGTGTGCCCTGCAAGTCACTTTGTGGCTTTGTGGGGCCTACAAGAAAAATTCTAAAAATATAACAAGGATGGAAACTTGAAGACTAGCTGGTGGAGTTTAACTGAAAACAAGTTTTATAGCTTCAATCCAAACACAAAATTCAATAAAAATCCCTCATTATTTGGAAAAATCTGAATTGTGCAAATTTTGACTTTTGAAGAAACTTAAGGTTTTGACTATTATGAACTTTGAATGCCTCTAATAGGCTGAGAATGTAATGATAAGCTAAAAGAAGGATAAATTAGGTTATAATACTAGCTTATGCAAAGATATGAGTGGCCTTGGATCCTAATTCCCTCAACAGTTGACTGTTGGGGGATTTGGTGATGAATTTTGACTTTGGTTGGGTAAAACTTAGATTAGGGACTTATTTTGACCTAGCTACATCTAATATAACTTGTTAAAACCAAAAATAACAAACAAACCTCAACAACCTGTGGCCAAATCTGCTTATCCAAACACCCCTGCTAATGGCAGTTTCACTAACTAAACCTAATCTAAACCTAAAGCTACCAAAGCAATAATCACAATCTACTACTAAACTGATTTTAGAACTAAATAAGCAGAAAAGGATACTAAAGATCAACAGAAACACAGATGTGTACTTATGAATACTAGGAAATTTAAAAGTAAAACTGAAAATGAAACCTTACTACTTCAATACCTTAATTGACATATGGTGCACTTCAAAGCTGTCTCAATACATAATATAACCAGAATTCATAATCCAAATGCCCAGAATCATCATCATGAATCCCTAGTTTGACTTTCGTTGACTGGGACATAAACACAACCAAAATCTCACTAAAAGCTTTAATGAAGCTTGATTAAATTTCTGGGAACAGAAAACGTAAATTACAAAGAATATTTGGAAACAGTAACTTGCTAGAAAATAGATTTGACAATTAGATAAAAACTTGAATTTTATTTAAAACTTGAAATGAGTACAATTTGAGAGCTGATTAAGTAAAAACAAGCTTAAAACATTCAACTAAACTACATGATTACAATAAACCTGCTATACTACCCTAAACTATTCTAAAACTAACTAACTCCCCTCTCTAACTGCATCTCTTCATTTTATATCCAACTTTTAGGCTTGTGGGACCCACTGGAGTGTTTCCCATCAAAAACTAGCACCATTGGATGATGAAACTTGATCCCATCCGTTCCTTCCTTTTTTGGCGCCAAACTCACTTTTGGAGTTTTCTTATAAGTTATTGAAGCCAGAGGTGTTTTTTGGATTGTAGTTTTTGTTTGAGGATGCAAGGGGGTGTAGGTTGAGTGTTGCAGTGAGGGAAGGGTGGGGTGTGATGATTGTGTTTGCTGTGTTGCAGGGAGTAGGGAGGTAGGGGTTGATGTGGAGTTGGGTTGACCGGGGTCAAAGATGGGGGTGTAGGGGTGTTATTTTAAACCGGGTAAGGATTTTGGGTGGGCTAAGGCTTAAGTGGGCTGAGGAGTGAGGATGGGCTTGGAGTTTGTATTTTGGGTTTAGGTTTTGGATAATAAAAACCAAGGGTCCGTTTGGTTTGATGAAATTTAAACACAAGGGCCAAATTTGTAATTTGCCGAATCATGAGGGACCAAAACTGCCATTTCCCAAACTTTATTCAAATGACCACTTTTGCCAAGTTAAAGTATTCCAAGGATCAAATATTACATTTTTCCATTTTTTTTAAATTCCCGGGGACTAAAATTGACAAGTTGCCAAACTTCGGGGACCAAACATGTAAACTTTTCAAAATTTCATCCAAGGACTATAAATGGCTTTTGTGACTTTCCCAAGGGTAAAAATTGATTTTCCATCCAAAAATATTCCACCAGGGATCAATTCTGCCAAAATCTGAAATTCCAGGGACCATTTATGTCAATTTTGGATTTTGAGGGACCAATTGTGTCATTTTCTCAAACTTTTCACCCAAAGTCTAAATTTGATAATTTTTTACTTTTAAAAACTTTGGGTTGACTTTTCTTTCATTTAAAACCTTTAGGGACTAGTTTTGCCAATTTTTGAAACTTGAGGGACTGAAACTGCTAATTGTGCAAACTTTGTTCGTTTTTCGTTTAATTTTAAACATTTTGCATCTAAAATGTATCAAACACAATTTTAGAATATTTTTAGTATTTTGATGCATTATTGGGTGTTTTTGGATGTTTTGGCAGTTCATATAAGACAAAAATGATGAGTATTTACACACTCATCACCAACCAATCGGCGAACGGCATTTACGACCATATAAAGCCTCGAATGGTGCAGCTTTAAGACTTGTGTGGTAGCTATTGTTATAGGAGAATTCCGCAAGGGGTAAATACTTCTCCCAGCCTTTACCAAAGTCTATTATACATGCACGTAGCATATCCTCCAAAGTCTGAATAGTCCTCTCACTTTGACCGTCGGTTTGGGGATGATATGCAGTACTCATATCAAGTCTCGTCCCCAAAGCGGTTTGAAGTGATCGCCACAATGCTGACGTGAAACAGCTGTCACGATCGGAAATAATCGATATTGGAACATCATGACGAGAAATAATATCCTTCACATACAACCTCGCAAGTTTGTCTACACTATCATCTTCACTAATCGCCAGGAAATGAGCAGACTTAGTCAATCGATCCACAATTACCCAAATAGCGTTAGGGCTGAGCATCGCATGTTCAAAACCGAACCGGACCGACGAACCGGACCGAACCGACAAGAACGAACCGGACCGACGGCCCATCGGTTCGGTTTCGGTTTCATATTTTTCAGAATTTCGGTTTCGGGTCGGGTCGGTTCGGTCCGGTTTGGCCCAAAACCGACAAAAACACGCCAAAATACACATGGACCGACAAACCCGAACCGAACCGACGGCCCGTCGGTTCGGTTTCGGTTCTGGTTTTTCGTGAAATTCGGTTCTCGGTTTTTTTGGGTCGGTTCTGAACCTTTGCTCAGCCCTAAATAGCGTCACAACCGCTAGTTGTCTTCGGTAATTTGGTAATAAAGTCCATCGTAATTCGCTCCCACTTCAAAACCGGGAGTTCTGGCTGCGTCAATAATCCTGAGGATCTTTGATGTTCGGCCTTAACCTTCGCACATGTCAAGCACTTACTAACGTACAATGCTATATCTGCCTTCATGTTTGGCCACCAATATAACTTCTTCAGATCCTAGTACATCTTGTCAGACCCAGGATGGATAGAATACTTTGACTTATGCGACTCATGCATAATCAACTCACGAATTCCTCCATACAATGGTACCCAAATTCAGTCTCCACAACATAATATTCCATCAGAACTCTTAACAAATCCTTTCTCATTTTCCACCATCCCAAATATATTCTCAGCAGGTCAGTTTTCTGCTTTCAACGCTTCCGTTTGAGCTTCTAATATTTGAGATGGTAATAGCGACACGATAGTCATTCCCAATGACCTAACTCGTAACCGCGGGATTCTCTCTTTTCGACTAAGAGCATCAGCAACGACGTTTGCTTTACCAGGATGATAGCGGATTTCACAATCATAATCGCTTAGCAGTTCAATCCAATGTCGTTGTCTCATGTTGAGCTCTTTCTGATTCAAGATGAGTTGCAGACTCTTTTGGTCAGTGAATACAACACACTTGGTTCCATACAAGTAATGTCTCCATATTCTCAAAGCAAAAACCACAGCACCTAACACCAAATAATGGGTGGTGTAGTTCTTCTCATGCTTTTTAAGCTGTCGCGAAGCATAAGCCATCACTTTCTCTCGTTGCATTAACACAGCTCCCAAACCTTTATGAGAAGTGTCACAGTAGATGACAAAGTCCTCACTACCTTCCGGTAACGCTAAGATAGGAGCACTACACAACATCTCCTTAAGTAATTGAAATGCTTCCTCTTCCTTATCTCCCCGTTCGTATTTAACATTCTTTTGAGTCAATTTGGTCATCGGCTTTGCTATCTTCGAAAATTCCTCAATGAATCTTCGGTAGTAACCGGCTAAACCCAAAAATTGACGAACTTCAGTTGGGGTTGTTAGTGTAGCCCAATCTTTAATAGCTTCAATCTTAGCGGGATCTACATGAACTCCTTGACTATCAATCACATGACCCAAAAATTGTACCGTCGGAATCCAAAATTCACATTTGGAGAACTTGGCATACAGCTTCTCCTGCCTGAGCAATTCTAAGATAAGCCTTAGATGCTCCTCATGCTCTTTCTCACTCTTCGAATAGATTAGAATATCGTCGATGAACACGATCACAAACTTGTCTAAGTAAGGCTTACACACCCGATTCATGAGGTCCATGAATAATTCCGGTGCGTTAGTCAACCCAAACGGCATCACTTGGAACTCGTAATGCCCGTAACGGGTTCTGAAAGCCGTTTTCGGAATATCTTCCTCGCGAACTCTAAGTTGATGATACCCCGATATCAGATCGATCTTCGAATACACACTCGATCCTTGAAGCTGATCGAACAAGTCGTCGATCCTTGGCAAAGGGTATCTATTCTTCCCCGTTAACTTGTTCAGCTCTCGGTAATCAATACACATACGAAACGATCCATCCTTCTTCTTTACGAATAAGACTGGGGCTCCCTAAGGTGAAGAACTTGGTCGTATAAATCCCTTTTCGGCTAACTCCGCTAAATGTTTCGACAACTCTTCCAATTCAGTAGGTGCAAGTCGATAAGGTGCCCGTGCCACAGGTGCAGCACCTGGTATCAACTCAATTTGAAACTCTAATTGTCTAGTAGGTGGGATATCCGGCAAATCATTGGGAAATACATCCAGAAAGTCACGAACTATAGGCACATCTCTAATTCATTTCACTTTCTTCTCCTTCTCTCCTTTCTCAGAGATTTGAGCTAAGAAAAGGCCACATCCTTTTTCCAATAGCTTCGGTAGCTTAGTGCAAGAAATGACCGCTAATCTGGATGGGCTCCTCGAACCTTTTCGATCTCCTTGTATATTTAAAATCTCCTTGCCGTAAGGCACATGCACTATTTTCTCATCGCAAAGTATGTGAGCACGATACTTTGACAACCAATCCATACCAATGATGACATCAAAACTTCCTAACATGACGGGTAGAAGATCTATGTTGAAAGGGTGATTCAAGAAATTCAACGTGCAACTGCGAATGATAGTACTAATCCTTTCTATGTTTCCGTTAGCTAACTCAACATCATATCCAATTCCTAAGGCCATCGGGGGTTTTTCTAGTAAGGGTGCAAATGTAGTGGATACATGATTGCTCCCAAACTAGTTATATTTTATTTCTCAACCACTTGTGAATGGTCAATAGTAAAAGTCAAACAGCCTGGGAGAAATGCTTCCGTGGAATACAGTGTTTCCCCGGGTCGTAATGTCCCAACGAGGTTGTGATGGTATAAAAACGAATCTGTGATCGGTGATTATGAACAGGGATATGAATAAAGTGTGTGTGAGTGATTAATCTAAGGTTTTATAAAACAAAATAGCTTAAATAAGCTATATGAACAGTTACGTGAAACCTAGATATCTAAAAACGTTTAATAACTAAAAACACGTACGTTTAATTTAAATCTACGTAAACGTACGAAACAAAAAACGGTTTTAACTAAAGTAGGAATTTGTATGCCTTAGGGGATTAAATGCAAATTAAATAAACTTAAAATATTTATTTTATAATTACTAATTATTTAATTAATTATTATTTAATAACTATTATTAATTATTTAATAATACACTAATAAATAAGAAAATGTAAAATAAGTCTAGAAAAATAAAATTAAAATTTCCAAAAGTCTTAAAATATTATAAAACTTATTTTAAAAATAAAATTATATTTTTTCTAACTATTTATCTAATTATTATTAATTAATAACTATTTAATTATTATTTAACTATTTATATGATTTAAATTATTATAAATACTAAAAAGACTTAGATAATTAAGAAGGTTTTTATAAATCTAATTAACCATCACAGGAATCCTAAAAAATTATAAAAAGTTTATTTTACTTATTTTTAAACTAGGTTACTAATTATTATTCTAATTATTAATTAATTACCAATAAAACTATTTAAATTATAAAAACTAGTAAATGAACAGTAAAAATTATAAGAAAATTTATAAATTATTTTTACAACATATGAAAGCTAGAAAAAATATAAAAAATAGGTGTTACCTTATAAAAATTAATTATGCTATTTAAAACTTAATTATTAATAAAATTAATATTAATTATAATTAATACTAAAAGACAAAATAAAATTCTGAGAAAATTATTAAAATTACTTTAACATAAAAGGAAATTAATAAAAATATAAAAATACAACTTACTTAATAAAAATCTAAAAATGCAAATTAAAATTAAATTATATTATATTAAATAGAAACTATCACTTATTTTTATATTGGTTTTTCTTGATTTCTCTTTTACAAATCTATTTTATATCTAAAAATAACTAACTTTTGTAAAAACAATTATTTTAGAACTTAATAATAAGCTAATTATAAGCTAATAACCTTAACAGTTGACTTTTGTTGACTAAAAATTGAATTAAGCTCACAAGAGCTTATGTGGGGTCCACCTAGGTAAAACTTGATTCCTCTGAGTTACTTGAACATGTATAAGCAAGATTAAGCACTTGGGGTCCAAAAGATAAGCCAATAAGCCACAATAAGCCCTTGTTTATTGTGGACTGAGACAGAAAATGGGACAAAGACCAAGGCTTATTTCAGGTGGGGTCCACTGGTCCTAAGGTCAAATAAGTGGTGAACTTTGAAAGCCTGGTAGGAGGGGGGTTGAAGGGAACAAAGTTTGACAAGTGGGGCCCACTGAGGTGGCCACAAACCACCACCAAAGTGGTGGTGATGGATGTGTTCTGCTGGTGCAGGGGAGATATCCAACCCTGCAGCCTTCTTTGGAGCAAGCTGGGGCTCACACAAAAATTACTAAAAATATAAGCTCAATGGGATTCCAAATAAGAGTTGATAGATAATGATTAGGAACAAGTTTCACAGTCTCAATCCAAACACATAAATCACAACAATTACTTGAAATTTTGAGATTTTCTGCAAAAGTGGAAATTTGACTTTTTCACATGAACTTAAAGGTTGACTTATTTGAGATCGTACCTTAATCTAATGATTGAAAACGTTAAGATAAGTTATAATGAGCTGAAATTAAGATAATACAACAACTTTTGAACTGATATGGGTGGATTAAGGATCAAAATGACATCACAGTTAACTATGATGGATGTATTTTTGTGATTTTGACTTTTGTCTTAATAAGATACCAATTTTATGACTTAATAAACCTATCTAGACCTAAACTAACATCCTGCAATAACAAACAACAACAATAACAGCCATGAACATGGCTTAAACAGATAATCCAAACACCCCTTTAAGACTATTTTACACTAAAACTTTTATATTCTAAACTATAACTACTGATTTTATGACTAAAACAGATTAAGTAAACTTAATAAAAGTTATTTGAACAAAAATAACATCAAAGAAACAACAAGAACCAATTATGCCAAAAATTTGAATTGCTTACAACTGATGACAAGCTGAGAAACACAGAACCATGAACAAGTAACCAACCTATCACCTCCCAAAAGGTTCTAAACCAGAAACCATCCAATTTCCATCATGCTCCAGCTTCTATTCTTCTTCAAATACTAATTTTTTATTTATTTTCTATTTTCTTGTATTTTTTTTAGTATTTTTCTTTTTATGAACTATTGTTGCTTCAAAGTTTCTATAAGCTTAACAAACCTTGTCAGGGCTTATATGAGCTAAGAGAATCCACAATAACAACTACAAACAATATTTAAGCTATTTGAGATTTTTGAGATAATTTTTATCATAAACTGAGAATCAACCTGAAATCTGAAATTGATTATTGAAAAAGATGTAAAGTACACTGATACAACATAATTGATTACTCAAAAGCTTAAAATTACACTAGGAAGATTAAATTACACTATTCGACACTAAATTACACTAAGCTAATCTAATAATCCTTCACCACTGCCTCTTTTCTTCTTTATAGAGACTTTCAGGGTTTGTGGGACCCACTGTGACATTTCCCACCACATCTGAGCCCTTGAAATGGTCCAATTAATCTCCACCGTTTAAATTTATAACTTGGTGCCAAAGTAGTCTTTGCCACAGTAGTTTGCGTGGAGAGGTTTTACGGGCAATTAAGGAGTTTTGGAGAGTTGTGTGAGGTGGAGGGACAGAGTGTGAAAAGGAGGAGTCAAGTGGTGGTGAAACAGGTGAGGTGGAGGGTGGTTTTGGTGCTACAGTGGTGAGGGGTGGTACTTGAGGGAAGAAAGGGAAAGGGGGAGTGGGTTTGACCGGGTGTTGACCCGGTTTTATATTTAGGGGTGGATTGGGCTTTTGAGGTTGGGCCTGGTGGATTGGATCACACAAATAAAAAGGGTGGGCTGGGTAGTGTTTAGTTTGGATTGGTTTTTTGGTTTTATTAATAATAAGGATCCGTTTGGTTTAGAAGTTACACAAGGACCAATTTTGTAATTTATTTAAAGTTGGGGGCTGAAAAGGTGAATATCCCAAAGTTATCAAAATGGTGTAAATTGACAAACTTGAATAGTACAAGGTCCTATTTTGATATTAATTTCATTTTTTAAATTCTAGGGACCAAAACTGCCAACATGTGAAACTTCAGGGACCAATCATGTAATTTCTCCAAACTTCACACCAAGGACCATTCCTAAAAAAGATTAATAATACAAGGACCAAAATTTATTTTTCTCAAAGTTTTTACATCCCAGGGACCATTTATGTCAATTTCCAATGTATAGGGACTATACTTGTAATTTTGTGAAACTTTGCACCAAAGGACTAAATATGTAACTTTATGATTAAAAAGGACCTTTGGTGACTTTTTCATGTTTTTAGAATAACCAGGGACTAGTTTTGACAACTTTTGAAACTTGAGGGACTGAAACTGCCAATTATGCAAACTTTGTACGTTTTTCATCTGTTTTTAATCATTTTGCATTTGAAACATATAAAACACACTTCTAAGATATTTTCAGTATTTTGATGCATATTTGAGTGTTTTTGGATGTTTTGGCAGTTCAGATTGGTATAAAATGATGAGTATTTAGACACTCATCACCCCACACTAAAACATTGCTAGTCCCTAGCAATCTTTTGAGAAAAACTTAATGGATTTGAAAAACTCTTTACCAAAAGCCATCACTTCTGGAGTAGCCAGATGTAAGAACTGTGGTACACCTGATAACCGTGTGATTTTGAGCAAACCACCAGCTGTCAACGGATTTGATTTGTCTTTACCAAAAGCCGTTTGCTTCTGGACTAGCAAACTCTTGATGGAATAGTCAACATCTTGGTGAGTTGATTACCAATTATGGTTTTTCCACTGCCTTTACCACAAGCCATAATCTTGCGGGCTAGCCAAGTCATTCGCTTTTTAGGATATGGCAAGTTGAGGTACCATACAATTTTTTGCAAATTGCAAGCCGTAAACGGATTTGATATATCTTTACCAAGAGCCGTTTGCTCCTGGATTAGCCAATCCTTATGTGGGTTAGACATGGCGGACTGATAACCATTTATTGCGTTCTAAGTGAGAAAAAATTTTAAAATTTTGGGCTAAAATGGGGGTTCTTGATGGAACATGTGTTTAAATTCGTTAGAATAACGAATCTCCCCCCACACTTAGAACTGAATATTGTCCTCAATATTCAAAGTACCGGGTGTTAAACCAACACTTAGAACGTAAGAAAGAAAATATTCCATAGCCTATATTTAAGTTTATGTACATTTTTTTTCAGAGGATATATACATATATACAACATGTGGGTTAGTATCTCCCCCACACTTAGATTGAAAACCCTAAGTATATGCTACTGTTTTTGATTACCGAGTCGCTAGCTTGACTCGACCCCGAATTCATTGGTTCATGGGGAAGTAAGTGGACTAAACAATCTCCATCGGACTTTCATTCAAGATATTTGGATAAACATTTGAAACACGTGAAAGTTCCACACCGATGAGATAAGTACCCGGCTCATAATTTATAAATGAGAATGCCGGGGTCAAAGATAATGTCCTCACTCCCGAAAGAGTGAAGAACAGGAGAAGCCACGGGATATATGAAGAAAAGAAAGAAAGTCATGATGAAAATCATGACTAACTCCTCATCTTCAATAGGAGAATTCATTGTTTCATGAATCTCCTCTTTTAAGCTCGTTTGATCAAGACATATTATGGGTATGTCTAGATCAAAATAAAAGTTATCATACTCAGGTGGAGATATGATATGAGTGAGTTCACCGGAGAACTCCTCAAAGGTGAATGATTCGTATTCGGGATTGATTTGAATGAGTTCACTAGGGAACTCCTCAAAAGTAAATGATTCATAAACGGGAAGAGAATTATAAGAATGAGAAGTGGTGATACCACTTATCTTCTCTTCTGTATGATCAAAATGGAACGTTTGCAATTCCGGAATAGAATAATTAATCAAAACCTCACTATCCTTGACGGGGATAGGAGATGAAATAGCCTTTTCATTAAAAGCCTCGATTCTAGAAATGAGAAGATTAGCATTTAATAATGTAAGACGAAGAGCTTCGTCTTGGATTATTTCTTCATCATTCTCTTCTTCTGAGTTGACAAGCTCAGAAGGTAATTCCCCCACATAACTTATGTCTCTACAAGATAAAGAATAGTCCTCATCAGAATCAGAGAACATCTCAATATGATCATTTGGAAAGACAAGAGGGGGAGGGATATCACACATATGATCAAGAATTCCCTGTGACTCACTTGGGATTGAGACAAGGTTCTCAACACTAGACTTTATGAATTCGTCCGATTCCTTTGCATGAATAGTGTCAAGATGCTCGTCCCCCATGCTCAGAGAGTGAGTGGGAACCTCGGGTGTGATAACATCAGACTGAGGGGGCTGAGAAGGACTAGCATACATGGATTTTATAATTTCCATTTGTTCTGCTGCTAGTAATTCTCCCATACTCTTTTCTCCCTGTATTACCATGGAAGGAGTCTCAATTGATGAACTTGATGAGGTATCCTCACTTTCATCATCTTCATCCAGAAGAGCAGAATTGTGAAATTTGGAACGTGTTATAACTGCTCGTTCTAAGACTAGTAATTCTTCCATGCTTCTTTCATCTCTAGCTGCATGTTCTTCTGCAAGTAGTTCTTCCATGGATTTCCCACGGGACTGTTGGATGAGTGTAATTTGTGGGGGTGTGGATGTGTCAAACCCGGACGGTTGACATTGATCATCATTATGAGGACCCCCACAATATACACAAGAAGAACTTGGAACACGATGAAGCGAAATATTAGCTAACTCCTCCTTAAGGTCTTTAAGTTTCTCAAGAACCTCTAGACAAAGGTCTTGCGGGTATTGAGGAGTTGCTTGGTTCATTTGGTACTGTGGAGGTGGGTCTTGAAACGAATAGTCGTAATTGTTGCAAGGAAATGGATTCCCTGTTTGACAATCCGAGCTAAAGTGAGGACCTCCACAGTACTCACAACAGTTGAACTGATGTGACTGTGAGTCGTATGTACTTAAGTCATAATTGTTATCAGGAACCTGCTCGTAGACAAGCATGCTTCCTGATTGACAATCAGAACTGTAGTGTGAACCACCCCAATACTCACAACAGTTAAATTGCTGAGTCTCATGGTGTGGAAGCTGATGGAATGAATCAGTCGTGTCATAGCAGGAATAGGGATTCTGGTTATAGACAGACCCGTTTCCTGATTCTACCATGCCACAACTGGGGCAATTACCACCATTATAAGGACTACCACACCATTGACAAACAAGAGGGTGAGAATAAGACATAGAAAGAATCAAAGGGTAATAGAGGGTAAGAAATGAAGAATCAAAAAGGTAGGAGGGTAAATGTGAATATTTTTGGTATTTTTGAAAATTTTTGTGATAATAATAAGGAAAATATTTTTGGGTTTTTGTGTTCGTTGAGAACTGATTTTAAAAAGTTTTCAATAAATGTTTTGTTTTTATATGATAATAATATGAATAGGGATGGATAAATATACAATGAGCGTGTATTCAGATTCACTAATACGCAAAATCGTTTAGAATAAGCGCACAACCTCCCCGGCAGCGACGCCAAATTTTGATTGCTCCCAAACTAGTTATATTTTATTTCTCAACGACTTGTGAATGGTCAATAGTAAAATTCAAACAGCCTGGGAGAAATGCTTCCGTGGAATACAGTGTTTTCCCGGGTCGTAATGTCCCAACGAGGTTGTGATGGTATAAAAACAAATCTGTGATCGGTGATTATGAACAGGGATATGAATAAAGTGTGTGTGAGTGATTAATCTAAGGTTTTATAAAACAAAATAGCTTAAATAAGCTATATGAATAGTTACGTGAAACCTAGATATCTAAAAACGTTTAATAACTAAAACCATGTACGTTTAATTTAAATCTACGTAAATGTACGAAACAAAAAACGGTTTTAACTAAAGTAGGAATTTGTATGCCTTAGGGGCTTAATTGCAAATTAAATAAACTTAAAATATTTATTTTATAATTACTAATTATTTAATTAATTATTATTTAATAACTATTATTAATTATTTAATAATACACTAATAAATAAGAAAATGTAAAATAAGTCTAGAAAAATAAAATTAAAATTTCTAAAAGTCTTAAAATATTATAAAACTTATTTAAAAAATAAAATTGTATTTTTTCTTACTATTTATCTAATTATTATTAATTAATAACTATTTAATTATTATTTAACTATTTATATGATTTCAATTATTATAAATAATAAAAAGACTTAGATAATTAAGAAGATTTTTATAAATCTAATTAACCATCACAGGAATCCTAAAAAATTATAAAAAGTTTATTTTATTTATTTTTAAACTAGTTTACTAATTATTATTCTAATTATTAATTAATTACCAATTAAACTATTTAAATTATAAAAACTAGTAAATGAACAGTAAAAATTATAAGAAAATTTATAAAATTGTTTTACAACATATAAAAGCTAGAAAAAATATAAAAAATAGGTGTTACCTTATAAAAATTAATTATGCTATTTAAAACTTAATTATTAATTAATTATTAATAAAATTAATATTAATTATAATTAATACTAAAAGACTAAATAAAATTCTGAGAAAATTATTAAAATTACTTTAACGTAAAAGGAAATTAATAAAAATATAAAAATACAACTTACTTAATAAAAATCTAAAAATGAAAATTAAAATTAAATTATATTAAATAGAAACTATCACTTATTTTTATATTGGGTTTTCTTGAATTTTCTTTTACAAATCTATTTTATATGTAAAAATAACTAACTTTTGTAAAAACAATTATTTTAGAACTTAATAATAAGCTAATTATAAGCTAATAACCTTAACAGTTGACTTTAGTTGACTGAAAATGGAATTAAGGTCACAAGAGCTTATGTGGGGTCCACCTAGGTAAAACTTGATTCCTCTGAGTTACTTGAACATGTATAAGCAAGATTAAGCACTTGGGGTCCACAAGATAAGCCAATAAGCCACAATAAGCCCTTGCTTATTGTGGACTGAGATAGAAAATGGGACAAAGATTGAGGCTGATTTCAGGTGGGGTCCACTGGTCCTAAGGTCAAATAAGTGGTCAACTCTGAAAGCCTGGTAGGAGAGGGGTTGAAGGGAACAAAGTTTGACAAGTGGGGCCCACTGAGGTGGCCACAAACCACTACTAAAGTGGTGGTGATGGATGTGTTCTTCTGGTGCAGGGGAGATATCCTTCCCTGCAGCCTTCTTGGACCAAGCTGGGGCCCACACAAAAATTACTAAAAATATAAGCTCAATGGGATTCCAAATATGAGCTGATAGATAATGATTAGGAACAATTTTCACAGTCTCAATCCAAACACATAAATCACAACAATTACTTGAAATTTTGAGATTTTCTGCAAAAGTGGAAATTTGACTTTTTCACATGAACTTAAAGGTTGAATTATTTGAGATTGTACCTTAATCTAATGACTGAAAATGTTAAGATAAGTTATAATGAGCTGAAATTAAGATAATACAACAACTTTTGAACTGATATGGGTGGATTAGGGATCAAAATGACATCACAGTTAACTGTGATGGATGTATTTTTGTGATTTTGACTTTTGTCTTAATAAGATACCAATTTTATGACTTAATAAACCTATCTAGACCTAAACTAACATCCTCCAATAACAAACAACAACAATAACAGCCATGAACATGGCTTAAACAGATAATCCGAACACCCCTTTAAGACTATTTTTACACTAAAACTTTTATATTCTAAACTATAACTACTGATTTTATGACTAAAACAGATTAAGTAAACTTAATAAAAGTTATTTGAACAAAAATAACATCAAAGAAACAACAAGAACCAATTATGCCAAAAATTTGAATTGCTTACAACTGATGACAAGCTGAGAAACACAGAACCATGAACAAGTAACCAACCTATCACCTCCCAAAAGGTTCTAAACCAGAAACCATCCAATTTCCATCATGCTCCAGCTTCTATTCTTCCTCAAATACTAATTTTTTATTTTTTTTTTTATTTTCTTGTATTTTTTTTTTAGTATTTTTCTTTTTATGAACTATTGCTGCTTCAAAGTTTCTATAAGCTTAACAAACCTTGTCAGGGCTTATATGAGCTAAGAGAATCCACAATAACAACTACAAACAATATTTAAGCTATTTGAGATTTTTGAGATAATTTTTGTCATAAACTGAGAATCAACCTGAAATCTGAAATTGATTATTGAAAAAGATGTAAAGTACACTGATACAACATAATTGATTACTCAAAAGCTTAAAATTACACTAGGAAGATTAAATTACACTATTCGACACTAAATTACACTAAGCTAATCTAATAATCCTTCACCACTGCCTCTTTTCTTCTTTATAGAGACTTTCAGGGTTTGTGGGACCCACTGTGACATTTCCCACCACATCTGAGCCCATGAAATGGTCCAATTAATCTCCACCGTTTAAATTTATAACTTGGTGCCAAAGTAGTCTTTGCCACAGTAGTTTGCGTGGAGAGGTTTTACGGGCAATTAAGGAGTTTTGGAGAGTTGTGTGAGGTGGAGGGACAGAGTGTGAAAAGGAGGAGTCAAGTGGTGGTGAAACGGGTGAGGTGGAGGGTGGTTTTGGTGCTACAGTGGTGAGGGGTGGTATTGGAGGAAAGAAAGGGAAAGGGGGAGTGGGTTTGACCGGGTGTTGACCCGGTTTTATATTTAGGGGTGGATTGGGCTTTTGAGGTTGGGCCTGGTGGATTGGATCACACAAATAAAAAGGGTGGGCTGGGTAGTGTTTAGTTTGGATTGGTTTTTTGGTTTTATTAATAATAAGGATCCGTTTGGTTTAGAAGTTACACAAGGACCAATTTTGTAATTTATTTAAAGTTGGGGGCTGAAAATGTGAATATCCCAAAGTTATCAAAATTGTGTAAATTGACAAACTTGAATAGTACAAGGTCCTATTTTGATATTAATTTCATTTTTTAAATTCCAGGGACCAAAACTGCCAACATGTGAAACTTCAGGGTCCAATCATGTAATTTCTCCAAACTTCACACCAAGGACCATTCCTGCAAAAGATTAATAATACAAGGACCAAAATTTATTTTTCTCAAAGTTTTTACATCCCAGGGACCATTTATGTCAATTTCCAAAGTATAGGGACTAAACTTGTAATTTTGTGAAACTTTGCACCAAAGGACTAAATATGTGACTTTATGATTAAAAAGGACCTTTGGTGACTTTTTCATGTTTTTAGAATAACCAGGGACTAGTTTTGATAACTTTTGAAACTTGAGGGATTGAAACTGCCAATTATGCAAACTTTGTACGTTTTTCATCTATTTTTAATCATTTTGCATTTGAAACATATAAAACACACTTCTAAGATATTTTCAGTATTTTGATGCATATTTGAGTGTTTTTGGATGTTTTGGCAGTTCAGATTGGTATAAAATGATGAGTATTTAGACACTCATCAATACAAAACTTCTCTCGGCACCAGTATCAAATAGTATGGAAGCATAACGATTATTGAGAAGGAACGTACCAGTAACGACGTTCGAATCTTCTCCTCTCCCGTTTCCAAGTGCATACACTCTCCCATGAGCAGCTCCTGCTTCCACAAGTTGGTCCTCATTGTCTTGTCGTCCACGGTTTCCTCCAGCTCCACGATTTCCATGATTATACCCATTACCACCCGATCCTTGGTTTCCTCGGTTCCATGATTCTCTACACTCATTCCTATAGTGTCCTTTCTTTCCACATCCAAAACAAGTAACATTCGCCTTACTCCTAGCTTCGGGAGTAGCTTGTACCATAACAAGGGGTCGAGCTCTACAATCCCTAGCTACATGTCCTTTCCTTGAGCAATTCTGACACATCACAGTGCATTTTCCAGTATGATTCTTGTAGCAACGACCACACTTGGGTGCATCACCATTATGGTTCTTTTTTTTTTTCCATCCCCTATAGCATAAGCTTTAACAATAGCTTGTCGCTTGTTTCAGTGATCATTACCCTTAGAGTGATGGTCTCTCTTTCTTTTCCCATTCTTGTCCTTCTCAGCTCCTTCCAATTCCAACGAATCCATTAATTGTTGAGCGATTGTGAATGCCTCATGAATATTTGCTGGTCTAGCAGCAATTACATCATTCCTTGTAGCCACAGGCAATCCATCGGTATACAGCTCAATCTTTTGAGTCTCGGTCTTAACCATATCTGGGCATAGCAGGGCTAACTCTTGGTAACGACGATTGTAAGTTGCCATGTCGGTACCCTTCACTTTGTGATTCCAGAACTCAATCTCCAACTTCTTAACCTCATTCCTTGGGCAGTAAGTCTGAATCAGAAAAGACTTAAATTGCTCCCAAGTCATAGCATAAGCCACATCACTCCCAACCGAATTTCGGTAATTGTTCCACCAAGTTAATGCTTCATCCTTGAAAGTAAAAGAGGGAAATTTTACCTTTGCATTCTCCGCACAGTTGCTGACATTGAACACTGACTCAGTTTTCACTATCCACCTGACCAGGTAGACCACTCCTTTAGTTCCACCAAACTCAATGGGTCCACAGATTCGAAACTCCTTGTAGTTACATCCATTAGTACGAACAGGTGGAAAAGTTCCAGCAGAGTTGTTGGACTGATTCGACTCAGCTAGTAGCTCAGCAACTCGTTGCTCCACAAGTTGATTGATCATGGCTTGATCCACAGCAGGTGCATTCGGTGGCACATGATCATTGTCTCCCTGAACATCAACATTTTGATTCATGTTGTTGCGATTGGTGGTGTCCAGGTTGTCGGGAGTAGGGGTTTCAACATTTCGAGTAGGACGGCGTCCTCGGCGACCAGGGGTAGTCGCGGCAGTTCCAGTTCGGGTAGCTCTGACAGGGTTTCGTCATACAGCCATTGATCAACATAATACCAACACGATATGAACCGCGCAATGTGAAACACAATTCTCCATGTACGCCAAAAACCCTAGGATATCATACGAAATCACCATCATCCATACAAGTAGCGATCAATACATCGTTCCATACTACCAAAAGACATAATAGATATTAATCGTTCCATACAAGACGAACGTACAATCCGAATATCATGACATAAGAGATATAATAACTGGCTCTCCTAGCCTAGTACTCACTAGCTTAGGTAGCAACGTAACAACACAAATCCAAATCGATCTAGCCACGATGCTGGCGTAGACTCCTCAAATCTGATCTCAAACCATCCAAATCTCTCCATAACGATCCCAGCTCAACACTATGTGTATCTCTGTCCCTCTTGAGGTCTGCAACCTCCTTCTCTAACTCTGTGTTCTTCTGCCACAGCCTGCGATCTGCCTCGCGAGCCGTGAGGAAACCTCTTTGCAGATTCTCTATCTGCTCATGTATCTCCATTATACCTCTCATAATCACTGTAGTCCTACCCACGATAGTAGTCAAATCAACTCTTAACTCAGCAATAAACTCAACAATAACCATCTTAAGTCGATCAGCCATCTGCGAGATCCTCTCGCCCTGTGCAGTAATCCGAGTCAAAATTCTACCAGTCTCACCCAAATCTGCAGGCTCAGCAGATATCTCAGATGGCGCGTCCGACGCCATGGGACTACCAGGTGGTGAATCAAACAAAAACGGGTGATCAGGTGAAACCGGCTCTAACGGATGTATCGGAGAATCGGGCTCCGCATCATGAGCTGAATGTGCTGGCGAACCATCATCATCAGGCATCTCCTCCTACTGAGGATCATCCTTCTCCTCCTCATCTTGAGGGTCATCATTCTCCTGCTCACCCTCATACTCCTCGTCGAAGGGGTACTCCATCAATCGTCATCTCTGAGCAGGTGAACCACGAGGCGATAAATTCGGTGACTTAGGGCAACAATGGGAAGACAAAGTAGTAGTGGCTGAACGCATGACCATCTCGTGTATGTGTCATCATGGGCCATAGTGATCCGTACTGGGCGACGCGTGCCAGCATGAACATCCTCAATAACATCGTACGAATAGGAGGTCATGGTTTGTGACAACGGCGTAAGGTAGGTGTAAGTATTTCAAAACAACTAAACCGTGAAACTCAAAATATCATATCAAAATCATCATAAAAATCCCAATCATATAGTTTCAAGAAAGATTTTCAAATACCGCATTACTAAGACATTTATAAAACAATTACGCCATATAATTCCTCAAAACGCCATCATATCACATAATCAATATATCCAATATTCTCAAATCATCTCAAAAAAATCTCATATCAAATCATCATCTCATAATACCTCAATATAATCGAAGATGCTTCGGCTTGACGGGCATTGGTCGATGATCGTTTTCTATAAAAATCGGTTATAGTTTAGGTGTTTTATTTACCTAGTTCTCTATAACCTTGGCTCTGATACCAATCTGTAACACCCCCAAAAGTTGGTACAACGGAAGACTCAACAAGCTTTCGGGGTGTTACGGGGATTGGTATCCAACACAAGTCATGAAAGAACGAGATAAAGTAAACATAAGAAAAACACAACCAAAACGGGGTTTTAAAGTTTACATTCATCCCAAATTTATCCAAAGTAAGGCCCAAAAGAAATAAACGTAGGTCCACAATTTTATATCAGAGTTTTAGAAAATAGATCCATAAACCAGGTGCCATAGCCAAGCCTCCAATCCAAGCATCCAAATCATCACTTAATTACCTGAGAAAATGTGCTAAAAGTCAGCTTTCGCTGGTGAGATCATAGGTTTAAATTCATAATTCAGTCAAGTGGACACATACGCAAAACTCTTGCTAGCTAGACTAGGCCTCAAAGGTCAATAACCATCCCTATAGGTGCACACTATAGTCCAATAACCAAATCAAATCAAATCAATCTGTATGCGTAAGGATACGACATACCCAACATGCGTAAGGATACGACATGTTCAACTTACCTAGATCTAGTCTAGGCCTCGTTGTATAGCTTACCTAGCTCTAGGCTAGGCCTCGCTCCATAGATCACCTAGTTCTCGACTAGGCCTCGCACCATAGCTTACCTAGTTCTCGACTAGGCCTCGCTCTCAATCCTACCTAGTTCTATAAGCATAGCAAGTTTTGAAATCAAAGGCGATAATAGTCCACATAAAACAATTTGCACGTTTCTCACCCCAAGTATTGAAAACAAAGTTCAAGAGTAAAAGTGGGGCTATGACTCACCTCAAGTCCAGAAATCAGCAAGAAGAAATCGGTAGAAGTAAGATGTATCACAACTCAAAAGACGGCAACTACGGACTCGGCACTTCCTAACAATATAAACTCTTTTCAGAATTATTTCCTCAAAATCAAATATTCCCAATCCCAAACGTATTCTATTTTACTTTCCGAAAATCCATTTGTCGTATTATTCTCATATTAGTTTGGAGTTTGGTATCCATGCGGGTGGAGGGTCGACACAACACAAAACAAGAAATCACAACGAAAAGAATAATAAAACAATCTATAGGTCTAATGTTAGTCTAATATATTATTTAAATAAATCATCGAGGTTTATCAAATCTGTCGACTTGGTAACCCTCCACAATTATTTACTTAATATATCACTCCAAGATTATACCCAAAACCTAAGTCACATAGCACGTAGGGTACTATATGGTAAGTATCAAAGTTTAATAAATTCTCTAGATATATCGTCAAGCTTACCAAATTTGTCAACTTGGCAAACCTCGCGAGATATTTAGTAATTCATTATTCCCGAACACATACCACAACCTATGGGCGTCGTAGGATACAATGCCCGTTAATATACTCATTTTATATAACTAAATAGATCATATTTAATCCGTCGATCAAATAAGTTACGTAGTTATAGAAAATGTTTGTATTAACGTGACATATCCGTGACAAGCACAAAAATCACAAAATAAATAATATGGCCCACTTGGACTCAAGTGACCACAATCCCATATAACTCGAAAGTTTCCTCATTTTATTTTCCAAAAAGTGCTTCATTTAATGTATTTATTCAACTTTAATTATATCGGAATTTATAATCGTTTTATCACAATAACGTTCCCGACATTTATTACACTACTTTCATAGTATAATATATATCGTCACGTTATTATCATATTACTCGTGATCGTTTTATCTTTAATATACGCACTTATATAGTTATATATACGTTTTCACGTCTATATACTTATATAAACGTTTATATTATTAATAATATTATTACGAGCTTTCATTATTAATTTTTGATTATAAATAAATCTCGAGTTATATAGATGGTAACATGTCCGAGTCATCACTCTCGGCTCGTTGTCCAAGTCCAAGTAATAATAACCAATCATAAACAAGTAATCCATCTCCGTCAATCAAGTCCCATATCACGTGCTACAACAATAGGGTCCGACTACGGTACCCGACTAACCTATCTCTGTCATTCTAAGTGACCGTCTCACAATCAGTCCCCATTTACCTCTCGTCAACAAAAACTCTAATAAACAGTACAACAAGCCCATGCCGAGACCACAAGGTCTCGGCTCATCTACTCCTTCTTGGCCCAAGGTACAACTCCAACAACAACAAAATTACAATAGTAACAAGGAAAAATAATCAACAAGCAATAACAACAACACAATGGTCACGAATAAAATCTGGTCGAACCCATCATGGGTCTCGGCTTGAGTACACTAGCCACGAGACAAACCCCGAGACCACAGGGGGTCTCGGTTAGGCTCCATCGAGCCACAAACAAACCAAACGGACCACTTGGGTCGTCAGCCACAAAACCAAACAACATCCATGAAAGTTTCCACAACCCAAGAATCATCCAAACACTAATTACTAGTACCAAATAGGACCAAAATTAAGAAACCCAAATGATGTATATCAAGAACATCAAAAATGAGCCCAGAATACCACAAGTCGAGGGTGAAACCCTCGGCTAGGATGTCGACCACGCAAGGAAACAACAAGAAACATCAAAACCCGGATACCAAACTTGTTAGAAATCATGTTTCATTCAAAAACCCATATATATCTTTCATTTTTATTCAAAAACTCGGTCAAATATTCGTTCCCGTGGTTCATTAGCCACGTTTTTTTATAAAAATACGAGTCACCATGCTTGTGACTCATCTTACCTTCAATATTGCAAGAAAAGATCACGATCAATCTTCAAAAATCAAGAAAACTCGAGCTTAAATTAGTTGATCTAATAGATTTAGTGATGGGGGTTTGTTTGAAAGTGTTTTTAGGTGAAGGTGTGGGGTGGTCACGCGGCGGCAGCCGTGACTAGATGGTGGTGGCTAGGGTTTTGATAAGAAGAAGAAGAAGATAAGAGGGAGAGAGAGATATTAGTGAGGGTGTTGGTGTGTTGTGTTGTGTTTGTGCCAGGAAAAGGTCACAAGGACGATTTTTATATAAAAAAAATATAATAATAATAATAATAATAATAATAATAATAATAATAATAATAATAATAATAATAATAATAATAATAATAATAGTATGGGATGTTACGACCCGCCTAATAGATACGATTATTCTCGAGGTTGATCGGGATTCCGGATTATTCTACACTTCTCTTGGAAGTCTATGGATATGCTTGGAAGCCTTTGGAAGACCTTAGAAGATAATGGAAAGAGTAGGAAGCTCTAGAAGATCTTGGAAGGACTAGAACCTCATGGAAATACTAGAAGCTTCATGGAACTTGGTAGAATCATGTACATACTAGTATAAATAGATGTAAGGCTCATTTGTAAAGATCATCCAAGAAGTTCACTTGTAAAGCTCTCTTGTAAAAGATCTAAGCAATACAAAGCGTTTTCATATTCCATTTGTTCCTATCTTTGAAGCTTTCTAAGTTGTATACATCGTTAAGTATTCGAGCAAGGCTGAGCTTAGTCGAGACTAAGTGCCGCACGGAAGACCTTGTAGAGACAAGTCCGTGACAAGTGGTATCAGAGCTACATTGATTCGAGGCGATGGCGAACGTAACCGAGAAGATTGGTGCTAGTGGAAGTGTGATTCTTGATGAGAGGCAAGGTCGAGACGATAAGCGTCAAGACCCCAAGAAGAGAGGAACGTCTAAGGACGTAGTGACGAGTTTGGATACGAGATTGACGGGTGTTGAGACATCCGTGACGGAGTTGAAGGACCAAGTTGAGGGCTTGGAAGGTCTTAACTCCGAGTTTACGAGCATGAAGGAGGACTTTAGGGTCGTTCTTAATGCTCTTAGCGGTGACATGAAGCGCGAAATCCATGGCTTAAAGGAAATGCTCATGGGTGTGATCAAGAAATTGCGAGAAGAGTTTGGAGAAGAGATCTCCAACATTCGTAAGACCGTCGAAGACTTGCAAGCTGATGTGGTGCTATGCAAGCGATCCATGGCCAATGGAGGTGGCGAAGCTAGCCATCATGCTCCGAAGATTGATGTTCCTAAACCATCACCGTTCATGGGAAAACGGGAAGCTAGGGCGGTCGATGATTTCTTGTGGGAGATGGAGCAATACTTGGAAGGTGTCAAAATCACGGATGACGACTCCAAGATCAAGATGGCGACCCGATACTTGAAGGATACCGCGGCGTTATGGTGGAGGCGTCGACATGGAGATATCGAGCGAGGTACGTATACTATCAACACTTGGGCTGATTTTGTAGTAGAGCTTAAGAAGCAATTCTATCCGGAGAATGCTAAGAACGAGGCAAAGAATCGGCTTCGTAAACTCAAGCAATCCGGAACAATCCGGGACTATGTTAAGGAATTCACTACACTTGTCTTGGAGATTCCGGAACTTTCCGACCAAGACTCTCTCTTCTATTTCCTTGATGGTTTACAAGGATGGGCTAAGACGGAGTTAGAAATACGTAGAGTTCAAGACCTTGCTACGGCTATCGCCCATGCCGAGGCCTTGATCGATTTTGGTACTAGGAGGGAATCTTCTAAGCCGAAGGATCGAAAGGTGAACCAGGAGAAAGGTGCTCAAGTAAAGAACGATAATACACGTAAGCCACCAACCGGAAAGGGCAAGGACTTGAAGACGGATTATAAGACGGGAGGATGCTTCATATGTGATGGACCTCATAGAGCTCGAGATTGCCCCAAGAAAGCAAGCCTCAATGGAATAATAGCTCATGAAGATGAAAGTACTAGCGAAGGTGGATGCATGAGTACGATGAGGATCTTGAATGCAATCAAGGCCAAGACGGAGGTGCCAAAAGTTGTAGGAAAAGGACTACAATTTTTGGAAGCAACCGTCAATGGGATTAAGGTACGTGCTCTAGTTGATTCTGGTGCCACTCATAATTTTGTGTCAGTTGAGGAAGCCAAACGGTTAAGGATTAGCGCTACAAAAGGGAGTGGAACGTTTAAGCCGGTAAACTCAAAAGCCAAACCAATGGAAGGAGTGGCTAGATATGTTCGGGTGAAGATTGGAGAATGGGAGGGGACGGTTGACTTGTCGGTGGTCCCAATGGATGATTTCGATTTGGTTCTTGGGTTGGAGTTCCTCGATAAGGTACGAGCTTTCCCTATGCCATTTGCTAACACTTTATGTATCCTAGATGGTGGAAAGACTTGCATGGTTAGCACGGAGCGGGATTCTAAGTGTGGAGTGAAGACCCTTTCGGCCATGCAATTCAAGAAAGGATACAACAAAAGTGAACCTTGCTACTTGGCGGTAACAAGGCTAGAGACAGATGACGAGTCGGGCAAACTGGAGGTACCGAAGGAGATTGAGCAGGTACTTGATGAGTTCAAGGACGTGATGCCCAAGGAATTGCCCAAGAAGCTACCACCTAGGAGGGAGGTGGATCACACCATCGAGTTGGAGCCGGGTTCCAAACCACCCGCTAAAGCCCCTTACCGAATGCCATCGCCGGAGTTGGAGGAGTTGTGTAAACAACTCAAGGATCTATTAGATGCGGGCTATATTCGACCCTCGAAGGCCCCATATGGTGCGCCGGTGCTATTTCAAAGGAAGAAGGACGGATCCTTGCGGATGTGCATAGACTACCGGGCACTTAACAAGGTAACGATCAAGAACAAGTACCCTGTTCCTCTCATTGCAGATTTGTTTGATCAACTTGGAAAGGCGAGATACTTCTCCAAGTTAGACTTGAGATCGGGGTACTACCAAGTACGGATAGCGGAGGGAGACGAGGCTAAGACGATGTGTGTCACGAGGTATGGTTATTACAAGTTCTTAGTCATGCCTTTTGGTTTAACAGATTCTCCCGCTACATTTTGCACCCTCATGAATAAGTTATTTCACCCGTTCCTTGATAAATTTGTGGTGGTATACTTGGACGATATTTTTGTTTATAGTCATACCTTGGAGTAGCATGTCTTGCATTTGAAACAGGTGTTCCAAGTGTTGCGAGACAATGAGCTTTATGTGAAGTTGGAGAAATGCTCCTTCGCCCAAGACGAAGTCGAGTTCTTGGGGCACAAGATCAAAGACGGTGGATTGATGATGGATGGGGCAAAAGTGAAAGCTATCCAAGAGTGGGAACCACCAACCAAGGTGACGGAGTTGAGATCTTTTCTTGGCTTGGTGAATTATTATCGAAGGTTCATCATGGGATACTCGGCAATAGCATCTCCATTGACGGACCTATTGAAGAAGAACAAAGCTTGGATGTGGGATGAGAAGTGCCAAGCGGCGTTCGAGAGTTTGAAGAAGGCGGTTATGGAGGAACCGGTGTTGAGACTACCAGATGTGACCATGCCCTTCGAGTTACATACGGATGCATTGGACTTTGCAATTGGAGGAGTTCTAATGCAAGACGGACACCCGATCGCATTCGAGAGTCGAAAATTAAATGAGACGGAGAGGAAGTACACGGTGCAAGAGAAAGAGATGACGGCAATCATCCATTGCTTGCGGATTTGGAGGCATTATTTGTTGGGTTCGAGATTCGTGATCAAGACAGATAACATTGCCAAAAGTAATTTTCAAACCCAAAAGAAGTTAAGTCCCAAGCAAGCTCGTTGGCAAGACTTCCTAGCCGAGTTCGACTACCAATTAGAGTACAAGCCGGGGAAGGCTAATGTGGTAGCCGATGCATTGAGTCGCAAGGCGGAGTTTGCGGCAATCACCCAAGCGCAATTCTTCCTCCAAGATCAAATCAAGGAAGGATTGGAACATGATCCTTTTGCCAAGAAGCTCGTGGCCTTAGCAAAAGATGGGAAGACTCGAAGATTTTGGCTTAATGGAGACATGTTGTTCACAAAAGGAGATCGGCTTTACGTGCCTAAGTGGGGTGATCTTAGACGAGTAATCTTGAAAGAGTGTCATGATTCAAAGTGGGCTGGTCATCCGGGGATCAAGAGGCCATTGGCATTGGTTGAAGGCACTTATTATTGGCCGAGGATGGAGGACGATGTAGAGACATTCGTACGGACGTGCCTTATTTGCCAACAAGATAAGATAGAGCAAAAGAAGTCTAGAGGCTTGTTAGAACCTTTACCCACGCCCAAGGGACCATGGGAGAGCGTTTCCTTGGACTTTATCACATGCTTGCCGAAGTTGGAAGGAAGTGGGAGTATTATAGTGGTGGTCGATCGATTCTCGAAGTATGGAACTTTCATTGCCGCACCACCCGATGTTACGGCAGACGATACGGCTAAGCTCTTTTTCAAGAATGTGGTGAAGTATTGGGGAGTGCCACATGTGATCGTTAGCGATCGAGATCCTAGATTCACAGGGCGCTTTTGGTCTGAGTTGTTCAAGATCATGGGAACGGAGTTGAACTTCTCTACGAGTTTTCATCCCCAAACGGACGGGCAAACGGAAAGGGTGAATGCACTATTGGAGCTCTATCTTCGGCACTACGTAAGTGCCAACCAACATTATTGGGCTAAACTCCTTGATGTTGCTCAATTCTCTTACAACATGCAACGGAGTGAAGCCACGGGGAAGAGTCCTTTTGAGTTGGTCACGGGGCGCCAACCATTGACTCCCAATGCCTTAGCCGCATCATATGAGGGGAGTATCCCGGCCGCTTACAAGACGATGAAGGAGTGGCATGAGCAAGCGGACTTGGCCCGAGCATCGTTGGACAAAGCGGCTAAGAAGATGAAGAAGTGGGCGGATGAGAAAAGGAGACACGTCGAGTTCGAGGTCGGAGACCAAGTGATGGTGAAGCTCTTGCCTCAACAATTCAAGTCATTGAGGAAGGTGCATAAGGGATTAATACGGAGGTATGAAGGCCCTTTCCCGGTGATTGGACGTGCTGGAAAAGTATCTTATCGACTTCAACTACCGCCCAAGTTGAAGATTCACCCGGTCTTCCACGTTAGCTTTCTCAAGCCTTATCATGGAGACGAGGAAGACCCGGAACGGGGGGTGTCCAAGCGGGCACCAACAGCGGTTGTAACTTCGTACGATCGAGAGGTTGAAGAGATCTTGTCGGATCGTACAATACGAAGACGAGGGGTGCCGAGTTACAAGGAGTACTTGATCAAGTGGCGTGGGTTGCCCGATAGTGAAGCAAGTAGGGAAGCCGAAGACTTATTGTGGCAATTTACGGACAAGATCAAGAAGTATCATGAGGAAGGCACGATGAGGACGTCGCGAGCTTAGGTGGGGGAGGATGTCACGACCCGCCTAATAGATACGATTATTCTCGAGGTTGATCGGGATTCCGGATTATTCTACACTTCTCTTGGAAGTCTATGGATAAGCTTGGAAGCCTTTGGAAGACCTTAGAAGATAATGGAAAGAGTAGGAAGCTCTAGAAGATCTTGGAAGGACTAGAACCTCATGGAAATACTAGAAGCTTCATGGAACTTGGTAGAATCATGTACATAGTAGTATAAATAGATGTAAGGCTCATTTGTAAAGATCATCCAAGAAGTTCACTTGTAAAGCTCTCTTGTAAAAGATCTAAGCAATACAAAGCATTTTCATATTCCACTTGTTCCTATCTTTGAAGCTTTCTTAGTTGTATACATCGTTAAGTATTCGAGCAAGGCTGAGCTAAGTCGAGACTAAGTGCCGCACGGAAGACTTTGTAGAGACAAGTCCGTGACAGTAAGGTAACTAGGTGTAAAATACACGGACCAAAACCCGTAACTTTTCAAAATGTTTCGACATTCTCAAACCAAGCTCGTTCCCAATTATTTTAAAAATCTCACGATTCATTCATAAATGAATATATAGTCGAACATAAATTCCAAACCTCAAATTTTGTTAGGTTATCTAGTGCCGGAGTAAACGTAGTGCCAAATAGATGTCACAATAATAAGTCGCGACATATATTCCATATCCAATCAATAATTCGAATGAAACTCCACATAAAATTTCATAATTCCAAATCACGTGTTTAAATTTAACATAATCCACTGAAAATAAATTTCAAACAATTCGTATCATTAAATTTCAAAGTAATTCGGGTTTTAAAATAGCTCACTAATTTGCCAGTTGTCACATCCTCCCAGCCTCAGAAGAAACCCGTCCCGGGTTTCTCTCGGAACAAACCATCTACAAAGTGAAAAGCTTCGGATATCTCTTTCGAAACTCATCCTCACGTTCCCACGTAAGTTCCGGTCCATGACGGGAATTCCAATGAACCTTGATGAGTGGAATACGACTGCGCTTGAGTCGCTTAATCTCTCGATCCAAGATCTTAATCGGCTCTTCCACAAAGTTCAAATTCTCATCAACACGAATGTCCTTCATCGGTATAACCGGCGTCTCATCAGAAAGGCACTTCTTCAAATTACTCACATGAAATACATTGTGAACCTTACTCAATTCCTGTGGTAATTCCAACCAATAAGCTACGGGCCCAATTCTTTCCAAAATTAGAAATGATCCAATGTAGCGGGGGTTGAGTTTCCCACGTTTCCCGAAATGTATCACACCTTTCCAAGGCGAGACTTTAAGCATCACTTTGTCTCCAACCTGGAACTCTAGGGGTTTACGTCTCTGATCGGCGTAATTTTTCTGCCTATCTCTAGCAGCTTGTAACCGATCACGAATTTGCGTCACTTTCTTAGTAGTCTCCAAAATAAGTTCAGGGCCTGTGAGTTGACTATCTCCAACCTCAGCCCAACCAATCGGCGAACGGCATTTACGACCATATAAAGCCTCGAATGGTGCAGCTTTAAGACTTGTGTGGTAGCTATTGTTATAGGAGAATTCCGCAAGGGGTAAATACTTTTTCCAGCCTTTACCAAAGTCTATTATACATGCACGTAGCATATCCTCGAAAGTCTGAATAGTCCTCTCACTTTGCCCGTCGGTTTGGGGATGATATGCAGTACTTGTATCAAGTCTCGTCCCCAAAGCGGTTTGAAGTGATCGCCACAATGCTGACGTGAAACGGCTGTCGCGATCGGAAATAATCGATATTGGAACACCATGACGAGAAATAATCTCCTTCACATACAACCTCACAAGTTTGTCTACACTATCATCTTCACTAATCGCCAGGAAATGAGCAGACTTAGTCAATCGATCCACAATTACCCAGATAGCGTCACAACCGCTAGTTATCTTCGGTAATTTGGTAATAAAGTCCATCGTAATTCGCTCCCACTTCCAAACCGGGAGTTCTGGCTGCGTCAATAATCCTGACGGTCTTTGATGTTCGGCCTTAACCTTCGCACATGTCAAGCACTTACTAACGTACAATGCTATATCTGCCTTCATGTTTGGCCACCAATATAACTTCTTCAGATCCTAGTACATCTTGTCAGACCCAGGATGGATAGAATACTTTGATTTATGCGACTCATGCATAATCAACTCACGAATTCCTCCATATAATGGTACCCAAATTCGGTCTCCACAACATAATATTCCATCAGAACGCTTAACAAATCCTTTCTCATTTTCCGCCATCCCAAATATATTCTCAGCAGGTCGGTTTTCTGCTTTCAACGCTTCCGTTTGAGCTTTTAATATTTGAGACGGTAATAGTGACACGATAGTCATTCCCAATGACCTAACTCGTAACTGCGGGATTCTCTCTTTTCGACTAAGAACATCAGTAACGACGTTTGCTTTACCGGGATGATAGCGGATTTCGCAATCATAATCGCTTAGCAGTTCAATCCAATGTCGCTGTCTTATGTTGAGCTCTTTCTGATTCAAGATGTGTTGCAGACGCTTTTGGTCAGTGAATACAACACACTTGGTTCCATACAAGTAATGTCTCCATATTCTCAAAGCAAAAACCAAAGCACCTAACTCCAAATCATGGGTGGTGTAGTTCTTCTCATGCTTTTTAAGCTGTCGCGAAGCATAAGCCATCACTTTCTCTCGTTGCATTAACACAGCTCCCAAACCTTTATGAGAAGCGTCACAGTAGACGACAAAGTCCTCACTACCTTCCGGTAACGCTAAGATAGGAGCACTACACAACATCTCCTTAAGTAATTGAAATGCTTCCTCTTCCTTATCTCCCCATTCGTATTTAACATTCTTTTGAGTCAATTTGGTCATCGGCTTTGCTATCTTCGAAAATTCCTCAATGAATCTTCGGTAGTAACCGGCTAAACCCAAAAATTGACGAACTTCAGTTGGGGTTGTCGGTGCAGCCCAATCTTTAATAGCTTCAATCTTAGCGGGATCTACATGAACTCCTTGACTATCAATCACATGACCCAAAAATTGTACCGTCGGAATCCAAAATTCACATTTGGAGAACTTGGCATACTGCTTCTCTTGCCTGAGCAATTCTAAGATAAGCCTTAGATGCTCCTCATGCTCTTTCTCACTCTTCGAATAGATTAGAATATCGTCGATGAACACGATCACAAACTTGTCTAAGTAAGGCTTACACACCCGATTCATGAGATCCATGAATACTGTCGGTGCGTTAGTCAACCCAAACGGCATCACTTGGAACTTGTAATGCCTGTAACGGGTTCTGAAAGCCGTTTTTGGAATATCTTCCTCGCGAACTCTAAGTTGATGATACCCCGATATCAGATCGATCTTCGAATACACACTCGATCCTTGAAGCTGATCAAACAAGTCGTCGATCCTTGGCAATGGGTATCTATTCTTCCCCGTTAACTTGTTCAGCTCTCGGTAATCAATACACATACGAAACGATCCATCCTTCTTCTTTACGAATAAGACTGGGGCTCCCCAAGGTGAAGAACTTGGTCGTATGAATCCCTTTTCGGCCAACTCCGCTAATTGTTTCGACAACTCTTCCAATTCAGTAGGTGCAAGTCGATAAGGTGCCCGTGCCACGGGTGCAGCACCAGGTATCAACTCAATTTGAAACTCTACTTGTCTAGTAGGCTGGATTCCTGGAAAATCATCGGGAAATACATCCGGAAAGTCACGAACTATAGGCACATCTCTAATGCATTTCACTTTCTTCTCCTTCTCTCCTTTCTCAGAGATTTGAGCTAAGAAAAGGCCACGTCCTTTTTCCATTAGCTTCGGTAGCTTAGTGCAAGAAATGACTGCTAATCTGGATGGGCTCCTCAAACCTTTTCGATCTCCTTGTATATTTAAAATCTCCTTGCCGTAAGGCACATACACTATTTTCTCATCGCAAAGTATGTGAGCACGATACTTTGACAACCAATCCATACCAATGATGACATCGAAACTTCCTAACGTGACGGGTAGAAGATCTATATTGAAAGGGTGATTCAAGAAATTCAACGTGCAACTGCGAATGATAGTCCTAATCCTTTCTATGTTTCCGTTAGCTAACTCAACATCATATCCAATTCCTAAGGCCATCGGGGGTTTTTCTAGTAAGGGTGCAAATGTAGTGGATACAAAACTTCTATTGGCACCAGTATCAAATAGTATGGAAGCATAACGATTATTGAGAAGGAACGTATCAGTAATGATGTTCGAATCTTATCCTCTCTCATTTCCAAGTGCATACACTCTCCCATGAGCAGCTCCTGCTTCCACACGTTGGTCCTCATTGTCTTGCCGTCCACGGTTTCCTCTAGCTCCACGATTTCCATGATTATACCCATTACCACCCGATCCTTGGTTTCCTCGGTTCCATGATTCTCTACACTCATTCCTATAGTGTCCTTTCTTTCCACATCCAAAACAAGTAACATTCGCCTTACTCCTAGCTTCGGGAGTAGCTTGTACCATAGCAAGGGGTCGAGCTCTACAATCCCTAGCTACATGTCCTCTCCTTGAGCAATTCTGACACATCACAGTGCATTGTCCAGTATGATTCTTGTAGCAACGACCACACTTGGGTGCATCACCATTATGGTTCTTTTTATTTCCATCCCCAATAGCATAAGCTTTAGCAACAGCTTGTCGCTTGTTTCGGTGATCATTACCCTTAGAGTGATGGTCTCTCTTTCTTTTCCCATTCTTGTCCTTCTCAGCTCCTTCCAATTCCAACGAATCCATTAATTGTTGAGCGATTGTGATGGCCTCATGAATATTTGCAGGTCTAGCAGCAATTACATCATTCCTTTGAGCCACAGGCAACCCATCGGTATACCGCTCAATCTTTTGAGTCTCGATCTTAACCATATCTAGGCATAGCAGGGCTAACTCTTGGTAACGACGATTGTAAGTCGCCATGTCAGTACCCTTCACTTTGTGATTCCAGAACTCAATCTCCAACTTCTTAACCTCATTCCTTGGGCAGTAAGTCTGAATCAGAAAAGACTTAAATTGCTCCCAAGTCATAGCATAAGCCACATCACTCCCAACCGAATTTCGGTAATTGTTCCACCAAGTTAATGCTTCATCCTTGAAAGTAAAAGAGGCAAACTTTACCTTTGCATTCTCCGCACAGTTGCTGACATTGAACACTGACTCAGTTTTCTCTATCCACCTGACCAGGTAGACCACTCCTTCAGTTCCACCAAACTCAATGGGTCCACAGATTCGAAACTCCTTGTAGTTACATCCATTAGTACGAACAGGTGGAAAAGTTCCAGCAGAGTTGTTGGACTGATTCGACTCAGCTAGTAGCTCAGCAACTCGTTGCTCCACAAGTTGATTGATCATGGCTTGATCCATAGCAGGTGCATTCGGTGGCGCATGATCATTGTCTCCCTGAACATCAACATTTTGATTCCTGTTGTTGCGATTGGTGGTGTCCAGGTTGTCGGGAGTAGGGGTTTCAACATTTCGAGTAGGACGGCGTCCTCGGCGACCAGGGGTAGTCGCGGTAGTTCTAGTTCGGGTAGCTTTGACAGGGTTTCATCATACAGCCATTGATCAACATAATACCAACACGATATGAACCGCGCAATGTGAAACACAATTCTCCATGTACGCCAAAAACCCTAGGATATCATACGAAATCACCATCATCCATACAAGTAGCGATCAATACATCGTTCCATACTACCAAAAGACATAATAGATATTAATTGTTCCATACAAGACGAACGTACAATCCGAATATCATGACATAAGAGATATAATAACTGGCTCTCCTAGCCTAGTACTCACTAGCTTAGGTAGCAACGTAACAACACAAATCCAAATCGATCTAGCCACGATGCTGGCGTAGACTTCTCAACTCTGATCTCAAACCATCCAAATCTCTCCATAACGATCCCAACTCAACACTGTGTGTATCTCTGTCCCTCTTGAGGTCTGCAACCTCCTTCTCTAACTCTACGTTCTTCTGCCACATCCTGCGATCTGCCTCGCGAGCCGTGAGGAAACCTTTTTGCAGATTCTCTATCTGCTCATGTATCTCCATTATACCTCTCCTAATCGCTGTAGTCCTACCCACGACAGTAGTCAAATCAACTCTTAACTCAGCAATAAACTCAACAATAACCATCTTAAGTCGATCAACCATCTGCGAGGTCTAATGTTAGTCTAATATATTATTTAAATAAATCATCGAGGTTTATCAAATCTGTCGACTTGGTAACCCTCCACAATTATTTACTTAATATATCACTCCAAGAGTATACCCAAAACCTAAGTCACATAGCACGTAGGGTACTATATGGTAAGTATCAAAGTTTAATAAATTCCCTAGATATATCGTCAAGCTTACCAAATTTGTCAACTTGGCAAACCTCGCGAGATATTTAGTAATTCATTATTCCCGAACACATACCACAACCTATGGGCGTCGTAGGATACAATGCCCATTAATATACTCATTTTATATAACTAAATAGATCATATTTAATCCGTCGATCAAATAAGTTACGTAGTTATAGAAAATGTTTGTATTAACGTGACATATCCGTGACAAGCACAAAAATCAAAAAATAAATAATATGGCCCACTTGGACTCAAGTGACAACAATCCCGTATAACTCGAAAGTTTCCTCATTTTATTTTCCAAAAAGTGCTTCATTTAATGTATTTATTCAACTTTAATTATATCGGCATTTATAATCGTTTTATCACAATGACGTTCCCGACATTTATTACACTACTTTCATAGTATAATATATATCGTCACGTTATTATAATATTACTCGTGATCGTTTTATCTTTAATATACGCACTTATATAGTTATAAATACGTTTTCACGTCTATATACTTATATAAACGTTTATATTATTAATAATATTATTACGAGCTTTCATTATTAATTTTTGATTATAAATAAATCTCGAGTTATATAGATGGTCACATGTCCGAGTCATCACTCTCGGCTCATTGTCCAAGTCCAAGTAATAATAACCAATCATAAATAAGTAATCCATCTCCGTCAATCAAGACCCATATCACGTGCTACAACAATAGGGTCCGACTACGGCACCCGACTAACCTATCTCCGTCATTCTAAGTGACCGTCTCACAATCGGTCCCCATTTACCTCTCGTCAACAAAAACTCCAATAAACATTACAACAAGCCCATGTCGAGACCACAAGGTCTCGGCTCATCTACTCCTTCTTGGCCCAAGGTACAACTCCAACAACAACAAAATTACAATAGCAACAAGGAAAAATAATCAACAAGCAATAACAACAACACAATGGTCACGAATAAAATCTGGTCGAACCCATCATGGGTCTCGACTTGAGTACACTAGCCACGAGACAAACCCCGAGACCACAGGGGGTCTCGGTTAGGCTCCATCGAGCCACAAACAAACCAAACGGACCACTTGGGTCGTCAGCCACAAAACCAAACAAAATCCATGAATGTTTCCACAACCCAAGAATCATCCAAACACTAATTACTAGTACCAAAGAGGACCAAAATTAAGAAACCCAAATGATGTATATCAAAAACATAAAAAATGAGCCCGGAATACCACAAGTCGAGGGTGAAACCCTCGGCTAGGATGTCGACCACGCAAGGAAACAACAAGAAACATCAAAACCCGGATACCAAACTTGTTAGAAATCATGTTTCATTCAAAAACCCATATATATCTTTCATTTCTATTCAAAAACTCGCTCAAATATTCTTTCCCGTGGTTCATTAGCCACGTTTTTTTATAAAAATATGAGTCACCATGCTTGTGACTCGTCTTACCTTCAATATTGCAAGAAAAGATCACGATCAATCTTCAAAAATCAAGAAAACTCGAGCTTAAATTAGTAGATCTAATAGATTTAGTGATGGGGGTTTGTTTGAAAGTGTTTTTAGGTGGCGGTGTGGGGTGGTCACGCGGCGGCAGCCGTGGCTAGATGGTGGTGGCTAGGGTTTTGATAAGAAGAAGAAGAAGATAAGAGGGAGAGAGAGATATTAGTGAGGGTGTTGGTGTGTTGTGTTGTGTTTGTGCCAGGAAAAGGTCACAAGGACGATTTTTATATAAAAAAATGATAATAATAATAATAATAATAATAATAATAATAATAATAATAATAATAATAATAATATGGGTAAGGTAACTAGGTGTAAAATACACGGACCAAAACCCGTAACTTCTCAAAATGTTTCGACATTCTCAAACCAAGCTCGTTCCCAATAATTTTAAAAATCTCACGATTCGTTCATAAATGAATATATAGTCGAACCATAAATTCCAAACATCAAATTTAGTTAGGTTATCTAGTGCCGGAGTCAACGTAGTGCCAAATAGACGTCACAACAATAATTCGCGACATATATTCCATATCCAATCAATAATTCGAATGAAACTCCACATAAAATTTCATAATTCCACATCACGTGTTTAAATTTAACATAATCCACTGAAAATAAATTTCAAACATTTCGTATCATTAAATTTCAAAGTAATGCGGGTTTTAAAATAGCTCACTAATTTGTCAGTTGTCACAAATGTAAACATTAAATTTTAGAGATTGACGTGATATATATGATGGGGTAACATTCCAAGGTGCATAACTATGCGCTATACCTCGTAGATCACCCAAAGGAACAAAGCTATGCCCCCGGCCAGTCCCCATAAAAGCATAAAAGTTAGACCTATCACAACTTCTAGTTGGAATCCTGGTGAACACGTTACTACACAAGGATTAAGTATAGGGAATCCAATTCCCTCTAGAAGGTTTTAAAAGTAATGTACTAGGTACCCTTCGAGAGTCCTCCATTGTATGCATTCAAATCAAAAGTCATGAAATTCAATTTATTAAAATTAAAGAAAACGTGTAACCCTCGGGGTAGGGTGGCGGGTGAGTTAAAGGAGCTGGAAGCTAGAGATAAGGGCAAGTATATAAGTATTGATCAAAATCGCAAGCATAGATGGAAATGGAAGCTTGATCAAAAGGGTGAGTTTTCAGTGAAATCTTTGTCCCAATGGATTTAGCATCGGCGTGTTAGGAGGGAAGCGGGTAGTACTAAGACAAAATGGAACACACTTGTGCCTAGGAAAAAAGTCAATGTTTTCATTTGGGCGTTAAATGGTAGAATTCCTGTCTGAAATGAGCTTGACAAGAAAGGTATAAATATGGACTCGCTACTTTGTCCATGTTGTGAAAATGTATTAGAATATCCGTCGACCATTGTTTAATTAGTGTTGTGTAAGAAAACTCTATATATTTGGAAAAGGATTTTTCTTGGTGAGGATATATCGTTCTAGTGGATGCCTTTATAAGCATTCAGGGGTGCTCGCCGGGTAAGGAAGCAGAAGTCTTGTGGCACGTGGTGATATTGGTGGCTGTTTACTTTATTTGGAAAAGTAGGAACATGAAGGTTTTTAAAGGGAAGACGGAGAATGGGTTGAAACTGTTCAAGGATATACAACTAAAGGCCTTTGAATGGATCAGTAGGAGGTCAAAAACGTGGAACTTGCAGTGGGAAAATTGGCTTGAGAGACCATATAATTGTGTTTGAATTGTTGCTGATGGTGTGTGAATTTCACGTGTGTCGCGCGTGCAGCACATGGGTTTAATTTTTTGTTTGGGTAGTGATGGTGGGGTGGGTTTATTAGTCTTACAGGAGCATTAACTTTTTACTTAAACCATAAATCTCATGTGGTGGGTTCTGATCTGTTTGTATTGATGGTGAGGAGTGTTTAGTTTTCTGCTTGTGTTTTTAGTCTCCTAGTGTTTTGTCGCATGAGAAGTCCGTTCTTGTAATTTCTTTGTTAGGTTTTGATATAGAGTTTTGCTTATCGAAAAGAAAAAGAAAACTTGTAACCCAAAGATTTGGAATCATGTGCATTTTAGGAAAATCAGTCTCAAAGGCGGAAGGTCGAGGCTTTTTGGAGAAAAGAGGGTTTTTACAATCCTAAAATTTTGAGTGTCATATGATGTATATAAATAGATATTATTATACTTCGAAGAAATTATTACTTTGACTCCTTTGAATTAGATTATATCCAGATTTCCCTAAGAGCTTTAAGCCGTGATGCAAATCTATACATTTTTTTTTCTTTTTTTCTTTCTTTCGAAGCAACAAATATTTTATTGATCACAAAAATCCTTTATCGAGAAGCTATATGGATACAACTAAAATGGAAAAACAAGCACCAATTAATAAGTTAACAGAGAGCACGATTAGGGACGCAAGAGATAAATGGATTTGCAACCCACCGGATACGAATCTATGCCTATACGAATGGTCATCAACTCACCATTCATGTTAGTTAGGATGAACATTCTAGTGATCAAGACATGTATCTTGAAATAGGCAAGCAATTCTTTCCTTGCAGCGAAAAAACATTTTACTTGCACTTTGACTTCTATTTTCACCATTCGTAACCTAACAGCCGTAACAATGGTTGAAAATTTTCATCGATGGTGGTGAAAATACCACTAATAGGAGGATCGAAAAGATCGTCGTCAAAAAGAACGACATATAGTCTTGCAACTACGAAACTAATCCAGTTTTTTTGTTTCTTAAGTTTACTTTGTTGACCAAATTCCGAGCAAATTTCGTTTCGGGAGTGTTAAAGGTAATTGGTAGTTTGGTACAAGTGCAAGAGATCTTTAGTATCGAGCATGAGAATAGTTTCATGCTTAAGTTAGACTAGACGAGTAACCGTATATAGCAATGGGATTTTATAGCGGCAGATAGTTTCATTGATAAAAAAAGTTTGTGGGTTATAAACTCAAAATAATAAATGTTTGAGGATTTGAGGATTAAACATAATGTTTTAAAACCCGCTTCGACCCGGACGGTTCAACCGGTTGAAACCGTTCAGGTCGAAAAAATGGGTCAAATTAACCGGTCAACCCGCCTGGTTAGATAAAAAAAAAGGGTCAAATTAAACCGATCAACCCACCCGGTTTGAAGCGACCTGGGTCAACCCGGTTTTCGATATGTATTAATAGTGTGTTAATCGTTTCCAGCTTTTCACGTGCTTTTTTTTCAAAAATAATGTAAATTTCCTTAAATAGATTACTGAATTTTTAAGTTTGCCAAAATTAAGTTTTTTATTTTTCATTTTGAATATTTTCTTTTTATAGATAGTAGAGATAATTTTTTCCTCATCAATTCAAGTCAACTTCGAGTACTTAATATAGAAGTAGTCGTCCAGCAGTGCATCACATGAAGATCAAAGGTGTAAACTTGAACACTGGTTTTGGAAACGTGTACTATTAAATACCCATAATATAGAAATAACGCGAGTGAACAATTGTTTTTTTACAAATAAACTTCTGATTTTAAACAAACTTTACGCAATCATAATTCATACATGAACCAACTTTCATTGTAGGACTCGGGTACAAGAAGTAAATATATGCTTTGAAAGCACCTCACACGAAAACTTCATATGATTAATTATATATAAAGCTATAATTCTAACGATCATGACGGAATTACCAATAGAAGCAGGAAAGCTAATGTACTTTTACGTCATTTCTTTTCCTTAATTTCACCATCAAACCGTACTCCAATTGGAGGATTACGGAAGGCTTTAGGGTAAATGGCTGTCGTCCTTCCATCACTTCAACTTTGTAATTGTATAAAACTGTGGCTGCCACTAATTTCATTTGAATTAAAGAGATTTTCTTACCTAAGCAAGTTCTTGGCCCTGCATGAAATGCTGTAAAGTTGTAAGATGGTACATGCTTGATTCCTCCTTTTGGCAAGATCCATCTCTCTGGCTTGAATTCCAAACAATCTTGTCCCCATATCGTCTCCATCCGTCCCATTGCATATGGATGTAGCAATACTTTGGTGCTTGAATTAACTCGGTGACCGCTTGGCAAAGTATCTTCTTTAATAGGAACTTTGGGGTTTATAGGAACCGGAGGAAATAGCCTTAATGCTTCACATAAGGCTGCATGAAGATAAACCAAGTTTCCGAGCTCATTTGCACCAAAGTGTTTCCATTCCTCACCTTCTTTCATTCCTAATTGTTCATGAATCTCTTCAAGGATCTTGCTTTCTGCTACAGGATTTTTGGCAAGGAGATAAAAGAACGAAGTAAGTGCTGAGCTTGTCGTATCTCTCCCTGCAACCATGAGACTTAATAAAGTGTCTTTGATAAATTTATCTGGGTTACCAGAAGTACCAGTTTGATCCTTGTATTCCCTCATATATCCTGTTATTAAGGTTAGATCCTCTACTTGTTCATCATTTGCCTTTGTTTCCTTTTCTCGCTTTTCATTTATAAACTTGTAGAAAAGCTCATCACTTAGCTTGAGAGCATCAGTCATGTGTTTCTCGTTGCCAATTTTAAGTCGGTTTAGGAACTTCCAATAACATTTTGGGAGGTAATGTCGATTGAAGATAGTCTCTTCTGCCTTGGTGAAGGCTACTTCGAAGTCATAGTGAGGAAGTTCAACTGTTAAGGTTTCAGGATCGTAGTCTAGAAGTAAACTCACGATACCATCAAAAGTTAGCCTCTGGAAGATACTTTGCAGATTGGTCACGGATCCTCGTTCAGACATGAACTCAAGAACCGGCATAAGTTTTGTTTCTACATAATTCCACATGGTTTTCTCCACAAGCTTCAGGAATTTGTCGTCTTTGAAGAGTGACATGGTTGTTTTCCTGTGCAATTCCCATAACTTGTTGTCACAGTTGAAAACACCATCACCAAGGATATCAAACATATCTCTAAACGATTGACCTTTCGGGTAATTGTGAAAGTTGGTGGTTACTATATAGTGAAAGTTGGCTGGATCACTAGTGAAAAGGAGATCTAGGTTGGAAAACCAAGGGCCTTTGTACAGAAATGTACCATCATTCTGTTTCAAAATGCTGGTGGTATAGTCGTGAAAATAATGGTAATACCATAACAAGGTAGGGGTCATACCAAATATAGGCCATTTGGTGGGCAATGAGGATCTACGAATTCTGAAAATGTAATAAAAATAAAGCGAAACTAAGAATGTGAGGGAAATGATTATAACATGGAATTGAAGGAATGCCATAGCGAGTGTGCAAATGTGCATGCATGTTGTATTTGGTTATTGGTTTTTTATAGACATCTTTTATGCAATTAATATGGGGAGAGACGGAGAGTTAACGTGAGATTTTTTTTTTTTTTTTTTTTTTTTTTTTTTTTTTTTATTTTTTTTTAAGTTGTTAAATGAGAACTAATTTATACAATTAAAAAAAACATTGATAAATAACTATTTTAATAATGATACAAAAAGATAAAATATTAATACAAATTAACATTTTAGCAACTAATAACCAAAATACACAAAAGAAAATGATTATTGATATGTAATTATAAATTTTACCAATACATCAAATTCTCAAACAGTTGATATATACATAAACTAGTACTAGAACGGTACCCGCGCCATGCGGCGGCGGGTACCTATGACTATATTTTGTGTTATTCGGTTATTCGGTTACACATTTAGTTGTTTTTATGCTTTATAAGTAGAGATGGTAGAGATAGTTAAGCCAAATAATTTTAGTTTGAACAACCAACATGCTTCCTAATAAATTTCCTAACCAACTTGCTTCCTAACAAACTTGCTAACCAACCTGCTTTCTAACAAATTAATTTTAAAATCTTTCTATAATAAGCAAGTAAAAGTCAAAATTTTAAGCCTTTCTAATTATAGAATTGTCGCAAATGCATTATATAGTAGTATAGATACTTAATACACAAATAAACTGATATACACACTAAATCCTAATACACATTACACGTCAAATAAAAGTATATCATCAAGGCTTCGTCAATTTAAAAATAATAATAATATAAATAAATAAAAAAACCATCAAAACTTTAACAATTTTAGTTGTAATTCATTAAGTTTTTATTTGGGTGAAAGTTACAAATTACCAATGTACTTTTTAATTTGTGCCGACTTGAAACACATACTATTTTATTTAAGGGCTTTAACAACGTACTTTTAAATTCTGTTCCGAGATAACCAATATAACCCTGAAGTGACTATACTACTACCCTTGTACGGCCACTAGTCCTTTTGCATCGTTAGTCATTTATACTAGCGGCTGTTAGTCCTTTTGCACGTTTTCGTTCGTTTTTGTATGTTTTCGTATGTTTTTTCAAGTTTTCGTCCATTTTTACAAGTTTTCGTCTATTTTTACACGTATTTTGTAGCTTTTACCTTCTTTATTTTTGTATTAAAGTAACGTACTGTCTTCTTTAATGCAAATTAAAAAGAAGAGTCGTCATTTAAATAAAGCTTCTGTATTTTATCGATGCTAAGAGAAATGTTACCATATCGATCTTGGTTCTAAAAAAAGACTCTGGAATTCAGTTTATACCCAAAAATAAAATACTGTAAATCCAGTTTATTAACAATGGAATTGCAGAACATTAATCTCGAAATGAGGATTGTATGTTGTTTTACAAGACGATTATTTTTTTAAATGATTGTTTATTGATTTATCAGTATGACTTCTAATGATGTGATTGGTTAATTTAGAAAAGTGATTCTTCAAGAGAAGTTTTCTTTCTTTTACTTCATAATATTTCGCGTAGTTGACATGTCATTGCAAATCCTTTGTGATGATCTATATTATAGAAATCCATTTGCTTAGAAAATTCAGTTAGTTATTATATTGATATCGTTGTTTGTATAGATAATCGTTCTTTTATAGCCATCCAATATTGTACAACGTTTTATTGGTACTGTTTTTAGGTTAATTAGGTGTTCACTTATAGAAGCACGTTATTCATGATCAAATTAATTTTGGCCCATGTGACAATTTTGGCCGTATAGTAACTAACATTGATTTTCTTCACGTAACTAGCAAATAATGTTCTTTCCAATTACGTCTAGTTTTAGTGTAAGTTTCAGTTTTGATCTTCTGATTTCTCTCAAATAAGGATTTTAAAAAGCACAACTCTTGAGATTATTAGTAGTTTTATCTTTTATAACCATAAGGCTGTCAAATGTAAATTTTGGTTAGCCAAAAACGTAATATCAACAATCCTCTTAAGGAAGAAATGTTTATAACAGATGGCTATATAATTATGTTTGTAGCTCATCCCTCTCTTTGTCTCTCACCCTCTTTCATATATATTATTGGTTCTAAATTGGTTTATCAAATAAAATACTCCGTACTTCTTAGTTAATAATAATAATAATAATAATAATAATAATAATAATAATAATAATAATAATAATAATAATAATAATAATAATAATAATAAAAAAGTGAAGTTTATAAAAAAAAAAATAAAATAAAAAAAATAAAAAAAAAAAAAAAAAATAATAATAATAATAATAATAATAATAATAATAATAATAATAATAATAATAACATTAATAGTAGTAATAATAATAATACACGCGTAAATCTTCTTTTGTCAAAACAGGCAAAAAATAACGGAAACATCACACGCCTCTTCTTGTAGAGAATAAACAGTATGACCCAAAGTCTCCCTCCCTTTGGTCCAGTTTTGCAAAAGATGATGGTTACAATATCACTTAATTTCGTCAGAGCAACGTACGCGGAAGTTAGGATGCATTAGTTAGTTTTGGTTTGTACATATGTTGGGTAAAGATTTCAATCATCGGCAAGGGCGGAGGAGGTAAGGGGACAAGTGGGTGTTAGGCCTCCCCAACCTGTCCAACTACTTCACTTATAAGTAAGCCCAAAGCAAATATTTCAAACAATTTGGCCAATTGGCCTCCCTTTTACTCAACCATAAATAAAGACACCATAAAATATAAACATCCTTAGTGCTCATTAAGGACCTCAATAATAAGGATAAAAGCATGCAAGTGTAAAAGTGTGTATAGACATCAATGTATACTAACATAAAAGCATAACACAAGTACAAGCATGCAACGAGTATGGAATGAGCTTTTGCTATACATTCCTACATTTTCATCCTATAAATCCTCCTACACTCACAATAATATTATATATATTTTTTCACTTATTCTCTCTTTGCATCAAAACCATCAATTCTGCCAAGTGACAAGATCTTGTGAGTAGGATACTTTATATGCTTAAAATGTAAGAATGTTTAGCATTTTCCTTATAGAATATAGACATGTAAGAATAAAGACATAAAAACATATAAAAGCATCAAGAATTGAAGTTATTAATACATATAAGAAAAAGGACATACAAGCATATATAAACATCAAGAAGTTAATAAAACATATAAGAAAAAAGGGCTTACGAGCATGTATAGTATAACTATATCTACAAGGGGTGTGGCAAAACTTGCATATATATTTAGCGATGTCAACACCTAAAAGTTTAAACACATATGTATACATATGGCTACTAAATCACCTAAAATTCTAGAAGAAAACTACCATGCAATAAGGAAACCCGATTATGGTATATACTACTTAGTGATATTTATCATAAAAGTTACAGATACTCTTGTATATAATGAAGTTAAACCACATACTCATGCATAGAAGAAAAGTTAAACCATGGTAGAAAAATGTCCAAGTATTTAGAGGTAATTGCATTTTTGGTCCCTGTGGTTTGGCCAAATTGCAGGTTTGGTCCCTAAAACTTTGAAAGTGCAGCGATAGTCCCCATTTTGAAGTTTGGATTGCATTTTTGGTCCCTGGATTAAGTTAAATGACTAAAATTCCCTTTATCTCCTTCAGAAAAAGACAAGGTTAATTTGGTAATTTCACACCAAAAAGGACCAAAAATGCAACCCAAACTTCAAAATAGAGACTATTGGTGCACTTTTAAAGTTTTAAGGACCAAACCTGCAATTTAGCCAAACCACAAGGACCAAAAATGAAATTAACTCAAGTATTTAAATAGATGATTAAATTATAAATAGAAGACATAGAATTACAACATCGAAAATATGAATCATAATAGTTACAGATACTCTTACATATAATGAAGTTGAACCACATACTCATGCATCGAAGAAAAGTTGAACCATAGAAAAATGTCCAAGTACTTAAATAGATGATTAAAGTATAAATAGAGGACATAGAATTACAGCATTGAAAGTTGAAACACTTAGTAAAAATATTTGTTAAATCACATTATACCAACATCCACCCCTCTCTCTCTCATCCTCCCCTCTCTTTCACACACACAAAAATAAAAACACCCTCCGATCACTTAATATATTCCGGCGGTCGGTCTCGGCCGACCGTCCGGATCTCCTTTTTACTTTCCTCTCCTTTAAATAAATAAGAGTTTTGCCCACAGATCTGTCATCTCCTATCTCCGATGCCGCTGTTGTCGCTGCTGCCACTGATGTTTCTGCTCAGATCCGTTGGTCCGTCATCGACGGCTGCTGCTGTGTAGGGGTTTGACTTTAGATCTGTTAGGCTTTTGTTAGGCTCCTTTAAGGATGCCTAGTTTTATCTTGTTAGTATGTATTATGTACTTTGTGTACTTTTGTCAAGCTACACTTTATATGGTTGTATCAGTCAAAGCTCACTCGGGTGATTCCCCCCACCTTTGAATGGTGTTGCTGTAGGTTGTCTCAACTATTTGGTGTATGTCTTGTTTGGCTTAACTTGTTATGTTTCGATGTAACTTGTTATGTTGTATCTTCCTCCATTTGTGAGGTTTGTAATGAAATGAATCCTTTGTTCAAAAAAAAAAAAAAATACATACATACATAAAATATCTAAAGCTTTTGTAACCGATATGATGCTAGAACGAATCACAAATAAACAACTAAAAAGTTTACTCAATAAGAGCTAGAAGATGTCAAGTAGTGGATGAATAAAAATAATGATGAAGTTTCAATTTTTTGAAGGGATGATGCTAAAAAATCCCTGGTTAACAAAGGGCTGAGACTATTTACAATAAACTTTTCTGTTTTCTTATCTAGACCAGTGCAATTAGTATTTTTTTGGACAACTAAAATCTGCAAATGATAAGTGTGACTTTACGGATTACAAGATGGGGCAACTTGTGTACTTTTTAGGCAACTGGTATATTTTTGGACAACCGGCGGCCCTGATGTCGGACACTTGGCGTCATATGGTTGGCTAAAATCGAGTTGCCAAGACAACTGGTCTAGATAAGGAAACACAAAAGTTTAGGTCTAGATAATCTCAGCCCTTGGGCAATTGAGGCATTTTTGGAATTATCATTTTTTTTAATAAGATATACTCTCAAAATTTTACGCTAATTGGTCAGGACCCTCCTTTGCCCTCACTAAGTTTCGCCGTAGGGCGTGCTAAAGCACAACCCTGAATAGTTCCTGTTGATATATCCAGAGGTGTTCATTGGTTCGGTTTTTGTGTTTGTGAGTTGTATGGTTCGAGTTTATCGTTTTGAAAATTTTTAAAGTCAAAACCAAAACCAAATCATACCAATTATAGAATGAATAAAACTAAACCGTACACCAAATTAGAATTCAGTTTGGTTTCAGTTAAAAAACAAAAAACCAAATTCAATTAAACATAAAAATATAATCTAGATATCGTAAATAAAAATCTAAAAGTTTAGAAAAAATAAACAAATCAAAAGGTCTCACAAACTGATAAAGTAAATCAACAAAACACAAGTGTAAAAAACCAAAAGGTTTCATCAACTAAAACTTCCAGTCCGGTTTTATACAGTTTCGGCCTTGTTTATTTTTCGGTATATTCGATGTCAAAACAAACACTGAACACCCGTAGATATATCAAGTTTGTCCAAGACTATGTCGCATCTAGTTTTTTAAGGTTTGTCAACAAAGACATTCAAACCCATAATAAAAACGGGTAGCATGCATCACCTTTTAACTAAAGCTAAAGCAGAACCATAAGACCCCCCAATGCTAGTTATGTCATCTAACAAAACAACAAAGTGGCAAACTGGAACACAATGCCATGGCGCGTCACTAACTGGTTGCAAGATGAAATATCTAAACACTCCATTACATGCCTTAACCACGATTACAGTATGTTAAGCATAGGCATCTAAAGTCTAAACATTTGAATAAATTGTTGTTGACTTGTTTATAGACATATCACCTTCGGGGAGCAGCTCTTTCTCATTTATCTATACTACTATATAATGTATTTAGGACATCTATAATTAGAAAGGCTTAAAAATTCAGACTTTTACTTACTAATTATGGAAACAACCACCTCTAACAATCGCCTCAACAATTTATAACCACCTCAACAACCACCCCCAACAATTTATAACCACCTCATCAACCACTTTCCACCACCCCACCTCCCTCATCTTCACCCCAACAATCCGCCCCCGCATAGCGCGGGCACCTTTCTAGTAAACTAAAATGGTGGAACACTTTTTTTACGATAAATCAAAACTACCAGCACCTCAGTCCTCAGTCAAGATCTGCTCCATCTATACCATTTAATTTATAACGGATAATTCCATAAATACCCAATATAAACATGAAAATGCCATATATACCCAAAATAGATGTTTTAAATGCATGATGTACAATGTATTTATAGCATGTTTTGGGTAGATATGTCATTTGTGTTTTAGTCGGATATCTATAAAGAGTAAATGCCCATTCTTGAAATCTTTCTTGAAAACTTAAATTAATGTAGTTGGCCTAAATTGCCCCTACGTATCTCTTTTTTTTGGGTAAAAGGTCAACGACCCGATAAATATATTACTCAAAAAAGCATTTAAGTACAACGGATATGGGTGAATCCCATATCTTAGCCCGTTACATAGGCGAAAAGCTTACATAACAAGATACTTCCTATTTTCCAAACAAGAAAACAAAACCACTAACTACATGATAACAAACGACAGACAAAAATATAACTACTTCCTACGACCTTGGAGATTAAAGTCATACTTGGCCTTAAGAGCATCCAAATTCCCTGGAAGATCATAAAATTGCTTCGAATAATCATCATAGTCATCAAACTCATCTTCACGCTCATGACCACCACCAAAGAGATTTGCTGATTCATCAAACGTGTTAAGGACCTCATCATCATCACTATCAGAAACCACAACCTGGCCCACCTTTAAAAATGGGTTAACCCTCTTTGTGGAAGAGGTAGGCGGAACAGGAAGACCATCATCATCCACAAGAGTAACTTTCCCATCAATAAGTAGCTTTTCAAGCTTATCAATTTTCTCAACTAGAGGAGGAGAAACTTCCTTAGTCCCCATTGAATCACTCACAAGCGGTTCTTGTGATGTAGTACTAGTCTTAATCGACTCATCCTCATTAACTTCCATTGTACGACTATCATCCACATCCTTGTAGGTGTCATTAGTAGGAATACCAAAACCATCTGTATCATCCATATTAAGCGCATCAAACTGATTAGATGTAGTGATCTTCGTACCACTGATACTAGCCACATCAGAAGCATTCTTCTTAGCAACAGCAACTTTCTTAGGTTCAGGAGGAGTCTTTTTGGGTTGGTAATGAAACTGCTTACCCACAACAGGTTTAGTAAAACCTCCTTGACCCGGCTTTGTTGAACCAACTTGCTTTCCCTTCTTCTTAGTGTTAACAGTCTTGAAACCATCACTGACATTCATAGTAGGTTGAGCAGGAGGCACCACAACTTTAGGACAATCCACCAAATTATGACCAAAAACCTTACACTTATCACATCGAGGCGGTTTCCATTCATATTCAACACGAATCTTCTCAATCGTCGAACCCATACCATCAAGTAAAGGTATCTCAACAGTGAGGCTTTCCCGAAGCACCTCATCCGATTTCACTTCAATCATACACCTAGGAAAACTACTCCGACCCCAAGATTCCCTGCACATTTGACTAGTAAAGGCATCTATTTTGGGCGTACCAATCAATGTAGCAAGAAGACTAAGCCCGTCATCCGAGAACATAGCAAGAGGGACATCATGGAATTTAACCCACACTGGAATGTTAGTCAAATCCTCTTTAAGCAGATTGGTATTCAATGTCCATGGTTTAAGAATAATTGGTACATTACGAATCAACCAAGGACCATTGTCAAGGACATCATCAACACCTTTCTTCGAATTGAACTTAAAGAAGAAGAACCCCTTTGCATTCATCATTACCCTTTGTAACCCGTACTTTGCCCACACATTGCGTACATAGTAGTCAACAACAAGAAAAGCAAGGCGTTGCCCAAGAAAATACCCATACAACGTATTCTCAAACCTATTGTTTACCTCTTCAACCACTTTCATAGGAACAGAAAAATCCACATCATTTGATATCTTGCTACATTCCAGCTTACGGAAATTAGATAAGTGTTTCTTAGGTTCATAGGAAGTAGCACTCGCATATGATGTAGACGGTAGCTTCAATTCATCCACACCAACCTTATCAGCACCAACAACCCCATGTGAATTCGTATCAACCGTTTCAGTACTAGGAGCATGGTAAGCAGCCCCATATGAGTCATTTGTGGGAGATAAGCTCAGTTTTCCAGCCATATTAGCAACATTAACTCCATCACCATCAGGAAGATTACAATCATTGCCATCATTAACCATTGAAGGAGAAGCAAGTGAAACCGGCTCCACTTGCTTAGGCACATCATTAGAGGAACTCAACACAGTGTTACTAGGAAACCCTTTTTCCAACTCTCTAGTCTGATCGACCAAGCTAGGTACATTAACATTCATACTACCCTCCTTACTAGCAACCTTTTTTCCACTACTACTAGAAACCAGAAACCCCTTATTCATCTCGTACAAAATCCAATAACACAATCACCACCAACGAAGGAACCAATCATGCACAAATCAAACAGAAAGATAAAACCCTAATCGCAAGATAAAACCCTACGTATCTCTTAATACACCTTAAGCTTGATCAATTCTGAATTTGACAACTTGTCAAAAACAAACTATATTCCTTTTAGAAACACACGCTTTGCATTTGAAAAAACATTTGCTTTCCATTAAAGGTCGAACCAGAATCACGATTTCGCAAGTATAATTATTTGCCGCGCGCTATACACCGTCGCTTTGCGCGGGTATACTTCTATTTTTCTCAAAACGTATGCAGGACGAAGTGGGAATTGAAACTGCCCAAAACCTAAAAATTGTACTTAAGTTCAAGAATTTCACATAAAATACTCTCGACGTCTAATTAATATATCAACTGAATATGAGTCTTTGAGCAAACTGACTGACTACCAAAATTTAATAAAATATTTTTGAAAAAAAAAAATGCTTGTCCAGAGTTAATTATCTGACGACGCGTATCTGTGCAGCTCAAGTGATGCTATTGCTTTCACAAGCGCCTTGTATGTGTTGACAGTACTTTAGGACATGTTTTGTTGAATGTCATAGTTGCATGACTTGAACCTGCAAAAAGTGAGCGAACACATAATATAATGAACAAATAGTAAATTATTTGTTAGTAATGATTAGTAATTTGCTAGCCAAAAATATATAACATTTAGTTTTGTCTACTCCCCAGCCATATTCATTAGCAAAATCCGTAATAAAACACAAAGAAAATAGGTTGCATGAATACGAAGAATGGTGATAAACAAACACATGTGGGGAAAAGCTACAAGAAGCAATATGGTTTAGAAAAACCGTGTTTTGATATTATGAAAATCACAAGTAATCACAACATATGATACGCGTCTGTGATCCAATCCAATCAGCTAAACATGACCAGAAGAGACTAACAGCTAACGGAATTACACACACGTATAAGTTTATCCGATTGTAGTAACTCAATTGAATGAAAGGGAAATGCCTAAATACGCAAGCTAGTATTTAATGGGAATTGCTAATCACTGCGCAGTGAATATGTTGTATTGTTGTAAAGTGGTCATCTTGTAGCTTTAAAACCAGCAGTATATTCACCCAAAACACGTCTCTGTAGAACAGAAACAAAACCCATTAAAGGGCACTGCACAGGAGGAAAGTTCCCTGTTCTTAAAGGTTCTACGTGCTCTAATCGCAGTGAGCTTCCATACATATACATCCTAGGATTCAATTGAGACCTATGTTGTATGTCGTCAGTGAAACGATCACAACACAATGTAAATGGCAGAAACAGAAGACTCTTTAGGTAGTTATAGGCTAGGAGAAGCATAACTGGAACAATTTGGAGCACTCGTATATTTGTGTGTATTCATATTACAAATTAAAATAAGGAAGCCTCAGTCCTTTTTTTAGCCTGTAAACTAATATCTTGGTGATCAAGCATGATTATAGTATTTGACACAAAATAGGAAACTCATGGTTGCCTTCCTAATCAAACAACTATGTTCCTTTATCAGGTCAATCACACATACACTAACTCCAAGCCCATGTGTGGGTTCAGGTCATATTTATCATGGAATATATATTATGTAAAAGCTAAGTGATACATTTTTTTGTAATCACATATTGCTTCAATCTTGTTAGAGAAGATTATTTGTTTGTAACCAAACATGCATATATATATATATATATTTGTTAAACTTCGAAAGAAAAAAGTAAAGCAAATAAAACTGACAAAAGATGATGCTGAGATAAATAAATTTTACTCCATAAATTCCCGGATTTTTCATTACATAGATAGGTCTTTAACTAAAATATCTAAATAACATTAAGCTCACTCAAACAGAAGGATTACTGTTTATGATCGGCCACCACCATGTCCAGGTGGGACACCATGGCCTTCACCTGGACTCGGACCAGATTCCTTGCGGTCGAGCCAACCAAATGTATTTGGGACCTTGTGACGGCCTCCACCATGTCCAGGTGGGGTACCATGGCCTTCACCTGGGCTCGGACCAGATTCCTTGCGGTCGAGCCAACCAAGTGTACTTTGGACCTTGTGACGGCCTCCACCATGTCCAGGTGGGGTACCATGGCCTTCACCTGGACTCGGACCAGATTCCTTCCGGTCGAGCCAACCAAGTGTATTTGGGACCTTGTGACCCACGCCAGGGCTAGGCACAGATCCCTTTCGTGGCATGTCAACGAGCCAACCAGGTGGGTTTGGCACTTTGTGGCCCTCGCCTGGGGGACTTGGTCCTGATTCTTTTTGAGCAAGCCAACCGGGTGGATTTGGGACACTAGATGGGACACCGTGACCCTCTCCTGGAGGGCTCGGCCCAGATTCCTTTTGTGCAAGCCAACCGGGTGGATTTGGGACACTAGATTGGACACCGTGACCCTCTCCTGGGGGGCTCGGCCCTGATTCCTTGCGGTCAAGCCAAACAAGTGTATTTGGGACCTTGTGACCCGCGCCAGGGCTAGGCACGGATCCCTGTGGCACGATTCTCAAGGCTTTGATTGAATATAAATCCTTTTGTACAACAAGTACAAAAAGAAAACAGACACTTAGCATGGTGATTTTCATGATTAAGCTAACAAAGAATTAAGAATAATGAGAGACTTATGGTTGATTACAAAGTTGCTGAAGTTCGTCAATTTATAAGCATTCTAAACTATACACAATTAATACAATTTTATTTTCTAACAGTCTATTCGAGTAACTATTCCACCAATTGCTCAAAGATAGTAAATAGTTATTAATATTTTGTGTTAAATACATTTAACGTACAACCTTTGCATTGATGAAATATATTTTGTTGATTCTGTTGATTAATTAAAATATTCTTTTATTAATTAAAAGTAACACACAAACACAGAAAAATGAAAAAGAATGCACAATTAATATGGTACTTCTTACAAACTAGATAACTACCCGTGTATAGCAACGGAATTTTTTATAACTGCAGATAGTTAGAGTGATACTTTGGCACAATATATTAACGTCAACATTAATATTTTCTTGATAATTCATTTTCATTTCAATAAAATTAACTATAAATTAAGACAATAGCAAAAAGAAGTGCATGGTTTTTGTATATTAGAGAGTAGTATGATTTTTTGAAAACTATTATTAAGTAAGTTTGTGCTAACTTGCCATTTATAATAAGGGGTATAATAAGAGAAAACATTACTCAAAATTTAAGAACTTTTAAGAGATTAAGAGATTTGATGCATACTTTATAAGTATTCAATATATACTAGGCAAGTTTTATGCTATGCACAGTGGCGGAACTTGAACAATTCTCTTAGAGGAGCCGAAATAATTTCAAGTGTAAAATGTAGTTCGGTGTTTAACAAAATAGCAATCCGATTATGGTACACTATTGTATATCCAAAACTTTACTACTTAATGAAATTAATCATAAGAGTTACAGATACATGCATATAACGAAGTTGAACCACATACTCATGCAGAGAAGAAAAGTTGAACCATGGTAGAATAATGTCCAAGTACTTAAATAGATGATTAAAGTATAAATAGAAGACATAGAATTACAGCATTGAAAATATGAATCATAATAGTTACAGATACTCTTGCATATAATGAAGTTGAACCACATACTCATGCATAGAAGAAAAGTTGAACCATGGTAGAAAAATGTCCAAGTACTTGAATAGATGATTAAAGTATATATAGAAGACAGAATTACAGCATTGAAGCACTTAGTAAAAATATTTGTTAAATCACATTATATCAATATCAATACATAAATAAAGACTAAAGCTTTTGTAACCGATGCAAGAACCAATCACAAATAAACAACTAAAAAGTTTATTCAATAAGTGCTAGAAGAAGACGAGTAGTAGATCATAAAAAAAAGGATAATGTATATGTTGATCACTCAAATTTCGCTTTTAATATATATGCCACCTAATATATATGCCACCAAGTTATTGAAATTAACTTATAGGCCTACACTGATTTTAGCCAAATTTATGCCTGAAAACTATAAAATATATATAAATTTGAAACCAGATTCTAACTTATTCAATCAATATGAATGAAAATTTTGATGTGAATTTCCGATTATACACTTAATTTAAGTGTTAATTTATATTATTAAAAGTACATTAGAAAGATAAAACTAAAAATTTCGTGACTGCTATTTTATTCGTATCACTTTTATATGTAATTAGTGTTAGGTTCATTCTTTTCCGTTTTATAATTATCCGGATTAAATTTGACCGAAACTGGTGTAAATTAAGATAACTACATAATTTGGTTGCCTATAATTGACTTTCAAAAAAATGAGTGGCATTATATGAGAAAAAGTTAAAATTTGAGTGGCATCTCTATATATTATCCATAAAAAAATGATAGATATTTTAATCTTTTATATAACAAGAAAACTCATTTTTTGTCAAATCAAGAGTTTTGATTAACCAATGAGAAAGCTCGATTTTCCAATTGAGTTTTTTTAATGGGCAATTAAGAAATCAGGCCAGGAAAAAATGGGCCAATATTGGAGTTTTTATTAAAACTCCCCAAATATAGACGTGCTGAAATTGCGGAGAAAGAAACTTAGGAGGAACCGGGTGTGATTTTTAAAACTCTGATGTCGAAAAAGTATAAAAATAAATCCGTCTCATTAGAATCGTGTTTCCAAATATAAGATGCTCATTATAAAATGTTTTAAAAACGATATTTATCATCGCTGATATTTTTTATATATTTAAATTACTTTATGTAGATATCTATTAGAATACGAATACGAAACTCTAATTCGGAGCCTATATATACTCGCTCAAGAAGAGTGTTCATCATACATTAGCCTTCTAACCTTTATATCTTCGTTTTCTTATTGCAAGAAAAACCATGTTCATGATCTCAGTTTCTGGCGTTGATGTTATGGCTGCTGAGTGCAAACATTCTGAGTTATATTTTTAAATATTGACACCAAAGGTTTTATTTATCTATTAATATTGATATTGATGATTGTAGGCATCAAGATTCGAGGTGATCGGGAGGTCAGGGAAGCTCAAAATAAGAGAAAGACATATAAAAAGAGAGAGAGAAGATAGAGAAAGGGAAGAGTGCGTATTTTATTAAGAAAGTAGGAAGAATTACACACACAAGAATGAGAGCTAAACCCTCCTAGGAAGTCTATCTTACACGCCTATCTCTACTATATTGACATAGCAAGTACATGCGTATAAATAAACTATAATACTAATTTAAATCCAATAATGTCTTCATACTTGAGGCTAACAATCTCCCCCTATATAATAACATTCGAAATAAACTTACAATGTTTCTAGCAAGTAAAAACTAAAAACAATAATAACTTTCAAAGCGCTGCCAAATCTAAGGATGAACTTTAATGCTTTTTGTTTTCTTCATGTACTTCAGCTTCGATCTCTTTCACTTGAAGGCAAACACTGTAATAAGTATAAAGGATAAATCCCCTTCCCCTCAATTCATACGTTGTGTCTTTAGAAGCTTCTTCGTACTATTCTTTTTGGCGAAGTTTCTGAATTAGCTCCCCCCACCCCCAAAACTGATATCAATTTTCTGTAGATTCAAAACTTGTTGTGTACATATCTTATGTCTTGACTTTGTGCGCACAACGGAAAATGTAGAAGATACCGTATCTTTAACTTTGACATAGCAGCTAAAACTTTTGTAAATATTGTTATACACACTTAGCAAGCTTCTATGTCTTCTTCATTGAGATAAACGTTCAAGCACGTATCTTGAGACATACAACCATCCTCTAGCTTGACTCTAAGATAAATAGGTATACTCAATGCAATGCAGAATATTCATTTGAGTGAACATGCAAGAAATCAACAATATCTTCTCACGTATGCAAAATACTTCAAACTAAGCAAACCACAAAAGTCAAAATAATAATACTTGGCGCGAATCTACCCAATGAATGTTCGTTGTCCCAGTAAATCCCTCAACAAGTACTCATAATATTCTTGCAACCGTAGATATATGAAGTTTGTCCAAGGCTATGTCGCATCTAGTTTTTTAAGGTTTGTCAAAAAGACATTCAAACCCAAAATTAAAACGGATAGCATGCATCACCTTTTAACTAAAGCTAGAGAAGAAACATAAACTCCCCCCCCCCCCCCCCCCCGGTAGTTATGTCATCTAACAGAAACAACAAAGTGACAAACCGGAACACAATGCCATGGGACATCACTAACTGGTTGCAAGATGAAATATCTAAACACTCCATTACATGCCTTAAGCATAGGCGTCTAAAGTCTAAATATTTGAATAAATTGTTTGACTTGTTTATAGACATATCACCTTTGGCAACGGCTCTTTCTCATTTATCTATACTACTATATAATGCATTTGACACTATTCTATAATTAGAAAGGCTTAAAATTCATACTTTTACTTGCTTATTATGAAAGGATTTCAAAACTAATTGGTTAGGAAGCATGTTGGTTTAGGAAGTTGGTTAGAAAAGCAGGTTGGTTGTTCAAATTAAAATTATTTACCATCTCTACCATCTCTACTTATAAAGCATAAGGACAACTAAATGTGTAACCGAATAACGCAAAATATAGTCATAGGTATCTACCGTCGCATTACGTGGGTACTATTCTAGTAAGCTAAAATGGAATGAACACTTTTTTTTATGATAAATCAAAACTGCCAACACCTCAGTCAAGATCTGCTCCATCTATACTACTTAATTTATAACGGATAATTCCATATATACCCAATATAAACATGAAAATGCCATATATACCCAAAATAGATGTTTCGAATGCATGATGTACAATGCATTTATAGCATGTTTTAAGTAGATATGTGATTGATGTTTTAGTCGGATATATATAAAGAGTAAATGCCCATTGTTGAAATCTTTAATTTTGAAAACTTAAATTAATGTAGTTGGACTAAATTGCCCTTATATATCTCTTAATACACCCTAAGCTTAATCAATTCTAAACTTCACAACTTTTCAAAAACACACTATATTAATTTTAGAAAACACACGCTTTGTATTTCAAAAAACATTCGCTTTGCATTAAAAGTCGAACCAGAATCATGATTTCACAAGTATAATTATTTAATACTATACACCGTCGCTTTGCGTGGGTAGTCTAGTTTTCTCAAAACGTATGTAGGACGAAGTGGGACAATGCCCAAAACCTAAAAATTGTACTTAAGTTTAGGGCTGAGCATCGGGCCAGATCCCGACCCGACCCGACCCGACCAGTCCCGATTAATCCCGATCCTGAAAGTCATCTAAATCGTAAAACGAATACCGACCAGAAAGTAGTCGGCTTTTTGGCCCGTCCCGACATGTCCCGAAAGTAGTCGGTTTTTGCTTTTAATTTGTCGGTTTTGGCCCGTCCCGACCCATCCCAAATCCCAAAAATGCTAAAAATCCATCCCGACTCCGGCCCTGAGAAGCTATTATTTGGTTTCGGGACTATCGGTTTATGTCGGGATCTGGTCGGTTGTCAGGAATCGGGCGGTTTTGCTCACCCCTATTTAAGTTCAACAATCTATAATACTATAAGATTCAGTCCTAAAATTAAATGTGTAATTATGAAGTTTGAGCTTTATGAGTAAGAAACAAGTTGGAGACCTTTAGTTGGCATCGAGAGTTAATTCCTGCTCATCAATGGGTTACCTGTATATCAATGCAACCATATCAACAGTCTTACATGCATATGAATGTTAGTCCTTTCGAGTGCAGCGTTGTTGTTACAATGGTTGCTCATTAATGGAGAAGTTAAATTGTGATCATAGTTACTCCTTAATGGAGGGTTTATCAACAGGCCTGCGGTTACAATTGTGTAATCTAATGAATATAAATACACTGATGTATTGTATGTATCACCATATCACCAAGAAAAATACAACTGAACGAAAAATAAGGCTCACAGCAGATTCTTACACCGCCACTGCCACCGGAACCACGACCAACATCAACTGTTACTGCCGCCGACACCGCCGAATCTTAATTTAAGAGGTGATGTTTCGAGCTTGGGTGGTTTCGTTGTTGTTTTAGCAGTTCTGATGGTGATCCAACAACCATATTCGAACAACAAACAAACTTGATGGTCAACGTAAGCTTCACACAATACAACAGCCTACAACAATACAACAATCCCATCCACTACCTAAGCTGAGACTTGAAACGAAAAAGCAAATAGAAGATCTCAGATTTGGCTTTTCATGATAAAAGATCTTTTAAAGATCTGTGTGTTATTCGAAATTTTAAAGAAAGAAGTAAACCAATATTGTTTAATTCATTCTTTGTTTCGTTTAAAGAAAACAACACAAAAAGAAACCTTACCCGAGACCGTTAACACGATCTTGGAGCCGAGTCTTTAAAGTTGTGTCTTCGTTCGAACAAAAACAAAAAAATAAGTGGTTGTGTTTGTGATTCGTCTTTGAGGGTAATAAAAGGAAAATGATTGTGCTTATTTATTGGGTTTATTGAAGAAATAACAAAGAACCAAGGGTCCTGATCTCTTTCTCATATTTCGAATCTAAGGAAAAGAATAAGAGTTCTTTGTTGGTGATTCAAGAAACAAGATTGAGAATGGTTTTTTGTTTGTGATGGGTATTTAGATCTATAACTGCTTATGAACTAAAGTGATAGATGCAGGCGTGAGTATTGAGGGATTAGGTCATGAGATCAGGTTTTGCTTATCCCATGCTGGGCCGGGTGAATTGATTTAAAGTGGGCTGTTAATGGGTCATATTTATGTCATGCCATCGACAATTGTAAACGTCTAGAAGAAAATGTACGTCTATAAATTAAAAGTACCTGTTATTGCATTTTAGATATGATAGCATACGCATAGACTTTTTGGATACCAAACAACTTGGCTACTTGAGAATTAGGTGAACAGAAACTAAATCCCCTGACCAAAAGTTTTATTAGTAGTTACACTCTATATATACTAATTATGTTGTATATGAATAGCAAAATCTCTGCTTAATATAAATGAATGATATTGATAAAAAAAACAAATGTCGCTTCACTCTGGATTATTGGTCATGTATATACAAGTCATTATAATGTCATCGGTATGAGTAAACGATTAAGGTGTTATTTGTTTAAGTTATTTAAGAAGGACGAGTTTTTGACTCAAGTGTACACGTTTTAAGTGAGGTGTTCTATGACCCTTTTCGTAGTCACAACAAATACCAATTAATGGCGGTAACACCGTAACAATTACATCTCCAAAAGTTACGTTTTACAGAGTAGTTTATTAATTTACTCGCATGCTTAACTATACTAAACCTTTTTAAACTAAAATAATATATCATCTATATTTTGTTCCAGCAAGTTGCTCATGGTGAAATTGATGCTTTGCCAACTTTAAGTAAAGTGCATTTGGCATTGATCTATTAACACTTTAACTTCATTTTCTAAGTTGAACCGCAAACCTTTTGGATCAATTATCTATAAAAGAAGGTTATTTTTCGTCAATTGCATCATACGGATTACAGGTCTTCAAATCAAGCAAGCGAAAAATTTGTGAATTATTCGTCAATTGAAAAAGCAGAGTGTCAACGATATTAAATTAGAGGACTCAATCTTATAGTATTATAGATAGATATATTAGAAAATGATGATAACTTATGGTACAACTATTTGACTCGAACTCAATTAAAAGTGACGAAATAAAGGCACCAACAATTTTCATGTCATGCTAATAAAAGTTGTGGTGACGTCACAACTTAAGAATTTATTGACCAACAAAATCCAATCATCACCAAAAAAAATTGAGAGTTTCAAACATGACGAAAATTAGTGCTAAACATTACGCAAGAAACAATTTGATATAATGTCAGTGCATCGCACGGGTCGAAATAATAATAGGTAGAAAAATATATTACAACATAAATTAAGCTCACATGCATGTGATACCATTACATAAAATATTAGAATAATAAGTAAATAAATATTTCAAAACATAAATTAACCTCACCCCATCTTAATTATTAAAAAATATATATAAAAATCTTAAAAACTGAAATAAAATGACCAGTATCAATTTAAAATAAAATTTTATACAATACCTAATAAATTATAAATTAATAAAAAAAGTTAAGTTCACAAAAACATTAAGAGAATAACAAAATAGACACTACACCAAACAACTAATGTCGTACTTACAAAAGATGTGTTACAATCACAACTTACAAACTTAATAAAAAAAATATTTAACGGACATTAAACTATGACCAATTGGATAGACCCAGTGTGCTTCGTATTATCATAACAGGCCAAAAGAAAGAAAGCCAAAAGCCCATTTATAAAATACAAAACCACAAAACCAAAACAACATCAAACATTTTTAAATTTTTATACAACAAAGTAAAAACGTTTCATACAACATACTAAACAATAAATAAGCATAGACTCGCCAATACACATAAATAATACACGATTAACAATTAGATTAAAAGCCCGTGCGTAGCACGGGTTCTGCATGCCTCGTTTCACATAAAATACTCTTGACATCTAATTAATATATCAACTGAATATGAGTCTTTGAGCAAACTGACGACAAAAATTTAATAAAATATTTTTGCATAAAAAAATGCTTGTCCAGAGTTAATTATCTAACGACGCGTATCTGTGCAGCTCAAGGGATGCTATTGCTTTCACAAGCGCCTTGTATGTGTTGACAGTACTTTAGGACATGTTTTGTTGAATGTCATAGTTGCATGACTTGAACCTGCAAAAAGTGAGCGAACACATAATATAATGAACAAATAGTAAACTATTTGTTAGTAATGATTAGTAATTTGCTAGCCAAAAATATATAACATTTAGTTTTATCTACTCCCCCAGCCATATTCATTAGCAAAATCCGTAATAAAACACAAAGAAAATAGGTTGCATGAATACGAAGAATGGTGATAAACAAACACATGTGGGGAAAAGCTACAAGAAGCAATATGGTTTAGAAAAACCGTGTTTTGATATTATAAAAATCACAAGTAATCACAACATATGATACGCGTCTGTGATCCAATCCAATCTGCTAAACATGACCAGAAGAGACTAACAGCTAACGGAATTACACACACGTATAAGTTTATCCGATTGTAGTAACTCAATTGAATGAAAGGGAAATGCCTAAATACGCAAGCTAGTATTTAATGGGAATTGCTAATCACTGCACAGTGAATATGTTGTATTGTTGTAAAGTGGTCATCTTGTAGCTTTAAAACCAGCAGTATATTCACCCAAAACACGTCTCTGTAGAACAGAAACAAAACCCATTAAAGGGCACTGCACAGGAGGAAAGTTCCCTGTTCTTAAAGGTTCTACGTGCTCTAATCGCAGTGAGCTTCCATACATATACATCCTAGGATTCAATTGAGACCTATGTTGTATGTCGTCAGTGAAACGATCACAACACAATGTAAATGGCAGAAACAGAAGACTCTTTAGGTAGTTATAGGCTAGGAGAAGCATAACTGGAACAATTTGGAGCACTCGTATATTTGTGTGTATTCATATTACAAATTAAAATAAGGAAGCCTCAGTCCTTTTTTTAGCCTGTAAACTAATATCTTGGTGATCAAGCATGATTATAGTATTTGACACAAAATAGGAAACTCATGGTTGCCTTCCTAATCAAACCACTATGTTCCTTTATCAGGTCAATCACACATACACTAACTCCAAGCCCATGTGTGGGTTCAGGTCATATTTATCATGGAATATATATTATGTAAAAGCTAAGTCATACATTTTTTGTAATCACATATTGATTCAATCTTGTTAGAGAAGATTATTTGTTCGTAACCAAACATGCATATATATATTTGTTAAACTTCGAAAGAAAAAAATAAAGCAAATAAAACTGACAAAAGATGATGCTGAGATAAATAAATTTTACTCCATAAATTCCCGGATTTTTCATTACATAGATAGGTCTTTAACTAAAATATCTAAATAACATTAAGCTCGCTCAAACAGAATGATTACTGTTTATGATCGGCCACCACCATGTCCAGGTGGGACACCATGGCCTTCACCTGGACTCGGACCAGATTCCTTGCGGTCGAGCCAACCAAATGTATTTGGGACCTTGTGACGGCCTCCACCATGTCTAGGTGGGGTACCATGGCCTTCACCTGGGCTCGGACAAGATTCCTTGCGGTCGAGCCAACCAAGTGTACTTTGGACCTTGTGACGGCCTCCACCATGTCCAGGTGGGGTACCGTGGCCTTCACCTGGACTCGGACCAGATTCCTTCCGGTCGAGCCAACCAAGTGTATTTGGGACCTTGTGACCCACGCCAGGGCTAGGCACAGATCCCTTTCGTGGCATGTCAACGAGCCAACCAGGTGGGTTTGGCACTTTGTGGCCCTCGCCTGGGGGACTTGGTCCTGATTCCTTTTGAGCAAGCCAACCGGGTGGATTTGGGACACTAGATGGGACACCGTGACCCTCTCCTGGAGGGCTCGGCCCAGATTCCTTTTGTGCAAGCCAACCGGGTGGATTTGGGACACTAGATTGGACACCGTGACCCTCTCCTGGGGGGCTCGGCCCTGATTCCTTGCGGTCAAGCCAAACAAGTGTATTTGGGACCTTGTGACCCGCGCCAGGGCTAGGCACGGATCCCTGTGGCACGATTCTCAAGGCTTTGATTGAATATAAATCCTTTTGTACAACAAGTACAAAAAGAAAACAGACACTTAGCATGGTGATTTTCATGATTAAGCTAACAAAGAATTAAGAATAATGAGAGACTTATGGTTGATTACAAAGTTGCTGAAGTTCGTCAATTTATAAGCATTCTAAACCATACACAATTAATACAATTATATTTTCTAACAGTCTATTCGAGTAACTATTCCACCAATTGCTCAAAGATAGTAAATAGTTATTAATATTTTGTGTTAAATACATTTAACGTACAACCTTTGCATTGATGAAATATATTTTGTTGATTCTGTTGATTAATTAAAATATTCTTTTATTAATTAAAAGTAACACACAAACACAGAAAAATGAAAAAGAATGCACAATTAATATGGTACTTCTTACAAACTAGATGATTACCCGTGTATAGCAACGAGATTTTTTATAACTGCAGATAGTTAGAGTGATACTTTGGCACAATATATTAACCTTAACATTAATATTTTCTTGATAATTCATTTTCATTTCAATAAAATTAACTATAAATTAAGACGATAGCAAAAAGAAGTGCATGGTTTTTGTATATTAGAGAGTTGTATGATTTTTTGAAGACTATTATTAAATAAGTTTGTGCTAACTTGCCATTTATAATAAGGGGTATAATAAGAGAAAACATTACTCAAAATTTAAGAACTTTTAAGAGATTAAGAGATTTGATGCATACTTTATAAGTATTCAATATATACTAGGCAAGTTTTATGCTATGCACAGTGACGGAACTTGTACAATTCTCTTAGAGGAGCCGAAATAATTTGAAGTGTAAAATGCAGTTCGGTGTTTAACAAAATAGCAATCCGATTATGGTACACATTTGTATATCCAAAACTTTACTACTTAATGAAATTAATCATAATAGTTACAGATACATGCATATAACGAAGTTGAACCACATACTCATGCAGAGAAGAAAAGTTGAACCATGGTAGAATAATGTCCAGGTACTTAAATAGATGATTAAAGTATAAATAGAAGACATAGAATTACAGCATTGAAAATATGAATCATAATAGTTACAGATACTCTTGCATATAATGAAGTTGAACCACATACTCATGCATAGAAGAAAAGTTGAACCATGGTAGAAAAATGTCCAAGTACTTGAATAGATGATTAAAGTATATATAGAAGACACAATTACAGCATTGAAGCACTTAGTAAAAATATTTGTTAAATCACATTATATCAATATCAATACATAAATAAAGACTAAAGCTTTTGTAACCGATGCAAGAACCACTCACAAATAAACAACTAAAATGTTTATTCAATAAGTGCTAGAAGAAGACGAGTAGTATATCATAAAAAAAAGGATAATGTATATGTCGATCACTCAAATTTCGCTTTTAATATATATGCTACCTAATATATATGGCACCAAGTTATTGAAATTAACTTATAGGTCTACACTGATTTTGGCCAAATTTATGCCTGAAAACTATAAAATATATATAAATATGAAACCAGATTCTAACTTATTCAATCAATATGAATGAAAATTTTGATGTGAATTTCCGATTATACACTTAATTTAAGTGTTAATTTATATTATTAAAAGTACATTAGAAAGATAAAACTAAAAATTTCGTGACTGCAATTTTATTCGTATCACTTTTATATGTAATTAGTGTTAGGTTCATTCTTTTCCGTTTTATAATTATCCGGATTAAATTTGACCGAAATTGGTGTAAATTAAGATAACTACATAATTTGGTTGCCTATAATTGACTTTCAAAAAAATGAGTGGCATTATATGAGAAAAAGTTAAAATTTGAGTGGCGTCTCTATATATTATCCATAAAAAAATGATAGATATTTTAATCTTTTATATAACAAGAAAACTCATTTTTTGTCAAATCAAGAGTTTTGATTAACCAATGAGAAAGCTCGATTTTCCAATTGAGTTTTTTTAATGGGCAATTAAGAAATCAGGCCAGGAAAAAATGGGCCAATATTGGAGTTTTTATTAAAACTCCTCAAATATAGACGTGCTGAAATTGCGGAGAAAGAAACTTAGGAGGAACCGGGTGTGATTTTTAAAACTTTGATGTCGAAAAAGTATAAAAAATAAATCCGTCTCATTAGAATCGTGTTTCCAAATATAAGATGCACATTATAAAATGTTTTAAAAACGATATTTATCATCACTGATATTTTTTATATATTTAAATTACTTTATGTAGATATCTAATAGAGTACGAATATGAAACTCTAATTCGGAGCCTATATATACTCGCTCAAGAAGAGTGTTCATCATACATTAGCCTTCTAACCTTTATATCTTCGTTTTCTTATTGCAAGAAAAACCATGTTCATGATCTCACTTTCTGACGTTGATGTTATGGTTGCTGAGTGCAAACGTTCTGAGTTATATTTTTAAATATTGACAACAAAGGTTTTATTTATCTATTAATATTGACATTGATGATTGTAGGCATCAAGATTCAAGGTGATCGGGAGGTCAGGGAAGCTCAAAATAAGAGAAAGACATATAAAGAAAGAGAGAGAGAGAAGATAGAGAAAGGGAAGAGTGCGTATTTTATTAAGAAAGTAGGAAGAATTACACACACAAGAATGAGAGCTAAACCCTCCTAGGAAGTCTATCTTACACGCCTATCTCTACTAGATTGACATAGCAAGTACATGCGTATAAATAAACTATAATACTAATTTAAATCCAATAATGTCTTCATATTTGAGGCTAACAATCTCCCCCTATATAATAACATTCAGAATAAACTTACAATGTTTCTAGCAAGTAAAAACTAAAAACAATAATAACTTTCAAAGCGCAGCCAAATCTGAGGATGAACTTTAATGCTTTTTGTTTTCTTCATGTACTTCAGCTTCGATCTCTTTCACTTGAAGGCAAACACTGTAATAAGTATAAACTGGGATAAATCCCCTTCCCCTCTATTCATACGTCGTGTCTTTAGAAGCTTCTTCGTACTACTCTTTTTGGCGAAGTTTCTGAATTAGCTCCCCCCCCCCACCCCCAAAACTGGTATCAATTTTCTGTAGATTCAAAACTTGTTGTGTACATATCTTATGTCTTGACTTTGTGTGCACAACGGAAAATGTGGAAGATACCGTATCTTTAACTTTGACATAGCAGCTAAAACTTTTGTAGATATTGGTATACACACTTAGCAAGCTTCTATGTCTTCTTCATTGAGATAAACTTTCAAGCACGTATCTTGAGACATACAACCATCCTCTAGCTTGACTCTAAGATAAATAGGTATACTCAATGCAATGCAGAATATTCATTTGAGTGAATATGCAAGAAATCAACAATATCTTCTCACGTATGGAAAATACTTCAAACTAAGCAAACCACAAAAGTCGAAATAATAATACTTGGTGCGAATCAACCCAATGAATGTTCGTTGACCCAGTAAATCCCTCAACAAGTACTCACAATATTCTTGCAACCGTAGATATATGAAGTTTGTCCAAGGCTATGTCGCATCTAGTTTTTTAAGGTTTGTCAAAAAGACATTCAAACCCAAAATTAAAACGGATAGCATGCATCACCTTTTAACTAAAGCTAGAGCAGAAACATAACCCCCCCCCCCCCCCCCCTCCCCGCTAGTTATGTCATCTAACAGAAACAACAAAGTGACAAACCGGAACACAATGCCATGGGACGTCACTAACTGGTTGCAAGATGAAATATCTAAACACTCCATTACATGCCTTATGCATAGGCGTCTAAAGTTTAAATATTTGAATAAATTGTTTGCCTTGTTTATAGACATATCACCTTTGGCAACAACTCTTTCACATTTATCTATACTACTCCCTCCGTCCCATAAAAACTGTCAAGTTTGACTTTTCAGAGTCAAACTGGTTCAACTTTGACCTTAAATATGTTTTATGTGTTATATCATACTTGATGAAAAATTATACCAATGAAAAACATAATTAAAACTCAATCCATTCATATATTTTTCATAAAGTATTATATAATACTCACAAACATAGATATGGTCAAAGTTGAACCAGTTTGACTCTGAAAAGTCAAACTGGACAGTTTTTATGGGACGGAGGTAGTACTATATAATGCATTTGACACTATACTATAATTAGAAAGGCTTAAAATTCATACTTTTACTTGCTTATTATGGAATGATTTCAAAATTAATTGGTTAGGAAGCATGTTGGTTTAGGAAGTTTGTTAGAAAAGCAGGTTGGTTGTTAAAATTAAAATTATTTACCATCTCTACTTATAAAGCATAAGGACAACTAAAAGTGTAACCGAATAACGCAAAATATAGTCACAGGTATCTGCCGTCGCATTGCGCGGGTACTGTTCTAGTAAGCTAAAATGGAATGAACACTTTTTTTTACGATAAATCAAAACTACCAACACCTCAGTCAAGATCTGCTCCATCTATACTACTTAATTTATAACGGATAATTCCATATATACCCAATATAAACATGAAAATGTCATATATACCCAAAATAGATGTTTCGAATGCATGATGTACAATGTATTTATAGCATGTTTTAAGTAGATATGTGATTGATGTTTTAGTCGGATATATATAAAGAGTAAGGGCATCCACTATGGTGGTTTATGAAAAGGTTTATAAAATTATGAAGAGGTCTAAAAACTTGTAAACCATAGTGAACATCTATTTCATACTTATGTGTCATGAAGAGGTCTAAGATATTAGACCTTTTCATAATTTAATGCATTTGAATTACGTGAGATGTTTACAAAACTTGAAAAGGTTTATACATACTGAGAATAGATTTATAAAACAAAAAGGTATATAAATTAATGCCATAACACAATTATAAAGCTTTACAAAGGTTTACCATAGTAGATGCCCTAAATGCCCATTCTAGAAATCTTTAATTTTGAAAACTGATGCGTGGGAATCGCACCTTGCTTTACCTCTCGAGGGATCTCGAGAAGCTTACAACCCCCACCAGGCAGTGTACCTGATCGTTGTAGTATAGTATAGTGACAAGTACCGGGGGATTGATCGTTCAGCTTAGGAATAGTGTCGCTAGGATTAGAAAACCTAATTAATAGTTCTAGAGGTGAAAGAGGATTATTTTTGTATTTTTATATTTTTATGAAAGCAAGTAAAATCTCGGGTTTTGAAGGAGTGGGCGGAATTAGTTGCTATTCAACTAACCCAAAGCTATTATATAATTAAAATAAAATAATGAAAATGAAATTAAACTAATTAAACTAAGGTTGTGAGCAGTAATTGGAGAAATTGTGTTTACTTAGACTTCATTACTCCCTAGATATCTTTTACATGTTAATTACTTGTTACACTTGTATGAATGACGGATTGTATTCCTTAATACCATTCGTGGGGTGGCATACATAACTCCCCAACTCTATGAGCTCTTATCTCCTCCTACACCATGACCCAGCACAACTATAGGGATTGTAAACAGTGGCTCATGCATTAAATACAACCAATAAAGACCTAGTACGCCTCGGTTCATGTTTCTTAAGACGTTCAAGCATGTTACCATTTGGAGATCTGCCAGTTTTCTTAAGCCTAACATATAAATCATTCATTCAAAACAAGAATAGACAAGTAATCAATACATAATCAACATCTAGGTTTCATTAGATCTAAGCAAACACAAGAGAGATCTAGCCTAGCATAGTAGAATTGAGACAAGAACAAGAGATAAACAACCAACACATAGACATATTGATTGAATTGAAAGTACACTTATCTCAATTACAATGCAAGGTCTCAAGGGTTTGGAACCCTTGAAAAACCTGTGAAAGAGGCACCAAAATCGTCTTTAGGGTTTCACCAAAACTTTTCTCTTTTTAATGAAAAAACTAGAAAACTATATATAGGAAAAACAATCTGACGACGTCAAGAGTTAATTCTGACGCCGTCACCTCGCCGCCATAAACTTCCTCGGACGGCCTTGATCCACTTATGACGGCCTACGTGACGCCGTCACCACCCACGGTAAATTATTCTTGGCCACTTTGACGCCGTCACCAGTACGTCTGACGCCGTCACCACCTTCGATATTTAATTCTTCATGTCTGACGCCGTCAAGCTTTTGGTCTTGACGCCGTCACCTTATATTTTCAGCTTGGATTTTTGGTACTTTGCCGTTTTCTTCACTTTATGCTCCTAAAACGTCCAAAATAGCCTCTTTTCCAGAATTCACTCTCCAAACACCTAAAATCACAAAAGGAACGATTTAGGGCAATATTTGATCAAATAAAGTCGGATTCGGGCTTAAATGACCCCCTGAAAATGGATCATTTTTCGCCTCATCATATACCCTTACACTTGAGATTTGCTTGTCCTCAAGCAAATGAGCTTTTATTCTACTCAAAAGACAAGTTAGGGGTCATTTAACACTAATATAAAAGTAATTACAACAAATAATCGTTCCACTAAAGACCAATAGACAAGCACGGAGGTCATACACAAGCACCTCACAAATAGTGTTTAGATACTCACATCTCTCGGGTGTAATAAAGTAATATAACATTATGGAAATGGAAGATATCTCTCACTACCTGTCATAGCAAAATAGATTACCATAGGCTTGGGAAAGGATCAAACCTCCACCACATGGCGTAAGCACCTAGGATAAACTATCAAAGAGGTCTTTTAAAGGGTTATAACGTTAGGTGTAGGGATATGAATTACACGGTTTTGTTGGATAAAGGAAGTTTTACTGGTGGCGAGTTAACAATCTTAGTTAATTACATGTACAAGATGGCGTTGCTAAGCCAAGACTAGACTCGACTTAAGCTAATAAATGAAAAATAACAAAAACATAAAATGAACATAAAATAAAAACGGGATGGTAGTCCGTATGTTTTTTTCTTTTCTTTTCTTTTTTTTCTATTTTTTTTTCTCTTTTTTTTTTTTCTTAATTTTTTGATTTTTTTTTTTTTTTTTTTTTTTTTTTTTTTTTTGCATACACTTTTACCCTACCATCCAAAATAATACATCATAGGGGATGAGAATTCCCCTTACACTTGAATCTTTACATACTTTACAATTAACTAATCTAATGACTCGAATTAAGAAAATTAAAACACTTGGAGCACTTTTAAGATTAACGTACATATGGGGGTAATAAGTGATGTTCTTCCTCATTACTCCATAAATTAAGTACTTACCCATGAGTCCCAATCGTCCCAAAACAATATGTACAATGATATGACTCGACTTAGCAACCATGTAATCAATTAGAAAGTTAACTTAGGGTTTAACAAATAACAATAATGCACTAAAAATGAGCGCATACACGGAAAGCTAAGGCGATTTGGTTGTACATTTAAGTGGGGTGTAACAAATTCTTCCTTTAAGTAAAATGCTTAAAGTTAGAAACGAAAAGATAGGCTCGGAGGGGTGTACTAGGGGTATCGTGTACTAAAAATGAGTACAACGCTAAGGGTGTGGGAAAAATTAGTTGACTTAACTAGCCAAGTAATATGACTTAAATGGTCAAGTAATTATAATACGGGTTTAACACAAGGGTGATCCTAATGCCTCTTATCATGTAGTAAATCCTACCACACGAATGTAGTCTCACTAGCGGTCTCGGGATGCATCACTAACGCAAGTTCTAGAATCTAAATGCTACCGGTACACTCATAAGCACCAATAATGAATGCTTTTCCTATCAAATCTAAAGGCGAACCTCACATTTTTGGGTGGAAAATTTTTCTGAATATACGGTTATGTGCTAGTCATACAATCTCCTATCCATGAGACGCTTGCTATGGCTAAAGTTTCACTCCTAAATGTTGTAAAAAATTTTAAATTTGGCGCTAAAATTACACTAACAAGTATTTCTCGTAGTTTTATTACTCATCTACTATCAAACAAAACAAACTCAAGCGAAAGTGCATATGTAAGGTATCATCTTTTTACCCTCCCCTTACACTTAAGATGAACATTGTCCCCAATGTTCAAGTAAAGAATGTAAAAGTTAAAAAAGTAAAGAGAATGAAATCAAATACTCCCCTGATTCGCTCGGTATGGATTTTAGTTGGCCAGGTTAAATCTTCTTCCAAGAAAACGAACAATCAAAGCTTCCCTTCCAGAATATAAATCATCTTCTTGTCACAAATAACCTGTAAATCCTGACAAAAGTAGACAAGGCAACCTCGCGTAAAATCGGCGGCATCCTATATAAGTTACTAAATCCTAGAAAACAAAGTAAGATATAATGCTTGTGGAATGAAGTTTGCAGATTTCCTGGAGATTATAAAACTTAATAATTCACAAAAACTATAAGACTCCGTTAGAAAAACAAAACCGGTAAAATTTCCAGATTTTAACTCCTGACGCCGTCAAGAGCAAACCCTGACGCCGTCAGAATGGACCTGCAGAAATTCTTATGTTAAGTTTCCGGAAAATTTCTGGAAAAACTTTGTCCTACTTCCTGGAAAATCCTGCAAAACTTCATTATGACTCAATACAAGCATTTGACTCTAACAAATACGAATATACATGTTCATTAAATATTGTGGATAATCATGATCGGTTTGTTTCTTAAAAACATATTTGGGGTTTCCCCTTACACTTATCTTTTGCAAAAATACCTCTAGATTGAAGTTAAGACTAGGCTAAACAACATAATAAAGTATTTCCACTTTTTAGTAGAGAAACATGATCAACCAACAATAAAAATAAAACATGCATACGGAAGCAAATAATAATCAAACAAATAAAAATCACACAAAACATGGGTTGCCTCCCAAGAAGCGCTTTTCTTTATTTACGAGTCTTGTAGCTAGACTCAAAGTCGTGGGTTACTACGTGATTCGGGTGAGTTCCTCATTGAGGACATCTTTGGGATCGAACTTAGGTTTCAACTTCCTATCGGTTCCCTTAGTGTGGTATGACCTTTCAAACTTTTCTCCATCCGGATCATACAAGGTCATTCTAATATGCCATGACCCGTCACCTTCTTTAGGTGGCTTGTCCCACCTCCATTTATACTTATCTCCATCTCTTTTCCATTTATTCAACTCTATATTAATAGGCATTACGCTCAAGAACTCAATCATCTTTCTAAAGACTAAGGGGTCCTCAAAGGGATCTAGCTCCTCATCCCTAGCTATGAGTTGTTCTACCGAATGTGTCTTCTCAACGAAATCCTTTTCTAGATAAAATGGGCATTGAGGTCCTATGAAGTTCCTTTCTATCCAGGGTCCATATCTAGATGGTCTCCTATTCATCTCTACCCAATGCGGTGTTGGTTCATCATTACAATCATAACTATGCTTCTTAGCATCATACACCGACCAAGTATCGCCTTCTCCTACCGCTATCTTGGATTCCTTGCAATCTATCATGGCACTAGCGGTTGCTAAAAATCCTCTTCCTACCAATAATGGGCATGTAGTGTCACTAACCATGTCTAGGACGTGAAAATCCGCTAATATAGTTAATCCTCCTACGTGAACAACTACATCCTTAATCATTCCAACCGGATGGGCAATACTTCCATCCGCTAGCCCTATCAATACCTCCGTTTCCTCTAACTTTCCTAGCTTAAGAGCGGTGAATAAGGATAAGGGAATCAAGTTGAGGCTTGACCCTAAATCGGCTAGTGTGTCGAAAGCTTCGGATCTTCCTATCTTACAAGGCAAAACAAATATACCCGGATCATCAAGCTTTTTAGGCAACTTGTTTTGAACGAAGGCGGTCCCATTTTTACCTAGCTTATACTTCTCATATTTTTCTAGGAGGGCACTATAGTAAGGAGCATGCGCCAAGACATCAATGACGGGGCGTTCAAGGTGAAGTTCTTTGAATTCATCGTCAAGGTCTTGCGTAAGAGGTGTTTCAACTATGCTTTTGATCGGCTCTATAGTGGGTGTTTTAGTTGATTGGTCCTTTTGGGGAACTTGGTGTTGTTTGAAACACGTGCTCGTTGATTTAACCGAGTAGTATTGTGGACACGAAGTGGGTGACGAAACTGAAGATATGGCATTAACGTTTAGTTTCGGATTCTTGATGGTGTCGCTTGGGAGTGCTCCCATTTCTCGGTCATTGAGAACTTTCAACAATGCATCAATTCTATTGGTCATCTCGCTTTGATTTTGTTTGAAATCGGCTTCAAACTTAGCTATGCGGGCTTCTTGAGATGCCATGAACTTTGACATCAATCCTTCAAGATTGTTGGTACTACCATAGTTGTTAGAAGGATTGTTGTTGAAGGTACGGTTAGATGGTGGACCGTTTGATTGGTAACGATTAGGTGGGTTGGATGAATTTGGTTGATTTTGTTTCCACCTAAGGTTTGGGTGATTTTTCCATGAGGGGTTATATGAATCACCGTATGTGTTTGGCTCGGGCTTGAAAGTGTACCACTTATCTCCCGCTTCGTCGGTACGCGTGGATGCGTAGTCCGCAAAAGCTGTTCCGGGGAGTTCCACACAATCACGAGTGTCATGGGGACCACTATATAATTCGCATGAAGAAGTGATTTTGTTCACTTGGCTTGAATGCTTCGGAGCTTCGTAAGATTTCATGAGAAACTTGACTTGGTCCTCAAGTTCCATGATCCTATGGTCGGGAGTGCTTGAATTATTCGAAGGCAAAGATATTGCCTTGACCGTTTTGTTCAAATCACGGGGATCATTCCAACTTTCGTTGTCATAGAGAGCAAGATCTTCTATGAGTTCCCATGATTGTTCCGCACTAAGATCACGTAGCTTACCACCGGCCGATTGGTCAATGGTTCGCCTCGTGGAGATGTCGATATGGTCATAGAAGATTTGGACTTGGAGCCAAAGATCTATGCCATGATGAGGGACTTTTTGGAGTAAGTCCTTGAAACGAGTCCATGCTTCATAAAGAGATTCATTTTGACGTTGTTGAAACATCAAGATGTCATTCCTAAGTTTAGTAGTTCTCCCCGGTGGGAAAAATTGAGCAAGGAAACGAGTGGTAAGATCATCCCATGTGGTGATGGATCCCGCGGGTAAACGCTCAAGCCATTGACTAGCTTGATCCCGTAGAGAGAATTGGAATAGGCGTAAACGGGTAGTCTCTCTAGTTTCAACACCTAGGTCTATGGAATCTACGATTTTGAGGAAGTCCTTAAGGTGTTGGTTTGGATCTTCGGAACGAAGTCCATGGAATGCACATCCGCTTTGCACCAACCGGATGGTGTCGGATCGCAAGGGGGTCACATTGGCTCCGGTGAGCTCAATGGTGTTTCGGTAGCCTTGGTGGCTAGGTCGGGAATACTCTCCTAAGGTTCGGGGCCTAAGGGGTTCTAATGGTGGGTTTTGTTGTGGAGGGATGATGGGTTCAAAGATGTTACCACCTTCCATGATGTCGGATGGTAAGGAGTTACGAACAAAGGCACGAAGAAATAAGATAGACTAAAGAAGACCTAAAAATAAAAATAAAAATCTTACTAGAAAGGAATCTAGCAAGTAGACCTAATAAAAAGAAATCCTAACCTAGACAATAACTATTTCCCCGGGCTGCGGCGCCAAAAACTTGATGCGTGGTAATCGCACCTTGCTTTACCTCTCGAGGGATCTCGAGAAGCTTACAACCCCCACCAGGCAGTGTACCTGATCGTTGTAGTATAGTATAGTGACAAGTACCGGGGGATTGATCGTTCAGCTTAGGAATAGTGTCGCTAGGATTAGAAAACCTAATTAATAGTTCTAGAGGTGAAAGATGATTATTTTTGTATTTTTATATTTTTATGAAAGCAAGTAAAATCTCGGGTTTTGAAGGAGTGGGCGGAATTAGTTGCTATTCAACTAACCCAAAGCTATTATATAATTAAAATAAAATAATGAAAATGAAATTAAACTAAGGTTGTGAGCAGTAATTGGAGAAATTTTGTTTACTTAGACTTCATTACTCCCTAGATATCTTTTACATGTTAATTACTTGTTACACTTGTATGAATGACGGATTGTATTCCTTAATACCATTCGTGGGGTGGCATACATAACTCCCCAACTCTATGAGCTCTTATCTCCTCCTACACCATGACCCAGCACAACTATAGGGATTGTAAACAGTGGCTCATGCATTAAATACAACCAATAAAGACCTAGTACGCCTTGGTTCATGTTTCTTAAGACGTTCAAGCATGTTACCATTTGGAGATCTGCCAGTTTTCTTAAGCCTAACATATAAATCATTCATTCAAAACAAGAATAGACAAGTAATCAACACATAATCAACATCTAGGTTTCATTAGATCTAAGCAAACACAAGAGAGATCTAGCCTAGCATAGTAGAATTGAGACAAGAACAAGAGATAAACAACCAACACATAGACATATTGATTGAATTGAAAGTACACTTATCTCAATTACAATGCAAGGTCTCAAGGGTTTGGAACCCTTGAAAAACCTGTGAAAGAGGCACCAAAATCGTCTTTAGGGTTTCACCAAAACTTCTCTCTTTTTAATGAAAAAACTAGAAAACTATATATAGGAAAAACAATCTGACGGCGTCAAGAGTTAATTCTGATGCCGTCACCTCGCCACCATAAACTTCCTCGGACGGCCTTGATCCACTTATGACGGCCTACGTGACGCCGTCACCACCCACGATAAATTATTCTTGGCCACTTTGACGCCGTCACCAGTACGTCTGACGCCGTCACCACCTTCGATATTTAATTCTTCATGTCTGACGCCGTCAAGCTTTTGGTCTTGACGCCGTCACCTTGTATTTTCAGCTTGGATTTTTGGTACTTTGCCGTTTTCTTCACTTTATGCTCCAAAAACGTCCAAAATAGCCTCTTTTCCAGAATTCACTCTCCAAACACCTAAAATCACAAAATGAACGATTTAGGGCAATATTTGATCAAATAAAGTCGGATTCGGGCTTAAATGACCCCCTAAAAACGGATCATTTTTCGCCTCATCAAAAACTTAAATTAATGTAGTTGGACTAAATTGCCCTTATATATCTCTTAATACACCCTAAGCTTAATCAATTCTAAACTTCACAACTTTTCAAAAACACACTATATTAATTTTAGAAAACACACGCTTTGTATTTCAAAAAACATTCACTTTGCATTAAAAGTCGAACCAGAATCACGATTTCACAAGTATAATTATTTAATACTATACACCGTCGCTTTGCGTGGGTAGTCTAGTTTTCTCAAAACGTATGTAGGACGAAGTGGGACAATGCCCAAAACCTAAAAATTGTACTTAAGTTTGGGGCTGAGCATCGGGCCAGATCCCGACCCGACCTGACCAGTCCCGATTAATCCCGATCCCGAAAGTCATCTAAATCGTAAAACGAATACCGACCAGAAAGTAGTCGGCTTTTTGGCCCATCCCGACATGTCCCGAAAGTAGTCGGTTTTGGCCCGTCCCGACCCATCCCAAATCCTAAAAATGCTAAAAATCCATCCCAACTCCGGCCCTGAGAAGCTATTATTTGGTTTCGGGACTATCTGTTTATGTCGGGATCGGGTCGGTTGTCAGGAATCGGGCGGTTTTGCTCACCCCTATTTAAGTTCAACAATTTCACATAAAATACTCTTGACATCTAATTAATATATCAACTGAATATGAGTCTTTGAGCAAACTGACGACAAAAATTTAATAAAATATTTTTGCATAAAAAAATGCTTGTCCAGAGTTAATTATCTGACGACGCGTATCTGTGCAGCTCAAGTGATGCTATTGCTTTCACAAGCGCCTTGTATGTGTTGACAGTACTTTAGGACATGTTTTGTTGAATGTCATAGTTGCATGACTTGAACCTGCAAAAAGTGAGCGAACACATAATATAATGAACAAATAGTAAACTATTTGTTAGTAATGATTTGTAATTTGCTAGCCAAAAATATATAACATTTAGTTTTATCTACTCCCCCAGCCATATTCATTAGCAAAATCCGTAATAAAACACAAAGAAAATAGGTTGCATGAATACGAAGAATGGTGATAAACAAACACATGTGGGGAAAAGCTACAAGAAGCAATATGGTTTAGAAAAATCGTGTTTTGATATTATGAAAATCACAAGTAATCACAACATATGATACGCGTCTGTGATCCAATCCAATCAGCTAAACATGACCAGAAGAGACTAACAGCTAACGGAATTACACACACGTATAAGTTTATCCGATTGTAGTAACTCAATTGAATGAAAGGGAAATGCCTAAATACGCAAGCTAGTATTTAATGGGAATTGCTAATCACTGCGCAGTGAATATGTTGTATTGTTGTAAAGTGGTCATCTTGTAGCTTTAAAACCAGCAGTATATTCACCCAAAACACGTCTCTGTAGAACAGAAACAAAACCCATTAAAGGGCACTGCACAGGAGGAAAGTTCCCTGTTCTTAAAGGTTCTACGTGCACTAATCGCAGTGAGCTTCCATACATATACATCCTAGGATTCAATTGAGACCTATGTTGTATGTCGTCAGTGAAACGATCACAACACAATGTAAATGGCAGAAACAGAAGACTCTTTAGGTAGTTATAGGCTAGGAGAAGCATAACTGGAACAATTTGGAGCACTCGTATATTTGTGTGTATTCATATTACAAATTAAAATAAGGAAGCCTCAGTCCTTTTTTTAGCCTGTAAACTAATATCTTGGTGATCAAGCATGATTATAGTATTTGACACAAAATAGGAAACTCATGGTTGCCTTCCTAATCAAACCACTATGTTCCTTTATCAGGTCAATCACACATACACTAACTCCAAGCCCATGTGCGGGTTCAGGTCATATTTATCATGGAATATATATTATGTAAAAGCTAAGTCATACATTTTTTGTAATCACATATTGATTCAATCTTGTTAGAGAAGATTATTTGTTCCTAACCAAACATGCATATATATATTTGTTAAACTTCGAAAGAAAAAAATAAAGCAAATAAAACTGACAAAAGATGATGCTGAGATAAATAAATTTTACTCCATAAATTCCCGGATTTTTCATTACATAGATAGGTCTTTAACTAAAATATCTAAATAACATTAAGCTCGCTCAAACAGAATGATTACTGTTTATGATCGGCCACCACCATGTCCAGGTGGGACACCATGGCCTTCACCTGGACTCGGACCAGATTCCTTGCGGTCGAGCCAACCAAATGTATTTGGGACCTTGTGACGGCCTCCACCATGTCCAGGTGGGTTACCATGGCCTTCACCTGGGCTCGGACCAGATTCCTTGCGGTCGAGCCAACCAAGTGTACTTTGGACCTTGTGACGGCCTCCACCATGTCCAGGTGGGGTACCATGGCCTTCACCTGGACTCGGACCAGATTCCTTGCGGTCGAGCCAACCAAGTGTATTTGGGACCTTGTGACCCACGCCAGGGCTAGGCACAAATCCCTTTCGTGGCATGTCAACGAGCCAACCAGGTGGGTTTGGCACTTTGTGGCCCTCGCCTGGGGGACTTGGTCCTGATTCCTTTTGAGCAAGCCAACCGGGTGGATTTGGGACACTAGATGGGACACCGTGACCCTCTCCTGGAGGGCTCGGCCCAGATTCCTTTTGTGCAAGCCAACCGGGTGGATTTGGGACACTAGATTGGACACCGTGACCCTCTCCTGGGGGGCTCGGCCCTGATTCCTTGCGGTCAAGCCAAACAAGTGTATTTGGGACCTTGTGACCCGCGCCAGGGCTAGGCACGGATCCCTGTGGCACGATTCTCAAGGCTTTGATTGAATATAAATCCTTTTGTACAACAAATACAAAAAGAAAACAGACACTTAGCATGGTGATTTTCATGATTAAGCTAACAAAGAATTAAGAATAATGAGAGACTTATGGTTGATTACAAAGTTGCTGAAGTTCGTCAATTTATAAGCATTCTAAACTATACACAATTAATACAATTATATTTTCTAACAGTCTATTCGAGTAGCTATTCCACCAATTGCTCAAAGATAGTAAATAGTTATTAATATTTTGTGTTAAATACATTTAACGTACAACCTTTGCATTGATGAAATATATTTTGTTGATTCTGTTGATTAATTAAAATATTCTTTTATTAATTAAAAGTAACACACAAACACAGAAAAATGAAAAAGAATGCACAATTAATATGGTACTTCTTACAAACTAGATGATTACCCGTGTATAGCAACGAGATTTTTTATAACTGCAGATAGTTAGAGTGATACTTTGGCACAATATATTAACCTCAACATTAATATTTTCTTGATAATTCATTTTCATTTCAATAAAATTAACTATAAATTAAGACGATAGCAAAAAGAAGTGCATGGTTTTTGTATATTAGAGAGTAGTATGATTTTTTGAAGACTGTTATTAAGTAAGTTTGTGCTAACTTGCCATTTATAATAAGGGGTATAATAAGAGAAAACATTACTCAAAATTTAAGAACTTTTAAGAGATTAAGAGATTTGATGCATACTTTATAAGTATTCAATATATACTAGGCAAGTTTTATGCTATGCACAGTGGCGGAACTTGTACAATTCTCTTAGAGGAGCCGAAATAATTTGAAGTGTAAAATGCAGTTCGGTGTTTAACAAAATAGCAATCCGATTATGGTACACATTTGTATATCCAAAACTTTACTACTTAATGAAATTAATCATAATAGTTACAGATACATGCATATAACGAAGTTGAACCACATACTCATGCAGAGAAGAAAAGTTGAACCATGGTAGAATAATGTCCAAGTACTTAAATAGATGATTAAAGTATAAATAGAAGACATAGAATTACAGCATTGAAAATATGAATCATAATAGTTACAGATACTCTTGCATATAATGAAGTTGAACCACATACTCATGCATAGAAGAAAAGTTGAACCATGGTAGAAAAATGTCCAAGTACTTGAATAGATGATTAAAGTATATATAGAAGACACAATTACAGCATTGAAGCACTTAGTAAAAATATTTGTTAAATCACATTATATCAATATCAATACATAAATAAAGACTAAAGCTTTTGTAACCGATGCAAGAACCAATCACAAATAAACAACTAAAATGTTTATTCAATAAGTGCTAGAAGAAGACGAGTAGTAGATCATAAAAAAAAGGATAATGTATCTGTTGATCACTCAAATTTCGCTTTTAATATATATGCCACCTAATATATATGCCACCAAGTTATTGAAATTAACTTATAGGCCTACACTGATTTTAGCCAAATTTATGCCTGAAAACTATAAAATATATATAAATATGAAACCAGATTCTAACTTATTCAATCAATATGAATGGAAATTTTGATGTGAATTTCCGATTATACACTTAATTTAAGTGTTAATTTATATTATTAAAAGTACATTAGAAAGATAAAACTAAAAATTTCGTGACTGCTATTTTATTCGTATCACTTTTATATGTAATTAGTGTTAGGTTCATTCTTTTCCGTTTTATAATTATCCGGATTAAATTTGACCGAAACTGGTGTAAATTAAGATAACTACATAATTTGGTTGCCTATAATTGACTTTCAAAAAAATGAGTGGCATTATATGAGAAAAAGTTAAAATTTGAGTGGCGTCTCTATATATTATCCATAAAGAAATGATAGATATTTTAATCTTTTATATAACAAGAAAACTCATTTTTTGTCAAATCAAGAGTTTTGATTAACCAATGAGAAAGCTCGATTTTCCAATTGTGTTTTTTTAATGGGCAATTAAGAAATCAGGCCAAGGAAATAATGGGCCAATATTGGAGTTTTTATTAAAACTCCCCAAATATAGACGTGCTGAAATTGCGGAGAAAGAAACTTAGGAGGAACCGGGTGTGATTTTTAAAACTTTGATGTCGAAAAAGTATAAAAAATAAATCCGTCTCATTAGAATCGTGTTTCCAAATATAAGATGTACATTATAAAATGTTTTAAAAACGATATTTATCATCGCTGATATTTTTTATATATTTAAATTACTTTATGTTGATATCTATTAGAATACGAATATGAAACTCTAATTCGGAGCCTATATATACTCGCTCAAGAAGAGTGTTCATCATACATTAGCCTTCTAACCTTTATATTTTCGTTTTCTTATAGCAAGAAAAACCATGTTCATGATCTCACTTTCTGACGTTGATGTTATGGCTGCTGAGTGCAAAAATTCTGAGTTATATTTTTAAATATTGACAACAAAGGTTTTATTTATCTATTAATATTGATATTGATGATTGTAGGCATCAAGATTCAAGGTGATCGGGAGGTCAGGGAAGCTCAAAATAAGAGAAAGACATATAAAGAGAGAGAGAGAGAGAGAGAGAGAGAGAGAGAGAGAGAGAGAGAGAGAGAGAGAGAGAGAGAGAGAGAGAGAGAGAAAGAAAAGAGTGCGTATTTTATTAAAAAAAGTAGGAAGAACTACACACACAAGAATGAGAGCTAAACCCTCCTAGGAAGTCTATCTTACACGCCTATCTCTACTATACTATATTGACATAGCAAGTACATGCGTATAAATAAACTATAATACTAATTTAAATCCAATAATGTCTTCATATTTGAGGCTAACAATCTCCCCCTATATAATAACATTCGGAATAAACTTACAATGTTTCTAGCAAGTAAAAACTAAAAACAATAATAACTTTCAAAGCGCAGCCAAATCTGAGGATGAACTTTAATGCTTTTTGTTTTCTTCATGTACTTCAACTTGGATCTCTTTCATTTGAAGGCAAACACTGTAATAAGTATAAACTGGGATAAATCCCCTTCCCCTCTATTCATACGTCGTGTCTTTAGAAGCTTCTTCGTACTACTCTTTTTGGCGAAGTTTCTGAATTAGCTCCCCCCACCCCCAAAACTGATATCAATTTTCTGTAGATTCAAAACTTGTTGTGTACATATCTTATGTCTTGACTTTGTGTGCACAACGGAAAATGTAGAAGATACCGTATCTTTAACTTTGACATAGCAGCTAAAACTTTTGTAGATATTGTTATACACACTTAGCAAGCTTCTATGTCTTCTTCATTGAGATAAACTTTCAAGCACGTATCTTGAGACATACAACCATCCTCTAGCTTGACTCTAAGATAAATAGGTATACTCAATGCAATGCAGAATATTCATTTGAGTGAACATGCAAGAAATCAACAATATCTTCTCACGTATGCAAAATACTTCAAACTAAGCAAACCACAAAAGTCGAAATAATAATACTTGGTGCGAATCAACCCAATGAATGTTCGTTGACCCAGTAAATCCCTCAACAAGTACTCACAATATTCTTGCAACCGTAGATATATGAAGTTTGTCCAAGGCTATGTCGCATCTGGTTTTTTAAGGTTTGTCAAAAAGACATTCAAACCCAAATTTAAAACGGATAGCATGCATCACCTTTTAACTAAAGCTAGAGCAGAAACATAACCCCCCCCCCCCCTCCCCGCTAGTTATGTCATCTAACAGAAACAACAAAGTGACAAACCGGAACACAATGCCATGGGACGTCACTAACTGGTTGCAAGATGAAATATCTAAACACTCCATTACATGCCTTATGCATAGGCGTCTAAAGTTTAAATATTTGAATAAATTGTTTGACTTGTTTATAGACATATCACCTTTGGCAACAACTCTTTCTCATTTATCTATACTACTATATAATGCATTTGACACTATTCTATAATTATAAAGGCTTAAAATTCATACTTTTACTTGCTTATTATGGAATAATTTCAAAATTAATTGGTTAGGAAGCATGTTGGTTTAGGAAGTTTGTTAGAAAAGCAGGTTGGTTGTTAAAATTAAAATTATTTACCATCTCTACTTATAAAGCATAAGGACAACTAAATGTGTAACCGAATAACGCAAAATGTAGTCACAGGTATCTGCCGTCGCACTGCGCGGGTACTGTTCTAGTAAGCTAAAATGGAATGAACACTTTTTTTTACGATAAATCAAAACTACCAACACCTCAGTCAAGATCTGCTCCATCTATACTACTTAATTTATAACGGATAATTCCATATATACCCAATATAAACATGAAAATGTCATATATACCCAAAATAGATGTTTCGAATGCATGATGTACAATGTATTTATAGCATGTTTTAAGTAGATATGTGATTGATGTTTTAGTCGGATATATATAAAGAGTAAGGGCATCCACTATAGTGGTTTATGAAAAGGTTTATAAAATTATGAAGAGGTCTAAAAACTTGTAAACCATAGTGAACATCTATTTCATGCTTATGTGTCATGAAGATGTATAAGATATTAGACATTTTCATAATTTAATGCATTTGAATTACGTGAGATGTTTACAAAACTTGAAAAGGTTTATACATAGTGAGAATAGGTTTATAAAACAAAAAGGTATATAAATTAATGCCATAACACAATTATAAACCTTTACAAAGGTTTACCATAGTGGATGCCCTAAATGCCCATTGTTGAAATCTTTAATTTTGAAAACTTAAATTAATGTAGTTGGACTAAATTGCCCTTATATATCTCTTAATACACCCTAAGCTTAATCAATTCTAAACTTCACAACTTTTCAAAAACACACTATATTAATTTTAGAAAACACACGCTTTGTATTTCAAAAAACATTCGCTTTGCATTAAAAGTCGAACCAGAATCACGATTTCACAAGTATAATTATTTAATACTATACACCGTCGCTTTGCGTGGGTAGTCTAGTTTTCTCAAAACGTATGTAGGACGAAGTGGGACAATGCCCAAAACCTAAAAATTGTACTTAAGTTTAGGGCTGAGCATCGGGCCAGATCCCGACCCGTCCCGACCCGACCAGTCCCAATTAATCCCGATCCCGAAAGTCATCTAAATCGTAAAACGAATACCGACCAGAAAGTAGTCGGCTTTTTGGCCCGTCCAGACATGTCCCGAAAGTAGTCGGTTTTTGCTTGTAATTTGTCGGTTTTGGCCCGTCCCGACCCATCCCAAATCCCAAAAATGCTAAAAATCCATCCCGACTCCGGCCCTGAGAAGCTATTATTTGGTTTCGGGACTATCGGTTTATGTCGGGATCGGGTCGGTTGTCAGGAATCGGGCGGTTTTGCTCACCCCTATTTAAGTTCAACAATTTCACATAAAATACTCTTGACATCTAATTAATATATCAACTGAATATGAGTCTTTGAGCAAACTGACGACAAAAATTTAATAAAATATTTTTGCATAAAAAAATGCTTGTCCAGAGTTAATTATCTGACGACGCGTATCTGTGCAGCTCAAGTGATGCTATTGCTTTCACAAGCGCCTTGTATGTGTTGACAGTACTTTAGGACATGTTTTGTTGAATGTCATAGTTGCATGACTTGAACCTGCAAAAAGTGAGCGAACACATAATATAATGAACAAATAGTAAACTATTTGTTAGTAATGATTAGTAATTTGCTAGCCAAAAATATATAACATTTAGTTTTATCTACTCCCCCAGCCATATTCATTAGCAAAATCCGTAATAAAACACAAAGAAAATAGGTTGCATGAATACGAAGAATGGTGATAAACAAACACATGTGGGGAAAAGCTACAAGAAGCAATATGGTTTAGAAAAACCGTGTTTTGATATTATGAAAATCACAAGTAATCACAACATATGATACGCGTCTGTGATCCAATCCAATCAGCTAAACATGACCAGAAGAGACTAACAGCTAACGGAATTACACACACGTATAAGTTTATCCGATTGTAGTAACTCAATTGAATGAAAGGGAAATGCCTAAATACGCAAGCTAGTATTTAATGGGAATTGCTAATCACTGCGCAGTGAATATGTTGTATTGTTGTAAAGTGGTCATCTTGTAGCTTTAAAACCAGCAGTATATTCACCCAAAACACATCTCTGTAGAACAGAAACAAAACCCGTTAAAGGGCACTGCACAGGAGGAAAGTTCCCTGTTCTTAAAGGTTCTACGTGCTCTAATCGCAGTGAGCTTCCATACATATACATCCTAGGATTCAATTGAGACCTATGTTGTATGTCGTCAGTGAAACGATCACAACACAATGTAAATGGCAGAAACAGAAGACTCTTTAGGTAGTTATAGGCTAGGAGAAGCATAACTGGAACAATTTGGAGCACTCGTATATTTGTGTGTATTCATATTACAAATTAAAATAAGGAAGCCTCAGTCCTTTTTTTAGCCTGTAAACTAATATCTTGGTGATCAAGCATGATTATAGTATTTGACACAAAATAGGAAACTCATGGTTGCCTTCCTAATCAAACCACTATGTTCCTTTATCAGGTCAATCACACATACACTAACTCCAAGCCCATGTGTGGGTTCAGGTCATATTTATCATGGAATATATATTATGTAAAAGCTAAGTCATACATTTTTTGTAATCACATATTGATTCAATCTTGTTAGAGAAGATTATTTGTTCGTAACCAAACATGCATATATATATTTGTTAAACTTCGAAAGAAAAAAATAAAGCAAATAAAACTGACAAAAGATGATGCTGAGATAAATAAATTTTACTCCATAAATTCCCGGATTTTTCATTACATAGATAGGTCTTTAACTAAAATATCTAAATAACATTAAGCTCGCTCAAACAGAATGATTACTGTTTATGATCGGCCACCACCATGTCCAGGTGGGACACCATGGCCTTCACCTGGACTCGGACCAGATTCCTTGCGGTCGAGCCAACCAAATGTATTTGGGACCTTGTGACGTCCTCCACCATGTCCAGCTGGGGTACCATGGCCTTCACCTGGGCTCGGACCAGATTCCTTGCGGTCGAGCCAACCAAGTGTATTTTGGACCTTGTGACGGCCTCCACCATGTCCAGGTGGGGTACCATGGCCTTCACCTGGACTCGGACCAGATTCCTTCCGGTCGAGCCAACCAAGTGTATTTGGGACCTTGTGACCCACGCCAGGGCTAGGCACAGATCCCTTTCGTGGCATGTCAACGAGCCAACCAGGTGGGTTTGGCACTTTGTGGCCCTCGCCTGGGGGACTTGGTCCTGATTCCTTTTGAGCAAGCCAACCGGGTGGATTTGGGACACTAGATGGGACACCGTGACCCTCTCCTGGAGGGCTCGGCCCAGATTCCTTTTGTGCAAGCCAACCGGGTGGATTTGGAACACTAAATGGGACACCGTGACCTTCTCCTGGAGGGCTCGGCCCAGATTCTTTTTGTGCAAGCCAACCGGGTGGATTTGGGACACTAGATTGGACACCGTGACCCTCTCCTGGGGGGCTCGGCCCTGATTCCTTGCGGTCAAGCCAAACAAGTGTATTTGGGACCTTGTGACCCGCGCCAGGGCTAGGCACGGATCCCTGTGGCACGATTCTCAAGGCTTTGATTGAATATAAATCCTTTTGTACAACAAGTACAAAAAGAAAACAGACACTTAGCATGGTGATTTTCATGATTAAGCTAACAAAGAATTAAGAATAATGAGAGACTCACGGTTGATTACAAAGTTCCTGAATTTCGTCAATTTATAAGCATTCTAAACTATACACAATTAATACAATTATATTTTCTAACAGTCTATTCGAGTAACTATTCCACCAATTGCTCAAAGATAGTAAATAGTTATTAATATTTTGTGTTAAATACATTTAACGTACAACCTTTGCATTGATGAAATATATTTTGTTGATTCTGTTGATTAATTAAAATATTCTTTTATTAATTAAAAGTAACACACAAACACAGAAAAATGAAAAAGAATGCACAATTAATATGGTACTTCTTACAAACTAGATGATTACCCGTGTATAGCAACGAGATTTTTTATAACTGCAGATAGTTAGAGTGATACTTTGGCACAATATATTAACCTCAACATTAATATTTTCTTGATAATTCATTTTCATTTCAATAAAATTAACTATAAATTAAGACAATAGCAAAAAGAAGTGCATGGTTTTTGTATATTAGAGAGTAGTATGATTTTTTGAAGACTATTATTAAGTAAGTTTGTGCTAAATTGCCATTTATAATAAGGGGTATAATAAGAGAAAACATTACTTAAAATTTAAGAACTTTTAAGAGATTAAGAGATTTGATGCATACTTTATAAGTATTCAATATATACTAGGCAATTTTTATGCTATGCACAGTGGCAGAACTTGAACAATTCTCTTAGATGAGCCGAAATAATTTGAAGTGTAAAATGCAGTTCGGTGTTTAACAAAATAGCAATCCGATTATGGTACACTATTGTATATCCAAAACTTTACTACTTAATGAAATTAATCATAATAGTTACAGATACATGCATATAATGAAGTTGAACCACATACTCATGCAGAGAAGAAAAGTTGAACCATGGTAGAATAATGTCCAAGTACTTAAATAGATGATTAAAGTATAAATAGAAGACTTAGAATTACAGCATTGAAAATATGAATCATAATAGTTACAGATACTCTTGCATATATTGAAGTTGAACCACATACTCATGCATAGATGAAAAGTTGAACCATGGTAGAAAAATGTCCAAGTACTTGAATAGATGATTAAAGTATATATAAAAGACATAATTACAGCATTGAAGCACTTAGTAAAAATATTTGTTAAATCACATTATATCAATATCAATACATAAATAAATGACTAAAGCTTTTGTAACCGATGCAAGAACCAATCACAAATAAACAACTAAAAAGTTTACTCAATAAGAGCTAGAAGAAGACGAGTAGTGGACATAAAAATAAGGATAATGTATATGTTGATCGCTCAAATTATTCACTTTTAATATATAAGCCACCAATTTATTGAAATGATAGAAGTTTCAATCGTTTATATAACAAGAAAACTCACTTTTTGTCAAATCAAGAGTTTTGAATAACTAATGAGAAAGCTCAATTTTGCAATTGAGTTTTTTCATGGGCAATTAAGAAATCACGCCAGAAAAAATGGGCCAATATTTGAGTTTTTATTAAAACTCCCCAAATATAGACGTGTTGAAATTGCGAAGAAAGAAACTTAGGAGGAACCAGGTGTGATTTTTAAAATTTTGATGTCGAAAAAGTATAAAAAAATAAATCCGTCTCATCAGAATCGTGTTTCCAAATATAAGATGCACATTATAAAATGTTTTAAAAATCATATTTATCATCGCTGATATTTTTTATATATTTAAATTACTTTACGTAGATATCTATTAGAAAACGAATATGAATCCCTAATTCGGTGTAACTCCCCCAAAATTTAGTATAGCTGAAGACTTTACAAAGTTTCGGGGTGCTACTTGGATTGGCACACAACACAAGTATAAGGAATAGAATAACGATATAAAAGTTTAGATAGAAGATTTAAGATACGATTTAAAGTCTACAAGATATAAGTAGTAAGCCCAAGTTTAAGATAGATAGGTCCCAGTTTTATTTTATCAGAGTTTTAGACTGATGACCGATCCCTGTGACCACTGCGCGTGCGAAGCCTCCAATCCACCAACAGCGGATAAAGCAACTACTAAGTACCTGAGAATACATGCTAAAACGATCAGCTGATGCTGGTGAGTAAATAAAATTTAGACACAAAACAATACACAATGCAAAGAATCCAAGAAATAACGATAACTCATAGCAAACCTCCAAGAATAATCCTATAGGTGCACACTATAGCTCTATGCTACACAAGCGGGCTTCTAATAGCTTCCGCACAAGAGCGGACCAAGACTAATAGCTCCGCACTAGCGGCGTAATAACCATTCTCATAAAATCCCAATATAAAGAATGACCATGATAACAATAGATAACCAAGAACCAACATAAACGATAAACCAGAACGATAAATCAAAACGATAAACCAGAACACACATCACAGTACCAAAGATATAACCCAAAATAGACATCACCATACCGAAAATAACAAATGACGACAAGATAACGACAAGCATGTATTCTCCCCCAAAACAATGGAAAGGAGTAAAAGTGTGGTTATGAACTCACCTCAAGTAGTAGAAAAGAGGTGATACAACTAGAAGCAAACAACGATAGCTATTAAGTCACTGCACTGCGGGACCCGACACAACCTATTGAATAAACTCGTTTTAGTATCTTATTTGAAACATGTAAACTCTTAAAAGTGAATTATTCCTAACATTATTCATTTTAGATCTTTAGGTTTATTGTCATATTAACACAAACAACTTAAAGGACTAGGTCGGGGTCAGACGTTCTTAATTATAGCTTAATAAATTTCTCGAAATAATTGTCGAATCTTTATCGAATTTGTCAACTCGATAAGTCCAATAATTCCTTCATCTCATTTATTATTCCAAAACTAAGTCACTTTGGTCATTGAGTTGTAAGGATGGATTTCCCGTTAATAAATTTCCTCCATCACGCTTATTGGGCCCTTATTGGACTCGTTAGCCCAATAAGTCCGATAACCGTGGAGATCGGACATATTAGTGTAAATCAATCCAAAATCATCATGCAATTACTATGAATCCTATTATCTCCAAGACTAGTATATCTCTATAAACGTGCCCTCGAAACGGTTGATAACTCGTCCGTATTCAAATTTAATATTGTCTATTTCATTATTCATATTAAGTATTAAATAACGTTCTTAACGTTATTTAACATTTCCTTTCTAATTCAGAAATACTAATTAATATTAAGTAGGAACTATCATATAACGTTTTTATCGTTATTCCAATAATTATCGTTAAATTTCACATATTAATTAACAAGTTTTCACTTGTGAGTTAATAGTTAATGTTAACATACGTGTCTCATTTTTATTGTTCCATTATAATTATTTTTGTGAGTTATTTTCTGTTTTGAGTTCATTTTATCGTCGGGTCAACAAATGAGCCTAAAAGTCCACATAATAATCTCAAGTCTCTTTTGGCATTGTCAGGGCCACAAGGGACTAGAAAGTCTCCGTAACGCCCGACACGGCTCAAACCAATGTCAACGGTAATACCAATCATCCACAACAATTCTAATACCACAAAACAAACTTCAACAATACGCGGCCGTCTACGGCTTGCATTCTATTCCTAATCTCCTTCATATCTAATCCCTCCCTCGTGACCACAATTTCACCAGCTATTTACCAAGACACATGCCGAGACTTCACGGTCTCGGCTCTACCCTACGGTTAACCAAACGGACCCTTAAGGCCTCGGCCAAACTACAACAACAACACCAATGAGCCAACAACAACAAGAACGACAACAACGATAACAACAACAAGGACAACAACGACAAAAACAAATCACCATCACTCCAAATCCAAATCAAACTCTCGGCTACACACCAAACAACCAAATCCATTTCTAGCTAATCCTATACCTTGACAAACAGAACAACCATCCCAAATCAGAACCTCCTCAATTCCTAACCCTATCTCATCCAAATCCGAGTAACAACAACAACAACAACAACAACAACAACAACAACAACAACAACAACAAAAACCACAACCATCCTAGGCCGTGAGTTTAAGCTCACGGCACCTTGTTCCTTCGCAACCCAAACACAATAAAAACATCAAAAAGAAAAGAAAGACAAAACAAATGATACCAATTACTATTATTCTTGTTATTATTTATTTTTACTCGTTATTAGGTCGAAACCCTTCAAGATTTGGTGTGTATTAATCCCACCGTGGCATATACGACCATGATAAGGTGGGTTTATGTTAGGTCACCATTATGTAAACACAAGTATGATTATGTAAGAAATGAGATGAGAATGAGAGTGGGATGATTATGAGAAATTTGAGAAAATGAAATGCAAGAGTTTTCTTAATGTTTTCAAATAACCAACCAAGTTTAAATGAATACATGAGGTCCTATTTATAGGAGGAGAGCTAGGGCAACACACCTAGCTTCCTTCTTCTAGAAAAACGTGTGGGCTTTAGGCCTTTTGGGCTTTTCATAAGCCTTACAAACATAAAACATTACTTAAATGTATGTAACTAATAAACAAGCAACCTAGCATTTATTACAAATGACCGAGACTTGACAAAATAGTAAAAACTTAGGTTCCAACAATCTCCCCCTAAGGATCGGTCATCATGGTTGCTTGACGTCCTTGTTGTAATCTTTGACTTTCATAGCTTCAGACGTCTTCAGAAATGATTAGAATGATAATGGATGTACTTTGCTCTTAGTCTTTGTTCTTTGGTGATGATGTAGTGATAGTGTAATGAAGTTGTCTGCCGTTCGTCACTCCTACGTCTGTGGTGGTTGTTCGCCATTCCAACATACTCATACATCTTTGGACTTAGACTTTTACGTACAAGAAGTTCCTTTTCATGCATTGAGATCTTTGTCTTTATACTTTGTAGATTCTTCTTATTGGCGTTGAATCTTTCTTAGAACTTTGTGTTGCTAAGATCTTTGGGGAGCTTTCTTTGACTTCAAGATGTATGTATGAGCATGTTGGAATCCACCTTCATGGAAGTGAAGTACCTGCGAGTAAACAGTTAGCAATAAAACAACCGGTACTTACGGATAAGGAATTAGAGCTCATCAACAGCATATTGTGAAGACTCCTTCTAATCCTTATCCAGGTCGTTCCCACATCAGATACTCACGAAGGAGCTTACGAGACCTACTGAGTAGCTCAATGACTGGGTGAGTCGCTGGGGATCACTCCACGACTGTAGACCGTAATGGAACCACCGCAAACACTAAGCGTAACCCTTGTGGGGTTACCGAAGTGACCTGCTGTCAGGGCTGTTAGATGTTGACCCTAGCAGGATTTCCGTTCAATCATTGAGAAGTACTTACGTAATCCTCTCATAAACGTTCTCGGCAAATTGCTAAGATCTGCGAAGGACTCGATAGTTTACAACTGATGCCCATTGATGTAGAACACCAGTTGCGGAAATACTAAGTGTTCCTAAGAGATCTTTGATGTATCTCATGGCTTTAGACTCTATAAGTGCACACCTAGGTTTCCTATGCGGAGACTGGGGAGGTGTCTCCTGCTTCAATATCAACCGTCTCTAAGAGATAGGTCGATAGGTTACGCGGGTTCCCCGTGAGAATGAAACAAGTCCTTTTAAGAGAACTTGAGTGGTTAAGAAGGTTTAGTACATTGCGTCACTGGGTCCATGACGACTTTGTCTTCAATACCGGTGTTGTCTAATGCAACAACCAGTAGCATACGTATTGAACCCGGTGTCTGCCTTAAGGTTGATTCATATGGAGGGCTATTTCTTTTCACCCTTTTCTTTACTTTTTTTTTTTTTTAATTCTTCAACTCCTTCTTTCCCTTTCATTCATTTCTCCTTTTTTCGTATCATACCTAAGGACTTCTAATTCTAACTATGGGAGATGTCCTTGGGTAGATCCCTCCGGCTCTGGCAGATCATAGGACTGATATTCCTATCTTAATCACCTTATAACTCCGACAGTAGCCAAGAAACCTTTGATTGAAAAATCTCTCAAAGTGTTTGTGATAATGAAATATTTTGTTTAACACTTTGAGAGTTTTGTGTACACTTTTGAAGGGCTCCCCCTGCACATGTGCTCATAAGTATTTAATAAATTTGCACATGTTGGAGGAGCAAGCACTTTTGAATTGATCCACTTTCCGTGAACAAGACCGATTCGAGACACGCTTACATCACTAGTTAAACTAGCTTGAAGTTATTACCCGGCCTGATCAAGTTCACAGAAAGTTTCTCGAGACGGTACATTTCTACTCAGACATATCCTTTTCGAGACACGCTTACGTGGTTAGTTAAAGAGATGCATTGTCAGCTTTTAGGTGACAACTAGCTCTAGTAACTAACTTGATGTTATTACCCGTCGAGGATAAGTCTTTTCGATATTACTAACTTTTATTGTCTCGTCAATTCTTGGGTTAATACTGAGTCTAGCTCGCACATGATACACCTTTTGAGCTTTTACTTCGTATATTTTAATCACTTTTTCATTTTCTCCCCCTCAAAAATAGCATATAAAATGATGTTTTTGACAAAATTTTAGATTAAAATATGCCTTTTGAGTCTTATGGGGAGATTCACAAAGAACTTTTGATTTTGAACAAAGTATTTTGTTTTGACAAGTGCTCCCCCTCAACAAGTGATTAGGTCTTATTGAGGTCAAATACTTGTCCTTTTGAGCAGAATTATGAAAAATCATAAATGTTTGATTAATTCTACTCAAAAGTAAGAAGCCTTCGCTCCTTATTATAGGATTGAGGCACTGAAGCGTACCTCAGGGTCCTTTCTTTACAAGATCGGGTTGTGCACTGTAATGCGTGCACAAGCCATAATGGAAAAAATGATTCAATCAAATGAACTAATTGATAATGAAAAATATAACCAAATGTACCAAGTTATTCTTCGTCCGGAAGTGGAGCATCGAAGTTAGTGAACTTAGGTTCTGGTCTTTCGAAGAGTCGGATAGGAAACGAAGGTCTGACACCAATGTAGCTTTCCAGACGTCTGATTTGTTCCCGTCGAAATATCCTTTCTTCAATCTTTAAGACAAAGTTACGGACTTGTCTTCTTGAGCTGGATTTCCATCGAGGTTGTTCCCCTTTAGCTATCTTACGGCGATCATCATTCAGCCTTTTGACAAGCCCATCACGAACTGATTTGAGTGTAACATCACAGAATTTGTGTACTTCATCGAACCTCATGAAGCTTTGTAGCTTTTTGCTGTTGATGTAGGTGAAACCAAACGGTTCTTGGATGAGAGTAAACTGTGGTGTTTCATAGAGACCATCAAAGTAGAATTGTGGCTTTGTCAAATTGATCTTTTGTTGGTAACTTTCCACTCCAAGCTGAAGATCTTCCACTCTTTCTTGAACAATCAGTCGTCGGATGTAAAGAAGTAGTGATGCCATGAAGTTGTACTGTACGTCTCTATCGAATCCGCGCATTCTACTTTGAACTTTTTCAAGATACATATCTTCAATGTCATTGAGATTAAGGTTGGGAAAGTCGGCTTCGGAGAACTTGTACTTCTTTTCATCTTGTCGTTTAACAACAATTTCACGCATGAAAATGTAGTTAAATCGTTTTGACTGTTGAATCTCCAAGATAGCGATGATCTTAGATTTCTGCTTCACATTTTCCAATGATGTTTCTCCTAATCTGCTGGTATAACCGAGACGACGACGATCTGGCCAATGTTGAATTCCATGTAGAGCATCTCTGTCGTAAGCTACGATGGAGGTGCTAAAAATACGAGTGGTTTCTTCAATGGCTGGAATTTCGTATCTTGCGGCTGGTACTGAGATTGTGAGTGAGGAAGCATATTTCTTCTTGGATGTCTCTTGAGTGAGCTGGATGTTACGAAGATCTTTGTTGAAGAAGAAGCTGTAAGGTATCTTTGGTTTGTCTGGAAATCCTTTCAATGGTAATGGTTTGGTCCAGTTGGTGAAGTAAGGTTTTTCATGATTCTTGGAACTGAGATCGATATTCACTTCAGGATTTAACCAGTCAAAGTCGGCAGACATTGCACTAGCTATATTCTGCATGTGATATTCGTATTCGACTTTGTTTCCAGATCTTTTCTTAAGAAATTCTTGTGCATCCTTATTGATTCTTCTGAGCTCTGCCTTTGTGAGTTTGTCGATGTGAAGATCCTTCATAATGACTTGGGTAAACTGTAGAATGTTACCAGGAAGTGGTTCTTCTTCTTCGAGAGGAGGTTGAGCTTGGACCATTTCTGTCAGCCAATCATTCTGAGGATTGTCATCATTGTCGAGCCATGAATGACGTGTTTTCTTCTTGGATTTCTTAGACTTAGATGTAGCATCTTTGTCTTTGGCTTTGGACGGTGATGATGGACCAGCATGAGAATCATGAGTAGGTGGAGCACGGTAATCGGTGTCATGTTGATCCTGGAAGTCATCGGTGTGTTCCATGAACATTTCTTCATCTTCAGGTTGTCCTTTACCAGTAGTTGAGGGTTGTTGTTGATTTCCAGGAGGAGTGGAGTCCATTTGTTGGTGTAGAGAGGATGAGGGACCTGTTCCAGACTTAGGTTTCTTGCCTTTGGAGTTTGGGTCAGGATCGTCATCTTTTCTTGTTCGTTTTCGGGTTCCAGCAGCATCTTTGCATGACTCCTTTGACATGTAAGCTACCATAGCATCATACAGGGCTTTTTCTTCAGCTGTCTGTGTGGTTTTGGTGGCAAGGTTGTCGAAGAGTTTGACAAGCATGTCATTGAAGGACAATTCTTGGACGGTTGGAGCCACAGTAGAAGATTTTGCGGTGTGAAGCGTGAATGGTGTAGTAGACAACATTTTCCTCGTAACACTTCTAATTCTGTGATCCAAGTTGTCATTGATTGGTTTGAGAAGGTTTGCTACCTCAGGAGTGATCATCTCAACCAGATTTTCAGTGAGAAAATCATGTGTTGCAGTTCTGATAAAACCTTCGTAATCAGATTTCAAGAACTTGTCGATCAGCTGCGTTGACTCCTGGAATTCCTCAACTTGTTTGGTAAGATTGGTAACCATGTTGGTGAGTTTGTTCACTTGCTCCTAAAGATCAACTGGTTGTTTTGGTTCATTGATCGAATGCTGTTTAGATGCGGTTTCAGAAGGTGTGGGAGAAGAGTGCTCGGGTGATGATTCGGACGATGACTCGTTGTGAGAGTCTGAAGAAGAAGCAGGAGGAGTCGGATCCTTTGGTGGAGAGTCTTGAGGAGGTGGAGGTTGTGCTGAGGAAGTCTGCTGAGAAGATGACTTAAGAAATATGTTGGTGTCGAACGCGTTCTTCTCTTCGTTTTCCTTTCTACGACGTTCCTCTGCTTCCTCTGCTTCTCGTGCAAGAAACTCTGGAGTAATGAGATATTCATGTTCCTGATCCGTAGCTATGTTCTCTAGACCGCCAACATTCTCCTCTATAGTTGCAGTTTCAGTCATAGTGACATCTCCTGTTTTGTCTGTATCTTTAACGGTGTCATCAGGCTATGGAGCTGATTCTATCGTGGTGGATACGACGGGAGGAATCATGCTGCTTGTAGCTCCTACATGTTCAGACTGATCAATAGGTGGTGGGGTTAAAGGTTGAGACATGAGTCGGCTTTCGAGAGTTGCTTTCTTTTGTTCTTTCCTAAGCTGCTTTTCTTCAGCTCTTGTGTCGACAACTATACTCTTCAGTTTGCGTTTATCGACCAAAGGTTCAACGGTTCGTTTGTCTTCATCATCATTAGGCTCATTAATAGTAATCCCTTTTCTTTTCCTTGTCTCTTCTTCATAGGTTTCAAGACTTTGTTGTACGGCGATCTCTGTTGCAGGAAATGCTTCATCAGGTGCTCGGTATCTCAGTTCATAGTCCGGTTCTTCTTCTTCAGATTCTGTATCAAACTCAGACTCGGTGTCAGAAGGTGGAGGAGTAGGTTCATCCCGAATAAAGTACTCAGGAGTTGCCTTCTTCTTTGGCTTGGTGACAGGTTTAGGTTTGGGTGTAGGTTTAGGCTTGGTGGAAGTCATGGGTTTTGACTTAGGAGCACCCTTAGATCTAGTATGTGGTGAGGCAGTGGTACTTGTAGTACTCCCAGACTTTACACCGCCTTTGCTACGAGTCTTAATTGTTGCTTCTTCCTGTACACCTTTGTAAGCGTTGTCATACAGCTTGTAGTTCAGACTCTGCTTGATTTTGTCATTCAGTAGGTATTCAGGAAGCCTCATTCCTTTGATCTTGGTTGAGGAAGTGGTCGTCTTGATGAATGAGGTGGTGAAGTCGTCCTCGAAGAGGTGCTTCGGCTCATTAGGATCAGCCATCCTTTTGATGAATTCTGGAGAACTTTTGCAGAGATGTTCTATGATAAGCTTGGTAAATCTTGTGAATGGTATCATAGTCTTCACACGTTCGGTCTGAATACTGTGGACGATATCATTCATGATAGGAACTGCAAAGTCAATCGGTGTCAGAGTCACCATTCCCCAGAATGTTTGCAGGTGTTCGAGCCTTGGATGTTCATGACCACTTTTCCTTCCAGATAAAGATCGTACCATCAACAGACAGAATGTTCTCCAAGGCTGAGGAATATTCTTGGCATTAAATCGGGAAAGCTTGACTAGCGATACATCATCATCAACCTCATATCCTAATTCAATGAAGAAGTCAAGAAGATCCAGCTCAGGTAGTATAGGAGCAAATTCGCTGTCAGTTTGTGGCATGAGAAGGGCTGTTCGAAGAACGTCATGATCTACAGAGTATTCTTGGCTATCCAATGTAACAGTGAAAGATTCATCGTCCAAGTTAGCCTGAGCCGTAAGCCAGAACTGATGAAGGTAGAACAGAGGAACTGAGGTAGAACAGGTGAGCATAGGTTTGCATGGATGTGCAAGTAGAATATCCTTGACAATCTTGCACGAGTTCTCTTTAATACTCAGCTTGTCGAAATCAACTCGTGGATTGTTGTCGCCAATTGTGACGTTGTAGTTCTCGGGAGTGATGTCATCCATGGTGAGTAATGGAAGAGTTTGTTCAGCGACGTTCTCATTGTGTTCAGCCATGTTAATCTGAAAAGTATGACCATAAACCAAACATCCAAATTTGTTACGTGTTAGCGCAGATGTGAGTTTGGTTATAGATTACTACTAGAGACAGTTAATCACAAATGTGTCATTTTGTTATGAGTGAAGTGTCACATAATGCATATTTGAAGAATCATGAAATCAACTAAACAATGCAACGTTTCGCAAATAAGCACAATTGATAATCACAATTCACAATTACATCACATTACACAACACTAATGAATCACAACAATGATACATAGATATAACATGACAAGGCAAAAAAAATATCGAAAAAAAATATATCATGGACCTTTTATCGCAAATTTGAGTAAAGAAACAGATTTCGAAAATGTTATAGTGAAACTTTATCGAGAAAGTGACTTCTCGAAAAAATTTCTCATAATTGACTTTTGTCGAGATCTCTTTCTTAAAAAAATTGAAGTTATCGAGAAAACATCTTTTTCAACTTTTCGAGAAACTTATGATATCGAGATCTTTCCTTAAGTTATCGAGAAAATGATTTGTTTTTCGATAAAATAATTTTTCGAGAAACTGATGATTTCGAAAAATTATAGTTCTCAAAATGATTTCGAAAAATGATTAGTTTTTCGAAAAGAATCTGAGCTTTGAAAAAATGAATGATTTCGATAAAACTCAGGTTCTCGAAAAAATGAATGATTTCGAAAATGATAGTTTCTCGATAAGTTTGAAAAGATTTCGATAAAAATCAGTTTCTCAAAAAAATTCTTATACAAGAATTAATTCGAATTTTGTTGAAGTCACACGTACATTTTCTTCACAAAGAACTTTTCCAATGATTTTGGCCTGTCACCAATATAGACAAACACAACTTAGGCAGAATTACAAAGATTTCGATAATATTCAAGAACATGTTTTCGATAATCTTAACGAATTTGAGACAAATGAGTATCACAGATACTAGCATATCACAACTACTAGTATAATGCTTATAATGACACATAGCACAGTAGTCAACACATAAGACACATTTATCTCGATAATTTTAACGAACGAAGCATACAAATTTTTTGAGAATCATGTACAAACGGTGTGAAACATCCTAGCTAGATAAACATGCAAAAATGAGACCTAAGAAGCAAATCCCACCAATAAAATCAAACAAATGAGCACAGAACCTTATAAACCCACTTCGACCCAAAAATTATGAATTCGAAAAAACGAAGTGAACATGATGGAATGTAAAAAAAAATGATGAGAATGTGTTAGAAACAAGCATAGTAACTAAACCCCATCACGAATTAAACACCACAACATGTTAAAAGCAATTTCGAAATCCTAACCCTAGTTCTCGAAATCTTGATAACATGAGATCGAGCCGTTGATTTTCCAATTAACCAAGATCCTATTAGTGTAATATCCTAGTGATGAGATAGGAACTTACAGATTGTTGATCAAGGTCGTGGATTATCCAATTGATTTGGGGCCGTTCGTTTGAGAAAGGGAGGTTTAAGGGTTTAAAGTTTGTGGGGGTTTTGGTTTGTACGGTTTGTTTGTTTTATTTATTTTGAAAAATTAAAGTTTAGTCACTTTTAGTCCCTTAACTTTAAGATATATCTATTAGAGTCATAAATAAACTAGCAAACCTAAGTGATATAAGAGATATGCATCCGTAAAGCTAACTTAAGAAGACTTAAAAGCAAATGAGACAAAGTGATGAAAAAGAAATCGTCCACACACTCTGAAGAACCGTAAAATGCGAGAAACATGCAAGTATACCAATTAAAAATTGGTAAAAGATTAAAGCGTGACTCCCCCTCAACACTTGTAAAGTAAGAGCAAAGTGTTGAATTGAAGCGATATACTTGCATTTTTATTTTTATTTATTTATTTATTTATTTTTTTATTTTTTATTTTTTTTAAGAAAAATAAAATGTGAAAAATCTTTTTGTGTTTTGATTAATTTATAGTAAAGAAAGAAAAGCAAAATATTATACAGAGATAGTTGTGATGTTTGACGATCAGTTATATTTTAAAAACTTTTCCAGATCCTCTGGAGTCAAACATCTCATACCAATTTGGTGAACTAGACTAGCAAACCTTGATGGTGCCAAGGATTTGGTAAGTAAGTCTGCTAATTGGTACTCAGTTCCAACAAAATAAAGTTCAACTGTACCCCTTTCCACATGCTCTTTGATGAAATGATATCGGAGATCGATGTGTTTGGATTTGCAATGATGCACAGTGTTGCAGGAGATAGCAATTGCACTCTTTGAATCACAGTAGATGGGAATCTTGTTGAATAGGTAGCCATAATCCTTGAGTTGTGATCTCATCCAGATGACTTGAGCACAACAGGCAGACATGGCTACGTATTCAGATTCTGTAGATGACAGTGACGTGCAGTCCTGTTTCTTAGATTGCCATGACACAAGTTTGTCTCTGAGAAATTGTAATCCACCAGATGTACTTTTGCGTGTGTCTAAACATCCTGCATGGTCAGCATCTGAAAAAGCAATTAGTTCGAAACCAGAATCCTTCGGATACCAGATTCCCAAGTTAATGGTTCCCTTAATGTATCGAAGGATTCTTTTGACCTCACTGAGGTGTTTTTCAGTTGGTTTAGACTGATAGCGAGAGCACATGTAGACAGCAAATACTATATCAGGTCTACTAGCTGTGAGATACATGAGGGACCAAATCATACTGCGGTATTTGGTAGGGTCAACTGGAGTCCCATGTAAATCAGCATCTAGTTTTGTGGTATAGCCCATTGGTGTATTAAAAGTATCACAAGACATCATTCCATGTTTCTTTAATATTTCAAGAGCATATTTGGACTGATTTATAAAAATTCCACGGGGTGATTGATGAACTTGAAGTCCTAGAAAGAACGAAAGTTCACCCATCATGGACATTTCAAAATTATCTTTCATTAATTTTGCAAAATCATTAGAGTAACTTCTTTTTGTTGAGGCAAAAATGATGTCATCGACATATATTTGAACAACAAGTAAGTCCTCCCCGTAGGTTTTTGTAAACAGTGTTGGATCCACCGATCCTTTAGAAAATTTATTGGCCAATAAGAAAGTGGACAGTTTGTCATACCACGCCCGTGGGGCTTGCTTGAGTCCGTAGAGTGCCTTTTTGAGTCGGTAAACGTGATTAGGATGCTCAGGATCAACGAAGCCTTCAGGTTGACTGACATAAACTTCTTCACGGAGTTCTCCATTAAGAAATGTTGTTTTCATATCCATTTGGTAAACCACCATATTCCTGTGTGCAGCATAAGCCAAAAAGATCCGAACAGCTTCATGTCGAGCCACTGGAGCAAAGGATTCAGCAAAGTCAAGTCCTTCCAGTTGGGAGTATCCTTTTGCTACCAGACGTGATTTGTTGCGTATGACAGTCCCTTCAGCATCAAGCTTATTCTTCCAGATCCATTTTAACCCAATGACAAAGACTCCGTCAGGTCTTTCAACTAATTCCCAGACTTCAAGTCTTATGAATTGCTGAAATTCCTCTTGCATAGATTCAATCCAGTTGTCATAGATTCAATCCAGTTGTCTTCGTGACAAACTGTGACTGCATAGATACAAGTTTCTCCATCTGTGTGAAGTCGTTGTCTTGTCATAACAGGTGCATCTGGATGGCCAATAATATGAACTAGTGGATGATCACGAGTCCATTTATGTGTTGAAGGGTGTAGTTGATACGTATCTCGCATGTTGGCAGGATCCAAGTTGCGTGTTGACGACTCAGCTATATCAGGAACTGTAGTAGCTGGTGCAAATGGATTAAAGAACGCATCAGGATCTTGCTCTGCGGTTTGTGGAACTGATTGTGGTGTGGGATCTTCAGCTGGATGGCGGGAGTTAGAACCAGTTTGTTCGGCTGTAGATGGTGATACAATTGGAGGACCGTCTCTCTCAACACTTGTAGAAGTTTGTTGAGGTGAGTCTGGTACTGGAATGTTATCAGGTTGAGCAGCGGAATTAGGTGAGACCTCAGTAGGACGGTATTCAATTGTGTCATCAAATAGTGGAGCAAACAAGGTTTCTAATTCTTTGCGGTTGAGTGGCAATGGTTCAGCTGAAGATGCCGTAGAGTTAAGACGGTTAAATTCGGGTCCTAAGCTGTGTTGCTCAGAAGCCATTTGGGTGAGTTCATCGAAATTAGCGTGAATGGTTTCTTGAATTTCTCTTGTACGACGATTCCATATCCGAAAACCTTTGGAATTTTCACAATATCCAACGAACACTCCGATGTCAGCCTTAGCTTTCAGTTTACCTAAATCATCACGATCATTTATCGGATAGCAAAGTGCTCCAAATACATGAAAGTAATCAATGTTTGGTTTCCTTTTATGAACAATTTGATATGGTGTTTTGCGATGGCGTTTTGTGATCATGCAACGGTTCTGTGTATAACATGCGGTTGAAACAGCTTCTGCCCACAAGTAATCTGGTAATTGAGCATTAATCAACATAGTTCTAGCAGCTTCCACTAACGTCCTGTTGCGTCTTTCAACCACACCATTCTGTTCTGGGCTTCTAGGTATAGACGTTTGATGTTCAATTCCCACTTTCTCATAATAAGACCTAAGTGTCTGATTCTTGAATTCAGTTCCATTGTCAGTTCTGACGATGCGTACCGTGTTGCGTAGCTGAACTTGAATTTTAGTGAGAAAGGTGATGATCATTGAAGGAGCCTGATCTTTACTTCGTAGGAAATAAACCCAAGTCCATCTGGAGAAGTCATCTACAATTACAAGTATGTAGCGTTTACCGTTGATACTTTGAACACGCATCGGTCCACACAAATCCATATAAAGCAGTTGTAAAACATGATTCGTACTTTGCTCAGGTTTTGAAGGAAAATGAGCTCGAGTACTTTTTCCTTGTTCACAGGCTGGACATAAGTAATCTTTGGTAAAACGGAATCTTGGAAATCCATCGACAAGTTTATAACGAGCAAGGTCAGTCATAGTTCTGAAATTCAAGTGTGAGAGACGTTTGTGCCATAACCAAGATTTAGTCGATTCAGCTTTGGAGAGAAGACATATCGGAGATGTTGCAATCATATCTGACATTGAGATTGTATAAAGATTGGAGTCGCGTGAGCCAGACATAAGATCGTTTCCTTGTAAGTCACGAACAAAGCAAGTTTTCTCACGAAATGCAACTTCTAGATCCCCATCACAGAATTGACCAACAGAGAAAAAGTTGTGTCCAAGGCCTTCCACATAGTAAACACGGCTGATTTCGATGTTCCCGCTGATATAGTCACCATATCCCATGATTAGAGCGTAATGATCATTCCCGAATCTGACAGTACCAATGAACTTTGAGACAAAGTTGTGTAACAGTTTGAGATTGCCTGTCATATGTCGGGTGCATCCGCTATCAACAATCCAGAGAACAATCTGTACCACCTGCATCACCAGAAGAAGACACAGGTAGAACAGAAGTAAGGGTGGAACCCAAAGACAATGCGGGTTCCTGTTGGTTAGTAACACATGTATTCAACAATTTAGGAATCCATTTAAAGTCTGGTTTGTGTTGTAACCAACGTTGCCAATTCCAACTAGTTTTTGCTTTCTTAATGTTAAATGCACTAGTCGTTGGCTCATTCCTAGATTTGTTCTCGGTACCTATGGGGGTAACTTCAGCTTCATTAGAAACCGTAGAAGACGGCTTTCCTAAGTTAGACTTAGAGGCATTAGTGGGCCTAGAAGGAATGCGTGTCCTACGTTTCTTATGACGATTTAGAAGAGAATTAGCTAAACATTTTGTATGATCACCAGATGATACGCTTTTACGACAAAACACACAAGATGCATTAATATTCAAAACATTCAAAGGTTCATCATTCGTTACATTTAGATTTTGATTACAATTTGCCAGATTAGAATCTAAATCTGATGCAACATGAGTTTTATTCAAAGTCCTAAGTTGGTCTTCTACTTCCTGAGCTTCTAGGTGTCCTCTCTTATGTTGCAAGATCCTATTCTTCTTTTTACTTTTTTGCTTGGGTCTGCTAACGCTAGTAGTGGAGACTAGTCCTGTAGAAGTGGAATTATCAACATTAGAATTTTGAACAACCTTTCCTTTATCAGTTTTGTTTAATTGATACATCCCTGATGCTATCACCGTGGTGTCAACCATTTTTCCTGTTTGAAGTAGCTTAACTTTCTCTTTCAAATCAATGATGATGTGATTTTTGTCCTGAATTTCAGACTCAAGTAAACCATTGCAATATTTGATGTCGTCGCGGTTTTGTTGCCATTCGGCGTTTTCAATTTTTAAATCCGCAATTTCTTTCTCGTATTGGAAACATCGACCTTTTAAAGACTCGTTGTTTTTGCAAATCTGACAAGAGTTTGAAACATTTTGACTTTGAAACTTCAATTCCCTTTCAAGACTTTTAGCTTGACACCATTCAAGCCGTTGATTGAGTTGACAAATTTCTTTTGAAAATTGTTTTGTCACATCATCATTTTTAATTCTCAACTTATCATTTTCCTGTTTGAGTGTCTCAATTTCCTCATTCAACAAACTATTATCAACACAATGATCATGCTTAAGCATAGAAGTACCAGAATTATAAAGATCATTCATGATAACAGACATTATATCAGCATTGAGAACTTGTTCCAAAAGTCGATCAGCATCATTTTTTAAAACTCTATTTCTTTGCTTTTGAACCAAAATGTCATTTTCAGTTGCATTGAAAACGTTTATCATATTTTTGACCTCCTTTTGAAGTTCCTGATCCCAACGTGTAGCACAAAGACGGAGGTGTTGAACAATTGGTTTCATTTGTTTTTGAAAAATATCTCTCTTTTCTCGCTCGTAAGCGGATTGAAAAGTTTCAATTTTAATTTCAGAATTACGCTCAATTGTTTCCTCCAAAATTTCGATGTCTTCCATAAAAGTTTTGAAATAATTTAAGACACGACACGTTTTTGGTAATGGTGAAATTTCACCGGATGATGGTAAAAGACCATTAATTTGTGCTACAGTTTGGACAGGAGCCGCATTGTGAGATGAAACATATGACTCTTCGATAAACCATGATTTCGCCGGTAAATCTTTTTGAGTAACAAACTTAATTGGATTTTTTGAATAGTCATATGGTGTTGAATATTGAACATTACTCATTTTTGACCGACTCTCTTCTTCAAGTTCTTCTTCTTCCTCAGTATCAAAAACAACAGCACGCACAATTGTATTATCCATCAAATAATCCATACTGTAAATTTTTGGAATATCTTTGAATGCCGTGTGAAGAAACATTGAATTGTAATCACCAAGTGCAAATCGTTTATCGGGTCTCGGTTTTAAAGTAAATTTCTGAATTGTTGTGACTGAGTTCCCGTGTTTGTAAACAACGTTACGAAATTCTTTGAGTTGTTTTTCAAGATCAACAATATCGCCGATTAAGTCGCCGATATACTTCCTTTTCCGTATTTTATGTTCACAAAAATCCTTTTTACAACTTGACAATTCTGTTTCAGTTTTTGAAAGGTCTCTTTGAAGACGTTCAACTTGTGTTTTTAATTCACACTTTTCGCTTTCAAGTTTCGAAATTAACTTTCCATTTGACTCAATTAAATCTTGCATTTTGCGTTAAAGATCTTGTTCTTTGTTGTAAGAATCTTGAAAAGCTTTTTCAAAACTTTTAGCATGTTTAATCTTTTCTTCCTGATTAGAAAGCTGGATTTTATAACACTCAATATCTCTTGCAAGTGCTGCATTAGTTTCTTTTAAAACTTTGTTTTTCTCGTTGCACTTTGCAATTAGCAATTGCTGAGCATTCAGTTGTTTAGATAACATTATGAGGTCAGGGTCTGGATCAAATGATGGTTCATGTTGTTCTAAATTATCATGTTTATCATTCTCAATTGGATCATCAAATAAAACAACTGTGTCATCATCAAATATGACAACTGTGCTTATTTGTTCATCTCTTTGAGAGGATGAAGATGATATAGATGGAACAACTTGCGCCATATCTGATTCAGAGGCAGAAGGTGAGACTATTTCATTAATAAAGCATTCATTGAGGTCATGTACCTGAGACAAGTCGTCAGTGTCATACACTGGACCTGAATCATTGAGCTTAAGTTCCTGCATGTTGGCCATAAGCATCACAGCAGCATTGGCTTCCAGATCTTCCATATCATCATCGTTGTTCACATTTGCCATGAAGTTGTTATCCTGTTCAGGGAAATGTCCATCTTTTTCATCTTGAAGAGCCATTAGTAATGCCTGCTTGTGAAACTTACTACCCCGAGTTCTCGGTTTGGGACATGCTGTAGCTATATGACCTTGTTCATTACAATTGTAGCACCAAACTGCATTCCCTGAGCTGGAGTTCCTTGTTGGAACTGAGTCAGACCGTTGTTGAGAAGAGCCTGAGTTGTTCCTGAACCCCGTATTGTTACTAAACCTCTGACCATTCCCATAATTTCCTGAAGAGCTTCCTGAACCAGATCGACCATAGCTACGATTCTGAATTTCCACTCTTCCATCATTAACAACAGCTTGATTCCTTGTGTTAGAGGATGAACGTTGACGGTTGTTTGTTTTGTTGGAGAATTTGCTGAAAGCACGAGCAATAAGAGCAAGTCCCTGATTCAACGTATGAAAGTCATCATCGTCATCATCATTAGAGTTGGAGTAGTACACAGCATCATTGTTGTTTGATGGAACAAGTTGAGTAGAAGAATCTTGTGGAGATGAATCATAAGGGATCATTTGGTTCGAGGTGGAAGATTGTGGATAACTGAAGTAGTTCTGCTCTTGAACATATACATGATTTGACATTGGTGGTGGAGCATAGGGAGATTGAGCTACGAGAGCCAAAGAATTTGGTGTTGATGTTGGTGTGTATCCTCCTCGTAGTGCTCTATCTTTTTCCACTTCAGGTTCATGGTGTTTCAGAAAATTATACAACAAGCCATATGGAGCATCATGAAGATTCTTCGTTTGACGAACAAATGTCACATATTTATGCCAATCAGGGCCAAGACTACCAACAAATTTGGAGTTCACAGCGATCCTTGGTACTGTGATTTTGTGACGTTCCAGATCATTGACCACATTAGTGAAACGATGATAGTAGGATTCAAGTGACTCTCCAGGTTCAATTGTGATGTCAGTGTATTCCATGTAAAGCTTGGATTCCATGTCATCTTTGTTCAATTGAGTACCTTCCATAAGGAGATGAACGTGTTCCCACATAGCTTTGGCTGTTTTCTGAGCATCGACACTTCGATAGATCGGATTAGGTATACCTTGAAGTATATAAGCCATTGCATACTGATCAGCTTCACGATGTAGTTTCTGTTCTTCAGTGAGTGCAGTTTCTGGAAGGGGTCTATCACCAGGAGGACGTGGAGGATCAGCATTTGGATCACCAGCTTCAAATCTTGTTGGCCACTCAAATGGTCCTTCAAGTATCACTTGCTTTAAGAACTGCCCATGAGGTTTCTTTAATTCAAGAAATCTTAAGAATCGACTTGACCATTGAACATAATTTCCAGGTGTTAGCATTGGAGGTGTTTCAAGTGATCCTGCCTCATGTCGGGATTGTTGAGTTGTAATAACTTCACACATTCTGTCAAACCAGTGAGGTTGTTTGGAGGAAAACTGAGTGGTTTGTTGTAGCCCTTGATTTGGTTGTAGTTGAGGAATGATCTGTTGTTGCATCATTAGGTAATGATGTAGTGGATTGTATTGAGGAGGTTGTTGATTCATTATGTGCGGAAGGTATTGTTGTTGCTGATACTGCTGATGCTGAGGTTGCTGAGACTGCTGGTGATGAGGTTGCTGAATATGAGGGAAGTAATGATTAGGTGGTTGAGACATCGTAGAACACTTGTGTAGAAATGGATCTTGTAGAAAGTGTAGAATGGACCAAGTATCGAGAAACTTAGCACAACTTCAGATTGCAAAACTGGTGATTGCGATAATAGGGTTTGCGAAACTTGGCAGATTTTCGAGAAACAAGGTTTTCGAAAAAACAATCTTAGGTTTATCGAGAAAACTTAAGATTTCGAAACTGTTCAAGTTGTCGAAAAGTTTAGATTTCGAAACTTTTAAGGTTTGCGAAACTGAAGTAGTTTTTCGATAAAGTAGTGATTTCGAAAAATTGTAAGTTTTTCGAAAAATCACAAAGTTTGCGAAAATATCAGTTTTCGAAATTATACAATTTCGAAAACTTTCCCAAAAGTCGAAGTACTTAACTTTCTTATACAAGAAAGAAAATACCGAGTCCACACAAACGAAGTCGAGGTAGTGCACTTGGAGAAGATCTCGAAACAAGTAACTAGCAGGTTCTCGATAACTTGTAATTTTTGTTTTACAAAGAAAGCAATCCTAAAACTCGTTTTTATTTCAAGATACTTGTACTTTTATGTATAAAATGAGTGGATCTTAAAGAAAGTAGAAAACTTTAAGAAATCTTTCACACTTAATAAGATTTCGATAAAAGTACAAATAAGCAAATTCGAATAGTTTAGTGAAAAGTTTGGAACTTTTTGGTTTGTTTTGATTTTAAACACAAGTTTGTAAGCAAAGATGTGAGAAAAACCAAGAAACAAACAAAAAAAATTTAAAATTTTCACAAAAAATGGATAAAAAAACGATTATTTTAAGAAAGAAATCAATGAAAACAATAACTACACCTTCCTCTAGCGAATGATACCACTTGTTAGGTCACCATTATGTAAACACAAGTATGATTATGTAAGAAATGAGATGAGAATGAGAGTGGGATGATTATGAGAAATTTGAGAAAATGAAATGCAAGAGTTTCCTTAATGTTTTCAAATAACCAACCAAGTTTAAATGAATACATGAGGTCCTATTTATAGGAGGAGAGCTAGGGCAACACACCTAGCTTCCTTCTTCTAGAAAAACGTGTGGGCTTTAGGCCTTTTGGGCTTTTCATAAGCCTTACAAACATAAAACATTACTTAAATGTATGTAACTAATAAACAAGCAACCTAGCATTTATTACAAATGACCGAGACTTGACAAAATAGTAAAAACTTAGGTTCCAACAGTTTATGTTAGGAATACGTTTATTCATATGAAGACTCGGTCACCCCGAGTGTGGTTTAGCATATTGTAGTTAGTAGTATTTATCATATTAGTTATAACGTAGTTTAGTATTAGTTAGTATTGGTGGAGTCGGGTCGGGTCTTTACCCACTGTCAGCTCGCTCCACAGCCCGTTTTAGGGGGCGTTTATTTGTAAGTATAAATACCCCTTCCCTAGCTTGGAAGGGGTTGGACCTTTCATTTGCAATCTAATACATTACAAGTTTTCTCTCAAAGGCTCCCAACTTCATCTCTTTCTCTCTCTCTCTAACTTCTCACTAGAAAACTACACATTTAATCATCCTAAACATCATTCCGTATATGTTCTTTCATTAGAGTATATTACAATTGGTATCAAGAGCCATGGTTTCATCCTAGTGATTGTATACTCTCGGATTTTTTGTATGGTTTTGTGGTTTTAGTTTGGTTCGAATGGTTTTGTGGTTCTCCTCATAGTTTGATCTTGTTAGATGTTATTCTTGACGTTTTTTCTTGTACTTTCTTAATTAGTTGAGTTATATGTTCTTTGGTTTGCCTTTGGAAAGGTTGAATCATTCATTTGTTAGGAGAAAAGTGAAATTCGTGTAGTGTTTCATTCTAGCGAGTTGATCATTCTTGGTAGAGGGTTGGCAGGATTTTCTAGCAAGTTGGGGTAGCGTGTTGGTGTTTTGCTATTTTGGGACATAAAGCCAAAACGCTGGAAAGTGACATTTTTGTCTTATTATTCCAGCGAGTTGATAAATCTTAGCGAGTTGACTACACTAGCGAGTTGTTTTGGTGTGTAGCGAGTTGACCAAGTTCAAAGAGTTGACAGAGTTAGCGATTTGATCAAACTTTAGCGAGTTGACTCTATTCTAGCGAGTTGGTTTGTTTTTAGAGTGTTGATCTCTTCTAGCTAGTAACTATATTCCAGCGAGTTGGTGTTCAGAGGGTTGGTTCCTTTTAGCGAGTTGATCCTTTTCCAGCGAGTTGGTCTATTATTAGCGAGGTGATCTATTTAGTGGCGAGTTGTGGAGTGGTGTGGTATTAGTGACTTGGTTCAATAACATTAGTGAAACTTGTGCGCGGTTGTGACTTAAGCTGTTACGACTAATTCAACAGTAACTTGACGTTGTGAAGTAACGCTTACAACTTGACTTGTTACTTGATGAAGTTGTTGTAATTTGACTTGTTGCGACCAAACACGAATTACATTCTTGTTTAAAAGCAATCAATCAAATGATGTTCTGAACTCAACTGGGCCACCACAAATATCTGAAAGCTGTACCGAATGCTTCAAGCTACTTTACACCCACATTGAAAGACTGTTTGAAAAATCTGGCTACTCTGGAGGATATAGACGTGCATTCGTGACACTCTTTGGTCATGACATAGAGTCGTTTACCGTCACAATGACCCTATACCTGGATCAACTAAAACAACAAATGGTCAAAGCTGATTTTTCTGAAAACTGCTGTACTGCAACATACGGGGTGATTCTCAAACAACTCCAAGCTTTCATTGACTCAAGATTCACTATGGAATATGACTGTGATTCTCAAATGATGAGTAAACGGTTTGCTGATCATACTGGACTTGAGGTGGATGCCTTCAGAGTCACTTTACTCGAGATCACTGGGAATGTTAAGGTGTTCATTAAGGCACGTGCACATACTCTACCGACAAGTGTAGCTATCGCTGCTGAAAGGACTTGTATTGAATCTTATGCGGGTCTCTCTACACATGAGATGGATGCTTCACACATACAGGTCACAAGGCAACATCAATCTCCAAAAGTTCATGTTTCCGATTATGACAAGCATCCTGATCAGAATTTACCCATCTATGATTCATGTCCATTGGAAGAGACTGATAGTGATGTCATGTCTAATTCAATCTACACGAATCCTATTTGAGAGAATTGTGACCAGGATGCTACAAAAGGTGATGTGTCAGATCTTTTGGTTTCGAACAAACTCACAAAATCAAACGAAATGGTTGATATGCATATTTTCAAAGAACTTTCTAAAAGATTCTCTCAATTGGAAAAGCACTGCATTTCACTTGAAATTGCAATGCAACAAAATGAAGAACAGTTTCTAATCAACCAACCACGCAAGAACTCAGAACTTCCTGAGCTCCGCGAATATTTCATGATTAATGAGTTAAAAGCTCAAATTGAAACCAAAGACCTGACAATCAATCGCCTTAAGCACCATATTATGTGATGAATGATATGTGTAGTAACCTTAAGGTCAAAGCCACACAAGATAACAATATTGACTCTAAAACCTTTACTGAGTTAGTGCACAAGGTAAATGTGTTGCATAATGAAAATGAATCTTTGAAAAGACACAGAAAAACCCTAAATGAATTTATCAAAGAAGAGAGATCTAAAACTGTCCTACACACAAAGTCTTTGATTGCACACAATGATGAGTTCAAAACTAAACTTCAGAAGAAAGACTTCGAGATCACGACATTAAAGAATGAATTGTTAAAATTGACCAAGAAAGATGTGAACACTAAGTTTGATAACTCTTCTATTTTGGGAGCACCTCCGTCCCTGCCACATAGAAAACCTAGGTCTACCAGACAACTATCTGCCTTTTGTACGAATAGATCTAAGTTTTCTAAATCAAGGTGTGCCCCCCAAGCAGATACTAAGCAGGAATTATCAAAAACAGTCACTTCACAATGTCATCATAAGGTTGTGTCGTATCTCGAGAACCTCATCAGGAAAGATGGTGTAGTTAATGTAGGTATCCCAACCGTGGCTAGAATTCCATCACTTAAGAACAAATATTCCATAAGGCTCAGTTCACCATCTACAAGGCAGTCCTCCATTAGACGAGGAAGATCTGATTATATGCTCTCCAATACTTGCCTTAAGTGGGTCCCTACGGGTAGAATCTTTAAGTTGATTGGTCTTAGTTGGATACCAATGAGGTCTACTAAAAACACCAAAGTTAACTGTATGACTCCCACTTTACGGGGCCCTAACAACACTAACTCATGTCCAGACAAGCAAAATTTTCATGTTAGTGCAGGGTCATCTATTTTATGTGCAGGACCTCCTCCAAAGAAAAGTTTGGCGACCTAAAAGACAACTCCCTATAGTTATAGGGACTCTGGAGAACAGACAATGTTGAATGGTGCATGATGATTCCTGGTAATTTCCCTATCAGGACTCGGACTTCGGTGATGGAGATGTGTATGAACGTCTGTGATCGTTCATCCAGTATCCTTTGTATATATTTACAAATACTGTTACATATAGAATTAGTTAAATCTTTAATTATAGCTATCACATTTTTTTTTTTTTTTTGCATTGGAAAGTCTTCCGGCATCGATAACATTTACGGTCCTAGAAATGTCATTCAATAATGACACGGGTCTTTAAATGAAGTTCGAACAGAAGTTGCAAACTTGCCATTATGGCTTGCTATTATTTCTGATAGCAACCCGCTCATTTACTTCTTATTCAGACATCTCTCAGTCAATCAACAACCTCTATTTTGGTTTTTACACTAAGGTCAATGATTGAGGGGGAGAGTGTATTCTGCCTTATGCATGTATTCTGCCTTATACATCTGTGGTGTTAATTTGTGGTATGTCTATGTGTGTCTTTAATGTGTAATTTCAATGCATACCCAAATGTGTGGTTTCAAGATGTGGGTTTCAGGAATGATGATTCTGTTATTCTTAAATGCTTAATTTGAGTCGTTCACAAGTAGAGGGTATGTTAGGTCATTGGTTGAAAGTATTAAAAGAGAACACATAAATAGAGGGACTGTTTGGTCATCTTTTGAAACTTAAATGCTTAATTTGAGTCGTTCACAAGTAGAGGGTATGTTAGGTCATTGGTTGTAAGTATTAAAAGAGATCACATAAATAGAGGGACTGTTTGGTCATTTTTTGAAAGTTAAAAGGGGAGTATATATATTCGATTTTGATAGCGAGTTGGTCATTACTCCACTTTCTCCAACTCGCTGCTCCCTTCTTGTAATTCTTTGATCTCTCTATCGTGTTATCCTAACAGGTTTTTGATCTAACTTTTGTTCCATGATTATTACTTGGTCATATCTTTCTCGTGTAACATTTGATTAAGTAACTGTCTTATTTGTACCTAGGTCGCTCTACTCGTTCGATTGTGATTAAAGTGGTTAGTGCATCATCTTGTGTTATACTTGTTGGTATATGATCGGTGGATTGCTATGATGATATCCCACCCTTTGCTCTCTATGCCTATGCTTGTATTTGTTCTTGGTGTCTTGTGCAGTTTGTGATAACTAGCGATTGTATCTTGTATTCTACAAGGAGTTTATAACTTGTTTTATGATTAAACGATTGTAATGATTTGAACTACTTGTATATTGAATGGTGTGCATATAGTTTGAGTTTATCTGATTGATTTCTGGGGGTGTTATGGTATGTTCCTGGCAGTGTGTTGATACATTCTTATTAGCGAGTTGACAGATTCTTGTTAGCGAGTTAATGATATTCGTATCAGCGAGTTGATGTCCTTTTGATAGCGTGTTGTAGTTATTCTAGATAGGGTGTTGATAAATGTTCTTATTAGCGAGTTGTCAGATGTTCTTTGTAGCGAGTTTACTGAAATCTCCAATAGCGGGTTGTCTGGAGTTCTTGGTAGCGAGTTGTCTAAAACTCTATTAGCGAGTTGATCGAAATTCCTGATAGCGAGTTGATTAAGACTTCAGGTAGCGAGTTGGTTAAAACTCCTGTTAGAGGGATGGCTTAGATAAGTTAGAGAGTTGATCCTGTTTAGCTGATTAGCGAGTTGATCCTGTTTAACTGATTAGCGACTTGACACCCTTATGTGCTAGCGAGTTGTCATATTGGTCTACATGGCGAGTTGTTATAAGGATAGAGTGTTAATTTCCTATTCACGAGCGGGTTGATTACTTATCACTCGCAAGTAGTCCATAATCTTGGGTAATGACTTGTTTCAGACATATGTGGGTTTTTCTTTTCTCGCGTAGTGTTACTTGTGAATATATTTCTTTGTTGTGTGCCTATCCATAGTATGTATGCTCTTAATGGCTTGTTTTGTGTTGTTGTTTGGTATACATGCGGTGCGTGACTCGATTGTGTCCTGTTCTGCTAGTATGCCTACTTTCATCACTTTTTAGGTTACGTTGGCATGTCATGATTATCCTATCTCGTGTGTTCAAGATGTTATTCATGATATTGTCTCAGTGATCTAACTAACCTCTAACCATACATATGTATCTTACGTGGTGTTTTATGATGATTGTGATGTTAAATGGCTGACGCTAATGTACCAAATGAACTGGGTTCAGTACCACCGCCACCCACACGCACTAATGATGAAATATTACCACACAATAAATGGGTCTCCACTGGGAAAAGTAACCTCTACATAGACGTGGATAAACCCCAGAATAATCCCACCTACAAGATTGTTGTGGATATTTTGAGAAACACTTCATTCTTCAAGGCTTTCACTGTTTCATCATCAATCCCATCCATATACATCCAGCAATTTTGGAACACCATGACCCATAACAAGGACAACAACACTTATCGTTGTCAACTCGATGAACAATGGTTTGAAATTAATAAAGAGACGCTCAGGAATGCTCTCCAGATCAACCCAATCCTTCCTGACAAACCATTCTCATCCCCACCAAATCCTGAGGTCCTCCTAAAGTTCGTGAATGATCTAGGGTATCCTAAGGAGGTCACCACACTATCGTCTATGTCCACTAATGAAATGTATCAACCCTGGAGAGTGCTTATCACACTTATCAACTTATGTCTCACGGGGAAGACATCAGGACATGAGAGACTGCGTGCCCCAGCACTGCAGATACTGTGGGATATTGTGAAAGGGAAAGATATTGATTATGCTAAACGAATCTGGGAAGAATTCGCTCCCCCTATTAATACCTTCTTAGATGACAAGATGAAGCTGGAAACTCACAAAGAAAGCAAGAAATGGAAATCCAAGTCTCTAATTCCAAGTATCAGATTTACTAAGCTCATTATACTTCACCTTCAACAATCTCATAATCTACACCCTAGACCCGAATCCTCAGTGCATCTGGCATCCGATGAACATTGTGTGGGAAACCTCAAGTTTGTTGCTAAGGGTACGGATCAGGAATTGTTTTGAATGGATATACCCGAAGCTCTTATCTCCAGCAATATCCTTAACGCACCTTATTACAAGAGTTATCTGAACAAGGTCGCTGCATATCGCAAACAATCAACCGTCAAGACCACTACAAGCAAACCTACATCAAAGAAACGCAAAGATGTCTCGACTACTGAGGTGGCATCAAGTGGTACTAAGAAACACAAACGAAGCAAAACTGCCAGTAAATTCGGATCCAAGAAAACCAAGAAAGCGCAAGCTACTGATACAGATGACAATCCACTTGAAATATTGTCACCAGCAGAAGCTGCTGACATTCAGAAGGCTGTCGAAGAAAGTCTCAAACCCAGTGCGACACATCCTGGTCCCCCTTTGACAGGAGTCAGCATTAAAGAGCCGGAGTCTGGTAAACTTAAGCAATTACCGGAAACTATCGGGAAAGGAAATAGTGTAGTAACCGAGGAACAAGCTGCATATACACTCCTTCACATCTCATCACCTGCCTCTAAATTAAAAGTACCTCAGTACGAATTCAAGAAACGATCCCCTGAACCATCTAAGCCTAAGGAGGTTTCCTCTGAAGACACACAGGAGCAGCCACAGACTCATGAACTCTTCATTGAATCCAGTGACTCAGAGTCCGATTTAAATGCTTCTAAGAATGAAGAAAAGGTTCCTGTAACTGCCACCATGGAAAAGTCATCTAGGGACTCACCTCCACCAGAATTCGTACCCACTACTGAACCCCACTCGACACTGCAAGATGACTTTGTGGCATCTATTTATCCTAGGGTTCAAGTGAACCTAAAGATGAAATCTGACGAACAAAAGCTGCTAGTTGAACCTGATACATCAACGGGAACTCTTTCCTCATTCAAGCAATTAGACCATGATTTTACCTATAGGGATCTCGATGTCGATGACAATCCTAAAGGGAAGGAAACCTCTAAATCTACCAATGAGAGTGAAGTCATCTCTATGGTAAACATTCCCATCGAACAAGACACGTCTACCACTCCCACTATGACCATACCGATTCCCACCACTACATCATCAAGAGATACCTCCACTGCTGCACCCACAACCACCATCCCTCCAAGTACTCATGAAAAGCTGTCATCACAAGTTGAAAGGGCCCTGTCTACTGCTGAAAGAGCAAATAATGAAATTCTAGACATCAGGACCACACTTGAGAAGCACCGGGATGTACTTAAAGATCTTCAACAGCTCAACTTGCACCAAGTCATTCACCATCAAGCTTCTAGAATATCTAAGCTCGAACATCTCAACATTGATACATTGGTACGTGATGCTGTTGAAGATCAGGTATCTGATGCTGTTAAACGTGCCATGGATGCACCACACAAAGCTCGATTCAAAGACTTGTCCACTTTTTATATGAAAGATCTGCTGCATCAACGAATGTTTGAAACAAATCATCACAAAGGACATGAGGCACACCAACAGCTGTATGAATCACTGGAACGTTCCATGATGATTGACAACTCCGATGAGCTTGAGAAAGACTTGGCTGAAGAACGAAGAAGAAAGAAACGTAAGCTGAACATCCCTAAACCACCATCAGGGGATCCTCCTAAACCACCTCCTCCTCCACCACCTTCAGGATCTGCTGGAGCTCCTGGGTCATCTGGTGGAGCTAGTACACACCAATCTATGCAACCACCTCAAGCACAACAATCATCTTCTCAGAAGGATCAGCCTGACCCTACAACTGAATCCAGTCATCCCAAGTCTTCCCGACATGTCACTTACAAAGCATGGACGACAACTGAAACCCGACATATGCCATCAGTCGCTGTAGAACATGATCTGGGCCATGATACTGGATTACCCGATGAAAACCTTTCGTCTGCTGAGGAGGAAGATGATGACGATGATAACACGGCTCCTCACAAGTCTAAACGGGATCAATGGTGGAAATCGTTTACACGAAGAGATGGGTCTCCTACCACTCCTGTAACCATTACTGAGGATGTTATTAGCACATGGTGGAAATTCGATGAAGCAGAACAAGAGTCTCTTTCCCCTGAACCTGAGTGGATGATCACCTCCGACGATCAATCTGTCCCTGACAACAACTGGGCTTATGCAGTAGCAGATAATTATGTTCCACCTCCCACAAACTCACTTCTAGCTCAGACAGGAGATATGGTTGCATTCATTCAATGGTATTGCAAGAAACAAGGGATATCCAGACTCACCAAAAAGGACTTGGAGGGACCCGCTAACGAGATTGTCAAAGCTTTCCATCCTGATATAGTGCATCTACAGTATCAAATGGAAGAATTTCACAAGATGCTTACTGATCAAGTTGAAGACGACATCCTTGACTACAATCTTGGAAAACCACTTCCTCTTGGAGGATCTCCAGGTCAACTCACTCTACAAGCAGACTTCTTCTTCAACAAAGACCTTGAGTATCTTCGCTCTAGCAACAAAATTGCACTATCCATCACCAAGATGAAAGCTGCTCGCTATACAAATGCAGGTTTGGAACAAATGGTACCGGATAATATGTGGTGTGATGAGGAGTGCAAATATGATATAGCAACATCCTTTGGTATCTTCCACTGGTGGTTCAAAAAGCGTGAGTTCTATATTGCAAGACACATTGCTGCTGGTGATCCCAAAGCCGCTTACTCGAAGAAAAGGATTCTAAGTGTAATTCGAGTTGAGATCTTTCCCACATGTGGATACAATTACTTGAAAAAGATTGTTCTTAGACGGTCACGCTATTGGGAGCATGTCATATCTGAGGGTGACTTCAAGCATCTACACCCTATTGATTTTGAAGATCTCTACTTGCTACATCTCCAAGGAAAGCTGGATCACCTTCCTACACTTGAAAGAAAAACTCTTGTCTCTGCTGTCACTTAGTGGATCCATGGGCTTGTTATCAGGCAAAGAGTTAAGGACTTCCAGCTTGGTATTGAAAGCTATCAGACTCAGCTCAACCTCACAAGACCTCGATGGGAATCCAGAGACATAGAGTTCAAGAAAGATTACGCAGTCATTGAGACTCCTAGAGCTGTGGTCTTTACTGATTGTCTCAACACTCGAATGCTAATGAGACTTGAAGAAATTCACCACTTCAGTGATGGAACGCTTGAACAGGTGGAAGTTGCTCTGGATCTAAGGATTAAAGAATACCGAATTGCTAAGGATGGGAAGTGCACTGCTTTCTGGACTACAGAGGTGTTCCAAAGAAACAAGCAATTTCTTCAAGCCATCCGAAAACTCTTGCTAGAAAGACGAATTTTCCGAAGTCTGGAATTCTTTGTTGGTGGGAGAATTCGTGAAGGGGACTACAGGCTCATGGAACGTACCATCTAACTGTGCTTCATCATGTTATGTAATAGTTGTATCTATATTTTGATGACCTGTTACTATGTAATCATGTGAACTTGTCCTGCACTAATGCACTAAATGTAGTGTGTGTGTGGTTACATTCTTGATTATGTACATTTCATAATGGTTTGCTATTACTTCAGATAGCAACCCGGTCTTTATATTGGGGAAAGTTCATCGCCAAAAAGACGACTGTTCCTAACAAAGGCATGAATTACTTTATATCCGTGCCTTTCCGATCTGATGTACGCTTAAGTGCATCATTTCTGGTAAAAGAAGAGAAGTCTTCTTTACATCTCAAATATTTTTCCTTCAATGATTCTTTGGGAAAGTATTTGCTCCAAACTTGGTGGTACCATGGTTTTTGAAGATCAAACAAACTCGAAATTTTGTTTAAAATTTGCCACTCAATCGATGCTAAAAGAATTAATACTTTGGGCAAAATATTTAATTTTTAAATGCGTCATCGATTGAGGGAGAGAACGATTTCAAAAACTATCTATCAACCAAACAAGATCTTTGTGCATAACTCCAGTGGATTAAGTGCCTTTGTTATGTGTTAGTATATGAATTTTTCATGAGTTTCTCACTAAACTCACAATTATTTATAAACTCATCATCTCTAACACATAACATACTCCCTCAAGGTTTGAGGGGGAGCCAAAATGTCGTCTCAAAATCAGTCATTCTTAAATATGACACGTCTTTCTCCCAAAACCTTTAAACTTATTTAAATCACTTGGGATCACAAATCTCAATTGGTTTGAAATTTTTGATCGGGGGAGAAGATGTGATTTAAATATGAAAAACTGATTAAAACGTGATGTTTTGAACCCAAAAAAATATGCTCTTCCCTATGTGCCAAACTCTTTTGTATATCAATGCACATATTGAGGGGGAGCAAATGTTTTGTGAAAAAGGACCCTTGCATCTTATGAGGTCGAGACTCAGACTTGACTCATGAATTGACGAAACACAATTGTCCTAAATCAAAAGGACTAGTCCTGGACGGGTAATAACTTCAAGCTGGTCTAACCAGTGATGTAAGCGTGTCTCAAAGAGGACTTGTCTAAGTAGAGTGTACCGTTTTGAGAAACCTTCTATGGACTTGATCAGGCCGGGTAATAACTTCAAGCTAGTACAACTAGTTATGTAAGCATGTCTCGAATGCCTGCTCATGTTCAATGAAGGTGGATCAATTCAAAAGTGCAACTCTTCCCGACATGTGCAAATTTTCAAATCAAAACATATGAGCACATGTTAAGTGGGAGCATTTGAAAATGACAAAACTCTCAATGTGTTAACAAAATGTGTTTCTCAATCATGAACACGTTGAGAGAATTTTCAATAATTTGGTAAATGGCAACATAGGATAGTCATGTAGTTAAAAGGTGGCTAAGGTTAGGAAAACCGTCCTATGATCCGCCAGAGCCGGAGGGATCTACCCATGGACAATACCAAATAGATAGTATTAGTAAGTCCGTAGGTATGATTATGAAAAAAGGAGAAATGTGAGAATGGAGAAAGAAGGGGTTGAAGAATTAAAAAGAAATGAAATGAGAAAGCGTGAAAAGAAATAGCCCTCCAATTATTCAACCTTAGGGCAGAAACCAGGTTCAATTCATAATCTACTGATGGTTGCTCAGGCGACATCGGTATTGAAGACAAGACGTCATGGACCCAGTGACGCACTGCACTAAACCTTCTAGCCACTCAAGTTCTCTTAAAAGAACTTGTTTCATTCTCACGGGGAACCGGTGTAATCTATCGACATATCTCTTAGAGATGGTTGATATTTAAGCAGGAGACCTCTCCCTAATCTCCGCATAGGAAAACCAAATGCACTTATTGAGTCTAGAGCCTCGAGATACATAAAAAGATCTAATAGGAACATGTGCTACTTCTACCCTGGTTGTTCAACATTAAGGACACCAGTGGTAAACTTATGAGTCCTACACAGATCTTAGCAATCTTCCAGAACATTTATGAGGGACGTTACTTTTGTAACTCCCAGTGATTGAATGGAAATTCCTGCCAGGGTCAACATCAAGCAGCCTTAAAAGCAGGTCACTTAGGTATTTCCTTGTGGATTACGCTTAGTGATCGCAATGGTTACAAAAGGTCAACAGTCGTAGAGTGATCTCCAGTAGGGGTGATCATCGGTCGGAAACCGGACCGGACCGGCCAAGACCGGACCGGACCGAAGACCGAGAACCGGAAAACCATAGACCGAGACCGGACCGAATATGGTCGGTCCGGTCTCGGTCCGGTCTCGGTCCGGTCGGTCTTCGGTCGGTCCGGTCCAATTAGGCAAGTTTTTTCGGGTTTTTGGTCGGTCCGGACCGGACCGGACCGGACCGACCGGACCGAGACCGAATTTGGCAAAAAGCTTAGACCGAGGACCGGACCGAATGTGGTCGGTCCGGTCCGGTCGGTCTCGGTCCGGTCGGTTTTGTCGGTCGGTCCGGTCCGGCCGGTCCGTTTGCTCAGCCCTAATCTCCAGCGACTCACCCAATCGTTGATCTACTTAGGTAGTTCGTGTAAATCCTTTCAGGGTTTGTCGATTGGGAACGGTCATGGTAAGGGTTAGAAGGAGTCTTCACACTATGCTGTTGACAATCTCTAATTCCAAACCTATAAGCACCGGATGATTTGTTGCTAACTGTCTACTCGCAGGAATTTCTGACAGTTACTGTTGATTGCTGAAAAGATGCTGATCCATCAACACATGCTAACACTTCAACATCACAATCTAAGAAATCATGATCATTTATTGGGCATCATATGTGCTTCCACAACTCTGATGCAGAAGATCATGATCCTGAAAAAGTGTGAGCATGCCATCACAAAGATGTTCATATCACATGGAGACGTTACTGCTCAAAGATGACCCTCAGACATTCATTTGGATGATGAAGTTGAAGCTATTTCCAAAGATCATCCATCACATTGATGGTGTCATCTAGAGTCTTCCAATTAAAGCACAAAGATCTCAACAATGAAGAATCAAAAGGCTACGTGCTACAAAGATGTCGTCAAAGACTTGAATGCTATGATTCAATATTTATTTTCTGGGGTGACCTCCCTTAGGGGGAGATTGTTAGGAATACGTTTATTCATATGAAGACTCGGTCACCCCGAGTGTGGTTTAGCATATTGTAGCTCGTAGTATTTATCATATTAGTTATAACGTAGTTTAGTATTAGTTAGTATTTCTGGAGTCGGGTCGGGTCTTTATCCACTGTCAGCTCGCTCCAATGCCCGTTTCAGGGGGCGTTTATTTGTAAGTATAAATACCCCTTCCCTAGCTTGGAAGGGGTTGGACCTTTCATTTGCAATCTAATACATTACAAGTTTTCTCTCAAAGGCTCCCAACTTCATCTCTTTCTCTCTCTAACTTCTCACTAGAAAACTAGACATTTAATCATCCTAAACATCATTCCATACATGTTCTTTCATTAGAGTATATTACAGTTTACCTACCTTTCTATTTTCGATGAACAAGAGGACCAAAAGAGATGGTGTTTAGAGGTGATTCGTGACTGTGGTGATGTAATTCAAGGTGTTTGGAGGCGGATTAAGGCGCGTGAGTTGTACTATCATGAAGGAAATGATGTGGGGAACAAGATAGGGTTGGTGGTGTGTTTGTTTTGATGGGCTCTGGTGGCCGGAAAATAGTCGGAGAAGAAAAGGGGGGAGGGCGGCTGGTTTTTTTGAATGGGAGGGTGAAACCCTTGTTGGTGAATAGTGTGTGTATATATAGGGTCATGTGAGGACTTGTGATAAACCCTATGGTGCCCACAGGGACTAATTTTGCCATTCTTCTTATATTTTTAACAACACATGAACGGAATTAATAAACCGCGTTATAATTATTTCTCAAGCTTTCGAAACCATTACCATAAATTCTAGAATTATTTTTCCATAAATTCTGATTATAAATACGTGTATCTTTATATTTTGTCGTTCGTTTAACTAATTATTCGCGTTTTATTTATTTTTGTGCTAAGACTCGCAGTGGTATGTACTAGAACATGGGATATACTCACAAATCATGAATAGAGATATATGAAATAGAAATACGGAAAACCCAAAAGTACCAGTTGTCACAGCCTCCCAGCTTCAGAAGAAACCCGCCCCGGGTTTCACTAAAGATTATTAGTCGGGGACGAAAAGAGATGTGAATACTTCCTCATGATCTCGTCTTCACATTCCCATGTGAATTCCGAACCATGACCGGAGTTCCAACGGACCTTAACAATTGGAATACGACTATGCTTAAGTCGCTTGAGTTCTGAAAGGCTCAAGGCGCACTAAGGCGCAAAGGAGGGCAAAGAGCCTCGAGTCAAGGCGCATTCTAAGGCGCGGGATTCATGAATGCGAGGCGCACTAAAAACATTAAGTTTTTTATAACATATGTGACCATTTATGTAGCTTAAATAACACAAAATAACATTAAAATACTTGATGCATGACATATTGCCATTATAAAAATTAAAATGGATCAGTTGTCACTGCTAAAACAGATCAACTCTTTGGCTCGATGACCTATATAGAGATTAAAATCCATATCAGACTAAATACGCTTGTGTCATACACTTGTAGCTTACATCTAACAAAGCTCACAATTTAACCCAAAATATCAAGCAAGCAACATATTAATCTTCAAGGCACAATGCCATATTTTCATGATAATATGTCGTAAAGAAAATACTTAATGAAACAAAGTAACTTCCTAAAGAAAATTTCAATCAATAAAATAAACATAAAATTAATTCAAATTTACAGATCATACAAATACTCACCCTATGACTTAAAGGGCCCATGTATCTTTAAAATAAAAAAAAAAAAAAAAAAAAAAAAAAAAAAAAAAAACAACTGATACATCTTCTAAGCGCAAAAAGCCCCCAAGGCGCGGGCTTTTTGTGGGATTCATGCATGTCGTGAGCCTCGATCTGAAAAATGCCCAAAGGCTAGAGCCTTGCGCCTAGGCGCGCCTTAGGCGCAATTTTGACAACTATGCGTTTGACTTATCGATCCATAACCTCAACAGGTTCTTCGGTGAATTTCAGACTTTCGTCGATTCTGATTCCTCTCAACGGAATGATCGGGGTTTTGTTGGAAAGACACTTCTTCAGATTACAGATATGGAAAACGTCATGCACACTGCTAAGTTCGGATGGTAGCTCTAGTCGATAGTCTATCGCTCGAATCCTTTCCAGAATCGAAAACGGTCCTATTTAACTAGGGTTGAGCTTCCCACGCTTGCCGAAATGTATCACCCCTTTCCAAGATGAGACCTTCAACATGACTCTGTCTCCAACCTGGAACTCGAGAGGTTTACGCCTCTGTTCGGCATAGCTCTTTTGACAATCTCGTGCGGCTTGAAGAAGGATACGAATCTGAACGACCTTCTCGGTTGTTTCATGGATGAGTTCGGGACCAATGAGTTGTCTGTCACCCACCTCGGCCCAACAAACGAGGAATCGACATTTTTGGCCATACACACCTTGATTGGTGCGGCCTTAATGCTGGTATGGTAGTTACGGGTATAGGAAAACTCAACTACGGGAAAATGCCTCTCCCAACCTTTTCTGAAGTCTCTCACGCAGGCTCTAAGCATATCCTCCAATGTCTGGATAGTTCTCTCGCTCTGGTCGCCATTCTGGGGATGATAGGCTGTGCTCATATCGAGTTTGCTCCCTAATGCCATCTGCAACGAATTCCAGAAATGCGATGTAAAGCGGCTACCACGATCGAAGATGATAGATATTAGTATGCCATGACGAGAAATGATCTCCTTCAAGTAGAGACGAGCTAACTTGGCTACACTGTCGTCCTTGCTGATGGGTAGGAAATGAGTAGAATTAGTGAGTCGGTCCACGATTATCTAAATCGTGTCACATCCACTAGCGGTCTTAGGTAATTTCGTAATGAAGTTCATGGTGATCCGTTCTCATTTCCAAATCGGGAGTTCAGGTTAAGTTAACAATCCTGACGGTTCCTAGTATTCGGCTTTCACCCAAGAACAAGTTAGGCACTTGTGGACGTACAAAGCAATTTCAGATTTTATATTGGGCCACCAATATAACTTCTTCAGGTCTTGATACATCTTATCAGACCTTGGATGAATGGAGTACTTCAACTTATGCAACTCATGCATAATTAGCTTGTGATCCCTCCATGGAGTGGTATCCAGCTTCTGTCTCCGAAGCATAATGTTCCTTCGGAATGCTTCACGAAGCCGTTTTTGTTTTCAACCATTCCATAGAGGTTCTCAGTGGGTCGCTTTTTCCTCCCTCAATGCCTCAACTTGGGCTTCTTATATCTGCGACGATAGTGGCGAATTGATGGTCATTCCAAATGACCTGACCCTTAGTGGAGGTATCCTCTCCTTCCGACTAAAAGCATCCGCAACCACGTTTGCTTTGCCAGGATGATAACGAATCCCACAGTCGTAGTCACTGATGCACTTGCTACCATACAGGAAATGCCTCTAGATTTTAAAAGCGAATACTACCACGTCTAGTTCTAAGTCATGAGTAGTGTAGTTTTCCTCATGCTTCTTGAGCTGGAGTGAAGCATAATATATCACTTTCTCCCTTTGCATTACGACGGTTCCTAGAACCTTGTGCGAAGCGTCGCAATAAACGATGAAGTCTTCGCTCTCTTCGGGTAAAGCTAGGACAGGTGTACTGCACAACTTCTCCTTTAATAATTGGAAGGCTTCTTCTTCTCCCTCTTTCTCACCCCATACGTACTTCACATTCTTCTGCATCGAATGGGGTCAGCGGTTTGGCTATTTTAGAGAATTCCTCAATGAATCTCTGATAATAACCAGCTAGACCCAAAGATTGACGAACCTCTGTAGGGGTTGTAGGTTCGGTCCACTCCTTGATTGACTCTTTCTTAGCCGGATCCACGTGAATTCCTTGGCTGTCGATCACGTGGCTTAGAAGTTGTACGGTTGAAATCCAAAATTCATACTTAGAGAATCTGGCGTACAGTTGCTCTTCCTTCAGTAGAGTCAATATGAGTCTCAGGTTTTCCTCATGCTCTTTCTCATTCCTTTAGTAGATGAGGATGTCGTCTATGAATACTATCACAAACTTATCCAAATATGGTTTGCACACTCGGTTCATGGGGTCCATGAACATAGCTGGCGCGTTGGTTAAACCATATGGCACCACCTAAAACTTATAGTGGTCGTATTGGGTTCTGATCGCGGTCTTGGGGATATACTCTTTCCTAACCCTGAGTCGATGATACCCGGATCGCAGATCAATTTTCGAGTAAACGCTCAATCCTTGGAGCTGGTCGAATAAATCGTCAATCCTCAGGAATCGATGATGAGGCGAAAAATGAACCGTTTTTAGGGGGTCATTTAAGCCCGGAATTGAATTTATTTGATCAAATCTTGCCCTAAATCATTCCTTTTGTGATTTTAGGTACTTTGGGAGTGAATTCTGGAAAAGGAAGCATTTTCGACGTTTTTGGAGCATAAAAGTGAAGAAAACGGCAAAGACTTAATTTTCCATGCTGGGAACAGTACCTGACGGCGTCAAGAAGGAAAATATGACGGCATCAAGAGCAAAATGCATGACGACCCAGAGAAAACCTGAAGGCGTCAGAAGTAGGGCGTCAAGAGTTATTTTGGTGACGGCTTGAAGATGGATTACACATGACGGCGTCAGACCTAGATCTAGGCATTCCAAGAACTTTATTGGCGGAGAGATGACGGCGTCAGAAATTTACTCTTGACGCCGTCACCTCACAAAATCTATATATACTTTTCTATTTTTCATTCATTAAGGGAGGAACTTGTGTGGAGAATACTAGGGCCGAACCTAATAAACCCTTGGTCGTTTGTAACAGTATTTTCAAGGGTTTTCATCCCTTGAAACCTTTCATGTTCAATTAAGATAAGTCTTCTTTCAATTCATTCAATATGTCTATGTGTTGTTTGAATATATCTTATGCTTGTCTTGATTATAACATGCTAGGCTAGATCTTTCACGCGTTTGCTTAGATGTAATGAAACCTAGATGTTAATTATAGGTTGATTTCTTGTTTATAGTTGTAATGGATGAATGATTTCAATGTTAGGATTAAGAAAACTAGCAGATCTCCATTGTGTAACTTGCTTGAACGTCTTAAGAAACATGAACCGATGTGTACTAGGTTTTTATGATGGTATTTAATGCATGAGCGAATTCTAGTGATCCCATGTTAGGAGCTTCTTAGCCGGCTCGACATAGGAGTGAAGTAGGAGCTTATAGGATTGGGGAAGTAAGTACGCCACCCCATGAATGGTATTAAGGAATACAATTCATCATCCACGCAACTGTAACAAGTAATTAACCTGTAAAAGATATCTAGGGAGTAGTGAAATCTAAGTAAACACAATTCTCCCATATATTGCTCACACCACTATCTTAATTTAGTTTATTTTCATTTTTATTATTTTATTTTGATTGTATTTTTAGTAATTGGGTTAGTTGACTAGCAACTAATTCCGCCCACTCTTCCAATATCTGAGATTTTTATTTGCTTTTCTAAAATATAAAAAAATACAAAAAGAATCATCCCTCACCTCTAGACCTAGTTTTTAGGTTTTCTAATCCTAGCGACACTATTCCTAAGTTGAACGATCAATCCCCTGGTACTTGTCACTATACTATACTACAACGATCAGGTACACTGCCTGGTGGGGGTTGTAATCTTCTCGAGATCCCTCGAGAGATAAAGCCTGGTGCAATTCCCACGCATCAAGTTTTTGGCGCCGCAGCCCGGGGAATAGTTATTGTCTAGGTTAGAATTTCTTTTTATTAGGTCTACTTGCTAGATTCCTTTCTAGTAGGATTTTATTTTTATTTTTAGGTTCTCTTTAGTCTATCTTATTTCTTCGTGCCTTTGTTCGTAATCTTTACCATCCGACATCATGGAAGGTGGTAACATCTTTGAACCCATCAACCCACCACAACAAGACCACCCACAAAACCCACCACTAGCTAACCAACCTCTTAGGCCACTCCCGAAGGCTATCGAAACACCATTGAGCTCACCCAAGGAGCCAATGTGTCTCCCTTGCAATCCGACACCATCCGGTTGGTGCAAAGCGGATGTGCATTCCATGGACTTCTTTCCGAAGATCCAAATCAATATCTCAAGGAATTCCTTAAAATCATAGATTCTATAGAGTTTGATGCTACAACTAGAGAGTCAACCCGATTACGCCTATTCCAACTCTCTCTACGTTATCAAGCTAGTCAATGGCTTGAGCGTCTACCCGCGGGATCCATCACCTCATGGGATGATCTCACCACTCATTTCCTTGCTCAATTTTTACCACCGGGGAGAACTACCAAGCTTAGAAATGATATCTTGATGTTCCAACAACGTCAAGATGAAACTCCATATGAAGCATGGACTCGTTTCAAGGACTTACTCCAAAAAGTCCCTCATCATGGCATAGACCTTTGGCTCCAAGTCCAAATCTTCTATGACCATATCGATCTCTCCACAAGGCGAACCATTGACCAATCGGCCGGTGGTAAGCTACGTGATCTAAGTGTGGAAGAATCATAGGAACTCATAGAAGATCTTTCTCTCTATGACAACGAAAGTTGGAATGATCCCCGTGATTTGAACAAAACGGTCAAGGCAATATCTTTGCCTTCGAACAATTCTAGCACTCTCGACCGTAGGATCTTGGAACTTGAGGATCAAGTCAAGTTTCTCATGAAATCTTACGAAGCTCCCAAGCCTTCAAGCCAAGTGAACAAAATCACTTCTTCATGCGAATTATGTAGTGGTCCCCATGACACTCGTGATTGTGTGGAACTCCCCGGAACAGCTTTTGCGTACTACGCATCCTCGCGTACCGATGAAGCGGGAGATAAGTGGTACACTTTCAAACCTGAGCCAAACCCGTATGGTGATTCCTACAACCCTTCTTGGAAAAATCACCTAAACCTTAGGTGGAAACAAAACCAAACCAATTTTTCCAATCCGCCTAATCGTTACCAACCAAATGGTCCACCCTCTAACCGTACTTTCAACAACAATCCTTCTAACAACTATGGTAGTACCAACAATCTTGAAGGATTGATGTCCAAGTTTATGGCATCTCAAGAAGTTCGCATATCTAAGTTTGAAGCCAATTTCAAACAAAAGCAAAGCGAGATGACCACCAAAATTGACACATTGTTGAAAGTTCTCAATGACCGAGAAATGGGAGCACTCCCAAGTGACACGGTCAAGAACCCGAAACTAAACGTTAATTCCATATCATCAGTTTCGTCACCCACTTCTTGTCCACAATACTATTCGGTTAAAGCCACGAGCATGTGTTTCAAACAAAACCAAATCCCTCAAAAGGACCAATCAAATAAAACACCCGATATAAAACCGGTCAAAAGCATAGTTGAAACACCTCCTACGCAAGACATTGACGATGAATTCAAGGAGCTTCACCTTGAACGTCCCGTCATTGATGTCTTAGCCCGTGCTCCCTGCTATAGTGCCCTCCTAGAAAAATATGAGAAATTTAAACTAGGTAAAACTGGGACCGCCTTCGTTCAAAACAAGTTGCCTAAAAAGCTTGATGATCCGGGTATATTTGTTTTGCCTTGTAAGATAGGAAGATCCGAAGCTTTCGACACACTAGCCGATTTAGGGTCAAGCCTCAACTTGATTCCATTATCCCTTTTCACCACTCTCAAGCTAGGAAAGTTAGAGGAGATGGAGGTATTAATTGGTCTAGCGGATGGGAGTATTGCCCACCCGGTTGGGATGATTAAGGATGTAGTTTTTCACGTAGGGAAGTTAACTATCTTAGCGGATTTTCACGTCCTAGATATGGTTAGTGATACTACATGCCCTTTAGTAGTAGGAAGAGGATTTTTAGCAACCGCTAGCGCCATGATAGATTGTAAGGAGTCTAAGATAGCGGTAGGTGAGGGCGATACTTGGTCGGTATATGATGTTAAGAAACATAGCTATGATTGTGAGGATGAACCGACACCACATTGGGTAGAGATGAATAGGAGACCATCTAGATATAGACCTTGGATAGAAAGAAACTTTATAGGACCTCAACGTCCATTCTATCTAGAAAAATATTTCATCGATAAGACACATTCGGTGGAACAACTTATAGCTAGAGATGAAGAGCTAGATCCTTTTGAGGACCCCCTAGTCTTTAGGAAAATGATTGAGTTCTTAAGCGTAATGCCTATTAATATAGAAATAAACAAGTGGAAAAGAGAGGGGGATAATTGTAAATGGAGGTGGGACAAGCCCCCTAAGGAAGGTAACGGATCATGGCATATGAAGATGATTTTGTATGATCCGGAGGGAGAAAAGTTTGAAAGGTCATACCGTACTAAGAAAACCGATAGGAAGTTGAAACCTAAGTTTGATCCCAAAGATGTCCTCAATGAGGAACTCACCCATATCACGTAGTAACCCATGACCTTGAGTCTAGCTACAAGACTCGTAAATAAAGAAAAGCGCTTCTTGGGAGGCAACCCATGTTTTGTGTGATTTTTATTTTTGTTTGATTGTTATTTGCTTCCGTATGCATGCTTTATTTTTATTGTTGGTAGATCATGTTTCAAACTAAAATGGTGAAAATACTTTATTTTGTTGTTTGGCTTAGTCTTAACTTCATCCAAAGGTATTTCGCAAAAAGATAAGTGTAAGGGGAAACCCCAAATATGTTTTTAAGAAACAAACTCGATCATGATTCTCCACAATATTAAGTGAACATGTATATTCGTATTTGTTAGAGTCAAATGCTTGTATCGAGTCATAATGATGTTTTGCAAGATTTTCCAGGAAGTAGGACGAAGTTTTTCCAGAAATTTTCCGGAAACTTAACATAAGAATTTCTGCAGGTCACTTCTGACGGCGTCAGGAAGAAACTCCTGACGGCGTCACGTGTAAAATTCTGGAAATTTTTCCAGTTTTGTTTTTCTAATGGAGTCTTAAAGTTTTTGTTGAATCTTTAGTTTTATAATCTCCAGGAGATCTGCAAACATCATTCCACAAGCATTATATCTTACTTTGTTTTCTAGGATTTGTTAGCATATATAGATTGCCGCCGATTTTACGCGAGGTTGCCTTGTCTATTTTCTCAGGTTTAACAGGTTATATGTGACAAGAAGATGATTTATATTCTGGAAGGGAAGCTTTGATTGTTCATTTTCTTGGAGGAAGATCTAACCTGGTTACCATATTATCCATACCGAGCGAAACAGGGGAGTAATTGATTTCATTCTTTTACCTGTTTTACTTTTACATTGTTTACTTGAACATTGGGGACAATGTTCATCCAAAGTGTAAGGGGAGGGTAAAATGATGATACCTTACAGATACACTTTCGCTTGAGTTTGTTTGTTTGATGGTAGGTGTGTAATAAAACTATGAGAAATACTTGTTAGTGTAATTTTAGCGCCAAATTTAAATTTTTTTACAACATTTAGGAGTGAAACTTTAGCCATAGCAAGCGTCTCATGGATAGGAGTTGTATGATTAGCACAAAACCGTACCATTCAGAAAAATTTTTCACCCAAATATGTGAGGTTCGCCTTTAGATTTGATAGGAAAAGCATTTTGATGGATCTTAACACCTTGAACTTGTGTTAGATTGATACTTTGAGTTATATCACTAAGTATGTGGAATCTACTTAGTAACACTTAGAAGTTTGATTGTGAGTAAGACAGTTGTTTATGAATAAGAACAATGTATGTAAACAAACGATTAGCTCCAATATTATTAATGATAATAATACGAGTGATCTTAATATCACTAGGGTTAGACCTTGAAGCTCTAGAAACGTATATATACCCTTTAACCTAGGATCTCCTTTTATAGCATAAGGAGTCCTCTTCTACAAGATAAGTATAATGCTAATAGAATAAGATATACACAAGATCTATTCTATATTTATCTAAACACGTTTCCTAACAGTTATCTAATAAGCAGTGGTAATATATGTTCTTGCAGTGGTAATGAGTTTCCACTACAAGTACAATCTTCAGCAGTTGTAACATCTTTACTTAGCCGTGGTAACTGTTAGTATAATTCCCGACAATCCTCCCCTAACTTATGATTAATAAATAAATCAATAAGTTTCTTCAAGTATTCAGCAAACATGAGGATATGGGAATTCTTCTAAACACTTATCTTCTTCTTCTTAACTCTTTATCAGCTCTCACACTTTGATCATAAATCCTTTGTAACAAATCATCTATGACTTCAGTTCTTTCCCAGCACCTAAGCTTCACTGACCTCATCACTGTCAATACTCCAGCTCTCAATGGATATTCTTTCTCAGCCAGCATAAAGACATCAACTCCATCTTGAGTAGAAAGATGATGCACAGAACTTGAATCATAGAACTTCCATAAAGTATTCATGCCATGAGCTTCAAATCTCCAATATCTATCACTCGGGTCAGGTTCATATAATCTTCTGAAGTGAACCCATAACTCCTTAGCCTTGACATCAACAAGTTCATCCTTCTTGAACTGATCTTGAACAATCCTCCACAAAGTATCCAAGTCTTCTCTATCACAAGATCTAACAATATCTTCAAAATCTCTGCAAATGCTTGTGACACTTCCAGTTCTGATGATCTTCCAAGCTACACCAAAACTATCAGAAAAGATCTCCCAACCAACTACTGGATATTTTGCTTGTAGAGGTTCAATATTAAGTACATAAGTCTCTATGAACAACATGTTTGTAACTTGCTCTTCTGTCAACTTGCTAGGACCCTCTTCTGCTTGAGATGATTCCTGAGTCTTCAACTTCTTTGCATCTTTTGATTCAAGACTCACTCCAGTCCTTTTTGTCTTCATTACTATTGGTTCTTGATCCATTGTAATGAATTTACTATCTTGTCTTTTGATTCTGTAGTAAATTCCTTTAATTTGATCATGTGACATTCCTTTGAATTGAGTCATCTTCATATTTCCAACATGGCAACAAAAAGTCTTCATCTCATCAATGATTTGTGCCTTTGTAAGTTTCCTTGGCTTCTTTTGACCTTTTCTAACATCCCCAATGATTTGATCAAGAGCCTGCTGATTCTTCATTTGAATGAAATCTTTAAGTTGAGTAGACTTTTGTTCTTCATCCAAGATTGTATTTGCAATAAGTTCAATAGCCTTCTTCCTGATTATTTGATCATTGTTAATCAAGTAGTCAATCTCTTCTTCTGTAGGCACATAGGTAAACAATGGAGGTTTCTCATGTATGACAGTTGGTGAAACACTTGAAATTGGTTCTGCCATTATAGCTTCAAGTTTATCTAACCTCTTAGCTTCCATAAAACTAGCAACTTCATCTTCCTCAAGCTTTCTCTTTCTTTCATTCTCTGCTGCTTGCTGTTGCTCTGCCAATCTTGCATCAAAATCAATCTGAGCTTGTTCTTTCTTAGAAATCTTTCTTGTTTGCTCTTGATCTGAATCAATCACAATAGCCTTTCCTTTAACTGATTTTATTCTGGCAGCTTCTTCCTCTGCAGTGGTAATTTCTTGAGTAACAGTGGGAACTTTTTCACTTGCAGTGGAAATAGGTTGATCAGTGGGAACTTGTTCTGCTTTAGTGGAAATTGGTTGAGTAGTTCCAACTAAATCATCAAAGTTAAAACCAGCCTCAACATCCATATCTTCAAAATCTAATTTCCTCCCCTCAGTCTCAGCTACATCATCTCTTGCTAGAGCATTTTCAGAATCATTGAGCTCAGCAAACTCTTTTTCAAAATGAGTACTCCTCCCCTTAAACTCTGCATCTGTTTTCCTCCCCTGTTTGGAAGAATCTCCCAAATTTTTAGTAGAACTTGCAGAAAACTCATCCTGAGGTGAAGATGATGAAGATAACACAACTTTAGCAGGTCTTTTCTTCTTGAGATTCTCAACTTCATTCTGCAATCTTTGAATCTCAGCCTTCAATTGATTCAGCTCTGTGGCATGTTGTTCTTTGGTCTGTGCCAGATCTTTCTCCAGAGCTTGAACCTGCTTGACTAATTTGGTACAAATGTCCATCAATTCAGGTAGTTGCACACTGCCTTCATCACTTCCAACTGTGTAACCTGTTGGGAGAGGTGAATCATGAGGCATGGATTCAGGCTCTTCCCTAGTTGGACTAGGATTAAGCCTTGAACCACCACTGCTTGTTCCTAAACCAAAGGGTTCAGCAACATGCAATGTTGAGATGAGAGAAGTTGGCTGTTTAGTCCTTCTCTCATAAGTGTGAGTTATAGCAGGGGTATGTTGAATTGGTGGAACAACAATAGTGGGTGTGTTTTGGGATACAACTGGGATGGTTGCATCTTCACCCTGTACTTGAGCAATTTTAGCAAGCATTTGAGGAAAAAGTGGATGAACCTCCTCATTCTAAAGATCTGAAGCCTTACTCATGTTTTGAAAAACTTTTGGCTTAAGGCAGGAAGGCTCATAAATTCTATTGTGAGGTCGCAGTTGAAACTCATTTAACACTGCTTGCACAAACCTTGGATACATCAAAAATTTATATTGACTCTTTACATTGCCTTTCATATTATTGAAAATAAACTTTGAAAAATTGAAAGTCCTATCAGTTGCCAAACAAACCAAAGGATAAGCCATGGTTGATGCAAATTGTTCATAAGATGTTTTCTTAGGACTTAGGCAATGTAAAAGAGTGTGAATTAAAAATCTCCAATGGGGACAAACACATCCTTTTCTGAAAGTTACTTTTTGTTCAGATGTATCATACCCCATTAAAGCAATATTAGTGAAAATTTCTGAATTAGGTAATGTGATGATACCATTGAGATCATCCAATTGGAGAATTCTCCTCAAAGATGACTCAGTAACATCAATAGTTACCCCATCCACTGTGGCTCTTAGAGCATCCACAGAATTATGTGTGTCTCCCTGTTCAAGAGTTATGGACTCCACAGTGTTCCAGAACTGTTTGATATGAGAGACATAGATTGTGGGATTAATAGTTAAGGCATACCTTATATGAGTTGTATTTAGAAAATCCACAATCTGATGAAAAACAGGGCCACTCTTCTCGTTTGACTTTTGTAGGTAGGCCACTTGGTTGTGCTCCTCGACAAATTTTAGAATCGCCGTGATATTTGTGAAAAAGAGAATAAGAATGTTAGTAATCAAGATAAAAATCAAGCCGTATGATGATTAATTTATACTAATAGGGTTTGAGGAGGTTGCGCAATGTGAATTATCTTTAGAAAGAATTATCTTTGGAAAAAATTAATTTATAATAAGTAAGTAGATAATTCACAAAAATTTTACCCTGTTAATAAGGAAAGACAGTTATATTTACAACGGCTAGTAAAAAATAGATTACTGACACAACAGTTGTAACGGCTAGTTCATCAGTAGAAAATTACACTTGCAGTGGTAACGAATGAACTAGCAGTGGTAAAAATTTCACAAGATATCAAAGAGCAGTGGAGAATAAAACATGAAAATTTGCTGCTCTTATCATAGTTTTTAGCAAACTACCAGCTATCAACGGATTTGATATGTCTTTACCATGAGCCGTTTGCTATGGACTAGCCAACTCTTGATCACTTGGAGTATGGTGAGTTGATAACCATATAGTTTTTGGTAAACTATCAACCATAAACGGATTTGATAAGTCTTTACCAGTAGCCGTTTGCTCTGGACTAGTTGATTCTTTTGTGGATTAGACATGGTGAATCAATAGCCGTTTGCTCTGGACTATTAGTGCTTATGAGTGTACCGGTAGCATTTAGATTCTAGAACTTGCGTTAGTGATGCATCCCGAGACCGCTAGTGAGACTACATTCGTGTAGTAGGATTTACTACATGATAAGAGGCATTAGGATCACCCTTGTGTTAAACCCGTATCATAATTACTTGACCATTTAAGTCATATTACTTGGCTAGTTAAGTCAACTAATTTTTCCCACACCTTAGCGTTGTACTCATTTTTAGCACGCGAAACCCCTAGTACACCCCTCCGAGCCTATCTTTTCGTTTCTAACTTTAAGCATCTTACTTAAAGGAAGAATTTGTTACACCCCACTTAAATGTACACCCAAATCGCCTTAGTCTTTCGTGTATGCACTCATCTTTAGTGCATTATTGTTATTTGTTTAAACTCTTAGTTAATTATCTAATTGATTACATGGTTGCTAAGTTGAGTCATATCCTTGTACATATTGTTTTGGGACGATTGGGACTCATGGGTAAAGTACTAATGTTATGGAGTAATGGGGAAGAACATCATATTATTACCCCCATATGTGCGTTAATCTTAAAAGTACTCCAAGTGTTTTGATTATCTTAATTCGAGTCATTAGATTAGTTTATTGTAAAGTATGTAAAAATTCAAGTGTAAGGGGAATGTACATTCCCTAAGATGTATTATTTTCGATGGTAGGGTAAGAGTGTATGCAAAAAAAAAAAAAAAAAAAAAAAAAAAAAAAAAAAAAAATCAAGAAAAAGAAAAAAAAAATAGAAAAAGAAAAGAAAAAAACATACGGACTACCATCCCGTTTCATTCTATGTTTGTTTTATATTGGGATAGTCTAAATACACCAATATAATTACCTCATCATTGACTTGTTATAAAAAAAATCACACTTTTTGATAACTCACTCTAAGACTAGCCACCATAAATAAGAACAACATCTTCCACAAATGAATAAAGTAGTTATATCTCATCATTGAGGTCATCACAACTTTTCAAAAAAAATTCTTTTTCTTTTTTCTTATTTACTTTATTTACTTTTGTAATTATTTATTATTTTATTTTACATTTTTTTGTCATATAAATATTTTTCACTTGTTATATACATATATACGTTTATAAGTGTTCAAGCAATACAGTATTTATAAAGAAATAAATAATTAAAAATACAATATAAAGAAATAAATAATTAAAAATACAATATAAAGAATGTTACATAATTATTTTGTCAGGTCAATATTTTCCGAAATACGATAATAATATTCGCGAAACATTTTGACGACTAACATATGTGTCCTCCCATCCAGATGTATTTCCAATTTTATATGTAATCCAAAGTGGATGAGTTAACGGTAATGGACAACCTTCGCGTATTGTCACTTTAATATAATGGTTACCATTCACATGAACAATCACAATTGTCTCATGTGGTTTCAATTGTCGTGGACTCGACCAAAGCGGAAAACTCGTAGTGCAGCCTCCGACATTTCCTCAATATGCTTTCGACGAAAAAATCACATTTGATTTTTATGTTAGGAATAACGTGTGATTTCACAAATCACAATTGATTTCATAAAATCATAAAATCACATGTAATTTTAAAGTAACTATTCACATGTGATTTTACCATACGCAAATTTCAACATTGACATAAAAAAGTTCGAAAAAAAAAGAAAAAAAAAATCGTCAAAAGTATGTATAAGTGCCCTATATAATAAGATAATTTAATTATTGTCGTCTTTTATTACATAAGGATAAAACGGTTATTAAGTATATATATATATATATATATATATATATATATATATATATATATATATATAATTTAATTATTGTCGTCTTTTATTACATAAGGATAAAACGGTTATTAAGTATATATATATATATATATATATATATATATATATATACATATATATATATATATATATATATATATATATATATATATATATATATATATATATGAAAACCTTAATAAGGTTTAGTAAGATACATATACTAACTATATAAAATAGGCTTTTGCAAAGCAATCTCTAACCCGAAATTGCTCTAAATTCGCCACGTGTAAATTCCCTTTAATCAACGGCCTACATTTCATTTCAACCTAAAAATCAATAAATGCAAGACCTTTTTTGTCGCCATTCAAACAAACCATTTACTTCCCTTTAATCAACGGCCTTTTTGTCGCCATCCAAAACATGTCCGGTATCTATTTGGTATTGTCGCTTCAAGTTCAGAATGTGAAATATAGTTGGTAAAACTTTGAAACAATCTATCGAAAGTCGCTATTATCTTAGTGTTCATGTTTTATATAAATTATATTAAAATGAAGGTACTTACTTATGCTAGGAATTGTCGCAGATAAAACTGGGTAGCTAATATCGAAGTAATAGAAAGAATTATGCCGTAACACATCATCAAATAACAAACTGAAGTCACAATACTCTGTATTTAATGTTTGGATAAATAAATTATGCTCAGTTTATGTATATTCTTATCATTTTCTGTTGTTATCTTCAAAGGAGTTAAACTGAGACAATTTTTTTATTTTGTAGATCGATATGGGAAGTGTTCAACCCTTTATAAGTAATTTTTTAGCTTGAAGAAGAAGCAAGTTTTCTATATTGAAGAGATTAAAATTGAGTGCTATATTCTTACCTATTTTGGCCGCTCTATTTGTTTATTTATAAGCAAACGAGCTAATATTGCGACTTTGTCTATTCCTTTCACATATGCAGGCATGTGTAAAGGACATGAACAATTTTACTTCTTATACTGTGGGTTTCGCCTAACATCTATTTTTTTTTCTTCACTTTCGGTTATAAGAGCTATTTGTAACAAAGCATAATTTTGATGATGCTTTGACAAAAGAATGAGACTGTCAGGCTGTTGAAAAGGTAGCATGTTCAAATAAGTAGTCAGGTCATTATGTGTAGATGGTAGTTTCAACCCATTTACATTATTACTTCCAGCAAAGTCAAGAGTCAAGCCAGTTCCGGAGTGAGTTTGAAATGAGAAAAATGAAGCAGGTATGTTCTTTTATTCTCTGTGTTCTATGTATAAAATTTCATTTTGGGCGACTCTACCCTTTCGAAACTTCTTTTTCTTAGGTAACACTTGAGCTTATTTAATTTACCCGTTGATATGTAATATATAAAACATAACACAAATTAACTCATTACAACTTTACAAGTATATTTGATTATTTGTTGAAATGGCCGCCTTTATAAAAATACTTACACTGACATTCATCGTTAATTTTTCTGTATGTTTCTATCTTCTATAGGATCAAGGCCTGGATACGATATCAGAATGTTTAACCACATTGAAAAAACATGGCACAAGATATGAACGAGGCTTGCTATCTTTTAATAATCTGCATCTCACATTAAAAGAATAAAACAATACTACTACGTAATACTTTTACAATGTTGTATGACATGGAAGTGTTGGATGTTTTTTTTATTTGTAGCAACTGTTTCAAGTGTTAAATGATTTTATTACTTTATTTTTCGTTTTAACATTATATTCGTTTAACGTTATGGTGTCAAGCATTTTACTATTTTTATCTTTTAAAAAAATATTGGATCTAGCCACCCATCAGGCGGGCCTTGAAGCTAGTGTCAATATACATAAGGGCATAATAATTATTTACAACATCTTATATATTTTTTTAGTAGTAAAATACATTTAATAGATAAGAACTTCCCACGAGTCTCGTGATTAAGAAAAAAGGAAAAGCCACATACATTAATTATTATGTAATTAATGAGTGCCTATAGAGTATGTTCATTTAGTCAAATTTGTTTATTTATTACGTAATTAATGCATTGACCAAAATAATACTTTGGTGTGTTTAGTAGCACTTTTTATATTTTTGTTATTTTTCATTTATTAGCTTATGACCTCCGTGCTTGTCTTTGGTCTTTAGTGGAACGATTAATACTTGTAATTACTTTTATATTAGTGTTAAATGACCCCTAACTTGAATTTTGATTAGAATAAAAGCGTATTTGCTTGATGACAAGCAAATCTCAAGTGTAAGGGTATATGATGAGGCGAAAAATGAACCGTTTTTAGAGGGTCATTTAAGCCCGGAAATGAATTTATTTGATCAAATATTGCCCTAAATCGTTCCTTTTGTGATTTTAGGTACTTTGGGAGTGAATTCTGGAAAAGGAAGCATTTTGGACGTTTTTGGAGCATAAAAGTGAAGAAAACGGAAAAGACTTAATTTTCCATGCTGGGAACAGTACCTGACGGCGTCAAGAAGGAAAATATGACGGTGTCAAGAGCAAAATGCATGACGACCCAGAGAAAACCTGAAGGCGTCAGAAGTAGGGCGTCAAGAGTTATTTTGGTGATGGCCTGAAGATGGATTACACATGACGGCGTCAAACCCAGATCTAGGCAGTCCGAGAACTTTATTGGCGGCGAGATGACGGCGTCTGAAATTTACTCTTGACACCGTCACCTCACAAAATCTATATATACTTTTCTATTTTTCATTCATTAAGGGAGAAACTTGTGTGAAGAATACTAGGGCCGAACCTAATAAACCCTAGGTCGTTTGTAACAGTATTTTCAAGGGTTTTCACCCCTTGAAACCTTTCATGTTCAATTAAGATAAGTTTTGTTTCAATTCATTCAATATGTCTATGTGTTGTTTGAATATATCTTATGCTTGTCTTGATTATAACATGCTAGGCTAGATCTTTCATGTGTTTGCTTAGATGTAATGAAACCTAGATGTTAATTATAGGTTGATTGTTTGTTTATAGTTGTAATGGATGAATGATTTCAATGTTAGGCTTAAGAAAACTGGCAGATCTCCATTATGTAACTTGCTTGAACATCTTAAGAAACATGAACCGATGTGTACTAGGTTTTTATGATTGTATTTAATGCATGAGCGAATTCTAGTGATCCCATGTTAGGAGCTTCTTAGCCGGCTCGACATAGGAGTGAAGTAGGAGCTTATAGGATTGGGGAAGTAAGTACGCCACCCCATGAATGGTATTAAGGAATACAATCCATCATCCACGCAACTGTAACAAGTAATTAACCTGTAAAAGATATCTAGGGAGTAGTGAAATCTAAGTAAACACAATTCTCCCATATATTGCTCACACCACTATCTTAATTTAGTTTATTTTCATTTTTATTATTTTATTTTGATTGCATTTTTAGTAATTGGGTTAGTTGACTAGCAACTAATTCCGCTCACTCTTCCAATACTCAAGATTTTTATTTGCTTTTCTAAAATATAAAAAAATACAAAAAGAATCATCCCTCACCTCTAGACCTAGTTTTTAGGTTTTCTAATCCTAGCAACACTATTCCTAAGTTGAAGGATCAATCCCCCGGTACTTGTCACTATACTATACTACAACGATCATGTACACTGCCTGGTGGGGGTTGTAAGCTTTTCGAGATCCCTCGAGAGGTAAAGCCTGGTGCAATTCCCACGCATCAGTCGATATCGGTTCTTCACCGTTAACTTATTCAGTTCCCGATAACAGATACGCGTGCGGAAGGATCCATCTTTCTTCTTCACGAACAACACTGGAGCTCCCCACGACGAGGAACCCGGTCATATAAATCCTTTCTACGATAACTCCGCAAGATGCTTTGACAACTCCTCTAGCTCAGCAGCGGCGAGTCAGAAATGGTGCTCGTGCTACCGGAGTAGCGCCAGGCACCAACTAAGTTTGGAATTCGACATGTATAACAGGTGGGATTCCAGGCAGATCATCTGGAGATACCTCCGGAAAGTCTCTGACAAATGGTACATCTTCCAAATGACTCGCCTCCCCTTTCTTCTCTTTCCTCTTTGAGGTTTGAGCTAGGAATATATGGCATCCCTTCTCGATACACTTCTGGGCTCTAGTGCAAGAGATAGTATTCAATCGGGAACAATATTCCGTGATCGTTCCTATCTCCCTATATCATTAGGATCTTTTTGCCAAAGGGTACACGAACAATCTCCTCATCTCAGATGGTTACAGCACGGCGAGTGGATACCCAGTCCACTTTTGAATACGGCATCGAACTACCCAAAGTGATTGGCAACAAACGAATCTGGGATAGCGGGGATGCAGAAAATACGGGACGTCTTCTGGCGATATGCATTCGTGGCGAACGATAACGCTTAACCTCCTCTTCGCATAGTCAGGTCGTAGAGCTTGACGTGAGGTACACAGAAAGGTGGGAGTGATCCTTCAGGATCCTAGGTGAGAGATTTGTCTCCAAGTGGAACTGGCGGGAGTTGGGTCCTAGCATGACACCATTCCACCCAAATTATACGTTGGTGGCCAGCCTTCGTATAATTGGGGCCCAATAATATAATGCTAGTTTCAACTTACCAGGGATGGATGTTAGGCACTCGAGAGTTTTCTCCTAAATAACGTGGTGAGAATAAATCAGCAGAGTACTATCAATAAGTAATACGGAAAAGGATCAGAAATAAAAGAATGATGGAACGAACGCAAGAATTGCACATAGAATATATATAATAAGCTAAACCATTGCCATAACGAGATCCGATAGAGTTATATTCCAAATAACGTACAATGGAAACCATAACATTGCAAAGTTCTTAAGGAAATGCTTTGAGAATTCGCACTAAATGATAACGTAAATAAACATAAATCGGGTTCCTATGAGACAAGGGAGTCATCCTTGACATCACATCTTATTCTCCTTCTCCTCCAGCTCCAATTCTGTCGTTCTCCTAGGCACTTGGCTTTCCTGGTGCTTGAGGTACCCCTCTACTCCGAATCCGATACAGATGTGTGTTGGGGTCTCGGTAGGTATCTTATGCTTACAGTAACGGATTACGTGCCTAGCTTTGTTACAGTGATAGCACACCCTTCTACACTTTCCAAAGTGTCGACCGTTGCAATGAATGCAGCTTGGTTTATCGACTTTGAAACCTCTTCCTCCACTTGCTATGGCAGTAGTGTGGCTCTCAGCGACCTTCTGTCGCTTGCCCAGTTGGGCATTACCACTTATATAACTCTCTCACTTCCTCTTAACTGCTATCATCTCCTCAACAGCTCCTCCGATCACCGGACTCATACGAGCATGCGCTATAACTACAGCATCCCGAAGGCTAGCTGGTTCAACTGCAGCCACGTCCATCGTGACTCATGGGGGCACTCCTCTAATATAGCGCTCGACCTTGTGAGTCTCACTACTAGCCATCTCAGGGCATAATTGATCAACTCGAGGAAATGGCTGATGTATGACTGGATATCGCCGCCCATCACCTTATGTCCCCAAAGTTCGACTTTCAGCTCCTTGTCCTTAAGGTCTGATCCATATCTCTCCAGGATCATCTCTCTGAGCTCTCCCCAAGGGTTATCATAGGCTCGCTCTGCTCCTACAGCCCTCAGGTAGCTAATCCACCAGACCCATGCCCTGCCCTGCAATGTGGAAGTGGCACAATCCACCTTCGAACCTTTTTCGCAGCTACTCTTCTCAAAGGCGGTCTCCATTACTTCCACCCAATGTCTCACATCGACAGCTCCTCCATTACCATCGAAGTTGACTATCACATACTTGTTGAACTCTACAAAGGTGCATCCACTTGTTCTGCCATCATTGCCTACAGGGGGAGGGACGGGGTTACTAGAGTGGTGGACTTTCACAAATTGTTCGGCGAGTCGCACAAATTGAGTGGTCAATTCTGAGACACCATTTTCGGTCGGTAGCGGTTGGTTGTTAGTCGTCTCGACGTTGGTAACGGGAACAGTGGTGGTTGACGCTCGTGCCATCCTGGCCGGGTTTCGTTTTGAAGCCATAGATCTGAAACTAGAAATACAGACAATAAGGAAATATGAACAATAAAGGTTGGGGTTCGAGCATGAAAAGGAATTGAATGATCGTAAATTGGCATACGAGGATATTAAGCTATGATACGGCGCGGAACACGCGACTTAAAAAAATTGAGGGATTAATGAGCTATATCAGCAATCCTTCTATAACTGAGTGATGTCGAAACAAGTTATCGAATGATGACAAAATGGACTTTTCAGAAAGTACGACGCATCAGAGTACTCATAAAGCATAACGTATCAGAAAGCATGAAAGAGTAGGAGTCATATGATGAGTGTATAGAGTTACTATTTTCCAATGATATAGATGAACGAGGATGTATTAAAGAGAGGCATGGTTGTGACAACGGTATAGGGTAGGTATAAGTGTTTCAATAAAATTGAACCACGTGACATAACTCGTAAGACAATACATATTACTCGTGATGCTAAAAGCATACGCAAAGAGGATTCGTGATGCTAAACACATAAGAAAAGAAAGCATTATACCAAGAATATCATATTACTAATAGGGCTTCAGCTTGGCAGGCGCGCGTCGGTCTCCGGATCAATCATTTGAAGAATGGTTATAGTCTAGGTTTTAGTTAGTTACCCAGTTCTCTATAACCTTGGCTCTGATACCAATCTGTAACACCCCCAAAATTTAGTACAGCGGAAGACTTTACAAAGTTCCGGGGTGCTACTTGGATTGGCACACAACACAAGTATAAGGAACAGAATAAGGATATAAAAGTTTAGATAGAAGATTTAAGATACGATTTAAAGTCTACAAGATATAAGTAGTAAGCCCAAGTTTAAGATAGATAGGTCCCAAATTTATTTTATCATAGTTTTAGACTGATGACTGATCCCTATGACCACCGCGCTTGCTAAGCCTCCAACCCACGAACAGCAGATAAAGCAACTACTCACTACCTGAGAATACATGCTAAACGGTCAATTGACGCTAGTGAGTTCATAGAATTTAGACACAAAATAATACGCAACGCAAAGAATCCAAGACATAACAATAACTCATAACAAACTTCCAAGAATAATCCTATAGGTGCACACTATAGCTCTATGCTACACAAGCGGGCTTCTAATAGCTTTCGCACAAGAGTGGACCTAGACTAATAGCCCTGCACTAGCGGCCTAGTAACCAATCTCATAAAATCCCAATATAAAGAATGACCATGATAACAATATATAACCAAGAACCAACATAAACGATAAACCAGAACAGACATTACATTACCAAAGATATAACCCGAAATAGACATCACAATACCGAAAATAACAAATTACGACAAGATAACGACAAGCATGTATTCTCCCCCAAAACAATAAAAAGGAGTAAAAGTGGGGCTATGAACTCTCCTCATGTAGTAGATGAGAGGTGATACAACTAGAAGCAAACAACGATAGCTAGAAAGTCACTGCACTGCGGGACCCAACATAACCTATTAAATAAATACGTTTTAGTATCTTATTCGAAACATGTAAACTCTTAAAAGTGAATATTCCCAACATTATTCATCTTAGATCTTTAGGTTTATTGTCATATCCATTATTAGATGTTTGGTATCATTCGTGTGTGCGATGCAGACATGACACAGACTCGAGTGAATACACACTCAGACAAGGACCAATAACACAAAAAAACATAAAGGACTAGGTCGGGGTCAGACGTTCTTAATTATAGTTTAATAAATTTCTTGAAAGAATTGTCGAATCTTTATCGAATTTGTCAACTCGATAAGTCCAATAATTCCTTCATCTCATTTATTATTCCAAAACTAAGTCACGTTGGTCACTAAGTTGTAAGGATGGATTTCCCGTTAATAAATTTCCTCCGTCATGCTTGTTAGGCCCTTATTGGACTCGTTAGCCCAATAAGTCCGATAACCGTAGAGGTCGGACATATTAATGTAAATCAATCCAAACTCATCATGCAATTACTATGAACCCTATTATCTCCAAGAATAGTATATCTCGATAAACGTGCCCTTGAAACGGTTGATAACTCGTCCGTATTAAAATTTAGTATTGTCTATTTCATTATTTATATTAAGTATTAAATAACATTCTTATCGTTATTTAACATTTCCTTTCTAATTCAGAAATACTAATTAATGATTTAACGTTACTTAATATTTCTTATTAACTAGGAACTATTATATAACGTTTTTATCGTTATTCCAATACTTGTCGTTAACTTTCACATATTAATTAACAAGTTTTCACTTGTGAGTTAATAGTTAAAGTTAACATACACGTCTCATTTTTATTGTTCCATTATAATTATATTTTGTAAGTTATTTTCCGTTTCGAGTTCATTTTATTGTCGGGTCAACAAATGAGTCTAAAAGTCCACATAATAATATCAAGTATCTTTTGGCATTTTCGGGGCCACACAAGACTAGAAAGTCTCTGTAACTCCCGTCACGGCTCAAACCGATGTCAACGGTAATACCAATCATCCACAACAATTATAATAGCCGCAAAACAAACTTCAACAATATGCGGCCGTCTACGGCTCGCATTCTATTCCTAGTCTCCTTCATATCTAATCCCTCATCACCACAATTTCACCAACTATTTACCAAGACACATGCCGAGACCTCACAGTCTCGGCTCTACCCTACTGTTAACAAATGGACCCTCAAGGTCTCAGCCAAACTCCAACAACACCACCAACGAGCCAAGAACAACAAGAATGATAACAAAAATCACAACAACGAGAACAACAACAAGGACAACAACGACAACAAATCACCATCACTCAAAATCCAAATCCAACTCTCGGCTACACACCACAAAACCAAATCCATTTCTAGCTAATCCTATACCTTCGACAAACACAACAACCATCCTAAATCAAAACCTCATCAATTCCTAACCCTATCTCATCCAAATCCAAGCAACAACAACATCAAAAACTACAACCATCCTAGGTCGTGAGTTTAAGCTCACGGTGATGCGTTATATTCATCTTTTTTTACATTTATAAACTTGTACATATAAGGATTAACACATACTAACGGGCAGTGTACCCGGTCATGTGTAGTATGCCTTAGATAAATCCGAGTGTCTTCCCAAGAGCTGTTGTTCTGGCGAAATAAGATAGATACTAAAAGGGGTATGATGTGTAAATAAAATAAGAACAAATCTTAACTAAACAGAGTTAGAGATAAAGGAAATATAACTAAAGGGATAGACTATTAAGATATTAACATTCATGTTTCTTAGTTCTATCTAGTGGGTAAAAGTCGACTAGACTCAGATGGTCAAATCATTAGCCCTATCCTACACCTTGTCCTATTCTCACAAACTTTAAATTGCAAGAGTTCATCGGCCGGCGTGAACCTACGAGATGCAAGAGTCTTTAAGTGCCATGTTTAATAGACTTGTTTAAGAGAAACCCGGCATGGTCAGAACCTAGGTTTCCTCTAACTTCTTAAGTATATCCAATCGGTAGGTGATCCTATGGTCAATTCGCACAAAGAAAAGGTAGTACTATGGCCAGTTCTTACCAATCCTCACTACCTACTTGCCTAGGGTCCTATGGTCAATTCTCCTGACTAATAGGTATTACCGAGATTCAATACTACCAAAACAAAAGGATTGCAAACAAGCAAAGAAAACTTCTACATAGATAAACACAAATGATAAACTAAACCAAATCTTAATTAATAAAGAGAATTCATAGAATGATTAATTGCAAAACATAATAGAATTCAAACTTGAACTAGACTAGGATCTTCATGGATCTTCATTCTTCTTCTGGGTCGTTCTCCCCAAACCTTAGTGAAGGTTTGGGAAAGGGGAGATGTCAAATAAACGAAATTCTCCTGGTATTTATAATGCCCGTCTGAGCTACGACGTAGTTATAAGGACATACTACGCCATAGTCTTTGTTCTTCTGTTCTACGGCGTAGCTTGTTGAGTTGCTACGTCGTTGATGAGATGAAAAGTGTTACACTTTTAAGGGGTCATTTAAGCCTTAAATCGTGATTATATGATCAAATATTGCCTTAAATCGTTCCTTTTGTCATTTTAGGTACTTTTGAGAGGAAATCTGGAAAAGGAAGCATTTTGGACGTTTTTGGAGCGAAAAAGTGAAGAATACCACAAAGTCTCAAATTATGCTGGAAACAGTTCCTGATGGCGTCACACCTTACTAGGTGATGGCGTCATGTGTTGACAAAGAGGTGGATATGAAGTTTACACGAGACGCGCCAGAAAGAATTTGGAGGTTAAAGAGTGACGGCGTCACCCTTTGGATTGATGGCATTAAGACTAGTTCACTCAATGGACTGAAAGTGATGATACCAAATTCGTCTAATTTTGAGATACCAATCAAAGAGGTCTCGGCAGTCCTGGTAACAAATGTCAATGCAGCCGACGACATCAAGCCAAAATTCCTGGCCAACCTCCCAATCAAATGAGCCCCCTGTATCTTGCTATTCTATTGTGATCCTTTTTCTTTTCCTGTCATAAAGCAAGCCAAGTACCATGGAATGTCTACAAAATCTCCTCCATCCATGCTATGCATAAGAAACAAATCTTCCACAGTCATCTTCTCATGTGCCGAATTTCGAGCACGGACTGACACGGCCAAGAGCCTGTGTACTAGACGGCGGATTGGATCCCTGATGGTTTTGTAGGAAGGTGGGCTCCTAGACTCGTAACCGGCTAAACCTGAGATTTGTTGATAGTAGGCCAGAGGATTATAGTTGTGTGGTCTTTCCCTTAAACATATGTTGTGGTAATCTTGAAAAACTGGTGAATCAAGTGTTCTTCGAGTGTATAATCCCATTGCCAAAATGAATTCCCTCATGCTCATCTCTCATCTTACACCTCCTAGCTGGAAAAACAAGCACTTCTCGGTCATGCTTGTAATATGCTCCTCAAAATCTACAGTGGCTAAGAACTCCCAAACATATTCTTGAATGAGAGGCTCATTGATGGTGAAGATAGTCATCCATGCCCTGCAAGTAAAGTTCCCATTTGGACTGTTGAACTTAATATTACACAATTTCCTAAGTTCCTTGGCGGCATCCCCAGTGCTAACTGTTTCAAATGCATCCATACCAAAGGCCTCTGGACTTTCTATCGTCTTGCTCATCAATTGGCGATGTTCTTTCTTGCAAAATTTTCTTCTAGCAGGATCATAGTTCAGAAACTTGAACCACTGGGTAGGGGTGTTGGCTGCGTCTCCTAAAATATAGATAAATGTAAAACAAATCAGCAATATTCCTCAGGTGCTACGGCGTAGGTTTATCAATAGCTACCCGTAGTTAGCCTAATGTTGTAACTACGGCCTAACAAAGGCCCCGTAGTTCCTTTTAGTTATGGCGTAGTCCTATTACCCTACGCTGTAGTTTGATAATGTCAAAAAGTGTTGTTCTGTTTAAAAATTCAAGCTACGGCGTAGCTCTACAACTAGCTACGCCGCAGTTACCACACAGTTGGCGTATTCAGCAAAAACTACGACGGATTGATCAATCAACTACGCCGTAACCATAAAAATTTTCTCTAAAGTTTCAATGTGAGTTTCCCACTCAAATATTCAAAGGGCAAGACTAACTTATTCGATTAGTACTAAATTAATCCAAACCCTAATTTAATTTAATTGAGTCTAAAAAAATTATAAAACAAACTCATCCAAATGTTCAATCAATCAATATATTGGCTAAATCTTAACCTAAATCATTGCGCAATCCCTATCCTAAAACAACATTAAATAAAACCCTAAAAATTGAATAAATAATAAGAAAAATCAATGGAAGAGATTAGGATAATTACCTGCCATTGTTGATGTAGAGGAAAGGATATGAACAATTTTTTTTCAAGAAAATTTTTTACAGAGGCGGCTCTGTAAATATTTGTGGTAAAATATGTGTGTGTGTGTGTGTGAAGAGGTTTATTTATATGATCGGAAAACTACGGCGTAGTTGTTAGAAAAAACTACTCCGTAACTCTTATTTTTCCTGTAAAAATTTTAATATTAAATTATGACTACGGCGTAGTAACTAATTAAGCTACGCCGTAAAAAAATTTATATAAATTTATGCAGTGATGTGATTAATAAATTTGCATACCTGGATATCCATGATTTCGTAACGAGGTTGAAATTCATATGTAGATCGTCAATAGGAAGTATGTTCTGATCTTTAGTTTGAAATTGTGAAAATAAAACATGACTTAGATCGCCTAAATAAACTGCTCTCCGGCAGCGACACCAAAAACTTGATGCGTTATATTCATCCTGTTTTACATTTATAAACTTGGAGCTATAAGGATTAACACATACTAACGGGCAATGTACCCGGTCATGTGTAGTATGCCTTAGATAAATCTGAGTGTCGTCCCAAGAGCTGTTGTTCTAGCGAAATAAGATAGATACTAAAAGGGGTATGATGTGAGATAAATAAAATAAGAAAAAAACTTAACTAAACAGAGTTAGAGATAAAGGAAAGATAACTAAAGGGATAGACTACTAAGATATTAATATTCGTGTTTCTTAGTTCTATGTAGTAGGTAAAAGTCGACTAGACTCAGATGGTCAAATCATCAGCCCTATCTTACACCTTGTCCTATTCTCACAAACTTTAAATTGCAAGAGTTCATCGGCCGGCGTGAACCTACAAGATGCAAGAGTCTTTAAGTGCCATGTTTAATAGACTTGTTTAAGTGAAACCCGGCATGGTCGGAACTTAGGTTTCCTCTAACTTTTTAAGTATATCCAATTGGTAGGTGATCCTATGGTCAATTCGCACACAAGAAAAGGTAGTACTATGGCCAATTCTTACCAATCCTCGCTACCTTCTCGCCTAGGGTCCTATGGTCAATTCTCCCGACTAATAGGTACTACCGAGCTTCAATACTACCAAAACAAAAGGATTGCAAACAAGCAAAGACAACTTCTACATAGATAAACACAAATGATAAACTAAACCAAATCTTAATTAATAAAGAGAATTCATAGAATGATTAATTGCAAAACATAATAGAATTCAAACTTGAACTAGACTAGGATGGTCCTAGCTAATTAGATGCTATTCCTTCGATCTTCTTGGATCTTCATTCTTCTTCTGGGTCGTTCTCCCCAAACCCTAGTGAAGGTTTGGGAAAGGGGAGATGTCAAATAAATGAAATTCTCCTGGTATTTATAATGCCCGTCTAGGCTACGTCGTAGTTATAAGGACATACTACGTTGTAGTCTTTGTTCTTCTGTTCTACGGCGTAGCTTGTTGAGTTGCTACGTCGTAGTCTTCAAATAGTGGCATCTACGTTGTAAATTGATGACTTGTTACGGACGTAGAACACTTGTTGTTAAACTTACTCCATAGTTTATGACTCACGACGGCGTAGACTCTTAGCTGGCACTACTATACCGTAGCTTAATGCATGCTACGACGTAACTCTCCTAGAATAGAAGTTCTTCATAAAATACTAATATGCCACGGCGTAGTTCCATTATTCAGCCAAGCCGTAGTCTTCTGCATCTTCAGAACGATTATATGAGTGGACTTCAATCATTATAAATTAGTCGTCAAAAACGTTCATTTGCTCCTTTCTTTTCCTGAAATGAAATATAAAGAAATAAGAGTACAAATTAAGGTAATTAATCACAAAATGATGACATAACGGGGGAAATTGACACTAAGTATATCGGAACTATTTGATGTTATCACACGGCACCTTGTTCCTCCGCGACCCAAACACAACAAAAACATCAAAAAGAAAAGAATAGAGCGACAAAACAAATGATACCAATTACTTTTATTCTTATTATTATTTATTTTTACTCGTTATTAGGTCGAAACCCTTAAAGATTTGGTGTGTATTAATCCCACCATGGCATATACGACCACAAAAAGGTGGATTTACCTACCTTTCTGTTTTCAATGAACAAGAGGACCAAAAGAGATGGTGTTTAGAGGTGATTCGTGACTGTGGTGATGTAATTCGAGGTGTTTGGAGGCGGATTAAGGCGTGTGAGTTGTACTATCATGAAGGAAATGATATGGGAAACAAGATAGGGGTGGTGGTGTGTTTGTTTCGGTTGTGGTGAGACTCCGGTGGCCGGAAAACAGTCAGAGAAGACAATGGGGCTGGTTTTTGTAAATAGGAGGGTGAAACCCTAGTTGGTGAATAGTGTGTGTATATATAGGGTCATGTGAGGACTTGTGATAAACCCTAAGGTGCCCACATGGACTGATTTTGCCATTCTTCTTATATTTTTAACAATACGTGAACGGAATTAATAAACCGCGTTATAATTATTTCCTGAGCTTTCGAAACCATTACCATAAATTCTAGAATTATTTTTCCATAAATTCTTATTATAAATACATATATCTTTATATTTTGCCGTTTGTCTAACTAATTATTCGCGTTTTATTTATTTTTGTGCCAAGACTCGCAGTGTTACGTACTAGAACACGGGATATACTCACAAGTCACAAATCATGAATAGAGATATATGAAATACAAACACAGAAAACCAAAAAGTACCAGTTGTCACATTTGGAGCCTATATATACTCGCCCAAGAATGGTGTTCATTGTACATTAGCCTTCTAATCTTTATATATTCGTTTTCTTATTGCATGAAAAACCATGTTGATGATCTCAGTATCTGGCGTTGATGTTACAGCTGCTGAGTGCAAACATTCGAGTTATATTTTTAAATATTGACACCAAAGGTTTATTTATCTATTAATATTGATATTGATGATTGTAGACATCAAGATTCAAGGTGATCGGGAGGTCGGGGAAGCAAAAATAAGAGAAAGACATAGAGAGAGAAAGAGAGAGAGAGAGAAGAGTGTGTATTTTATTAAGAAAGTAGGAAGAATTACACACACAAGAATGAGAGCTACACCCTCCTAGGAAGTCTACCTTACACGCCTATCTCTACTATATTGACATAACAAGTACATGCGTATAAATAAACTATGATACTAATTTAAATCCCATAATGATGTGCGGATTCTGGTCTACACGAAAGTTTTACTTCTCAAGGGATCTTGAGAAGCTTACAATCCCCACCAGGCAATGTACCTGACCGATGTAGTATAGTGAAGTGGCAAGTACCAGGGGATTGATCGTTCTCCACAGGGAATAGTGTTCGTTAGGATTGAAATTGATCTAACTAGGTCTAGAGGTGAGGGGTGATTCTTTTTGTATTTTTATATTTTATGAAAAGCAAGTAAAATCTCGGGTATTTGGAAGAAGGGGGAATTAGTTGCTAGTCAACTAACCCAAATAACTACTAATGCAATAAAAATAAAATGACAATAAAATAAAATGTGTAAACTATATATGGAGAAAACGTGTTTACTTAGATTTCATTACTCCCTAGTTATCTTTTATTGATTGATAAGCTTGTTACAATTGCGTGGGTGACGGGTTGCATTTCTTAATACCATTTGTGGGGTCGTGTACGATCTTCCCTAACTCCATAAGCTTCTATCTCTTCCTATGGCGACACGTTAAGTATCCTTACCATGGCCTCCTTAATAGTTACTTATGCATTAAATACAACCATTAAAATCGTAGTACACAACCGATTTATGTTTCTTAAGATGTTCAAGCAAGTTACCGAATAGGAGATTAGCCAGTTTTCTTAAGCATAACATCGATTATCAATCACCCAACAACAATTAATAACAAACCATCAATCAATAATCAATAACTAGGTTTCATTACATCTAAGCAAACACAAATAAACCTAGCCTAGCATGTTAAAAGAAAGACAAGTGTAAGATAGAATCAAACAACACATAGACATATTGAATGATTGATAGATTACTTATCTTTAATTGAACATGGAAGAGACAAGGGTATGAAACCCTTAAAAACCTCTGAAATTCGTGTTAGGGTTATTCCACCAAAAGTTCCTCTCCAAAGTTACACACTAATGAATGAAAAATCAAAAAGTATATATAGATTTACAAGGGTGACGGCGTCACCTTTTGATGGTTGACGCCGTCATCTCGCCACGGCTAGGGTTTCTTGTCGTCCAATCCAACTTCTTGACGCCGTACTTTGTAGGAGTTCTGGGCCGTCACGCTTTAGAGTATACACATGACGGCCTACTTCTGGTAAATGGTGACGCCGTCACGTGTAAATACCCAAATTGTATTTTGGCGCGTCAAGTGTAAATGTAATATCCACCTCTTGTCACAAAGGCTGACGCCGTCAGGTGCAATTTCCAGCTTGGATTCTCGACTTTGTCGTTTTCTTCACTTTTTGCTCCAAAAATGTCCAAAATGCTTTGTTTTCCAGAATTCTCTTCAAAAGTACCTAAAGTGACAAAAGGAACAATTTATGGTAATAATTGATCATATTATCATGACGTAAGGCTTAAATGACCCCTTAAAAGCGTAACAAATTTCGCCTCATCACATAACGTCTTCATATTTGAGGATAAAAATCTCCCCCTATATAATAACATTCAGAATTTACTTACAATCTTTCTAGCAAGTAAAAACTAAAAACAGTAATAACTTTCAAAGCGCAGCCAAATTAGAGGATGAAATTTAATGCTCTTTGTTTTCTTCATGTACTTCAGCTTGGATCTCTTTCACTTGAAGGCAAACACTCTAATAAGTATAAACTAGTATAAATCCCCCTCCCCCAATTCATACGTCGTGTCTTTAGAAGCTTCTTCGTACTATTCTTTTTGGAGAAGTTTCTGAATTAGCTCCCCCTACCCCCAAAACTAATATCAATTTTCTGCAGATTCGAAACTTGTTGTGTACATATCTTATGTCTTCACTTTGAGTGCACAACGGAAAATATAGAAGATACCATATCTTTAACTTTGATATAGCAACTAAAACTTTTGTAGATATTGTTATACACACTTAGCAAGCTTCTATGTCTTCTTCATTGTGATAAATGTTCAAGCACGTATCTTGAGACATACAACCATCCTCTAGCTTGACTATAAGATAAATAGGTATACTCAATGCAATGCAGAATATTCATTTGGGTGAACATGCAAGAAATCAACAATATCTTCTCACGTATGCAAAATACTTCAAACTAAGCACACCGCAAAAGTCAAAATAATAATATCCGGTGCGAATCTACCCAATCAATGTTCATCGATCAAATAAATCCCTCAACAAGTACTCATAATATTGTTGAACCCCTAGATATTTCAAGTTTGTCCAAGGCTATGTCGCATCTAGTTTTTTAAGGTTTGTCAAAACGACATTCAAACCCAAAATAAAAACGGGTAGCATGCATCACCTTTTAACTAAAGCTAGAGCAAAAACATAAGTCCCCCCTCCCCCCCCCCCCCCCCTCGCGGTGCTAGTTATGTCATCTAACATAAACAACAAAGTGACAAACCGGAACACAATGCCATGGGACGTCACTAACTGGTTGCAAGATGAAATATCTAAACACTCCATTACATTAAAGTTGACTTTGAAAAGGATTTTGACACTTTGTCTTGGTCTTTTTTAGACTCGATTATGGCTCAAATGGGTTTTACCTCTAAGTGGAGGAAATGGATTTTTGCTTGTCTTAACTCGGGCTATGCCTCGGTTCTTGTTAATGGTTCCCCTACATCGGAATTCAATATTGAAATGGGTCTTAGACAAAGTGATCCACTTTATCCCCTTCTCTTCATCTTGGCGATTGAGGCTCTTAATGTGGTTTTAAATGAAGCAAAAAATAGAAGTCTATTCCGAGGGGTTGAGGTGGGGAAAGATAAGATTAGTGTCTCGCATTTTCAATTCGCCGACGATGCTCTTATCTTGGGAGAATGGTCATTGTCAAATGTCAAATACGTGTCTTGCATCCTTTCTTGTTTTCATCTTGCTTCTAGGCTTAAACTCAACTTCAACAAGAGCAAATTTTTTGGCTTAAACGTTTCACAGCATGAGTTAACCTCTCTAGCATCCGCAATATGTTGTCCCCCTTGCCACTTCCCGTGTACCTATTTAGGGCTTCCTATTGGGGCCAAGATGTCTAGATGCTCAAATTAGAATCCTCTCATCGAAAAGTTTCAAAAAAGATTGTCTAAATGGAAATCAAAGTCCCTCTCTTTTGGTGGTAGACTAACCCTTATAAAAACCGTTCTTGGAAGCTTAGTTGTTTATTTATTCTCCATCTTTAAGGCCCCGAAATCTATCATCAATAAACTTGAAAGCATAAGGAGAAACTTCTTTTGGGGTGGTTCTTTAGACACTCAAAAGGATTGCTTGGAAAAAGGTAATTTCTCCTTTAAAATGTGGAGGGCTTGGAATTGACAGTTTAAGCTCAAGCAATATTAGTTTACTATCTAAGTGGTGGTGGAGGTTCTATAATGAAGGCGACTCGCTTTGGGGTAAAGTTATTCGTTCTATTCATGGTCCTCAAGGTGGTCTTCTCGATACCTCAATTATTAGATGTAAATTGGGACCTTGGTATAACATTGCAAAGCTAAGAGAAGACCTACAATTGCACGGGATAGACTTGCTTTCTCTCTTTAAAATCAAGATTGGTAATGGTTAAATTGCAAAGTTTTGATTAGACAAATGGTTGGGTGGTCCTTCTTTAAGTGAAACGTTCCCTCGCTTATACCGACTTGAAGTTTCTAAAGATGTTCGAGTTGTAAACAGGTGCCCAAGGTATTGTCCCATTCCCACTGTTACTCCCACCCCTGTGATTCCAGAACCAAGGTATTCTGCTGGTGTTACTCCCCTTCCAAATGTCATTGGCCCATCAGGCACTTCCAAACTTCAATTTTCTTAGGCCCGGAGGAGGACTCCACGTTATGAAGAAGAAATTCAGGAATTAGAGACACTAAACAATCTTGTTTCTCAATTACATCTCAGCAACCCTCGGGACTCGTGGGAATTTACAGCTTGTGCTTCAAGAAAATTTTCAGTCAAAGCTTTTAGAAATATCTACACAAGCTCTACAACAACCATGGCTCAAGATCAAACAAGACGGAATAAGTACATTCCTATCAAAGTTAATATCAATAATTGGAGAGTAGCAAATGAAAGACTTCAACAAGAGTTAACTTAGATGGAAGAGGAATTGATCTACACTCAGTTCGGTGCCTTGTTTGTGACGATGATCTCAAAACAGAAAATCACATATTTGTTCATTGTGCAATAGCAAAGCAAATGTGGGCCAAGGTTTTAAAATGGTGGAATCTTCACAACTTAATTCCTTCTAATCTTTTTGAGGCAATCACCTTGGCGGATTGAACAAATCTCACATCTACTCTCACATACCTTCTTGATGGTGTGATTCAATCAGCTATTTGGATTCTTTGGCAGAATAGAAACGAGATAACCTTCAAGAACAACCGAAGGAACAAAGATGTGATTGTAAATGATGTGAACCTGCACTCGTTCAATTGGATTTCTAGTAGATGTAGGAAAAACTTTTGTAATTGGATAGAGTAGTATTCTAACCCTCATAACACCATATCTAACCATTGTAACGCTTGATGCTAGCTTCTTGCTAGGTTCTTAATAAAATTGTCGTTTCAAAAAAAAGCATGCCTTAAGCATAGGCATCTAAAGGAGCTCTTTCTCATTTATAAGCTAAAATGGTATGAACACTTTTTTACGAAAAATCAAAACTACCAGCACCTGAGTCAAGATCTACTACTTAATTTATAATGGATAATTCCATCTATACCCAATCTAAACATGAAAATGTCATATATACCCAAAATAGATGTTTTGAATGCATAATGTACAATGTATTTATAGCATCTTTTGGGTAGATATATGTCATTAGTGTTTTAGTCGGATATGTATAAAGAGTAAATGCCCATTCTTGAAATCTCTAATTTTGAAAACTTAAATTAATGTAGTTGGCCTAAATTGCCCTTACGTATCTCTTAATACACCTTAAGCTTAATCAATTCTGAACTTCACAACTTTTCAAAAACACACTATATTAATTTTAGAAAACACACGCTTTGTATTTCAAAAAACATTCGCTTTGCATCAAAAGGTCGAACCAGAATCACGATTTCGCAAGTATAATTATTTGATGCTATACACCGTCGCTTTGCGCGGGTATACGTCTAGTTTTCTCAAAACGTATATAGGACGAAGTGGGACACCGCCCAAAACCTAAAAATTGTACTTAAGTTCAACAATTTCACATAAAATACTCTTGAAGTCTAATTAATATATCAACTGAATATGAGTCTTTGAGCAAACTGACTACCAAAATCTAATAAAAATATTTTTGCATAAAAAAATGCTTGTCCAGAGTTAATTATCTGACTACGCGTATCTGTGCAGCTCAAGTGATGCTATTGCTTTCACAAGCGCCTTGTGTGTGTGGACAGTACTTAGGACATGTTTTGTTGAATGTCATAGCTGCATGACTTGAACCTGCAAAAAGTGAGCGAACACATAATATAATGAACAAATAGTAAACTATTTGTTAGTAATGATTAGTAACAAGGGGTAGGAACCCGCCGCGTTGCGGCGGGGGCCTTTGCTATTTCTTTTGGCCAAGTGTACAACAGCACGGTATCGTCATACAAAAACCTGCATTTATATTACGACTGCTTGTCATTACAGAAAACTGCATTTTCCAGACATAGTAGCGGCGAACATGCGCGTTAACAGCCTAACAGATCTGTCCTACAGGTGGCATACATATTACAGAAGTTACATCCAAACGGTTACTGTACATATTAGATTAACACAACTGTGTGAACAGCCATTCATTTTCTGCCTATCATGTTACTCGTGCTTTGGTTTTTTAGTGTCAGGTCCAGTCGCTTCTGTTGCTGCCTCTGTGAACAACTCTTTACGAACCGTCTTATATGTGCTTTCGATCTTATGCTGTTTCTTTTCTGCAGGTTCGTCATCCCAGCCCGTCTTCTTTGTACGACATGTTTGGCATCTAACATCAATAGTTCAGAGCTCGTTAATGGAAATATAGTCTATAATTAACCACGCAAAACAAAACTGGCATTAACGGTTACACAACAATCTCTACATTTAACAGTACCTCAATTGGCTGGTTGCCGATTCCTGGCTCTTTTCACTCGAAGGTGCTCCTTCTGAAACCAAAACACGGGGCACAAATCACAATGACAAACTATTAGCACAAACCCAAAGACAATATCAACGTATATGTAACTTTAAAAGAAGGCTCAGATATATTGTGATCGAGCTTACTTTGGGCTAATAAGCCATGGCTGCAATCACAGTTGCAAATGCTACCTTTTCAAGTAGCTATTATCATGCGACAAAGTACAGTTCGTATTGGTTCACCTCTCGGCCGACCGTCTACTGTTTCAGGCCTTGATGTCGTATCAGGTGCAGCTAAAACAACAATACTGTCAGATATTTAGTAAGGGTGCCACAAAGTACATATTACAGTCATTAAGCAGATGTGTGCCAAAATTACTTGCCAGCTACACACGTTGGATGAATTGTCCTTGTTTCAACAGTGGATGCAATACCTGGCGTGCAGCAGTTGTTGGTACTTGCATAAAATCTGAAACCTTTTGCATATTGCTGTGTGTCCCCCCAAACCCCTAACACAAACTTTGTTTTGCGCTTGTTTTTCAGTATGTGTGAACCAAACATTATCTTTTTATCATTCTGTAAATTCGATAACCATTTTATTAGTGTACCTAACTTCTATTTCTAATATGTGCTACGTAATATTTATGTATCGTCTATTTCCCAAACCACGCTTTAGATTTTTAACTTTCAACAATGACATGGGTGGCTCTGTAACTTTTTACGGTTTTAAAGACTGAGATAGAAGAATATCCTGGCCATGCCATTTAAAGAACATTGCTGGAAGTATTAAACTCACAATTTTGGTAAAAAAAGATTAGTAATAACTAACCTTTAGCCAAGTAGAAGACGCTACCGCAATTTCTGCAAGACTTTTCATGGCTATCAAGTCACCAGCCTGTAGATGTACACATTTCAAATAAATCCATTTACCCCCTTTAACCTTTTATGATAAATATTTTTCTCCTTTTCTCTCAAAGTTATAAAAATACATCGATTTCTCATAATGATAACTATATATAGTTTGATTTAATAGCTGATGTTTAGGTAACGCCATTTTTTCATGAAAAACATTTTCTGGCATCCTAGCCTCTGGAACATATTCCGTTGGATAGTGGATACTTCTGCCAAGACCGAAACCAAATGGGTGTTTGGATTAGCTTAGTTTGCAGGCATATAGGCTCGCTCGAATTTGAATAAGCTCATATGCCTACGTTTGTGATATCACTGGACATGTTACACTTGCCCTTGCGTGAGGCACATCCTGTGCTTCTGACACACCTGCAACGGAGTTGGGGTAGGTAACAGATGTAATGAGAGCACAACACATTACATAATAACTTAATGAGGGCACAATACATTACATATTAGGTTGACAAACTATGATTGCAAGCCACACTTACTGGGACTTGAATTTGTAAGGAGCAAATCATGAGTTCCGAAAGCAGGTCATTCATTATTGGAAAATCAACGCTACAGGAATTGCTGGCTTGAAAACGTTGCCACAAACAAAAAGACATCCAAGGATATGTCTAACCTATTGCAACTCCATTTTATACATTTGACCAAACAAATAGTAATATGTAAATAGCCTAAAGACTAAGGGGAAAAACAAAATCATATACAGCTCACCTGGACCGCGATGTAAGTACCTCGAGCTTTATCGTCGACTTCCTTCATACCTTTTCACTTCTTTTTCACTTCTGAAAATGAACCACCCAACTCATCAATGACACAAATAAACTTAGGTACCAACTAATGAAAACATAAAAACTAAAACATCTAGTGTTTTTAAGAACCTTATATTACCTTTTGTTTTTTTGCTTTCAAATTTCATTTCGAGATTTTCTGCTTCAGGCTATTGTTTTTTCTGTAACGTTGACGCAATATCCTGTATGCATAATTGACAATCAATTAACCAATATTAGGAAAGAATTGTTTCAATGACATATTCAAGAAAAGTAAAAGTAATGAGATTACATAACCTTTTGAGTTTTAAAAAAATAAATAAAATAAAAATAAAATAAAATAAAGTAGAATAAAAAAAACTGAATTAACCTTATAACCAACAGCAGGAAGTCAACCTGTAAAAGAAATTAACAAAACCCCAAAATTATGATAAAGCCCTAATTACCAAAAAAATAATTAACTAAAATTAAACACACAAATCAAACGAAATCCATATCACCAATTTCCAACGAATCAGAAAGAAAAAAAAAAAAAAAAACCCTGTCGCTATCTCCACAACATCTCAAAAATGAGTGCCAAAATTACATGGAATACAAAGCACCGCAACTGAAGCGGAAAAAGACTGCACATAATACTAACATCAAGCATAAGATCAATATTACTTACCTCACAAAATCTTCAGCATCTTTCTTTTACGTCACAAAATTTTCAGCATATTTCTTTCTTGTTATGACCTGATAGTTCAGGAAAGAAACCATAATATTAATCAAATAATGAAAATTATGTAAAACAAAAGAAGTTGAATTGAGGAACCTGATTATGAAGAAAGGGTAAAGGTAATGGAACTGTGTGGAAGATTTTGGATAGTCGGCATCTTTGTTATTATCCATTTTTTAAACAATACGAATCATATTTGTAGAAAAGCAAGTAGTATTAGTTAAGGACCAACAGCGAAGGCTACACGTGCCCAAATAAACTAAACGGATCCAAGAAAGGCCCATACAATATTTTAACTTAATACCGGAAAATGTTCCATCGAGAAATGATGTATATATATAATTTGCTAGCCAAAAATATATACAAACATTTAGTTTTATCTACTCCCCCAGCCATATTCATTAGCAAAATCCGTAATAAAACCCAAAGAAAATAGGTTGCATGAATACGAAGAATGGTGATATACAAACACATGTGGGGAAAAGCTACAAGAAGCAATATGGTTTAGAAAAACCGTGTTTTGATATCATGAAAATCACAAGTAATCACAAAATGTGATACGCGTCTGTGGTCAAATCCAATCAGCTAAACATGACCAGAAGAGACTAACAGCTAATGGAAGTACACACACGTATAAGTTTATCCGATTGTAGTAACTAAATTGAATGCAAGGGAAATGTCTAAATACGCTAGCTAATATTTAATAATGCAAATGTTACCTGATTTGTGTGGGTATTTGGTAAAATTAATTACCTTTTTGTTCGATTAGAAAGGTACGATGTAAAATTACAACTATCATGGTTATTAGTCAATCAAACAACAATTTATTCAACAAAGGGTGTTACCTGTAAAAATCAACCATTGTCATCATGTTCTACATTTTTCATATATGTATGGCCATTGTGGCTTGGAACCTGTTCCTAATATAGACAATATGACTGATGATTCTCCATGTCTAGCTATTACAAATCCTCCATGATGAATTTCCCTCTTTGAGTGTGATCAATCACCATGATCACGATTATTTCTCAACACTTCTTCCTAAAGCTCTCTTTCTGTTGCAATGTCAGGTATTCCACATAGATCATACATACCACAATATAACAATATGTAGTTTTACAAAGCCATTCAAACTATCAAATGTTGGTCATTAAAAAGTACAATTATGTATTTAAAAAGGCAAATGGACCAAAAGTCATTTCCTTCTCTCAAGATGTTGTACCATGGAAAATTTATCTAATTCCTTTCACATGATATGTATATTTGGCCTTCCTTACCAAAGTGTTTGAATCCATCTGCAGCAACATCATACATGAATAAATGGTTAATTGTCTAAAAAATGTATCTTACTTGTCAGATTTTTGAGTTGTATGTAACATTGTTTCAATCGGACTAACTGATAACTAACTTTTTGAATTTCGATTATTCTATGTATTGATTCCCAAAAATGCTTCATTCGATACCCAAAAATACTTCAATCGATACATAGAATAATCCAAATTCAACATCTTAATTATTAAATATTCCGATTGAAACGATGGTACATGCAACTTAAAAAAGTGATAGGGTACATTTTCAGACAATTATCCCCAATGAATAAATACCATTTGGAGACAAATCTTAGTAAGGACTGTGAAATATATTAACAAATGGAAGGATGTGGTGACACAAAGGTCTAAAAATACTACAATCTAATGGAATTCCTCAAATTTTATTTGAAACTATAAACTGAATGAGATTACTAATAACGTGGCTAATAAGAAATATAGTTAAAATAAAGCTAGTGCGACATAATTGTGAGTTCAACTAAGGACTACATACCTTTATCCATAGGCACAAAAAGCATAAAAGAAAGTTAAAATCGATTGCTGTTGACACATTTAAACCAGTAAAATGTGAAAGCACACATCAAATAGCGAACAGACGGACTAACTTACATCAAATATAGGACCATTCGTATTAACTTATTAGGAACTTAGAATGTAACAAATGAACACATCGATACAACATGTCCACCAATTAATAACCTCAACTGGAGCACCTAAGGCTAGGAACTTTTACTTGCAGACTCGTAGCTTTCTTATTCTTTAGTTTTTTGTTTATTTTCATCCCTAACATACCAGCTTTGATCAATAATGTCTCAAATACTTTAACTCCTCCCAACTTTCTTATTATTGTTGTCGCTATAATTTGCTAATATAAAAAAGAAAGATAAATAATTCAATACATAAATAGAAGTCAATCAAGTTTGAAACGATACAGTTTCGTAATTCAACTATAATTGATTATAGTTTTTTCATTATAGTTACTTACTCCTCCCAACTTTGTTATGATAGTCTTGTTATAATTGAATCTCCTTTTCATTACAATTGCATGAAATTGAATTCTTTTTTTCTAAAAGGAATGATGTTGTAAACCTCACTCACACAGGAATCAATAATGTCTCGCCAATTCAGTGCCCAATGGTCTTTGACTAGGATTTGAATATAAATTAGACTAAGTAAAGAAGACTCGTTGATAGAAGTCAGCGAGCAACCTCAAGGTATAATATCTAAAATCGTTATTGACAATATACTTGTACCCGAAGGTTAACTAGTACATGTATTAACTATCAATAACCTTTATTTCTATATCATTTTAGACTTGAAAATGATGATGTCAAAGCCCCTAAACTTTTATCATGTGGCAGTAAGTGGAAGGCATTAAAGGCTGAACTACAAGGTGAATACATGCTATAGAACATATCTCCTATGGACAAATGGACACATATAGAGCCTCATGTATTTGTAAGAAAGAAAATACACCTGCAAAAAATGTAGGTTTCATTTACATCTGTATTACGATGATATATTACTATTTTTCCATGTTTCTTGTTCGTCGTTACTCGTGTGTGAAGAAACTACGTGCAGAAGCAAGTGAGCATGGAAAAGAATATCAAATGAATAGCCCCCGTTTAAGACAGAAAGGGTATCCCGGTTTTGAAGAGACGTGGAAAGAGGAAAGGAGTGACCAAAAATAAAGCAACAGAACATCATAAAATACGAGACATTCATGGGAGAAATTATTGTTTGGCTAGGGCTCCCCGTGGCAAAAACAGGATTTATTTATTTTTTTCTGTTTTACTTCTGAATGATAATGATAATGATAATGATAATGATAATAATAATAATAATAATAATAATAATAATAATAATAATAATAATAATAATTAAAAAAAAAAAAAAAACTGATTATGAATATGTTGTCTTGATATATACTCAGATCTAACCGATCAGAAGGGACTATTGAATCTAAAGCAGGAGTAGATTCGTTAATATTGGTGATGGGAGTATGGGACCACAGCACGGTGGTCGTACTAGTGGGGTAGGGACTAGGGACTAATGTTGTATATATAAAAAGGGGACCATACCTGCTGTAAAAGGGTAAAAAGTGATGGAAAAGGGGGTTATGTGTTTGTTAGAGTAAATTATAAGGGTATAAATTGTAACTTTTAAAATGCATTTTACTTCTTGACTGTAGAAAACTTTTCTGCTGCAACAGCAGGGATGATAAGCCCATATAAAAAAGGAAAACAAGAAAAAAGAGGACCTATCAACATCGGCAAGATTGTGAAGAGATAGAGAACCGAGTGATGCAAAAAGTGAAAGAAGCAATTAAGTCAAGCGAGTTTTGGGAGGAAATGAGGGTGGAAAGGATGAGGAAAATACAGTCAGAGTCTAACAAGGGTTTCAACAGGGCATGATGTGGTCGAGTTGCTGGACAGAGTGCCTAGTTCTGTTTCCACTCAGGAGAAGGTCACATGTGCTACTGCGACGGTATTTCCGATTGGAAACGGTCTTATACATGGAAAGAAATTACTAAAGGGGCACATGAAGGTGTCGGTATCCAAGTTGCTGACTTTCATAAAAGTATGGAGCATCCGGTGCCAAATGATGAATTCCCTACTTAATTTATTGAACAGAGTAAAGAGCTTTATTCAGAGGAAAATTAGTTCTATTGCTCGTTTTACGACATTAAATATGTGGAATATCTCTTTGTGTGGTAGTAACGTACATATAATTGGCTTTGTAGGGATTGGTGGAAACCCCAATATCAAGAGCGCCAACCAAGAGTGTGTTGCCTCATCATCAAAAAGTCAGCTATAGAGGAAAGAAAGGGAAAAGAGACTCCTAAAGAACCTGCGAACAAGGAAAAAGCCTTGGAAGAAACGAACAAGCATAAAATGGCGCCGGCTAAGATTGCAAAACACACTAAAGCTAAGGAGCGGGTAAATTCTAAAACATTATAGCTACTATATGTATTGAAATATAAAAATATCTTATAAAAATATCTAAAACATTATAGCTACTATATGTATTGAAATATAAAAATATCTTATAAATCTGCATTTTCCTTTTACTTCCTAAAGAAAGTACAAAGTCTTATCTAATAATAAAGGGCATACTTGTTTTTAAACTCGGCAAGACCTTTCTATCGTTGGGTATAATGAGATCATATTAATACCATTGTATGTGCAGAATAATAAAAAGAGCCGAGTATAGGAAAAAGTTAAACGATCTAAAACCTGCTATAAAGTTACATAGACCTAAGAGTAGGATGGCTATAATCGTTGGATGAGTAGGGGTAAAGATTGTGTTGAGCCCTACAATTTTCGTGTTGATAAGGAGGTCTTTCGACAAGTTGAAAATTCCTACTTTGGAATTATCCCTACCAACATAGTTGAGTTGTTGACTAATAAAAATCTCGAGCGTGACATTTTGACTTGGTTTGAGATGTAAGTACATTAATATTTTCCATATGCAGCTACGACCGATGTTTTTTCTATATAAATTACGTTAGCATGTTCTTTTTATATTTTAATTAAGTCATTATATCAACTTAAATGACGTTTACCACAAAACAAGGTTGGTTTCCTCTGAATTCGTTATGCCAAATATAGGCAGGGTTACCTTAGATTACTTTGCCCAGGCATCGGAGGGTTATCAGTATTATGTCGCACCATATCTTCAAGGGTACCATTAGCTACTATTTTATTGTTGATATGTTTTTAGTTTTAAACGTACACAGGAAACCTGAATTCGTTATGCCAAATATAGGCGGGGTTACCTTAGATTACTTTGCCCAGGCATCGGAGGGTTATGAGTATTATGTCTACCATTAGCTACTATTTTATTGTTGATATGTTTTTAGTTTTAAACGTACATGTTTACACATAATGCAACAATCACTATGTGCTCTTCATAATTTGCCCCAAACATGAAAGTGGGTTCATTTTGGATTCTTCTAAGGCTTCGGTGTTTAATACCGATGACGACTACATACTTGCTGAACTTGTGGATTTGTGAATTTTTCATAATTTTTTAGAGTTCACCTTTGTTTTTACACATCTTAAAGCAAACCCTATTGTTTATTTTCTTTTTAGTTTTCTCGGTTCTTTTTAGTTTTCTCGGTGTTAGCTTAAGGTGGAAATTCCCTGTCGTAGATCGACAGCCGAGCGATTGAGAGTGTGGATATTACGTGATGAAATGGATGCATGATTTTGTGCTCAAATATCAAAATGACAATTTCCCAAACACAATAAGTACTTTTAGATTTGCATCTTGTTTGTTGCACTGAAATGACGTCTGATTTGTGAGGTAACTATCTCTATCCTGACTGAATTACATATAGATCCCTTGGGGTGAAGAGCGACGATTAGATAATAAAGAATTGGACGTTGTCATTGGTGCATGGTTTACATTGTGGCACAATTGATATTAGTATGATGTTCAGATGTGATGATGTGATGTATTTTAGTATTTTTTTTTTTATCTACTTTGTTTGTTGAACTCCAAATTACTACGTATGTTCAGTCATGTTGATTTGTGATTTGTGGATTTGGGTTTTGGTTTAGATTTATATGAGATGGATTGATGTATTCTATCAATATATAGGTTGTTGATTTCAACTTTTTCAGCACGATTTGTTTGTTCATATCACATAATATAAAGTGATCTAAACAAACCAATAATCTTGCTGAAAAAGGTGAAATCAACAACCTATATTAATAGAATACATCAATCCATCTCATATAAATCTGAACCAAAACCCAAATCCACAAATCAACACGACTGAACATAATTTTCAGTTCAACAAACAAACTAGATCAAAGATACTTAACTTCATCACATCGCCGCGCCACAATGTAAACCATGCACCAATGACATTGTCCAATTCTTTATTCTCCAACCGCTGCTCTTCACCCCAAGGGAACTATATGTTATTCACTTAGAATAAATATAGTTACCTGACAAACCACAGTGCAACAAACAACATGCAAAGCTATTTAAAAGTAGTTACTGTGTTTGGGAAATTGTCATTATGATATTCGAGCACAGAATCATGCATTCATTTCATCACGTAATATCCACACTCCCAATCGCCCGGCTATCGATTTAGGATAGGGAGTTGCCACCTCAAGCTACCACCAAGAACACTAAAAGAAAATAAGCAATAGTGTATGCATTAACATGTGTAAAAACACAGGTGAACTCTAAAAAAAAGATGAAAAATTACTACGAATCCACAAGTCCAACAAGTATGTAGTCATCGTTGGTATTGAACACTGAAGCCTTAGAAGAATCCAAAATGAATCCCCTTCCATGTTTGGGGCAAATAATGAAGAGCACATAGCTACTGCTACATTATGTGTAAACATGTAAGTTTAAAACTAGAAACATATCAACAATAACAATAAAAATAGTAGCGTATGGTACCCATCATGATATGGTGCAACATAAAACTCATAACCCACCAATGCCCGGGCCAAGTAATCTAAGGTAGCCCCTTTATCACCTCCGCCCCGTATACATCTAGCGTAATGAATTCAGCGATCAAGAAACAAACCTTGTTTTGTGGTGAACGTCCTTGAAGTTGATATAGTGACATACTTAAAACATAAAAAGAATATGCTAACGTAATTTATATAGAAAAGACATTGTCGTAGCTGCATATGGAAAATATTAATGCACTTACATCTCAATGCAAGCCAGAATGCCACGCTTGAGCTTTTTATTAGTCAACAACTCATTTATGTCGGTTGGGGTTAGATGCAAAGTAGGAATTTTCAACTTGCCGAAAGACCTCCTTACGAACACGAAGATTGTATGGCTCAACACAATCTTTACCCCTACTCATCCGGCGATTATAGACATCCAACACACTCTTAGGTCGTGATTATAGCCATCCAACACTCTTAAGTCTATGTAACTTTATAGAAGGTTTTAGATCATTTAACTTTTTCTATACTCGGCTGTCTTTTTTGCACATACAATGGTATTAATATGATCTCATTATACTCAAGGATAGAAAGGTCTAGTCGAGTTTAAAAACAAGTATGCCCTTTAGTATTAGATAATACTTTCTACTTTCTTTAGGAAGTAAAAGGAAAATGCAAATTTATAAGACATTGTTATATTTCAAAAAATATTGTAGCTATAATGTTTTAAAATTTACCCGCTCCTTAGCTTTAGTTTGTTTTGCAATCTTAGCCAGCGCCATGTTGTACTTGGTCGTTTCTTCATAGGTTCTTTAGCGGTCTCTTTCCCCTTTCCTTGCTCTATAATAGCAGACTTTCTGATGATGAGGCAGCACACTCTTCTTGGTTGGCGCTCTTGATATTGGGGTTTTCGCCAATCCCTACAAAGTCAATTATATGTACGTTAATAAAGCTTACTACCACACAAAGAGAGAGATTCCACAGATTTAATACCGTAAAAGAGCAATAGCACTAATTGGCCATTGAATAAATCACTGCGTTCAATAAAGTAGGGAATTCATCATCCGGCACAGGAAACTCCATACTATTATGAAAGTCAAACAACTTTGATAACTGACACCTTCATGTGCCCCTTTAGTAATTTCTTTCCATGTATAAGACCGTCTCTAATCGGAAATACCATCGCAGTAGCACATGCGATCTTCTCCTGCGTGAAAACAGAATTAGGGACGTACAAACAGTAGAGTGAACAAAACCAGGAACATACAAACAGCTGTAGGTTTCCTCCTACATAAAATGTAGCAAGTATTGAATTAATCTGTGTATGTAAGTATGTACAATATTTATTATATAAACAATCAAGACTAATATTCCATATAAGAACAACATTCTAGGATTACCAAATAGATTCCAAATGTGTCATCTCATCTCTTAACTTACATTATGCAACATACACATTTGTAGAAAACAAAAAACCAAATAAACTTTTACCTTTATGCAATTTAAATTGATGATGCTTGTAGTCCAGGCGACACTCTATCCCAGCAAATCGACCTCATCTTGCCCTGCTGAAAGCCCCTCGTTAGACTCATTGTATTTCCCTCCTCATTTCCTCACAAAACTTGCTTGACTTAACTGCTTCTTTCACTTTTTGCGGCACTCGATTCTCTATCTCTTCACAATCTTGCCGATGTTGATAGGGCCTCTTTTTTCTTATATATCCTTCTATTCCTTTTTTATATATCCAACATTAGTCCCTACCCTCCTAGTGCGACCACCATGCTCTGGTCCCATCACAATGTTAACGGATCTACTTCAGACAACTGTTTGCTTGCTTTGGTCTGTTAGATTTGAGTATAAATCAGGACAACATATTCATAAACAAAAAATTTTATATAGTTCAGAAATATATATATATATATATATATATATATATATATATATATATATATATATATATATATATATATATATATATATATTGTAATAATATTATAATAAAAATAAATAATTAAAAATAAATAACCAGGTCCTTTGAAAGATTAACTAACTCAGGAAGCAACGTCTTATTCCCATTTTTGTCACGGGAAGCCCTAGCCAAACAATTATTGCTCCCACGAATGTCTCGTATTTTATGAAGTTATGTTGATTAATTTGGGTCATTCCTTACCTCTTCCCACGTTTTTTCAAAACCACAATACCCTTTTGGTCCTAAGCGGGGCCAAATTGTTTTTTCACGTTCACTCACTTTTGCACGCAGTTTCTTCACATAGGAGTAACGACGAAATAGAAACATGGAATAATAACAATAATATATCATAGTAATACAGAAGTAAATGAAACCTGCATTTTTTTGCAGGTGTATTTTATTTCTTACAGAATTCTTTCCACATATGAGGCTCTATATGTGTCCATTTGTCCATAGGATATATGTTCTATAACATGTATTCACCTCGTAGTTCTGTCTTCCATGCCTTCCACTTACTGCCGCATGAAAAAGTGTAGGGACTTTGACATCATCCTTTTCAAGCCTAAAATGTGTCTGAATGATATAGAGATAAAGGTTATTGATTGTTAATATGTGTACTAGTTAGAGTATATTGTAATTAACGATTTTAGATGTTATACGGAGTACCTTGATATCCAACCATAAAAAGTCTTCTCTTTGTCTGTCACATGCTTCGAGACCTCTTTGAGAACAATTTCTTGTTTTGCAAAGTCGCATTTCTCGAGTTTGACAAACAGTTGGTGCTCTCGAAGGACCTTGAATAACTGCCTCAAATGTTCTATATGTTCTTTGAGTGTTAAGCTGTAAACCACGATGGCATCCAGATATACTATTACGTATTGATCTAGAAAAGGGCTAGAAACGGGCACGAGTTCTCATGTACTTTCCATATAAGTTTTGCCACTTACCTACAGGCTACAGCTTGACCTAACGGATTGAAATTAGCAACTTCACCTGGTGGAAGATCTTGGATTTTATTGATTCCTCTTGTTTTTCATGGAATTACGAGCGGGGGTCCTAAAAAAGCATGTAAACAATTGTAAGCCAATTAAATGTTCACATAGATGCAACGAAAGTGTTAATTAGTTCATTACATCAGTTGGTTAAAGGGAGTTTTTGGTCACAGAATGAGAACCCATACCTTTTTTTTAAAAGCATCAATATATACCACAAACAAAGCAAAGTACAGATAACACTCACAATGCAACCACCTCTAACAGGCAAATTGGAAAGGTAGGAACACAGGCCTAAGCACTCAAGGCAACTATAGAGACACAAGACCGGGTTTGGCACCAATACCTTCAACTGGGACCACATGAACAGGCCAAAACATCTACAATGATTAGACCCAAAAGCATTATACCAAAAGCACAGCAGACACACTATCATATTGTGACAAAAACTATAGCCACACACAAAACATTCTATAATCTTTATACTAAACACACAAGCAAACAAATGGTGCTGCACAACATAACAAACTACATTTTTTTTTTTTTTAGTATCAAAGCTGGTAGAGAATGAAATAGCATGTGCACTGTCTCACCCAAAACGGACGTTTTTGTAAGACTCTATGTTCCCAAAACCCTGGTCGCAACTAAGAAACTCCCAACTTTGATTTACTAACATGGTGGTGGTTTTGTGACCAATCTGCTGCTTCTTCCAACTACAAACCAACACTAAACGTAATCACTAAAGAAACCAATGTGATTATCGTGTCTGTAAACTACATGTTGGCACCAGAATATCTTATCCCAATTGCATACGAGGACTCTTGGGAAGCGATCAAGTAGGTAGCTACCCATGCCAGGGGAAATGATCCCGAGTCATGGTTAAATGACCATGCTGATCTTGAAAACATGTTCTTTGTTGGAGATAGTGTGGGCGCCAACATAGCCCACAACATGGCTATCCAAGCCGGGTTGAATTCGGATGGCATTATCAACCTCAAGGGCGTGATTCTTCTTCAACCCCATTTTGGTGGAAAAGACCCAATTGGGACAGAGACTGAAAAATAAACAGTTTAAAGCATTTGCGGATCAGCTATATATGGATGCTCGCAAACCCATTAGGGTTCTGGTTAGATGACCCTTTATTAATCCAGCCATGGACACACGTATTTCAGGTTTTGGGTGCTCCAAGATTCTTCTGTGTGATGGTGAGAATGATAAAGTTAAAGATAGGGGTATGAATTACAAGAAGGTGTTGAGAAGAGTGGATGGAAAGGAAGAGTGGCGGTGTTGGAGAGCAAATTAAAGGCGATGGTCATGTGTTCTTTTTGTTGAATACGTCATGTGAAAATGCTCGTATATTATGTAATAGGATTTGTACATTTATCAACCCGATCCTTAGCAAAGCATGAAAATCATGTTCTATTACTCGTATTAGCTAGTTAACTTGTATACTTGGCCAAAATAAATGTCACTACTACACAACGTGTAAATGATGAATGTTGATCGTTGAATGCTAAACTTAAACTTTAAATCATAGACGTAAACACTATTTTATATATAGTACTGCAAATTAAATATATGGTGTTTATGGTTTGTGTAAATGATGAATGTTGATCATTGATTGAATATAATGCTAAACTTAAACACTACTAATCGCCACCTGCTAGTGCTGCAGGAACTCTGTGACTTGTATATGTGTAGCACTGTAATATATCTAGTTCTCTATAACAGAACAGCGATGATTAAAATCATAGTCTCCGATTAAACACCTAAAAATTGTATCTAATTTAGGACGACCCATGGTTGTCCTCCATGCTAGTACCAATTTTCTTTGAATTGTTTCTTTTTGGTCTTACTGATTAATTCTAAGGAATATATACGTGTGTTAAACAACTTGATCTCTAGCATGACATGCACCTTTAGCGGTTTCACCATATCACAATCAATACGGTCAAAAACCTCAATTACGGGTTTTGATTGCCAGCCCATACTAAAAACATATTTAAAAATTTATACATATTAAACCATAATTCAGTATTTAATACACTAATTAACACAAATCAACCTAAATAAAAATACGAAAAAGATATACCATTTTGTTTCTCAAACTATATAAAGAAGAAAGGAGTTTGGTGTGTGGTGGGAGAGGATAGTTGAGGTTCGTGATAATGAGAAGGAGTTTGCCCCTTTTGTTCATCATGTTTAGCGGGATTTTGATAGAGATAGTGGAGGTTCGTAGGGGTGGAATGAAAAAAAGAAGGGAGTAGTTTTATTTATATGTCACTTTTCTAGGTATTTGCAATGCTTGCGACTAGAGATGGGGCCGAGCCCGGGCTTAGGCCCGACCCAAAAAACCCTAAAAAAGCCCAGCTTGAAGCATGATCTGGCCCGACAGGTCTAAACGGTCCTTATATTTTTCACTAAAGCCAGGTCTAGCCTAAGCCTGGTCCGGCCCGGGCTAAGCCCAAAGCCTGCCAAAAAGCCCGAAATCCCGAGCTTTTTTAACTATAAAAGTTCGGGCTTTTTTCGGCCCAGTCCAAGACCTAAACTACCAACCCACTTTTTTAAATTTGCTAACTTGACACACTTACTTTTTTATTAAGATTCAAGTCATCAAAACATTTTTTTTTTTTTTTTATTAATATCACCAACGTTGCCAGTTACTTTTCCATGTCATTTTTATATTTAGATTTTGACTTTAATAAGTTACACATGTGTAATTCATGTCTACGTGGATTGCCTATTACATGATATGACTTACTTGCCCTCCTTCCTCTTTTGATTTTACTTATACTTTCTTTTTATTTTTAAGAATTTGTGTCGATACCCAAAATTCATTTCATGTTATACGAGGCTTCTTGCTATTTCCACCGACTTGCTTACACAAACACAATCATTTCATGCTATACTAAAGTTCAGAACACTGACTTGCTTACAAAGAAATTCATCATCTTCATCCTTACCCATAAATTCATCATCTTCAAACACTAACCTTAAACCCATTAGCACACACATCGACCATAAATTCATCGTCATCATTACCCTAACCCTAAACCCAAAATAAATTATGTATCAATCTACGAAAACAAACCAAAACTTCATATAAGAATTTGTTTTTACACAAGATTCCAAAGTGTTAACAATTGTGTTTGGGTTTCGTGTTGGAGCAAGATGAGAAAAATTAAAATAAACACAAATAAACAGATCTCGCGTTTTGTGTTAGATCTTGAAAGAAACGATGAAACCCATCATTGATCTTTTGAACAAGAAAGAAAACAACCAAGATTTAAACAAACAAAATCATAACAACAAAACCTATATCAAGAACTTGTTATGAAAACTAGCTTCGATGATGTTGTGTTGTTTATTTTGGTGCTTTAGTTTTATAAAGAAAAGTCAAAAAAATGAAAACTTGGCCACTATTTTGTATTAAGATCTTGACAAGCCAAAATCCAAATAGAATTTGTTAAGAATTTCTTGATTCCAGTTATTGAGGCCAAGTAAGCAAAAATAATATGTGATAATTAGTTGACTTATATAATAAGATATTATAAGAGATAATTTTTAAATGATATATCCAATAATTGTTTCATTACCTATACAACTATACAATGCGCTTGGTTTGTCAAACCTCGTGGCCTTCTTAGCGGTAGGATCGCAAGTAAATTGTATCACCAAGAACATCATCCGATGATTGAATACCGATAGAAAAAAGAGGTAGCCCGTCAAACTGGTTGTATTCATCCTCGTCCACAAGATCATCAACGTCAGCTATGCTTCGTTTACCATGTTAACAATGTGTCAACTATTGTCTTTCAGGTCCTAAACAAAGAATACTTATGATTGCTCCCAAACGGTCAACCTAAATTGACCAGTCAATGGTCAACCAGGTCAAACTGTCTAGAGTCAATGCTTCGCGAAATATAGTGGTTTCCCCGGGTCGTTATGTCCCGACGAGGTGTGATGGTTATAAAACGGATTTGTGATCGGGTGAATTTGGACAGGAAAAGGGGTTTGTGATTGATTAAGCTAAGGAATCTACAAAGAAATAGCTTAAATAAGCTAAATGAATAAGACGGGAAAGTTAGAAAAACCATAAACCTTTAAAACCTAAAACGCGTACGTTTACGTTTTAAATAACGCGAACGTACAAAATAAAACGTGAAAACTGAAATCTGAAAACCCCCAGGGGGTGAAAATGACTTTTTTACAAACCTAAGGGTAAAATAAAATTTTTAGAAAATTAAAAAAAAAATTACACTATTTAATTATTTATTATTAATTAAATACTAATTAAAACTAATTATTAATATTTAAAGCACTTAAATACAATATAATATTAATTAAATACTAGAAAAATGAAAATAAAATTTTTAAAATTATAAAATAACTAAAAATAAGTTTTAAAATTAAAAATAAGTATTTTTGTCTTTTTGTGAATTTTCTATTAATTAATTACTATTTAATTATTAAATACCTAATTAAACTATTTTAAATTAAGAAAAATAGAAATTGAACAGTAAAAATTCTAGAAAAATTTCTAAAAATGTTTTACATTATATAAAAGCTATGAAAAATATAAAAACTAGGTCTTACTTAATAAAAACTAATTATGCTATTTAATACTTAATATTAATTAATTATTAATAAAATTAAGATTAATTCTAATAAATACTAAATGATAAAATAAAAATCTGAGAAAATTACTATAAATACTTTAATATAAGAGAAATTTAAGAAAAATATAAAAAAGCTAAGTACTTAATAAAAATCTAAAAATGAAAATTAAAATTTAAATAAAATTAAATAGAAACTATCACTTAAGATTAATTTGAATTTTCTGGATTTTCTTTTTGGAAACTTGTTTTATACCTAAAAGTGGAAAACTTTTGTAAAAACAAACTTTATGGAGCTTAAAAATAAGCACAACAAGAGCTTATGAGCTTGACAGTTGACTTTGGTCAACTGTCCAAGCTATAAGCTGTGAAATAAGCTCTCAGCTTAGACTAGGGGTGGAATTGGGTAGACACATGTCCAATGAGTAGAAATAAGCCAGAAACAACTAAACCAAACCACTGAATAAGTCAAAAGCTCAAAATAAGCACTTATATTCTTGAAACTTGACTGATAATGGGACAGAAAAGGAAGGCTAAATCAGGTGGGGTCCACAGAGTTTTAGGTCAAACCTAAGGTCAAAATAGGAAGCCCACCAGGGGGGGTTGAATGGAACAAATTGGGGAGAGTGGGGCCCACTGAGGAGGCCAGAAAACCACCACCAAGTGGTGGTTTTGGACTGAATCAGCAGCTGCACAGGGCAGTCCCTCCCCTGCAGCCCACTTTGGGGGTTTGTGGGGCCCAGATAAAAAATCACAAAAATGTAGTGATTATGGGATTTTGAAGATGAGCTGCTAGAGTATGGTTAGGAATAAGTTTCAGGCCCTGAATCAATCCACAAAATTCACAACAAATCCCACCATTTTGGGAAAAACCTGAGGAAGGTGCATTTTTGACTTTCTAAATATTGAACTTTGACTTTGGCCAATTTTGATTGAGTATAACTGACTTAAATGGATGTTTAAAGTTACATGAAAGCTAAATATGGCTAAAAGTACAATCTTTGAACAAAATGGTAAGTTTTGAGACCCAATTACCTCAACAGTTAACTGTTGAGGGGATTGGGGTGGTGATTTTGACTATTTCTTGTAAAATGACCAAAGGAAGTGTTCCTCTGGGCTAATTTAGGCCTAAATGACTTATCAAAATAGCAATTAACCATAAATAACTACAACAACTGAGTCTAACTAACTAAACCAAACACCCCTTTTTATAACAGTTAAAATGATTTTTGAAGCAAACTTGCAATCTAACCTATGAAATTGATACATTAACTGATGCTAGGCTAAAATAAACATAAATAAGCAAAAACAATCAACATTTAACAATAATAAATAACCATCACAGATTATGCAAAAAATGGTAGAGAAAAATCCTTACAACTTGCATACAGTGAGCTTTCAAATTCAAGAAACATGAATCAAAGACCCCAAATTTACATTCCTAGTACTCCCATGAGTTCTAAACCATGATCCATGTCCATCTCTGAAACTGCTTTCCTCCTTCTTCTTTAACTTTTGTATTATTATTTATTTTACCCTATTTTTTTATTTTTCTCTTTTTCTTTTCTTTTCTGATCTTTTGCTTTTCTTTCACTTCAAACAATTTTAAGGAACCTTATGAAAGCCTCTGAAGCAATGTAAAGTACATTTGAATGAAGCAAACAAGAACTTTGAAATTTTATTGAAAATACGAATTGCAATAAACTAAATGGAAACTTTAATTAAACTAAAACCTTGAAATTACAACTGAGAGTTTGATTTAAATTAGAAAAGATACAAATAGATGGGATTACACTGGATTGAAACTGATAATACAAATTTTACCTAAATTATATTAAAATTACTAACTAACTAACTACACTACTTAACTTTTGCTTCCCTCTTTTTTCTTTCTTTTATAGCTCCCAGGGAGTTTCTCTTTCCTTCCCACATGTTTCTTGACCGTTGGATTTCATCAAATTCATCTTGACCTTTAAATCCGATTTTGGCGCCAAATTGGGTCTTGGGACAGTTGGATGTTGCTTGGAGATATTTATGGGCATTAAATGGTCTTGGAGGGTTGTGTTTGGAGGGGGGAACAAGGCATGGGAGAGATGAGGTGGAGGAGGGGGGATGTGGAGTGTAGGTTTGGTGTTGCAGGCTACTAACAGCCAAGTGGGAGGGGAGGTGGATGGGTCAACCTTGGGTTTGACCAAGGTTTAAATAAAACGGGGGTAAGGGTGGTTTATTTGTGGTGGATTGGGCTGAGGTTGGTTATGGGCCAAGGGTGGAGTAATAAGGGTGGTTTGTTTTGGATTTGGTTTGGTTGTTTTGGGCTTTAATAACTTCAAGGGTCCGTTTGGTAAATAGCAAATCACAAGGACCATACATGTAATTAATTTAAAATGAGGGGCTGATTTTGCCAAACATCCAAAGTTATCATAAGGATAAAAATTGCCAAGTTTGAATATTATAAGGACCAAAATTTATATTTTCCAAAATAAAACACCCGAGGACCAATTTTGCAAATTTCCAAATTCCGGGGACTAAACTTGCATTTTTCTAAAAATTTAACCCAAGGACTATTTTTGACACATTTTGATTTTCCAAGGACAAAAAATGATTTTCCTTTCAAAAATACCCCACCAGGGACCAAATCTGTCAATTACTGAAACTTCAGGGACCAAACTATAAATTTCCAAAACTTTTCAATTTTTCACCAAAGGACTAAATATGACAATTTATGATTTCAAAATGACCTTTGGTGACTTTTCTTTCCAAATAAGTGCTCAGGGACTATTTTTGCCAATTTTTGAAAGTTGGAGGACTGAAACTGCCAATTTTGCAAACTTTGTACGTTTTTCATTTGTTTTTGCTCATTTTGCATCTAAAACATATAAAACACAATTTTGAAATATTTTTGGTATTTTGATGCATTTCTGAGTGTTTTTGTATGTTTTGCAGTTCAGATTTGACCAAAAATGATGAGTGTTTGAGCACTCATCAATCCCCCACACTAAACTATTGCTAGTCCCTAGCAATAAACTGTTTTGAAAATTTAATGGATTTTAAACTCTTTACCAAAAGCCATCACTTCTGGAGTAGCCAGGTGTGAGAACTGTGGTACACCTGATAACCGTGTGATTTTGAGCAAACCACCAGCTGTCAACGGATTTGATTTGTCTTTACCAAGAGCCGTTTGCTCCTGGACTAGCTAGCTCTTGATGGAATAGTCAACATCTTGGTGAGCTGATTACCAATTATAGTTTTTCCACGGCCTTTACCACAAGCCATAATCTTGCGGGCTAGCCAACTCATTTGCTTTTGAGGATATGGGGAGTTGAGGAACCATACAATTTTGGGCAAATTGTAAGCCGTAAACGGATTTAAGTTATCTTTACCAAGAGCTGTTTGCTCCTGGATTAGCCAATCCCTTTGTCGGTTAGACATGGCGGACTGATTACCACAAAAATTTTGAAATAAAGTGAAAAATTTTTGAAAATTTTGGCCAAAAACGGGGGTACTTGAAAGTATTTTGCGATAAAATTCGCTAGAATTTCCCCCCACACTTAGAATGGATATTGTCCTCAATATTCAAAGTCCCGGCTATTATGCCGACTCTTTGAACGTAAAAGGGCAACATTACAAGCTAAATGTGGAAACACCAGTTTGTATTTTCACTTTATAAATAACCACAGTAGGGGTAACTCCCCCACACTTAGGGTGAAAACCCTATAAGCATGCTACTGTTTTTGTTTACCGAGTCGCTAGCTTGACTCAACCCCGAATTCATTTGTCCTTGGGGAAGCATGATGTGGAAGAAACAATCTCAATCGGACTTTCGTTCAAGATGTTTGGACAAACATTTGAAGCACGTGAAAGTTCCACACCGATGAGATATACAGACCCAGGCTTAAAATAGTATAAACTATAAGCGGTGATGCCGAGGTCAAAGATAATGTCTTCATTCCCGAAGGAATGAAGAACAGGGGAAGTCACCCGATAGGTGAAGAAAGGAAGAAAGATCTTGATGACAATCAAGATAGAGTCATCATCATCAGAAAGAGAATTCATGATTGGTGTATCATGAATCTCATCATTTAGGCTCGTATGATCTAGACATATTATGGGTGGGAGGGTTGGGATTTTGATATCAATCAAATTCTCAGGGTTGAGAATATTTCCCTCCGGAAAACAAAGATTAACTTTGTCTAGATCAAAGTAAAAGTTGTCATACTCCGGTGGAGATATGATATCAGTGAGTTCACCGGAGAACTCCTCGAAGGTGAATGAATCATATTCGGGGAGAGAAATTTGAGAATGAGAAGTGGTAATGCCACTAATTTTCTCTCCCATATGATCAAAGGTAAAGGCTTCAAACTCCGGAATAGGATCATCGGAGAAAATGTCACTATCCTTTATGGGGATAGGAGATGAAATAGGTTTCATATTGAAAGCCTCGATTTTAGAAATGAGGAGATCGACATTCAATAATGTTGCACGTAGTGCTTCATCCTTGATTTCAGTGTCAATCTCATCATTCTCTTCTTCTAAGCTAACTAGCTTAGAAGGTAATTCTTCCATAAAAACGATGTCTCCACAAGATAACGAATCGTCATCAGTAGAATCGGAGAATATCTGAACATCATCATTCGGGAAGACAAGAGGAGGAGGGATATCACACAAATGATCAAGAGTTCCCTGTGACTCTCTTGGGATTGGAACAAGGTTCTTAACACTAGACTTTATGAATTCGTCCGATTCCTTATCAGGAACAGTGTCAAGATGCTCGTCCCCCATGCTCAAAGAGTGAGTGGGAACCTCGGGTGTGATAAGAGTGGGTTGAGATGGAATCTCAACTGATGGAATCTCATCTGATGAACCTGATGAATCTTTATAAAATTCAAGGATATCAAGTGTATCCTCATCATCATTGTCATCAGGAATGAAACGGAATCGAGAGCTAGATCTAGCTGCTTTTTCTTTTGCAATTGATTCCCTAATAGATCTTTCATAAGCATCTTGGGAATTTATTTTAGCAGCCTGTTCGTCAGCTAACAATTCTTCCATCGATTTTTGGTTTGGATTATCTGGGGTATGTGTGATTCCTCTCAAATCTTTCACTAAATCCAAGAGATCAAGGAGAAGACTTTGAGGAATTGGTGGAAATGGAGGTTCCTCATAATACGATGTGTCAAAATTGTTACAAGGAAATGGATTCTTTGTTTGACAATCGGAGCTGAAATGTGGACCTCCACAGTAATCACAACAATAAAACTGATGTGGTTGTGGGTTGTATGTGCTAGAGTCATAATCGTTATCAGGAAACTGCTCATAGACAAGCGTGTTTCCCGATTGGCAATCATAACTGTAGTGTGAACCACCACAGTACTCACAACAGTAAAACTGCTAAGACTGATGGTGTGGTAACTGACGGAATGAATCAGTCGTGTCATGGTAGGAATAAGGATCTTGGTTATAGACAGACCCGTTTCCTGACACTACCATGTCACAACTGGGGCAATTGCCACCATTATGAGGATTACCACACCAATGGCAAGTAAGAAGGTGTGGATGAGACATAGAAAGAATCAAAAGTTCATAGAGGGGTAGGGATGAAGAATAAAAGATGTGAGAAGGTAAGGATGGATATTTTTGGAGTTTTTGGAAATTATTTTGTACAAATGAGAAAGAAAATGTTTTTGTGTTCGTTGAAAACTGAGTTTAAAAAGTTTTCAGGAACTGTTTTGTTTTTATATGAAAATAAGAAGATAATTATGAACAAGGGTGGTAAATATACAATGGATGTATATCCCGATTCACCAATACGCAAAACCGTTTAGAAAAGCGCGCACAACCTCCCCGGCAGCGGCGCCAAAATTTGATTGCTCCCAAACGGTCAACCTAAATTGACCAGTCAATGGTCAACCAGGTCAAACTGTCTAGATTCAATGCTCCGCGGAATATAGTGGTTTCCCCGGGTCGTTATGTCCCGACGAGGTGTGATGGTTATAAAACGGATTTGTGATCGGGTGAATTTGGACAGGAAAAGGGGTTTGTGTTGATTAAGCTAAGGAATCTACAAAGAAATAGCTTAAATAATCTATATGAATAAGACGGGAAAGTTAGAAAAACCAGAAACGTTTAAAACCTAAAACGCGTACGTTTACGTTTTAAATAACGCGAACGTACAAAATAAAACGTGAAAACTGAAATCTGAAAACCCCCAGGGGTGAAAATGACTTTTTTACAAACCTTAGGGTAAAAGAAAATTTTTAGAAAATTAAAATAAATTTTTACACTATCTAATTATTTATTATTAATTAAATACTAATTAAAACTAATTATTAATATTTAAAGCACTTAAATACAATATAATATTAATTAAATACTAGAAAAATGAAAATAAAATTTATAAAATTATAAAATAACTAAAAATAAGTTTTAAAATTAAAAATAAGTATTTTTGTCTTTTTGTGAATTTTCTATTAATTAATTACTATTTAATTATTAAATACCTAATTAAACTATTTTAAATTAAGAAAAATAGAAAATGAACAGTAAAAATTCTAGAAAAATTTCTAAAAATGTTTTACATTATATAAAAGCTAGGAAAAATATAAAAACTATGTCTTACTTAATAAAAACTAATTATGCTATTTAATACTTAATATTAACTAATTAATAATAAAATTAAGATTAATTCTAATAAATACTAAATGATAAAATAAAAATCTGAGAAAATTACTATAAATACTTTAATATAAGAGAAATTTAAGAAAAATATAAAAAAGCTAAGTACTTAATAAAAATCTAAAAATGAAAATTAAAATTTAAATAAAATTAAATAGAAACTATCACTTAAGATTAATTTGGATTTTCTGGATTTTCTTTTTGGAAACTTGTTTTATACCTAAAAGTGGAAAACTTTTGTAAAAACAAACTTTATGGAGCTTAAAAATAAGCACAACAAGAGCTTATGAGCTTGACAGTTGACTTTGGTCAACTGTCCAAGCTATAAGCTGTGAAATAAGCTCTCAGCTTAGACTAGGGGTGGAATTGGGTAGACACATGTCCAATGAGTAGAAATAAGCCAGAAACAACTAAACCAAACCACTGAATAAGTCAAAAGCTCAAAATAAGCACTTATATTCTTGAAACTTGACTGATAATGGGACAGAAAAGGAAGGCTAAATCAGGTGGGGTCCACAGAGTTTTAGGTCAAACCTAAGGTCAAAATAGGAAGCCCACCAGGGGGGTTGAATGGAACAAATTGGGGGTAGTGGGGCCCACTGAGGAGGCCAGAAAACCACCACCAAGTGGTGGTTTTGGACTGAATCAGCAGCTGCACAGGGCAGTCCCTCCCCTACAGCCCACTTTGGGGGTTTGTGGGGCCCAGATAAAAAATCACAAAAATGTAGTGATTGTGGGATTTTGAAGATGAGCTGCTAGAGTATGATTAGGAATAAGTTTCAGGCCCTGAATCAATCCACAAAATTCACAACAAATCCCACCATTTTGGGAAAAACCTGAGGAAGGTGCATTTTTCACTTTCTAAATAAACTTGAACTTTGACTTTGGCCAATTTTGATTGAGTATAACTGACTTAAATGGATGTTTAAAGTTACATGAAAGCTAAATATGGCTAAATGTACAATCATTGAACAAAATGGTAAGTTTTGAGACCCAATTACCTCAACAGTTAACTGTTGAGGGGATTGGGGTGGTGATTTTGACTATTTCGTGTAAAATGACCAAAGGAAGTGTTCCTCTGGGCTAATTTAGGCCTAAATGACTTATCAAAATAGCAATTAACCATAAATAACTACAACAACTGAGTCTAACTAACTAAACCAAACACCCCTTTTTATAACAGTTAAAATGATTTTTGAAGCAAACTTGCAATCTAACCTATGAAATTGATACATTAACTGATGCTAGGCTAAAATAAACATAAATAAGCAAAAACAATCAACATTTAACAATAATAAATAACCATCACAGATTATGCAAAAAATGGTAGAGAAAAATCCTTACAACTTGCATACAGTGAGCTTTCAAATTCAAGAAACATGAATCAAAGACCCCAAATTTACATTCCTAGTACTCCCATGAGTTCTAAACCATGATCCATGTCCATCTCTGAAACTGCTTTCCTCCTTCTTCTTTAACTTTTGTATTATTATTTATTTTACCCTATTTTTTTATTTTTCTCTTTTTCTTTTCTTTTCTGATCTTTTGCTTTTCTTTCACTTCAAACAATTTTAAGGAACCTTATGAAAGCCTCTGAAGCAATGTAAAGTACATTTGAATGAAGCAAACAAGAACTTTGAAATTTTATTGAAAATACGAATTGCAATAAACTAAATGGAAACTTTAATTAAACTAAAACCTTGAAATTACAACTGAGAGTTTGATTTAAATTAGAAAAGATACAAATAGATGGGATTACACTGGATTGAAACTGATAATACAAATTTTACCTAAATTATATTAAAATTACTAACTAACTAACTACACTACTTAACTTTTGCTTCCCTCTTTTTTCTTTCTTTTATAGCTCCCAGGGAGTTTCTCTTTCCTTCCCACATGTTTCTTGACCGTTGGATTTCATCAAATTCATCTTGACCTTTAAATCCGATTTTGGCGCCAAATTGGGTCTTGGGACAGTTGGATGTTGCTTGGAGATATTTATGGGCATTAAATGGTCTTGGAGGGTTGTGTTTGGAGGGGGAACAAGGCATGGGAGAGATGAGGTGGAGGAGGGGGGATGTGGAGTGTAGGTTTGGTGTTGCAGGCTACTAACAGCCAAGTGGGAGGGGAGGTGGATGGGTCAACCTTGGGTTTGACCAAGGTTTAAATAAAACGGGGGTGAGGGTGGTTTATTTGTGGTGGATTGGGCTGAGGTTGGTTATGGGCCAAGGGTGGAGTAATAAGGGTGGTTTGTTTTGGATTTGGTTTGGTTGTTTTGGGCTTTAATAACTTCAAGGGTCCGTTTGGTAAATAGCAAATCACAAGGACCATACATGTAATTAATTGAAAATGAGGGGCTGATTTTGCCAAACATCCAAAGTTATCATAAGAATATTATAAGGACCAAAATTTATATTTTCCAAAATAAAACACCCGGGGACCAATTTTGCAAATTTCCAAATTTCGGGGACTAAACTTGCATTTTTCTGAAAATTTAACCCAATGACTATTTTTGACTCATTTTGATTTTCCAAGGACAAAAAATGATTTTCCTTTCAAAAATACCCCACCAGGGACCAAATCCATCAATTACTGAAACTCCAGAGACCAAACTATAAATTTCCAAAACTTTCCAATTTTTCACCAAAGGACTAAATATGACAATTTATGATTTCAAAATGACCTTTGGTGACTTTTCTTTCCAAATAAGTGCTCAGGGACTATTTTTGCCAATTTTTGAAAGTTGGGGGACTGAAACTGCCAATTTTGCAAACTTTGTACGTTTTTCATTTGTTTTTGCTCATTTTGCATCTAAAACATATAAAACACAATTTTGAAATATTTTTGGTATTTTGATGCATTTCTGAGTGTTTTTATATGTTTTGCAGTTCAGATTTAACCAAAAATGATGAGTGTTTGAGCACTTATCAACTTGGGTGGCTTGTTTTGCTAGAATGAATAGTTCAGATATAAAGACGATTTTGGAAGATTAACACACGTGAAACTGCCCTTATCAACTTTAAAACCTCCCATGTTCTTAACTCGTATACACTTAAATACGGGTATAACAAACTTATTATAATCCAATCACCAAATTTCTTCTATGATAGTATGACCATAATACAACTTTTATTCCGACTGACATCCTTGATGAATATGTCGTTGTTGCTAATAGCGTCACTCTACTATTTTGCACTATACTATTTTCATCTTGTTGTTTGGTATAAAACGTATATCCATTAATGTCGTACCCTTGATATTGCAATATACGTTGTGACTTGTGGACGGTACCCCAACTATATCACTTCTGCATCAACATTCATAGACATACAAGTAACTTATCTATATTACATTATAGAACATTTGGACCTTTCTAAAAAGTAAGTCTTAAAATATTAATACAACACACTTACTTATTATGGAATTGTGTTGGTTTTGCTATGAGATCAATAGTTTATAGTATACTCATCATAAATAAATGCAAGTTTTAGTAAGTATAACTATAATAGAATTAAGTACAACACTTTAATGCACTTTTTTCTAGACATTTTAAAAAAGTTAATTAAAAAAATACAATGTAATTTAATATAAGATTTTTTTTTTAAAAATGTATATAACCATAACTACCTATTAACTTTTCAACTTTTCTAATAAATGTACTTTTAAAACACTCCTAAAATAAAAAATACATGTTATTATATATATTGTACAAACTAATAAAACACGCAAACATATAACTTATATGCAACAAATTGATGGTAAATATGGTTTTAAAAACCGGGCCGTACCAATCAGTTTAACTGGAAACTAGAGTCGCTATTTGTTCTGCTAGCCAACAAAACCCGTTAGAAAATGAACTTAAGAGAACCGTCGGAACTTGTCAAAACGGGTGAACCGGATCGGATCGGGATCATTTTCTTCTTGTTTGTCTCAAGTTAATAGAGGTGGCAAAATGGGCAGGCTGGACGGGTTACGGGCACGGGCCAAACATGCGCATGTTATATGAATCGCTTTAGAAAAAACCCAAAACGACGAAATAAATTCGTCAAATGTGACACCTCATTTATATTTAAAAAATTAAATATATTAATCTATAATTTTTTCTTTAAAAACAATTATAATGTTATTCAATTGAGAGAAAAAATGTGTTCGTTTGTGCCCATTTAACTTTTAAATGGGCAATATACGCGTATTTCAAAAAAGAAGGGGGCTAAATCTTTTAAAAATTTGCCCAAGCTAGCCTATTTTTTTGATTTTGGGCACAAATTGTCACTTCTAGTTAATTAGCTCGCCATTATTACTTTGTGGTGCTTAAAATTTAATCACAGAATACCTGCCGTCGCAACACGCGAATAATTAAATGCCTAGTTAGTGTTCATCAAACAAGCATTCACAAATTCAAGTCTCAACGAAACAAGAATGCAAGTCACTTTTATAGTCCAGTCCAGTGGACGTTTAAGTTTGACTTTTTTTAAAAACTTACACATAACACAATACCATTTGGGCCAATTGGTTATATCCAAAGGGGCCAATATTAAGGCCCATTATTTCATTTTCATTAGGTTATAAAATCTATCTAGGGTTTTGTTTCATTTAGTTTTTCTTTTAGACGACCAGCAGCTGCTCACCGTAACAACATTTACAGGTTCGTTATTACCTTTGATCTTAATCCTCATCCATGTATACACTGATTCTTTAAATATGTTAGATCTATGATTCTGTATTATGTTACTTAGTTTTTTATCTTGTTTTTTGGTTAGTTGTTTTAGGGTGCAAATATATAGGTGTTTATTAGGAATTTAGTTAGAAAAAATTATTGATTTGACAATGTTTTAGTGTGATTTTTGGAAAAGGGTTAATGGAATGTAAGTTAGTTTGTAAATAATTTGGATTAAGATGTTACTTCTTGTACATTTAGGCTGGTTGAGCTTATAATAAAAGGTCTGTTGCTTCGTTTATTTAAACTTAGGGGGTGTTTGTTTAAGCTTATATGTGGCTTATTTGTGTTTCGGCTTATATTTCATAAGCCTCAATGTTTTTGGCTTATTTTGAGACTTGTAGCTTATATAAATTTTATTATGATATGATAAACTTATATAAGCCCATAAGTCTCTAAATAAGCCGGAAAATTATGGCTTATGAAATATAAGCCGAAATCAAATAAGGTCTCAAACCCGCATATAAGCTTAAACAAACACCCCGGCTGGTTGAGCTTATAATAAAAGGTTCCGTTGCTTCATTCATTTAAACTTGCAGACTATAATATTGCGTTAAGTAAGAAAATGGTTTCAAGTTTGTTGCATAAATGGGAAAAAATGTAAAATTGGATCTAAGGTTTCAAATTACTCTTGTAAAAACAAAATTTATCTTTCAACTGCGAGTTTATGTTTTTTTTACGATTTGGGTTTTTTGGAGTTCTGGCTTAAGTGATTCACTTTTAACTTTTTTAGCTTCAACTACAGTTAATTTGATTAGTAGTTTGATATAGCTAATAACCACGGAGTATTAACTACCACTTTTAGTCAAAGTTGTAATTAATTTTGCCAAACATGTTTGTGGAATTGTTTGAAGTTATGTATTGTTGTTTGATGTGCTCTTTGGGAACTGTTGGACATTATAACATTGCACTTATGATAACAGAAAAACGCAAAGATGGCAGCAGCAGTAGCACCATATGCAGCAGTGAAGCCAGGGAAGATGGGACTCGAAGAACCCCAAGAACAGGTTCACAAGATCAGAATTACCCTCTCTTCCAAGAATGTTAAGAATCTTGAGAAAGGTATTGACAATGTTAACCTTGTTTGATTCAGATTCATTGCAATTTAGACCTGAATCATTTTTTGTATCAAGTCTTAATAATATCGACTACAATGCAGCATCGCGCTGAACTTAAATACTAGTTGTTAGTCCCTTTTGAATTTGGGTTCTTTGGAAGTCGTGATTGCAGTTTAGTTATTGTTTTCAGCTTACTTAATCCATTAATGAGAAAAAATGTGTTTACAGAATTAATTATGAAATATGAGAAAATGTTTACTAAAAGTATCAGGTTATTGTAATCAAAGAACTGGATTATAAAGTTCTGATTTCCATTGTCGTGTTTTTTTTTGGAATTGGGCATGTCGGTTTATTAATGAAGATATTGATTTTTGAACTACAGTGTGTGCTGATTTGATCCGTGGATCCAAGGACAAGAAATTGAGGGTTAAGGGACCTGTGAGGATGCCAACCAAGGTTCTTAACATCACTACCAGGAAATCTCCCTGTGGTGAAGGTATTAAATTCTAAACTCTTGTAGGTCACAATTGTACAGTAATGCAATATAGTTTTCTTACGTAATTGCATGGTCTTTGAATTCCAATCTGATGCTCAATAAGTTTTTTCTATTTTACTGTCATGTTTTAAACTTATGATAGCTGAATTATATATGGTTCAATATTGATTTGTTCAAACCATTCTTGCTATAGTTACTATATAAATATACTGATTGTTTTACAACGTTTCACTTGTGTTGTTGCCTTTAGACTTGTTTTTCTTTTTCTCATGTTAATTATTTATTTGGATGGCAGGAACAAACACATGGGATAGATTTGAGCTTCGTGTTCACAAGCGTGTGATTGACCTTTTCAGCTCACCAGATGTCGTGAAGCAAATCACCTCCATCACCATTGAACCTGGTGTTGAGGTTGAAGTTACAATCGCTGATCCTTAAATGCATCATCTGTTCTGTGTTTTTACTATGTCGTTTATCTGGTGAGATTGTTTGAGATAGTCTTTTATGTAGGACTTCTGCAAATTATAATTTTGAAGTTAAAATTTGACTGCAAGTTAGTCTGGTATTTATTGAGACTTTTTCTGTTCTTAAAGCATTTGAATCTTGTTGGCCTATTAAAATTTGGTCATGCATTATGTTTTTTTAACTGTAAGATTTTTCATAACTCTAAATGGTTTTAGATCAGGACACCATAGGTGGCAAATGGGTTAGATGTTTAGATGTATCGAGTAATGTTGGGGGTATGGTCTAGTATAAAACAAACGAGCCAAACATAACTGCAAGTACATTTGTGTAGCTCAAGTTGTGAAAATTAGTTGTAAATGATGGAAGAACAAGTTAAAGAAATGCCCTGTGGTAAAATCTTAGGACATTATAAGCATTCAAACAGACACTTGACAACTTTAACCTGTTTATTAAGCATCATTTTTAGCTAATTTCATTTCCTGCGACTTAAATTGGCATATTCATCTCAAATGGTTGAAATGAGTATCGAATTTTTAGTCGTATATCCATTGCAATAATCTTTACCTTCTCCACACTTGCATTGAACATTTTGCCAATGACGTGTGAGTATAGGTATCGAGTCTCTTTTCTTCTGCTTGTCATACCAATAAATGGATATTGTCAAGAAGATAAGACCCAGTTGATATTACACTACTTTGTCTTATTTCTATACCAAACCATCTTCTCATTGACACTACTGAGAAATCGTGGACATCCATCATAATGCCACTAGGGCTTCTCAGACAATCTTCGAAATTACACCAGTCACCTTAAACTTAAACATGCTCAAATGTTCACATCTTCTTCCTCACCGTGTAAAATTCGACTAACTAGGACCAACTCGCATATAAAAGCTAGAAAACATCTATCAAAGGGTTGACGAATCGGCTTATGACTGGATGCCGGGACTAAACTATGATGTTAAAACTGAAAAGAAAGAGGCTTAATCATATTCTGCATCAGCTCAAACTTTTGATCACCTTGCTCCTTTAATACAAAACATCCTCCAAAAAAAAAAAAAAAAAAAAAAAAAAAAAAAAAAAAAAAAAAAAAAAATCCACAAACAAAACAAACCACCACCACCACAACAACTTTGCACCAACCTGCCAATCTTAAAACAAATACCACTTCTATTCCAGGCAACAAATGTGAATAAATAAAAGCAAATAGCACATTTACAACAAAACTTACGACAAACCAAAACCATTTCTGCAGAATTTTTGGTATCACAACAACTCTTAAGAGGGCAAAATATGAGAGAAGAGGAGAAAGGAAATTTGAAATTCGTGCAAGATTAGTTAGAGAAGGGTGGATTTGCTAGGAAATAATGTTGGCAGACGGTGTCGAAGCCAGAAACCGCTGTAAACAAGGATAAAGCAAGACATCTTGAGTGAACAAAGCAAGATTGGGAATGCAATAGGTGTCGTCGCACAAGGCCTCCACTTAAAAGGAACCACATTTTTATTAGTTTTGCATATAAATATGTAAAATATTAAACATATATGAGTCATATAATTCAAGTTTATATGCAATTTCTCTTTAGTTTGCAAGTGTTAGGGACTTAGAGAGTGTTATTGCCTAGGGCCACCGAAAACTACGAGACGGCCCTTGTATCAAATGCGCAAAGCGGATGGCCGAGGTGTAGGGTAACTAATTACACAACCCTAAACGGGAGTTTAAATACAATACAATTTCGCTTGAATTAGATCTTAGCTCACAGGCCTTATATGCCTATCAAGAAGATTGAGAAATCTGACAAAATCAAACGTAAATACGAGAGAAACAACATGACTAAACCATGTGTGAAAAAACTGATGAATCAAACAAAATCACTTCACATGTTAATGTGTTATGAAGAGAATAACCAGAAACCTAAGATATGCATTGACATAATTACTAGTTGAAAATTACTAATGAGCTAGTTAGCTACCACTAATACCCAGAAGTAAATTCACAATCGATATTTAAAGAACCAAAATGGGGTCATTTTTGTTTGTTTGCTTTTGGAAAACATATAGATAGAGCATGCTTGGTAATTATAACAAAGCAATAATCAGAAAAGTGAAACAACTTGCGAAAAAGCTTTAACAAGATGCTCCGTATAAAATAAATATTTCCAAAATTAACTACTCGCACAGTTGCTTGGTCCCTTTTCATCCCACTTGGACCATTTCACAAAATTTTTTGGGGACCATTTTACCAGCCATTTTCAACTTACGTCTCTCAAGCCGTCAGTCCATTCGTACTAATCTTAGCTGTTGGACCAGCCGTCTCAGACACGTTATGGACCACTTCGCGTAAACTGTGCCAAAAGTACACCACCATGAACCGTATAATCTCACTAGGTACATACAACTATACCAACTCGTCAAAGCAAGTCAGTATGGACTTAATTTCACTCTGAGACGTCGGCTCGCAAGAGGGCTGGTAAACTAGAAAGGAAAATTTTAGGGTGGCAATTCGACTAGCTATGTTGTACGTGTCAGAGTGCAGGCCGTTAACGAAGACTCAAGCAAATAGTATGGAAGTGGCGAAAATGAGGATGCTAAGGTGGACTTGTTGTAAAACTATGTTAGACATGATCCTCAATGTAGATTTTCAAGCAGAACTCCAAGTTGTGACTTTAATCAACGAGATGAAAAAAGGACGATTGAGATGGTTTAGACATGTCAAGAGGAAACTACAATCGGCGCCTATTTGGAGAGTGAAGTCTCTTACTGTCGATGCCTTGAGGATAAGGGGTAGACCAAAGCTCACGTGGGTAGATAAATTAAAGCTTGACATCAAGGATCTTCTATTATCAGAGGACATGACTTCTCATAGGAACACATGGAGAACTAAGATTAAAGTAGATGAGCAGAACGTTTGGGTGTAGAGATGCATGGTAGCTTCGTTAGCATAGTTGATCACCCCTAGGTATAGAAACATAGCTTTATATGCCCACATGTCTCGCAACACCCCAAATTTAAACTTGTATATTGCGTGTAGGCTCATTTAGCCTTATATGGGTTCATACATGTAGGATTTCATGCTTTTTACCATGGTTGTTAGGATCCCGATCCTGATCTTAGGATCTTACGATTTTACGTTACTGCGAAGCAAAAACGATTTCGATCTTACATAGGATCTTTGAAAGCTTATGATCTTATAGGATCCCGATCTTAGCCATAGGATCTTAAGATCTAATCCGATCCTACTTTTCTCGGATAACAAACTAAAAAACTGCAAATTTCTAGATTATTTTTTGTAGAATTTAAAAAATAACATGTTAATCTTATTAAACATTTCATAATCATAATTTAGGACAACATTTCGATGGAACATTCATATAATTTTGTGTTTATGATATATAATAACTTGTAAATTTGTATAATATTACAAAAACTATTAAGAAAATGACATTATAGTAGGATCTTAAGATCCCGATCCGATCTTGCAAAGACGAAAACGATACTGGGTAGGATCCCGATCTTAAAAACCTTGCTTTTTACGGCTTATGTATCCTATATGTTTAAATGACTTTACCCTGTATATGGCTAAAAGCTTTTCTAGTGCTTTTATTGTCTAAATTTGCTTATTGCTTTATTTTCTTATATGTCGTCATTTTTTGTAATTTGAACCGTATATTCCCGTAGAACCATATTTTCCATACATATATATGCTTGCATGCTCTTATATTATGAGTTTATGTCTATGCACGTTTGTATATATTTGTTACACATGTCAGTGTCTATACCATCCACACACACGACCCGCCACATATAAAGTCTTACTTTCATGTCTATACCATCCACACACATGGCAAGCCACATCTAAAGTCTATATATATATATATATATATATATATATATATATATATATATATATATATATATATATATATATATATATATATATATATATATATATATATATATATATATGCACACTTGCCGGAGGTATTTCTGAAAGCAGTCTATTTATTGTCTACATCTTAGCTTCCCATACCTCATGGAATTGGGTATTTTTTGTTGTACATCGACTCGCAATACCAGTTGCTACAAGCTCGAATCTTTTCTTGACCAAGCCTAAACAAATCATTAGTGACTTTAACAACACGTAGTTCATATTATTCTTCTAGTCTTTACTTTTACATCGAGAGACAATGGAAGCGTATGTCTTGGCTATTTTGCTTTTTTCAAGTGGCCCCATAGATTGTGACCAGCCACCGACATCTCAGCTTACCATACATTGCTCCAACAGGATTTGAGTATTGTTGTTCAACATCGACTCGCAGAACCAGTCCTCTAAAGGCTTGATCTTTACTTGACCGAGCTAAACCAATCATTAGTGGCTTTAACATCATGTAGTTCATATCAGTCTTGTAGTATTTTCCTTTAAATTAAATTTTAGAGAGAAGTGGCCCCTTTGATTGTGCCAACCAACTACCACTCATAACACTTAACCAACTAAAACAAGACACAGTGTCAAAACAAGACATGTACACCCACAGAAACTGGCCAATAACAAATCCTTAATTCATTATAGTAATCCTTTCTGTTTCCAATGATTAAAGAATCAATCAGTTTGAGACAGATGAAATGAAAGGGAGATCCAGTTTCTGGTCAAATAAACCAGTAACTTAAAAAGCTACTTCATTTTTTCTATCTTCTACATCATCAAAATGAAAAAATAAAAAAGAAGGTGCCTGCATTTGTTGCCAAAAAACTACCAACATTCGCCTCTCTTGGAGTTACTTCTTAAGGGTCTTCATTGAATCAATAAAACGAAAATGAGTTCGTGACTAAAGTTAGTACCAAAGGAACGTATAAATATTCGCCTCTAGGATTTGCCAATGTTGTCATCATCTGTAGAGGCATACAAATGAAGCCCTCTGGTCCGCCCAGGTGCACCACCTTTTATGGAAGATAAATCAAGCACAATCCTACATAAAAAGGACCAAAACATTCATAATAAATATCAGAATTTATTTTAATCAGTAGAAAGTGTCCAAGTTGGCATTTGAATAAACTTACTTCTGATCAGTACTGTCACTCTTAATGAGGATCTTTTCATCAATTTTGGACAATGAGAAGTCCAATGGCAAAGCAAATACCTCGGTCACTGTATGTAAAAAATCAAGACCAAAACATTATGTATTGGTAGCAAATAGACTGCTTTACATAATTAAACATTGAAAAGGAAAAAAACTTACGTGTTGTTGTGGTAGCATCTGCACACCCATCAAGACACAAGATTTTCTATAACAAAATCAATTGTCAAATCATCATTCAACCAATACCAAAGCCAAACAAAGTGCCAAAAAGTAATATCACCTTAAGCCGTTCATAGCAAGCCTCAAGATTATCGTTCACCAAAATATGATCAAAAAGGCCAGGAGAGTTTCCTTGTTCAAGCTCTGCTTTGGCATTCCTAAGTCGTTTTTGAACCTGTTCTTCAGTCTCTGTCCCTCTGTGTCACAACAAAGAATTTTTTAACCAACTTGAAAGTATGACAACTTTAAGACAAGATTTGGTTTGATAATGGCTTCAAGATGTAATCTCAAACCTTGCACGAAGGCGCTTCTCAAGCTCCTCAAACGAGGGTGGGCTAATAAAGATGAAAATAGCTTCAAGTGAACTAGCCCTCACGGACCTGGCCCCTTGAACATCAATGTCAAGGATGCATCTCTACACAAAATCAGACTCACTATCTTAAGTAGGATATTATGACATTCTGGTTTAGTACGTTTATGCACAATCATGCAAACAATATCACTAGTCCAAGTATATATCAACGCAAAGGTGATTCTGGAATTAGGATTAGCATTGTAAGTGAGATGGGGGATCCTTAATTTGGGGTGGTTGATCCACAATTTGATATTAGGCTATGTACTAATTAAACGAGAAAAATTCAAGAACGGATTTGAATCACATCTTTTTACGTTTTACTATTTCACATACTTGGAACAGATAAATTTAGGCTAACCCTATGTAGCACATAGAACAGATACATTTTATGAGCATTGACCATTGTGAATGCATCTACTAACTCATGCTGGACAAAAAAGAGACAGTTTGACTTTCAAAGTCAAACTTGGTGTATGGATTTTTCTACATATTTAGCACTAGCATGCGTTCGCCAGATTTCTCTTCAGAAATGAGTGATTCATAATATTATATGCATATAATAAAAGACCTACAAGTAATAGTACTCAAGATGTATACCTTTCCTGCGTCAGCAACAACCTCAACGGCTTCTATGCTTGTCCCATAAAGATTTCCATGAACAGCAGCAAACTCAAGAAACTTCCCAGATTTAATCTCTTCTTCCATCACGTCTCGGTTGGTGAAATGATAATGAACACCATTTTCCTCCTTTTCCCTAGGTGCACGAGTCGTATGGCTCACAGAGAACCCAAACATTGTTGGGAACTCTTTCATTAGCATATTAATTAGTGTGCCCTTACCTACTCCAGATGGACCACTAATAACTATCGGCCTCTCGGCATCACCTATAACTCCCTTACTCCAAGCCACTACCTCAGTTCCAAATTTCTTCTTCTGATCCCGGACAAACTGAGTATCCACCTAACAACGCACAACCAATTAACACTGAACCGATATCATGAAATGATCACTTAACTTTCCTAATGATTTCATATACGCACCTCAAGAAACCAAGCACAATCGTTAGAATTTGAATCATGTTTGCCAACCAAGATTCTATCTTTATTCAGAAGCATCGTCTTATGGCCCTTTAGCACCTCCGGTTTTGTTCCAAGAACAGTTGAATTCACCCTTTACACGCGAAAAACAAAATTTATAAATTAAATCGTAAAATGCAACAAATGACAGCAAAATCAAACTCACCATTCACCGGTAGATTTATCAAAAACACGAACACCATTAGATTTTAAATCATCAATCCCGCCAATGACATACTGGTTAACACAAAGACATATCATTCATCATTCAAACTTTATAAACTTGAAATAGTAAACTACCCGTAGATACTCGCATACACGAATCATTAAAGAGATATCAAATAAAACAGTAAAAGTTCGACATCATACCGTCTTATTCCCAACAACAGTAGCTGTTTCAAATTCCTTCAATTTCAAATGAAAATCATTTGGAAAGCTCTCATCACCAAACCAAGCTGGTGCCTCCCCCTAAATCACAACAAAATACAAATTTTATAAAATTTTCATAACAGTTTTATCAAATCTTAAATATATTAAGGTTCAACTCACCATTACAACAACCTCTGCAACAGATTCAGAATCTGAAAATGGAAAAAAAACTACATAAATTAATAATTAAAAACAAGATCTTGAAAAAAGTGAAGAAAAAGACAAGATTTAAATATAGGCATATAACAGACAAGATAATTCACCCAAATTAGAAAGTTTAACATTAAACCCACAAAACCCATAACCCTAAAAATGCAAAATACTTAACCAAATACAAAAATAAAAAATACCCACAAGATGAAATAGTAAAAAGATTGATACCCACCAAAATCCATGTGAAAATAAGGGATCAAAAGTAGAGAGATATATGAAAGAATTTATAATATTACCTGATAGATGGGTGATTTTTATAAGGGGGTGGTTATTTTGAAAAATGGGTCAAAAATAACGTTAGGAAGTTGGAAAAAGGGGTAGATAAATTAATGTGGACGTTGCTTAAGATTGGAAAAGTGAAGATGAAGAAGAAGATGGTGGAAGAAGAGGAAACGTAGACCGCCATATTTATGGAGAGATATCAATAGGAAGAAGTTGCAGTCCCCCCCACCTTATTTTCAATTTTCTTCTCTTCATTTTTTTTAGTCAATTTCATATCACCAAACTTTTTTTGAAAATTTCGCACTTAATTTAGGGCTGAACATTTTTTTTAGTCAATTTCATATCACCAAACTTTTTTGAAAATTTCGCACTTAATTTAGGGCTGAACATTATGCTTTGTTGGATCGCATAAAAAAACCGGACTAGATCGAACATATTTTGGTTTGGTCTTCAATCCACCATTTCCTTATTTTCGGTTCTCGATCCAGTTTGGTTCGGTCTTACGCATAACCAACTATTATGTTTTGTTGGACTGGACCGGCCCGAACATTGACTGAAAATTTCGTTATGGTCCTCGGTCCGGACTTTTGGACCGAATCAGTTTTCGGTCCAGTCCGTTTTCAGACCGTAATCAGCCCTAATTCAATTTATACTTTAAGAATATACGAAATTAATCATGAAACTTGGGTGAGATATGAAATTTGTTCTTTTATTTTTTTATATTTTATCACGGAGTATTTATTTTGAGCAAAATTAGTTAGAGCTGAAGTTAAAACTAAAACAGAAGCCGAAGTAGAAAGTGGGTTTTGGGTGGCCATCCTCAAGCCCAAAACTTGGCCAAACCCGTCCCAGTTCTTATCGAAATGTTATCAGAATGCCTCGTTGGAACATGCACCCCCCCCCCCCACACACAAAAAAAAAACCTGCTTTGTTCCTTATTAGCGTTCTTATTGGGGTTTCCTCTGTAGTTATGATGTACCACCAAACCCGCACTATTTCCTAGTTGAGTTCTTATCGATTTTTTTTGCAATAACTTGAAGAATCAAGAACCCAATAATAATAATCAAGCTCCACCCTTAACAAGCCTTCAACAACAGTCTTAAACATAAATAACAACAAGTTAACCTCGTCATAAATCAGAACATCTCATAAGATTCTGGCACAAGACAAGCTTCCATAACTATGATATGTAACCTTCTAAAGATGAAAATAATAAATAACCAAAATTAAAGAATCATATTTTTGTTAAGTACATTCTAACATAACAACGTATATAAATATATGTATATGTAAATATATATTCGGGGCGGGGTGATGCGGAGATGTTTTGCCCCACTCTTTAACACCCCGAAAATATAAGAAAAGTTTAGGGCATATATCTATTGTGTTTTTTTTTTTTTTTCTTTTTTTTTTTTGGAATAAACCACGAAGTTTCATTTCAACGAAGTTGACCACAAATGTTGGTTGGGACTTAGATAGTAACAAAAGTTAATGGAATAGGACTTGTGATGTGATGCAAATTATCCATAAGGACTGAATATGACATATGGAGAAAATATAGTTGAATGACCAAAATACCATTTGGGTTAATCAAAATGAAACACAAGGAATTCATTCCCTCGTAAACCACGTGCGTTTGTGTGTGTTTTAACCACTCCTTCATAGTGAAGAAACAACACTTTATGCAAGAATCAAATTGGTTATTATGAGTTTGGATTTCAAGACATCATTAAGTTTAGGGTTTTGCTAAACACTGCCCACTGGGCAATGTTTAAACATTGCCCACTGGGCATTGTTTAGCAAAACTGTTGGACCCTTTTACTTAGTTAAAGTTAACTACAAAGTTAATCTAACCAAGTTCCATGGTATAGCAAAGTATTGATTAATTATAAAAGCAAATAAACGTAAAAGATAAGACACAAAGTTTTTCAACGTTTAATTCTTTATTAGAAATTAATCAAAAGAATTATACCCAAGTGTTTGCGGAACAACACTTGGGATTGAAATGACAAGTATGGTGTACTCCTCACTAAACCCAAACTAAGTTTGAGTGACAACTAAGATCCTGCTGAGCTAACTCAGGGATTGTGTTGTTCTTTGGAGAGAGTAAAGATTTTGTTTGTGAATGTCTAAGCATTAAGTACACAAACGTAATCTTTACCTCTCTCACTTATTCTCTATTTATACACAAGTAATTTCTAACATTTACCTAATGGACAAAGACTACAAGACAATATTACATCATCCTACATTGGACAAAATACATAGGTATTTTGTCCCTGTTACAATTGGCTGTAAGTAGTAAAGGACAAGGATGCTTTCTGGTCTTCAGTGTTGACACAGTTCTTGGTATTATACTCATTCAGGGAAAGTTGACCTTTGCATGATAAGGACCATCCCTTATCCATTCAAACTTATCCCGCCTAATCCCGCCTTTACTTCAGTCTTTGTTCACTCAGTGATCTTAGTTGGTGAGGAGTCATGGAACTCAGTGAGTTATTGTCATCCCTCACTGAGTCCATCATCCTCTTCTTTGGCTCAGGTATCATTCACTGAGAACCGCCTCACTGAATGGTGAACCTTTCTTCATAGATTCGCCCTGAGCGTCTTGAGGATGACTTACTGAACAACTATGCATTCAGTGACTTGTTTGGTGTTCTCGGTTATGAAACACTTAGGATATTTTATATTCAAATCCTGGATTAAGGAGTTTGGGTTTTAACAGACCCAACAGTCTCCCCCTATTTGGATATACAAATAGCCCGAGTGTTTTCAAGGTTTTGTGAGAGATAGCAAAGATATTATCTCTACAATCCTGACTTACTACGTATTGTTTAGAACACTGAATGTTAAACAAAACATCAATATTATTCATGATTATTACAATCCTAAACAAAACAAAGTAAATAAAGATAGTTGGTGTTGCAGACATGCTCAGGCTTCAGAAATTCAGTCCCATGGCTTCAAGTTTGGCTCTCTTGGTGTTCAGTGGGTGTTTATTAGGATGCTATTTGATTTTGTTCTTTAGGTCATGACAGAATCTTGCATTAGCTTCATTCTTGATGGGATTGGCCATGATTAAGTATCCTGCCATTGCCTTTACTCTAGCATGATCAATGTCAGCCCATCTTTGGAAGGCTGGGTCTCCAAACTCATCAGTGAAGAAAAGGCCTCTCTTAGGTTGCTCGATGACTAAATTGTTCACAAATTTAACTCCTTCAGGGAGGGCTCTGTTGCAGTTTAGACCTAGAGCACTGACTTCTGGTTCAGTCTCTATCTTCTTCCTTTTCCTTTTAGAAGAATGATTTGGAGGAGCCTGAGTAGTAGGTACTGATGTTGGTAGTAATGAAGGAATCCCAAGTTCCTCATGCTTTTTGGCCAAAAGATCATACCTGATCCTAAGGGATTTCTGTAGGTTCTTGACAATGGCATTGTTCTTCTTTGCAATGATTGGACCTAGCTCATCAAGCTCAGTGATCCCAAAGTCAGCAAATCTGAAGGGATCATGAACTTCAAAGTGTCGTTTGTCCTTACCTTTATAGACAGTGAGAACAGCTGGTTTGGAGTTCTGGTGGATCTTGACATCAGTGATAGTTTCTGGGTTCAGTCTCTGTGTCATGATCCAGGTATACTCCTCAATGTTTTGTTTCCTGATTTCAACTGATCTCTTCAGTTTGGCCTCCCTCTTTTCTTTTAGAGCTATCAGAGCAGCATCCTGAGCCTGTTTGAACTTTTCACCACCTTCTCTATGTGCAAGGTCCTGAGGCTTCAACCCAATAGCAGTGTCTTCCTCATTAACCACTTCAATGAGAGTAGCCTTGATTGCTTGTTCTTCCAGGGCTACTTTCTTCAGTCTTTCCACCTTATCCATGTGAGCTTGGATTTCATCTTCAGTCATCAAATATGTAACACCATTCATTTGAAAAGGAACCCTGACAGGTGCATCAGGGTCCGGTCTGATGACTGAAGAAGCAGCAACCAATGTTGTTGAAGGTTCAGACACAATAGTGAGAATGCCTTTGCCCTTATCCGCCTGGTTTGATGGTTGAGTGGTGGTTTCAGGAGACTGGAAGGATGAGATTGGAGTGGCTTCAACTATGTGCTCCCCCTCAGCCTGAGAGGAAGGTTGACTGGTGGAAGTATCATGGACACCTGTTTGTGGTACTTCAGTGGATCTCTCCTCCTCAACTGTTGCCGCAGCGTCAGTGAGAGCAAGAATTGGTGCCACTAAAGGACCCTTAAACGCCTGGTAAAGTTCTAAGAGCATGTTCTTGATGTCAGTAGTGTCCTTCTGAATTAAAGACACTTTGACATCCAGGGAAGCCTGAGAAGATTCAATGGCAGACATCCTTGGCTCAAGATTCCAGGCCAAGGAGTTTGAAGACTTAGCCCAAGCAGCCAAGTTTTTCTCCATTAGACTGAGTGATGAGCAGATGGACACCACTGAAGAATTGAGACCCTGAAGATTTGCAGCCTTTAGCATATCCACCAACTCAGTGAATTGAGTAGAATTCTGTTGGTAGGTCTGTGCAGCCTGAAGAATCTTGTGGTTGAGTTCAGGGTCATCTTTGACAGACTCTTGAATGGTAGAAACGTTCTTTGTGATCTGGCTGAGCGATTCATTAAAATTAATGAGATGCCCATTAAGAGTAGTCAGTTTGAATGCAACATCAGCCTGTTGTTCGAAAGTGTTGTCATGATAGGCTTCAACTGAGTCCCTGAGGTTGCAGTAGTGAACAGCCTGCTCAGTGTGCATGTCAAATACATCTTCAGTGATATCATTGTAGATGACTTTGCAGGCCTTTTTCAGAAACTTCATCAGCTTTCTTTCAGTGAGGGGCCTGGAGTTATCATACTTGGCAAATTTGTCAGGAGAGGAACGTTCTGGTACATCTTCTTGTTGAGAAACAGGAGACAAAGGGGATTGTTCAGTGGCTGTTGCTTTAGTCTCCATATCATCACCAGCTTCATAGAACTCTTCCTCACTGACTTTGCTATCATCATCATCATCAGAGTCAAGAACAGCCTGAAAAGTAGCCATGGAATCTATCTGCAAAAATGGGTTAGCCGGCTCCTCTTCATAAGAAGACTTGCCTTGGTTATGGTCGCTCCCTGACCCCTCAAATCCAACAGACTGGGTTTTGTCTGTCTGGTCCTCAGGGTCAGTTTGCGAAGAATGAGTAGCTCCGTGAGGGGGTGTAGGTTCCATATCAGCGGATGGTTTTAATCCCTCTGAGTCTTTATCCCATGTGACCCCTTCAGACACTGACGGGTGTGCTTTAGTGTCATCATTAGGAGTCAATGAAATGTTAAGGCCCCCCGTTCCAACAGGCTGGTGCTGGCCTGTCGAAGATTTAGGGGCCGCTACTCCCTGAGACTCTGGTTGTGATGTACCAGAGACGTTAGCGGGATAAGTGGAAGGCGCTCCCCTACCAGCGGGTTGTATATTTCCCTCTGGATCTTTGGGAGTAGTCGTGTGGACCAAGGGCACTGATTGTGATTTGTCAGTGACCTTCGTTGCCCCTGGGGGTGGTGGAGCCTGGTCAAGGGTGACATTTTTGGGCTTAGGTCTTCTTTTTGGCTTAGAAGCCTGTGTCCCTGAAGCCTCAGGGCCCTGTGCCTTGGGTTTGGTTTTTGGCACAGTCTGAGACTTCCCTGTCCTCTTATGAGGGGAAGGTGGGTACACTGAGTCCCTCCGGTTGTTTATGGCAACCATATGGGCCGTCAATTCTATGCTTGAGACTGAGGATGGGTCTTTTGAAAAATTTGAAGAACTTAGGATGGCTGGTAAAGAACTTAAGTGTTCATCCTGAGTGTAGTCACAACCCAGTAACCTTTGAAGAGCACATGAGATAAACCTAGGGTATGACACATAGTGTAACCTAGTTTTATTCAGTAGCTTGGTTACAAGATCACCATAAATGATCTCTCCAATGTTGACAGTGACCCCATTCATTAGGCAATAGGCCATCATCATTTGAACAGAATTAATCTGTTCGGTGGATGAATGGTTCCCACCGAGAACCTGAATCACAAAAGTGAACAGGATCTTCCAAGCCATGGGAAAAGAGCTTTTGGTGATGGGGGACTTGTCCAAATATTTTGGATCCAAAGCAATTTTTTCTAACCCTGATTTGACATCACTAGGGTCAGGGTGTGCAACATATTTTCCCTTGTTATAATCAAGTCCTATTGCAGAGCAAAAAGTTTTAAAATCTAGGACAAATTTTCTTTTCCCATTTAAAACAGAGAAGCTGATGAGCAATTCCTTGTGGGGCCTGAGTTCGTCCACATCAGCACTGGGTGTCGGGTCAATGGCCTGAGCAGTACACCAGAACTCCCTGAGGAGGTGATGATACTGAAAGTAGGGTGTTGAGGTGAAGGCATGTTTCAAATGACAATTGTACAAAAATTTCATTATTTCCTTGTAGGCAGGAACATTGGTTGGGTAATTAAAATTGCCTACAACATTGTTTGTTTTAAATTGTACATCAGCCAGAGTCTTGTTTGCCCATTGAGGTGCAAGCATGATTCCTTGGTCTTCTGCCATTTTTAGGTCAAGAAAAGGTTTTGAAAGTTTAATGGCAGAATATCACACCCCAGATGATTCACAAGTTAATACTAACTTGTTTTCTGTTGTGAAGAGTGTAATATTGTTATCAAGATGTTTGCAAACAGGAAGGATTTCTTGTTGCAAATTTCTTAACCAAGAAAAGATGTTTTGAAAATACCTTTTGTTTTGAAAAGATTACACACAACTTTGCAATGGAGAAATTTTTGCAGAGTTTCTTTAAAAAAAATTTGTGTGTTTTGTGATTTTGGAAAGGGGTATTTATAGAGGGTGAGGAATCCCATTGGTCAGAAATTTTGAAAATCAAAATGAAGAACCGTTTTGGGATCCGCATTAAATGCCACCACTCCACATACCCAAGTTTTTCACAACTGTCGAGGTAAATAGTGCAAAGAGCCTGCACAATATGCACTTTTGCAGACATGATGTCACAAAAATATCAAAGGATATTATTTGTGAGGGAAGGCATTAAATGCCAAGTGGGATGTTGATGTGTAAGTGGGGGCTCAGGAATGGATGCCAGTAAGGCAGAGACATATATTCCTATATTAAATAGAAAATTCAGTTACCAACCTAGGACATTTACTAACTAGATACTTGAAGCATTTAGTTATGCATTGAATTGTATTAGTATAACGTCCTGAGCCCCCTGAATGAGAATTCATTCAGTGTTAATTATTTTGGGTGAGGAGATCATTGAGTTATTTTGGTGATGTTGAAGGGTTTTACTGAGGAAGGTTGATTATCAGGGGATAAGAATATACACCATGTAAGATATCTCAATCAGTGATCTGATTATCAATATCTAACATGCCTAGTTCTGCTTTCAGCCTGGTGAAAGTAGGTTCATCCAAAGGTTTAGTGAAGATATCAGCTAGCTGATACTCAGTGGGAATGAAGTGTAATTCAATATCACCTTTCATGATGTGATCACTGATAAAATGATATCGGATATCAATGTGTTTTGTTCTTTGATGAAGTACTGGGTTGTTTGGTATGGCAATTGCACTTGTGTTATCACAAAAGATGGGTACCATTTTGTAATGAATACCATAGTCACTGAGTTGACTTTTCATCCATAACACATTTGCACAACAGCAGCAGCAGCAACATATTCAGCTTCTGTTGAGGACATTGCAACAGATTGTTGCTTTTTAGCACTCCAACAGACTAGCTTTCCTCCAAGAAATTGGCAGGAGCCTGAAGTACTCTTCCTATCCATGTTGCATCCAGCATAATCAGAGTCTGAGTAACCTTTGAGATCAAACCCTGAACATTTGGGATAGTAGAGTCCAAGACTGGAAGTGCCCTTAAGATATCTCAGTATCCTTTTGACAGCAGTGAGATGAGATTCTTTTGGTTCAGACTGATATCTTGCACATAAGCATACTGAGAATTGAATATCCGGTCTTGAGGCAAGAAGATACATCAGTGACCCAATCATACCTCTGTATAGTGTAGGGTTAACTGGTTTTCCAGCAAGGTCAGGCCCTAAATTGTTGGGAGGTACCATTGGGGTTTTCACTGAGGCACATTCATTGAGGTCATACTTTTTGAGTAGGTTCCTAGTATACTTTTCTTGACTGATGGAAATTCCTTTTTCAGTTTGTTTGATTTGTAGTCCAAGAAAATAAGTGAGTTCTCCCATCATACTCATTTCAAATTTCTTTGTCATCAGCTTTTCAAACTGTTTACAAAGTTTGTAACTTGTTGAGCCAAATATGATGTCATCCACATATACTTGGACTAAAATCACATCTTCGTTTGTCCTATAGGTGAGTAGTGTATTGTCAATTTTGCCTCTGACAAACTTGTTTTGTATCAGGAAGGCTGAAAGAGTTTCATACCATGCCCTGGGAGCTTGTTTTAGACCATAAAGGGCTTTGTTAAGCTTGTAGACATGGTTGGGAAACTCACTGCTTTCAAAGCCAGGTGGTTGTTGCACATATACATCTTCTTTAATGGTACCATTTAGGAATGCACTTTTTACATCCATTTGGTAGACTTTAAAGTTCATGTATGTTGCATATGCAAGAAAGATCCTGATGGCTTCCATTCTTGCAACAGGTGCAAAGGTTTTCTCATAGTCAATACCCTCTTGTTGATTATATCCTTTTGCAACAAGTCTTGCTTTGTTTTTGACTACTGTTCCTGACTCATCTGTCTTGATTTTGAAGACCCATTTCATTCCTATGATAAACACTCCCTGAGGACATTCAACTAAGGTCATGACATCATTTCTATCAAATTGTTCTAACTCATATCTCATGGCCTGAACCCAACTCTCATATTTAAAGGCTTCTTTCACATTTTTGGGCTCTATTTCTGAGATAAAGTCAACATAGAGGCATACATTGGCTGAATCCGCCTTGAGTTTGGCAGCCATGCTCCTTGTAAGCATGCCTTCTGAAGGTTCACCAATGATGTTAACTAGTTCAATTGTTTTGGACTTGGTCCAGCTATCCTGAGGTCTAAGATAGGCATTGGAACTTGTAGAGGCCTGATGTATACTTGGAGTGGGTTCTAATATGGGTGCCTGAGGTGCTTCAAGATTGAGATTTTCAACAACCTCAGTATGGTTAACTTGTGTTGTGGTATCCTGGACAATAGGTTCACTGGTGGTCTCATTGGGGACTGGTTGAGTTTCTATGAACTCACTGATGGTGGGTTGAGGTAGGTTGTGTGGATTGATGTAGTAAGAGACATCAACATCGGCTTGATATTGTGTGGAGAGATTATTCTCAGGATGAAACACATCAGGAGGATATCTTGATGAGTTATCAATACCAATTTCTTCCACATTGGAATTTGAGAATCTAACAGCTTCAGTACTCTCATCAAAAGTGACATGGAAGGTTTCCTCAGTCTGTTGTCTCCTGGTGTTGAATACCCTAAAGGCTTTTGAGATAAGGGAGTACCCAAGAAAGTATCCATCATCAGCTTTTGCATCAAACTTTCCAAGATGGTCCTTATGATTATGGATAAACACAAGACATCCAAACACATGGAAATAGCTGATATCTGGAATCCTTCCTTTAAACAACTCATAGGGAGTTTTGCTATGTCTCTTCACAATAATGGACCTGTTTTGTGTATAGCAGGCTGTTTTTACTGCCTCAGTCCAAAAATGTTTGGAGAGAGCAGATCCATTAAGCATTGTTCTAGCAGCCTCAATGAGAGTTCTTTTTTTCCTTTCAGCAACTCCATTTTGTTCAGGGGTGTAAGGAGAGGTAAAATTTTGAGAGATACCCTTCTCATCACAGAAACATTCAAGGTCATTGTTTTTGAATTCAGTTCCATTATCAGTCCTGATTTGTTTGACCCTGGTGTCATTTTGGTTTTCAATTTTCCTGATGAAGGACATGATTGTTTCAGCAGCCTGACTCTTTTTGGTCAGAAAATATACCCAAGTGTATCTTGAGTATTCATCTACTATGACCAGAGTGTACTTCTCATGATGAATAGCCATTGGACTGATGGGTCCAAAGAGATCCATGTGAAGTAGGTGCATACATTTGGTGATAGAGGAATTTTGTTTGGTTTTAAAGGATGCCCTGTGGTATTTACCTTTTTCCCAGGCAGGGCAGGGTTTATATTTTGTGAACACAAGTGATGGTAAGCCAAGGACTTTGTTTTGTTTGGCCAGGTTGTTTATGTCTTTGAAGTTCAGGTGGGACAGTCTTTTATGCCAAAGCCAGTTGAGGGTTTCAGTGGCTTTAGCAAAAAGACATGTTCCATTATGAGTGAGTGAGGACATATCCAAGACATAGACATCCTGCCTTCTTGGTGCAATAAGAACTACTTCTTTGTTTGCATTAAAGATAGTACCTTGCTTATCATCAAACTAAACTATGTATTTTGCATCACATAGTTGACTGACACTGATCAAGTTATATTTAAGACCATTAACATACGCTATTCTTGTAAAAACTATTCCACTACAGTTTACTAAACCATAACCTTCAGTGAGACAAGATGAATTATCAGCAAATACCACCTTAGGTCCTGGTTCCTCTACATATTTGTGCAGATATTCCTTTACGCCAGTCATGCTTCTTGAACATCCACTATCAAGATGCCAAACAGGATCTCTGGCATGTCTCTGCACAAATGTAAACTGAGTTAGTTTTTCTTGTGAACCCACTTTCTGGTGGGCTTGGCTTTAATGGCCTTTTTGAACTGGGATATTGATCCATGATCAGTGGTGGTGTGAATGTTGTTTCCACAGATATTGCATCTGGGTGAGGGGGTAGTTTGTTGGGTTGGTTTGATATTTCCTCTTCTAGACTGAATAACATGTTCATGTCCTGAACTGTCATGAGTAGGATCTCCACAGATATTACAACACGGATACATCAAGCAATCATCAGGGAGATGATCAATGAATCCACAGTGGATGCAAGGTGTGAAAGGTTTGGCTTTCTGCTTTATCTGTTTGGAGCCTGAGGCATAGTTGTGGGGTTGAGCATTGTGGTAGGATACAACACTTGATGAGACTGTGTAAGATAGATGATAAGAGGTTCTGTGATCATCCTTTTTGCATATCATGCAAAGAGAATTCTATAACAGTCATCAGTAGTATGTGTTGTATAACTACACAGTTCACATCTCATTTTTGGTTTAGATTTTGCCTTAGATTTGGCAGAACTTGAGGAAGCTGGTTTAATTTCCTTTTCCAAGGGTTGAGTTTTCTTCTCAGATGATTCAATTTTTTTACTCAACTTCCTAACAAGTTCAGCCAACTGATCAAATTTTGAATCAGGGCTGTCAGTGATAACCTCATTTGAGACTGAGGTTGTGGAGTCATCATTTGTGGTAGAGACTTCAGTGAGTGGTCTTTTCAAGATAGTTCTTCCTAAACCAACTTTCTCTCTTGGAGAGTGTTGAGTATACACCAAAGGTGTTAGCTCAGAGCTTGGTTCAGCTCCCTGAAGAACTTTCAGTGGTGGGAGTGGACTCTGTGATATAGGTTCAGACTCATTAATGGACTCAGGGAGACTAGACTCGTCAGTGACACCAAGCATATTTTTGATGGCCTGACTTTCAGGTTCCAAAATTTTACCAGTGTTAAAGTTTGGCAGTTTGCTATCTGGGTTGACTCTTTCAATCCAGTCACTGGGTTTTGGAACCATTTCCTTTTCAAAGGATATGCCTGAAGGCAAAAATGCCTTTTCACCATGATTCTCACTTGAGGATTCAGTGGTTTGATCTTCACCAATAATGGCTTTCTTGAGACTCACTGAGTCAAAAACTCTAGGGTTTTTCTAAGTCCACTTATATATCACAGCCTTTTCTTTCTTAAGTTCTTCTTGAAGAGCCTGATTTTGTTTTACAAGTTCGGTGTTTTGAATTTGAAGTGTGACAACCTCAAGTTTAGCTTGTTTTAAAACCAGTAATTCATCTCGACACTTATTTAATTCAAGAGTTAACTTGTTGAATTTAGAAAACAAATTTTGCCTTTGCTCTTCAACAAACTTAAGATCTACATTTAAGTAGTTTAAACAGGATTGCCAATCAGTATCATCATCCATAGATAACAAAATGTTTACCTTTTTCATGGTGATGTTGACCCATTCTCCATTTCTAGCATGGCTTTTTCCAACAGCCATCTTGTTGTCATCAGAAAGTGCCATCAGTGCATTGACCCTTACTTCTTCATCAGAGGAGACATCTTCCTCATCCCAATCATAGGCCTCAGCAACGAGCACCTTGTTTTTGCCTTGAGCAGGTTTGGTAGGTGCAGCCTGAGGTACTGAGGGAGTTGTCTCAAAGAGAGCAAGTTTAGCTTTTGCTTTTCTGTATTTAGCTTCAAAATCCTTTTGAATGTTTGCATTTTGAAAGTGTTGAGTGGATTGAAGCATTTTTGGTTGAAACTTGCTAGTTCCTGAGGAAGAATTACTACCAGAAGGTTTGTAAGAAGGATCTGAGGTGGTTTTTTAAAAACAGTCTTTAGCAAAGTGACCCTTTTTGCCACAGTTGAAACATTCAGTGGACTCATTTTCCTTAGCTTTTTGAAAATTGACCTTGTTTCTTTTAATAAAACATTTTGAGTTTTCTAAAAGAGCCCTTTCTTGAAATTCAACTTGAAGATCATTGAGGTACTCATCACTGGTTCTCATATCAACCTCATCATCAGATTCATCTTGAAAATCATGCACAACACCATTAGAATATAAGGCAGTGGATATACGTGAGACAGTCAGGGCCTTTTTGTTTTTGAGCCTTTTCAGGGTATCGCCTTGCGATTAAGTTGTCTTCATAGACAAACTTCCCATATATTTGAGGCAGCTCAAGATTCTGAATGTGATTAACATTCCTGAGACCCTGAGAGAAGTTTAACCACTTCTCAGGAAGACTGTTGACAAAGCCAACGTTGATCTCATGCTTAGACAGTATTACACCATCATTTGAAAGCTCATTGAGCAAGGTTTTGTATCGGGTATAGGTCTGAGAGAGACTTTCAGATTCTTTGGCCCTGAAAGTGTTATACTCAAGTTTCAGGTCCATGATCCTGTTTTCCTTGGTATCTGAGGGACCTTCAAAGCTATGAACCAAGTCAAGCCAAGTTTGTTTGGCTGTAGGACAGTTAATGACTGATTCCATTGCATCGTCAGGGAGACACGATATAATGATGCTTTTCAGGCGTTGGTTCTGATTGACCACCCTTCTCTCATCAGGAGTCCATTGTGCTTCAGGTTAAACATTGCCCACTGGGCATTGTTTAGCAAAACTGTTGGACCCTTTTACTTAGTTAAGGTTAACTACAAAGTTAATCTAACCAAGTTCCATGGTATAGCAAAGTATTGATTAATTATAAAAGCAGATAAACGTAAAAGATAAGACACAAAGTTTTTCAACGTTTAATTCTTTATTAGAAATTAATCAAAAGAATTATACCCAAGTGTTTGCGGAACAACACTTGGGATTGAAATGACAAGTATGGTGTACTTCTCACTAAACCCAAATTAAGTTTGAGTGACAACTAAGATCCTGCTGAGCTAACTCAGGGATTGTGTTGTTCTTTGGAGAGAGTAAAGATTTGGTTTGTGAATGTCTAAGCATTAAGTACACAAACGTAATCTTTACCTCTCTCACTTATTCTCTATTTATACACAAGTAATTTCTAACACTTACCTAATGGACAAAGACTACAAGACAATATTACATCATCCTACATTGGACAAAATACATAGGTATTTTGTCCCTGTTACAATTGGCTGTAAGTAGTAAAGGACAAGGATGCTTTCTGGTCTTCAGTGTTGACACAGTTCTTGGTATTATACTCATTCAGGGAAAGTTGACCTTTGCATGATAAGGACCATCCCTTATCCATTCAAACTTATCCCGCCTAATCCCGCCTTTACTTCAGTCTTCTTATCTTCAGTCTTTGTTCACTCAGTGATCTTAGTTGGTGAGGAGTCATGGAACTCAGTGAGTTATTGTCATCCCTCACTGAGTCCATCATCCTCTTCTTTGGCTCAGGTATCATTCACTGAGAACCGCCTCACTGAATGGTGAACCTTTCTTCATAGATTCGCCCTGAGCGTCTTGAGGATGAATTACTGAACAACTATGCATTCAGTGACTTGTTTGGTGTTCTCGGTTATGAAACACTTAGGATATTTTATGTTCAAATCCTGGATTAAGGAGTTTGGGTTTTAACAGACCCAACAAAAACCCTTAAGTTTATATGTTTATCCTCATTCAAGATAACTATACATTCATTTATTTTAGATAATAGATTATGAAGGCGACTTGAGATTTTTATGTGGGTTTATGTGATGATTATCTTATGACGATTTAGTATATATATAAATTTGGGGATTATGTGTCATATGTATTTTATGATGATTCTATGGTTAAAAGATGATAAATTTTACATGATGTTCATGTTTATGTAAAGCATTGGGGTTTCGTATGGTTTATATGTTATAGATGAATTGAGTATGCTTTTTAGTTGATATTATAGTCATGAATTAAGCATTTTGAATGATTTTATCCCTTAATGAAATGTAATGGTTTAGTGGGTTGAATTGGAAGCGTTTTAGGTCAAAATTATCAAAAGAAAAGGTGCAGCCCGTAAATTACGGGTGCAATTTTATGCATTTTAGTAAAATTCGTTAAAAATCAACCGTAGGTCCGATTAAGGCATGTCATACACCGTTGGAAAGGTATAAGAGTCTACTTTAATATGAATTTAGTTTCATGGGTTGATTTCTGGTAAAAGTATGTCATAATGGGTTATTAGTAACTTGGGTCAGATTGGGTGTTTAACCGAAATTGTAGAACCAGAAAAGGGGGTGAATACGGTCTTTTCGGCTTCTTCGAAGTTTATTAACTTCAATCTTCAAAGATCAAAGTGGTTATACAACAAAAAACACAACCAAGAGCACAACCAAAATATATAAAGCAAGTAAAAGACACCACGATATACACTGGTTCAGGATGGGGGGTTTATACCATCTGTACGTCCAGTTGCGAATCCACGACACAATACTATTCACTAAGTATAATCCTTTAGATGGACTACAAACCGTTACAACTTCACTCCACCGATATGCACAAAGATCGGTGCTTACAAACAAGAGTGACTTCTAACGGTATTTCGCCCTCAGAAACCACCCAAAAGAATCTCGCGATTCGACTTCCCATAAAAACAACAAAGACTTCCCACCGGAAGTATCAAACCCCAACTAGATCTCCAACGATTTAGGCTTGGTCACCAAGACACAAGACTTCCCTTACAACCAAATCGAATGAATAAATATTTGATTGTTTAATCAATTCCTTACCTAACCTAGAGACTCGATTCTAGTAGAAAGGGTATAGATAAGAAGACTCTCGACATGATCATTAGAGTGGATTAGGTTCTTGTGATTCTTCCCTTGCGTAGAATGTGTTCTTTCAAAGATAATAATAGAGAAAGATTAAGAACACAAGATAGAATTAGAGGGTAGAGAGAAAAGAAATTTGAGAGAAAGAATGGATGGCAAGGGGTAAGGAATACAAGAGCCAATGTGGGATATTTATAGGTGAATATCCCAAACATAAAACACTTTTATGAGGCTGGCGCGTTTGTTGGCGCGTCGGAGCGCCAGCAACGCGCTAGAAACCTGTAAAGGTTTTTCGTAGGACTTTGGTCATTTAACTACCCGACCTTGCTAAGCCCCCAATTGTACTTCAGACTTTTGAAATTTCCATTATTCGTCATCAAGGTCAACCAACTCAAATAGCTATTTTATAAAAATTATTTTGTGAAGTGTTTAAAAGAATGTGTTGGGTATATCCAATTTACAAAGAGAGAAAGAGATAAGGGATAATTGGATAGGAGTATATTGGGTATTCCTCACATGACATATATTAAAGAGAAATAATATGCCATGAAATATTCCTTTCTTGGAAAGGAAGTGTAGATATTGTGACAGAGAGAGAAAGGGAAGAATTTGAATTTGAAATTCAAATTGTGTGATAGAGATAAGACTTAACCATGGTTAGGTTAGATGAGTTGGCATGGTTAGGAGGAAAATGAATATGCCAAAGGAATATGCTTTGCTTGGAGAGAAAGGTAGATGTTCGAAATTCAAATGAAGGATAAGGTTGTGTGATGGAAGTGAGTTGGCATGGATGTGATGGGGAGCCTTATATGAGGTTCAAATTTGAATTTGAAATGTGAGATGAAAGAAAGATTAGATTGGTTGTATGTACAAGAGGTGAGTTGTATAGATGTGAAGGTGATGTGATGGGGAGCCTAAGGCTTGGATTCAAATTTACATTGTGAAGTGTGTGAGTTGAGAAGTATGTGAAAGAAGGAATGTGAGTGAGTATGAAAAGATGAGTTGTAAGGATGAGATGGTGATGTGATGGTGAGCCTTTAGTTTGAAATTCAAATTTTAAATGTAGGATAAGGTAGTGTGTGGGGGAGAAGGTTTGTAAGAGAGTGTGTGTGAAATTTGAATTCAAAATAAATGTATGTGAGAGTAGTGAAGTGAAGAGAGAATGAATAGGAGAATGTGGTGATGTGTTTGAATTTTGTTGGTTAAGAGGGAATGTAGTGAAAAATATGTTGATGTGGAGAATGTGAGAACGTTGGGGGACAAGAAGTACATTCAAGTACAAAGAATGTAAGGGAATATTAAGAGAATGTTGAGGATAAGGTTTGGAGGATTTTTAAAATGGTTTGAATGTTTATTTAGTATAGATGTTAATAAAAAGACTGGTTAAGGTTTTAATGACATTGTCATTAAGAAAGATAATATTTGACAATGATGATTATGGGTTGTATTTTGGATATGAAAATCGAAGGATATCCATAAGTTCAAATAACTCAACATCAAGTATTTACAATATCACAATTCGTGATTTTCCACAACTTGACGTACTCAATAATCATCTTGATTCAAACAAGCTAAGTTTTTTTCATCATATTTAAGCATATCTCATAATGAGAAAGGATGCGTTTACGTAAAGGGACCTTTGACTTTGTTTGACCAATAAGGGAGTAAACCCGTTACGTGATTAGAGAAGACGTAAGCATGGATTATGGTCATATGAATACTTTCACTAGATGTCATGTGAAAGATATGAGTTTCCTAGGTTTAGAAAAGCCTTGGCTAGAGGTGTTTAGTTAAATACTTATGTTGATGTTTTGTCAAAAATGGGAGGTTGTGATTTTGAATCCCTCTAATTCTAAAACCCGTTTCGAGAGTTCCTAATGAAGCACTTATCATATTCATAAATGTAGTGAAATATGGTTAAGGGAAAAGTTGACTTTCAAAAACCGTTACGACCAAGACAGAAGCCTGGCGTGCTGCTCGAGTGTCGGAGCGCTAGCAGCGTGCCAGACACAGTTCTTGGGTCATTTTGGTTTTGGCTAATGTTTTTGCTTTTATGTGTTGCGAAGTTTTATTTTTCATCATTAAAACATAAGGAGACCTAATCAATGTTGTCCTAATAATCTCCCCCTTTTTGATGATGACAAATTAAATAAATTTCGAAAGCAAATAAAATTACAAAAAGTAGCGAAGAGTATGAACACCTTTGATGTAGCTTGCGTCTTGACCTTGCCTTGTAATTTGGTGAAGCTTGACTTTAGTCTTGACTAAGACTTCACTCCGAGCTTCAGCTCTGGCTTTCTTTCACCCCTTTTGTCGAATCAAAAAGGCTGGAATCTTCTCTTTAACTTTATCTTTATCCTGATATCATGCGCCCCCTTGAACATAGCTTCCCCTATATCATTGCTCCCCCTTATGTTAAGTCAGGGATCCATGGGTCAAGAGGAACACCTTTGTTGTGTTCTTGGCTACACAAAAAACAAACAATACGCAACAAACAAACAATCCTTACATGTGTAAGTCCAAAATGGGTTAGGTAACAGTCTGGATGCTTACAACATGGGTTAGTCCATAACATTATATATATTATTAGTCCATTATGAATCCATTATCCATTTGTTAAGCATGGGGAAAATTTCTATTACTTTATCAAACACACATATTCATGATGCTAGATTTGGATAAAATAAACTCACATTATCATACAAGACATTTTATTCCATCAAAGGCATAAGACATACAACATAGATTAGATATTACACATAATCCTAGCAACATACTATCCTAATACATAGTGGGTATCCATAGCAACCATAGCCTTATTTAAAGGTTCCCCATACGCTCTCATTTCTTGTGCTTTTGGGCGGAAACCTTGGCTAAATCTTCAACAATTTTAGTAAGCATTTTGAAGTTGTTGTTGTAAGATAGGTGAAGCTCCTTCATTTCTTCTTGAAGGTCCTTGAGATCATTCTCAATTTTGATTGTTTTCAAACAACATTTTCACCTACATTCATGATCAGTGTTTACCCCATCAAGCTTTTGAGGGAGAGGATACCCAATTTTGTACCATATAGGACGATCCCACAAGCACTTCATCACGTAGTTTCTCAATACTTGATTGTCATCAGTCACTAGTGGGATTTTCCCACTCATAATTAGGTTCTTCATCCACAACAATGGATTTTCCTTTGTAGTCACTTTAGATGAGTTATTCATATTTGGTAGTGAGGGTTTCTTTGTTATACAATTAAGATACTTTGATAGAAAGGTGAAGGTAGAAAGTATGTGCATTATACTTTAGTGCTAAAAGGGTTTATATAGAGATGAAGAAGGGTGTTAGGTATGAAGAATGAAGTATTCAAGACTCCAATGATGTAGACTAGGTACTTTGATGCTTGAAAGGATGGCCAAGACATCTAAATCATGTACTTATATGCTAGATCACATGTTACGGAAATGAATTATTCAAAAGGTGTCATGAGTAGTTCAGTTTGTATTTGATTGAGATTGGATGATCAAGTTAATCATGCTAGTTCCCATAATTAAGCATGCATGCACACTAATTTGTCAAGCCATGCATGATTCTTCCAATTATGGTTGGATGAGTATAGTTCCTTGATCATCATTTTGGATTTTAAATGATTCTATTTAACATAATATAGAACCTACATCTCATCATGCATGAACCAAGTGCAAGTATTTCATGCAAGTCATCCTAAGAATGTAGTTGTTTGTGTTTAGAAATCAAGTGTATGTTTTATGATAAATACACAAACTAGATCCTATAAACCATCACACATGTATACAAAGTCAATATACAAGGCATGATATCTCCGTTTTATAGTTCGTTGGGTAGTGTGTCGACTTTAATAATCCTTATTTGTTTACTTGCATTAACAAAATAAGTTTCTAAGTTTTCGGATGAATCACTTAGTTTATTAAGTCTATTCATTGGGTATTTTAGTTTGTTATGCAATACCATACTGATGCGTGGAATTGCGCCCTCGCAAAAGGTTTTACCTTTCAAGGGGTCTTGAGAAGCTTGCAATCCCCACGAGGCAGTGTACCTGACCGTTGTAGTATAGTACAGTGGCAAGTACCAGGGGATTGATCGTTCAACTCAAAGAATAGTGTTCGCTAGGGTTAAAACTAAATTAAACTAGGTCTAGAGATGAGGGATGATTCTTTTTGTACTTTTATATTTTATAAAAGCAAGTAAAAATCTCGGGTTTTGAAGGAGTGGGCGGAATTAGTTGCTAATCAACTAACCCAAATAACTACAGATGCAATCAAAATAAAATAAAATAAACTTAAAGTAAATATGGTGAAAACAATAATAAGAGAAAATGTGTTTACTTAGATTTCACTACTCCCTAGCTATCTTTTACGGGTTGATTAGTTTGTTACAATTGCATGGATGACGGGTTATATTCCTTAATACCATTCGTAGGGCTATGTACGATCTTCCCTAACTCTATAAGCTTCTACCTCTTCCTATGTCGAGTCGACTACTAGCTCCTAACATGGCATCATTAGTAGTTACCTATGCATTAAATATAACCAATATATCGTAGTACACCTCCGATCATGTTTCTTAAGACATTCAAACAAGTTACCAATTGGAAGTCTGCCAGTTTTCTTAAGCTTAACATCAAAATCATTCATCCACAACAATTATAAACAAACAACCAACCAATAATCAATATCTAAGTTTCATTACATCTAAGCAAACACAAAGAAAACCTAGCCTAGCATGTAAAAGAGAAGACAAGCATAAGATATAATCAAACAACACATAGACATATTGAATGATTGTTGGAAAACTTATCTTCAAATAAGCATGGATGAAACAAGGGTTTGAAACCCTCAAAATTGCAGTAAAATTCGTCTAGGGTTTTCTCCCTTCAAAGTTGCACACAATGAATGAAAACTAGAAAAGTATATATAGGTTTTACACTCTGACGGCGTCAAGAGTAAGGTCTGACGCCGTCAACTCGCCGCCAAAATAATACTCGTATTGCCTAGATCCACTTCTGACGCCGTCACTCTTTGTATTCTCTGGGCCGTCTCTCTTTGTGATAATACGTGACGGCCTTGGCGACCCTAAAGGGTGACGCCATCACGATTCCTTTGGAAAATTCTCTGGCGCGTCACGTGTATTTGATTTATCCACCTCTTTGTCAAGTCTTGACGCCGTCACTAGTAATCCTTGACGCCGTCAGGTACAATTTTCAGCATGATTTTGAGACTTTTTCGTTTTCTTCACTTTTTCGCTCCAAAACGTCCAAAATGCTTCCTTTTGCAAATTTCCTCTCAAAAGTACCTAAAATGACAAAAGGAACGATTTAGGGCAATATTTGATCAAATAATATCGACTTTGGGCTTAAATGACCCCCCAAAAGCGGTACACTTTTCGTCTCATCAAATACCCTTACACTTGAAATTTGCTTGTCCTCAAGCAAATGCACTTTTATTCTAATCAAAATACAAGTTAGGGTCATTTAACACTAATATAAAAGTAATTGTAACAAATAATCGTTCCACTTCAACCAAAAACAAGCAAGGAAATTATACACTAGCACCTCACAAAATAGTGTTTAGATACTCACATCTCTCGGGTGTAATAAAGTATATATCACAATATGGAAATGGAAAACATCTCTCACTACCTGTCATAGAAAATAGATTACCATAGGTTTGAGAAAGGATCAAACCTCCACCACTTGGCGTAAGCACCTAGGATAAACTATCAAAGAGGTCTTTTAAAGGGTTGTAACGTGAGGTGTAGGGATATGGTAAACACGGTTTTGTTGGATAAAGGCAATATTTACTGGTGGTGAGCTAATCATCTTGGTCAATTACATGTATAATGTGGCGTTGTTAAGCCAAGACTCGACTCGACTCGACTTAAGCTAATCAAAAACTAACAAAACATAAAATGGACATAAAAGGAAACGGGATGGTAGTCCGTATGTTTTTTCTCTTTTTATTTTTCTATTTTTTTTTCTTTTTCTTGATTTTTTCGGTTTTTTTTATTTTTATTTATTATATATATATATATATATATATATATATATATATATATATATATATATATATATATATATATATATATATATATATATATATATTGCATACACTCTTACCCTACCATCCAAAATAATACATCATAGGGAACTTGCATTCCCCTTACACTTGAATTTTTACATACTTTACAATTAACTATTCTAATGACTCGAATTAAGATAATCAAAACACTTGGAGTACTTTTTAAGATTAACGCACATATGGGGGTAATATATTATGTTCCTCCCCATTACTCAATAACAATAGAACTTTACCCATGAGTCCCAATCGTCCCAAAACAATATGTACAAGATATGACTCGAATTAGCAACCATGTAATCAATTAGACAATTAACTAAGGGTTTAAACATGTAACAATAATGCACTAAAGATGAGTGCATACAAGGAAGGCTAAGGCGATTTGTGTGTACATTTGGGGTGGATTGTAAACAAATTCTTCCTTTAAGTAAAATGCTTAAAGTTAAAAACGAAAAGATAGGCTCGGAGGGTTGTACTAGGGGTATCGTGTACTAAAAATGAGTACAACGCAAAGGTGTGGGAAAATTAATTGACTTTACTAGTCAAGTAATTATGACTTCATTGGTCAACTAATTATAATATGGGTTTAACACAAGGGTTATCCTAATGCCTCTTATCATGTAGTAAATCCTAACTACCCGAATGTAGTCTCACTAGCGGTCTCGGGATGCATCACTAACGCAAGTTCTAGAATCTAAGTACTACCGGTACACTCATAAGCATCTTTTCCTAACAAATCTAGGGGCGAACTTCACATATTTGGGGTGGAAAATTTTGAGTGGTACGGTTTTTGTGCTAGTTATACAACTCCTATCCATGAGACGCTCATTAAGGGTAAAGCTTCACTCCTAAATGTTGTAAAAAATTTTAAATTTGGCGCTAAAATTGCCCTAATAAGTATTTCTCTTAGTTTTATAACACACCTACTATTGAACAAATAAACTCAAGTGCAATTGCATTCTCTAAGGTATCATCATTTACCCTCCCCTTACACTTAGGCTGAACATTGTCCCCAATGTTCAATAAAAAGGATGTAAAAGTAATGAAGGTAAAAGAATGAAACAAATACTCCCCTGATTCGTTCGGTGTGGATAAATGGATAACATGGTTAAATCCTCCTCCAAGAAAATGAACGTTGAAAGCTTCCCTCCAGAAATATAAATCATCTTCTTGTCCAATATAACCTGTTAAACCTGAGAAAACAATCAAGGCAAACCTCGCATAAAATCGGCGGCAATCTATATATATATAAGGATATAATGCTTGTTGAATGAATGTTTGCAGATTTCCTGAAGTTTATAAAACTAAAGAATTAACAAAAACTTTAAGACTCCGGTAGAAAAACAAAACTCGCAAAAATTTTCAGATTTTTACACCTGACGCCATCAGGTTATGATCCTGACGCCGTCAGAGTGCTCTGACAAAAATCTCATGTTAAGTTTCCGAAAAATTTCTGGAAAAACTCATGCCTTAATTCCTTGAATTCCTGCAAAACATCATTATGACTCGATACAAGCAATTGACTCAAACAAATACTAATATACATGTTCATTTAATATTGTTGTGGTTCATGTCCAATCTCGTTCTTAGAAAACAAATTTAGATTTCCCTTACACATATCTTTTGCGAAATACCTTTTTATGAAGTTAAGACAAACAACAAGCTAAAGCATTTTCACAATTTATTATGAAACATGATCCACAAACAATAAAAATAAAGCATGCATACGGAAACAAATAAAATCAAACAAACAAACAAATAAAACTTGGGTTGCCTCCCAAGAAGTAAAGTAAAGTAAAGTAACTCCCAATACCGCCTTCCACGGGTTATGGGTCCCAATACCGTCTTCCACGGTGTATGGGGGAGGTTGAGATGTAGACAACCATACCCCTACCTAAGGTAGAGAGGTTGCTTCCGGTTCTACTTAAAGTAGAAAAGGACCTCCGGCCTTTTGTAGGGAGTGAGGATCGAACCCTTGACCTCTAGGTTAAGAGGCAAGGGGTTTTCCAACTGATCCAACCCTTTTTTTTTATTTTTTATTTTTTATTTTATGGGGGAGGTTGAGATGTAGACAACCATACCCCTACCTAAGGTAGAGAGGTTGCTTCCGGTTCTACTTAAAGTAGAAAAGGACCTCCGGCCTTTTGTAGGGAGTGAGGATCGAACCCTTGACCTCTAGGTTAAGAGGCAAGGGGTTTTCAAGGTCATGGGCTACCGTGTGTCGCTTATGCTCACATACCCAAGTGTGAGCCATCTAATAGTTGCCTCATCTTTCTTATAATCATCACTTAACTCTAAACATCCGCGATAATACCTTTTGTTCTTTTCATGAGGATATTTAAGCCCTTTCCTTTTATCATTCTGACTTAGCATATCGAGTGGTGGATACCTATTACATTTCTCAATAGAAAAATCCTTGAACCTAGGGTGTGCACGGGGCATTTGGTAAACAAAATCTTCGTCCCCGTCCGAGAATATAATTAACCCTTCCATAAGTTTTTCATCTAGTTTGGTTAACCTTTTGAAGGGCTTTCCAAACGCAACTTGGGTTAAGTTACTATTGATAAATTCTCCTAGATTCTCCGTAACCATAAACTCAACCAAATAAACAAAGCTTCCTACAAACACATGCAATGTCTTTGCCCTAGCAACAATATTATCTCCTTTGTATTCTAACCCATTTACCATAATTTTATTGTATTCACTACACGAGATTATGTTCATTAGTAAAGATGAGTTAAGGTAAGCATCAAAGCTCCTAAATCAAATCTTACAAGGGAATTGCATATTAAATGAGCTGTCATTCTCAATCCTTGTCCTAGGGTCGACATACCTAAGAGGGTTCATCTCATCTTCCACCCTATCCTCATTGATTACATCACCATCATCTAGGTCCTCATCGGAGTCCGAATAGTAAAAAGGACTAGCCCTATGGTCATTATCATGGTCAGACTCCTCCATATCAGAATTATTGTCAAAGTGATGGTCAGGCGAGAGGTTAGGTGGGTTCTCATTTTCCACTAAAGGGATTCGGACGGGTAGTTGGAAAATCCTACGACGAAAAACACGAATAACAGGAATCAAACGATCAATGCTATTGTTATCCATTGAGATAGTTTACAAATAAAGGAAACAAAGAAATAAGATAGACAAAAGAAACCTATAAAAATAAAAATAAAAATCTTACTAGAAAGGAATCTAGCAAGTAGACCTAATAAAAAGAAATTTCAACCTAGACAATAACTATTCCCCGGGGTGCGGCGTCAAAAACTTGATGTGTGGAATTGCGCCCTCGCAAAAAGGTTTTACCTCTCAAGGGGTCTTGAGAAGCTTGCAATCCCTACCAGGCAGTGTACATGACCGTTGTAGTATAGTATAATAGCAAGTACCGGGGGATTGATCGTTCAACTCAAAGAATAGTGTTCGCTAGGGTTAAAACTCAATTAAACTAGGTCTAGAGATGAGGGATGATTCTTTTTGTATTTTTATATTTTATGGAAAGCAAGTAAAAATCTCGGGTTTTGAAGGAGTGGGGGGAATAAGTTGCTAATCAACTAACCCAAATAACTACAGATGCAATCAAAATAAAATAAACTTAAAGTAAATGTGGGAAAAATAATAACAAGAGAAAATGTGTTTACTTAGATTTCACTACTCCCTAGCTATCTTTTACCGGTTGATTAGTTTGTTACAATTGCATGGATGACGGGTTATATTCCTTAATACCATTGGTAGGGCTGTGTACGATCTTCCCTAACTCTATAAGCTTCTACCTCTTCCTATGTCGAGCCGACTACTAGCTCCTAACATGGCCTCATTAGTAGTTACCTATGCATTAAATATAACCAATATATCGTAGTACACCTCCAATCATGTTTCTTAAGACGTTCAAGCAAGTTACCAATTGGAAGTTTGCCAGTTTTCTTAAGCCTAACATCAAAATCATTCATCCACAACAATTATAAACAAACAACCAACCAATAATCAATATCTAAGTTTCATTACATCTAAGCAAACACAAAGAAGACCTAGCCTAGCATGTTAAAGAGAAGACAAGCATAAGATATAATCAAACAACACATAGACATATTGAATGATTGTTGGAAAACTTATCTTCAAATAAGCATGGATGAAACAAGGGTTTGAAACCATTGCAGTAAAATTCGTCTAGGGTTTTCTCCCTTCAAAGTTGCATAAAATGAATGAAAACTAGAAAAGTATATATATTTTACACTCTGACGGCGTCAAGAGTAAGGTCTGACGCCGTCAAAATAATACTCGTATTGCCTAGATCCACTTCTGACGCCGTCACTTTTTGTATTATCTGGGCCGTCTCTCTTTGTGATAATACGTGACGGCCTTGGCGACCCTAAAGGGTGACGTCGTCACGATTCCTTTGGAAAATTCTCTGGCGCGTCACGTGTATTTGATTTATCCACCTCTTTGTCAAGTCTTGACACCGTCACTAGTAATCCTTGACGCCGTCGGGTACAATTTTCAGCATGATTTTGAGACTTTGTCATTTTCTTCACTTTTTCGCTCCAAAAACGTCCAAAATGCTTCCTTTTGCAAATATCCTTGACGCCGTCAGGTACAATTTTCAGCATGATTTTGAGACTTTGTCGTTTTCTTCACTTTTTCGCTCCAAAAACGTCCAAAATGCTTCCTTTTGCAAATTTCCTATCAAAAGTACCTAAAATGACAAAAGGAACGATTTAGGGCAATATTTGATCAAATAATCTCGACTTTGGGCTTAAATGACCCCACAAAAGCGGTACACTTTTAGTCTCATCACATACCAAATTCAATCCACATGAATTCTCTTCAACCACGTAAGTAGTTTGTATGTTTGCATAAAATCTTTTCTTTTCCTTCTACCCTAAACAACATAGCATGCAATTTTAACATAAATGGAACAAGTAGAGGTAGATATAAAATCTTCAACACAAGTGTAAGTTGTGATCCGAAATTTTATCTAGTCTTGGTAATTAGACACAAATGACTTTTAATCCTAACAAGTGTAGTAGAATATTTTGTGTCAAATTTCTTGTTCATAACACATAGTAAAGACATATAGAATCTATGATATTATCAACCATTGTTTGAATAATGCATTGATAGATATCTTTCCTCTCGGAAAACATTATTCCTTCCATGCCTTCATATAAGTCCTAGCCACATAAGCACATAAGCTCTAAGAGCACTTAAAAGGACCTTGCAAAAGACCGTCTAGACATATAATTTACCCTAAAAGATTGTTCTCCTAAGGTGCATGTCAACCATGAACACCTAAAACTATCCATAAGCAATTTGGATTTTTGAAAAATGTCATGCCAAAACTTAATCTTGTTTAGTTTGTGACCTATGTGTTCGCTTATTCAAGTCACCAATGACTTGTTTTATAGGATGATCCATCGCTTCTCTCACTTTCTTAGGATTTCCTTTATCCGAAACATTAACTTGTAATGATGGCAGCCTATATTGATCTTGAACTACTTGTTCATTGATCACATCATCTTCTACCAAAGGAGATGATTTAGGCTTGGGCAAACTCTCATCAAAGGTCACATTGAGGGATTCCTCAATCCTTATGTTTCCTTATTATGCACTATGTATGCTTTACTAGTTTGAGAGTATTCTAAGAACACATCATCATACTACTTTAGGTCAAACTTGGTGAGATATTCTTTGGTGTTAAGTATGAATACTTTACAACCAAATACCCTAAAGTATTCTAGGGAAGGCTTCCTATTTCTAAGTATCTCATAGGGTGTTTTATTAATGACCTTTATAATGTAAACTCTATTAAAGATATAACACGCGATATCTAGGGCGTGACACCAAAACTTTTGTGGAATGGATTGCTCGTCAAGCATTGCATGACTCATCTTACGTAACTTACGTGTGTTCTTTCAACAATCTCAAGAGATTGAGATGTGAACAGGCCCGATAAGTTATAAGATATTCCATGTTGTTCACAAAAGCTTCCAAATTGCAATTTATCAAATTCACTAATATGATTTTTTTTATTGAAACAATAGAACAATCAAGTAGGTTTTCAAGTTTTTTCCTCAATTTATCAAATTTTCGTAAGGCTCCATCCTTATACTCTAAAAATAATACCCAAGTGTAATTTTAGTAGTCATCCACAATCATCAAAGTGTAGAAGTTTCCTCCATAGCTTTGGATTGGAGATGGACCAAAAAAATCTAAGTGTAACAACTCTAAAACCATATTAGTTGACACTTCATTCCTATTCCTATTGTTTGCATGTCCTTGACTCCCTAGACTACAAGTATCATAATAATGTCTTTCAAAGCTCAACTTTGGTAAATTCCTTACTAGCTCGTTGGAAGCTAGATTTTGGACTAACCTCATATTGGCATGACTTAACCTCCTATGCTAAAGCGTTGAGTTATCCACCACAGATGTAAGACATATGTGTTGTTTGGAGTTATCTCCCAACTTGCAAGTATACAAGTTATTTCTCCTATGGTCTCTAGCTAACACTTTATTATTTTTACTAATAGTACAATCTACTTTAGTAAATTTAACCTCACAATCATCATCACTTAATTGACTAACACTAATCAGGCTAGAATTTAGACCGCTAACATGCTCAACATTGGTAATTTCTATGGAGTCATGAAGGACATTACCTCGACTGATGATTTTGCCACTAAGTTTGCTTTCAAATATGACTTGATTGCCGTCATACACCTTGTATGAAGTGAACAATCTCCTATTCCTGGTCATCTGTTTAGTGCAACCGCTATCCACTATCCCCTAGTCCGGTTGTAGATCACATTTGAGGCAAACCTACAACCAAAGATGCAATTAAAACTTTTGGTACCCAATGCTTCTTCCATTTTGGTTAGCATTTAAAGTGCGTAAGTTAAACATTCTTGGGTCTTGAAGCAAGACACACAATTTCTCAATATTGTATATAGAAAAAGTTTACCAAGGGTTGTATTGAAAATCGTTTTGGTTTTGATATCTTGGTCTATAGTTTTGATGTGTTTGGGGGTCTAAAAACCCTTTGGTTTGGGTAGGAGTTGTCTCTCTTTTGATATGAGTTATATTGATAGTGTGATGATCTTTGATTATTATAAAAGATTCTTCTTGAAAATGATTGATTACATTGAAAAGAAGGTCTTCGATTGTATAATTTGAAGGTCTCACATTAGGTGTGGGTAGGAGAGGTTTATGGTCGACTCGAGCTTATGTGTATCCAAGATTAATACAAGAACCCGAGTTGTAAAATTGTTTCAGGGATCACTTCTTGTAATGGGTGCTTGATTACCTCAAGTATTTACAAAAGGAGTTTGAGGAACAATTGCTTTAACAAAATTATTTGACGAATCTCCAATTTTCCTCAGACTCTTGGCACGCTGGTGGTGTGCTGGCGCTTCACCAGTGCGTTTGGTTTGGAAAAATTCAAAGTTTCATTTTTGTTAGCTTTTACAAACACTATTGGTTTGTTTAGACTCTCGGAAGTGGTTTTCTCATGTTTTGAAAATCCAAGACCTTCCTTATTTGGGGCACTTTTTGATGACTTAACATATCATCCAAAACATTGCTATTTTTCTTAAATTTTGAAAAGCTTAATAACTCCTTTAGAAGTTTAGATACTTTGTCATTTAAAGAGTCAACTTCAAGTGTGAGTATCTCACGTCCTTTAGACGGTTCAACCACCTCTTTGCGATGAGTAAGAATCTTTGCTTCTCGTTGAAGTTTATAAATTTTCTCATTAAGTTTAGCATGCTCTTATTCAAGAGAGCATTTTTCCTTAATAAGTTTTTCAAAGGTTTTCGTAAAATTCTCATTAAATTTTGTCAGTTCCTCATTATCCTTTTGCAATTTATGAATATCTAAATTATTATTAGAAATACGAGAGTTAGGTGATACCTCATTTGTTCCGATTGCCATAAGACACGTTGCTTCTCTATCGTGTTGATCACCATCTTCACTATCACTCCAAGCTCCTCTAACGAATGCTTTGTTCTCTCTAGGGTTTGGACAACCACTTATGAAGTGACTCTTGTCACCACAATTAAAGCATCCATGTCCACACCTTGAGCTTTCACCAACCTTGTTGTCAAAACCCTGACCTCTTCCAACCTTATTTTTACTATCATTACCACGGTTACCAAACCGATTACCACGCCTAGAGTTACCGCCTCTTCTACAGAACTTTCTAAAGTTCTTAGCCATTAAGTTGAACTCTTCGTCATCTTCATCGTCTTCATCACCTCTTCCTTTTTTACTATCACTATCATCAATAGTTTGATCCTTAGTGATTTTAACTTTTAGAGCTAGACTTAACCTTTTTTTTCTTGGCTTTAGAAACGAGCTTGTCGTTCTCTAGGATCATTTAATACACTTTTAGGTTTCCAATTAGGTCATCAAGAGGAAGTTCTGCCAAGTTCTTGGCTTCTTCAATAGCCATCACCTTTGGTTGTCACTTCGCCGGAAGAGCTCGAAGAAACTTTATTATGTGATTATTATTGCCATAGCTTGGATCTAGAGATGTTAAGCTTGTAACAATAGTATTGAACCGTGTTTAACCACTATCAACGGTTTCTTCGTCTGAGATCGAAAACTTTTGTTGAATGAGTAAGTCGATCTTGCAATCTTTGACTTGTGAGTTTCCTTGATGAGTAACAATAAGTGTATGCCAAATCTCCTTTGCGGTTTTGCAAGTATAAACTCTCTCGAACTCCTTTCGAGGTAAGGCATTCTAGATCATCATCTTGGCTTCATTATTTTTTCCAAGCTTCTTCTTCTTCTCTTAAACATATAAATCCAAGTATGACTTTCCAACCGTCAACTTTGTTTCAGGGTCTTGCACCATGAAAACAAAGTTGCCATTTTGAATTATCTCCCGCAAGTCAATATCTTTAGACCTAACATAAGTCTCAAATCGGGCATTCCAAGAACAAAAGCCATCGGTCTCTAGCAAAGGGGTCTTCTCAAAATAGTTCTCTTGAGCCATGGATCTATACTCAACTTTTTCAAAAATTTCGGTAGGATTTTCAAATTTTTGAAAAAGAAGTTTTTGCTTTAAAATGACTTCTCGGGAAGGTTTTAACACACAAAAACTTGAGTATCCCACTCTGATACCAATTGTAGAACCATAGAGGGGGTGAATACGGTTTTTTCGGTTTCTTCGACATTAATTAACTTCAACCCTCAAAGATCAACAAGTGGTTATACAATAACAAATACAACCACGAGCACAACCAAAATATATAAAGAAAGTAAAGACACCACGATATTTACTGGTTTATGATGGGGGGTTTATACCATTTGTACGTCCAATTGTGAATCCACAACACCGTACTATTCACTAAGTATAATCCTTTCAGTGGACTACAAAATGTTATAACTTCACTCCACCGATATGCACAAAGATCGGTGCTCACAAAGAAGATCTACTTCCAACGGGTTTCCACCCTCATAAACAACCCAAAAGATCTCTCGATTCGACTTCCTATAAAGACTTCCCACCGGAAGTATCAACAACTAGATCTCCGACGATCTAGGCTTGGTCACCAAGACACAAGACTTCCCTTACAACCAAATCGAATGAATAAATGTTTGATTTTTTAATCAAGTCCTAACCTAACCTAGAGACTCGATTCAAGTAGAAAGAGTATAGAGAAGAAGACCCTCGACACAATCACAAGAGTGGTTTAGGTTCTTGTGATTCTTCCCTTGCAGAGAATATGTTCTTTCCAAGATGATAAGAGAGAAAGATTAAGAACACACGATAGAATTAGAGGGAAGAGAGAAAGAATGAATGGCAAGGGGTGAGGAATACAAGAGACAAGGTGGGGTTTTTATAGGCCAAAGTCCAAAACATGAATTTTTTTTATGAGGCTGGCAAGCTGGTTGGCGTGTTGGAGCGCCAACAGCGTGTCAAAAACCTTTAAAGGTATTTCATGGGACTTTGGTCTTTTAACTACCTGACCTTGCTAAACCCCTAATTGTACTTCACGCTTTTGACCTTTCTATTATTCATCCTCAAGGTCAGTAAACTCAAATAGCCATTTTATAAAAATCATTTTGTGAAGTGTTTAAAAGAATGTGTTGGGTATACCCAATTTTCAAAGAGAGAAAGAGAAAGGGATAATTGGATAGGGGTATATTGGGTATTACTCACATGACATATATAAGAGAGAAAGGAGATGACATAAAATATTCCTTTCTTGGAAAGGAAGTGTGGATGTTGTGACAGAGAGAGAAAGGGAAGAATTTGAATTTGAAATTCAAATTATGAGAGAGAGAGAGAGAGAGAGAGAGAGAGAGAGAGAGAGAGAGAGAGAGAGAGAGAGAGAGAAGACTTAAAGATGGTTAGGTTAGATGAGTTGGCATGGTTTGGAGAAAAAAAATGCCAATGGAATATGTTTTACTTGGAGAGAAAAGGTTGATGTTTGAAACTCAAATGTAGTATAAGGTTGTGTTGTGGAATTGAGTTGGCATAGATGTGATGGGGTTCATTAGGAGAGATTCAAATTTGAATTTAAAATGTGAGAGGAGAGAAGAGATAAGATAGGTTGTATGTGAGGGAGGTGAGTTGTATAGATGTGAAGGTGATGTGATGGGGAGCCTAGGGCTTGGATTCAAATTTGCATTGTGAAGTGTGTGAGTTGACAAGTATGTGAAGGAATGAATGTAAGTGAGTATGAGAAGATGAGTTGTAAGGATGAGATGGTGATGTGATGCGGAGCTTTTGGTTTAAAATTCAAATTTTAAATGTAGGATAGGGTAGTGTATGGGGGAGAAGGTTTGTAAGAGAGTGTGTGTGTGAAATTTGAATTCAAAATGAATGTATGTGAGAGTAGGGAAATGAAGAGAGAATGAATAAGAGAATGTGATGATGTGTTTGAATTTTGTTGGTTAAGAGGGAATGTAGTGAAAAAGAGGTTGATGTGGAGAATGTGGGAATGTTGGGGGACAAGAAGTACATTCAAGTACAAAGAATGTAAGAGAATATGAAGAGAATGTTGAGGATAAGGTTTGGAGGATTTTTGAAATGGTTTGTATGTTTATTTAGTGTAGGTGTTAATCAAAGGATTGATTAAGGCTTTAATCACATTGTTATTAAGAAAGAAAATATTTGACAATGATGATTATGGGTTGTATTTTGGATATGAAAATCAAAGGATACCCATAAGTTCAAATAACTCAACGTCAAGTATTTACAATATCACAATTCATGATTTTCCACAACTTGACATAATCAATAATCATCTTGATTCAAAAAAGCTAAGTGCTTTGCATCATAGTAAAGCATATCCCATAACGGGAAAGGATGCGTTTACGCAAAGGGACCTTTGACTTTGTTTGACCAATAAGGGAGTAAACCCGTTACGTGATTAGAGAAGACATAAGCACGGATTATGGTCCTATGAATATTTTCACTTGATGTCACGTGAAAGATATGAGTTTCCTAGGTTTAGAAAAGCCTTGGCTAGAGGCATTTAGTAAAATACTTGAGTTGACATTTTGCCAAAAATGGGAGGTTGCGATTTTTAATCCCTCTAAATTTAAAACCCGTTTCGAGAGTTCCTAATGAAGCACTTATCATATTCATACCTGTAGTAAAGATGGTTAAGGGGAAATCCAAGTTTCAAAAACCGTAATGACCAAAACAGAAGCCTTGCGTGCTGCCCGGGTGCCAGAGTGCCAGCAGCGCGCCAGACCTAGTTCTTGGGTATTTTTGGTTTTTGGCTAACGTTTGTGATTTTATATGTTGTGAAGGTTTATTTGTTATCATTAAAACATAAGGAGACCTAATCAATGTTGTCCAACAGAAATCATTAAATATGTTAAATGAAGTATGTGTATCAAAGTAATAGTAGTTGCCATAAACCAATTGTTCTAGACTTGGTTAGAATATATATGAACAGTATGTGGTAAGTATAGTAGAACAAGCCGAAACTTATGTGCCAAAGTGATTAACCAAATGAATGATATTAGTAGTAAAAGCTAGCTAACATTATGTGTTAAAGAGCACTATCTTAGGTTAGCCGACTATTGATATTAAGTGTATATATGTATGTTGTGTGTTTGGGTGGTCAAGTTACGCTCATGGAATGCTTACATGTTCATAAGGTGAGTAGCGGACTAATTTAACATGTTTTATGCGATATGATTAGCACGATATGTTTAACATATGTATGAATGCTCCTAGTTGCATTTAGTTATGGTAAAGTGTTTATAAGGAATTACACCAAATGCTCATGTTACCCAATGTTGATGTTACCTAAATGCATATGTTATCAAATGCTCATGTTATCTCAATGCTACCTAAATGCATGTGTTACCCAACACTCATGTTACCTAATGATCATATTACCCCAAATGCTTAGTGGACATTGGTTTCTGAAAGCGGACACCATAAAGATAGTTTAGAAACGCGGACACAAATGCAGTAAATGTGCCGAAAGTGGGAACGCGTGATTTTATTTTTTTATTAATTTAGTAGCCCTGTTTACTCACTAAGCTTTATGCTTACAATGTTCACATTTTTTTTTTAATTATTTTGAAGCCTGCTAAATATATTGTTTTATGAAGTTTGAGTATCTTTTCCCATCGTCAGAAGGTTAACACTGACCTTTCATGGGTTGTGCAGTTGCACAATTAATAATTTTCCTAGTGTATTTGATGTATAAAACACCATTTGAATAAGGGAAATTCCTGAAATAGACCAGTTGTGTAACACCCCCAATTTCGTGAATGCAGCGGAATTCAAACTAGGTGTTACTTCATGGCACAACAGTTATAACGATAGAAAATGAACTCTAATCAAGTCATTTTAAAAGATTTGTCATTCGACTTATATAAATATCAGAGTTTACAAAATGAGGTCACAGTAGTTTCATGGTTTACAAATTTGCACCTCGCTTGCCACTATCCACACGGAGAGTTTGTAGCCCCATTTCTTAACTGTTTTATAAAACATTGGGGGAGATACATGCTATGTTTTTGCAAATATAAGTATTATAAAAATGTATGCAGAATTGCATGTGTTTATTATTGACTAAGTACCTATATTGTCAACTAAGTCTCTGTTTATCATGAACCATTAATTACTTACGTGTAGGCGCGAATATTGTGAATAGGCCTATTGGATTGACCAATCCCGTTTGTGTTAGCCGGGTATGTAACCTAACGCACTATATTCGAAGATGTGATGTATTTGGCAAGATACTTGTAGGGCAAATTGTTATCAATTATATCCTGTTTGTGTTAGCCGGTTAGGTAACCAGACGTACTATAATTAATGTTGTGTTAAGGCGTTGGTGACATGAGCTTAATGCAATAATAAACTGATTTTGACTTTGTATGTTGTACAATAGTTGTTTAAAATATGAACTCTTGTGTGTTGTTGTTATTTAAATAAACTCTATGAACTCACCAACCTTTGTGTTGACACTTTAAGCATGTTTGTCTCAGGTCCATAATGAACGAGGCTAGCACGGAGGAGCACGGATACTCAAGAATGCTATAAATTTTATTATCATTCGAAAACTCATTTAATGTAATTTGTAAACCTTGAAACTACTTGGACCTCATTTTGTAAAATCTGATATTTATATAATTCGAATGATAAATCTTTTAAAATGACTCAATTAGAGTTTGTTTTCTATTGTGCCATGAGGTAACACCCAGTTTGAATTCCGATGTGTTCACGAAATTTGGGGTGTTACACTTTGCACCTGGACACATCACTTCCGAGACGCTTTTTTATGGTGATCCAAAACTAGACAGTGGGCAACTGCCACGTTGGGCAACTCATCCCCCTAAGTGAAAAGTGTGACTTTACTGATTACGAGGTGCTGAGTCTTAGGGCAACTGGTGTACTTTTGGGGCAACTGCTCTGAGTTGACAAATTTTAGTAGTTGGGTAGTGCAAGTTACCAAGGCAACCGGTCTAAAAAAAGCAGGCCCAAAAAAGTGTCTCGGAAGTGATGTGTCCATGTGCAACTAGTCTATTTCGGGAGTTTTCCCTTTAAATAATTACCAATCATATTTCGACAAATGGGAAATACATCAATAAAACTACCGCATCATTACTTAGTAGGAGTAAATGACCATTTTACTCTTATTATAACTAGGCAGAATTGCCCGTGCGATGCACACGGGCTTAATAAAAGTTGTTAAAGTGTAATTTTTTGTATTTTTTTGCGTCATTTTATATTTAAGTTGTGATGGTATCATAAATTTTGTTACCTTTATACGTATTTAAAATACTTTATTGAGTTGCATATGGTTTGTATATAAGTTTTTATTGCGTAATATTCGGGACGTATGCTGTATAGAAATTGTGAGAGTGTAGTAGTTGGCTTTTATTTTCGGTATTTTATATTTAAGTTGTCATGGTATCTCACATTTTCTAAGCTTTATATATATTTTTTAAAATGGATGTATCCGGGATAGCCCGTGCGATGCACACGGGCTTTGTAGAAGCTGTCAAAGTGTAGTTTTTTGGGTTTATGTTTGTCGGTTTAGATTTTAGTTGTCATGGTATCACAAATGTGTTAACCTTTAAACGTTTTTAATAGACTTTTCTTTGTTGCTTTATGGTTGTATATTAGTTTTTATATCTTAATATTTGGTACGTATGTTGTATAAAAGTTGTCATATTATTACTCATTTTCTAAGGTTTATAAGAATAAAGTACTTTATTTAGTTGTATATGAGTTGCACATGGGATGTATATAAGTTTTTATATCGTAATATTCGGAACTTATTTTCGTCATTATATATCTAAGTTGTGATGGTATCACATTTCTAAGCATGACATACATTTAAAATAGTTTATTGACATTAAAAGAGTATATGTGAAGAGATTTTTTTTCAAGATATTATATTGAAAAAAGTCTCTTTACATGTAAATTTTTAATATGTATAAGTTACATAAATTATTTTAAATATGAAGCGATGACATTAATGTTGAAGACCTTTTATATTCATCCCCGTGCAATGTAAACAGGTTTGGACTGCCCTATGACCCATGCGATGCACACAGGTTGGATCTAATTGTTGTTTTCGTAATGTTCGGGACTAATTTTCGGTTCATGTTTGAAACTCTCATTTTTTTTTGTGAAAGACGGAATTCGTTGTTCAAACAAATTACATTATAAAAAGCGAACTATAAAACAAATTTCTTTTTTAACAAAACTATAAAAACATAAAACATTAAAGTAATTAGTATATTAAAGATTATAAATTATAATTCGTATAATAAATTATAATTCGTATAGTAAAATATTTCATGTTTAATTTGTAACGTACTATTAATATGAATGCTAAGTATTCATCTATATTGACACCGGTGGCCGTGGCGTTGTTCTTGTTGTTGTTGTCTTTGTCGTTGTTGTTCACTGCATTTTGCATGTTTTGTTCTTAATGCAATTTTCGTGACTTCTCGATCTCTTTCTTTAATGTGAAGAGGTTTTTTGCAAAATGTTATATTTAAATGAGGCTTTTCATATGTAATTTTTAATATAAGTAAGTTACATAAATTATTTTTTAATTAATGCATTATTACAACATTTTTTCATAAACTATAATATCGAATTTGAAGCATTCATTAGTAACTCATTCTAAGTATTTACAGTATGACGACATGAATCACATGATCTCAAACTCAAATGAATAATGCTTACCTCGTGATAGGTGTAGGATAACATTTCAAATACAATTTTCTTCTCTTTTACATACTTCTTCGGTTTAGAAGATTCTCATTGTTATGATAATAGTGTGAAAATATTTTTATTATATACTACCATTTTCAATATGTAACATCGACATAATTACACAGTCATATCAAATATCAAAGTCACGCAATATTTCAAGACGTTTAATTAAGAAAGTGACATTAACACAAGGCAAGACAAAAAACTACATTAAGAGCAAAAATATTAAAATGCACAAACAAAGTGTAGTAATAATTATTGACTAAAAATTGAATGCTCGTCACATTATTTTCAATAAACTTACTTGCTAACGAATCAATAGTATTAGCCCATTTATCGGTATTACATGAAGTAAAATATTGCATGCTTAATTTGTAACGTACTATTAATATGAATGCTAAGTATTCACCCCACCGGTGGCTGTGGCTTTGTTCTTGTTGTTGTTGTTGTCTTTGTCGTTGTTTTTCCTTGGCCTTTTGCATTTTTTGTTCTTGATACAATTTTTGTGACTTCTCGATCTCTTTCTTTAATGCTTCTTGACTCGCTACAAAAAAATTAGATATAGTTGATCGTTAGTAACTTAAATACAGTTAATCAATATATCGCATTTTCGATCAAAGAAAAATGTTCGTGCATGTTCCACTTAGTTGATAAGAAAACGATGTGTAGGATCTCTTAAACCATTAGAGAAGATGATGTTACTACCAAAGCTCCTAAGCACCATCTTTATGTCCTACATTGTTACACACACAAAATACACGTGAAATTTTCATAAAATAATATAAATCAATATGCTAAATAAGTAAGATGATATGATGCTTACTTTAACATCATAATAAGTTGTAGCCCAAATGTGCACGCGGTATGGAGGAAGTTGTGGTTTGTTGTGTGTGATTTTTGACACATTATATAGTTGATAAAATATTTGTAACTCATGGACGGGAAGATAAAAAGACTAACCATTAATTGGTGTGTTAAATTTATGCATTTATGGCATTTTTGGTTTGTATTATTTGAGGTTTAGAGATGGCTTGAAACATGTTGTACCGTACAAACTTTTGTGCACGATTTCTATGTACTTACCCTTATGCATGACTATTAAATCAATGTACTAACATATGAAGCCTCCACATTTCACTTTTAATTCATGAAACATTTATTGGTTTAGAGATGGCTTGAAACATGTTGTACCGTACAAACTTTTGTGCACGATTTATATGTACTTCCCCTTATGCATGACTATTAAATCAATGTACTAACACATGAAGCCTCCACATTTCACAATCAATTCAAGAAACATTTATGGAGAGCACTTTGCATTTATAAGACAACTTAAGCTTTTAGTATATAAGATTCATCGAGGGAGGTAATATGCCAAACATTTGTTCTCGGAGGGATGATATCTCTCAATAGTATCGGTAAAAGATGATTAATGCCAAATTTGAGTAACTAGGGGATGATTTTTGCAGTTCACACTATTGATTAATATTTCGTATAAATTTTTGTTTGACGAATGATTTGACTTTGTTTAATTGGCATGATGTTGAAGTTGATATTGTCTAAATTTAACTATTGATGCAATACTTTAGACATTATGCATGTTTAATAGCACGTAATGCCCCTTAAAGAATTGTTTTTTCGGATATCCTTATTTAATCTTTAAAGATGAATTATATGTGTCATTGCTATATTTATAATCTCTTGTATTTATTTTCATCTCACAAGAACCCCTGGGGCAGTGCTTTGATTTTGATATTTATATTCATGTTAATAATTATTTTTCACATTTAATTTTAAAATTCGTGTAAAGCGTTAAACTTATAAAAAGGAATAACACGAGTCATTATTTAAAGTGAATAGTAAAAGAAATTCTTTTCCAGACATCCTTACTTAATCTCATAAATAAAAATAACAGGAGTCTTGCATATGTATAATATCATGTATTTTTTACATATTATAGTAACTTGTACTTTCTTTTTGAAATATATAAATAATATTTATAATAACAATGCTATTTTTTAAAAAAAGAAAATATAAAATCTATCGTGTATAATGTTTAAGGGATTATTTATTATATCTTTAAAGTTATTAAAAGATGTAAATGGATAAATTTACTTAATTTTATATCATTTATTTAAAATTTAACAAATAAAACTTTTATTAATTACACCATCTTTTTTAAGTTTAGCTTTTACATAATCAATATATGTTTATTTTTATATATTTTTTTGCTAGATGAAATTTAAATTGATTTGATTGTTTCAATTTTGATTTTTTATTATTCGATGATAATTCAATTTTACCATGTAACAAAATGATGCACTTCCATTTATCCAATTTTAATTGCTTAAACATCCATTTTCAGCTTTTTGTAAATCTTTTATTACAAAAGAGATGGTATTAGTAATTATGGCAAATTGTTGTTTATACTCTTTGCCCTTAATTTTATTAAGCGACATTATACTATATATTTAAAAGGCAGAAATTTGCTACATGACAACTAAGTGGCCGAACACTGTAGCTACAGTGGTTCAAACAGTAACCGACCAAAATAGTCTCTAAGGTATAACTGCCTTTGCAAGTTAGGTCCTTTAGGGACTAAAAATGCAACATGCGCATAATTTTAGGGACTTTTTCCGTAAAACTAATAATATTTCTAGAATTAGTTTTCAAAAAATATTCCTTTGGTTTATTGATCTTTTTCAAATTTAGTCCTTAACGACTAACTTTCAAAAAAAAATTAGCAATACATTCTCGCAGTAACGCGCAAGCTTTTCCACTAGTTTTTATTTATTTTATTAACGCTAGCAATGTGATATGGATAAAGAATTACCAGTAATTACAATTTGGCACACCCATAGACGGGGTCAAAACTAACACACATGATTGAATTTTCCTACTTCTTTGTGATGTGACTGATGTCCACAAGTGTAAAAGAAATTCTATATCATCACCTTATGTGTCCTTCTCGGTGTTTGATATCAAAGCATAATCATGTCACGTAAATACCATGTGGACAAAGTAGTTTGAATGATAGCATCAGAATTTAATTTCTGCGTAGGGAATTTATATATATATATGACCCTTCAAGTGTTAGTAGCCTAATAATCGAATGTTGACCATATATTGCCCTATTGGTCATTGGCGAAGAAGTGGTTTAATTCTACTGATTAGTTAAATGGAAAGTTAAATTCATATTTAGATATTAGAGTCATACCGATTTTTGTGTGCTACAGATACGTATGGATTAGGACTTGTTTACTGTGATTATTATGTTTTATCTAGGTTTACAAGATGCTAAGGAACAAAATCGAGACCACATATGATGTGCATGTATGCACGTATATACGTTTGACCATTTGCAAAAAGAATTAAATTCCTTGACTTCAACCGTTTAAAATCATATGTTACGTTTTGTTTGACCAGAAGAAAGAATAATATATTCTAAACGAAAATAAAATAATTGGTGCTTTCGCCTTTCTGCGCCACTTTGAGTGCACTAGTAGCAAATATATATTTTTTATTTATTTCTTTCTATAGGTGATAAATAGACAAGAATCTTTGGCCCAAACATCAATGGTTTTTGCAATTATTGTGAGATATAAGATTTATGAAAAATGATCTAAAGGTTTAACTTGTATTCTTACATCGATTTTTTTAACTTGTTCACTATGGGCAAGAAGATATCTTGGCGTTGGTGTCATACTTTGAATGGCTAATAAATGGTTGTAGGAATGATGTTTGAGGATTATGAGGACTAATCACCGACTGCTGGTCATTCAGAAAGTGACAACCAAACTGTGAGACATTTTTTTAACATGTGACTATGAAGCACAAGTTGGAAAAACCTGGTTACATTAAATCTAGTGATTAGATTAGAAGTGCAGCGAAAGTCAGCTAAAAACATGATATAATAGAAAACATGTCAAGACTAGAATAATTAGGCTTATACTCCCTCCGTCCCAAAATAATTGTCTACATGTGTTACATATTTTTTAAAAAAGATCTCTCAACGTTGCTATCATTCTCTGAATGGCTAATAAATGGTTGTAGGCTTGATGTTGGAGGATTATGAGGACTAATAAGTGATTGCTGGTCAATTAGAAAGTGACAACCAGACTGTGAGACTATTTTTAACATGTGCCTCTGAAGCACAAGTTGGTAAAACCCTGCTTACATTAAATCTAGTGATTAGATTTACAAGTGCAGCAAAAGTCAATTAAAAACATGATATAACAGAAACATGTCAAGACTAGAATGATTAGGCTTATACTCCTTCCGGTTCAAAATAATTGTCCACCGACAAAAACACACAGTTTAATAAAAACACAATTATTACTGTTTTCTCTTACTTTTAGCAGAATAACAGTTTTACCCTTAAGTAATTAAGTAATCTTTAATTTAAAGTTTGTAATATTTATTTCAATCAAGAGTATTATGGTAAACTCGATCAAACTTTCTTAACTATTTTTAGTAGTGATCAATTAAATTGGGACATTTAAAAAAAGAAAAGTGGATTATTAATTTGAGACGAAGAGAGTAATAAAGTTTGTGTTATGTAAGTCGTTGGTGGCTTTTAAAGCTGCCTAAAATGCCGTCACTTAACAACCGATAGACTGCTCGAGTTTTGCTTTCATTTCTTTTTCAACCTGATGTGAAACAAGAAGGATAATTGAGAGGATAGTTTTATTCAAGGGATATACACCTCTTGCAAGTTTCAGTAAACTTCATTAAACATAAACTAGCTAGGGGCATTTGTTTAAGCTTATTTGGGGTACTAGCTAGCTTATTCAAATCAGCTTATATTTCATAAGCCTAACTCTTTCGCTTCTTTTATGCTTATAGGCTTATTTCCCATAATGAAGTCATAATATGATGACAAGTCAAAAAGAAAATCGAAAAAATGAGCTTAACAATTAGCTTTAAACAAACACCTCACTACGTTCTAACCTACCAAACTTTCATAAAACATAACCCATTCAAATGACTTAAAGTTATGGTTAATAAATAATAACCGAATTGTGGACGCCTCTAAAGTCTAAACCAAGTGCGGGAATAGAAAAATGACCTCCAATCAGTTTGGGCCCACATGTTACCTTTTAGAAGCCTGTAATGAGTAGCCCATGTTTAAAATCAATTGAGCCCCAACTCAATCATAAATAATTGCTCAGTAGTCTGTATCTTCAAAATGATTGAGACGATTAGACCAAATGTGTAATTATAAGTTTAAGAAAAGATTATGTCCTAGTAACAACAATAAAGGTAGATATAATGAAAAAGTAAATAACTAATACATGCATAACAATTTAAATGATTTAAGCGCATAATTAGACATGATTTTAATTATGGCATTCTCTTCACAGTTTACACACTCAAAAATTAAAAGATTAGAGTAAATTACATAAATTGTTCTTGTGGTTTGCCGGATTTTGCGGATCTTGTCCCAGTGCTTTTTTAAGTGGGTCATGTCCTTGTGGTTTTTTATTTTTACGGATGTTGTCTAATTTTCGACCCAAGTCCAAAGGACCGTTAAAAAGGTCCTAACTAAAAATTGATTGACTAACGTGAGGGCTAACATTGTAATTTAGGTTTTCTCTCTCAAAATGCAAACCACAAATACGATTTATGTAGTTTATTCTTTTAAACAAAATGAATTTTTTTTTTCATTTCTCATTTTATTATACTTAAATTGGGGCTTACGCACTCACCGAATTTTTTTACTATGTTTTTGTGTATTTTTTACGTCTTTATACGTTTTCGTTCGTTTTTGCACGTTTTTATAAGTTTTCATCCGTTTTTATACATTTTTGTACGCTTTTATACGATTTTTGTACGTTTTTATATGTTTCGTTCATTTTTATACACGTTTTCATCCATTTTTATACGTTTTTGTTAGTTTTTCGTTTTCATCCGTTTTTATACGTTTTGGTACATTTTAATAAGGTTTTTGTACCTTTTAATATGATTTTTTTTTTTTTCGTTTTTGGATACATTTTCATCTGTTATTATATGTTTTGTACCTTTTTATAAGATTTGGTTATGCTTTTATACGTTTTCATATGTTTTCGTCTGTGTTTGTACGTTTTCATCCGCTTTTATACTTTTCATCCATTTTCTATGTATAATACGTTTTTATTCAAAAAATTAAAAAAACGGATAAACATGTATAATAACGTCCAAAAACGAAAAAAAAAGAAAAAAAAAACGTATGAGAACGTACAAAAACCATATAAAACAGACGAAAACGTATAAAAATGTACAAAACCGTATAACAAGGGATGAAAACGTACATAAACGGATGAAAACGTATAAAACGGATATAAAGAATAATAACGTCCAAAAACGAAAAAAATCATATGAAAACGGATGGAAACGTACAAAAATCGTATAAAAACGTACAAAAACGAATGAAAATGAATAAAAACGTATAGAAACGGATGCAAACGTATCAAAACAGACGAAACGTACAAAAATCGTATAAAACCATAAAAAAACATATAAAAACATACAAAAACTTATAAAACCGTACAAAAACGGATGAAACGTATAAAGACATAAAAAAAAAAAAAAATACAAAAACGTATTAAAAAAATACCAGTTAGTACATAAGCCCAAAATGTAAGTATAATAAAATGACATTTTTTTTTTTTTTTTTAAAGAATAAATTACATAAATCGTCCTTGTGGTTTTGTATTTTGAGAGGGAAAACCCAAATTACAAAGTTAGCCCTCACGTTAGTCTATCAATATTAAGTTAAAGTTAGGACCTTTTTAACGGTCATTTGGACTTGGGTCAAATATTGGACACGATCCGTAAAAATAAAAAACTAAAAGGACATGACCCGATAAAAAAAAGCACATGGACAAACGGCAACCACAAGGACAATTTATGTAATTAACTCAAAAGATTATGAACAATTACAATTCACACAGCCACAATAATTTCACTTTCATCCTTCCGCTGACATGAACCCGCAACCTCTTAGTCAGGGACATAACTATCTTACATGTACAACCAGATGAAAGATTTGTTGGTAAGTATGCAGGCTTTATTGTTAACAAAGAAACACGTACCATTTAAACTTACAAAATTTACAAACTAATCTTCTCGACTTTGGTCATCCATCGACATTGGTCATCCAGTGTTTACATGGTGAACAACAATATTGACACTTCACATAATAATATGTACATTATTAATCTCAAATAGGAGCATCTTGTACATTGCAAATACCATACAAGATACAATCTCACAAACATTAATACATCAAACAATGGGAAATTTTGTTAAATTACAAGATAAACATAATTAATATATAAAAGTAGTTTAAGTCTTATAGGGTCTTAGTACTCCAATCTTTATGGATCATGCACTAATAAGATAGTTAAGAGGCTCTAAGAAAATGAGCTCTTCACAGGAGACCTTCCCATAGCTTTCATCAAGTTAGCTACTTCAAGAACCCTAGCGATTTTGCCTCCCTGCCGATGCTCTCCTTTCTTCGGCTTTTTGATGTGCTTTTGCTATCTCATTTTCCATCTTTTCCACTGCTCGTACTCACTTCTCTTCTAGCTTTCTATGCATAAACAAAAGAGTGAAACAAAAGAAAGTTTGATCATGACGTACAACTTTAGCCGAATATAGCATGTGGAACTTGACCTATCATCTATAGCTAGTAGATTGATGTGGGTTAGAAGAGGTCGATTAGAGATGTGCTTTACTTTTAATGTGACAGACGAGTATATAAAAGATTAACTTAGAAGAATATAAGGTGTAGCGGAAATTACCCAATAGTTAACAAATCTACTAAATAGTTTTATGCAAATAAATTACTGTGTGTTTGGGGTCAATCTTATCATACCCGTTTTATCGAGACAAACTTTACCCATTTTGACCTATCACCCAACCTGCCTATCTTGGCTTCTTTGTGGCTCTATGAGTGACAAATTATGGATTTTCGAGAGATAATACTCTATCATATTTTTTTTTCCAAGGATATGCTTAAAACTTATTTGCACCGCAAATTTATTTTCAAGGGAATGAATGTGCATATCATGCTCTTTATAGAATTTAAAAAACAGCATGTGAATCTTTTAAACATGCTATATTCATAATTTAGGACAATATTTTCATGGAACATTCATATAATTTTGTCTTTAAAATATATAATAATTTATAGATTTGAATAATATTACAAAAACTATTAAAAATTATAGTACGATTTTAAAATCCTGATCCGATTTTACAATTTTGATCTCGTAAAAACGAAAACGATCAAGAGTATGATCTCAAACTTGAAAATTTTTCTTTCTCCACCTCTTGCAACTTTCATTAAACTTCATAAAACATAAACTAGGGGTGTTTGTTTAAGCTTATTTGGGGTACTAGCCTATTTAAATCAGTTTATATTTCATATAGTTTTGTTAAAAAGTCCTTTGCATTGTTGTAAACAACTGATTTATGAGAATTAAGCATAGAAGATTTACTGTTACAAAATCATTAATAATAAACTACAATTTTTTTGATTTTCTAAAACACAAGTACAATGTACTTTTTTCATAGTTTATCAAAGCGAAAAGTGAATATTGATCGGCATATTTGTCTTAATATTAGCCATTTTTTTAAAAGTAGGGGGAAGAAGGGTACGCTTGTGTTTATTTAGTTTACGGGTTGGGTATTACCCGATGAAAAACGCGGCAAAAACACACACACACACATAGCTAAACTCTTGTTACAAGGTATGTGATAAGAGCACACGGTAAGGTCACTCGGGTTAAAACTTAACGCACTGCCACATCAGCGCCACATTAACTTTTATCTTTTAACCTTAACTCTTGACTTTCCACCCCGGTAACATAACTTACATTTAACTCACCTTAACTTACCTCCACCTCAATTAGTATTTTCAATTTCAACCCTGTTAGAGGGGGGTGGGATGAAATTTTTTTTTTTTGTCCCTAGTGCTTGTTAATGTGGGTTAAACCTTTAACATGGGTTACCCTCTTAACTTAACACACCACCTTAACGCAGGTGGTGGTAAGGTAACACACCTCTTTTTTCTTCTGAGTTAACTTTTAACCTTGCTGCCACGTTAACTTACCGTGTGCTCTAAGGAGTAGTGTATTGCCAGATATTGAATGACCGTCGAAGCAGATTCTTAATGTTGGGGACTATAGAAGCACATACCTGGAAAACAAGACTGAACGCGCAAACCACAATCGAGTTCAGGGACTAACAATACAATTTACTATAAATTGATTTAAAATCTTTATTTGAAGTCCGAATCATTTGTGGCATTTTTTTTATCCAAACCAAAATTGAACTGAAATCAATCAACAATCAATACTTCATTTTCATGCAATCAAACTACATTTTAATTTTATTTCTTTCACTATGGTTATCACTAGCAATAAAAGCCACAAAAATTCCTCTCCAGAAAAGAATGAAACGAAACAGGATATCATAAGCAATTTTCTCCATGAATTACTTATGATCGTGTTTATGATTTGCTTTCTTCTCTTGTTGGACAATTTAAAGTTCAGCAACTTATTCTCATTATTCCAATGGATAGATATATGGTTAGTTTTTGTTGGGATTTGTTTAGGACTTGCGAGACGCTCGTTGAGCTAACTTTGGTCGGTCATATCGTGTTGGATGTGCCGTAATATGAGCTACTTTTTCCGTGCTTGAAGAAAATCAACTTGGTATCCGTTGTTTTTTCGGGGGATCATTCGCTTACAAATTTAGTTTCCGGTTTCCCTATTTTAGATGAATTGTTTGTCGAGAGGAGAGTGTTTCCAGATGGATTAATGATGTTTAAGGTCTCTTCGGTGTCTTTGAAAAGACTAAAATTAACTTTTACTAAGTTTTATTTTGGGGGTTATAATGTTGTGGTAGATACTCCTAATTTGGAATATCTTTACGTATACGATAATATGACTAATCACTACTCTTTGAAGAATTCGTTGTCTCTTGTTGAAGCTGACATTTACCATGATGCTAAAACCATTGCTAAAATCATTTTGTTCCTCTTGTCTACCAAAACATTGAAATTGACTTGTCATGCGTCATGGGTATGTTTTTTTACTCATTTTGAATACATCCTTGCTTATTACATTTTAGGTCTGTTAAAGTTGTACAACACACAAAACAATATTGTTTCTCTTATGCGGGATTTAGACTTAGAAGACTTTCATGGTTTAAACTTGCCTATGTTAGTTCCCCAACTTAGTCAGACTTGTGACTGGATGGGGATTGAACATGCTGCCAGTTTTGTTAAACAATATGCCTAATCTTGAGCATCTTACCTTTCTGTATGTAATTTTATGTGTACCTTGAGCTTCTTTAGAAGTTTAATAACATGAAGAAAAATAGCGATATGTTGATTCTTAAGACCATATCTGACTCCACATACTTTTGTTTCAGCTGGATTTCGGGAGTGTTCGGAATTGTGTGTTGAAACTCATTTTCATATAGTTGCGACCATGTTTTAGTGTTCCGATTTACAGTTTATTCTTCAGATAATATGTACATTTAGAGGTCAATCAATCATTTTCATACTAGCTGCAAAAAACCAATTATCTATGCCTAAAAGATTGTATCTTATTTTACTCATTCATATAATCTATAGTTGGGAGACTTGTACTCCCATTTTACAAAATGTCTCTACTTTTTCTTTTTCATAGTCCTTTTTGGTAAATTTTATCTAACTTTATTGAATAATCAGATCTGTCAAACATTAGAGTGTGAAACATTAGAGTATCTACACCTATCTGATTATTACAATTCTGATACCAAAAGCATGTCCGTACATATATTCTGCAATCCATTTAGTTTTCTGATACTCATAGCTGTTAAGATCTTGATCTAGCTCTTAAGATCTTCCGATCTTACGATCCCGTTAAGAAAACACGAATCGATCCTTCGTAGGATCTTAAAAAGCATAGAATCTTAAATATGATCTCGATTTTACCATAGGATCATAAGATCTAGATTCGATTCGATCATACTTCTCTTAATTTAACTAACTAATAAACTATAAATGAATTAATTTTGTTAAATTAAAACAATATATATAGCAAGCGTTGATTATTGTAAATGTTTTATAAGAGTAAGACATATCGGTTTTTTGATTCAAAGATTCAGCATCATTAATTACCGATTAGATATTTTGTATTACAGAGGATTACGCGTCGCGTACTCATATTACTATAACTTTCATAACTTTTTTTTTCTTCTCTAATTTGTTATACAATCATCTTTGAATACTAGTTACGATAAAAATAAGATTTTTAGACATTTAAGTAGGATCTTCCGATCTCGATCCGATCTTACGATTCCGATCTTGCTAAGAAAAAACGATCCATAGTAAGATCTCGATCTTAACAGCCTTGCTGATACTTACTAGATATCATAAAATCATTCTCAAAACACATATCCAAACACTCACTTTGTACAAAGCTAATTCTTTGATGTACTATCCTAGATTTTTATAAAGGCCCATTTTCTATTACTTTTGGATATCGATAGCAATTTGTTTGACCTCTAGAGTCGAGGGGTGTCATTCTTGACAGGCTCATTGCTAATTATTGGTATTTGTTTTTCTTTCTCGGTAGGGCGATTCATTACGGAATGGAACCCACCAGCAGAGCCACCGATTTGCCTGCGCTCTAAGATGAAGGAAATCATTGTAGTATATTTTAGGTGTATTGCTATTAGAGACAAATTAACAAGAACAAGAAAATATAAAGTGTAGAAACGATACCGTAATTCTTTTGATTGTTGAGACACAAAAAACACAAGTAAGGAAAAATGTTGAGGCCTGTGATGCTCACAGTTTCCTTAAGACAGATTCGTCCTCTTCACGGTGCTTGAGAATCGTGAACGTGTATCTCTCAGGATACAACAACGGATAACTCCGTTAGCACAAACGGGTTATCAAGGCGAACCAAAATCGTGCCTTCCCTCTATTACAAACCGGATGTACAAGAAATATGATTGATAACAAAAAGGAGAGGAGTAGTGTATTTCTTGGTGTCTTTGAAATGAAATAATAAGCCTCAATATATAGGGATTGGGAATTGAAGAAAACGGTCACAATAATTAACATTATTAATCATACTAATGGCTAATGAACATATAGTTAATTCGGTGGTTACATGACCAAACATTAACCATGTGATTAACTCTCATTATAATGACCATCAATTGTCATTCAAACCATTTGACCATATTTTCCAACAATCATAATATGGAGTGAGGAAGCTGTAAGACATGACGACTTCTTCTTAGAACAAGCAGAGTTCACCTTATTAAAGTATATGCTGGAACATTATGATATTTTGGAGACATTCAGAATAAATGCTCGTAAAATTGAGCCCGAGAAGCGTGAGCAATCATTAAACTTCCACCGTGGCTCCAAACGTTGTAGAATTGAGTTTGTTTGAAGCCTCTACATGGCATTGATGGTAATTTCTCAATCCTCGTCGCGCGATTTGAGTTTTTTAATCACCTTTTATATTACTCTGTTTGTACAAAATGGAAATTTGCGTAGCTTGATCTTTTTTATGACTGATAACTTGACAGATCATAGATTGCATGAAGTTGTCTCAAGGTTTGTGATGGTGTGAATCAAAGGAAGAAACAGAAAGTGGGCCAAATCATGTTTCGGGTCAGAATAGCTATGGAAAGAACTAGGATATGGATATTCTAGTCAAATTAGAGTATCGTTTTAATTTGGGTATATTGGTGTGACCCTTCTTTATATATCTATTGTAAAATTTCGCAAAAATCCATATAATTAACAACGTTTAATTATATAATAATCTCCGTCATTTATTTTTAATCACCATTTTTACGGAAAAATTTAAAACTTTCTTTATTATATTATTTTGACACGAAAACATTATTACAAAAATTAGCAAATGACGGAACAAGTTCTCGACACGTTACTCAAAATCTAAACATTTCACCTAATCCTAATTTAATTTCCCTAATTCTAATTTAAACACTAATTACAAAAACTAATCGGGCCCTTAATAAAATTTCAGCCCAACTCCTATAATCTGCGCACTATTCACCAGCCCAACATCAAGGGCCCAATTTTCCCTTTTTATTTTCATTTTCCAATCGAGCAGATCCCCTCCAAAACGCCCTTGTATTTTTCGATTTTTGAACACAACACATACATATTTTTGTACCTCCTAATTGTCTACCAGCCAAAGAATTAGGACGCCAAATTTTAGCTTCTAAGACGAACGTTTGATACGTTTGATAGAGGCAAAGTGTTTGGCCAAAATCCAACCCATTCGACACATATAAAAATTCCAAACTCAACCGTTTTAATCCCGGTTTGTTTCTAAATGATCCTAATAATATTTCAATCATGTTTTCATGTTTAATTATGAGTTTCATCAGCTAGAATCAAGCCTCACATGATTTTTCCAATTCGTGTATGGTTTATATATACATGTCGACATATATATTGAAACTCAATTCTCAATTGTCTTCCTTCACTCTTAAAGTCATCTTAAAATAGTAAAAACTCAAATAATATCCCAACATCTCTGACTCTCAATAGTTAGAGCATGTGTGAATGTTTTGAAACTCAATATGAATTCATATGTACATATATACACGTATAACTCCTTTCTTCATCACCACCTCTCCCACACAACTCCATCACATGATTCTTAGTCCCTTTTCATAATTTAGAAACCCCAAGAAGACCAGAAGTACCCACGTTCTCCGTTGGAAGCTTATTCGAAATATAGTGTATATATATATATATATATATATATATATATATATATATATATATATATATATATATATATATATATATATATATATATATATATATCGTATAAATGGTTATGGCGAGTTGTGTTTTCCCCATGTGTTTTCCTTCATCACCTTCGACTCCCTACCACCCTAGAGGTGTAGTAAGTCATTTAATCTCCTTTTCAATTCGTTTCCCACGTTATTATATCGCCATGCATCTTATATTCATTATTATCGAACGTATATAATTCATAATTATTTTTACGTACTATATTTATCATTAGAACACAAAAACGTGGTTGCCTCCCTTGTGGAAGGTCTAGAAACCACAAAACATTCTCACTTCACGTTATTATTATTGTTACACTTAAAATCGAAACCCATTTGGAACCTTGATTCACACGTTAAAAATGAGAAAAACATACAAATTTAACTAAGTCTTTTACTAAGTAAAAATCTGTCCCAAGTCACTTATAAAACAGCCTTTTATCTCACAATTTAGCGTAACAAGCATGTCATATTTTTACACGACCTCATAGACGCCATGACTAGCTACAACTTTCATAAAGATAACTTGTAAAAATAATCGCATCTCGACCTCCTAAATCGACCAAAGTGAATTGTAAAACTCGTACATATCATAAACACTTAGAATTTTTCTAAGTCTTTTTACCCAGAAAATAGTTCCAGGTCGCGACCAAAAGGACCCTTTAAAACTCAATTCGACTTAACAAGCATACAATATTTTTACACAACCTATTTCTCCTTGCTACAAGCTACAAGTTTCGTGTTTATACTTTGTAATGATAAGCTCGTTTAAACCCTTTAAATTGGCCAAAGTAAAGTGATTTAATCCATTTTCAAAATTAGTTATTAAAAGCTTAATGGACTAAAAAGCCCAATAAGCTGGAAATAAGCAATCCGTATAAGGTGGACCAAAAAGCTATTTCGATATGATTTTATAACATTAAAAATGAGTCTAGGGATAAGCCCAACTTGTCTCAACGCTCACGGATCGTTAAACGCTAACGTGCCTTTAATTTAGCTCGTTAAAGCCCATTTATTGAAAAATAAGCTATTTTTGCAAATAAGCACTTGAAATAAGTTTTAATAAGCTTCAATAAGCTCCAGAAAATTTAATATAATTTTTCCCATAATTTTTGTAACTTTGGACTAAAAATGTAACGCATTTTCACGTTAGAGGACTAAAACTGCCAAACCTTAAAAACTTGGACTAAAACTGTCAAAACAGAAAGTTTAGGATAAAAATTGATATTATATAATATTCCAAGCTTAGAATGCTATATTGGACATGTAGTGGACTATAATTGTAAATTATATATAAAAAGGACTAACGGTGTAACGCTAACGCCGTTAGTATAAAAAGTGTAAAAACTGGAAAAGGACAAGGACTAAACATATTCTATTTAACATTCTTATTTATTTTCTATTTTCGTAAATTATTTCATATGTATTTAAACTTTCATTTTTATTTATATATATATTATTTAACGTAACGTTAATAATATATATAACGATATTTCAAAAATTAATATTATTACTTATGGTTAAAAAGGTAAAACTTCGATGGATAATTTAAATAAAGTATTTTATCATATCATGCATGGCATAATAATTACACTGCACATCATCTATTCGTCATAACGAATAAATATTATTCGTTATTCGTTCGTATTTACCAAATAGTATTTGGTCAAATTCTCAGATAAATTTATTTATCAGGTCCCGTATCAAAGACGTTTCCATAATCATTCTCATAAATCTCATCCTACTTTACTTTTCATCATTCCCGTATCAATCAAGGTGAGTAATAGCCCCATTTCTAATACTTGTTTTTAACTCATTGGGGGAGATACATGCTTACATATACTTTGATAATTTGATAAGTATATGAATAAATTACATGATTCAAATCAATTTCCCTAATAATAATTATCTGATATGGTTTATAATTCAAGATGTGATATATACAATACTTGACGAAATACTTAATTGAAATACTGATACTCATATGATAATGCTTTCAATTTGATTATTGTAGTATGTGATATATATATTTTACTGATGAATTACTTGACTGAAATACTGATACTCATATGATAATGTTTTCAATTCGATTATTGTGGTATGTGATATATATATATATATATATATATATATATATATATATATATATATATATATATATATATATATATATATATATATATATATATATATATGTTACTGGCGAAATACTTAACTGAATTACTGATACTCAGATGATACTGTTTCCAAAGTAATTACTGTGGTATGATACTTGATTATATGATGCTATCCTGAATGATCCCATTATTACCTTGAAATTGCCTAAGTTACCTTATCGCCATAAAGTCCCTCAATAATGAGTCATTAATCACTGTTATGTGAGCGCGAATATAGTGAACAGCTTCGAAACCTGTTAAGGATTGACCTCCTGTCCCACTAATACTTGACGGAATGCCATATGCACATGGTTAGTCGTATTAGTCGTGATACACTATATTTGAGTAAAAATAGGAATTGGCAAATCACCTATTACACGAGGGCGAAATTTATCATTGATTTGATAAAACACCCATTTTGTTAACGTCTTGCGTGTCATGAGGCTTGGGGCAATATCTATAAGAAAATGTATGTTTTCAACATATATTTAGATACAGCTGTATAAGAATTTGACCATACTTGAATTGTATATCTGATTAAATTAGCATCATGAGTTTCCAGCTCATGTTAGGATTATTGATCCCTTATTTGAAATTGATTGAATATTTATATGATTTGTTCTGTGATTATAATCAATATTACCAAATACTTGTTTCATCATTGTTTGTATTCATCATTACCAAATATTCCTGAAAAATGGTTTTCCATAAAACTCTATGAACTCACCAACCTTTGTGTTGACACTTTTAAGCATGTGTATCTCAGGTAATTTAACGGAGCAGGACAAGACACGGAGTGGGCATTTATTACTCTGATAAATTAAAATGGTGTAAAAATCAAATATGTCATTCTTTCAAGCCTTTACATCTTTTAAAAAGATTTTAAATCAAATGGCTCATCTTTTATCAAAAATATTATTTGAATGACAAATAACTTTCAAAACGCTTCTTTTAAGCCGTTTTATGAGATTATAACTTCGATCCTCTCCGTAACACCCAAATTACTTTTTCGCTGCGACAAACTTAAATTTGGGGGTGTTACATCTGTAATGTTTTTGTATGGGTATATCATGTATGTATAGTCGAGGTGAGTTATTTTAAGGACCAAGTTTTTGTTTCATACTGAGAGATAAATCTCCACTATTTATCTAATTTGATATAATTGTGTGGATTAACCTAAGTGATATTCAGAAAATCACAAGTGATATTCAGAAAATCACAAGTGATATTCTGAAAATCACAAGTGATATTCTGAAAATCACTTGTAATATTTAGAAACGTAAGAAAACAAATGAAAACGTAAAAACTGGACGAATACGTATGAAAACGGACAAAAACATATGAAAGAGTAAAAGCACATATGAAAATGGGCAAAAACAATGGATGAAAATAAAGGAAAATGGATGAAAATGGACAAAAACTTATGAAAATGAACGAAAACGAACGAAATCGGATAAAAACGTATGAAAATAGACGAAAACGGGCAAAAACGGACGAAAACGTATGAAAACAGACGAAAATGAATGAAAGCGTAAAAACACGTCTAAAAACGGACGAAAACGTATGAAAAATGGATGAAAACGGACGAAAACGTATTAAAACGAATGAAAACGTACGAAAACATAAGAAAATAGGTGAAAACGTATGAAAACAGACGTAGACGGGCAAAAACGTAAGAAAACGGACAAAAACGTAAGAAATTAGAAAAAAAAAAGTGAATTTAAAAAAAATACACGTGACTTTTTTTTAAAGAAAAAAAATGAATTAAAAAAACATTTATTAAAAAAAGAATAAAAAATGTAAATAGAAAGAAGAAAAAAAGCGTAAAAGTAAAAAAGAAAGAAAAAAAAAAGGTAAAAGGATAAAAAAGAAAGAAAACGTTAATAGAATAAAAGGGAAAAAAAACTTGAATAGAAACAAGAAAAGACCAAAAAAAAAAGAAAAAAAATGAGTAAATAAGAAGACAAAAAGAAAAGGAAAAAAACATTGACTTAGGTTGCATATTAAATCTTAGGTTAATCCCCACCTTTAGATCAAATTAGATGGATGGTGGAGATTTGTCCCTCAGTTTGTAGAAAAACTTGATCCGCAAATGAACTTTTCTCATGTATAGTATATGTCGCTCACTACTAACTAATGTGTAAAACGACCTCTAAGAGCATTGGGTATGGACGTGCCATGGCTTCAAGCCGTGACACAAAAAGTGCTGCCACATCAGCAAAAAGCTCCATGGCACCAGAAACCCACAGCACCACATTTTGCCTGTATCCGATGGCATCAGAAATTCTGGTGCCGTCGGCCATTTTTTTTTTCTTTTTACATAAAATAAAACATACACAATATTAACTAAAAATAAAGTTCATTAATTAAAAAAAACACACATTACATTATTTGAATAAATAAATAAAAACATTACATTAAAAAAAAAAAAAAAAAAAAAAAAAAAAAAAAAAAAAAAAAAATCTAATTATTGAAGTTCCATAAATGCTCCACAAGGTCTTGTCGAAGGTCGTCGTGAACTTTTCTATCTCGAAGTTCTTTATTTTTTTCTAATATGTAAATCACATCTTTCGATCCAAGTATCTGGCATGTTTGAGCGTGGATCAACGAATGTATTTCTTAAACTCACTTCGAATCCTTCGTCTTCCAATATCATGTTGTGTAACATTATACAACAATACATGATTAGTTTCAAAGTGTTGATTTGCCAAGCACGTGCGGGTTGTCGTATAATCCCCCAAAGACCTTGTAGGACTCCGAAAGCTCGTTCAATATCTTTTCTAGCACTTTCTAGAACCGTTTTAAAGTTCAAATACTTTTTAGACCAACACTAAACGTTTTCACAAACACGGACCATGCCGGATAAATGCCGGTCGGCTAAATAGTAACCTTTTTTATATGTATGTCCGTTTACTTCAAACGGAATTTCCAGTGCTGTACCGACAAGTTCATCATCAAATAACAGGGAACCATATAACACATTAAGATCATTATTTGCCCCCGGAACCCCAAAATATGCATGCCAAATCCATATTTTTTGATCCGCAACCGCTTCCAACATAAGAGTTGGGTATTTATGATCACGTCTTTTGAATTGAGCTTGTAAGGCCTTTGGACAATTTTTCCAATCCCAATGCATACAATCAATACTCCTGAGTATTCCCGAGAGTTTATGTTTTTCTTCATGCAATGCATATATTTTTTCAATGTCATATGAAGTGGGCTTTCTTAAATACTTCTCATTGTATAAAACATGTATGCATTTAGTAAAGGTATATAAACATTGTCGTGAACAACGTTCACCAATTTGCAAGTACTCATCAAATGCATCAGGCGCAGTGCCGTACGCCAATTGGCATATGGCGGATGTGCACTTCAAAACAGCACCAATACTTAAACGACCGGCAGCATCGTAACTTTGTCTAAAAAAACTAAAGTACTCGGGAAGAGGATGAACATCATAGCTTAAAATATCATTGAGAATTTTATTAAAAAGTCTAGAACTCATACGATACTTTCGCCTAAATTTCTCTTCGGGATATTTAGGATCAGTCTCATTGTTGCCAAAATAGTCGTCGAGTAAACGTTGTTCCGCCTCTTCTCGTTCACAAGCTATGTATATCCTCGTTCTCTTTTCACCCGATCGCGATCCCCCGGCTTCTCGATCATACAAAGATACAAATTATTCATACACCAAGTAACTTTGAAGATATCGCTCTCGATTGTCATTAAAAAAACATCATAAGGATCGAAATTAGGGTCGTTGGGATTATTTGGGTTGGGATTGTTTGGATTCATGATTGAAAGAAATGATGAGAAATGAGGAGTGAAGAAGGATTTTTTAGATTAAAATGGAGAAGAAATGAGGAGTTAATGAGGATTTTTGGGATTTAAATAGAGAAGAAAAAAGAAAAAAAAAATGTTTTTTTGGCTACTAGCCGTTATCAACGGTACAATTCAAGGAAAAAAAGCCGACGGCGTGGGCTAATGGTGACGGCGCCAACCGTGGTGTGGGGCGCCATGGCCATTTTTGGGCTGGTGGTGATGGCGCCAACAATGGCACCACCACACCCTCACTCTAAGTAGATTGCTATAACCATGTTGAGATCATGTAATTTATGAGTCTCATGTATGTGGTTTTTAAGATTAGTAAATTGGTATAAGGGCATGTATGTGGATGTGGAGTTGAGATCAATGAAGAAACCATCCATGACAAAGAACCAATCAACAAATCCTAACCATACAATCCAATTTGATCCAAAGGCTTAGATTAAATCTAATATTTACTCTTGAGGGGCAAAAAATACAATTACATAAACAAAAAAAAAATCAATACAGTTCATGCCAAAAGTTCCGTATAGATCCAAGTTTTACCAAAGAAACCAAGACTTCATCTCATCCGTCCATTCCTTTTACCATCGACGAACCACATAAATCCAACTTTTTTTATGTAGGGGCATCGTGGTCAATTCACTCATTACTAATAACTCACCCACCCACCCGGTTCATTCACTCAACCGTTTCTTTCAAACCCTCATACAATTCAATCTCAATCTCTCAATCTCTCAATCATAACTATCAATCTCAATCTCTCTTAATAACCGTCAACCGCCGTCAACCTCTCATAAACGTCAAGCCTCCGCCATCAACCGCCGTAGTTGATGAAATACTGGAGTTAGTTGATGAAACGAAGGGTAAAATTGCTTATTATTTATGTTTTGTGTATATTAGCAATACGTTTTGCTTATTTTGTTGCTTATTTGGTAGATTTTGGATAATAACTAGTTTTAGATAATAAGTACTCTAGTTGTTAAAATTGCTTATTTTGTTGCTTATTTTGGTAGATTTTGTTGCTTATTTTGGTAATTATGAGGTTTTGTAAGTGATAAATTAGGTGACAGTTAATTTTGGATGTGTAATCACGGATTGCTCATTTTTGAAATGCTAGAGTTACGGAGATTTGAATTTTTTAAATCAGTGACGGCGTTTTAGACGCGTCTCTTGTTACATCTATGTTAGTTGCTTTTTTTACGTTTTGCAAATAATTTAGTTTATAATCTGTTAGCGGTTACCGGAACTAATATAACATGGCGTTCATGTTTAATAGCTTGAGATTTGGAATTTGTAATTTAGAGAAGTTTAAAAATGATTAGTTATGAGGTTATGCAAGTAATGAAGTATGCGATGATTGAAAATCATGATGGTTTGGATGCATAATCATGATAGAATGATTGTGTGAAGCTAGAGTTACGTAAATTGAATCAGTTTCATCGATCATATTGTTCTATATGCTTCAGTTAGATCTATGTTAAGTTGATTTTGTTAGAATCATATACGATTCACATAGAATCATATATGATTAAAGGAAAATCATATAACCTTAGGTACGCATACCATTTTTTTATAGTTTAATTGTCCTTTAAATTTTTGTCATTTACTTTTATAAGAATTGTAATCCTACTCTTTTAATGAAATTTAAGTATTTGTCTTAAGTTTACTTGTCTTGTTAAGCATTTTTATTTTTTCCTTTATTTCATCAAAAGCCTTTTTAACTATTGTGCATAAGCTCATATAAGCTCTTAAATGGTTTAGTGTGAGTTTAGTCATAGTCCTTTCTTTTTCCTATCAAAAATCTAAAAAATAGAGGGTTCAAGTTACTGTAGCAAATAAGCGGTTAGACTGCTTATTTGTAGTTTGAACTTGCTTTTTTATACTTAAGATAGCTTAACTTAGTATTACAAACCTAGTTATAGCTTTTACTCTCACTGTCACTTTGAAAAACACCAAAACAGTCTGGACTGTTAGGCACAAGGTCACCTTTGGCCCAAAATCTGTTTTTATTTTATTATTATTATTATTATTATTATTATTATTATTATTATTATTATTATTATTATTATTATTTTTTATTATTTTTTTTAAATCAAATCAGTTTTGTTTACCAATTTTCAGTTGTTTTAAACCAAAAGTTTGTATTTTCATTTAGCTTCTCAGTTTCCAAGTTAGTATTCAATATTTTCTTTCTTAAGACTGTTTTCCACAAGCCACTAGGATAAATTTAGTTTTTTTTTTTTTTTTTTTTTTTTTTTTTTTTTTTTTTTTTTTTTTTTTTAGTTTTTGTTTTTCCTATTTCGTTGTTTAATTTACTTCACTTTAGTCCCATTTAGATTAGTTTAGGATTAGCAACCTCTGGTCTTTGACTTCTAAGCCAAATAGACCAATTTGACCCATAATTCCAAACTGCACAACCCCATCAAGTCATTGATTTTTCATTACTTAGCTATGAGTACCTAGCCTCCGAAAATTAGCATGTTAATACCTTGCTAGCTTGTGCATTTGAGAGTATTTTCATTTTATTTTATATAATTTTTTTAACAGCTTATTAGGACAAAAATAGACCCATTTAGGCCACTGATTGGCTGCATTAGTTACATTAAGGCGTATCTAGTTTTTAGATAAGAGCTTCTCAGTCTTAATTAACTGCTTATTAGGATTAGTAAACTAGATCTAGTAATTTGATCAGTAATTCCTTCATGTGCAGGCCCACCATTTCCCATATTGTATTTAATTCAAAAATCTTGATAAACAAGCAACAAAAACATAAGTTCCATTATATTTACCACGAATAGAGCTATCAATAAGATATTACAACATACCTCATTGGGACCACCTGGGTTGTGTCTGTGTTTTATCAATATGAATAGGGTATTGATGTATATGATGTGTTTTGTTTATAAGTGGATTTTGTTAGAATCATATATGATTCACATAGAATCATATAATTAGAATCATATATGATTCTATGTGAATCATATATGATTCTATTTGAATCATATATGATTAAATTAGATTATTTGATGGTTATTAACATTTAAAATTTTTATGCAGGTCGATAAAAAACTGTTGCACATAAGCCTAAAGAGAAGATAACAAAGGAATCATCTAAGAAGGCTACGACTTCTGATAAACCAAAGTCAAAAGTTGTCAAACCTCAACCTAAAACCTCTTTTTGTAAAACAGAAATCTTCTTCTATGAAACCTCAACGTTCTATTAAACCGCAACCTAATGAAGACGTTGTCAAACCTAAAGCTCCTCCTGTCATAACGAAAGTTGTTGTCAAAAGGAAGATGTCTGAGGATGAGAATAAAGAGGATGAGTCTGATGAAGTTGGAAATAGTGATGGGTCTGATGAAGATGAGTCTAAGGACGAGTCTGAAGAAGGTGAGTATGAAGAAGAGGGTGAAGAAGGTTAGTCTAAGGACGAGAGTGGGTCTAGTGAGAGTGAAGAAGGTGAGTCTAAGGACGAGCCTGAAGAAGGTGAGTCTAAAGAAGAGGGTGGAGATGATAAGGAAAGTGAGTCTGGTGAAGAGGGTGAAGATGATAAGAAAAGTGAGTTTGGTGAAGAGGGTGAAAATGATGAAAGTAGCAAAGGTGAAAGAAGTGAAGATGAGGTACTTACGAATTATAAATCAAAGGTTGTATTAAAGAATACAAAGGTTAAGAAAGCCGTTTCTGAGTCTGACAGCGATTCGAAAGAACAGAGGGCTAAAAAGCAGAAGCGTGTTCCAACGACTAAGAAACGGAAGCGTCTTTTTGACTCTGATTCTTTGGCTGAAGAAGAAAAGGTCTCAAAGCCTAAGAAATCTTTGAAGAAGGCTATTGTTGAAGTGAAGTCTGAGAAGGTTTTAAAGCCAGAGAAGGAGCGTGCAGTAAAAGCAAAAGAGAAGGTCTTCAAGCCTAAGAAGGATTTGAAGCAAAAGAAGGAGCATGTAGTAAAGATAGAAGAGAAGGTTTCGAAGAAGCGTAAGTTAGAATCAAATGAGAAAAAGAAGAAACCTCTTATCCCCACAGAGATTAAGAAGAATGGGTATCTGAGCCAATTTCCCAGCCTCCTTTCTAGGACAATTCCTGCCAGCTTGTTTTCTACTATCCGTGATGCAAGAGTTAATATGGAATCTTTCTTGATGGATATTGGGTTTTCTTCACTATACGGGGTTAATATAGAGAAACTGACTTCTCGTATCGCAAGGTTTGTGGTGTTAAATTTTGATAAAGAAACTTATGAGCTTTCTTTGCAGATGGGGAAGATTCTTGTGACTCGTGAGAAAATCCATGAGATTTTAGGAGTTCCTCTTAGTCGAATTTCTTTTTTTGAGTTACTCGAGAGATCTGTTAATGACCCTTTTGTGAAGCTGTGGCTTAAGCAATTTTTTCCAAAGAAGTGGACGGAAATCCATGCTTGTGATGTTGCTGCAAAATTGATCACCGCAACGCAAGTTGACTTTATGTTTAAAGTCAACTTCCTTACGCTTTTTGCCAATGTTATGGGTAAAGCTCATACAATGAAGACGCTTATAGATTTGACTATTGTTAGGCGTATTAGTGAAGATACTATCATTGCAAACATTGATTGGTGTGGTTATATTTACCACTGTCTTCAATACAGTGAAACACCTAATACACCAAAAGGCTTCTACAATGGCGCATTGTGCTTCTTGATTGTAAGTTTTTCCTTTTTTGTTTATAGATTTTGTGAATACTTTTTATGATCTCATTATGTATGTTATTTAATATTATACTTTGATTCCACAAAATTTGAGCATTTTCCGTGATTCGTTATTGTCCTGCTATCCAAAACTGGAGCTCAAGTTTGATGAATCAGCGTCAGAAGCTTGAGATTGGACAGAGGACATAGGTAAATTGGAATTGCATGGGGAATGGAGTGAATCTGAAGTACAAGCTACCGAAGGTTTTTATCATGGTCGTGTCAAAGTGAGCCAGGCTCATAGTTCCCATGTGCCTCCTACCGACAAACAGGTTCGACTATTTTATGTATAATATCTTTTTTGAATTTTTTGTTTGTACTGAATTAACTAAAATCATGTATGAATTATTCTGAATCACATATGATTCTACAAGAATCATATATGATTCACATAGAATCATATATGATTCAACAAGAATCATATATGATTCCGGTTGCATGTCTTATCTTTTTGTGTGTGACATCTTATCTGATTTTATTTATTTTTTTAATTTTTTTTGCAAGATGATTAATGAAAAGCTTTCAAGCTCTTGAGAAGGTTGAACTTGAAAATCTTCTGAAAAATGCTAATAATGAGTTCCCAAACAATGAAGATGTGCTTGAATTATACAAGAAATATGGAGCTGTTTTCAAGGAAACTATAGTTCTTGAAGATATTCATGTTGATGATTTTGATCCAGAAGATCGACAAGATGATGGTAGCAATGATTGTGGCAAGAAAGATGTTGATGGAGCCAAGAAAGATGTTGGGGTAGATAAGGTGGTTTCCGAGAACGTTGATGTTGCATTGAAAGATGTTGGTTCCAAGAAAGATGGTGACAACGTTGAGGAAGGTGTTGAACTTGAAGGGACTAATATTGAACCAGTATTGAATGAACAACCAATATTGAGTGAAGACAGTTATACGCAGTGGCTCCAAGATAACATTGACTGGATTGGAGAGGTGATTGACTGCATTTGCGATGCATACTATGATGTGTGTATCAGCCAATTTTTTTTAAATATTTTTATTTTTATTAATCTTTGTAACTAATAATTTGTTATGATTCAGGAGGAATTCCTAAACATGCCATTGGGTTGTACAGCCGGTTAACACTGATTGTCCTCGGACTCCTGAACGAGTGGTTACTCGTTCATCTCCAAAGAAAAGAATTGTTAAGCCATCTTCTTATCTGTCATCTCCATATGAGAATAAGCCGACGAAAGTTATTGCTCTACTTCAGAGGATTGAGTTTGAGTTGGGGAATAGTTTGTTTGCAATGTAGGGCGATAAGATGTTAGTTTACTTTTATTTTGTTTGTTTATAGATCAATTTAAGGAAGTAGATATGTAATATTTGTGAGTGAGATAAGTTGATTGGGATTGAAATCAGTGGTTAGTGATGTATAGGATTTTGTTATAACTGGATTTACTTTTATTTTGTTAGAATCATATATGATTCACATACAATCATATATGATTCACATAAAATCATATATGATTGTATGTGAATCATATTATTCTAACAAAATAAAATTAAATCCAGTTATAACAAAATCCTATACATCACTAACCACTGATTTCAATCCCAATCAACTTATCTCACTCACAAATCTTACATATCTACTTCCTTAAATTGACCTATAGACAAACAAAATAAAAGTAAACTTACATCATATCACAATGTATTGCAAACAAACTATTCCCCAACTCAAACTCAATCCTCTTAAGTAGAGCAATAACTTTCGTCGGCTTATTCTCATATGGAGATGACAGGTAAGAAGATGGCTTAACAATTCTTTTCTTTGGAGATGAATGAGTAACCACTCATTCAGGAGTCCGAGGACAATCAGTGCTAACCGACTGTACAACCCGAGGCCAGTTTAGGAATTCCTCCTGAATTATAACAAATTATTAGTTACAAAGATTAATAAAAACAAAAATATTAAAAAAAATTGGCTAATACACACATCTTAGTATGCATCGCAAATGCAGTCAATCACCTCTCCAATCCAGTCAATGTTATCTTGAAGCCTCTGCGTATAACTGTCTTCACTCAATATTGCTTGTTCATTCAATACTGGTTCAATATCAGTCCCTTCAAGTTCAACTCCTTCCTCAACGTTGTCACCATCTTTCTTGGAACCAACATCTTTCGATGCAACATCAACGTTCCTGGAAACCACCTTATCTACCACATCTTTTTTAGCACCATCAACATCTTTCTTGCCACGATCATTGCTACCATCATCTTGTCGATCTTCTGGATCAAAATCATCAATATGAACATCTTCAAGAACTATAGTTTCCTTGAAAACAGCTCCATATTTCTTGTATAATTCAAGCACATCTTCGTTGTTTTGGGAACTCATTATTAGCATTTTTCAGAAGATTTTCAAGTTCAACCTTCTCACGAGATATGCTTGAAAGCTTTTCATTAATCATCCTGCAAAAACTCTACAAAAAAATTAAAAATTAAATAAAATCAGATAAGACATATCACACACAAAAAGATAAGACATGCAACTGGAATCATATATGATTCTTGTAGAATCATATATGATTCTATGTAAATCATATATGATTCTATTTAAATCATGTATGATTCTATTTAAATCATGTATGATTCTTATAGAATCATATGTGATTCAGAATGAATCATACATGATTTTAGTTAATTCAGTACAAACAAAAAATTCAAAAAAGATATCATAAAGAAAATAGTCGAACCTGTTTGTCGGTAGGAGGCACATGGGAACTATGAGCCTGGCTCACTTTGACACGACCATCATAAAAACCTTCGGTAGCTTGTACTTCAGATTCACTCCACTCCCCATGAAATTCCAATTTGCCTATGTCCTCTTGTTCAATCTCAAGCTTCTGCATTGATTCATCAAACTTGAGCTCCAGTTTCGGATAGCAGGACGATAACGAATAACAGGAAAATGCTCAAATTTTGTGGAATCAAAGTATAATATTAAATAACACACATAATGAGATCATAAAAAGTATTCACAAAATCTATTAACAAAAAAGGAAAAACTTACAATCAAGAAGCACAATGCGCCATTGTAGAAGCCTTTAGGCGTATTAGGTGTTTCACTGTATTGAAGACAGTGGTAAATATAACCACACCAATCAATGTTTGCAATGATAGTATCTTCACTAATACGCCTAACAATAGTCAAATCTACAAGCGTCTTCATTGTATGAGCTTTACCCATAACATTGGCAAAAAGCGTAAGGAAGTTGACTTTAAACATAAAGTCAACTTGCGTTGCGGTGATCAATTTTGCAGCAACATCACTAGCATGGATTTCCATCCACTTCTTTGGAAAAAATTGCTTAAGCCACAGCTTCACAAAAGGGTCATCAACAGATCTCTCGGGTAACTCAAAAAAAGAAATTCCACCAAGAGGAACTCCTAAAATCTCATGGATTTTCTCATAAGACAAGAATCTTCCCCTTCTCCAACGAAAGTTCATAAGTTTCTTTATCAAAATTTAACACCACAAACCTTGCGATACGAGAAGGCAGTTTCTCTATATTAACCCCGTATAGTGAAGAAAACCCAATATCCGCCACGAAAGGTTCCATATTAACTCTTGCATCACGGATAGTAGAAAACAAGCTGGCAGGATCTGTCCTAGAAAGGAGGCTCGGAAATTGGCTCAGATACTCATTCTTCTTAATCTATGCGGGGATAAGAGGTTTCTTCTTTTTCTCATTTGATTCTAACTTACGCTTCTTCGAAACATTCTCTTCTATCTTTACTACACGCTCCTTCTTTTGCTTCAAAACCTTCTTAGGCTTGAAGACCTTGTCTTTTCCCTTTACTGCACGCTCCTTCTTTGGCTTTAAAACCTTCTCAGACTTCACTTCAACAATAGCCTTCTTCAAATATTTCTTAGGCTTTGAGACCTTTTCTTCTTCAGCCAAAGAATCAAAGTCAGAAACACGCTTCCGTTTCTTAGTCGTTAGAACACGCTTCTGTTTTTTTAGCCCTCTGTTCTTTCGAATCGCTGTCAGACTCAGAAACGGCTTTCTTAACCTTTGTATTCTTTAATACAACCTTTAATTTATATTTCGTAACTACCTCCTCTTCACTTCTTTCACCTTCACTACTTTCATCATCTTTACCCTCTTCCCCAAACTCACTTTTCTTATCATCTTCACCCTCTTCACCAGACTCACTTTCCTTATCATCTTCACCCTCTTCTTCAGACTCACCTTCTTCAGACTCGTCCTTAGGCTCACCTTCTTCACCCTCACTAGACCCACCCTCGTCCTTAGACTCAGCTTCTTCACCCTCTTCTTCAGACTCACCTTATTCAGACTCGTCTTTAGACTCATCTTCATCAGACCCATCGCTACTTCCAACTTCATCAGACTCATTCTCCTTATTCTCATCCTCAGACATCTTCCTTTTGACAACAACTTTCGTTTTGACAGGAAGAGCTTGAGGTTTGACAACTTCTTCACGAGGTTGCGGTTTAACAGAATGTTTGAGGTTTCACAGAAAAATCTGTTTTACAGAAAGAGGTTGGGGTTTGACAACTTTTGACTTTGGTTTATCAGAAGTCGTAGCCTTCTTCACCCTCTTCTTCAGACTCACCTTATTCAGACTCGTCCTTAGACTCATCTTCATCAGACCCATCGCTACTTCCAACTTCATCAGACTCATCCTCCTTATTCTCATCCTCAGACATCTTCCTTTTGACAACAACTTTCGTTTTCACATGAAGAGCTTGAGGTTTGACAACTTCTTCACGACGTTGCGGTTTAACGGAATGTTTGAGGTTTCACAGAAAAAGATTTCTGTTTTACAGAAAGAGGTTGAGGTTTGACAACTTTTGACTTTGGTTTATCAAAAGTCGTAGCCTTCTTAGATAATTCCTTTGTTATCTTCTCTTTAGGCTTACGTGCAACAGTTTTTGATTTGATTGACCTGCATAAAATTTTTAAATGTTAATAACCATCTAATAATCTAATACAATCATATACGATTCACATAGAATCATATATGATTCTATGTGAATCATATATGATTCAAACAAAGTCTACATATAAACAAAACAGATCATATACATCATTGATAAAACACAGACACAACCCAGGTGGTCCCAATGAGGTATGTTGTAATATCTTATTGACAGCTCTATTCGTGGTAAATATAGTGGAACTTATGTTTTGTTGCTTGTTTATCAAGATTTTGGAATTATATACAATATGGGAAATGGTAGGCCTGCACCTGAAGGAATTACGGATCAAATTACTAAATCTAGTTTACTAATCCTAATAAGCAGTTAATTAAGACTGAGAAGCTCTTATGTAAAAACTAGATACACCTTAATGTAACTAATGTAGCCAATCAGTGGCCTAAATGTGTCTATTTAGGGTCCTAATAAGCTGTTAAAAAATTATATAGAATAAAATGAAAATACTCTCAAATGCACAAGCCAGCAAGGTATAAACATGCAAATTTTCAGAGGCTAGGAACTCATAGCTAAGTAACGAAAAATCAATGACTTGATGGGGTTGGGCAGGTTAGCTGCTGATGTGCAGTTTGGAATTATGGGTCAAATTGGTCTATTTGACTTAGAAGTCAAAGACCAGAGGTTGCTAATCCTAAACTAATCTAAATGGGACTAAAGTGAAGTAAATTAAACAACGAAATAGGCAAAAAAAAAAAAAAAAAAAAAAAAAGCTAAATTTATCATAGTGTCTTATGGAAAACAGTCTTAAGAAGGAAAATATTGAAAACTAACTTGGAAACTGAGAAACTAAATGAAAGTACAAACTTTGGTTTAAAACAACTGAAAATAGGTACAAAACTGATTTGATTAAAAAAAAAACAAGCAAAACAGATTTTGGGCCAAAGGTGACCTTCTGCCAAACAGTCCTTTAGGGGACTGTTTTGGTGTTTTTCAAAGTGACAGTGAGATTAAAAGCTATAACTAGGTTTGTAATACTAAGTTAAGCTATCTTAAGTATAAATAAGCAAGTTCAAACTACAAATAAGCAGTTGTCTAACTGCTTATTTGCTACAGTAACTTGAACCCTCTTTTTTTTTAGATTTTTGACAGGAAAAAGAAAGGACTATGACTAAACTCACACTAAACCATTTAAGAGCTTATATGAGCTTATGCACAGTAGTTAAAAAGGCTTTTGATGAAATAAAGAAAAAAATAAAAATGCTTAACAAGACAAGTAAACTTAAAACAAATACTTAAATTTCATTAAAAGGGTAGGATTACAATTCTTATAAAAGTAAATGACATAAATTTAAAGGACAATTAAACTAAAAAAATGGTCTACGTACCTAAGGTTACATGATTTTTCTTTAATCATATATGATTCTATGTGAATCATATATGATTCTAACAAAATCAACTTAACATAGATCTAACTGAAGCATATAGAACAATATGATCGATGAAACTGATTCAATTTACGTAACTCTAGCTTCATACAATCATTATATCATGATTATGCATACAAACCATCATGATTTTCAATCATCGCATACTTCATTACTTGCATAATCTCATAATTAATCATTTCTAAACTTCTATAAATTACAAATTCCAAATCTCAAGCTATTAAACATGAACGCAATTTTATATTAGTTCCGGTAACCGCTAACAGATTATAAACTAAATTATTTGTAAAACGTAAAACAAGCAACTAACATAGATGTAACAAGAGATGTAACACCCCCAAAAATCGGGTCCAGCGGAAGCATACATTCATTGGGGTGCTACGAAATCGGTATCACAACACTAGGTACAAAGAACGGTTTTTACCTCAACCGTTTAGAAGAAATTTCATATCAAAAGCATTATGTTTACAACATTTCAAAAACAATGTGGAAACATAGGCCCATAAAAGAAATAAAACGGTCCCAAATACATCAGAGTCATCTATGATCATGCCATGCCTTGCCAAAAGCCTTCAATAGTAGTTATTGCCTTAAACCTGAAAATACATGCTAAAAAGTGTCAACACGAGGTTGGTGAGTTCATAGGTTTGTATAAATAGCAATTTAGTATAAAAGAAATGTGAGTTCGATAAAAGTTTTGTGACCATTGTGTCGTTCACAATGTCATGAAATATAGTTTACTTTCAAGTAAATGTAGTAATGTGGACCACAAGGTTTTCGAGTGTGAATAACCGTTCACATACAAATCAAGTTCAGTTTTAGTGACTACTGCTTTACTCAAAGCGTCATGAAAAAAAATATCAGTAAAGTAGACCATAAATGTTAAGCATAAAGTTGGACCATAGGCAAAGTATGTGATCATTACAACGAATATAATGTCACATAAAAGAAAAAGTCTATTACGCTAGCACTAAGCTAAATGCATGCTAGAAAGCATGTAAACGGCAAGCTAGAAAGCTTGTAAAGGCATGCTAGAAAGCATGTAAACGGCAAGCTAGAAAGCTTGTAAAGGCATGCTAGAAAGCACGTTAAATGCGTGCTAGAAAGCACGTTAAGACATGCTAGAAAGCATGTAAGGTCATAGTGGGATTCAGGAGCTTAGGCTACACCACGTAATAGTTTTAAAAGCATAGGTATAAAGTTTGGTCCAATTAAGAGTTTTAAGTGAACATAAGTATAATTCCAGTCCAAGTAAAATGTTTTTGAACACTTGTGTCAATGAGAAAATAATCAAGTATGTCACATGCAAACATGTAAAACATTTGAGTAAACAAACAAACATTCGAGTAGGACAAGTAATGTTTGAGTAAATAAGTAGCATGTTCAAGTAAAACAAGTATTGCATTCATGTAAAAACGAGCATGTATTCTCGCCCAAAACAGTTATAAAATAAGTAAAAATAGGGGGTCATGAACTCACCTCAGTAAATAAGTCACCTGATGTGAGTATGTCAGGTGGTAAATGTGCACGGCTCCGACACGCAACCTAGATTAGTATGGTATGGTTTTAGTCTAAGTCATTAATTCAAATACATGCTGTAAAGTTTGGAACAAAGTTTCAATTGTTTCTCAACGTGTTTGTGTTATCGTAGCTTATGTGGATTTTTATAAGTTCAACAGGTCTCATTGCTCATTGAGAAGTGTATATATATATAAAAAATGTTGTTGTGAAAACATTTATAAGTATTGGCTCTTGGAATCAAAGTGAAAATAATGTGTACGAATATATCGTATAAGTGTTGGCTCGAAGGATAAATATATGACGTAAAGTATTTATTAATTTTGCTTGGCCTCGATATGTGTAAATGTATATGTTTATCGATATCGTGAGCAAATAATATATTTGGACAAATATATTATTCATAGTTTACGCATATGTCGTCGTTAATTAAAAAATATGTGTTAAACATATTTGCTTAGACGAAAAGTGGTAAAAATATATAAGTTATTTAAACCTCTAAATTTTATGAGAAAAACGTAGACTTGGTCCAAGTCGAGGGACTGAAATGGTAAAGATATTAAAAGTTTCGAAATTATAAGATTTTAAGAAAAAGTAATAGTTTGTTCAAAGTTGAGGGGTTGATGTTGTCGAAAACAATATAGGTTTCGAAGTTATATAAAGTTTCAAGAAAAGTGACAACAATTAGAAGTGGAGGGGCTGAAAGTGTAAATATCGCAGAAATAACAAGAATATCAAAAATTTGACAAAGACCAGATTCGAACTCGAGTCTGGTGTGTAGCATATGAACGCCCCAACCAGTGAGCCATAGGCTCTTTTGTGTTATAGTTTACCAAATAGTATATTTAAAGGATATCTGTGACAGTATTACATTGTAGTATAACATTCTCAGTATGCATGCGTTACGTTTTGTGTTTCATTTCCATTTCAAAACTGAATTGTACGCTAATATTCAAGTAAGTTGTAAAGTTTCAAAATAAGTATGTTTCACTTGTTGGCTTATAAATAAGCTATGGTATCGTGGGTTGGGCCTTATGACCCGATATAACTTAAGCTCTCGAATGAGCATTTATTTTTATATATATATATATATTTTTTTTTCCAAAAGTGAGCCAATAACTTAAGGTCTTCATATATTAATTTTTCTTTAGTTATATATGTTCGAATATGAATAAAAATCTTTAAAAATCCATTTTTGGAAACCGAATAAACACCAAGTGCTCATTTGCTTATTTTTAGGTCCGAAAGTTACCACATAAGCATACAAACACTTTAAAAGAGTGACTAGGTTCATAATAGTCGAGATCGCACCAAGTTTATATTTAGCATATGAGTCGAACATGTGCATAAATACGTATGTATATATGTTGACTGTTGTTAAAGTATTTAGAAATATCTTTAGTTTATTTGTACTACTCAAAATGACACACCACATATAAGAACATGTTTAAGGTTTTTAGGAAATGGGTTATACAAGTTAAAGCCCTCACAGTGAGTGTGAGAGTGATGTGTGTACGTCGAAAGAGAGAGACGCCAAAAAAAAAACATGTTATCTTAGTTTCTTTAAAATTTTTGACATGTATAATACATGCACTACATGTACAACATATGCAAGGTTTAAGAAAAAGAAACAAAGAGAACACAAGTAGTAACAAGGTTGAATCCTTACAGTGGGTTGTGAGGATGTGTCGAGTGAAAAGAAGAAACCAAGAAGAACTCAATTTACTTATCTCCTATTACTCCAAGCGTATACCCAACTAGTTCCAAATTTTCACCCAAGACTCCAAAGCTTACCCAAACACTCTTCTTGCAAATACTTGTTGTTGTACGTTTAAACTTGAAAGTGAAATGTGTGTGCTCTAGCTCAAAATGAGGCTCGGTTATAAGGAGAGGACAAGAGATGAGTTTGCTTGATTAGGTTTGCAATATTAAATGCATATTGTCCTTCTTTTTTTTTTTTAGCTAACAATACAATTGAGTGTGGTGTTGGCGATTTGGTCGAATGGGTCTAAGCAAGAAAGAGGGGAGGGAAAGCATGGCTCTCTGTCCTTGTTTGTACTATAGTCTTCCTTTTAGATGTAAACTTGGTAGTTTAGTAAACAAAACCAACAAATGTGGTGGTTTGGAGAAGGTGGTATACGTTCGAGTAGTATGGGAAAGGAAGTAAGAGTTGACAAGTCATGTACTATATACACTGTACATGTATATTAGTGGATTAGGTGAGATTAAAATGTATTTCTTTTGGTTAGCATGAGGTTGTGTACAATATATATATATATATATATATATATATATATATATATATATATATATATATATATATATATATATATATATATTTGTGTGATTTCACTCACATTCAAACGTATGAGAGTCAAGTGTCGAGTTTGGGGGTCATCAAAAAATGAAACGCGACACAACAAGTTTATAAAGGAGTGAGAAGTTAAAACGTGTGTCGAGATGTTTTGGTTACGCGTTGAAAATAGTAAACGTGTAAAATATGTTTTCAAGTATGTTTTATAAAAGAAATATAAAAACATAGTTATTGGTTACAAATGTGTTTATTAGACTAACCATACTATCTATGTGTCGGTTCGTGCGCGGGCTCGTGTTTCAATTAAAGTGAGATAACTTCTCGTATTTGATTCAAATAAGTTTCGAAAAGTCAAAAAGTGAAACTTAGGAAATAATAAATATAATTTATTATTAAAAGCAGTCTAGAAAATTACGGGTTGTTACAGTCTCACCTCCTTAAACGGAATCGCGTCCTCGCGATTCAATTCAAGTTACCCATTACGGTCGAAAAGAGATGAGTATATACGCACGAGAATTTACCTTCACGTTTCCCCACGTGAATTCAAGACCTTTTTTTTTTTTTTTTTTTTGCGAGTTTCTACTAACTTGTCGATAGGGATAGGTGTTGGTACTCACAACCGATTTGAGTGTTACCAAGTGGTAAAGGCTCCTCTTTGTCTGTTAAAGAGTGATACAAAATTCTTTACTGAAAATTTGCAGTTAGGTAAACTGGTGCGACTTCAAAATAATCGTAATTTCAGTAAGAACAGTCTTTAAACATGGTGTGGATAAGATGTTTTCACGAAAGTTATCGTCTAATCACTCCTTGTTATGCAAAAATTTGATGAAGTTTGACTTGAAACTTTTAACACTTCAAAATGAGTAAATAGTTCATAGGGTGATTGCAAAATAGTTTATAAAACGGATTGTGAAGCAGTTCATAGAACGACGAGAAATTAGTTTATTATTTGTATGATAGTAGCAAAACTGTAGTTTGTTTCATAATGTCGTAGTAGGACAGCAAACAGGTTTATAAAATCACTAGCGAGATGATTTGCAAAACAGTTTATAGAACAACGGGAACAATGTCGTTTACCAAATAGTAGTAAGATCGAAATTTTGATTTCATAAAGTAACAGTAAAACATTTGTAGTGTGACCGCAAAATGGTCAGTAGAATAATTGAAAACAACTTATATGGTATTAGCGACATAGTTTAGTATCTTATAAGAGGGTAGCAAGGAATATTACTGGTATTCTCGAGAGACGAGTGAAGGATTTGGTGTCTGTCCCAAGGAACGCGGTTCACGTTACTCCTTAAGGTCTTAAAGTTTCTGTTAGGCATAAAATTTGCCCAAAATTTCTCTTCCGACTGGAGAGTTTAGCAGGTTCAGAGTATGACTTTGAAGGAGGATGTTGATTGTTACTAGCAACGTAAGGTAAAGGCGGAAAGTACAACCTCGATTGAACATCATCGGTTAAGCATAAGGTTAAGGTAGGGGTGACTGTAACCGGATCACAAACAAACCAAGGCTAAATAGACAAATCCAAATCCGCAATGAGGTCCAAAATTCACAAATCATCAATCCGAATTCAAACATAGCCAAAATCAATTCCGAACATGGCCAAAATAAAATCCAACCGTTCTAGTAAGCTCGAAAGGGATTATTATGATCTCAAGGGGTCACGTCAAACACTCGAATTCAAACGGTGCCAATCGGGTCTAACCCGACCCGATGCGAGCCTCGGTGGACGACGACAAACAAGAATTCTGTATAAAGTATAGTGATGCCAAGAGTATTACGGTTTGTGAGGTGTTGTGATGCCAGTGTGTCGTGTGTAAGTGCAAACTTTCATGATATTCGATGCTCGTATACACACGCCAAACTTAACCATTCTCAAAATCAAAAATCAACCGGACATAATTCTATTATAACTGCTCCCAGTATCGCAAAGTTCACCTCTGAGTCGAACATAGGTGATCAGGCTATGTCCCACTGTCCCTGGTTGAATATAGGTGATCAGTCTATATTCAACCGAGGTTCAATGAATTTTAAAATACTCGGTTCAGTCACACTAGTAATATGTCTCTAACATTCAAAAGTTGTTTTGAAAAAAAACTAAGACAAGTGTCCACACTCGATGACGGACGATGAGATTGCGTAGATAAAAGCGGTAACGCTACGCCAAGTACAATACGTAAGCATAAGTATGCCGAACATACTTATAGTATATATAGTGAAAATAAATGGATATACTCATCCAATAACAAAGTGTACATCTCATTAAATATAATAGCAACAAAAATCACAAATGAGGCATCAACTTTGCAGGCAGGCACGTGGCGGTCATAGAGTTAAGTTTTCGTAAAAGTAGTTGATGAGTGTCTAAATACTCATCATTTTATACCAATCTGAGCTGCCAAAACATCCAAAAACACTCAAATATGTATCAAAATACTTAAAATATCTTAGAGGTGTGTTTTATATGTTTCAAATGCAAAATATGCAAAAACAGATGAAAAACGTACAAAGTTTGCATAATTGGCAGTTTCAGTCCCTCAAGTTTCATAAATTGGCAAAACTAGTCCCTGGTTATTCTAAAAACATGAAAAAGTCATCAAAGGTCCTTTTTAATCATAAAATTACATATTTAGTCCTTTGGTGTAAAGTTTCATAAAATTACAAGTTTAGTCCCTATACTTTGGATATTGACAGAAATGGTCCCTGGGATGTAAAAACTTTGAGAAATTTAATTTTGGTCCTTGTACTAATAATATTTTGCAGGAATGGTCCTTGGTATGAAGTTTGGTGAATTTACATAATTGGTCCCTCAAGTTTGGCAGTTTGTCAGTTTTGGTCCCTGGACTTTCAAATAATGGCAGAATTAGTCCCTGGTGGAATATTTTGGATAAAAAGTCAATTTTGGTACTTGGATAATCACAAATTGTCAAATTTGATCCCTGGTTGAAAGTTTTGAAGGAATTACAAGTTGGTCCCTGAAGTTTCGATTTTGGCGAATTTAGTCCCCGGATATAAAAAATAGAAAAATATCAAATCAGGACCTTGTATTATTCACCCTTGTCAAGTTTGGTCCCTATGAGAACTTTGATAAACTTACAAAACCAAACCCTTAACTTTCACCAAACTACAAAAATGGTCCTTGTTAGTTAAATATACAAACGGACCCTTACTATAATAAAAACCAAACCAATCCAAATATAAAAACCCACCCATTATCCTAGTCCAATCCACATGGCCTAACCTCAGCCCAGTCCACTCTAAATATTAAACCCGGTCAATGCCTGGTTTGACCAAACCACAAAACCGCCCTTTTCCCTCTCCCATTCCCTCTCCACCACTGCTCCACCATACCACCTTCCACCTATATGGTTTCAACACCAGCTCACCACCCACTCTCCCACTAGTCACCCTCCACCTCCACAACCTTCCAAAACCTTATAACAACTTCTCCACGCATAATCTGACACCCTTGACCCTTTGGCGCCAAGAAACGATTTAAACGGCCATGATTACTCAGACCAATCCAATGGTCCTAAAGTGGTGGGAAAGGTCAAGTGGGTCCCACTTAACTCAGAAAAGGGCTTTAAAAGAGGAAAGAAGCCAGAAGGATGAATTTTTTAGTGTAGTTTTAGATAAAAGTAGTCGTAGGTAGTGTAAGTTTCAAATTCAGTTGTATTTTCAATTAAACAAGCTTGTATTAGTAAAATCTCATGTATTACAAACTTTAATCAAAGTTAATTTCAAGTTTCAGCTCATTTATCATTTTATGCCATTTTCAAGAATTTCAAAAATCTCAATAAGTTTGTATGTTGTTAGTTGTTGTTGTTATTGAAGCTTAAGCTCATATAAAGCTCTGACAAAGCTTTTGAAAGCTTTTAGATATCTTATAATTCAGTTTATTAGTTAAACTCATAAATTCAAGAAAAATCAATAAAATAGAAAATAAATAGAAAATTAGTTGTAAAGAAGAAGGAAGAAGATGGAGCAGGTGTCATTTGGATTGAATTGGTATTAGAGTCCTATGGGGGACACTAGGAATTGATTTGGTTCATTGGTTCTTTGTTCTCAGTTCCTTTCCATTTGTAAGCAAGTTCTTATTTTTTAGCTTAATGAGTTTTTAATGTTTCTGTGATGTTATCCTTATTCAAATAGTCTCATTTAAGTTTATTTAATCTGTTTTAATGTTATAATCAGTAGTTGTAGTTTAATATATAAAAGTTATAGTGTAATATTAATTTTAAAGGAGTGTTTGGCTAAATCTGTTTCAAGGTATTCTAAGGTGTTGTAGTTGTTGTTTCTGGTTCAGTCAAGTCATATTAGGTCTAAACTAGTTAGGTAAGTCATAAAATTGGGTAAGTCTAGTGAAGAAAGTCAAAACCACACAACAAACTCACTTATCTGTCCACTGTGTGGACAGTTGAGTCTCAAAACCCCCTCACTTGATCACAACTCACATCTTTAGCTTAAATTAGGTCTCTTGTAGCTCATAATAACTAAATTAATCAGTAAGGTAGTGTAGAATCTCAATAAAGTCAAAGTTTAGGTTTTATAGAAAAAGTCAAAATTACACTTCTCAGATTTTTCCAAAACTTGGGAGAATTGTTTAGAATTTAGGAATAGGTTCTAGGGACTGAAACTTGTTCCTAGTGATAGCTTACCACCTCATCTTTTGATTCCCACCATCTTTACATTTTTAGTATTTTTCCCTGGGTCCCACTCAACTCCAAACACAACTGCAGGGCAAGGTCTTGCCCTGCTGCAGCAGACCATAGCCACACCACTCACTTTGTGGTGGTTTTGTGACCAACACAGTGGGCCCCAGACCATAAAATTAGCTTTTCCCAACCCCCTCCTACCAGAGAGTAAGGTTTGACCACTTGTTTGACTTGAATCACTGTGGACCCCACCTAAATAAGCCCATAAACTTTGTCCCATTCTGTGTTCTAAATCAGTTTTTGGATTAGCTTATTTGTGCTTATTAGCTTATCTACTGAGCTTATTTGACTAAATTTAGCTTTGACAAATCCAATACACTTATTTAGATCAGAATATACCAAGGTGGGTCCCACATAAGCTCATTTGAGCTTATTTCTCATTTCAGTCAACAAAAGTCAACTGTGGTAGCAATAAGCTTCCACAGTGCTTAATAATAAGCTCTAAATTAGTTGTTTTTACAAAAGTTGCTTATTTTTATATATAATATAGTTTTGTAAAAGAAAAATCCAGAAAAGATAACATAAAAATAAGTGATAGTTTCTATTTAATTTAATTTAATTTTAATTTTCATTTTTACATTTTTATTAAGTAAGTTGTGTTTTTATATTTTTATTAATTTCCTTATAGGTTAAAGTAATTTAAATAATTTTCTCAGATTTTTATATTGTCATTTGATATTTATTAGAATTAAAAATAGTTTTATTAATAATTAATAAATAATTAAGTTATAAATAGCATAATTAGTTTTTATATAGTAATACCTATATTTTATATTTTTCCTAGCTTCTATAAGTCATAAGATAATTTTAGAAATTTTCTTGTGATTTATATTGTTCATTTAATAGTTTTTATAATTTAAATAGTTTAAATAATAATTAAATAATAAATAGAATAATAATTAGTAAACTAGTTTAAAAATACATAAAATAAAGTTTTTATAATTTTTTTAGGATTCCTGTGATGGTTAAATAGTTTTATAAATTTTTTCATAATTTTCTAAGTTATTTTAGTATTATTTGTAATTTGAAATAGTTTAATTAGTTTAATTAATATTAATAGTTTTTAATTAATAGAAAATCTATAAAAAGACAAAAAGATTTATCTTTATTTTTTTATACTTTCTTCAAGTTCATTTTTAAGTCTAGAAATTATTTTTGTAAGTTTTTAGTTTAATTTGTAGTGTTAATCATTTTTAGTGTTTATTTAAGTTAATTTTAATTAAATAGTTAAATAGTTTTTATTTAAATAATTAATAATAAATAATAAAATAATCTAAAAAATAGTTTTCTTTTTAATTTAATTTTATTTTAAGTTTAAGTTTATAGAATTTTCATTTTTAACCCTTGTAGTTTATTTTTCTTAAAACTCACCTTTTTCTCAGTACGCAGTCGCGTCTGATTTTAAATTGGTGTACGTTTATACGTTTTAGATATCTAGGTATCACGTAATCATTTCAATAGTTTAATTAAGTTATTTTAAGTTGTAAAACCCTAGTTAAACACACACACACACTTTATACCTTTCATGTTCACATTCACTCGATCGCAGATTCGTTTATAATAAAACATCGCACACCTCGTTGGGACATTACGACCCGGGAAAACACTGTATTTCACGGAAGCATTTGCCTCAGCTGTTTGACTATTACAGTTAGCCATTCACAAGTGGCTGATCAATAATTATCTGACCGTTTGAGGCGAATCAGTAGTTATAGTCTAGGTTTTAAAATTACCTAGTTCTCTATAACCAAGGCTCTGATACCAATCTATAACACCCCCAAAAATCGGGTCCAGCGGAAGCATACATTCATTGGAGTGCTACGAAATCGGTATCACAACACTAGGTACAAAGAACGTTTTTTACCTCAACCGTTTAGAAGAAATTTCATATCAAAAGCATTATGTTTACAACATTTCAAAAACAATGTGGAAACATAGGCCCATAAAAGAAAAAGTCTATTACGCTAGCACTAAGCTAAATGCATGCTAGAAAGCATGTAAACGGCAAGCTAGAAAGCTTGTAAATGCATGCTAGAAAGCATGTAAACAGCAAGCTAGAAAGCTTGTAAAGGCATGCTAGAAAGCATGTAAACGGCAAGCTAGAAAGCTTGTAAAGGCATGCTAGAAAGCACGTTAAATGCGTGCTAGAAAGCACGTTAAGACATGCTAGAAAGCATGTAAGGTCATAGTGGGATTCAGGAGCTTAGGCTACACCACGTAATAGTTTTAAAAGTATAGGTATAAAGTTTGGTACAATTAAGAGTTTTAAGTGAACATAAGTATAATTCCAGTCCAAGTAAAATGTTTTTGAACACTTGTGTCAATGAGAAAATAATCAAGTATGTCACATGTAAACACGTAAAACATTTGAGTAAACAAACAAACATTCGAGTAGGACAAGTAATGTTTGAGTAAATAAGTAGCATGTTCAAGTAAAACAAGTATTGCATTCATGTAAAAACGAGCATGTATTCTCCCCCAAAACAGTTATAAAATAAGTAAAAATAGGGGGTCATGAACTCACCTCAGTAAATAAGTCACCTGATGTGAGTATGTCAGGTGGTAAATGTGCACGGCTCCGACACGCAACCTAGATTAGTATGGTATGGTTTTAGTCTAAGTCATTAATTCAAATACATGCTGTAAAGTTTCGAACAAAGTTTCAATTGTTTCTCAATGTGTTTGTGTTATCGTAGCTTATGTGGATTTTTATAAGTTCAACAGGTCTCATTGCTCATTGAGAAGTGTATATATATAAAAAAAATGTTGTTGTGAAAACATTTATAAGTATTGGCTCTTGGAATCAAAGTGAAAATAATGTGTACGAATATATCGTATAAGTGTTAGCTCGAAGGATAAATATATGACGTAAAGTATTTATTAATTTTGCTTGGCCTCGATATGTGTAAATGTATATGTTTATCGATATCGTGAGCAAATAATATATTTGGACAAATATATTATTCATAGTTTACGCATATGTCGTCGTTAATTAAAAAATATGTGTTAAACATATTTGCTTAGACGAAAAGTGGTAAAAATATATAAGTTATTTAAACCTCTAAATTTTATGAGAAAAACGTAGACTTGGTCCAAGTCGAGGGACTGAAATGGTAAAGATATTAAAAGTTTCGAAATTATAAGATTTTAAGAAAAAGTGATAGTTTGTTCAAAGTTGAGGGGCTGATGTTGTCGAAAACAATATAGGTTTCGAAGTTATATAAAGTTTCAAGAAAAGTGACAACAATTAGAAGTGGAGGGGCTGAAAGTGTAAATATCGCAGAAATAACAAGAATATCAAAAATTTGACAAAGACCAGATTCGAACTCGAGTCTGGTGTGTAGCAAATGAACGCCCCAACCAGTGAGCCATAGGCTCTTTTGTGTTATAGTTTACCAAATAGTATATTTAAAGGATATCTGTGACAGTATTACATTTCGTTATAACATTCTCAGTATGCATGCGTTACGTTTTGTGTTTCATTTCCATTTCAAAACTGAATTGTACGCTAATATTCAAGTAAGTTGTAAAGTTTCAAAATAAGTATGTTTCACTTGTTGGCTTATAAATAAGCTATGGTATAGTGGGTTGGGCCTTATGACCCGATATAACTTAAGCTCTCGAATGAGCATTTATATATATATATATATATATATATATATATATATATATATATATATATATATATATATATATATATATATATATATATATATATATATATTTTTTTTTTTTTTTTTTTCTTCCAAAAGTGAACCAATAACTTAAGGTCTTCATATATTAATTTTTCTTTAGTTATATATGTTCGAATATGAATAAAAATCTTTAAAAATCCATTTTTGGAAACTGAATAAACACCAAGTGCTCATTTGCTTATTTTTAGGTCCGAAAGTTACCACATAAGCATACAAACACTTTAAAAGAGTGACTAGGTTCATAATAGTCGAGATCGCACCAAGTTTATATTTAGCATATGAGTCGAACATGTGCATAAATACGTATGTATATATGTTGACTGTTGTTAAAGTATTTAGAAATATCTTTAGTTTATTTGTACTACTCAAAATGACACACCACATATAAGAACATGTTTAAGGTTTTTAGGAAATTGGTTTTACAAGTTAAAGCCCTCACAGTGAGTGTGAGAGTGATGTGTGTACGTCGAAAGAGAGAGACGCCAAAAAAAAAACATGTTATCTTAGGCTACTCACAGTGGCAACCCATATTGCATCATCTTTCCGGCTGCCACCTCAGCTTTCTCTCTCTTCAACCCATATTCATCTCTCTCATCACAGTGGCAACCCATATTACATCATCATTTTTTTTTTTTTTTTTTTTTTTTTTTTTTTTTAACATGCATGCATGTAAATGTAATTTGTTTGCTCTATACGTGTAACATGCTCTATACGTGTATCAAATGCATGTGTGGTGACTATGAGAACTGCATCATCTTGAAACACAACTATCAAATGCAGCCACAAATAGAATTGTCATGTGACAATATATTTCACTTGTTATTATATTTACTTGTCTACGCATAATGCATTTAACATATAAGTTTCCTACCATCTAGTCTTTCTTGTCAAAAAGATCAACCAAACATGAAAGTTTGTTTTCTGCTACTGTTTCTGGGATTCATGATTTCCACAATTTCATCAAGTAAGCTAGCTAACTTCCTCACCTTAATTCATTTGTTTATCTAGAGATCTAAATAGCTAGATACGGGTGGGTTACTTCACTACCCAAAATATACACAAGCTCAAAAAGAAAGATGTGTTTGTGAAATATCGGTTGACAAACCGATCGATATTCCATATCAATCACCGGCGACCGATGTTCCACATTGGTGATGATCGATATTGACATCGATCGACCGATGTTGATGACCGATTTTTTCCGACCCACTACCACCAGCCTTAGTTTCTTTAAAATTTTTGACATGTATAATACATGCACTACATGTACAACATATGCAAGGTTTAAGAAAAAGAAACAAAGAGAACACAAGTAGTAACAAGGTTGAATCCTTACAGTGGGTTGTGAGGATGTGTCGAGTGAAAAGAAGAAACCAAGAAGAACTCAATTTACTTATCTCCTATTACTCCAAGCGTATACCCAACTAGTTCCAAATTTTCACCCAAGACCAAATACTTGTTGTTGTACGTTTAAACTTGAAAGTGAAATGTGTGTGCTCTAGCTCAAAATGAGGCTCGGTTATAAGGAGAGGACAAGAGATGAGTTTGCTTGATTAGGTTTGCAATATTAAATGCATATTGTCCTTCTTTTTTTTTTGGCATGAGTTAACCACACCCTCCCTGTAGAGAGGGTGTGTTGACCGACGCTACTGCCGCCGCTTGTACTGTCTGCTTTAATGCTTGTACTTTTTGACTAAAATAGGTGGACCCCTCATGGTAGGGAGGGTGTGGTTAATGTATCCTTTTTTTTAGCTAACAATACAATTGAGTGTGGTGTTGGCGATTTGGTCGAATGGGTCTAAGCAAGAAAGAGGGGAGGGAAAGCATGGCTCTCTGTCCTTGTTTGTACTATAGTCTTCCTTTTAGATGTAAACTTGGTAGTTTAGTAAACAAAACCAACAAATGTGGTGGTTTGGAGAAGGTGGTATACGTTCGAGTAGTATGGGAAAGGAAGTAAGAGTTGACAAGTCATGTACTATATACACTGTACATGTATATTAGTGGATTAGGTGAGATTAAAATGTATTTCTTTTGGTTAGCATGAGGTTGTGTGCAATATATATATATATATATATATATATATATATATATATATATATATATATATATATATATATATATATATATATTTATTTGTGTGATTTCACTCACATTCAAACGTATGAGAGTCAAGAGTCGAGTTTGGGGGTCATCAAAAAATGAAACGCGACACAAGTTTATAAAGGAGTGAGAAGTTAAAACGTGTGTCGAGATATTTTGGTTACGCGTTGAAAATAGTAAACGTGTAAAATATGTTTTCAAGTATGTTTTATAAAAGAAATATAAACATAGTTATTGGTTACAAATGTGTTTATTAGACTAACCATACTATCTATGTGTCGGTTCGTGCGCGAGCTCGTGTTTCAATTAAAGTGAGATAACTTCTCGTATTTGATTCAAATAAGTTCCGAAAAGTCAAAAAGTGAAACTTAGGAAATAATAAATATAATTTATTATTAAAAGCAGTCTAGAAAATTACGGGTTGTTACAAGAGACGCGTCTAAAAAGCCGTCACTGATTTAAACAATTCAAATCTATGTAACTCTAGCATTTTAGTACTGAGCAATCCGTGATTACACATCCAAAATTAACTATCACCCAATTTATCACTTACAAAACCTCATAATTTCCAAAATAAGCAACAAAATCTACCAAAATAAGCAATTTGATGAGACGAAAAGTGTACCGCTTTTAGGGGGCCATTTAAGCCAAAAGTCGAGATTATTTGATCAAATATTGCCCTAAATCATTCCTTTTGTCATTTTAGGTACTTTGGAGAAGAAATCTAGAAAATGAAGCATTCTGGACGTTTTTGGAGCGAAAAAGTGAAGAAAACGACAAAGTCTCCAAATCATGCTGAATTTGGTACCTGACGGCGTCAGAAATTGCATGTGACGCCGTCACTCATGGACAAAGAGGTGGATAAATTAAATACATGTGACGCGCCAAAATATTTTGGAGGATTTACACGTGACGGCGTCACCAAGGCCGTCACGTACAAAATACAAGAGACGGCCAAGAGACAAGTTACACATGACGGCGTCAGATCTGGATCTAGGCAATACGAGAGTTTTTATGGCGGCGAGTTGACGGCGTCAGGATTTACACGTGACGCCGTCAGACTCAAAAATCTATATATAGTTTTCTATTTTTCATTTGTTAAGAGAGGAGAACTTTGGGATAGTTTTGGAGAAACCCTAACACGATTTTTACCTTACTTTTAAGGGTTCCAAACCCTTGTTTCATCCATGATTGATTGAAGATAAGTTTTTCAATAATCATTCAATATGTCTATGTGTTGTTTGATTCTATCTTATGCTTGTCTTTACTTTAACATGCTAGGCTAGGTTTTCTTTGTGTTTGCTTAGATGTAATGAAACTTGGTTATTGATTATTGGTTGTTGTTTGTTTATAATTGTTGTGGATGAATGATTTTGATGTTAGGCTTAAGACAACTGACAAACTTCCAATTCGTAACATGCTTGAACGTCTTAAGAAACATGATCGGATGTGTACTACGATTAATTGGTTATATTTAATTTATAAGTAACTACTAAGGAGGCCATGTTAGGAGCTAGTAGTCGGCTCGACATAGGAAGAGGTAGAAGCTTATAGAGTTAGGGAAGATCGTACACGGCCCTACGAATGTTATTGAGGAATATAACCTGTCATCCATGCAATTGTAACAAACTAATCAACTAGTAAAAGATAGCTAGAGAGTAGTGAAATATAAGTAAACACATTTCTCTTATTATTGTTTTTCTCCACATTTACTTTAGTGTCATTTTATTTTATTGTTATTGCATTTGTAGTTATTTAGGTTAGTTGACTAGCAACTAATTCCGCCCATCCTTCCAAACCCGAGATTTTTACTTGCTTTCCATAAAATATAAAAATACAAACGAATCATCCCTCATCTCTAAACCTAGTTTAATTGAGTTTTAACCCTAGCGAACACTATTCTTTGAGTTGAACAATCAATCCCCCGGTACTTGTCACTACACTATACTACATCGGTCAGGTACATTGCCTGGTGGGGATTGCAAGCTTCTCAAGATCCCTTGAGAGTTAAAACCTTTTGCAAGGTTGCAAAACCACGCATCACAATTTTAACAACTACAGTACTTATTATCTAAAACTACTTATTATCCAAAATCTACCAAATAAGCAACAAAATAAGCAAAACCTATTGCTAATATACACAAAACGTAAATAATAAGCAATTTTACCCTTCGTTTCATCAACTAACTCCATTATTTCATCAACTACGGCGGTTAATGGCGGTTCACGGCGGTTTATGGCGGCGGCTTGACGTTTATGAGAGGTTGAAGGCTATTGAGAGAGATTGAGATTGATAGTTATGATTGAGAGATTGAGATTGAAGTGTATGAGGGTTTAAAAGAAACGGTTGAGAGAATGAACCGGGTAAGGTGGGTGAGTTATTAGTAATGAATGAATTGACCACGATGCCCCTACATCAATAAAAAAAAGTTGGATTTATGTGGAGCGTCGATGGTAAAAGGAATGGACGGATGAGATGAAGTCTTGGGTTCTTTGGTAAAACTTAGATCTATACGGAACTTTTGGCTGTGAATGTGTTTATTCTGGTGCACAATAGTGTACCAGAGGGAGAGGATCTCGGGTATATTACGATAGCTGTTATGCTCTCACTTTCCTTGAGGTTCTAAATGAACATAATCCAGAACCTTCATTTTGCTCCAAATGTGTGTTAGTTTTGAACTATGTTATAATGCCCGCGCACGCGCGGAGTCTCTTTAAAATTTTTGAATAATATATTTTTATTTATTAAAAAACAATACTATGTTCAACATGAGATTATAGTCTGGACGTGGCAAGGAATCCTATTGTATCATACATCAACCACTCCGTAAGAAAATTATACTTCAGCTAGCCCTAGATGAGCAAGTTTAGGCACGTGTATAGAGAATGAAGTTTGGGTTGTCTCCTTCAACATGGTCAGTTACTACCACTTTCGTTCCCTCTTCACTTCACTTTAATGTTTGGCATACTTGCACACCTAAACTTAAATTTATCATGATAGCGGTATGTAAAGTTACTCATTATAGTAAACTACAATGTTCTACATAATTTTGCAGTTTCAAACCAATTTAGTATGTCACTATTGACACCTTGTTTCAATTACCTGATAACATGTTCTAGCCCTTACAATTCTTGAAGAGCTTATAAGAGACCCACTCACCTCGCCTCCATTGATTGTCTACCATAAGTTTTATAACCACAAGCACCAGCTAAAACATTAAATTTTATATTAAAAAATTAGTTACTCATAAGAAACTTAAAGTAATCATAATTCATTATAAATTATTCAAATCATCTCATCGTATTCTTTGTTGTTTTGGATTAACTTCAGCCTCTACAATAAAACACCTAATCTAAGCTTAGATTAATCTACATAAACTAAATGATACAATCATTATAGGCTTATAGTAGACATTACTTGTTTATAAAATCCGGCCAACCCCATTTCAACCCGAACTTAAAAAAGTACATGGTTCAACCCGTACCCATTATGACTCGTGACCCGACCCACTCATTTTACCACCTCATGTAAGATTGTAAGCTTCCATACATATCATAATACCTAACGGACACAAAGAAATAATAATTGTTATTTTTAATAGAGAACACACGGATATAAGATTTTCTTTATTACTTTATACCAAGAAATTTCTTTCTTTAAATTTTTCCAAATTTCCCTAAATCAGATTAATTCGGAATCACAAGTAAGGAATGCTCTCGTCATATAACATATCTATTCAAAATTATCAAGTACATGACAATCTATCGGCCAAAAGATGCTGCCTTCTCAAGCTCATGTTATCATCCTGCAATTATTTGGTTTCTAGTAGAGGTGACAATCTCGACCCTCTTACTTATAAATGGGTCCATTTGGGTTGTAGCAATAATAAATAACGCAATTAACTTGTATAGATATATATGTTGCAATATCCATCTTTGTTCTCAGAGATATTTATGCTACACATGTCTAACTTTAGTTTGTTCACATCTTAAGTATCATAAGAATATACATTTAAACCACAATGACTACATCAAAAAAATATTGTCTCCTTGGTTATGGTTTTCCTTTCAAATCTTCCAATCTACTTAATGCTTTTCTAGACTACAACAAAATGATCCAGTCATAAGTAAATGGGTCAGAAAGACAAATGTCTAAAGTAAACAAAGTTTATAACGAAACCTTGTCGTGAGGTATATTGGCCTTGTTTTATATCTAGCAACTATCCTTGAGAAGCCAAGCATCAAAATGCGTCATCTTGTATATTGGCCTTGTTTTGTATCTAGCAACTATCCTTGAGAAGCCAAGCATCAAAATGAATCATCTTTTGTACGACTAAAAAGAATTCAACGTCCATTTTCTGTCTCGACTTACAATTATACCACACTACTGTATTTCACAATATTTAACTCGTTATCACTTCACATGGTTAAAGTGAAATTAATCAATGAGCTAAAACTATTTTTGAGATATTTACTTACCCATATAGTTTTTCAAGGGAAGATTAGATCTTACAACTGCGGGTTGTTGTAGTGTGAAGAAGGAAGAGCCGAGTTCACAAAACTCATTCTCTCAATAAAGGATTATCGAGTATTTAAGTAGCCATAGGCTGTTCGATTAACGTGCAAGCATATAAGTATGAAATTCAAGCCTCAACGCACTATAGTTTGATAAATGAAAACATCATCTCGATCTAACGCAATTATACTACAATATAAAAAGACATCTTTACCAAATTATGATGTGAAAGTGAGATTACAGAAGAAAACATAAATGTTACACTTTTAACATGCTTATAATGCCATGTAATGTTTCTATCTCCCCCTGTGATCTATAGAATCTTAAGATGGAGGTGGCAATTTATAATCATTTACTTAAGCGCCCTCTAAACCACAATGCCAAACACCCTTTGATGAGTATCTTGATCTATTCTTTTCTACTTGATTTTAATAGCACATTGAAACTTCAAAATTCAGTGACAAAGTTAAGATACTTTATGTTTGAAACTGTAGACGGCATGTAAGAACAAAACTTTTCATTATTTGCGATTTCCAACACAAGAACACACAACTATTGAAAATAAACATGCATTGACATATCACAATATTTACCTTCCTTAACTATATAAGCAAGGTAATAAGATAACAAATAAGGACTAATAATACTATTTTTTATTGTAGTTGCTAGTTTTAGCCAAACTACTAAAGATCTAACTTCTTTTTTCGAGTAAAAAAGATCTAACTTATAATAAGCCATTTTCAATCAACCAATTAGCTTTCTAATGTAACTGTTAATGCATCAACAATATAAAATAACACCACTTAAAATTATCTTACCAGAGATTCATTTGCTTCTCCAACATACTTGTCCCTCTTACTATTGGTTTTTGATCATTCCCATATGAAAATAAAGCAAATGTGACATTTGAACAGGCAATTAGAGCAAATAGACAACTAAGCGCAAAGTTGTAGCTACATGAACCATTATAGCAGGGTACCCGCGCAATGCGGCGGCGGGTACCTGTGACTAAATTTTGTAGCGAGCAAATGTTATTCATTTATACGTTTTTTTTTCTAACAATAACTTTACGAAAGGTATTATAATTTTTAATTAAAATAACTATAACCTATAACAATTCAAACTATTTCATATCCAAATGTAAAGAAGGATAAAACGATATTAAGGAACATAAGCAGCATCTTTGAAACATAAGTTAAAATAAACGTCATTATCAAATAAAATGTCATTTGGCATAAACACAAATATGCCAATTATTAATATGCATCATTAGCCGCAACGTGTTTATCTGTAAATAATTATCTTTTAACATTCATAGTGAATCTTGAAAAAATATTTATCCCGATCTCGTCAATAAAATATAACCCCAAAAAATTAATTATCTAAGTTGTTGTATTCCTTGATTTGTTGACTTCATCTCCATTAGTTTTTCTATTAGATAAAATAGATTATACCAATGTTATAACTTAAACAATTGCTAGCATGTTACTGAATTTGTTCAACACAAAGCCCATTCCAAAACCTTAATGATGTCCAACACAATTCTTTTTAAATTTCGGCCGAAGTAAAATTACGAACAAAAGTCCAAACAAAGATAACCCTAATTCTTTAGAATATATAAACTTACTTTTATACCTAAGAGCCTTAGGTATTGTCGCACTCAAAAGTAAGCCATTTGAGCCTCAATGTGTGCCACGTAATTTCAACGCTCACACATCAAAATACACATTCAAATATTCAATCACAACTAATTTCAACTTAGCCATTTAGACCCCATCCACTCTCAATTATATTTTCTTTTTCATTTTTTCAAACAAACTTAATTTCATTTATTTAAATAAAAAAAGTAACAAATAAGTGGTAAAGGTCGTCTTAGGCCCAATATTAACAATAACACTTTTCAGCTTCAATCTGTAGGACCATAGAACTAACCATTTCACATGAGAATCATGCGAGTTACTTTGAGAGAGAGAGAGAGAGTAGAAACTTTATTAATAAAACATAACCTTACACTCTTAGCTTTCTCCTAAGCAACCAACCTCTCAAGTGAGGAGGTGTGAGGGTATTTATAGTGTTTAAAATATAGTTGGACTTTCATGAGCTTTTGCTTATGGGCTTGGTTTACATCTTTTCTAAATCTTTATAGACCGGCCCATTAAAGATAACACAAGTCCTGCTCTTTAAGACATTAAGTAGCAAAGGTTGTTTTAGTCCTAATATTTAACCTTATACCTAATTTTTCTCTCGTTCACCCTAATTTCATTCCGGTAATACACGCCTACCAGTCAAAACTTTTACAGCCACCAAATAATTATAATCTTCTTGTGCAGTCACTCTCTCCCTACAAACCTACACAGCCACAAAAAAGTCTTATCGCTTTCTTTCTTTCAACACACCCAAACACACAGTTCCTTTATCTTGTGTTTTTCTTCAAATCAATATGGTTTCTTAGATGCTAATAGCTGAACATAAACACACTCATATTTTGCTTCAAGATCCTTGTAAGGGTATCAGGTAAGGTTATACATGTTTTTGTTTTAACCGAGCAAAAGTAGGAATGAAACAAGCTTGTGTTTTGTTCGTACTTTAATCTATAGTTTCAGATATTCAAAGAAGTTAGCCTTAAAAACGATCTGTGATGATTTTCTTTTATACCTTGTTGTTAAGAGCAAAGTTGTGGGTATTAAAAGATAAAACTGAGATCTTGTTTAGTTCTTTAACAGAAAGAACGAAATGATGAAACAAGTTTGTGTTTTGTTCTTTCTTAATTTTTTTTTGTTGATAAAATAGGTTGCGATTTTGATAAAAAGTTATTATTATTTTTAATATACAGACGGTCTAGTTTTTGGTTTGTTTGTGAAGTGTAATATTGACCCCTAGCAAAAGTAAGTTGGAATGAAATAACGTTGTTTTGTTCTTGCTTCTAAATAGATCTATGAAGATTAATCTCTTTTGGCTTTGTCTTTGGACTAAATCTTTGATTAGAAAAAGAGATAAACTGAGATTTAGGTTATCTTTCATTTTGTTTCGAGTCGAGTCTTGTTTAGTTGAGGAGATGGGATTTGAGGTTGTGACGCGAGGAGTTAAATTGTAACAGGGATGTTGGAGTTGGTTTTGTTGTTGATGGGTTGTTCGGTTTAACTGTTGTGCATGTCGTCTTGTTTGACGAATATGAGATCTTTGATGTTTTCTTCTTATTTGAAGTACTCACTGGTTGGTTTTTGTTTTTTCCTACCAAGAGAGTATCCAAAAGTGTTGTTAGAAACAAAAGATGAAAAACCACCGCTCGGCTATTTTGGCATATATGGCGACGGTCAAAGTGGCGGTAGCAAGTGATGGTTAAAGGAGAGAAGATGAAAAATGAATTCATAGTACTGAGTCAGTGTTTTGTTTTGTTTGGTGTGTGGGTGATTTATATCCCTTTGTGGTGTTAAAAGTTAATGAGCTATTACAAAACGTATGGACCATTTTATTACAAAACGTATTGACCATAAAGTTGCAAATAAAGTATTGACGATAAAGTTGCAAATAAAGTCTCTTAACATTTACTCCGTATAAAACGTATTGACCAAACACATTTGGAACAACATTTACTAAATGGCTTGTTATTTCTTATTTGGGAAATGTTTTTGGTCTTAAAAATTTTAAGACTTCCTCATTTAGAAGTCCTAAATGCATTAGTATGTAGTATAGATAAAGATGAAGCTGTAGCATGCCCGTCAATCCTTTTGCATGCCTATCGACTATCGTAACCTTCATTTTCTACAACGCGAAAACCACATGATCGGTAACACACACCAATCAATCGACAAATAAATTTCAATCATTCCTATCTAAACAATATTATAATAAACTTCATTGCAAAAACACACTCAAATTCGAAATATATATATATATATATATATATATATATATATATATATATATATATATATATATATATATATATATATATATATATGCAGTAACATCCACTAAAAACAACACATAAATGAACCTAAAATATCAAATCACAAACAAATTAAAGTTACTTAAGCAGCTACTTAATTAAAAACAACCCATAACCGAATCTAAAGTAGCAGTTACTTAAGCAGACACAACATCTGAATTTATTCTTAGATCATTCATCTATGTGATTGATCATTATTGTAAAAACAATCGAATCAGTTAAGGAATTATAGCAAAATCGGAAACATTAAATCATTGTAATTGAAAAATTAAATTAGAGATGGATCTCATAATCTTACCGAGTTATTCGATTGTGGTTATCGGTCGATTGTTTCTTGGGATGTGGTCATGGTGTGTTTTGTCGGTGCCATATGTTTTGTTATGCGTGTGTTGATTTATCTTTTTTCTTTACCATTAGACACCCTTGATCTTTACAAAATTATGCCCCTTAACCCCTTTTCTCTAAGTTTTTTTCTTTTTGTTTTTGACACTTATATTTTAATGTTTGTTTTTCATAAAAACGGATTTTCATAAAATTTTGACCAAATTAGGAAATACTTAGGTTTAATTTTTTTTTTTTTCAAAATTCAAAAAAGAAAATCAAAATAGAAAAATTATTACTTAATAAGGGAATGTTGAGTTTTTAGTAATGAAAAAACAATAACTTGAGATTTTGTTTTATTATATAAAAAATATGGACATTATATGCTTGTTTCTTTAAGTAGCTGAAGTCTCGCGGGCAAATACTATAAAAAAAAATCATACTTGTCATAAAATACACTTTTGGGTATCGACAATTTTGTTTTCCTTATATAGGTACCGAACTTTTATTTTTTGGCCTCTTTGAGGCACTTTGTGACTTTTTATCCCTCAAATTATTAAAAATCCAGGGGTAAAAATGTTACAAAGTGCTTCAAATAGGTCAAAAAAGAAAATTCTGTACTCATATGAGGAAAAATTTGTAGCTCAATTTACGGTTTCAAGCATATAATGTTGAGCTACTTTGTTCAATTTTATTCAAATTTGATAAGGTTTTATCCGTACAACTAAAATAAAAAATAAAAAATCTGTCAAAAGTGTATTGAAGTGCCCGCTTGCTGAAAGATAAATAATTCTCGTCGCGGTGATTTATTTTTTGTCGTTTAACGATTTACCGTTTACAAGATATTTTATTTTCAAAAAAAATGTGAAAAGGCTTTTTTTATTTTTTATTTTTTTAAATAAACATTTTGATGAAGAAATAGATGACTATGATTGCTTTATTGGGTTATAAGAAATTTGAATGGCATATATTCTAGGAGAGAACATCGTGTCACACCAAATCCGAACCGACAAAAACTGACCCGACCCCGAAAACCAAAAAAAAAGAAAAAAAATTAAATCGATAACCGAACCGAGAAATGGATATCAAAACCAAAACCGAACCGAATAACTCGGTTCGGGTCGGTTTTCGGGTTTCGGACCGAAAAAACCAAATCGAATCAAACCCGAACCGAAACCGACAAAAACCAAAGTAAATATACAAAACCGAAATCGAACCGAAAAAGGTCGGTTTGATTCGGTCTGGTTTCGGTTGGTTTGTCGGTTCGGTTTTGGTCGACATGTTACCTTATATAAGCCTGTAATGAGTAGCCCAAGTTTAAAATTAATTGAGCCCCAAACTCAGTCATAAATGATAATTCATATGCACAATTGCTCTATGTATCTTCAAAATAATTGAGATGAATAGAGTCGATAGACCTTACGTGTAATTATAAGTTTAAAAAAAGATTATGACCAGGTAACAACAATATAAGTAGATACAGGGGCGGTACTACAATAGGGGTAATGTGGGCAGTTGCCCTCACAAAGTTTTTAATATGTTAAGATTTCTACCAATGTCGATTTTCTTCGAATGATCATGATGTGCAATTTTTATTCTGCCCGTAAGAGAATAAATAGTATAATGGTTAAGGACATTCTTTACTTTCGGTGAGATCTAATGTTCGATTTTTGTGCTACCCCAAATTTTGTTATCTAAATTTTTGTTTTCGCTTTTTCTATCCGTATTAATATCGATCAGGAAATGTAAGTATGTCCTAAATATTGTCCATATAATTACAACTAGTTTAGGTTTTACCTAAACAAGTTCACTTTCATTCAAAGTAATGTCATTGTCATTACATCAACAAAGACCGAGTTAGTGACATGATCCGACTTGACATTACTCTCAACTTTTGGCCCCTCTTAAAAGATTTTTTGGTACCGCACCTGGGTAGATATAATGAAAAAGTAAATAACTATTACATGCATCAAAAATTAATTAATTTAAGCGCATACTTGGACATAATTTTTTTTTTGGGTAATGGGGAGTAATTCTGCACCCTGGTAAATATACTTGGACATAATTTTCGTTATAGTAATCTCTTCACAGAGTCAAAAATTAAAATATTATGAACAATTACGATAGTATACATTTTTACACAGCCACAATAAGTTCACTTTCATCCTTTGCGAGATATGAACCCACAGCCTTAGTCAGGGACATAATCATCTCACATGTACAACCGAATGAAAAGACTCTTTGGTAAGTATGTAGGCTTTATTGTTAACAAAGAAACACCATTTAAAATTACAAAATTTACAAACTAATCATCTCGACCTTGGTCATCAAGTGCTTACATGGTGAACAACAATATTGACACTTCAACATAATAATATGTACATTATTAATCTCAAATAGTAGCATCTTGTACATTGCAAATACCATACAAGATACAATCTCACAAACATTAATACATCAAACAATGGGAAATTTGTTAAATTACAAGATAAACATAATTAGTAAATATAAGTAGTTTAAGTCTTATAGGGTACTCCTTAGTACTCCAATCTTTATGGATCATGCACTAATAAGATAGTCAAGATGCTCTAAAAAAATGAGCTCTTCACAGGAGACCTTCCCATAGCTTTCATCAAGTTAGCTACTTCAAGAACCCTAGCAATTTTGCCTCCCCTCTTGGCCTCTGCCGATGCTCTCCTTTCTTCTGCTTTTTGATGCGCTTTTGCTATCTCATTTTCCATCTTTTCCACTGCTCGTACTCGCTTCTCTTCTAGCTTTCTCTGCATAAACAAAAAGAGTGAAACAAAAGAGTGTTTGATCATGACGTAGAACTTGAGCCGAATATAGCATGTAGAACTTGACCTATCATCTATAACTAGTAGCTTGATGTGGGCTAGAAGAGGTCGATTAGAGATGTATTTTATTTTAATGTGACAGACAGGTAAATAAAAGATTAACTTAAAAGAATATAAGGTGTAGGTGAAATTAGCCAATAGTTAACAAATCTACTAACTAGTTTTATGCAAATAAACTACTGTGTGTTGAGGGTCAATCTTACCCGACCCGTTTTATCGAGACAAACATTACCCATTTTGACCTATTACCCAACCTGCCCATCTTGGCTTTTCTGTGGCTCTATCGGTGACAAATTATGGATTTTCGAAAGAGAATACTCTATCATAAAAAGAAATTTCAAGGATATGCTTAAAACATATTTGCACTGCAAATTTATTTTTCAAGTGTATGAATGCGCATATCATGCTCTTTACCTCAATTTTCTTCATCCGTAAAGTGGACTGCTGAGCCTGTTCGTTCTCCCAACCGTTGATTATCGTATCCTCACGTTTAAACCTATTGTTAATCTCAGAGATCTTAGCATTCTTCCAAGCTGTTATCTTGGATTCAACCTCCTCTTTCTTAACGTTTCTAACGGACGCTCCCACCTCTCTACCAACATGAGTGACAACAGAAGTACTATCTCCTCTTGTGGGAGACGCTGAAGGATGCAATCCGTAATCCCAATTGCTAGCACCATCATTTTCAACTGTGCTACTTGCTATTGAGGATCCTGCTAGCACTAGTGTGCTATTAGTAACACTCATATTTGAAAAATCTCCACGGGAAGCTCGATCACTAGTAGCCATGGACTGAGGATAATATGGTGAAGTCAAGGCGTGCACATCCCTAATATCTTCATCACCATGAAGATTTTGGACCCTTTGATCATAATCTGACATTTGAATAGATAATCTAAAGTGGGGTTTGGGCACTTTTTAGGTTTATACAAATAAGTGTTAAATTATATGGACAAAATATGCACTAATATAGATAAACAAGATCTTGAAATGCAATGTGACATAATAAAGTGGTGTTGTGACTAATTAACCCCATTCCTTGATATTTCCTGTCTTGTTTTTTCTTGATTAATTTAACACAACTTTTCTGTAGTTGGTGGATGTACAAGATTTGAATATGTAAATGTACTTATCATGGGTCCTCTATCAACAATTAAGTGCTTAATTTCATGTCATTTTTAACTACTGATTGGAGTAGTTTATAGCTTTATTAAAAAAGCGGTTATTAAAATTGTGAAAACGCGTTTTATCTTTTGGTTTTGATTATAAAAATATCTTAATTTAGATGTCTTTGTAATTGTTTTCTTAACAAGAACCATACTCACTAACTCCATGCTTTTGTATATTACTTGCAACCCCAAATGACCAGACAACTATACTATTACAATACTCAATAACTTATCATTTGCGTGTCGTCGTGGTTGTTGATTACGTATACACAGTATATCCGTTTGACAATAAAGTAAATCTGTTGAACCTATTCAACTAATCATCTTTCTTTTTCAAACAAAGGACATCAACTGATTCTGAATAGAGAAACACATAATACGCTACATGATATACTTTATACTGTAATACTGAATTATGTTAAGTTCATTTAGTGAAAATTATGATTGTAGCTATAGATTTTCCAGTAATACGACTACTAGTAATACCATGCTGATTGCTGTCAAAGAAGCTAAGTATGTAGTGATACATAAAACGAGGTCTTCCATTAGCGGTATCCAAGATGTATGTAGGGTACCCGTTAACAAAAAATCTATAACTCCAAGATTCGGTCAAAGCAAAATGGGAACCGACGAAGTTGGTGATCTTTCCAAAGATTTTTCCATGTATAATAGTCCTATAGGGTCCAGTGTCTGATGGAAAAAGTTTGAGAAGTTTAATACTACGTAATTGATATACTTTTAGCCCACTTAACTGATCTTAAGATTTCATCTGATCATCAGTTTAACTTAAAGTTCAAATATGCATATAATAAGAGAAAGTACTTTAAATAAAAAAAAAAAAAAAAAAAAAAAAAAAATGCATATTAATATATGATCATGACTGTAAACCTTTCAAGTAGTCCGGCCTCCAAGTTTGAATAACAACTAATCACCGATACACCCTTCTCTTTCTTTAGGAAATTCAGCATTGTGTCTTGCTGTTAACAATCTAAAATTATTCGAAAACATAATTTTTCCAATAAATTTCATTTTCCCTTGGAAGGATCAACTCTTTTCCAGACCTAAATGAGCTCCACAGACTTTACTTTCTTATCCCATTTCCTTAATCTGTTTATACTTGGTTGGACAAAAATTGTAATTCTTATTTTTATCCTCATATTTAAAAGGTGATGAAATTGAATGCGAGAACTACCTAGCTTATGTTATCAAAATCCCAAACCGCTCTTTAAACGTTGCATACATGTTGCATACAATAATATATTACATTTTGCTTGCTATCAAAATCCCAAACCGATCTAATTAAGCATCAATATATAGTATAGGACATAACAGATACAGCAAGCGAACCTGTATTAGTTAGCAACATGTTGCATACAGTACAATATATTACACATACAAAGTTCTAGCTCTAGTAACATATCAATAAACTGTTTACACTTACAGAATAAGTAGTTCTAGCAAAAAGACTGTACAAAAAGTTCTCTTGATGACAAGCTTCCAGATGATGCTAACACACTCAAATACGGTATTCATCGTATGCAATTAATCAAAACACGCATCAATGCATCTCCAAGGCTTGTATTTTTAGGGTACACCATCTTTAGATTTTCCCCTAGCTTACGGGCACAATTGAGAACAAAAAACATTGAAATACTATTAACATACATGCATACATTATTCAAAAACTAATAATCTGTTTTTTTTCTTTGTTTTTGATCGATCTGGCGATGTTAAAAGAAAGAGCGCTTTGTAGGAGCTCGACCAACAGCTCTCATCAAGTTGGCTATTTCCAAAACTCTAGCCACTTTGGTTCCTCTCTTTGCCTCTGCTGTTGCTCGTCTTTCCTCTGCTTTTCTTTTCGCTTTTGCCACGTCGTTTTGCATCTTTTCCATTGCTTTTGCTCGTTTTTCATCCAATTTCCTCTACACGAAACACATGATATGAGAACTTTACATAACATGAGAAAGACCTACTTTCTTTGTACTTGATCGTCAATATTTTCATTAAATTTGGCATTTTCGAGTTCATATAAGAGTGCATTAATTATGCAACTTATCTTATTTGCTTATTTTTTGTGTGTTGTCGATCACGGAAACCCAACCGAGCCACCTTTGGTGACATGACAAGTAAAGCCCGGACTACACAAATCACACATGGAGTGTGAATCACTGTAGCTCTCAAGGATTAATATGGTTAGGGAAGGTGGCTAAGAAATTGTAGCTTATGTAATTCGAACTTAGAACCTCTTAGAGGATTGGGTATGGTAACCCGGTGTTAAAACTTAACACACTACCACGTCAGCGTCAAATTAGCTTTAACCTTTTTACCTTAACTAAAAAAAACTACCCTTATCATCACTCACCTTAACTCAACTATTTTCAAATTCAACCTCTAAACTAAAACTAATACTTCATTTATTAAAAAAAACATAACATTAATTCTTAAACACATTAAAATCCAATTATGGTTAATACTTAAAAATTCAGTTAACAATTTTGGTTGAAACCAATTCCACAGCAAAATTTCGTAGCCCATTCTGAGATCCATATTAATTTCCAAAAAAAGCCCAAAATTGATTAACCTAAAACTCCACCAACCCTAATATAAATAACCACAACCTTTTCACACAATAACCCTAATTTCACTCCACACTTAAAACATATGCAACCACCATCTCCTCCAACGAAATGCAGTCACCACCTAGACCTAACTTGTTAAAAAAATAATAATAATAAAAAAATAAAAATAAAGGATCTATCCTCCTTTCTAGATCTACAAACTGGATACCACAAACAAAATCGTCCCTTTATCTTCTTATTTCAAATCAAAACTCACAAATACTCTTTCTTGGTATGTTTCTGCTACGAGATGCAAGACTAAAGATACTCTGTTTCTTGGTTTGTTTCTGCTACTAGCCGTTTAAGTTAGGGGAAGTTTTGAACTTTTTTTTTTTTTTTTTTTTTTTTTTTTTTTTTTTTTTTTTTGGAATTCAAATAGCACTAGTCGTTAAGGGGGTGGAAATGAAATTTTTGTAGCCTTAACGCTGCATTAAGGAGTTAATGCGGCGCGTTAACGTGGCTTTAATGTCCATGCTCGGTGTGGTTAACGCACCTTAACGCGATCAGGTGAAGGCTTAACGTGGGGGGTGAGAGCTAACATACCGAGTGCTCTTAGAGTGCATGGTCCAAGATAGTTATAGGGCCTTTTGGGCACCTGTGGCGACGCCATGCTGCGCCACCGTCATACCCACGTTATAGATAGTTTCGCCATTCGGTTGACGGCCATCTTCTTTTTTCTTTACTTTTCCTTTTTTTTTTCTTTATTTTTTTGAATTTGAATTTGAATGATGCAATGGTCACATATTTAAAAAGTTTTTTCAATAAATATTCACTTTTGTCATACAAACAAAATAAAACACTTGGCTTTATCACCATTTCATTTACTTTTAGATATACTTTTACCATACAAACAAAATAAAACACTTGGCTTTCTCCCCATTTCATTTACTTTTAGATATACTTTTACCATACAAACAATCTCAAACACTCAATTTTCTCCATTTCATACACTTTCAATATGAGTTATTTCAATGAAAAGTGATCCAAAAAAATATTACGGTTGTAGAATTACCATGAACAACATAAAGAGCTTTTGATGACACTGAAGCCACTAGTTCATATACTCGGACACCTATACCACAAGATTATGTAGGAGCCGAAATACGCCTTATGGAAGATTATTTTGGCGACAATGCAAAATAACCCTGAAAGGAATTTTATGCGATAGTTCCGAATGAGTTCTAAACTAGTTTTATCAATAGTTGAAGGTATAACTAACTTTAAAGTTGAAGCTATTCATGAGCACTTTTTTTTGGTCATAGCCAAATGCCACTTGTAGAATGATTATTAGTCTTATAATGAAATGCACGTCCGCTATACTCCAATTAGCATACGGTACAACACTTGGTGGTTTTGATGAATATTTACAAATTAGTGAACATTTTAGTCGCGAGCGTTTGGAAAATTTTTACCGCATGCATATTGGATTTATACTCGGAGGAGTATTTAAAACCCTTCACCTAATGATACTTTGAGTATATATGAAAAATACGAAACTTGTCATGTGTTCCCGAGTATGCTTGGTTGTATACATTGTATGTATTGGGAATGGAGGAATTTCCCGTCTTCTTACAAAAGGCAATTCAAAACGGGCGATCACAAATATCTGAAAATACTTCTTGCATCACATGATTTATGGATTTGGCATGCTTTTTTGTATAGCGTGTGCAAATAACGACCTGAATGTTCTATTTCATTCAGATTTGTTTAACGACCTCATTGACGATGTCGCTCTCGAGGTTCCGTATATAGTGAATGGTAAAACATACACCAAAGGATATTACCTAGTCGACATTATTGATCCACTTGGGCTACTTTTGTCAAATCATATACGTTTGCATAAAACCAACGCGATTTGAATTCTAAGAGGGCTCAAGAAAGAGCAAGAAAAAATGTTGTCACAACTCGTAAATTCTGGTCTTTTCCCGAACTTTCACATTTACTATTCATCGGTTACTATTCATCGATCACTATTCATCGTTTTACTATTCATCTTTTTCGGAGTCAGTTTGATATTCTGAGAAGCGTTTTAAAATTTTACTATTCATAAAACACTATTCACCTCCGGAGAAAATTTGTCATTTATACGTGGGTTGCGTCATTTTTTTAAACGTACGATTTTTAATCTAAGAAACGTTATCTTATGAACTAATATTTTGAATATTGATCCGACACTCCCAACTATGGTCCTAAGACATTTTTACACTCATTATAATGATACAAAAATTATAAAATTCATTTACCCGTTATTTTGGAAATTTATTTAATTCGTATCGTACGTCTAATATAATTACGACGGTTTTCTTAAAAACTAAACGATAATCACCCAAACACCCAATACTTGTGCCCAACATATTTTTATCATTTTTATGACATTATTAAGTCCCGGTTAACTTTATTAAAATTTATTTCTAGCAAACCCGGTACCCGATTATACTTAAACTACCTAAAAACAACACTAATACTACACTTATACTCCTAAATAAATCAACAAACATCTTCCCCTTTTCTCCTCCTTTCATGACCGCCCCCCCCCCCCCCCCCCCCCCATGGTCTTCACTCATTTAAAACCTCACCAACACTCTTAATGGCTTACCAAACTTTTGTCCCTAACTATATAAGAAACTTTTTCATTCATTTTATCACTAAAAATCATTTTTACAAGTTCAAGCAAAACTCTTTTCTCTCATTTCTCTTGAGGTTGGTTCGAATTAGGGTGGTAAAGGAGCAAGGAGAATAAATTTTCCAAGATCAAGCCATTTTATTGTTCCTTTTGTTGTCTTTGTTTGAGTTTTGTATTAAAAACTCAAGGTTTCTTTGGTTTTTCATCATCACAAGCTCACTAATCTTTCTTGTAAGTTGTCAAACTCTTGTTCATCACTTCTTCATGTTATTTTTATGGTCATATGATTTCATACAAGGTTTACATGCATATGTTAGTATATACCACTCATTTATATATATATAACTTTTGAACTCTAGAAATAGATTATTGTTAGATCCTTGTTAGATCCACTTGATTTATGATGTTTAGGAACCCATGACACCCTAAGAAGGTGTATGGTAGGATTAGACTAGTTTTGTGGTGATTGAAAGTGGTTTGGTTGGGTTAGAAACTAGATTGGAACACTAGAAATGATTTTTGAAACTACATATTGACCTACTGTCCTTAAAATGAAAACGTGGCAAACTCAGTGGGTTTGGGGTAACTTTTGACCAAATATTTAGAAAATACATTCCGAGACGGAACTATGGCCGAAAACGGGGATAAAAACGAGTTAATAACGAAGAAGATACGCTAAAAACGAGTTTAACGACGAAAACTATATTTTCTGAAAACTGCATGCTGTTTGGCATTTTTAGACGGACAAATAGAGGCGTTAGACGTAACCTAGAGGAGTCGAGTTATCAAAAATATACTAGTATACACAAAGACGAATCCGTGGACATAAAGAACGTAGAAAACGAGCTTAAAACGACCAAGATATACACTTTTGAAACTAGGCGAAATATATATATATTTGACAACTTCTAATAGCACATATTCTCTTAAGTTATGGAAACACTATAAATCAACGCCAACACTTATTTTCAAACTACGAGTGGTATAGGCTTCATGTGCATGTACATTCATCACATCCCCTCATAATTTAAGTAGATCGTATCATTCGTTCATTATAGGTCGCGGTTAGTGATCGTACCTCATTTCTGTGTGTCCACTTTTGTCATCGTAGCTATCGCACCAGGTGAGTCATAGCCCCTACTCTTTTAATTGTTTTGTCAACTTTTGGGGGAGAATACATGCTCGTTTTTAAATGAACTATTATTTGACTCTTTGAACTTGTTTTGAACTTTGGAACTTGACTTGACTTTTGAACTTGTTTTGAACTTTGGAACTTGACTTGACTTTTGAACTTGTTTTGAACTTTGGAACTTGACTTGACTTTTGAACTTGACTTAAACTTTTGACCCTAATGTACCGTACGTACTTTGACTTAAAGTCTCCCTTGTTCGGAGCAACACTATGAAGTCTCCCTTGTTCGGAGCAACGTTATAAAGTCTCTCATGTTCAGAGCATCCTAATAAATCTCGCCATGGTGGAGTGACTAATAAATCTTTGCCAAGTCGGTAAAGTGACTAATAAATCTCGCCTAGGTGGTGGAGTGACTTGAAGTCTCCCATGTTCGGAGCAACATTATAAAGTCTCCCTTGTTCGGAGCGGCCTTGACTTATTATTGACCACGGGTGCTTGTCTATTAGACCTAAACTATTTTAGCAGTGGGTTGTGAACACACAGGTTACAAGTCTCTTATGGCGGGACTTGTAACTGAGTGGATTTACGATGCCTTTGCTGTGTGATCATTTTCTATAAACTTTATTTGTTAAACAAACTCTATGAACTCACCAACCTCGTGTTGACACTTTAGCATGTATTTTCAGGTTTTAACTTATGGCACGCTACTGGAGGTTTTGGCAGGGCATGGCATGGTTATAGAAGACTCTGATTATTTATATGGGGACCGTTTTAAACTACTTTTAAGGGCCTACTTTCGCACTACTTTTAAAATGTAAATTTAACATTTTTGATTTAACTATTTTATTCTAAATGATCGAAGTGAAAACCATTTTTGAACTTGTGTTGTAATACCAATTGAGTTACACCCCAGCTACACGTATGCTTCCGCTGGACCCGATTTTGGGGGTGTGACAAATGTGGAACGAGCTTTTGGTGTTTACAAGATTGTTGGGGGATTATAGCATAACTCGCACGTGCTTACTATACTAGGTGAGCAAGATACGTAGCATTATATATCGTTGGCTTGTTGCTTCGTATTGAATAACATGATACTAAAATATCAAATATACCAAATAAGTGAATTTAACGAGATATATGTTAGTCCCATAGCCAATGCAACGTACATGAGGCAAGAGATGCGATATACACTAAAGGAAACAAAAGGAACCAAGTGACAAAGATGTACATAACCACATTCGACATGATCTTACGGATCATCTTTGGCAACGATATCAAGAACGATCGAGATGAAATGTTGTTTGTTTATGTATTGTAATTTTATTTTTAGTTTATTAAAAAGTATTTGTTTTAAAGAAAATGAAAAAGAAAATAAAAATTGTGACCCACTGGAGTCTATAACATGTGTTATGGTTGGGAGGTGTTTGTGTTTATCAAGATTTGTGTTATAAAAATGTTATAAGGTAAAAAAACTAACGTGACGGCACCTATAACAAGCTTATAAGATTTACTGAACCTAGCTCTTTTATTGGGATTTCAAAGCCCAACTGCTAACCAAAGGACTACCCCGTTGGGTTTACTTATAATTCAATGATCAATAATAACTCAAAATGCTTGGGTTCCAATAGTATTTCTTGTTATGTGAGAAGCTCTCTAACCAAATAGTTGTTGGTTTAAGTTATGCTTAGGACATGTGAAATAGTCGGTATGTATATTATGAGATGGTTAGTTGCGTTTAAAAAAAATAATAAATAAATAAATGACTAACAAATAATATATCGTAATATTAGACAAATGAGAACCAATTGTACGCGATTAGATTTAAAAAAGAAAAGAAAGAAAGAAGAAGAAAAAAAAAAACTTTTGGTAGTTGTGGAAAAATGACACGACAGTTGTTAGGCTGGTGGTAGTGGGTCGGAAAAAGTCGGTCGACCAAATCGGTCGATCGATTTAGCCGATCGATATTGCCAATGTGGGGAGAAAATGGACATCGATCGCCGGGCAATTTTTCTTAATATCGTTCGCCTAAACGATCGATTTTTTCACACCTTTATTTCGTATAATCCCATTTTTAAAAACAAATGTTACCGTTTGATTTAAAAAAAAAATAAAAAAAATAAATTTTTACCACTTTCATCCTATAAATACTCAAATTAAACTCACTTTCAAACATAATTCAAACAACAAATCAAACAAAAAAAATGGCTTGTAAGCTTCCCCACTCTGTGGAACAAGTTCAAAACTATGTCAAAAAACAAGTCGAAATTGATGACAAGGAATGCCAGGATGCAATTGTCGAAGTTATTAAGAAGTTTGAGCTGGCGAAGTTATGCAAAGACCGCCTGAGAACACGATACGAAGCTTGCAAAGATATCTCTGTCGAGAGAAAATATGTGATCGACCAGTTTTTGTACAACGAGTTTCGCAAAGACGCTGATGTTGTTGAAACATTGTGGGGTTGTGTGCAGCAGATTGAGAACGAGAAATCCAACAAGATACGTTGGAGTTTTGAAGAGAATGTGCAAGTTGCTGATACACTACAACAACAATTTGTGCACGGTGCATCAAGTTCATCTGCACCAAGCGTTGTTGAGCCACAACAACAGCAACTTCATCTTGATAACTTTCAGCTAAGTTTTGAGGAGAATGTGAAACCTGCTGATGATGGCTGGAATTCTGAGGATGAGCGGGAGCTAAGCAGGATGGAAGCTGATTTAGAAGCAGAGAGGTTTGCGAGGTTTGATCCGTATGACGACGGTTACCGCTCCGAGAACTCGCAGACCTGGGATCACCCAGATTATAATTGAAGTTTTAGTTTTTAAATTATTATTGTAATGTTTTAATTTCTGTTTATGTAACGTTTATGTTTTTATTAATAAAAAATTTATGTTTGTGTTAAAAGATCCCGCCCGAATTTTAAATTTCAAACATTCCGCCTTGTATTTAATTTTTGAATTTAAAATTTATCCCGCCTTCTATTTGAATTTTGAATTAAAAAATATCCCGCTTCTTATATTTATCCCCTATAAATACCACACAATACAACATTTTTCTTCACACACTCCTAAAGCATTTCACAATGAATAATCGGTGGTCAATGGAAGAAGAAGATCTGCTAGCTCGTGTATGGCTTGAAGTTAAAGATCCCAGAGAGCTTGTGAACGGACATTCTTTTTGGACTGAAGTTACACACAGGTTCAACAATGAGACCAATGGTGACAACCGTAATAAAAATAGTATTACGGCTATGTGGAGTAGAATGAATGCTGAATGTCGTAGGTATAATGCCATTTACAAAGAGTTGCTGCGTACAAGTGAAGACCCTTGTCGTCTCAGCAATGCAAACCGAATTTATTATGAGCGCTATGGGAGAGGGATATACTATCAACATGTGTGGTTCGTTCTAAGAAACACAAATGCATGGGACAGAGACGATGAGTAATGGGAGACCCTTGTGTTATCGTGTTTTATTTGTTTTTCGTATCGCGTTTTATTTGTTTTCTGTATCGAATCGTTTATGTAGTATTTATGTTTTATTAATAAAATTTGTGTTTGTGTTAAAAAATAGTTTTTTTTTAAAGAAAAAAGAAAAAAAATGATGATGCAATATGGGTTGCCACTGTAATGAGAGAGATGAATATGGGTTGAAGAGAGAGAAAGCTGAGGTGGCAGCCGGAAAGATGATGCAATATGGGTTATCACTGTGAGTAGCCTTAGAGACGCTTCCGAAATGGCCTTGAAAAAAAATAGTATGTCCATAAATTTTGATTAAAAAATAAAATTTGACTAGGTTTATAAATTTTACTATTCAGAAATCTTGTTTTGTTGAAGTCACCCTTCTAATAATATCTTGATGAGATGTGTTCACATAATTATTTGTTTCCTCATCTTTTTTTATTTTCAGGATGGTTGTTACGAAAAAGTACAAAATGAATTATTTTTTTAAACAAAAGATGTGAAGCGAAATCGGTGATCATGCATTGAACCATGATCAAAAAAATCGGGTACACCAAAAATTTTAAACTATAATAATAGACACAAAATTTTGAGACTGCGTGCATTTATACAGAATCAAGTTTTTTATTTATTTTTTTTTTATTTATTTATTTTTTTTTTAACACTACATAGCAAAATTTAATCGGTGTCCCGTGACACTCCGAAACCCTCTAGTTCCGTAAATAAGGGGGTTTTATAATATTGGAGGCCTTAAATTCTTAAAATATGGAAGGTCCAAAAGGTTTAAGTAGTAGTAGTACTTAAAACGCCGCTATATTGAATTTTAAGCGTCGTGTACAAAATGGATTTATAAGCAAAAATAACCAAAAGGATATCATCTCACAACCTCAGCTCGTTAATGATAAATGGTTGAAAGTGAAAAAAGCTTTTATAGGATAATAACATGTTAACAACTTTGAAATCGACCGACAATAATTAATCTGAATGCTAAGCATCTCTCAATCAGACAATCACTAATGATGATCTATGGTAGATAATTGTACCCATAGTAAGAGTTACTTAACAATAACAAGCGTGTCAGTTTTCTATTTTTAGATAAAATATATACTTGCCGACACTCATCAAATTGTTAACAGATCAGTATATATGTCATCAACAAATATATTTACTAATTAAATTATAATAAAATATAAGTATAAGTGTATAACCCTATAACCTAACATTGTCTTTAATTTCTTTCATCCTTAAAAAAATAAAATAAAAAATAAATTAAAAAATAAAAAATAAATTAAAATAAATAAATAAATAAAGAACACAAATTTATTTAAGTTTTCTTTATTTTCTTTTCTCTCTAAAACTGAACTCGATGACACCACTTATATATACAATTTTCTGTATTACCACTTTAAGTAAAAAGAATTCAGTGTCATTTTCCTTTTGAATGTTATCATCACATTTTCTTTTTAACTTTAGTGCTAGTATTGTCAAAGGCCACTTAACGTTACTAATATAACCAGTTAAAATAAGTTAAGTTACTATATATAACAAACAAAAGTTAAAACACCTAATAAAAATTTGTGCTAAAATTGAATCTTATATGTAGGTTCAAATCTTCAAAAGAATTTAAAAATTTGTATAATCATAATTTTAGTTAGTTACCTCAACTTTCTGCATCCAAGAAGTGGACTTTTGAACTTGTTCACTCTCCCACCCATTGATGATCGCATCGTCCCTCTTAAATCGATTGTTAATCTTCGCAATCTTAGCGTTTTGCCATGCCGATATCTTTGATTCCACCTCCTCTTTCTTCACAGAAGACACATCACTATGGTTACTACTTGCATGACTAGTACTAATCAAACTCATCTCCTGACCACGTCTAGTTGGAGACGCTATTCTCGGGTTATTATCCGCAACAATTGCCAAAGGATTAGTTTCCATTGGATGCTCATCCTCCCTAATCCTCTCCAAGCTACTAATTGGCTCGTTGTGCTCGTTAACATCTATATCGTTTCCTGCTAGCACCAAAGCATTAAACTCTCTACTCATGGTAGTAAAGTTTTCCGTTTCGGTGCTAGCTACTGAAAGACTTGATGATCTATGGCTAGTTGTATCCCAAGCTTCTCTTGGACGAGGTGGTAGTGGTGGTTGTGGTGTTAAGGCATGTATTTCTCTTATGTCGTCATCATCATCGTCATCTTGTTGTTGTTGTTGTTGATGATTGTTTGTTGAGGTAGAAGGTTGAATGAACATGGTGAATATTCGTGTAAAGGGATTTAATGTTAAGCAAATATATGCCACATATATGTTGGAACTTGCATGGGGTAAAGGTTAACAGTAAGGGAAGATTTTTATTATCCTGAAAAAGATGTTTCTAAAATGAATGTAGTGTTATTATAATGTGGTCCCAAAAGTCATGGATCAAAAATAGTTTATGTTAAAATACAACTATTTTAGCCATAAAAGTTTAACGATAAACTTCAAAAACATACAATTGTCACAATTTTCACTTAGGACTTCATTAAACCTAGTAAACAGATTAAGAAGACATGTATATTTTTTTGACATCAAAGTGAACTAATCAAAAATGATATACATTTACGTGACACAAAATTTCGAGACCGGGTTAATTTAAAATAAATCAAGATTTTTAACAAAATATGACATTAGACGGCAAACATTTATCAGATTCTTGTAAACGCCGAGAACCCCCTTAAGTCTGCCCCAACTTGAGACATGTTAAAATATGTTAAAATAGTTGGTAGATGTTTTGTTCACCGTTCCTATATTATCTAGTAAACCAAACTATGGTATTGATCAAACGACAAAAACTATATTATGACACCTAGATCCACAATTTTGTTTTCAAGAAAAATAGTTTTGCAATTCAAAAAAGGTTAGTGACATAGTTTGATGTTGGTTTATTTTCCACTTATATGTAAAATAATTAATAATAAAAAGTTTATGGATTTTAAAAAGTTCCTTAGAACAAAATGAAGTAGGTAGAGGTTCGTTTAGATTTTCGATTGAAAGGTGTACTAGGTTTTTGACAGATATAAATGGCAATCATGTAAACGTATGACTGTATGAGTAGTAGTCATCATGCAAGTTTTACCATATATTTTAACTTTACATAAAGTAGTTAAACATATGAAAAAGAAAGTATAACAAACATGTGACACATCAACAATTTTCTTAACTCGTAAGTTCATTGAATGAGAATTAATTATTAATGTTGCTCACGTCTAGACAAATAATACCAATTCCCACTAAAATTTAGGTCGAAGAGGTGGACTAATATGCCACTCATCAAATGCTACGTGTCAAATATTTTATTGATCCATATATTAAATATACTTTTAGTTATTATTTCAATTTCTTGATAAGAGAAAAAGCGACAGCCCTTCAAGTTAAAGCAATGTTATACTTGGATCCTTTGACTAATTATACTGATAAAGCTACCACACTACAAAACACTAGTTAAGTTTTTCACATTTTAAAAGCCAATTTGCCACGGTTAAAAATATGTCAAAATATAAATTCCACACTTGCAAATATGTAGCAATAATGGGTATGACAGATTTTGCTACACATATAAATGTGAAGATACTCTTTGAATGTCCACACTTAAAAGTGTGGCAACACTCTTTAAATGTCACACTTAAAAGTGTGACAAATTTGCGAAAGGATGCTTATAATTAAAAGTGTAGCAACATTGTTAAATATTCACCCCTAAAAGTGTGGTTATATTTTCCGGAAGAAGAAAAAAAATAAAAAGAAATTACATACATATAGAAAACCTGATGCAATATAGAAATTATAAACATATAGAAAACCTGATGCAATTAGAAAACCTGATGCAATATTTACATACAAATATGGATATATTTTCCAATAATGTTTTCCAGTAATGATTTCCATTCATTAGTCAAATGCTACATACACATTTAGCATGTTTTCCAGTATTGTACAAGTAAAAACCAATTAACATCAATCATTTAGCGATTTCTACCCTTGAGACGACGATTGTACAGCCTCATGATTCTGAACTCTAGAAAAAGAAGGTATTTGCATATCAGATTGCCACAAACTTTGCCACATTTTCCCCAAAGGCTCCTGAATGTTGTGCTCAGGGTTCTAAAAGGCGCGCCTTAGCGCCGCTAAGGCGTCGCTAAGGTGCGAGGCGTGGCTTCGGCGCTACGAAATAGACCAAGGCGTCGTCTTGAGGCGTGGCGCCTGATGAGGCGCGAAAATGCGTGGTAAGGCGCGCCTTAGCGCGAGGCGTGACGCCTTATTTAGAAGCTTTTAAAGAATTTAATAGTATTTGGGCTTTTTATTTTTTAAATGGTTTAGTAGTATTTGAATTTTTGGACTGAATTTTCTAATTACTAAAATCATGAATTTTCTAATTACTATATAAATTTACAAAAAAAAATTGTGCCGCCTTGAGTCACGCCTTATAAAACACCATAGCCTCGCTATGGCTCGTAAGGCTTGAGGCTTGGCTTCGCCGCCACGCCACGCCTTACGCGATTTATAACCTTGGTTTTGCTCTTGTTTTCTTTGGTGATCTTGTTGTTATTGCTGCTCCTGAATCTGTGATCATTCAAGTGACATCAGAAATATGAATATCACAAACAACATATAAAGCCATTTCATAAGAGCTTATGTTGTTTTGAAGGCTTTGCATCACAAACATGGGTATCTACAGCCACAAACATGTGGTAAAATAAAAACCTCTCTATATATCATGGGTGCCACATTATCTGCATTTTACCAAATATGATCTTTAGCGAATCAAAATTTGGTCAAATGGGTAGAGAGTTGCTCTCACGAACACTTTATTAAGAAAACTATAAATTTTGCACAACCACAGTAAATTATATATTCAAGGCAGAATGTGCGATAACCTAAACACCCCCAAATTATGTGTATTTTGAAGTCTCATGACTAACTTTGGAACCAGTAAAAATTAAAAAAAAAAAAAAAAAAAAAAAAAAAAAAAAAAAAAAAAAAAAAAAAAACTAGGCATAAGCACACCAATAAACAATCATTGGCTCATTTTTAACAGGACCACAGTTGTTGTTGCTCATAGGTTGTCAACTATTAAAGGAGCAAATATGATCGTTGTCATTAAGAATGGTGCCATTGTTGAAAAAGGAAAGCATGAATATTTTATCAATATCAAGAACGGATTCTACACATCTTTGGTTGCGCTTCACTTGAGTTCTAACATGTGAAAAGAACGTGCACCGACAATGTAAGTGCAGCGAGGGGTTCAATCGAAAAAGATGACATGACACTTATTATATGTACATTATATGGTGATGCAATGCATTACAGAATGTTTACAAATGTTTGGTTTGAGCCCTCTTCTATTTGTGCACCAGTTTCAACCGGTTTTGTGCATATCTAAATGCATCTATATCAGCTCATAGTGTAATTAAACAATATTTTATAATCTAACTGTATTTTCCAAGGACGAAGAGGGAGACAGCAAACTCCTAAGACAGTCCAACACAAGACTACAAAACTAGGGTGGCAGTTCAAATTCAGTAGTATCTAGGCAGAACCAGGGTGGCAGTTCAAATTCCATGGACAAAGAGGGAGACAACAAACTCCTAAGACTGTATACATTTGTATCACTACCTGCTTATCCTGATCTATCAATTTAGTTTTTAGGCCCTTCTAAAACTAATAACATAATTCCTATTCTGAACATTCTTAATAACAGGACAGTAAGGCTATACACACCTAATTCACTTATTAAGTATAAACTAGACTACGGATCATCATAACTAAAACATGTTCTATAACATGTTCTCATTGGAGGTTAAATTCTTTGCTTATTTGGTCCATGTTTTTCCTGAAGCTAACGAGATCTTGGAAGTACAACATACTATACCTTATCAAATCAATTAAAGCACAACTTAAGTTACTTCTATAATGCACAACAACTTTAAGTAAGGCTCAAAGTCTAACCTGTGTGCTTGGTACGTCTTCACATGTCACGTCTTCAAAGATCATATCTTTGTAAGCTCCAACAAAATATATCTCTTTGAGTGCAGTTGTTAAAAATTTCACCTCCCGTCTAAGGTCACTAAGATCTTTTGCCATAATCTTGATTTGATTGTTTTGTGACTCTATATGCTTACCTTGTGATTCAACTTTATCTAATAGTAGACGGTTTTGATCCATTAAACTTTCTTTCCATGCTCTTCTTAAATCAAAACTGAACTTGGTGACTTTAGATTTTGTAACTCCGGTCCCAAAACCAAATGCTTGTCCAGGTTTATCTAGACCAATAAGCTCAAACAATACAGCATCTGCAATCTCTAACCGCACTTCATCATCAACAGGTCTTGACTTGCCAATTTCTAATTCTCTTTTTTTCATCTCTTCACGTGCTCGCTCCTAAAACATTAACAATATAAGATCAAATATATAGATGAGTATAAATAAATGTATAAATTCTATAAATGTTACCCTGAACTCTCTTGACATGTCGTGAATGTATGAACCATCTTTTGATTGATATTGCAAATCAAAACTCTCAATCCTGTTAGGCTCTCTCTTGTACTTCATTTTCTGCACATTAAATACAAAATAATCAGTTTTATTATATATTGTATTCAGTTTTATTATATTGGGACGACTTCAGAAAGTCATTTCCAGAATTTGGAGCTGCTATTAAAACTCACTGATTCAAACACTGCTAGAATCTCAGGTAAATTGTCCAACCTTCCACGACTTGTGTTTTTCTATGCAAATTATTATGGATTCAAAAATATGACATGCTGTTACTTGTAGAGAGCAAAATGGGTCAGTTGGAGATTGTAACTTCATAGCATTTTAGATACACTCTTGATGAGGCGAAAAATAAACCGTTTTTAGGGGATCATTTAAGCCGGAATTGGAATTTATTTGATCAAATAATGCCCTAAATCGTTCCTTTTGTGATTTTAGGTACGTTGGGAGTGAATTCTGGAAAAGGAAGCATTTTGGACGTTTTTGGAGCATAAAAGTGAAGAAAACGGCAAAGTCTTAATTTTCCTTGCTGGGAACAGTAGATGACGGCGTCAAGAAGAATTTTATGACTGCGTCAAGAGCAAAATGGATGACGGCCCAGAGAAAACGTGACGGCGTCAGAAGTAGGGCGTCAAGAGTAATTTTGGTGACGGCCCAGAGCAGAATCATACATGACGGCGTCAGATATAGATCTAGGCAGTCCGAGAACTTTATTGGCGGCGAGATGACGGCGTCAGATTTTTCCTCTTGACGCCGTCACCTCACAAAATCTATATATACTTTTCTATTTTTCATTCATTAGTGAGAAACTTGTGTGGAGAATATTAGGGTCGAACTTTATAAACCCTAGCTCGTTTGTAACAGTATTTTCAAGGGTTTTCACCCCTTGAAACCCTTCATGTTCAATTGAGATAAGTTTTCTTTCAATTCATTCAATATGTCTATGTGTTGTTTGAATATATCTTTCACTTGTCTTGATTTTAACATGCTAGGCTAGATCTATTGTGTGTTTGCTTAGATGTAATGAAACCTAGATGTTGATTATAGGTTGATTGCTTGTTTATAGTTGTAATGGATGAATGATTTCAATGTTAGGCTTAAGAAAACTGGCAGATCTCCATTATGTAACTTGCTTGAACATCTTAAGAAACATGAACCGATGTGTACTAGGTTTTTATGGTTGTATTTAATGCATGAGCGAATTCTAGTGATCCCATGTTAGGAGCTTCTTAGCCGGCTCGACATAGGAGTGAAGTAGGAGCTTATAGAATTAGGGAAGTAAGTACGCCACCCCATGAATGGTATTAAGGAATACAACCCATCATCCACGCAACTGTAACAAGTAATTAACCTGTAAAAGATATCTAGGGAGTAGTGAAATCTAAGTAAACACAATTCTCCCATATATTGCTCACACCATATTAGTAATTTAGTTTATTTTCGTTTTTGTTATTTTATTTTGATTGCATCTTAGTAATTGGGTTAGTTGACTAGCAACTAATTCCGCCCACTCTTCCAATACCCGAGATTTTTAATTGCTTTTATAAAATATAAAAAATACAAAAAGAATCATCCCTCACCCGGGGAATAGTTATTGTCTAGGTTAGGATTTCTTTTTATTAGGCCTACTTGCTAGATTCCTTTCTAGTAAGATTTTATTTTCATTTTTAGGTTCTCTTTAGTCTATCTTATTTCTTTGTTTCCTTTGTTCGTAAACTATCTCGATGGATAACAATAACATTGATCGTTGGATTCCTGTTATTCGTGTTTTTCGTCGTAGGATTTTCCAAATGCCTGCCCCAATCCCTTTAGTGGAAAATGAGAACCCACCTAACCTATCGCCTAACCACCACTTTGACAATAATTCTGAAATGGAGGAGTCTGACCATGATGATGACCATAGGGCTAGTCCTTTTTACTATTCAGACTCCGATGAGGATCTAGATGATGGTGATGTGATTAATGAGGATAGGATGGAAGATGAAGTGGACCCTCTTAGGTATGTTGACCCTATAACAAGGATTGAGTGTGATAGCTCATTCAATATGCAATTTCCTTGTAAGATTGGATTTAAGAGCTTTAATGCATACCTTAACTCATCTCTCCCAATGAACATAATCTCGCGTAGTGAATATAATAAAATCATGGTAGATGAGTTAGAATACAAAGGAGATAATATTATTGCTAGGGCAATGTCATTACATGTGTTTGTAGGAAGCTTTGTCTACCTTGTTGAGTTCATGGTTATGGAGAATCTAGGAGAATTTATCGATAGTAAGTTAACCCAAGTTGTGTTTGGGAAACCTTTCAAAAGGTTGACCAACCTTGATGAAAAACTTATGGAAGGGTTAATTACATTCTCGGATGGGGATGAAGATTTTGTCTACCAAATGCCCCGTGCACACCCTAGGTTCAAGGATTTTTCCATGGAGAAGTGTAGTAGGTATCCGCCCCTAGAAATGCTAAGTGAAAATGATAAAAGAAAAGGGCTTAAATATACTCATGAAAAAAAATAAAAGATACTATCGTGGATGTTTAGAGTTAAGTGATGATTATAAGAAAGATGAGGCGACTATTAGATGGCTCACCCTTGGTTATGTGAGCATAAGCGACACACGATAGCCCATGACCTTGAATCTAGCTACAAGACTCGAAAATAAAGAAAAGCGCTTCTTGGGAGGCAACCTATGCTTTATTTTGTTTGATTGTTATTTGTTTCTGTATGCATGCTTTATTTTTATTGTTGGTAGATCATGTTTCAACTAAAATGGTGAAAATACTTTATTTTGTTGTTTGGCTTAGTCTTAACTTCATCTAAAGGTATTTCGCAAAAGATAAGTGTAAGGGGAAACCCCAAATATGTTTTTAAGAAACAAACTTGATCATGATTCTCCACAATATTAAGTGAACATGTATATTCGTATTTGTTAGAGTCAAATGCTTGTATCGAGTCATAATGATATTTTGCAGGATTTTCCAGGAAGTAGGACAAAGTTTTTCCAGAAATTTTCCGGAAACTTAACCTAAGAATTTCTGCAGGTCACTTCTGACGGCGCCAGGAAGAAATTCCTGACGGCGCCACGTGTAAAAATCTGGAAATTTTACCAGTTTTGTTTTTCTAACGGATTCTTAAAGTTTTTGTTAATTCTTTAGTTTTATAATCTCCAGGAAATCTGCAAACATCATTCCACAAGCATTATATCTTACTTTGTTTTCTAGGATTTGTTATCATATATAGATTGCCGCCGATTTTACGCGAGGTTGCCCCGTTTGTTTTCTCAGGTTTAACAGGTTATGTTTGACAAGAAGATGATTTATATTCTAGAAGGGAAGCTTTGATTGTTCATTTTCTTGGAGGAAGATCTAACCTGGTTACCATATTATCCATACCGAGCGAATCAGGGGAGTATTTGATTTCATTCTTTTACCTGTTTTACTTTTACAATCTTTACTTAAACATTGGGGACAATGTTCATCCTAAGTGTAAGGGGAGGGTAAATGATGATACCTTATAGTATACACTTTCACTTGAGTTTGTTTGTTTGATGGTAGATGTGTAATAAAACTATGAGAAATACTTGTTAGTGTAATTTTAGCGCCCAATTTAAATTTTTTTACAACATTTAGAAGTGAAACTTTAGCCTTAGCAAGCGTCTCATGGATAGGAGATTGTATGACTAGCACAAAACCGTATCATTCAGAAAAATTTTCCACCCAAATATGTGAGGTTCGCCTTTAGATTTGATAGGAAAAGCATTTACTATTAGTGCTTATGAGTGTACCGGTAGCATTTAGATTCTAGAACTTGCGTTAGTGATGGATCCCGACACCGCTAGTGAGACTACATTCGTGTAGTAGGATTTACTACGTGATAAGAGGCATTAGGATCACCCTTGTGTTAAACTTGTATCATAATTACTTGACCATTTAAGTCATATTACTTGGCTAGTTAAGTCAATTAATTTTTCTCACACATTAGCGTTGTACTCATTTTTAGTACACGAAACCCCTAGTACACCCCTCCAAGCCTATCTTTTCGTTTCTAACTTTAAGCATCATACTTAAAGGAAGAATTTGTTACACCCCACTTAAATGTTCAACCAAATCGCCTTAGCCTTCCGTGTATGCACTCATCTTTAGTGCATTATTGTTATTTGTTTAAACCCTTAGTTAATTATCTAATTGATTACATGGTTGCTAAGTCGAGTCATATCCTTGTACATATTATTTTGGGACGATTGGGACTCATGGGTAAAGTACTAATGTTATGGAGTAATGGGGAAGAACATAATATTATTACCCCCGTATGTGCGTTAATCTTAAAAGTACTCCAAGTGTTTTGATTATCTTGATTCGAGTCATTAGATTAGTTTATTGTAAAGTATGTAAAAGTTCAAGTGTAAGGGGAATGTTCATTCCCTATGATGTATTATTTTGGATGGTAGGGTAAGAGTGTATGCAAATAAAAAAAAAATCGAAATAAAAAAAAATAGAAAAAGAAAAAAAAAAGAAAAAAAAACATACGGACTACCATCCCGTTTCATTCTATGTTTATTTTATGTTTTTGTGATTTTTCATTCATTAGCTTAAGTCGAGTCTATTCTTGCCTTAGCAACGCCATATTGTACATGTAATTAACCAAGATGATTAGCTCGCCACCAGTAAAGATTGCCTATATCCAACAAAACCGTGTATTCCATATCCCTACACCTAACGTTACAACCCTTTAAAAGACCTCTTTGATAGTTTATCCTAGGTGCTTACGCCATGTGGTGGAGGTTTGATCCTTTCCCAAGCTTATGGTAATCTATTTTGCTATGACAGGTAGTGAGAGATGTTTCCATTTCCATATTGTGATATATACTTTATTACACCCGAGAGATAGGTGCTAGTGTATGACCTCCGTGCTTGTATTTGGTCTTTATTGGAACGATTATTTGTTGTAATTACTTTTATATTAGTGTTAAATGACCTCTAACTTGTATTTTGACTAGAATAAAAGCGCATTTGCTTAAGGACAAGCAAATCTCAAGTGTAAGGGTATATGATGAGGCGAAAAATGAACCGTTTTCAGGGGGTCATTTAAGCCGGAATTGGAATTTATATGATCAAATATTGCCCTAAATCGTCCCTTTTGTGATTTTAGGTATTTTGTGAGTGAATTCTGGAAAAGGAAGCATTTTGGACGTTTTTGGGGCATAAAAGTGAAGAAAATGGGAAAGTCTTAATTTTCCTTGCTGGGAACAGTAGATGACGGCGTCAAGAAGAATTTTATGACGGCGTCAAGAGCAAAATGGATGACGGCCCAGAGAAAACGTGACGGCGTCAGAAGTAGGGCGTCAAGAGTAATTTTGGTGACGGCCCAGAGCAGAATCATACATGACGGCGTCAGATATAGATCTAGGCAGTCCGAGAACTTTATTGGCGGCGAGATGACGGCGTCAGATTTTTCCTCTTGACGCCGTCACCTCACAAAATCTATATATACTTTCCTATTTTTCATTCATTAGATAGGAACTTGTGTGGAGAATATTAGGGTCGAACTTTATAAACCCTAGCTCGTTTGTAACAGTATTTTCAAGGGTTTTCACCCCTTGAAACCCTTTATGTTCAATTGAGATAAGTTTTCTTTCAATTCATTCAATATGTCTATGTATTGTTTGAATATATCTTTCACTTGTCTTGATTTTAACATGCTAGGCTAGATCTATTGTGTGTTTGCTTAGATGTAATGAAACCTAGATGTTGATTATAGGTTGATTGCTTGTTTATAGTTGTAATGGATGAATGATTTCAATGTTAGGCTTAAGAAAACTGGCAGATCTCCATTGTGTAACTTGCTTGAATGTCTTAAGAAACATGAACCGATGTGTACTAGGTTTTTATGGTTGTATTTAATGCATGAGCGAATTCTAGTGATCCCATGTTAGGAGCTTCTTAGCCGGCTCGACATAGGAGTGAAGTAGGAGCTTATAGAATTGGGGAAGTAAGTACACCACCCCATGAATGGTATTAAGGAATACAACCCGTCATCCACGCAACTGTAACAAGTAATTAACCTGTAAAAGATATCTAGGGAGTAGTGAAATCTAAGTAAACACAATTCTCCCATATATTGCTCACACCATATTAGTAATTTAGTTTATTTTCATTTTTGTTATTTTATTTTGATTGCATCTTAGTAATTGGGTTAGTTGACTAGCAACTAATTCCGCCCACTCTTCCAATACCCGAGATTTTTAATTGCTTTTATAAAATATAAAAAATACAAAAAGAATCATCCCTCACCTCTAGACCTAGTTTTCAGGTTTTCTAATCCTAGCGACACTATTTCTGAGTTGAACGATCAATCCCCCGGTACTTGTCACTATATTATACTACAACGATCAGGTACACTGCCTGGTGGGGGTTGTAAGCTTCTCGAGATCCCTCGAGAGGTAAATCCTGGTGCAATTCCCACACATCAACTCTTAAGTGGTTTTACTTGTCACTAAGTTCTTACACTGTACCCAATTGGAAAGGCAGGGTAAAATAGAAATTATAACTGACCCATTTTTAGGCAAAGTAGCCGAAATGGTTACATCTAGCTACTGGTTTGAATAATATTTTTGTAAATACTATCTTGTTTCTTCTGTTGTGTGGTCTGTTTGAGCAAGAGGTAGGGGTCCTAGGTTCGAACCTGTGGATGCCCTTTTTGAAAAACTAATTTTTTTTCAACTTTATTTTAAAAACTAATAATACTAATAAAAATGAGCATATTCAAAAACTACAACTGTTTCTAACTAATAACAAGCACATATTAAGTGAGGGATGAAAACAGTGTTAGGTACCCATATTGATTTCACACAAGCAAGAATGAGATAGATATAAGGATGAGATGATTATGAGAATGAGAGAAATATAATTGCAAGAGTTTCCTTAAGATATTCAAATAACCAACCAAGTAAAAATGTTTACATAAGGTCCTATTTATAGGAGGGGATGCTAGGGAAACACACCTAGCTCCCACCTTTCATCTAGGCGTGGGCTTAGAAGCCTTTTGGGCTTTTTCATAAGCCTTTTACATATTAAACATAAGTGAATTAAAGTAAACAATAAATAAGCAACCTAACGTTTATTACAAATGACCGAGACTTGATAAATACTAAAACTTCGTTCCCAACAATCTCCCCATATTGGTCGGTCATCATGGTTGCTTGACGTCTTTGTCATTTCTTCAACTTTGACTTTCACAGCTTTAGACGCCTTTCAAAAATCATTTGAAGAAATCATTCATCGTTCTTTGTTCTTTGTTCATTGTTGTTGTGATAGTGATTAAGTTATGAAGTTGTCTGCCTCTCGTCACTTCTGCGTCTGTGGTGGTAGTCCGCCATTCCAACATGCTCATACATCTTTGAACTTTGACTTATACATGCACGTAGTTCCCTTTCTTAGACTTTTGATCTTTAGTCTTTATACTCTGTAGATTCTTCTTTTTGGCGTAGAATCTTTCTTTGAACTTTGTGTTGCATTGATCTTTAAGGGAGCTTTTGATGACTTCAAGATGCATGTATGAGCATGTGGAATCCGTCGCCATGGAGATGTTGTGTCCCTGCAGGTAAGCAGTTAGCAATAAAACATCTGGTACTTACAGATAAGGAATTAGAGATCGTCAACAGCATAGTGTGAAGACTCCTTCTAACCCTTATCAAGGCCGTTTACATGTCAGATACCCCTGAAGGAGCTTACGAGACCTAATAAGTACCTCAATGACTGGGTGAGTCGCTGGGGATCACTCCATGAATGTAGACCGCTAAGAAACAACCGCAAACACTAAGCGTAACCCACAAGGAGTTACCGAAGTGACCTGCTGTCAGGGCTGTTTGATGTTGACCCTGGCAGGATTTCCGTTCAATCATTGAGAAATACTTATGTAAATTCTCTCATAAATGTTCTCGGCAGATTGCTAAGATCTGCGAAGGACTCAATAATTTACAGCTGGTTTCCATTGATGTAGAACACCAGTTTTAGAAATACTAAGTGTTCCTAAGAGATCTTTGATGTATCTCATGGCTCTAGACTTGAAAAGTGCACACTTAGGTTTCCTATGCGGAGACTAGGGAGGGGTCTCCTGCTTCAATATCAATGATTGTTGTCAAAATAAATTATATATAATATAGTAGTATAGTATTGAAATAATCCGCACAAAATATGGATCACCCGAGTCGTATCCGTACGAAGGTGAATGGAATCAAGGAATATTGATTCGTGCAAATCGTGAATTGAAAAGTGGTGAAAGTGAAAATAGTGAACAAGTAATTCAAACAATAGCAAACAAACACAAACTATGCAAATTGTACAAGCTAGATATGCACTAAAATGAAAAATGTAAAAACGGAAATGCAAACGCGATTATTAAGAACGTAATGTACAAAATTAAAACGTAACTTTAATTGAAAAATGATCCTACAAACGTGAAACAATTTTCTAAAAATTTTATTCGAATAAAATGAATTTCTAGAAAAAGAAAATTATTTTTTTTACTTTTCTTTTATTTTCTATTAATTTATTTTGATTTTTGTAATTTTAAATGAATTAAAAATAAAGGAAAATAGAAAAATAAAATGGAAAAATGTAAATTAATTTCTGAAAAATCTAAAATATTATAAAAGAATTTCCTAAAATATTTTTGTATTTTTTATGGCTTTTCTGATTTTTTTTTTATTGATTTTTGATTATTAAAAGGTAAATAAAAGTGATTAAAATCAAAGAAAAATTAAGAAAAATATCAAAACAACTTGGAAAATTCTGAAAAATTACCAGAAATTCAAAAATATAGAAATGAACCTGGATAAAAATTTTGAAGCTAATATGAACAGTAAAAGTGCTTATTCTTAAGAAAACTGCTTATCACAAGTGCTTATTTTTAAGCACTTGTGACCCAAACTTAATTGAAACTTAAAACACAGATGTTTAATGATCAAATATGCTCAGATATGCTGAGTTACAGCTCTCAACAAGCTCAGATACTCAGGAAATATGTAATAAGCTAATAATAAGCTCACACAATAAGCAGAAATGAAACAGACAGATCCAAAAGCTAAATTTTTTATTCACAACACTAATACTACTCCAAATTGTCACGCCCCCAAAATACCTGTTTTAAGCAGCGGAATGGAATACCTGAGGGGTGACTGCCATAGCATCACAGTTACAGTTACATTGAATGACCTAAAGTGTCGTTTGGAAAATACGTCGTTTGATCATTAAAAACATTCAGAGTTCACAAAATAAGGTCCCAAAAGGTGTTGCCAATTTAGGTAAAATAAGTTCAACAAGATCAAACGTTCATAAGTGTAGAAAAATATAGTCAGACGCGTCGTCTCCGCGACTCCATGAAGGTCCAAATGCATGCAACATGAGCTACCTTTATAACCTGAAAATACATGCTAAAGTGTCAACACGAGGTTGGTGAGTTCATAGATTATAGTGAACAAGTAGGTAATGTAAAACATTTGGAGAGAAGGATTTCCAGTAAAAGCATCGTAAATCCGTAATAAGGTTGATGCAAAGGCATCGTAATTCAGTAATAAGGTTGATGCAAAGGCATCATATTTCAGTAATAAATCAGTAATAAGGTTTATAAAAACCATCAGTATATAACTTTAATCGTAAGTACAATAGCCCAAGTATAAAGTAAAGTAATAAGATTTCAGTCATAAAATTTACATTGGTTCTTAAGCTCATAACCCTGAAGCTAGACGCTACTTGGCCCCAAATGAGTGTTTACCAGACACTCTAAAGATATTAGACATGAAATGCATCCGTAATTCCGTTGGAGCAACCCAAACACGGATGGAGGAGTCACCCTCAATAGATCTATTCACTCACTCTCGCTCGTACTTTAATTAACGGTCCATGATAATAAAGGGGACTTGTCAAGACGTGGTAATAAGGCAACTTAAGCAATGTAAGGAATTTAATACTTTGACATTCTACAAAAATAATTAAAGCAGCGTATTCTCCCTAAAAAGTAATTCAAATCGTATAAAAGTATAAAACAAGTATTTAACCATGTACCTCCCCCAAAGAGTTTATAAAGTAATTAAACAAGTAAAAGTGGGGCTATGACTCACCTCGAAATGATGATACAAGGATGTGAAATGATAGGGACAACAAGGAGCGAACACTATCCGCAACCTAATATGAACGATAATGATATACTTTAGATCACGAAATGATGTAATGAATGCACATGAACATGATGCCTATACCACTCATAACTTGAAAATACTAGTTATAGTCATAGTAAAATATATTCCATACTTAAGAAAAATAAGTATTAACTAGACTTGTAAGAACTTGTCGTAATATATATATATCGTATATATAAATGTTATTGTTGAATTCCTTGCTTTGAAAACCTTGATATAACGTCAATTAGTCGTATAAATAAGCTTGTAATCACTAGTACTTCATTAGTTATGAATTTCACACTTTGATAGTATTTCTAGAAAATCTAGGATTTAGTACGTAGAAGTAGTATTATTATTATTTCTAGTTAAAAGCTGTCAATTATATAGAGTTTTTGCCGATATTGAAACGTGAATAACTTGGTCGTTTTAAGTTCATTTTCTTCGTTCTTTATATCCACGGATTCGTCTTAGTATGTACTAATATATTTTTGATAACTCGGCTTCTCTAGGTTATGTCTAATGCCTCGATTTGTACACCAAAAATCGTCCAACAGCAAACAATTTTCAGAAAAATAGTTTTCGTCAATAAACTTGCAAAAATCATATCTCCTTCGTTATAAACTCATTTTAATCCGTTCTTTCACCTACGGCTTCGTTTTTGAAAGTATTTTCTAAATCTTTGGTTGAAAAGTTCCCCTGAGTTACTGAGTTTTCCAGGATTTCAAATTTGGGACAGGTTTATAAATAGGTTCCAAATCCATTTCTAGTGTTCTAAACTAGTTTCTAATCCACCCAAATCACTTCCAATCACCACAAATCTAGTCTAATCCTACCATACACCTTCTTAAGGTGTCATGGGTTCTTAAACATCATCAATCTAGTGGATCTAACAAGGGTTTCCATTTCTAGGGTTTCAAAGACATAAGTGTATATTATGAGTGGTACAAGCTAACATATGCATGAAATATTATATGAAAACCATATGATTATAGTAAATACTTGAAGAAATGATGAAAATAAATTTTGTAACTTACTTGAATAATTATGAAGCTTGTATGATTAAAACCTAAGTATCCTTGAGTTTGTATTACAAAACCCTAACAAGGATAACAATATGGACTTGATTTGAGCTTGATCTTGGAAAAAATGATGGATCTTGGTGAGATTGGTGTTTGGACGTGGGTTTTGGAGAGAAAAAGAGAGAAAAAATGAACTTTTGATCTAAAATTTTATAAGTGTGAAATGAGGTTTAGGTTTGTAGATATTTTGAGGTGATTTTGGTGAAGTTAAAAAGAGTTAATGCCTAAGGTTAAAATGGGGGGGGGGGGGGGGGACTTGGCCGGTTTTTCAAAGGAAGAAAAAGAGAAGAAAAAGTTTTTGATTTATTTAGAAGTGTAGTGGAGGATTAGTGTAGGTATTAGTTGTTAATTTTAGGTAGTTATAGTTAGTTTTTAGTTATAATCGGGTACCGGGTTTGCGAGAAATAAATTTTAACAAGTTAGCCGGGACTTAATAAATTCATAAAAATGTTAAAAATACGTTGGGTACAAAAATTGAGCGTTTGGATATTTATTATTTAGTTTTCACGAAAACCGTCGTAACTATATTAAACTTACGATATAAATTAAATAAATTCCTAAAATACCGGGTAAATGAATTTTATAATTTTTATGATGTTGTAATGAGTTTAAAAATATATCGGAACCATCGTGGGGATTTTTAGATATGTTAGTTATATTTATTTATCGCAGGTTAATGTTTAATTAAAATAAATATATGTAAAACGTTAAACATACCAAAAATATTAATGTGAATATTCTACGAGTGGTATAGTATGCAAATGTTATTATGATGATATGTAGACTATTTCTAGTCTGTATGAAGTGTCCCTAATGATAATGCATGAATTCGCACCTGAACCAATACGGTTACGCGAATTTAAGTACTCGTAAACTAAATTTACGATGAAATGAGCAATGCACGTGAATAGTGTTTTCTTTCCGGAAATAAATAGTACTTGGTGAATAGTAAAATTTTTGAATGCTTCTCGGAATATCAAATTGACCTCAAAAATGATGAATAGCATTTTGATGAATAGTGATTTATGAATAGTAAATTGTCGAAGTTTGGGAAATGACCTGAATTTGTGAGTTGTGACAGTCGCCCACCCAAAAAGGAATTCAGCTAGTGTTGGTCTCGGTAATAGGTTTGGTGAAAAGATGTGGATACTTGCGCCGCATTTGGTCTTCTCGTTCCCAAGTAAACTCGGGTCCTCTTCGAGAATTCCAGCGAACCTTCACGATCGGAATTCGACTCTGCTTCAATTGTTCGACCTAACAATCCATGATTTCTATTGGTTCTCTTACCAGGTTTACATTTGTCTTTGGGTTGGATTCCATCCAATGCAATCATGAGTGACTCATCTAAAAGTTATTTCTTGGGATTTGTAATTGTGAAACCTGTTTGTGTAATCCTGCAACTTTCCAACAAGGCTCAAGTCTGAGGGTTACTGGCCTACTCTGTCTGAAATATTAAATGGTCTAGTGTACATCAAGTTTAACTTCCCGGATTTTTCTGAATGGTATCATCCCGTTCCTAGGCAGAACTTTCAACATAACTCTGCCTACCAACTTGAAGTTTTAATGGTTTACCACTTATCGAACTTGTAACTGATTCTTGACTTGTAAGAAATTTCTGGTTATTTCATGAATGCCTACTGGACTAGTGAGCTGGGCTTTTCCAAATTTCGATTCGTCAATGGATGTTGGCACATCGACCATAGAGTGCATCAAATGGTGTAGTTTCTACTCTCGCGCGATAACTATATTTGCAAATGATTTTAGTTTATGGTAACTGGTTAGTCCAACTATTTCTAGAGTCAATCACTCAAACTCTGAGCATACCTTCCTTCGTTGAATCGTTTTCTCGTTCTAACCATCGGTCTGAGAATGGTAGGTGGTGTTTACATCTAAATGGAGTTCCGAAGGAAATCTTAAAATGATTGCTAGAAGTCTGAGGTGATTCGATTACCTTTATCAGGAACAATTGAAATGAGTACTATAAATCTTGTGACTAATTCCACAACGTTCTGTCTTTCGAACTCGGCGTTATCTGAAGGGGATAGAATATAGGTAACAATTTTTAATTCCTTATGTTTTGTTCCAACGAATGCTAAGCATGTGTATTTCTATGCCTATTAGGTTAGGTCTTCATTACTGACGTTTGTACTTAATTTATGGTGTCCTTCCTAATTTCCTTCATCAAATATTCCAAGGTTCTTTGTTGTCAAGTTGCAAAAATCCTAAATGCATAAGCGATGTAGTATGGTGATTAGTTTTGGAAATTTGTCTCGAGATTGTAAGTTTTGGTTGAAATCCTTTTCTGAATAAACGAATTTAGAAAATGAAGCAAATGATTTACTAAGTAATATCTTTCTTGATGATTCAAAATTTAGTAGTTATGAAAACATGAATGTTTTGGAAAGCCTAAATGATTCTCTCTTCGAAGCTGTTATGACCACTGATATTATGTCCATCATTTTACAAACATATTCTATTCAAGACGATGAACGATTAAGAGCTGAGACCTCCGCAATTGTTTCAAAATATGAAAATGATCTTATAAAGCTTGAAAAAGAAAATGTGTCATATTTTAAACAACTTGATCGAAAAAAGGAAGAATGCAAGTAAGACAAATTGTCGTATGAGCGTGACTTAAAGAACATGAAAGAGCAAAATGATCTTTTGAGGGCTCAACTTGAAAGTCAAAAAGGAAAGGGTGAGGAAACTAAGTTTGCAAAACCATCGACTTCGGAGAAACCAAATGTTTCAAACACGGTTCAAAAACCAAAAATGTCAATTTCACGGTTTGCTCCAAAAGTCAATGAGAAAAAGGATTTGTCAAAACCAGTCACTCCACAACCCTTGCTCAAGAAAAAGGAAATGGAAAAGATTGTTGGAAAACAAAAATTGGTTGTTGAAAGAAACACAAATGTGAGTGCACCTAGATCTTCTAGGAATAGTACACCAAATGTGACTACAAAAACAGTTAAAGAATCTGTTGGTTCTAATGACATGATCTACAATCACCATCTAGAAGAAGCAAGGAAAAAGGCACAACTTCGAAAAGACGGAATTTTAGGTACAAAACCTAGTGTGATGAATTCTACAAGATTCCAAAGCAATGCTAGTAGTAGTAAACCATTACCTAGGAACTATCTTCAAACTACTAGGGATTAGCTTGTATCTAAGAGTAGTGGCACAACAGAGAATGCTAGGAACGTAGAATGCAACACAAAGAATTCCAAAGTCTCATCGAACAACAAACAAGCTCCAAAAGACTGTAGTGACAAAATTAAAATTGCTGTGTTAAACAAGAATGTTGAATTTGTCTGTCCTACATGTCAAAAATGTGTTTTTTCAGCTAATCACGATGCATGTATTGCACAATTTATCAAGAAAAGAAAGTCATGTATCAAGGCACAATCCACTAAGTCACCAAATAGAAACAAACCCGTTGACAACAAGAAAATGGATAAGAAACCTACTAGGTGGATACCGAAAGGATGTAGTTTTTCCAAGACTTAGACTTCCGCTGCATCTGATAAGAAAACTACGTCTAGATCTTACCTTAGGTGGATTCCCACGGGAAAAGTTTTTAATACAGTAGGTCTTAGATGGATTCCCACAGGGAAGATTTTTGAAAGTTGCACAAAGACTAATGATAGTGTACATCATCATGATAAGGAAGTAGAAACCACAACAACCACTGATAGTGAACACCCTCAATGTGAGGAAACATGTACTTCTAACACTATTATTTGTGCAAATTCTTCTTCTGTGGATGCAGGTACTTGTGAAAGTGATGAAAGTTCATACACCCGTTGTGGAAAAGAAGAATTTTATGCCAACTTCGCATGTGGAAATCCTTTTCTAACTCCACTCTTAACTCCACTTTTACTTGTCTAAACTTAATTTTTCTTTCTTCAAATTCTCTTTGTAAATTTTTTTGAAAAACAAAATACAAAATTTGAAAAACCAACAAAAACAAAATACAAAAATATAAAATTTCAAAAAATCCAAAAACAATATAAAATCAAAAAATACAAAAATATTCTTCTCACGACATGTCTCTCGTATAAATCAATATTCTGTACATTTCTAGAAATGTCATTCAACAATGATACGGACATGTACAGATGCTTGAACGAGAGTTCTTTATAATGTTTTTCCAAAACATGTCGTTTCTTAAAAAGTTTCTTCACAATGGCTTTCGTATACTTCAGTACGAAACCCGTACTTAAACGATGACTTCTGATTATTTTCAAATCAAGGACTCGTACGTTCAATGACGAACTCTTTTTCAAAAAGTTCGAGTCTAAACAAACGAAAAAGATTTCAAGCATAAACTCGTTTTCCAACAAAATTCTTGAGCACTTTTTCAAGATTGTTCAAAAGATTTCTCAAAATCTCTCAAAATGAGTGCTCAAGAAAACTCCCTCGAAACTCTTAAATTGATTTTAGATATGCTATCATTAAGGGGGAGTACAAACACTAAAATGTTCCGATTTCATGAAAAAACAAATCTGTCTCTCTCCAAAAGCTTTTTCTTAATAAGTTGATATAAAAAATATCACGCTATGCTATTTTTGAGGGGGAGAAGACATGATTAAAATGTGATCAAAGATGTTTAAAGTTTGTGACTGAATCTCAAAAGAGCTCGACTCAGATAGTACCAATGAATTGACGAAGATTAAATGTCAGTAATCGAAAAGACTTGTCCTGGACGGGTAATAATTTCAAGCTAGTCCAACTAGTGATGTAAGCGTGTCTCGAATAGGACTTGTCTGAGTAGAATGTACTGCGTTGAGAGACTTTCTTTGGACTTAACCAGGACGGGTAATAATTTCAAGCTAGTCTAACTAGTGATGTAAGCGTGGATCAATTCAAAAAAGTGCTTACTCCTCCCGCATGTGCAAATTTCTTAAAAATTACATGAGCACATGTGAAGGGGGAGTCCTTCAAAAGTTGCAAAACTCTCAAAGTGGTAACAACAATGTGTTTTATTATCATAAACACTTTGAGAGATTTTCAATAAATTGGTTCATGGCAATGATAGGATAGTCATGGAGTTATAAGGTGACTAAGGTTAGGAAAACCATCCTATGATCCGCCAGAGCTGGAGGGATCTACGCAAGGACAATTCCAATAGATTAGAATTAGAAGTCCTTAGGTATGATTGAAAAAAAAAGAGAAAATGAGAAAGGAGAAAGAAGGGGTTGAAGAATTAAAAAGAAAAGTTATGAAAAAGGGTGAAAAGAAATAGCCCTCCAAATGTTCAACCTTAGGGCAGACACCGGGTTCAACTCATAAGCTACTGGTTGTTACTAATGTGACTCCGGTATTGAAGACAAAGACGTCATGGACCCAGTGAAGCACTGCACTAAACCTTCTTAACCACTCAAGTTCTCTTAAAAGAGCTTGTTTCATTCTCACGGGGAACCGGTGTAATCTATCGACCTGTCTCTCAGAGATGGTTGATATTGAAGCAGGAGACCTCTCCCTAATCTCCGCATAGGAAACCAAATGTGCACTTATCGAGTCTAGAGCCCCGAGATTCATCAAAAGATCTCATAGGAACACATGATATTTCTACACTCGTTGTTCATCATTAAGGACGCCAGATGTAAACTTAAGAGTCCTATGCAGATCTTAGCAATCTGCCAGAACATTTATGAGAGGATTCACTTTTGTGATTCTCAATGATTGAATGGAAACTCCTGCCAGGGTCAACATCAAGCAGCCCTGAAAGCAGGTCACTTCGGTAATTCTTTATGGGTTACGCTTAGTGTTCGCGGTGGTTTCAAATGGTCTACAGTCGTGGAGTGATCCCTAGCGACTCACCCAGTCATTGAGCTACTACGTAGGTCTTGTAAGCTCTCTCGAGAGTATCTGACATGGGAACGGCCATGGTAAGGGTTAGAAGGAGTCTTCACACTATGCTGTTGACGATCTCTAATTCGAACCTGTAAGTACGGGTTGTTTATTGCTAACTGTTTACCTGCAGCTACACATCATCTCCATGGCGAATGAGTCCACATGCTCATACATGCATCTCGAAGTCAAAGGAAAGTTCTCACAAAGATCAAAGCAAAGAAAGGTTCAAAGAAAGATTCTATGCAATGTGAAAGAATCTACTGAAGTAAAGTGACAAAGATCTGGGTGAACGACCGGAAGAAAAAATGCATGTATCTCAAAGACTAAAGATGTATGAGCATGTAGGAATGGCGAACAACCACCACAGACGCAGAAGTGACAAAAGGCAGATTGCTCCACATCGCAAAGGAACAAAGAACGATGAAAAGACAGTCATCAAAGATCACAAAGCATGAAGGAACAAAGACTAAAGACTATTCTACAACGACACACAAAGTTAAAGACAAAGAACACGGAAGACCCAATCACGTGGAGCATCATTCGAATGACCACCCCTTAGGGGGAGATTGTTAGCATTAAAAAAATATATATAGAAGTGATGGTCATTCTCATATTATAACTTTGTGTCGTTTTATAAGATTAGTAATAGTTTAGTCATTGGGCTTTGGACTTAGCAAGCTAATATGTTATGTGCTATGTTTCATAAGCCTTGTTATCTAATCATGTAACCAAGTCCAAGCCCAAGCCCATAGAAAGCCTTAGGGCATCTCATGTTTCTAACTATATAAACACCTCAAAGCTCATTTGAGGTGTGTGCTTGTGTGTGTAAGTGTGCGTTTCTCTAATAATATTCTCTTTTCTTTCTTTCTCTACATTCTCTACTTTCTCTCTCTAACATACTTCATATATCAAGTCACCAAGGCTATTGTATTTGATAAAATTGATAGATTTATGTTCTTACAAATAAGCACTTTAATAGCAATAAGCAATCTCAAGACCAAACAGTCCAAAACAGGTTACCAAGGCCAAGTTTGAGGGCCTGTGGGGTCCGCTAGGGAACTTGGAAGCCCAAACAAAAAATTAAGCCAATAAGCCGAGCTTATTGGCTTTCTAAAAAACTAGGTTTCACCCTCTGGGACCCACTATTGAATCTAGGGGAGGGTATGGAATATTGGCCTAAAAGCTGAGTTCTCAGCACACACTCAGAAATGGACAACTTACATGGATCTAGCAGCCCATGCAAATAAGCTCATAAGCAAGAAATAAGCCAGAAATCTAAAGGGTGGGCTTATTGGCTTCCCAAAAAGCTAATAATCGTACCATGGGGCCCACAGAGGAACAAGCTATGAACTACTAAAAAGGGTATGTTTAGTCATGGTCTGTGTGCAGGGCAAGCCATTGCCCTGCAGCCTACTTTAAGCCACAAATTAAGCTAGCAACAAAAATCACAAAAATAATTCCAAAGTGGGATTCTATAGTCTAGGTGGTGGACTATTATCTATGAAAAGATGGAGGTCTAGATCTAATCCTAAAAATCAGATTAATTCTTACAAGTTTTGGATTTCTGCTAAGAGAGTAAATTTGACTTTTTGAGTTTTGAATCACTTTTGACTTTTATGAACTTAGATTCCTAATTTAATGACTAAATAAGTTGTAATGATTTGGAATAAAGTTAAATTACTCTAAATCTACTACTTATGCAATGATGTGAAGGTTAATGGGTCTCAATACCTCACAGTTAACTGATGAGGGTAAATTAAAGAGCTTTTTGACTTTTGATCACTTGAGACCAAAGTTTAATGGTCAATTTCACTTAATGGAACCTAGATAATTTTGCTGCAACAACAATGACCAACAATAATAACCAAGAATCCTTGGAAACAGGCTGACCCAAACACCCCTATGAATCACAGAAAACAATGAAACTTGATTTAAATGGAACCAAAGTACAACCTAATTACTAAAACTTATCTAATGAATGATAACTAATCTAAATTAACACAGATAACTAATTAAAAACACTGTTACACTAATATGCTAAAAATTAAAATTGGGAACTCACAAAGCCTTCCAATCTGAGTACCATGAACCAAGGACCAAGGAAACCAACCTATTGACCTCCTATGAGGTCTCTAACCCACTGACATCCCAAATTAACAGTGCTCCAAGCCTTTCTTCCACCCTGCAATCTTATTTTTCTATTTTCTTTGATTTTTTTATATTTGATACGTGGGAATTGCACCAGGCTTTACCTCTCGAGGGATCTCGAGAAGCTTACAACCCTCACCAGGCAGTGTACCTGATCGATGTAGTATAGTATAATGACAAGTACCAGGGGATTGATCGTTCAGCTAGGAATAGTGTCGTTAGGATTGAAAATTAGTCTAACTAGGTCTAAAGGTGAAGGATGATTCTTTTTGTGTTTTTATATTTTATGAAAAGCGAGTAAAATTCTCGGTTTTGAAGGAGTTGGGCGGAATTAGTTGTTAATCAACTAACCCAAAAGCTACTAATTAAACTAATAAACAAGAAAAGTAAACTAAGGTTCTACAAGGAATGTGAAGCATGTCTACCTATGATATGTTACTCCTTGCTAGCTATCCAATTCTACCTATTGAATTGTCACACCTTGTTTTAATTGACGGGTTGTATTCCTTAATACCAATCATGGGGTGGCGTACTTACTTCCCCAATTCTATAAGCTCCTACTTCACTCCTATGTCGAGCCGGCTAAGAAGCTCCTAACATGGGATCACTAGAATTCGCTCATGCATTAAATACAACCATAAAAACCTAGTACACATCGGTTCATGTTTCTTAAGACGTTCAAGCATGTTACCCTATGGAAGTCTGCCAGTTTTCTTAAGCCTAACATTGAATACAATCAACCAAACAAGAGACAATAGGAATCAAGAATTATAAGCTAAACCAATTAGATCTATCGAAGTGTCACGCCCTAATTGATGAAGATAGACAAAACATCAACAAGGAATCAATAAGATCTAATCAATTATATACAAGTTTCACATAAACACAAGTAGACACAAGGTAAATTAACAAAACATGATCAAAGAAGGACAATCAACAATAATAATGAAAGACATAGTTGAGATAGAATCATCAAACCAATACATGATGTTTATGGAGTGATTAAAACCCTCTAAGTTGCTGGAAAAACATCTACCTAAACCCAGGAATCGACCTTAGGGTTTAGGGCTTACAAAAAGTGAAGTTATGATGTTATATTTATAGGCTAATTTTCTGTCGGCCCATCTTGACGGCGTCACAACCATTTTTTCATCAAATTGTAGATCTCTTCGTCCTCTTCGCGTGGGCTTTTGTATCACCTAAATCCGAGTTCGTATGCAAAAGTTATGACCAAAACAATATCAGCTACTCCGCGCGCAAGTTTTGACAAGTTAACACGTGACGGCCATGGGTGACGCCGTCACGTTTCTTCTGGATCGTCACCACTTTTACTTTTGATGGCGTCATCAAAATGCTCTTGACGCCGTCAGGTACTGTTCCCAGCAAGGAAAATTTAAACTTTGCCGTTTTCTTCACTTTTATGCTCTAAAAACGTCCAAAGTGCTTCCTTTTCCAGAATTCACTCCAAAAGTACCTAAAATCACAAAAGAAACGATTTAGGGCAATATTTGATCAAATAAATTCAATTGCGGGCTTAAATGACCCCCTAAAAAGGGTTCATTTTTCGCCTGATCAATATTTTTAACTATTTTATGAAACTTAAGGTTCTGATTAAGATAGAAACTTTAAAAGCTTCTAAAAGCTTTATGTTTGAGCTTGTGAGAGTATACAATTACTTGAGAATAACTAATAGAACTTAAACAACAACTTGAAATTCTTAATTGAACTTGAAATTTTAAAACAAGAATTAAACTTAAAACAGAATTTTTCATTAACTGAAAATAGGTTACAAAGATAAAATAAACACTAAAAACACCTAAGCTATATTTCCTACATGCCTTATGAGGCTTACAATTGCTACTACTTATACTAAAAATTGAAAACAAAAGCCTTCCCCTATCCAAAATAATACATCAAAGGGAGCTCGTTTCCTCCCTACACTTGAGCTTTTACATAGTTTACAATCAACTATTCTAATGACTCGAATCAAGATAATCAAAACACTTGGAGTACTTTTAAATATTAACGCACATATGGGGGTAATATATGATGTTCTTCCCCATTACTCCATAACACAAGTACTTTACCCATGAGTCCCAATTGTCCCAAAACAATATGTACAAGATATGACTCGACTTAGCAACCATGTAATCAATTAGACAACTAACAAAGGGTTTAAACAATTAACAATAATGCACTAAAGATGAGTGCATACAAGGAAGGCTAAGGCGATTTGGTTGCACATTTGGGGTGGATGGTAAACAAATTCTTCCTTTAAGTAAAATGCTTAAAGTTAGAAACGAAAAGATAGGCTCGGAGGGGTGTACTAGGGGTTTCGTGTACTAAAAATGAGTACAACGCTAATGGTGTGGGAAAAATTAATTGACTTAACTAGCCAAGTAATATGACTTAAATGGTCAAGTAATTATGATACGGGTTTAACACAAGGGTGATCCTAATGCCTCTTATCATGTAGTAAATCCTACTACACGAATGTAGTCTCACTAGCGGTCTCGGGATGCATCACAAACGCAAGTTCTAGAATCTAAATGCTACCGGTACACTCATAAGCACTAATAATAAATGCTTTTCCTATCAAATCTAAAAGCGAACCTCACATATTTGGGTTGAAAATTTTTCTGAATAGTACGGTTTTGTGCTAGTCATACAATCTCCAATCCATGAGACGCTTATTAAGACTAAAGTTTCACTCCTACATGTTGCAAAAAATTTTAAATTTGGAGCTAAAATTGCCCTAACAAATATTTCTCTCAGTTTTATTACACATTCGCTATCAAATAAAACAAAAACCAAGTGGAGTAATAGTTTCTAATATACCCTCCCTACACTTAAACCGAACATTGTCCCCAATGTTCTAGATAAAAGATGTAAAAGTAAAAAAATAAATAAGAATGAAAGAAACTAATACTCCCCTGATTCGTTCACCGTGGATAATGTGACAACATGGTTAAATCTACCTCCAAGGAGATGAACGTTGAAAGCGTCCCTCCAGAAATATAAATCATCTTCTTGTCCTGTAATCAATAAACACAAAAACCAAAGTATCAAACCGAACAAAAATAACAACTAGATGTAATTCGAGACTTAGAAACAAAACAAAACAAAATAATAAAAGGATAGGATACTTGTGGAATGAATTACAAATAGGAACACATAAAACATATCCACAAGTATTGACACACAAACAAACAAATAAATTAAAAACATCAAACAATTAAAAACATGGGTTGCCTCCCAAGAAGCGCTTGTTTTTGTTCGAGTCACGAGCCTGACTCTACCCTTATTTAACGGAAATAGGGGAGGTTTTCCCTACACTTAGGATTAAGTGTGGGTGGAAGTAGCGATACACACCCTTAGGGTGGAAATATGCCACGTGAGGTGAAGGGGGTGAGTGAATGGCATCCTTCATCCTAAAACTACCAGGATAATATTGGTTGATGGGTGGGTCGGTTCCTCTTTTGTCTCCTAGAAATAGATCTAAGGATGGGAAGTTATGTAAAGATTGAGGTTCCGGTTCATCAACACTAGGAAATTCCCTAGAACTAGGAGTAAGGTTATCATTACAAGTATTCAAACCTATATCCTCAAGTGGTGCTTGGTCCAAGGGTTCTACCTCTATTGGGATTCCTAAAGTCTCTTCTACTTCTTCTGGGTAAGTCACGGGCGGTGTATGTGCCTCAAATGATGGTAGGACTTGTGGGGTACTTTGTGGGCTTGGATTGTCCACCTCATCCTCCATTATACCTAGATTACCTATGTGTTTGTTTTGTACTATGATTTTAGGTGACATCCACACAGGTATCCCTGAGTAATCATCCCCAGACAAACTACCTGTTTGCTCCTTCAAACTTGTTATTGATTGATTTGTGATGTTGTTTGTTGGGTTGTCTACTCTATAATAATATTGGGCACAATCTTTTATGGCATCCCATGCTTCTTCAACATTTAATTCCCTAAGGTCCCCCTTGGTAAAATCGTCAATGTACCTTTGGTCATACGGGTGGACACTATAGTAAAAGATTTGAGTTAGATACCATAGATCGAAACCATGATGAGGGACTATTCGGAGTAAATTTTTAAAACGAGTCCATGCTTCATAGATAGGTTCATCTCGATATTGGTTGAACATCAAGATGTCATTAGGAGTGAATGGGTTTCGTGGTCGGTAGTATGGTGGATTCGCGTTCTCCATAATGGTGAACGGAAGAGTCAATGGAAAGGTTTCTACGAACAAATCCACAAAGAAAAGATAGACTACGAGAAAGCTAATAAAAAGAAAATAAAAATCTCACTAAAAAGGAATCTAATGAGTAGACCTAATCAAAATAAATTCCAACCTAAACAATAACTATTCCCCGGGATGCGGCGCCAAAAACTTGATGTGTGGGAATTGCACCAGGCTTTACCACTCGAGGGATCTCGAGAAGCTTACAACCCCCACCAGGCAGTGTACCTGATCGATGTAGTATAGTATAATGACAAGTACCAGGGGATTGCTCGTTCAGCTAGGAATAGTGTCGTAAGGATTGAAAATTAGTCTATCTAGGTCTAAAGGTGAAGGATGATTCTTTTTGTGTTTTTATATTTTATGAAAAGCGAGTAAAATTCTCGGTTTTGAAGGAGTTGGGCGGAATTAGTTGTTAATCAACTAACCCAAAAGCTACTAATTAAACTAATAAACAAGAAAAGTAAACTAAGGTTCTACAAGGGATGTGAAGCATGTCTACCTATGATATGTTACTCCTTGCTAGCTATCCAATTCTACCTATTGAATTGTCACACCTTGTTTTAATTGACGGGTTGTATTCCTTAATACCAATCATGGGATGGCGTACTTACTTCCCCAATTCTATAAGCTCCTACTTCACTCCTATGTCAAGCCGGCTAAGAAGCTCCTAACATGGGATCACTAGAATTCGCTCATCCATTAAATACAACCATAAAAACCTAGTACATATCGGTTCATGTTTCTTAAGACGTTCAAGCATGTTACCCTATGGAAGTCTGCCAGTTTTCTTAAGCCAAACATTGAATACAATCAACCAAACAAGAGACAATAGGAATCAAGAATTATAAGCTAAACCAATTAGATCTATCGAAGTGTCACGCCCTAATTGATGAAGATAGACACAAACATCAACAAGGAATCAATAAGATCTAATCAATTATATGCAAGTTTCACATAAACACAAGTAGACACAAGGTAAATTAACAAAACATGATCAAAGAAGGACAATCAACAATAATAATGAAAGACATAGTTGAGATAGAATCATTAAACCAATACATGATGTTTATGGAGTGATTAAAACCCTCTAAGTTGCTGGAAAAACACATACCTAAACCCAGGAATCGACCTTAGGGTTTAGGGCTTACAAAAAGTGAAGTTATGATGTTATATTTATAGGCTAATTTTCTGTCGGCCCATATTGACGGCGTCAGCCTGTACACATGATAGTGTCACGACCATTTTTTTATCAAATTGTAGATCTCTTCGTCCTCTTCGCGTGGGCTTTTGAATCACCTAAATCCGAGTTCGTATGCAAAAGTTATGACCAAAACAATATCAGCTACTCCGCGCGCAAGTTTTGACAAGTTAACACGTGACGGCCATGGGTGACGCCGTAACGTTTCTTCTGGATCGTCACCACTTTTACTCTTGATGGCGTCATCAAAATGCTCTTGACGCCGTCAGGTACTGTTCCCAGCAAGGAAAATTAAGACTTTGCCGTTTTCAGCACTTTTATGCTCCAAAAATGTCCAAAATGCTTCCTTTTCCAGAATTCACTCCAAAAGTATAATAAAATCACAAAAGGAACGATTTAGGGCAATATTTGATCAAATAAATTCAATTCCGGGCTTAAATGACCCCCTAAAAACGGTTCATTTTTCGCCTTATCAATATTTTTAACTATTTTATGAAACTTAAGGTTCTGATTAAGATAGAAACTTTAAAAGCTTCTAAAAGCTTTATGTTTGAGCTTGTGAGAGTATACAATTACTTGAGAATAACTAATAGAACTTAAACAACAACTTGAAATTCTTAATTGAACTTGAAATTTTAAAACAAGAATTAAACTTAAAACAGAATTTTGCATTAACTGAAAATAGGTTACAAAGATAAAAAAAACACTAAAAACACCTAAGCTATATTTCCTACATGCCTTATGAGGCTTACAATTGCTACTAGTTATACTAAATATTGAAAACAAAAGCCTTCCCCTATCCTTCTGAGCTCCTGTGCACTTTTGGCACTCCCCATGGGTTCTCTGTTGACCAATGACCAAATCCCTATCGTTCAATTGATATATCACTAATCCTAGCCCTTGATTAAGATTTTGGCGCCAAAATCAAAACGGGCAAAGGTAGTGGGACGGGTGAGAGTATTAATGGGGTGATGGTGGGGGTTGGTTTGGTTGGTGAAGGATATTAATTGTGGGTGGTTAGTTTGGTGAAAAAGTGGGGGGGGGGGGGGGGGAAGACAGTATAGCAGGAAAACGGGGGATTTTGTGGGGAAGATGGTCTGTTTGACCGTGTGTTTGACCGGTTTTGACTGTTTGACCATGGGGGGTTAATATTAAAAAGGGGTGGGTTGGGCCTTGGTTGTGGGCTGGGGGTGTTGTGGATTGGGTTGTGTTTGGATTTAAATAACACAAAGGGTCCGGTTTGGTAAGTAATTATCACAAGGACCATTATGCAATTTCCCAAAAGTGAGGGACTGAAATTGTACACTTTCCAAAGTTATCCAAAGGACCAATATTGCCACATATCAATAATCCAAGAACCAATTTTGCCATTTTCCACTTTTCAAAATTCCCAAGGACTATTTTTGCCAAGTTTGAAATTTTAAGGACCAAACATGTCAACTTTTGAAACTTAAGACCCAAGTATCATATTTTGTGATTTTTAACTTTCAAAAGACTTGGGTTGACTTTTCTTTCAAAATAAATGCATAGGAACTATTTTTGACAAGTTTTGAAACTTGGGGGACTGAAACTACCAATATTGCAAACTTTGATCATTTTTCATTTGTTTTTGCTCATTTTGCATTTAAAACATATAAAACACAATCCCTGGGATAATTTTAGTATTTTGAAGACTTTTTGATTGTTTTTGTATGTTTTGCAGTTCAGATTTGATCAAAAATGATGAGTGTTTGAGCACTCATCAGGTAGCTTTTTAAGAAGAATCGCTGAGCAATTCTCATTCATTTGGGTCTTAAACATTTCAAACAACTTTTCCTTATTATTCAAAAGACCTTTTAGCATCGAAGCAAATTTTGGCATCAAAAGTATAGCATCCGCGAGACTTATATCAAAGTGTAATTCTTGAAAAATCTGATAAAACATTTCCATTTGGTTTTTATCCTTCTTGCGGTGCTTTTGTTCGTTTAAGCGTGATGGATAAAGCAACTTCGTTTTAACTGGAATTTCTTTTTCAGTTTCATTAACAACTTTTTCTTTTCCTTTAGACGTTGGGACCATCGGAGGTTGGATGTCTTCGGTCCTTCCATTATTAATAGGAATTTCCGTATCCGTTGTCACCTCGGGTTCATGGGCGACTACCTTAGGAGGAAGAGAAGAAGAGGCAGTCGGAGCCGTTGGTCCATCATAAGAAACACCACTCCTTGTTGTGATCGCCTTTGCATCGCCCCTCGGGTTAGCGATCGTGTTGCTGGGAAAAGTTCCAGAGCCTGAGGGTCGATCACTTAAACGCTTGTTAAATTCAAGAATTTCCTTAGCCATTTGTTCTTGGTTTTTCATAATCTGATTAAGAATCTCATCCGAGGGCGATGGATTTTGAACCACATTCGAATTTTGATTTTGAAAGTTTTGCCCTTGGTTGTTTTGATTAAAACCCTGATTTTGATTTCCATGATTATTTTGACAATTCCCATTATTTTAAAAATTATTCCCTTGAGGCGGGCCTTGGTTGTAATTTCCCCGATTTTGATTTTGATGAAAATTTTGATTTTGTCCTTGAAAACCATTATTTCCCCGGTTTTGATTCTGATTGTGATTAAATTGATGATTACGGTTTTGCACATTATTGTTTTGATTCACTTGATTTGGTTGATTAAAACCGGGTGGTCCAAGATAATTGCCGGAACGGTAGCTGAGGAGATTACAGTCTCCTTGAGGTTGTGGGTAACCGTTGCCACCCATGTTTGCAGCATACACATTCTCTTGAGTAAAGCCACTGGAGGCTGGGCACTCAAGATATGAATGTGGACCACCACAAACCTCACAACCGGTATTAACCATTTTGACTTGCGGGTTCTTAATTTGATTCGGCATCATTTGATACATTCTTAACATTGTCGTAGACAAATCATCAAGTTTTTTATTCATGGCGGCTAACTCAGGATTATAAGAAGAAGAAGAGTTTAGAATCACAGTTGATCTTATTGGCTCATTCCTCTCGGCTGAGGAATCCCAGTAGTTGTAATGGGACGTCATATTTTCGATTAGCTCGTAAGAATCCTCAGGACGACGTTTCATGAAAGTACCACCAGCTGTAGCATTGATCGTGTCCCGATGTCGTAGAGTTAAACCATTGTAAAACGTATCAATGATCGTAATGAGAAGCATGTTATGGTTTGGACAATGATCAATGGCAAGCTTATAACGTTCCCAAGCCTCAAATAAGGACTCATCGGGAAGTTTTCGAAAATTGCTAATATCGTTTCTCAACTTCGTCACCATCGATGGTGGAAAATGCTTCGCCAAGAACTTTGATACCATTTCATTGAAAGTATGAATCGAGTTCCTGGGAAGACGATCAAACCAAGCGGTGGCATGATGCGTTAGAGAATAGGGGAAGAGAGAAAGACGAAGGGCGTCATCGGAGACCCCGTTTTGTTTCATATTTTGGGTGACGGTTAAAAATTTGTCAAGATGTTTGTTTGCATCGTCACCCGGTAATCCGTGAAATTAGCATGAATTTTGGACTTGTTGTATCATGTGGTGTTTTAGTCCAAAATCCGTAGCCTCAATATTTAGAGGGGCAATCGGGCCACCTCTAACATGCATTGTGGGTTGGCACAGCTCCTCCATCGTTCGGAGATCGGGAGCTGGCACGTGTTGGTGATCATCTCCACCCACCGGAGGATGTCGATTATTCGGATCCATTTCCACAACGTTAGGGAAATGGACACGGTGTATGTGTCGAATTACCCTTTCGGGGTTTGACAAAGGTGATATAAGACTCTCAAAAAAAGAGCGGGTGTGCATACACCAAAAAACAAAATTAAAAAGAAAAAGAAGAAGAAAAGAAAAAGAAAAATCTTTTTATTATTTTTTTATTTTTATTTAAACAAATCTCAAAAACTTTTTATTTCTTTTGATTTTCTTTTTATAAAACGTTATGTTAATTGAAACCGTTTCTTTCAAAACCACTCGCGACGGGGACGGGAAAGAAGAGTGTTTCTCTTTTCAGCTAGCAATTTAATATCTTAGCTTCCGTATTTCCCGCTTAGTCGGTTGTAGAATTGAAGTAATCCGATAAACAACTAATTTCACGTTTTTGTTATGTTGTGAAGCTTATTTGGTTTACAACGCCCTCCCTTCCACGGGAGAGTCGAGGCTGTAACTTTATTATTTTTGTATTTTTGTAAACACTTTAGGAAAAGTGTTTTGGATTTTTCAATTTTTATATTCAAAAACTCACTTCAACCTTCCTCGGCAGCGGCGCCAAAAATTAAATGTTGTCAAAATCAATTATATATAATATAGTAGTATAGTATCGAAATGATCCGTGATGAGTGTCTAAATACTCATCATTTTATACCAATCTGAACTGCCAAAACATCCAAAAACACTCAAATATGCATCAAAATACTTAAAATATCTTAGAAGTGTGTTTTATATGTTTCAAATGCAAAATAATCAAAAACAGATAAAAAATGTACAAAGTTTGCATAATTGGCAGTTTCAGTTCCTCAAGTTTCAAAAGTTGTCAAAACTAGTCCCTGGTAAATCAAAACATGAAAAATATCATCAAAGGTCCTTAGGGATTCATAAGTTGTCAAGATTAGTCCTTTAAAGTTAAAAATTACAAAATGACAACTTTAGTCCCTCAAGTTTCAAAAATGTCAAATATAGTCCTTAAGGTTTTGAAAATGGAAAAATATGAAAAATAAACCTTGAATTATTCTTAAATGGCATAATTGGTCCTTATGATAACTTTTGGGAAATTACAACTTAAACCCTCCAAAATTCAGAAAATTACAGTTTGGTCCCTGGAGTTTGAGGAATTGGCAGAAAAGGTCCCTGGGTTTTAAAAATGGAAAAATTACATCTTTTGTCCTTGTGTTTGGTTTAAATGCAGATTTAGTCCTTGGAAGTAGTTTGGAAAAGTTACAAAATCTGTCCTTCAAAATTCACCAAATTACAAAATTGGTCCTTGTTTAATACCACATACCAACCGGACCCTTTTATTAATAAACCAAAACCAAACCAAATCCAATCCAAACACAATCCAGCCCACCCATTTTTCCTAGGCCCAAACAACCCTCGGCCCACACCCTTAATATAATAAAAACGGGGTTTGACCCGTTTGACCTCCCAATACCGCCAAACCACCCTCCACTGTTCATCCTCCTCTCCCAAACCTGAAACCAGTAAAACCATGATGGTTTTCCACCACCTCACCACCTTTCCAGCTCACTAACCTACTCCCTTCCACCTCACAAACTTATCCCACACCACATTAAATGCATTTCCCACCAATTTTCTCTCTAAACCATACTTGCTCCTCTGTTTTCATCATATAGCCCCAACTTGGCCTCCAAACTATCTCAATTGTCCCCTGACACTTCCACAAGATCCCAATATTCTTTAATTGCACAACTTTGGCCCCAAGTAAACGTGGAGACTTTTGGCGCCAAAATCAGTTTAAACGGCTGAGATCACATTGACCCATCCAATGGTCACAAAGTGAAGTGGGAAAAGATCAGAGGCATGTGGGGAGTCTCAATTTTCTATAAAGAGAGAAGGGGAAGCAAAAGAAAAATATATCTAGTTTATTTTATATAAATGTAAGTCGAATTAAGTAAGTTTTAAATTCCAGTGTAACTCAAGCTTTCAAGTGTAATTTCCAGTGTTCTCAAGTGTACTGTGAACTTCTTTTAGCTATAAATTTCAAAGTTTATGTATTAATCCAGTTTATGCAATTTCCAATTTCAAAAATCTCAAAATTACTTAATATTGTTCTTAGTTGATGTTACTGTGGATTCATAAGCTCATATAAGCTCCTAATAAGCTCAATAAAGCTTCTAGTAACTTATAATTCAGTATAGTTTAAAAAATTCCAAAAATACAAAATTGGTCAATGAAAGTCAACTGTGGGATTTGGTTTTGATTTCTGGGATTCAGAGGTGATTTGGAAGCACAAGAAAGCTTTGGAGTTGGGTTTAGATCCTCAGGGAGGAATTAAGTGTTCTTGGTTTTGATGCTCACAGTCAACAAATTGTAAGCCTTATTTTCAATTTCAAGTTCATTTTCTATACCATAGCTGTCTTTGCTTATATTTGTGTTGTTTAAGTTTGTTTGAGGTAATTTAGTGGAAATATAAACAAAATTAGTATTGTTGTTCATTGAAATTAGTAGTTGCTTAATATTTCAATTTTCAAGTAAAAGTTAGTACTTTGTTAAATTCTGAGTTGTTGTTGTTATTAGTGGTTCAATTGTGCTAAGATAGGCTTAAGTAATCATAGTGTATGCTTCTGTGCTAGTATTGTTATCTAGATATATTGTTTGCTTTAAGAAATTACAAATCAGTCATCAAAAGGGGTGTTTGGTTTAAGCTTATCTTTGCTGCTCTAGTTACTTTATTGTATGACTATGTGTTTCATTGAGTTTCTTGGGTGATTATAAGGTCAGGACAACCATTTCAGTAGACATAAATAAACCCAAAAGTCAAAATCACAAACAATTTATCACCACAGTTAACTGTGGTGATATTGGAGTCCAAAACTCATCAAGTCCATTCATAAGTGTTTGCGTTAACTTAAATTAGTCATATTACAGCTTAAATAAACATCTTTAATCATAAATCAGTGTTTGAAGTTCATCAAAGTCAAATACCAAAGTTTTGTAAAAAGTCAAAAGTGCATCACCTCAGAAATCTCAAAAAATGGCATGATTTATCAAGAATTTTGTGCTTAATCTTAGGTTTTGAAACTTGTTGTGAGTATTGTCTACCAGTAGGACTATAGATTCATGCCATTGTTTGATTTTTATAAATTTTTCCAGTGGACCTTTTTGCCCCTTGAACACACCTGCAGGGAAAGGGCTTTGCCCTGCTACACATCATACCATCTCACCACCACCACTTTGGTGGTTGTTTGTGGCTACCCCAGTGGGTCCCACACTCCCTAGTTGGTTTCTTACAACCCCCCTCCTACCAAGGTTCAAGAGTTGACCCTTTGTTTGACCTAGTGATCAGTGGACCCCACCTAAATCACCCTCATAACTCTGTCCCATTTCTGACCCAGAACCCAAATAAGCAATTGCTTATAGTGGCTTTTTAGCTTATCCCATGAGATTATCTCATCAAGTCTAGATTATTCAAGTCCAAGTAACTTAGGTAAACCAGACTTAACAAGTGTGGACCCCACATAACTCCATTTGAGCTTATTTCTTTGTGTGGTCAAACTTAGTCAACTGTCTAGGGTAATAAGCACTCACAGTGCTTATTCTGAGTTTCCAAATTAGTTGTCTTTGTAAAAGTTTCATAATTTAAGTATTCTAATAGTTCTATAAAAGAAAAACCAGAAAAAGCCAATTTTAATTATAGTGATAGCTTCTATTTAATAGAAATTATATATTTAATTTTCCTTTCAGCTTAATAATAAGCACTTGTCCATTTTTATAATTTTTTTAATTTCCTATTAACTTTAAGTAGTTAAAATAATTTTCTTAGATTTTTCCTAAGCAGTTTACTATTTATTAGATTTAAAAATAGTTTAAATAATTAAATAGGTAATATTAGTAATTAATTAGTCTTCTTTAATTTTAATTAACAACAGTATAATTTTATATTTTTCCTAGGTTTTATAAATTAGTTAAGACTTTTAGAAATTAATTTCATAATTTCCACTATCCATTTTTCAATTTTCTTATTTAATTTAATTAAATTAGATTTAAATTAACTAATAAGTAATTAATTAGTCAAATAGCTTAAATATATTTTTTAGTAACTTTTTATAATTTTTTAGGATTCTTGTAATGGTCAATTAGTTTTACAAATTTTTCCATAATTTTATAAGTCACTTAGGTATTAATAGTAATTTAAAATAGTTTAATTAGTTTAATTAAGATAAATAGTTTTTAATTAATAAAATTCTCATAAAAAGACAAAAATATTTATTTTTATTTTTTATACTTTCTTCAAGTTCTTTTTAAAGTTTATAAATTATTTTTGCAAGTTTTTAGTTTAAATTGTAATCTTTATAATTTTTAGTTAATTTAACTTAGGTTTAATTTACTTATTAATTAGTTTTAATTAATTAAATAGTAATTAAATATTAAAATAATCATTTTCATAATTTTAATATCATTTTAAATTTTCTTTTAATTTTAAGTTTTAAAAAGTTTCAATTGTACCCCCTGTAGTTTGTAATTTGATAAAACCCACTTTTCTCTGTCTGTTATCTGATTTTCTAATTTGTGCTTTTGTGTGTATCTCTGTTATTGTTTATATCTTTTCATATTATCCAAATACTAAGCAATCAGTAGTATAATCATTCCTCAATCATTTTGGTTACTGTCCTCAGTACCACTCATTCCCTTAAACGTTCAAAATATAATTTCAATCTCGTTGGGACTTAACGACCCGGGGATTTCCCTATATTTCCACGGTCAATATAAACTTGCACTTTCTCCTAGGTGGGCCTATCAACTGCACACGGTTGACTGGTTGGTTTAGGAGGAGTCAAAATTTGCCGCCGCTGCCGGGGAGGTTGTTGCGTATTTTAAAACGATTTAGGTATAGTGGTTTTCAAAACCCCTCCTGTACAAATACCATTACTTTGTAAAAATCAAAATCATATCTGAAAAAGTTCACTAACACTTTTCCTAAAGTGTTAAAAATACCAAAAAATCATAAACAACAAAACAAACTGTGAAGTTAAATTACTTCGTTTACTTTAAGATTACAAACTGAAACAGCTGGTATAAGGTATGTTCTGACATTAAATTGCGAACTGAAGAGGGATCCATTTATTCCCTCCCGCTAGCCTGCGAGTAATCTTAAAGGAACGATTTCGGTTAACGAATCAGTTCCAAAAATATTGTCCAAGTTTTTCACCCATACACGAAAAGCCAAAAACATTTTACTGTGAATATAATTACATAAAAGTTTACCACTGCAAACCAAGGCAGAACACCTACCAACTGGGGGTGTGAACATAATAAGTTCCCAAACTTAAGATTTAAAACTTACCATTGTATCCTTGTGAATAGTGTACCTTTTTTAAAGGAACTGTTCATTTGTGATTATTGGATTCAAGTTCACTGTCGTTTTGCCTCTGTCTTGTTTTAATTGATACCGTTTTTAGTGCATGCGCACTCGTTCGCAAACAAAGCGTAATAAAGGAAAAAACGTAACTAAGTTACGTACTGTTGAAGAAAAGCAACCCTCAAAAATGAACGACGAGCCCCCATTCCCTCCTAAGGATGAACCAGTTCCTGACACCCGAACAATGGAGGAACTGTGTCAACCTACCATGCAAGGGAGGGGTGGACCCATTGCACCACTCACTATTGGAGCCACGGATTTTGGATTAAAACACCACATGATACAACAGATCCAGAATACGTGCCAGTTCCACGGATTGCCGGGAGAAGATGCTAACAAACATCTCGACAAATTTTTAACTGTCACCCAGAGCATGAAACAAAATGGCGTCACCAATGACGACCTACGTTTGTACCTTTTTCCCTATTCCCTCACTCATCATGCGACTTCCTGGTTTGATCGACTTCCAAAGAATTCGATCCACACTTTTGATGAGATGATCACTAAATTTCTGGCCAAATACTTTCCACCATCTATGGTCACAAAGCTGAGGAATGATATCAGCAACTTCAGACAGCTTCCCGAAGAGTCCTTATTTGAGGCATGGGAACGCTACAAACTTGCTATTGATCGGTGTCCCAATCATAACATGCTTCTTGTCACCATTATTGATACCTTTTATAATGGTTTGACACTCCATCATCGTGACACCATCAATGCTGCTGCTGGGGGCACCTTTATGAAAAGGACCCCTGAAGAGTGCTATGACTTAATCGAAAACATGACTGCCCATCATAATTTTTGGGACTCCTCTGCTGAGAGGAACGACTCATTTAAGTCTGTCACTCCGGCAAGCAATGAAATATCCATCCTAGCTAAAAAGCTAGATGATTTGTCTACAACAGTTTTGCGTATCCATCAGACAAATCATAATCAGGTCAAAGCTGTTAACCCAAGTTGTGAAACTTGCGGTGGTCCACATTCCTACACAGAGTGCCCAGCCTCCGGTGGCTCGGCTCGTGAAAACGTGTACGCAGCTCAAGGTTCCTATAATACAGGAGGTAATTCTTACCAACCGCAAGGGGATCGAAACCTTTTGAGCTACCGATCTAATAACTACATTGGACCACCAGGGTTTAATCAGTCCCATAACCAAAATGGTCAAAACAGAAACCAGAACTTTAACCAGAATCAGAACCAGAACCGAATGAACCAAGGTTTTAATAACCAAGGTCAACCCTGGTCAAAACCAGGTTCAACAAAATCAGAACCAAGGGAATTATAACCTCAATCAAGGTCAGAACAATTACCCACAGGGTAATTTTCAACAACAAAACCACTTCCAGGGTAATAACAACCAACAACATGGGAATTTCCAGAACAATCGGGCTCAAAATTTTCCAAACCAAAATCAAGCCATTGTTCCAACTGGACCATCACATGATGAGTTATTAAAATAGTTTATGAAATCCCAAGATGAACTTAACAAAATGCTGGTTAGTCAAATATCTTATTTGAAGAAGTCTTTAAATGATCGACCCTCGGGCTCAGGTACAACTTTACCTAGCAACACGATCGCTAATCCGAGGGGCGATGTAAAGGCGATCATCACAAGAAGTGGAGTTTCTTACAAAGGATCCACAGCTCCGTCTACCTCTTCTCCTATCCCGGTAGAGGAATGTGAAACTGAGGATACTACGGATACGGTACTTCCTACTAATAACGGAGGTACCAATGACATCCCTCCTCCAGTTATCCCGGTCCCGACTCCCCCTAAAAGAGTCGTGTTTGAAACTACCGAAGGTCCTGTTGAAAATCCAAAAGCCAACCCAAAACCAACAATTCCATATCCCTCACGATTGCAAGACCAGAAGCTCCGTGAAAAAGCTAATCATCAGATGGAAAAATTCTTTCAGATTTTTCAAGAACTACACTTCGATATTAGTTTCGCGGATGCTCTTCTTTTAATGCCCAAATTCGCATCAACAATCAAAATCCTATTGAGCAATAAAGAAAAACTGTTTGAGATGGCACGAACTCCACTCAATGAAAACTGCTCTGCAGTTCTGTTGAAACAGCTTCCCGAGAAGCTAGGAGACACCGGGAGATTTCTAATACCATGTATTTTCCCGGGGATGGTTGAGTGTTTTGCCTTGGCCGATCTTGGTGTAAGCATCAACTTAATGCCCCACTCAGTTTGGAAAAAGCTCTCTCTTCAGGCACTTAGTCCCACATGCATGACTCTCGAGCTTGCTGACCGTTCAATTTCACGTCCCCTTGGTATTGTCGAGGACGTATTTGTAAGAGTGGGAAAGTTCCATTTTCCGGCAGACTTTGTCGTTGTTGATTTTGATGCAGATCCAAGAGTTCCTCTCATTCTTGGGAGGGGATTCTTAAGAACGGGACGTGCATTAATCGATGTTTTCGATGAGGAAATCACGTTACGAGTTGGCACTGAAGCGATAACGTTCAACCTTGATCAAACCTCGAGATACTCCTCGAATTATGATGTTGAATCGGTCAACCGAATTGATGTCATTGAAATTGCATCCGAGGAGTATGCTCAGGAAATCCTTGGATTCACTGATAATTCTCCGAGTGGCAATCCCACTACCTCTTCTCACCCCATAATCGCTAATTCTTCTCCTTCCCTCACTCCGTTTGAGGGAAGTGATTTCGTCCTTGAGGAATTAGAGGCCTTTCTCAAAAGTGATTCAGTTCCCGAAGGAATTGATAACCAAGAGATTGACCCGGAGAGGGATATACTTCTCCTTGAGAAGTTATTGAACAAAGATCCTTCTCCCATTCCTGTTCTACCTCCACAACTTCATAAGGCGGAAATCAAATATGTTGAGAAAAATGATGATTTCCCCGAGGTCGAACTTAAGGACCTGCCTCCTTATCTAGAATACGCATTCTTGGAAGGTAACGATAAGTTACCAGTCATTATTGCAAAAGACTTAAAGGATGAGGAGAAAACCGCGCTGCTTAAGGTTTTAAAGTCCCACAAGCAAGCAATTGCTTGGAAGCTCTCAGACATAAAGGGTATTAACCCGGATTTTTGTACACACAAAATCCTAATGGAAGAGGACTTTAAACCTGCCGTGCAGCATCAAAGAAGGGTAAATCCAAAAATCCACGAAGTTATTAAGGAAGAAGTTATCAAACTTCTTGATGCGGGATTGATTTACCCTATATCAGATAGTCCTTGGGTTAGCCCAATACATTGTGTTCCATAAAAGGGTGGCATTACGGTTATCACAAATGAGGATAACGAGTTGATACCAACTCGTTTGGTTACAGGGTGGCGAGTATGTATCGATTACAGAAAACTTAACGAAGCCACCCGCAAAGACCATTTTCCTCTGCCCTTTATGGATCAAATGCTCGAAAGACTAGCGGGGAATGAGTATTATTGCTTCCTCGATGGCTTCTCGGGTTACTTCCAGATTCCCATTGATCCACAGGATCAAGATAAGACTACCTTCACATGCCCTTACGGAACATTTGCCTATCGTCGCATGCCTTTTGGGTTATGCAATGCTCCGGGCACTTTCCAGAGGTGCATGATGGCTATTTTCCATGACATGATCGAAAAAACCATGGAGGTATTCATGGATGACTTCTCATTCATCGGGAATTCTTTCGACTCATGCCTCTCCCATTTAGAAAAAATGCTTCAATGTTGTGAAAACACTAATCTTTGTCTAAACTGGGAGAAGTGCCATTTTATGGTTAAGGAGGGCATTGTGCTCAGCCATAAAATTTCAAAAAATGGGATTGAGGTCGATAAGGCCAAAATTGATGTTATTGCTAAACTGCCTCATCCCACCACTGTTAAAGAAATAAGGAGTTTCCTCGGCCATGCCGGGTTCTATCAGAGATTCATACAGGATTTCTCTAAAATAGCCCGGCCCATGACTCATCTTCTTGAAAAGGATGCTCCTTTCATCTTTTCCCCCGAGTGCATCGAAGCTTTTTCTACTTTAAAGAAAAGGCTTACCGAGGCACCAATCCTTGTTGCCCCCGACTGGGACTTACCCTTCGAACTTATGTGCGATGCTAGCGACTTCGCTATTGGTGCAGTTCTGGGGCAATGCAAAACCAAACATTTCCAGCCAATACACTACGTAAGTAAGACCATGAATGAAGCTCAAACACACTATACCACCACAGAAAAAGAATTATTAGCTGTGGTATATGCCTTTGAAAAATTTCGGTCTAACTTAATCTTAAACAAAAGCGTGGTGTATACGGACCATTCGGCTTTGAAATACCTATTCACTAAACAGGACGCAAAGCCAAGACTGCTCCGTTGGGTCCTGCTCCTTCAGGAATTCGATATACTCATAAGAGATAAAAAAGGAGCAGAGACCCTTGCAGCTGATCACTTGTCCCGGTTAGAAAATCCTCATCAGGATATTCTCAAGAGAAAAGAAATTAATGAAAATTTTCCTCTGGAGGCTCTAAATCTAATCTCTACTCGGGATGATGCCACTACCCCATGGTTTGCCGACTTTGCAAATTACCATGCAGGAAATTTCGTTGTGAAAGGGATGTCGTCCCAACAGAAAAGAAAATTCTTTAAAGATGTAAAACATTACTTCTGGGATGACCCCTACTTGTTCAAAATATGTGCGAATCAAGTCATCCGACGGTGTGTCCATGGCCAAGAAGCCATGGAAATTCTTAAAGCTTGTCATGATGGACCCACGGGGGGACATCATAACCCAAACTACACCGCCAAAAAGGTGTTTGATACAGGATTCTTTTGGCCCTCGATCTATAAAGACGCCCATGAACTTATCAAAACCTGTGAGGCTTGCCAGCGTCACGGGAATATTTCCAAAAAGAATGAGATGCCACAAAACGCCATCCAAGTCTGTGAAATATTTGATATGTGGGGCATTGATTTTATGGGGCCATTCCCGTCTTCACGGGGGAATAAATACATACTCGTGGCTGTCGACTATCTGTCAAAATGGGTTGAAGCAAAAGCTTTACCCACCAATGATGCCCGAGTAGTCGTTAAATTTTTAAAGTCTCTCTTTGCCAGATTCGGGACTCCTCGTGCCATTATCAGTGATCGTGGCACTCACTTCTGCAATGAACAATTTGCAAGAGTGATGCTGAAATATGGTGTAACTCACCGTCTTTCGACAGCATATCACCCCCAAACAAGTGGGCAGGTGGAGGTCTCAAATCGGGGTATTAAGAGAATTCTGGAGAGGACGGTTGGTGAAAACCGTGCCTCTTGGTCGGATAAGCTGGACGATGCATTATGGGCTTTCCGCACTGCTTACAAAACACCCATCGGGTGTACTCCATATAAGCTAGTGTACGGGAAAGCATGTCATCTTCCGATCGAATTAGAACATAAGGCCTATTGTGCCTTAAAACATGCAAATTTCGACCTTCAGACAGCGGGTGATCACCGTAAAGTTCAACTAAACGAACTAAATGAATTACGTGATCAAGCTTACGAAAATTCTTTAATCTATAAAGAAAAGACTAAGAAGATACATGACTCTAAAATTAAGAACCACGTTTTCAACGTTGGTGACAGAGTTCTTCTTTTCAATTCAAGATTAAAAATTTTCTCGGGTAAACTAAAAACCTGTTGGTCTGGACCATTTACTATAGCAAAAGTATACCCATATGGAACTGTTGAGTTATTGCAACCTGACGGTCCCAACTTTAAAGTAAATGATCATCGGTTAAAACACTATTTTGGAGGGGACATACAACCAATGGTTGTCCCGGATCTCCAAACTTTCCCTATGGACCAATAAATTCGGGGTCGAGTCAAGCTAGCGACTCGGTTAACAAAAACAGTAGCTTCCCCAAGGACAATTTAATTCGGGGACGAGTCAAGCTAGCGACTCGGTAATCAAAAACAGTAGCTACCTCATGGACAATTTAATTCGAGGTCGAGTCAAGCTAGCGACTCGGTAATCAAAAACAGTAGCAATATGAGTTTTCACCCATATTTCTGTCTTCTTACCCCTTTCTACCACCCTAGTGTGGGGGAGATGAACCACATGTTGTATATATGTATATATTTATTTCAATATATATATATATATATATATATATATATATATATATATATATATATATATATATATATATATATATATATATATATATATTAATTTTGTATGTAAATAGAACAAAAGGTTAATAGTATTTCCTTCTTACGTTCTAAGTCCTGGTGGGACACCAAGTACTTTGAATATTGAGGGCAATATTCAGTTCTAAGTGTGGGGGAGAGTTCTCACGAATTCAAAACACATGTTCTATCAAGAACCCCCATTTGATCAAAATTTAAAGTTTTTTCACACTTAAAAATGCAAATAATGGTTATCAGTCCACCATGTCTAACCCACAAAAGGATTGGCTAGTCCAGGAGCAAACGGCTCTTGGTAAAGACATCTCAAATCCGTTGATAGCTTGCAATTTGCCCAAAATTGTATGGTTCCTCAACTCCCCATATCCTATAAAGCGAATGAGTTGGCTAGCCCGCAAGATTATGGCTTGTGGTAAAGGCCGTGGAAAAACCATAATTGGTAATCAGCTCACTAAGATGTTGACTATTCCATCAAGAGTTGGCTAGTCCAGAAGCAAACGGCTTTTGGTAAAGAAAAATCAAATCCGTTGACAACTGGTGGTTTGCTCAAAATCACACGGTTATCAGGTGTGCCACAGTTCTTACATCTGGCTACTCCAGAAGTGATGGCTTTTGGTAAAGAGTAAAAATCCATTAAATTTTTATCAAAAGATTGCTAGGGACTAGCAATAGTTTAGTGTGGGGGATTGATGAGTGTCTAAATACTCATCATTTTATACCAATCTGAACTGCCAAAACATCCAAAAACACTCAAATATGCATCAAAATACTTAAAATATCTTAGAAGTGTGTTTTATATGTTTCAAATGCAAAATAATCAAAAACAGGTAAAAAATGTACAAAGTTTGCATAATTGGCAGTTTCAGTCCCTCAAGTTTCAAAAGTTGTCAAAACTAGTCCCTGGCAAATCAAAACATGAAAAATATCATCAAAGGTCCTTAGGGATTCATAAGTTGTCAAGATTAGTCCTTTAAAGTTAAAAATTGCAAAATGACGACTTTAGTCCCTCAAGTTTCAAAAATGTCAAATATAGTCCTTAAGGTTTTGAAAATAGAAAAATATGAAAAATAAACCTTGAACTATTCTTAAATGGCATAATTGGTCCTTATGATAACTTTTGGGAAATTACAACTTAAACCCTTCAAAATTTAGAAAATTACAGTTTGGTCTCTGGAGTTTGAGGAATTGGCAGAAAAGGTCCCTGGGTTTTAAAAATGGAAAAATTACATCTTTGTCCTTGTGTTTGGTTTAAATGCAGGTTTAGTCCTTGGAAGTAGTTTGGAAAAGTTACAAAATCAGTCCCTCAAAATTCACCAAATTACAAAATTGGTCCTTGTTTAATACCACATACCAACCGGACCCTTTTATTAATAAACCAAAACCAAACCAAATCCAATCCAAACACAATCCAGCCCACCCATTTTTCCTAGGCCCAAACAACCCTCGGCCCACACCCTTAATATAATAAAAACGGGGTTTGACCCGTTTGACCTCCCAATACCGCCAAACCACCCTCCACTGTTCATCCTCCTCTCCCAAACCTAAAACCAGCAAAACCATGGTGGTTTTCCACCTCCTCACCACCTTTCCAGCTCACTAACCTACTCCCTTCCACCTCACAAACTTATCCCACACCACATTAAATGCATTTCCCACCAATTTTCTCTCTAAACCATACTTGCTCCTCTGTTTTCATCATATAGCCCCAACTTGGCCTCCAAAGTATCTCAATTGTCCCCTGACACTTCCACAAGATCCCAATATTCTTTAATTGCACAACTTTGGCCCCAAGTAAACGTGGAGACTTTTGGCGCCAAAATCAGTTTAAACGGCTGAGATCACATTGACCCATCCAATGGTCACAAAGTGAAGTGGGAAAAGATCAGAGGCATGTGGGGAGTCTCAATTTTCTATAAAGAGAGAAGGGGAAGCAGAAGAAAAATATATCTAGTTTATTTTATATAAATGTATGTCGAATTAAGCAAGTTTTAAATTCCAGTGTAACTCAAGCTTTCAAGTGTAATTTCCAGTGTTCTCAAGTGTATTGTGAACTTCTTTTAGCAATAAATTTCAAAGTTTATGTATTAATCCAGTTTATGCAATTTCCAATTTCAAAAATCTCAAAATTACTTAATATTGTTCTTAGTTGATGTTACTGTGGACTCATATGCTTATATAAGCTCCTAATAAGCTCAATAAAGCTTCTAGTAACTTATAATTCAGTATAGTTTAAAAAATTCCAAAAATACAAAATTGGTCAATGAAAGTCAACTGTGGGATTTGGTTTTGATTTCTGGGATTCAGAGGTGATTTGGAAGCACAAGAAAGCTTTGGAGTTGGGTTTAGATCCTCAGGGAGGAATTAAGTGTTCTTGGTTCTTGGTTTTGATGCTCACAGTCAACAAATTGTAAGCCTTATTTTCAATTTCAAGTTCATTTTCTATACCATAGCTGTCTTTGCTTATATATGTGTTGTTTAAGTTTGTTTGAAGTAATTTAGTGGAAATATAAACAAAAGTAGTATTGTTGTTCATTGAAATTAGTAGTTGCTTAATATTTCAATTTTCAAGTAAAAGTTAGTACTTTGTTAAATTCTGAGTTGTTGTTGTTATTAGTGGTTCAATTGTGCTAAGATAGGCTGAAGTAATCATAGTGTATGCTTCTGTGCTAGTATTGTTATCTAGATATATTGTTTGCTTTAAGAAATTACAAATCAGTCATCAAAAGGGGTGTTTGGTTTAAGCTTATCTGTGCTGCTCTAGTTACTTTATTGTATGACTATGTGTTTCATTGAGTTTCTTGGGTGATTATAAGGTCAGGACAACCATTTCAGTAGACATAAATAAACCCAAAAGTCAAAATCACAAACAATTTATCACCACAGTTAACTGTGGTGATATTGGAGTCCAAAACTCATCAAGTCCATTCATAAGTGTGTGCTTTAACTTAAATTAGTCATATTACAGCTTAAATAAACATCTTTAATCATAAAATCAGTGTTTGAAGTTCATCAAAGTCAAATACCAAAGTTTTGCAAAAAGTCAAAAGTGCATCACCTCAGAAATCTCAAAAAATGGCATGATTTATCTAGAATTTTGTGCTTAATCTTAGGTTTTGAAACTTGTTGTGAGTATTGTCTACCAGTAGGACTATAGATTCATGCCATTGTTTGATTTCTATAAAATTTTCTAGTGGACCTTTTTGCCCCTTGAACACACCTGCAGGGAAAGGGCTTTGCCCTGCTACAGAGCATACCATCTCACCACCACCACTTTGGTGGTTGTTTGTGGCTACCCCAGTGGGTCCCACACTCCTTAATTGGTTTCTTACAACCCCCCTCCTACCAAGGTTCAAGATTTGACTCTTTGTTTGACCTAGTGATCAGTGGACCCCTCCTAAATCACCCTCATAACTCTGTCCCATTTCTGACCCAGAACCCAAATAAGCAATTGCTTATTGTGGCTTTTTAGCTTATCCCATGAGCTTATCTCAATAAGTCTAGATTATTCAAGTCCAAGTAACTTAGGTAAACCAGACTTAACAAGTGTGGACCCTACATAACTCCATTTGAGCTTATTTATTTGTGTGGTCAAACTTAGTCAACTGTCTAGGGTAATAAGCACTCACAGTGCTTATTTTGAGTTTCCAAATTAGTTGTCTTTGTAAAAGTTTCACAATTTAAGTATTATAATAGTTCTATAAAATAAAAACAAGAAAAAGCCAACTTTAATTATAGTGATAGCTTCTATTTAATAGAAATTATCTATTTAATTTTCCTTTCAGCTTAATAATAAGCACTTGTCCATTTTTATTATTTTCTTAATTTCCTATTACCTTTAAGTAGTTAAAATAATTTTCTTAGATTTTTCCTAAGCAGTTTACTATTTATTAGATTTAAAAATAGTTTAAATAATTAAATAGGTAATATTAGTAATTAATTAGTCTTCTTTAATTTTAATTAACAACAGTATAATTTTATATTTTTCCTAGGTTTTATAAATTAGTTAAGACTTTTAGAAAATAATTTCATAATTTCCACTGTCCATTTTCCAATTTTCTTATTTAATTTAATTAAATTAGTTTTAAATTAATTAATAAGTAATTAATTAGTCAAATAGCTTAAATATAATTTTTAGTAACTTTTTATAATTTTTTAGGATTCCTATAATGGTTAATTAGTTTTATAAATTTTTCCATAATTTTATAAGTCATTTAGGTATTAATAGTAATTTAAAATAATTTAATTAGTTTAATTAAGATAAATAGTTTTTAACTAATAAAATACTCATAGAAAGACAAAAATATTTATTTTTATTTTTTATACTTTTTTCAAGTTCTTTTTAAAGTTTATAAATTATTTTTGCAAGTTTTTAGTTTAAATTGTAATCTTTATAATTTTTAGTTAATTTAACTTAGGTTTAATTTACTTATTAAATAGTTTTAATTAATTTAATATTAAAATAATCATTTTCATAATTTTAATATCATTTTAAATTTTCTTCTAATTTTAAGTTTTAAAAAGTTTCAATTGTACCCCCTGTAGTTTGTAATTTGATAAAACCCACTTTTCTCTGTCTGTTATCTGATTTTCTAATTTGTGCTTTTGTGTGTATCTCTGTTATTGTTTATATCTTTTCATATTATCCAAATGCCAAACAATCAGTAGTATAATCATTCCTCAATCATTTTGGTTATTGTCCTCAGTACCACTCATTCCCTTAAACGTTCAAAATACAATTTCAATCTCGTTGGGATTTAACGACCCGGGGATTTCCCTATATTTCCACGGTCAATATAAACTTGCACTTTATCCTAGGTGGGCCTATCAACTGCACACGGTTGACTGGTTGGTTTAGGAGGAGTCAATCCGCACAAAATACGGATCACCCGAGTCGTATCCGTACGAAGGTGAATGGAATCAAGGAATATTCATTCGTGCAAATCGTGAATTAAAAAGTGGTGAAAGTGAAAATAGTGATCAAGTAATTCAAACAATAGCAAACAAACACAAACTATGCAAATTGTACTAGCTAGATATGCACTAAAATGAAAAATGTAAAAACGGAAATGCAAGCGCGATTATTAAGAACGTGATGTACAAAATTAAAACGTAACTTTAATTGAAAAATTATCTTACAGACGTGAAACAATTTTCTAAAAATTTTATTCTAATAAAATGAATTTCTAGAAAAAGAATTTTTTTTTTTTACTTTTCTTTTATTTTCTATTAATTTATTTTGATTTTTGTAATTTTAAATGAATTAAAAATAAAGGAAAATAGAAAAATAAAAGGGAAAAATGAAAATTAATTTCTGAAAAATCTAAAATATTATAAAAGAATTTCCTAAAATATTTTTGTATTTTTTATGGCTTTTTCTGATTTTTTATTGATTTGTGATTATTAAATGGTAAATAAAAGTGATTAAAATCAAAGAAAAATTAAGAAAAATATCAAAACAACTTGGAAAAATCTGAAAAATTACCAGAAATTCAAAAATATAAAAATGAACCTGGATAAAAATTTTGAAGCTAATATGAACAGTAAAAGTGCTTATTCTTAAGAAAACTGTTTATCACAAGTGCTTATTTTTAAGCACTTGTGACCCAAACTTAATTGAAACTTAAAACACAAATGTTTAATGATCAAATATGCTCAGATATGCAGAGTTACAGCTCTCAACAAGCTTAGATACTCAGGAAATATGTAATAAGCTAATAATAAGCTCACACAATAAGCAGAAATGAAACAGACAGATCCAAAAGCTAAATTTTTTATTCACAACACTAATACTACTCCAAATAAACTCAGATATGCCAATAGAACACAAGTACAAGCTTATAGATGCAATAGTAGGCCCGAAGTTCAAAACAGTTACTTGTCTCAAATGTTCAAACTCACATATGCAAAAAGCTCACATAATAAGCTCAAATTTACCAGCTTATGGGAGCAATACTTAATAGAACAACTGAGTTTCAAAATCAATTAATAGCTCTGTCACAACTAATCATTAAGTAGTCTGAAATGGATCAAGATCAGCATCGCATGAACAACTAAAACTGATAACAAATGACTTTTATGATGCAACTAAAAGTTTGACCTATTCCAATTTTATCAGTCAATTCCTACTTCTAATCAATTGTATTAAGCTATTATTAATCTACTATAAGCTATCCCTAATTATAATCCAACTATTAGCTCAATTACACTAACAGATTATCACTCTAACTAACTGTATATGCAAATTGATCTAACTTTGACTATTTAAAGTATTGACTTACAATTTTTATGACTCAAATCACTATTTCTACTCTAATATGACCTGTTTGTGCTCTAGTAATAACAAGCATACCGCAACAACACTCAGAAATAGGCAGATCCAAACACCACTAAACATGACAGTTATCACACCAAAATAAATGAAACAGATTCAATACTCCAATCTATGTGTCCAATACAGTCACTTATCACTTAATGATCCAAAGTCTATGATACGTGGGAATCGCACCAGGCTTTACCTCTCAAGGGATCTTGAGAAGCTTACAACCCCCACCAGGCAGTGTACCTGATCGTTGTAGTATAGTATCGTGACAAGTACCGGGGGATTGATCGTTCAGCTAGGAATAGTGTCGCTAGGATTAGAAAACCTAAACACTAGTTCTAAAGGTGAGGGATGATTATTTTTGTATTTTTTATATTTTTTTAGAAAGCAAATAAAAATCTCGGGTTTGAAGGATTTGGGCGGAATTAGTTGCTTGTCAACTAACCCAATACTAAAGATGCAATCAAAATAAAATACTAGAAATGAAAGTAAACTAAATTATACTAAAGTTGTGAGCAATAAGTGGAGAAAATGTGTTTACTTAGATTTCACTACTCCCTAGACATCTTTTACACGTTAATTACTTGTCATAGTTGCATGGATGACGGATTGTATTCCTTAATACCATTCATGGGGTGGCGCACTTAACTCCCCAATTCTATGAGCTCTTATCTCCTCCTATTCCATGCCCAACACAACCATAGGGATTATAAACAGTGGCTCATGCATTAAATACAACCAATAAAGACCTAGTGCACATCGGTTCATGTTTCCTAAGACGTTCAAGCATGTTACCATTTGGAGATCTGCCAGTTTTCTTAAGCCTAACATAAAATTCATTCACCCAATACAATTATAAACAAGTAATCAACACATAATTAACATCTAGGTTTCATTAGATCCAAGCAAACACAAGATAGATCTAGCCTAGCATGATGGAATTAAGACAAGAACAAGATATAGACAACCAACACATAGACATATTGATTGAATTAAAAGAATACTTATCTCAATTACACATGAAAGGTATCAAGGGCTTAGAACCCTTGAAAAACCTGTAAAATTCGCACCAAGTTCGTACTTAGGGTTTCTCCAAAACTTCTCTCTTTTTAATGTGAAAATTAGAAAACTATATATAGGAAATAGGGTCTGACGGCGTCAAGACCAAATAGGTGACGCCGTCACCTCGCCGCCAAAACTCTTCTCGGACTGCCTTGATCTACTTTTGACGCCGTCATGTATTATGCATTTCCAGGCCGTCATGAACTTTACTCTTGACGCCCTACTTAGTGACGCCGTCAAATATGTACTGGATCATCATGGAAATTACTCTTGACGCCGTCAGGAATTCCTTCTTGACGCCGTCACCTACTGTTCCCAGCAAGGAAAATTAAGACTTTGGCGTTTTCTTCACTTTTATGCTCCAAAAACGTCCGAATTGCTTCCTTTTCCAGATTTCACTCCCAAAGTACCTAAAATCACAAAAGGAACGATTTAGGGCAATATTTGATCAAATAAGTTCAATTCTGGGCTTAAATGACCCCCTAAAAGTGGTTCATTTTTCGCCTCATCATATACCCTTACACTTGAGATTTGCTTGTCCTCAAGCAAATGCGCTTTTATTCTACTCAAAATACAAGTTAGGGGTCATTTAACACTAATATAAAAGTAATTACAACAAATAATCGTTCCACTAAAGACCAATAGACAAGTACGGAGGTCATACACTAGCACCTCACAAATAGTGTTTAGTTACTCACATCTCTCGGGTGTAATAAAGTATAAATTACAATATGGAAACGGAAGATATCTCTCACTACATGTCATACCAAAATAGATTACCATAGGCTTGGGAAATGATCAAACCTCCACCACATGGCGTAAGCACCTAGGATAAACTATCAAAGAGGTCTTTTAAAGGGTTGTAACGTTAGGTGTAGGGATATGAAATACACGGTTTTGTTGGATAAAGGAAGTTTTTACTGGTGGCGAGCTAACAATCTTGGTTAATTACATGTACAATGTGGCGTTGCTAAGCCAAGACTAGACTCGACTTAAGCTAATAAATGAAAAATAACAAAAACATAAAATGAACATAGAATAAAAAGGGATGGTAGTCCGTATGTTTTTATTTTTATTTTTATTTTTTATTTTTTATTTTTTTTTTCTCTTTTTCTTTTGCTATTTTTTTCTTTTTCTTGATTTTTTGATTTTATTTTATTTTATTTTTATTTTTATTTTTTTTTTGCATACACTCTTACCCTACCATCCAAAGTAATACATCATAGGGTTGAACATTCCCCTTACACTTGAATTTTTACATACTTTACAATAAACTAATCTAATGACTCGAATTAAGAAAATCAAAACACTTGGAGCACTTTTAAGATTAACGTACATATTGGGGTAATATATGATGTTCTTCCCCATTACTCCATAAAATAAGTACGTACCCATGAGTCCCAATCGTCCCAAAACAATATGTACAAGGATATGACTCGACTTAGCAACCATGTAATCAATTAGATAGTTAACTTAGGGTTTAACAAATAACAATAATGCACTAAAGATGAGCGCATACACGGAAGGCTAAGACGATTTGGTTGTACATTTAAGTGGGGTGTAACAAATTCTTCCTTTAAGTAAGATGCTTAAAGTTAGAAATGAAAAGATAGGCTCGGAAGGGTGTACTAGGGGTTTCGTGTACTAAAAATGAGTACAACGCTAAGGGTGTAGGAAAAATTAGTTGACTTTACTAGCCAAGTAATATGACTTAAATGGTCAAGTAATTATGATACGGGTTTAACACAAGGGTGATCCTAATGCCTCTTATCATGTAGTAAATCCTACCACACGAATGTAGTCTCACTAGCGGTCTCGGGATGCATCACTAACGCAAGTTCTAGAATCTAAATGCTACCGGTACACTCATAAGCACTAATAGTAAATGCTTTTCCTATCAAATCTAAAGGCGAACCTCACATATTTGGGTGGAAAATTTTTCTGAATATACGGTTATGTGCTAGTCATACAATCTCATATCCTTGAAACGCTTGCTATGGCTAAAGTTTCACTCCTAAATGTTGTAAAAAAATTTAAATTTTGCGCTAAAATTGCACTAACAAGTATTTCTCATAGTTTTATTACACATCTACCATTAAACAAAACAAACTCAAGCGAAAGTGCATATGTAAGGTATCATCTTTTTACCCTCCCCTTACACTTAAGATGAACATTGTCCCCAATGTTCAAGTAAAGAATGTAAAAGTGAAAAAGTAAAAAGAATGAAATCAAATACTCCCCTGATTCGCTCGGTATAGATAATAAGATGGCCAGGTTAAATCTTCCTCCAAGAAAATTAACAATCAAAGCTTCCCTTCCAGAAAAATAAATCATCTTCTTGTCATACATAACCTGTAAATCCTGAGAAAATAGACAAGACAACCTCGCATAAAATCGGCGGCATCCTATATAAGTTACTAAATCCTAGAAAACAAGATAAGATATAATGCTTGTGGAATGAAGTTTGCAGATTTCCCGGAGATTATAAAACTTAATAATTCACAAAAACCATAAGACTCCATTAGAAAAACAAAACCGGTAAAATTTCCAGATTTTTACACGTGACGCCGTCAGGAGTTAACTCGTGACGCCGTCAGAAGTGACCTGCAGAAATTCTTATGTTATGTTTCCGGAAAATTTCTGGAAAAACTTGGTCCTACTTCCTGGAAAATCCTGCAAAACTTCATTATGACTCAATACAAGCATTTGACTCTAACAAATACGAATATACATATTCATTTAATATTGTGAGGAATCATGATCGGTTTGTTTCTTGAAAACATATTTGGGGTTTCCCCTTACACTTATCTTTTGCAAAAATACTTTTAGGTGGAGTTAAGACTAGGCCAAAACAACAAAGTAAAGTATTTCCACTATTTAGTTGAGAAACATGATCAACCAACAATAAAAATTAAGCATGCATACGGAAGCAAATAACAAACAAACAAAATAAAAATCACACAAAACATGGGTTGCCTCCCAAGAAGTGCTTTTCTTTATTTACGAGTCTTGTAGCTAGACTCAAGGTCATGGGTCAACGTGTATCGCTTATGCTCACATAACCAAGTGTGAGCCATCTAATAGTCGCCTCATCTTTCTTATAATCATCTCCTAACTCTAAGCATCCGCGATAGTATCTTTTATTCTTTTCATGAGTATACTTAAGTCCTTTTCTCTCATCATTCTCACTTAGCATTTCTATGGGCGGATATCTACTACACTTTTCCATGGAAAAATCCTTGAACCTAGGGTGTGTACGGGGCATTTGATAGACAAAATCTTCATCCCCATCCGAGAATGTAATTAACCCTTCTATGAGTTTTTCATCGAGGTTGGTCAACCGTTTGAAAGGCTTTCCAAACACAACTTGGGTCAACTTATCATCAATAAATTCTCCTAGATTCTCCATAACTATGAACTCAACAAGATAGACCAAGCTTCCTACAAACACATGCAATGGTATTGCCCTAGCAATAATGTTTTCTCCTTTGTATTCTAACTCATCTACCATGATTTTATTATATTCATTGCGCGAGATTATGTTCATCGGGAAAGATGAGTTCAGATAGGCATTAAAGTTCTTAAATCCGATTTTACAAGGAAATTGCATGTTGAATGAACTATCACACTCAATCCTAGTTCTAGGGTCGACATACCTAAGAGGGTTTATTTCTTCTTCCATCCTATTCTCATTAATCACATCACCATCATCAAGATCCTCATCGGAGTCTGAATAGTAAAAAGGGCTAGCCCTACGATCATCATCATGATCAGACTCCTCTAACTTAGAATTATTGTCAAAAGGGTGGTTGGGCGAGAGGTTAGGTGGGTTCTCATTCTCAACTAAAGGAAGTGGGGCGGGCATTTGGAAAATCCTATGACGAAAAACACGAATAACAGGAATCAAACGATAAATGTTATTGTTATCCATCGAAATAGTTTACGAACAAAGGACACAAAGAAATAAGATAGACTAAAGAAAACCTAAAAATAAAAATAAAATCTAACTAGAAAGGAATCTAGCAAATAGACCTAATAAAAAGAGATTCTAACCTAGACAATAACTATTCCCCAGCCTGCGGCGCCAAAAACTTGATACGTGGGAATCGCACCAGGCTTTACCTCTCAAGGGATCTTGAGAAGCTTACAACCCCCACCAGGCAGTGTACCTGATCGTTGTAGTATAGTATAGTGACAAGTACCGGGGGATTGATCGTTCAGCTAGGAATAGTGTCGCTAGGATTAGAAAACCTAAACACTAGTTCTAAAGGTGAGGGATGATTATTTTTGTATTTTTTATATTTTTTTAGAAAGCAAATAAAAATCTCGGGTTTGAAGGATTTGGGCGGAATTAGTTGCTTGTCAACTAACCCAATACTAAAGATGCAATCAAAATAAAATACTAGAAATGAAAGTAAACTAAATTATACTAAAGTTGTGAGCAATAAGTGGAGAAAATGTGTTTACTTAGATTTCACTACTCCCTAGACATCTTTTACACGTTAATTACTTGTCATAGTTGCATGGATGACGGATTGTATTCCTTAATACCATTCATGGGGTGGCGCACTTAACTCCCCAATTCTATGAGCTCTTATCTCCTCCTATGCCATGCCCAGCACAACCATAGGGATTATAAACAATGGCTCATGCATTAAATACAACCAATAAAGACCTAGTGCACATCGGTTCATGTTTCCTAAGACGTTCAAGCATGTTACCATTTGGAGATCTGCCAGTTTTCTTAAGCCTAACATAAAATTCATTCACCCAATACAATTATAAACAAGTAATCAACACATAATTAACATCTAGGTTTCATTAGATCCAAGCAAACACAAGATAGATCTAGCCTACCATGATGGAATTAAGACAAGAACAAGATATAGACAACCAACACATAGACATATTGATTGAATTAAAAGAATACTTATCTCAATTACACATGAAAGGTATCAAGGGCTTAGAACCCTTGAAAAACCTGTAAAATTCGCACCAAGTTCGTACTTAGGGTTTCTCCAAAACTTCTCTCTTTTTAATGTGAAAATTAGAAAACTATATATAGGAAATAGGGTCTGACGGCATCAAGACCAAATAGGTGACGCCGTCACCTCGCCGCCAAAACTCTTCTCGGACTGCCTTGATCTACTTTTGACGCCGTCATGTATTATGCATTTCCAGGCCGTCATGAACTTTCCTCTTGACGCCCTACTTCGTGACGCCGTCAAATATGTACTGGATCGTCATGGAAATTACTCTTGACGCCGTCAGGAATTCCTTCTTGACACCGTCACCTACTGTTCCCAGCAAGGAAAATTAAGACTTTGGCGTTTTCTTCACTTTTATGCTCCAAAAACGTCCGAATTGCTTCCTTTTCCAGATTTCACTCCCAAAGTACCTAAAATCACAAAAGGAACGATTTAGGGCAATATTTGATCAAATAAGTTCAATTCCAGGCTTAAATGACCCCCTAAAAGTGGTTCATTTTTCGCCTCATCAATCTACTATCATAAACTATTAGATCCAACAGTTATGCTAAATCACTAGTCTACACAAAATCAGATACTCAAATAGCAAATGAACACAGATCTACAAACTCAATCAATCAACTACAATATCTATTAAATCAGACCTACAATAACAATCAAACTCAGAATCAAACAAGCATCAATCTCAGATAAAACTACAACATTAACAGCAATCAAATTCAATGAAACAGTAAGTAAAATTCACACAAAGGATCAATCACTTACAAAGTCCTTCAATCCAGCCAAAACAGGATTGATTCACTATGCTTGCCTATCTTTACCTTCCATTTCTGTTCCAGCTTATCCAAATCACCTCCACAACCAATGAAACTAGTGCAGTTGACTTTTGTTGACTATTCAAATAACTTGTGAAACTTTAAGTGAAACAGATTCTACAGCTAGTAACAGAACTAGTATTGATTGAGAAAAAACTTAATGAACTTATTTAGAAGTTTACAAAGACAGATTGGAAACTAGTTTTTTTTATTTTTTTTATTATTTCTAATTTTTATGAGTTTTTATATAAAAGTATAACTAATTTAATACTGAAACTAGTGAGAGTTGATTGAAAACAGATTAAAAACTAGATTAGAATTTGATAATAAAGCTTGAACAACTGAATTTAAATCTAATAAGCTGAGTACAATTAAGCTGAAATGAAAATTTTATTTCTACTAGAAATGAAATACAGTTACAATAACTACTCTAATACATTTGAGAATTAAATTTGCAAGAGCTTCGCTACACTAAAAATTACACACCTAATGAGCTAACAACTAGTCTTATTTATAGCTGAGGAGGGATGCGAGTTCACGGATTGCCAAGCTGGCAATCCGTGTGAGCTTGTGTTAGTTTACATCACCTCATAGCCCTTGATCTCTTTCCAATCATTGCTCAATGAATAACAGCCTTTAGATCAATCCAAATGGCGTGTTCACACCAATCAACTCTTGCCACGTAGCCCCCTCGTGTATTTGTTTGAGTCTGACACATCCTGATAGCTCTGACACTTCTAGAAGCCCTTTTGATTTGACTTTAATACCCTTAATTACGGTAATTTTGAGGATTGGGGAGTTAGGGTTCTTGAGACCTGGGTAATAAGTGAATTGGGGGGCGGGTAAAGGGGGTAATATCTTAATTGGTTTGACCATCATTGACCCTTGACTCGTGTTATTAAGTTTGACCAAAAGGTGGATGGGCTCGGGTATAAGTAATTAGATTTGGGCCTTTGGCTTGTTTATGGGCTTAAATATGGCTTGTGTAGTTTTCAGGTTTTGTACTAATAAAAATCAAGGACCAATTTTGTAATTATAGAAACTTCAAGGACTGATTATGCAATTGTTCCAAAGTAACTTTCAAAGACTTATGATGACAACTTTGAATTCTTGAAGGGTTGAATTGACATTTCTCCTAATAAATCTCTAAGGGACTGAATATGTCAACTTTTCAAAGTACAAGGACCATTTTTTTCAATTCTTCAATCTTTCACAATACGGGTCATTCTTGCAAATCTTCAAACTCTGAGGAATTTATTTGACTTTATGAGCTCAACTAGATTTCCCGCTTTGACTTTCTGACTCGTTCCACTCTCGTGCTCGTTTTTGTCGGCTTTATTATTGTTTTTCGTCATTTTACGTAATATCCGTACCTGCACATTCACAATCACAAAAACATGTTTTATTTGGCATTTTTGGTTAGTTTTTGGATTAATAAGTCCTAATTTAGTTCAGAAAAGGTGAGTGAATAAGCACTCACCAATCAAACATCTCTAAGAGATAGGTCGATAGATTACACCGGTTCCCCGTTAGAATGAAACAAGCTCTTTTAAGAGAACTTGAGTGGCTCGAAGGTTTAGTGCATTGCGTCACTGGGTCCATGACGACTTTATCTTCAATACCGGCGTTGCCTTAGCAACAACCAGTAGCATACAAATTGAACCCGGTGTCTGCCCTAAGGATGAACATATGGAGGGCTATTTCTTTTCACCCTTTTCTTTACTTTTCTTTTTAATTCTTCAACTCCTTCCCCTTTCATTCTTTTCTCCTTTTTTCATATCATACTTAAGGACTTCTAATTCTAACTATTGGTGATGTCCTTGGGTAGATCCCTCCGGCTCTGGCGGATCATAGGATGGTTTTTCCTATCTTAATGACCTTATAACTCCATGATTATCCGACAATAGTCATAAAATCTTTGATTGAAAATCTCTCAAAGTGTTTGTGATTATCAAACATTATGTTTAACACTTTGAGAGTTTTGTGTTTACTTTTGAAGGGCTCCCCCTTCACATGTGCTCATAAGTATTTAGTAAATTTGCACATGCGGGAGGAGCAAGCACTTTTTGAATTGATCCGCTTTCAGTGAACCTGACCGATTCGAGACACGCTTACATCACTAGTTAGACTAGCTTGAAGTTATTACCCGGCCTGGTCAAGTCCACAGAAAGTTTCTCGAAATGGTACATTTCTACTAAGACAAATCCTTTTCGAGACACGCTTACGTGGCTAGTTAAAGAGTTCCATTGTCAGCTTTTAGGTGACAACTAGCTCTAGTAACTAACTTGATGTTATTACCCGTCGAGGATAAGTCCTTTCGATTATTAACTTTTATGTTTCGTCAATTCTTGGGTGAATATGAGTCTAGCACGCATGAGATTTGACTTTTAAGCAACATTGAACTTTCATATTTTAATCACTTTCACTTTTTCTCCCCTTCAAAAATAGCGTATAAGATGATATTTTTGACAATATTTTTGATTAAAATATGCCTTTTGAGTCTTATGAGGAGATATCAACAAGAACTTTTGATTTCAAGAACGATGATTTTGTTTCAAGTGCTCCCCCTCAACAAGTGAATTCTTATTGAGGAGAAATACTTGTCTTTTGAGTAGAGTTACGAAAATCAAAAAATGTTTGATTAACTATACTCAAAAGTAAGAAGCCTTCGCTCCTTATATCAGGATTGAGGCACTGATGCGTACCTTAGGGTCCTTTCTTTACAAGAATGGGTTGTACACTGTTATGTGTGCACAAGCCATAATGGTAACAAATCAATAAAATGAAATAGTTGTAATAGAAATGTAAATACCCTTGTATACCAGCTTATGATTCATCGATGATCGGAGCATCAAAGTCAGTGAACTGAGGATCCGGTCTTTGGAAGAGTCTGACGGGAAATGAAGATCTGACACCGATATAACTCTCCAATCATCTGATCTGCTCCCGACGAAATAACCTTTCTTCTATTTTCATGACAAAGTTTCAAACTTGTCTTCTGGAACTGGATTTCCACCTAGCAGTTTCACCTTTAGATATCTTTCTCCTATCATCATTCAACCTTTTAACTAACCCACCGCTAACAGTTTTGAGCGTAGTATCACAGAACTTGTGTAACTCATCGAGCCTCATAAAACTTAGTTTCTTTTTGTTGTTGAGGTAGGTGAAACCAAATGACGATTTTTGGATGAGCGTATACTGTGACATCTGATCTATTCCAGCAAATGAGAATTGTGGCTTAGTCAAATTGATCTTCTGTTGGTAACTTTCGACTCCAAGCTGAAGGTCTTCCACTCTTTCTTGAACTATCAGTCGTCTGATGAAGAGAAGTAATGATGAAATGAAGTTGTATTGTGTGTCAGTGTTGAAACCACGCATTCTTCCTTGAACCTTTTCTAGATACATATCTTCAATGTCATTTAGAGAAAGATCGGGAAAGTCTGCTTCTGAGAACTTGTACTTCTTTTCATCTTGTCTTTTGACGACAATCTCGTTCATGAAAGTGTAGTTGAACTTTTTTGACTCCTGAATTACCAAGATAGCAATGATTCTTGATTTGTGCTTCACGTTCTCGATTTACTTGATTTCTAACCTGTGAGTGTAACCGAGTCGACGACGTTCAGGCCAGTGCTGAATCCGGTGTAAAGCATCTCTGTCGTAGGCGACAATGGAGTTGCTAAATACTGGAGTTGACTTTTTAATTGCAGGAACATCGTATCTTGCGGCTGGCACTGAAATAATCAATGATGATGCATATTTTTGTTTGGAATTCTCTTGAGTGAGTTGGAGGTTACGAAGATCTTTGTTGAAGAAGAAGCGGTAAGGTATCTTAGGTTTTTCTGGAAATCCTTGCAAAGGTAACGGTTTAGTCCAATCGGTGAAGTAAGGCTTGTCGGGTTTTCCTGAATGGATGTCGAAATTCGCTTCAGGGTTTAGCCAGTCAAACTTTCCTGACATTGCACTACCTATATTCTGCATGTGAAATTCGAGTTCCATCTTGTTTCCAGATCTAGACTTGAGGAATTCATGTGCATCCTGATTGATTCTTCTTAACTCAGCCTTTGTAAGTTTCTCAATCTGAAGATCCGCCATGATACTCTGAGTGTATTGCAGTGTATTACCCGGAAGTGGTTCTTCATCTTTGAGAGGAGGTTGAGCCTTGACCAAATCAGTCAACCAATCATCTTGAGGTGTGTCGTCATTGTCGATCTATGAGTGACGTCTTCTTTTCTTAGACTTCTTAGACTTGGATGTAGTATCCTTGTCTTGAGCTTTGGAGGTTGATGATGGTCCAGGTTTAGAATCGGGGATTGGAGATGCACGATAGTCGGTATCAGGTTGTCCTTAATAGTCATCAATCGGTTGCATGAATGTTTCTTCCTGGTCTGTCGGACCTAGACCAGAAGTTGAAGTATGTTGCTGATTTCCAGGAGGAGTTGAATCTTTTTGTGGTTGTTGTGAAGATGATGGACCGGTTGCAGACTTGTGTTTCTTTCCTTTCGAGTTTGGGTCTAGGTCGTCATCTTTCCTTGACCTTTTCAAAGATCCAACAGCTTCTTTGCACGACTCTTTTGACAAGTTAACTGCAATGGCGTCGATAAGTGCAGTTTCTTCAGGTGTCAAATTGGTTTTGTTTGCAACTTTGTCGTAGAGCTGAGCAAGCAGATCTTCGACCGATGATTCAGAAATGGTTGGAGTAGATGTTGAAGCTTTTGCAGGGTAAAAAGTGAATGGTGTTGTTGACAGAATTTTCCTTACGACACTTCTGATCCTATGCTCCAAGTTATCTTTAATCGGTTCAACAAGACTTGCCACTTGAGGAGTGACTATATCAACAAGATTGTCTATAAGGTAATCAAAGGTAAAAGTCCTGATGATTCCTTCCAAGTCTGCTTTCATGAACTTATCAATTTGCTGCTTTGCCTCCTGAAAGTCTTCAACTTGTTTAGCAAGATTAGTAACCAAGGTTGTGAGACTTTTAACTTGCTCTTGAAGATCAACTGGTTTTGTGGGTTCATTGATTGATTGTTGTTTAGATGCGGTTTCAGATGGTGAAGGAGATGAATGTTCTGGTGATGATTCTGAAGAGGACTCGTTGTGGGAGTTTGAAGAAGAAGTTGTAGGAGTCAGATCCTTTGGAGGAGAGTCTTTAGGAAGTGGAGGTTGCTCTGAAGATGTCTTCTTTGAGTGTGAAGAGGATTGAAGGAATATGTTGGTATCGAATTCTGGTTCATTGGCTTCTTTTTCTTCACTTTCTTTTCTTCTACGTTCCTCTTCTTCCTGTGCAAGATATTCCGGAGTGGTGAAAGGATCAATTCCCTGATCAGTGGAAATGTTCTCCTATTCATCAACATTCTCCTCAATGTTTGCAACTTTCGTCATAGTGATGTTGCCTTCTGCATCTTTGTCTTCTACTTTGTCACCGGGTTGTATAACTGGTTCTAAAGTGGTAGACACGATGGGAGGAACTATGCTGCTAGTAGTGCCTTCATGTTCAGTTTGATCGACAGGTGGTGATGAAGGTTGAGGATGAAGTCGGCTGAGGAGTGATGCTTCCCTCTAATCTTTGAGAAATTTCTTCTCTTCGGCCCGTGTGTCGACAACAATACTTTTTAGTTTTCTTTTGTTGACCAATTGTTCAACGATTGGCTCGTCTTCTTCATCATCATTTGGTTCATTGATCGTAATCCCTCGCCTTTTTCTTTTATCTACTTCAAAAGTTTCCAAACTTTGTTGTTTAGCAATTTCCATTTCTGAAAATTCTTCTTCAGTCACTCTTTCTCTTCGTTCGAAGTCTTCTTCTTCTTCATCAGTTTCAGTTTCAAATTCAGAATCGCTTTCTGAGGGTGGTGGTGTAGGTTCATCTCGAAGAGTGAGCTTTGGTGTAACCTTCTTTCTTGGCTTAGTTGCAGGCTTCGGTTTGGGTGTAGGTTTCGGTTTGGTAGCAGGTTTAGTTTTGGGAGTAGCTTTTGATTTTGATTGTAGTGAACGATTAGTGCTACTAGTACTCCCTGATTTCCCACCTCTTTTACTTCGAGTCTGTATGGTGGTCTCTTCCTTAATCCCTTTATAAGCTTTATCATAGAATTCATAGCTTGAGCTTTTCCTGATATTGTCATCAAAAAAATAATCGAGAAGCCTCTTGCCTTGTTGCTTTGTTGAAGACATGGTCATTTTGACAAAAGCAATGGTGAAGTCGTCCTCGAAGAGGTTCTTAGGCTCATTTAGATCTTCCATTCTTTTGATGAATTCAGGTTTATCTTTACAGAAATGCTCAATGATTAGCTTTGTGAACCTTACGAACGGGATCATAGAATTTTTACGTTCAGTTTGAATGTTGTAGACTAGATCACTCATTATAGGAATTGCAAAGTCAATGGTAGCATACTGACCATTCCCCAAAACACTTGTAAATGCTCAAGTATGGGATGTTCGTGACCACTTTTCCTTCCTGATATTGAATGTACGACCAACATATAGAAGGTTCTCCAAGGCTGAGGCATGTTCTTTCCATTGAATCTAGAATGCTTAAGCAGAGGTAAGTCATCTTGAACATCGTATCCTAGATCAATGAAGTAATCTAGGAGATCCAGTTCAGGCAACATTAGGACAAATTTATTCTTAGGTTGAGGTAGAAGAAAAATTGTACGAAGGACTTCGTGATCTACAGTGTAGACTTGTTGATCCAGCGTGACAGTGAAAGACTCATCATCCAAGTTAACCTTTGCTGTAAGCCAGAACTGATGAAGGTAGAATACTGGAACTGAAGTTGATTTGTCGAGCAAATGCTTGCATGGATGAGCGAGGAGAATATCTTTGACAATCTTACACGAGTTCTCAGGAATTCTTAATTTGTCGAAGTCAACTCGAGGATTGTTTTTGCCGATGGTGACATTGTAGTCAGCAGGAATGATATCATTCAGTGTAAGCAATGGAAGATTTTGTTCGGGTACATTCTCGTTGTGTTTAGCCATGGTATTTTGAAAAAGGCATCATCATAAACCAAACATCCAGAATTGTTACGTGTTAGCACAATCACAAGTTTGATTACAGATAAACACCAAGAACATTTAAGCACGGATGGTAGAATTATTATATGTGAAGTGACGTATGATGTAAACTTAGTTAAAATTGATCTTATTGAATCATGAAATCAAGCATAAAAATACTAAGACATTCACATAAGCACAAATATTATCCAATTTGCATGATTACAACACACATTACATCAAATAACATTAATCAATCACTAATACATGTTTTCGAAAATACAATATGCCATGATCTCGAAACTTTACATTAAGGACAATTTTCGCAAACATGAAAAATCCATATTTTCGAAACTTTCTTAAAGTGTATTTTCGAAAGAACAGTAACAAGATGAAAAGTTTCAAAAAATGTACATAATGAAGGTTTTCGAAAAAGTTAATAAGCGTATTCTCGATAAAATTTTTTTTATCGAGAACGTGCTCATGTGCAACATTTTCGCAAACATTCAGAATATGCATTCTCGAAAGTTTTCATCATATGTGTTTTCGAAAAAATAGTCCTCGAAAGACACGATTAGTGTGAAATTTTGAAAGATACTTCAATCAAGCGTTCTCGAAAAGATTTCAAAGCGTATTCTCGAAAATTTATATTTTCGAAAATACATAAACTCAGAAAAATTTTCGCAATCGCTTGTTTGGCGCATTCTCGAAACTTTCAACCGGTCAGGTGATCTCGAAAACGTGTTCTCGAAAAAATTCTTATACATGAATTTCGAAATCGTGTAAACGTACGTTTCTTTTGAGATTATGAGTTTCCAAAGAGTATAACATGTAGTTAAGAATGTGAAACAACAGTTAAGAGCACAGATATATCTCATACTCACTAATTTCGAAACATGGACATCAACAAGATATCGAGAACCACGAGTTCAAGTAAACACTCATCATATCAATGTATTATGTAACCATCATCATGTATTAGGACAGGTTAGGCACATATGATTAGCCATATGAACAATAAGCGAGAAAGACCCATTTGAACATAAACCCTCATTATCGAAATTTATGCATACATGGATTAAGACACAATCAAAGTGATACAAAACGTTACTTGCACTAATAACATCATATCCCACCAAGAGAATCAACAACACATACCACAAATCAACAAAACCCAAATCGTACATAAACCCTACTTTTCGAAAATGATTCAAACATGTTAATATTGTGATAAACTGTTATAGGAATGTTTAGAACATGATTTTGAACAAAAGCCCTGTGAAAGATTACACACCCAAACACGTTATGATTAATCCCGAAATTTTGAAACCCTAGAACTTAAAATCGCGATTACTTGAAATCTAACCATTAGAATTATGATTAAACAAAAACCACTACTTGCATTTGCCTTAAGATCATATAGGAACTTACGGATTGAATATTAGAAGCACGGATTTTCCTTTTGAATTCTAGCCGTAGATATCAATTAGGGTGTATGTTTGATTTGAAAAGTTTCTGAACTATGGGTGTTTGTTTGTGTATGTATTTTGAAATTTTTAGAATCTTGACACATTTGGTCCCTTAACTTCTTATATTGTATCATGAGTCCTTAAATTTGCTACAAGTTAATGACCAAAGACAATTATTTTAGATATACTCCCTATGATATAGTTATGAAAATTTTAACGGGATGAGACGAAAGAAAGGTCATGAGATTTTCATTATTTCCGAAACAACGCATCTTACGAAAATATGCAAGTATACTGGTTTTTGAAAAATTATAAATTTTGAGCGTGTCTCCCCCTCAACACTTGTAAAGGATTAAGAAATAACAAAGTGTTGACAGGAAGCGATATACTTGCGTTTTTTTTTTTTTTTAAGAAATGAGAGGAAAATCTTTTTGTGTTTTTGATGATTTTATAATTTTATATTTTGTTTTTGAAATAATATGTACAAAGATAGTTTTGATGTTTAACTTTTACTTGTGTTTTAAAAACTTTTCCAGATCCTCTGGAGTCAAACATCGCATACCAATTTGGTGAACTAAATTAGCAAACCTTGTTGGAGGTAATGTTTTTGTAAGTAAGTCCGCAAATTGGTACTCAGTTCCCACAAAATATAGTTCAACTGTACCCTTTTCGACATGCTCCTTGATGAAATGATATCGGAGATCAATATGTTTGGACTTGCAGTGATGGACTGTGTTGCAGGAGATTGCAATGGCACTTTTGGAATCACAGTAGATCGGAATCTTATTGAATAGGTAGCCATAGTCTTTAAGTTGTGATCGCATCCAAATGACTTGAGCACAACAAGCAGACATAGCTACGTATTTAGATTCTGTTGATGACAGTGAAGTGTAGTCCTGCTTCTTTGAATGCCAGGACACAAGCTTATCTCCAAGAAACTGTAATCCACCTGATGTGCTTTTTCGTGTATCTAAGCATCCTGCATGGTCAGCGTCTAAAAAAGCTATTAGTTTAAAACCAGAATCCTTCAGATACCAGATTCCCAAATGGATGGTGCCCTTTATGTATCGAAGGATTCTTTTTGCCTCATTGAGGTGTTTTTCAGTTGGTTTAGACTGATAACGCGAACACATATAGACAGCAAATACAATATCAGGTCTGCTAGATGTGAGATACATGAGGGACCCAATAATACTTCGGTATTTGGTAGGATTAACAGGAGTCCCATGTATATCAGCATCTAGTTTTGTGGAATTGGCCATAGGTGTATTCATTATGTCACAACTTTGCATTCCATGTTTCTTTAAAATCTCAAGAGCGTATTTAGACTGGTTTAGAAAAATTCCACGGGGTGATTGATGAACTTGTAGTCCTAGAAAGAACGTAAGTTCACCCATCATGGACATTTCAAAATTATTTGTCATTAATTTTGCAAAATCAAGTGAGTAACATTTGTTAGTTGATGCAAAAATAATGTCATCGACATAAATTTGAAAAATTAATAAGTCCGCCCCGTATGTTTTTGTAAACAGTGTTGGGTCCACCGAGCCTAAAGTAAAGTTATTAGCCAACAGGAATGTAGATAACTTATCATACCACGCCCTTGGGGCTTTCTTGAGACCGTAGAGAGACTTCTTTAGCTTGTAGACATGATTAGGACGGTCTGGATCAACAAAGCCTTCAAGTTGACTGACATAAACCACTTCATGGAGTTGACCATTCAGAAATGCCGTTTTCACGTCCATTTGATAAACAACCATATTCCGGTGAGCATCGTATGCTAGAAAAAACCGTACAGCTTCAAGTCTAGCTACTGGAGCAAATGATTCTTCAAAATCGATTCCTTCTTCTTGAGAGTATCCTTTTGCTACCAAGCGTGATTTGTTACGTATGATAGTTCCTTCTGCATCCAGTTTGTTTTTCCAGATCCATTTCAAGCCAATGACAATGACTCCTTCTGGTTTTTCAACCATTTCCCAGACTTCCAATCTTTGAAATGATTCAAATTCCTCTTGCATAGATTCAATCCAATTGTTGTAAGTCATAGCTTCTTTGACGTTCTTTGGCACGGTTTCACATACTGTGAGTGCGTATATGCAAGTTTCACCATCTGTGTGAAGTCGTTGTCTTGTCATAATTGGTGCATCTAGATGGCCAATAATTTGAACTAAAGGGTGATCTCTAGTCCATTTGTGTGTCGAAGGGTGAAGTTGATAAGTATCTCACAAGTGAGCAAAATCCAAATTGCGTGTAGACGACTCAGCAATGTCAGGGACAAGAGAAGCCGGTGCAAATGGGTTAAAGAACGGTTCTTGATCATGCTCTGCGGTTTGAGGAACTGATATAGGTATGGAGTCTCCAGCTGATTGTTGTGAGTTGGACCCGGTTTGTTCTGTAGTTGTTGGGGTTACAATTGGAGGACCATCTCTTCCAACAGTTGTTGTTGTTTGTTGAGGTGAATCAGGTACTTGATGGTGATCAAGATGGGCAGCGGAATTTGGTGAGACATCATATGGACGGTTATCAATCATATTATCAAACAATGGAGCAATTAAGGTTTCCATTTCTTTACGGGAGAGTGACAATTGTTCAGCCGAAGATTCCGGAAAGTTTAGACGGGTGGATGCGGGTCCTAAGCTGTTTTGCTCAGAAGCCATCTGAGTGAGTTCATCGAAATTAGCATGAATAGTCTCTTGAATTTCTCTTGTACCATGATTCCATATCCGAAAGCCTTTTGAATTTTCACAGTATCCAACAAATATTCCAATGTCAGCCTTTGCTTTAAGTTTACCTAGATCAGCACGATCATTAACTGGATAACATAGAGCTCCAAATACATGAAAGTAATTGATGTTCGGTTTCCTTTAGTGAACAATCTGATAAGGGGTTTTGTGATGGCATTTTGTGATCATACAACGGTTTTGAGTGTAACATGCGGTTGAAACAGCTTCCGCCCATAAGTAATCCGGTAATTGAGCATTGATTAACATCATTCGTGCAGCTTCCACTAATGTTCTGTTGCATCTTTCGACTACTCCATTTTGTTCTGGTGTTCTTGGAATGGATGTTTGATGTTCAATTCCCACTTTCTCAAAATATGACCTCAGAGTCTGATTCTTAAATTTTGTGCCATTGTCAGTCCTAACAATTCTGACTGTGTTGCGCAGCTGAACTTGTATTTTGGTGAGAAAGGTGATGATCATTTGAAGAGCTTGATCTTTACTTCGAATAAAATAAACCCAAGTCAAACAGGAGTAATCATCAACAATTACTAAAATGTAGTGTTTACCGTTGATACTTTGAACACGCATCGGACCACACAAATCCATATGAAGCAGGTGTAAGACATGATTAGTACTGTGTTCAGTTTTTGAAGGAAAATGAGCATGAGTACTTTTTCCTTGTTCACAGGCTAGACATAAGTGATCTTTGGCATAACGGAATCTTGGAAAGCCATCAACCAATTTGTGACGAGCGAGTTCAGTCATCGTTTTGAAATTCAAGTGAGAAAGGCGTTTGTGCCATAACCATGATTTAGTCATTTCAGCTTTGGATAGAAGATAAATCGGAGATGAAGCAATCATGTCAGACATTGAAATTGTGTAGAGGTTAGTGCCACGCTTGCCTGACATCAGATCATTTCCTTTTAGATCACGAACAAAACAAGTTTTCTCTCGAAATGCTACTTCTAGATCCCCATCACAAAATTGACCAACTAAAAATAGATTGTGACCCAAGCCTTCAACATAGTAGACTCTGCTAATTTCAATATTCCCATTCACGTAGTCACCGTAAGCAATGATTAAAGCGTATTGATCTTTCCCGAATCTGACAGTTCCGATAAACTTTGAAACAAAGTTGACTAACAGTTTGAGATTGCCTGTCATGTGTCGGGTGCAACCGCTATCAACAATCCAGAGAACAATCTGAACCACCTGCATCACAAGAAGACGACGAGGATGGAACAGAGGTAAGGGTGGAACCCGATGAAGTGGTGGGTTCCTGTTGGTTAGAAGCACAAATATTCAACATTTTAGGAATCCATTTAAAATTTGGTTTGTATTGTAACCAACGTTGCCAATTCCAACTAGTTTTTGCTTTCTTTATGGTAAATTCACTAGCTTTTGGCTTGTTTCTAGATTTGTTGTTTTCTTCTATGGGGGTAACTACAACATCATTCGAAACAGTAGTTGGCGGTTTTCCTAAGATAGACTTAGAGGCAGTAGTGGGCCTAGAAGGAATGCCTGACCTACGTTTCTTGTGACGATTTAAGAGAGTATTAGCTACACATTTTGTATGATCACCAAATAACACACTTTGACGACAAAACACACAAGATGCATTAATATTCAAAACATTCAAAGTTTCATCATTCGTTACATTTAGATTTTGATTACAATTTGCCAGATTAGAATCTAAATCAGATGCAACATGAGTTTTATTCAAATTCCTATGGTGAGCTTCTATTTCTTGCACTTCTAGTGTTCCTATTTTACGTTGCCAGAACCTAGTCTTCCTAGTCTTCTTAATGCTTTTTGTCTTGGGTCTGCTAACGCTCTTAGGGGAAACTAGTCCTGTAGAAGTGGAAGAGCTAACATTAGAATTCTGAGCATTATTACCCTTGTCTGTTTTGTCTATGTTAAACATTCCTTGTGCTATTACTGTGGTGTCAACAAACTTTCTATTTTGAAGTATCTTAATTTTCTCTTTCAAATCAATGATGATGTGATTTTTATCCTAAATATCAGACTCAAGTAAGCCATTGCAATAATGAATGTGATCGCGGTTTTGTTGCCATTCGACATTTTCAATTTTTAACTCTGCAATTTCTTTTTCATATTGAAGACATTTATTTTTAAGAAACGCATTGTCTTTGCAAATTTGACAACTTTTTGAAACATGTTGACTTTGAAGTTTCAATTCCGTTTCAAGACTTTGAGTTTGAAACCATTCAAGCCTTTGTTTGAGTTGACAATTTTCTTTTGAAAGTTTGTTTTGCACATCATCACTGTTTTTACTCAATGTATCATATTTATGTTTTAATGTCTCAATTTCCTGGTTTAGCAAATCATTTTCAGCGCAGTAATTTTCAAACATCATAGCATTGCCAGATTTGTAAAGATCATTCATAATAATAGACAAAATATCAGCTTCGAGAACTTTTTCCAAGAGTCGATCAGAATCTGTTTTCAAAATTCTGTTTCTACGTTGTTGAACCAAAATTGCATTTTCATTTATGGTGAAAATGTTTATCATTGATTTGACTTCTTTTTGAATTTCATGTTCCCAACGAGTAGCACAATGACGCAAATGTTGAACTAATGGCATAAATTGTTTTTGAAAAATTTCTCTCTTTTCGCGCTCGTAAGCTGATTGAAAAGTAGCAATTTTTATTTCCGAATTACGTTCAATTACGTCTTCCAAGTTTTCGATGTCTTTCATGAAAGTTTTAAAATATTCTAAGACTCGACAACGTGTTGGTAAAGGTGTTACAGTACCAGAAGATGGTAATGGTCCATCTACTTGTGCCACAGGTTTGACAGGAGCCCCATTGGAAGATGAGACATATGACTCAGTTACATACCATGATTTCTCAGGTATTTCTTTTGATGGAACAAAAGATTTTGAAATATGAGGAACTTTTGAATAATCATATGGTTTGCAATATTCAATTTGACACATTTTTGATCAACTCTTTTCTTCAAGTTCTTCTTCTTCCTCAGTATTATATACAACAACACGCACAATATTATTATCAAGCAATTGGTCCATACTGTAAAGCTTAGAAATTATTTTGAACGCAGTGTGAAAAAAAGTTGATCTGTAATCGCCAATGGCAAAACCTTTATCGGGTCTTGGTTTTAAAGTAAATTTTTGAATTGTTGTAACAGATTCTCCATGTTTGCAAATGATATTTTGAAATTCTTTTATTTGACGTTCGAGAGTGAGATTTTCTTCAATTAAGGAATTTTATTTTTCCCGTTTTCGCACTTTGTGTTCATAAAATTCCTGTTTGCAATTTGGCAACTCTGTTTATGTTTTTGAAAGTTCCGTTTGAAGTTGTGCAACTTGTTGTTTGAGTTCATTTTTATCATTTTCCAGCTTGGAAACCAATTTGCCGTTTGACTCAGTTAACTCATGCATTTTGTTTTGAAGATTTTGTTCTTTGATGTAAGATTCCTGAAATGACTTTTCAAAATACTTTTCACGTTTAACTTCATTTTGAAAATGTGAAAGTTGTATTTTATAACACTCAATGTCCTTTTTCAAAACTGCATTTGTTTCTTTCAAAGCTTTATTTTGCTAATTCTTTTTCTGAATTATTAAAATTTGAGCTTGAAGTTGTTTGGCCATCAGAATATGGTCAAGATCTGGATCAGATGAAGGTTCATGTTGTTCAATATGATCATGGTTGTCATTCTCAATAGGATCTTCAAATGAAACAACTGTGTCGTCATCAAATTTAACAACTGTGTTCATTTGTTCATCCTCTTGAGAAGATAAAAATGATTCGGATGGAACAACTTGCGCCTTATCTGATTCAGAGGCAGAGGGTGATGCAATTTCTTGTATTAAGCACGTGTTTAGGTCATGTACCTGAGACAAGCCATCAGTGTCATACACTGGGCCTGAATCATTCAACTGGAGTTCCTGCATGTTTACCATAAGCATCACAGCTGCATTGGCTTCAAGATCTTCCATATCGTCATCATTGTAAGCATTGGCGATGAAACTATTCTCTTGTTTAGTGAAAGTTCCTTCCTTTTCATCTTTGAGAGCCATTAGTAATGCCTGCTTGTGAAACTTACTTCCCCAAGTTCTCAGTTTTGGACATGCTGTTGCGATATGACCTTTTTTGTTACAATTGTAGCACCACACTGCATTCCCAGATTCTGTATTACCTGTTGCAGCATTGTCATTTCTTCTTTGAGGAACACCTGAAGTGTTTCTGAATCCCCCATTGTTGTTAAACCTTGGTCCAAACCCAGAATTTCCTGAATACCCTCCTGAACCTGATCGTCCAAAGTTACAGTTTTGAATCTCAACGCGACCATCTTGAATGACAACTTGATTCCCTGTATTTGATGAAGAACGAAGACGGTTGTTAGTCTTGTTATAGAATTTGCTAAAAGCACGAACAATAAGAGGAAGTCCCTGATTCAACGTATTAACATCTTCATCATCATCTTTTGTGTAATGTGAGTAGTACATGGTATCATGGTTGTCATATGGAGCAAGTTGAGTAGAAGCCTGTTGCGAGGATGATTCATATGGGACCATTTGGTGTGAGGTTGCAGGTTGTGGATAACTGAAGTAATTATGTTCCTGAATGTAAGAATGATTAGACATTGGAGGTGGTGCAGCATGAGATTGAGCAACGAGTGCTAATGGATTTGAAGTTGGTGGTGGTGTATAGCCTCCTCGTGCAGCTCTATCTTTTTCAACTTCAGATTCATGGTGCTTGATAGTCATACAACAAACCATATGGAGCATTATGGAGATTCTTTGCTTGTCTCAGAAATGTCACATACTTTTGCCAATCATAACCCAGACTACTGACAAACTTTGTATTGACTGCGATCCTTGGAAGGTGTACTTCATGTCTCTCTAAGTCATTGACGACATTGGTGAAATGATGATAGTAAGATTCAAGTGACTCCCCTGGTTCGATCATGAAGTTAGTGTATTCCATGTAAAGTTTGGATTCCATATCTTCTTTGTTCAGTTGTGTGCCTTCCGTAAGTAGATGAACGTGTTCTAACATTGCTTTAGCAGTTTTTTGAGCATCAACACTTCTGAATATTGGATTTGGGATTCCCTGAAGTATGTAAGCAATAGCAAACTCATCTGCTTCACGGTGAAGTTGTTGTTCAGTAGTGAGTGTAGACTCAGGAACTGGTACAGCAGTTGGAGCTACATGAGGATCAGCAGTTGGGTCACCTCCAACTAAGTTTATAGGCCAATGAAACGGTCCTTCAAGGATAACTTGTTTCATGTACTTACCATGGGGTTTCTTGAGTTCAATAAACCTTAAGAATCGACTTGCCCACTGAACATAATTACCAGGTGTAAGCATTGGTGGTGTGTCAATAGATCCTGCTTCATGTCGGGATTGTTGAGTTGAGATTACTTCACAAATCCTATCAAACCAGTGAGTCTGTTTGGATGGAAGTTGGCTTTGTTGTTGTGGCATTGGATAGGATTGTTTTAGCAGAACCATCTGATGTTGTTGCATGAGAAGATGTTGTTGTGAGTAAGCCGGTTGTTGATGATACTGTGGTGGTTGTTGATACTGTTGCTGTTGCTGATGAAATTGATGATGATACTGTTGATTCTGATGTTGTTGAGGATGGTTAAAGTTGTAGTACGGTGGTTGAGACATAATGAACACTTGTGTGGTAATGGATCTTGTAGAAGGTATAGGTTGAGCCAATTCTCGAAAACTTGCACAATATGTGTTCTCGAAACTTTGTGAGAAAAACAGTTCTCGAAACTTTGATGATTGCGAAACTGTTGGTGATTGCGAAAGTTTGAAGGTTTTCGAAACTTTGCAAATCCTTGAAACTGTGTTTTGGAAAAATATTGTGTAATTTCGAAACGTTGGTGTTCAAGAAACTGTATTCTCGAAACTATTGTATTCTCGAAATTTTGAAATTTTTTCGAGAATGCAATTACTTCAAAATTTTTCGAAATTGTCCAATTTTGAAAATATGCCAAAAGTCGAAGTGTTTTCTTTCTTATACAAGAGAGAAAACACTGAGTACACGATTGGTAAGATGAAAGGAAGCAACTTCGTGTGTTCTCGAAACTTGGGCAAAGGGTGATTTCGAAACTTGGTATAGGGTGTTTTCGAAACTTTGGCTGTTTTTGTTCTTGATTAAAAGCAATCCAAAAACACATTTTTAATCCAAGATTCTTGTACAACTATCCTTAAAATGATGAAATCTTAAAGAAAGTTGCAAACTTGAACCACTTTTCAAAAAAATTAAAAAATTTCGAAAAATAGTACAATATTCAAATCGTAAGATTTTGATTAAAAAATTTGTGACTTTTTGTTTGTTATGATTTGTAACACAAGTTTGTAAGCAAAGATGTGTTAAAAACCTAGAGACAAACAAGAAAGTACAAATATTTGAAAAAAATACGAGTAGAAAGCTAGTATTTGGATCGGTTTCAATGAAAAACAATAACAATACCTTCTTATGGCGAATGATACCACTTGTTAGGTACCCATATTGATTTCACACAAGCAAGAATGAGATAGATATAAGGATGGGATGATTATGAGAATGAGAGAAATATAATTGCAAGAGTTTCTTAAGATATTCAAATAATCAACCAAGTAAAAATGTTTACATAAGGTCCTATTTATAGGAGGGGATGCTAGGGCAACACACCTAGCTCCCACCTTTCATCTAGGCGTGGGCTTAGAAGCCTTTTGGGCTTTTTCATAAGCCTTTTACATATTAAACATAAGTGAATTAAAGTAAACAATAAATACTAAAACTTCGTTCCCAACAAACAGTTTAAGAAGAAAATGAAAAACTTGAAAAGACTAAAATATAAGTTATTAGCTTAACTTTGAGACTAAATAAGCTACTAGCAAACTAATCCTAACCTCAAGGCAACCTAATTAATACTAAAGATACTTACAAAATAGATCTAAATAAGCCAAAAATCTAAATACTAAACCTATGTTGAGTTGTCTAACTGATGCAAGCCAAACAGTCCAACCATCCTATTTTAAGCTAGTGCAAAGCTAAGGCACAAGCTTCTAAAAAGCTTGTGTAGAGGTCTACAAGGCTTCTAACTACAACAGACTACCCTAAGGATTCAAACTAACCTAAATGAACAACTTAAATAAGAAAAACAAGAACTACCAGTAATACTAAATCATATAGTCAAAGGATGATCAGGGCTATTGCAGGCCTAGAGGGGTCACTTTGGGGGCATAAAAAGCAGGTAGAAAAAATTCCTAAAAATAAAATAAAAATATAGGCATGTAAATAAGCTGACAAATAAGCAGTATATCAATTTTTAGATCTTAAGACCTAATAATAAGAAAACTAAAAATGCAACACTAGTGGCTAATGGGGCATTTCTTTTGACTGCACAGGTTGTTCAAAATGGTCAAAAAGTGGATTTTTGACTTAAGAAAGCATCATACCAAACATGGCAAAAAGTCATAACAAGCAGACATAATTCATATAGTCATAAATTAAAGAACAATTTAAACGAGAATGTTATCAGAATACTCACAAATTGGTCACGTTTTCGAGCAACACGTTGCACCTGTTCTGTGAGTATGAACTTGCCCAGCTTTTGCTTTCTTCCCCTGTTGTGATAGTTTCTACAATTCAGTTCATTATAGAAAAAGTCAGTACAAAACACTTGGTAAAATATTTTGTTAATATGAGAAAAACAAACCGGTACCTTTGCCATAGGTGCTCTAAGATTACTTTTATATAACTCCCACTGGTGATTAAGAAAGTTTGGTGGTGCATCAATAAGATCAAGTGCTTGCAGGAGCTCATCTTCTGTATATGTTCCTTCTTGTGCACCATTAATACCAACATTGTTGGCTTCATCTAATTTTTGAGCAGCTAACCGAAACAACTTCTTTTTGAATCTATGTTTTGTGTATCTAACTTTTACACCGAACATGGCAAAAAGTACATCATCAACACCACTAAGTTGAGGCAAACTAAATTTCCGCTGCCAAAAAATGCAATAAAGAGGAGATATCAATGACCTTCATTGTTATGAACAATAAAATATAAGTGTTTTAGAAGAAATTACCCGAAGTTCTCCCAAAAGTAATACACCACAACGAGCATTTATTTCTCTCCAATCTTTAGCTTCTGGTGGACACAGATTGGGTTGTCTTAGAAGTAAGGTCATGAACCTTGTGCACACAGTGGTTGCACCCTTAATTAGTTGAAAAGTATCATTAACATGAACAAGAACTTTTTCACCCTTGCTTAGCTTATACACATCTTTTGCTGTCATCTTTTGTGTCCTAAGAATACTCCCATACTCATCTACAAAAAAATCACCGCTTACTGTTAGGATGGAATTCGTGAAATAATAACTAATTACTAGTATGTTTATACTTACCAACTATTTCTACCTCCTTTGCCTCATCCTCATCAATTTGCTCTTCATCTTCATATTCATCTTCATCATCTTCGTCCAAGTAAAAAGACGAGTAGGACTGATGTAAACTAGTACTAGAAGATGAAGGTTGATTAGACGATGTGGACTGGTGAAGCATAGGCTTGGATGCTGGTGGTTTAGGATATGACTGGTTTAGCATAGGCTCGGATGCAGGTGGTTTAGGATATGACTGGTGCAGCATAGGCTTGGGTGATGGTTGTTTAGGAAATGACTGGTGCAGCATAGGCTCGGGTGCTGGTGGTTTAGAATTTGATGACGACGTGGAATGGTGCATCATGGAATCAAACAACTTTGGATTATAAGTGGTTGGATTGGATCGTACGGATTGAAAATCGACAGAAGATGACGATGAAAAAGGGTTTTGTTGGATAGTAGAACAAAAAGGTGGGCGGAAAAGTTTGTGAGTAAAAGATGATGGGCGATGTGAGTCATCGATAGTGCATATGCGATTCCATGAGTGTGGAATTATTCTGATTCTGTGTATGCCTTTTTGCATGTTGTTCCATTGTTGCTTTAGACCTAAACATCTTCCAATTAGCTGTTTCAAAATCACATACAGAAATAAGCTAAATAGAAATCAAAATAAATGTATTGACATACGGTTATTGACTTATGGGATTGCAAACAACGCCTTAATAATGAAAAAGATACTACTATGTTAATTAGTTGGTTAGTATAATTACTAAATACATACATATTGTGGTCATTCTTATATGTATATTGTGTGATGTAGCATGATTATGAACAAGTCAATGCAAAAAAAAAAAGTTGACAGTCAATACAGATTGAGAAATTATCTATTTGGTTCAAGATATTCCCAGAATTCAGAAAATGGTATGGCGTACCAGGTCCAAATTTAATTTTATCAAACACACAAAAAGAAACACATAATATAAGCCAAAGCAATTTCTACTTATTTATGTATTATAACCGGTTGATTTCTAAATGTACATCTTTATGGAGTCAAATTTGTTTCACTTGAGCTTTCATTCAAGTACTAATTCAGAATGTGTTCTGATATGCATTTGTACTTCAAGCTAGTTCTTATTTTGTTAAAAAAACCACCTGGTTTATCGCCCAAGAGTAAATAGTAAACCTGTTATCTTATCTAACCTGTTCTGACCCGTTCCTAAACATGTATTGCAGAAACAAAGATTCACAGAAGTCGTGCAGACTTACCAGTATTGCAGTCTATAAGTTACTTATCTTGCTTGCATGTATACATGTTAACAATGATTTTCTGTCAAGATGAAACTGGAATGTGCATTATAGCAGATAATGTATACAGCATATTGCTATTATTGGGACATAGCTAGATTGCGTATTTTTCATTAGACCAAAATTAGAGATGCCAAATTGGGCAGGTCAAGTGAGTTGTCTAACGTGTCAAAACAATTAAGTCAGTGGTACAGGGCCGGGTTGGGTTGACCCAAACACTTTATACTATAAAAAATACTTACTCATTAATATTTTTGTTTAATAAAATGATTAACTAGGATTTTAGCATAATACACACCATGAGCCTTTCAACCTGTATGATCATTTTCGAACCATTTGACTCAATTCTTTTGATGTCATCATCACTATGAATGTACCCAGTTGACCCCTTTAGAGATGTACATAAGCTAAACTACTAATAATGAGCATAAGCAAACTGAAATAAGCTACAATTAAGCAGTGCTACAATAACCTAAGAATGTGTTCTGATATGCATTTGTACTTCAAGCTAGTTCTTATTTAGTTCAAAAAACCACCTGGTTTATCGCCCAAGAGTAAATAGTAAACATGTTATCTTATCTAACCTGTTCTGACCCGTTCCTAAACATGTATTGCAGAAATAAAGATTCACAGAAGTCGTGCAGACTTACCAGTATTGCAGGTTACTCGGATGTGTAGAATTATTAGAAATCAGGCAAAGAGTAGTATTTATATTTAGCCTGCAGTGACTAACAACAAATAGACAAATCAGATCTGTAATACATGTGGTTCCATTATTCATTCATGCAATAGAAATTGTAGCAAAATATCATCCAAATTAACTGCAATTATCTTAATCTCATAATAACATCTATTCTTCAACTAAAATCTAACAGGTCTAAAAATATTAAAACTACAGCAAAATGAAAAACATAGATTCATCAAGAAAATTAACTGAAAACTTAACATATAACCAGAACTGGAACAACTTCACAGAGCCATTAAAACACTCATCCTTGGATGTCTCGTCTATGCCAAATTGGTCGCTCATTAACATCATCAAGATGTGGAATATTACAAGGCATACATTGGGTGTATGAGTCATCATCATCTTCACTGGCCTTTTTTCCCATGTCATATGTATCTCTTGGATAATTCACATTAACATGCAACCATCTAACCTCTTTGACATCCTCTATGTAGAATTGTCTCGCTTGGGATGATACTATGAAATGATCATCTTTCAATTCAATACCGGTATGGACTAATGGCCTGGAAAAGTTTACAAGTAGAAACCCATATTTATCTTTCTTTAGCCCCATTGAAGGTCGAATATCAACCCAATCACAACGGAAAAGCACGAATTTATATCCAAAAACATATTCTAGCTCAATAATGCTTATAAGCTTTCCATAGCAGTTTCCTCCTTTAACTTCCACCATGATTCCTGAATTTTGGCACTTCTTAAACTCTTCATGACTCTTTGTAAGGAATCTAAATCCATTCGTGATAAAACCATTGCATTGCTTAGCAACATTGCTCGGGCCAATAGCAAGAGATAACACTTCTTTATCAAAATTGTTCTTTTCTAAGAATGGAACCTACCATTATTTAATACCACTGTCAGATTACGCACCTAAATGATTAATAATAAATACATAGTTTTGTAACCTGTTGTTGAAGCCATCCTGAGAACTCCTCAACGACAAACTTCTCTATTGTCTTTAAGTTTACTGGTTCCTTCCTACAAGCTTGTAATTCACCCAAAAAATGGCTACACGAAATTTATTATAATCTTAGACTCTATAACACATCATTTTATGCTATGTTCAATATCTTTAAACAGGATACTTACTTGCGAAAAGGTTGAATTTTACTATGGTTAAGTAACACATAACGATGTGCTTGAGCTAGTGATTTGTTATCAAGTTTGAGAATGTCAACCTTTCCTAATTTACGCCCCCCAGAATTAAGCATGTACATCTCTTTTCCATCAATAGTTTCATCATTCCTAGGAAGGCGATTAAATGGAGTCTCTACGCCTTCAAAGTATCTTGAACAAAAAGTAAGACACTTGTATTTTACATAACCTTCTGCCATTGAGCCTTCGGGTTGAGCCTTATTGCGAACATATGATTTCAATCGCATCAAGTACTTTTTTTATTTGAAATAAATAATAAAATAAAGTTATTAACGAGTAAAAAGTATGTATAAATATATTTTTAGAATGAATAAAATTACCGCTCAATCGAATACATCCATCTATAATGAACAGGTCTGCCAAGTTTGGCCTCTGATATCAAGTGAATAGTCAAATGAACCATGATTGTGAAGAAACTAGGAGGAAATAACTACTCCAACTCGCACAAAGTCCGCACCACTTGAAACTCCATTTTCTCTAATTCACTAGGATCAAGAACTTTAGCACATAACCCTTTGAAAAAGGAGCATAAGTCACACACTGCTTTGACTACTCGAGTTTGTGCTCTTGAATGCATTGAAGCCTTTAGAACAATAGGCAAAATGTCTTGCATTAGAATATGGCTATCATGACTCTTGAGGTTGGAGAGCTTACGATCCTTCAAGCTTACACAGCTTGAAATATTTGAAGCATAACCATCAGGAACTTTTAGATCTTTTAAGACTTGTAAAAAGTTCGACTTCTCCACATTAGACATAGTGTAACATGCCAAGGGTACATATGACTTTTTGTTAGGACGGTTTATAAGGTGGAGGTCATGCCTTATTCCCATTTCCATAAGATCCTTGCGAGCATTTTCGTTGTCTTTAGTCTTCCCATCCAAATTTAATAAAGTCCCGATCACGTTATCACAAACATTTTTTTCGATATGCATAACATCTAAGTTATGCCTAATAAGATTGAACTCCCAATATGGCAAATAAAAAAAATACTACTCTTTTTCCACACTTGGTTATCACCATCAATATCTTCTTCTATGAAACTCTCTATATCATCAAATGCACTCGAAACGTCATTTGTTACATGAAGAGGACTACTTGTTGAACAACCAACATCATCTCTTGTCCTTTTCTTATTCGATTTAGATGACTTTTCATATTGGAATCTTGAACCTCCCAATTGTTTCAAAACATCAGACCCCGACATTATGGTGGGAGGACCATCTTCCTCGATTGTGCCATCAAATTTATCCCTTTGAAATCGATAAGGATGATTTCCCTCAAGCCATCTACGATATACCATGTAGCAAAATTTCTTTCCATGCTTTAACCACATTGAGTGAGTTGACTTCATGCAAGTAGGTCATGCCACACGTCCCTTAGTGCTCCAACCCGATAAGTTAGCATAGGCAGGAAAATCATTCACAGTACACAAAAGAGAAGCTCTTAACTTGAACCTTTCTTTCGAGAAAGCATCATAAGCATCAACCCCTTTCTATAAAAGATTAAGTTCTTAAATAAAGGTTGTAGATAAACGTCTATATCATTGCCCGGACCTTTTTCCCCTTCAATTATCGCTGATAGAATAAAAGATTGTTGCTTCATGCATATCCACGGAGGTAAATTATAGGGAATCAATAGCACTGTCACGTACTATGTGTAGTATTCATTGTACGAAATGGATTGCATCCGTCACAAGCAAGCCCAAGCCTTACACTATGAGGATCTGAGGCAAATTGTTCATGTCTATCATTAAATGCCTTCCAAGCAAGACCATCGGCCGGGTGCCTTAACTTCCCATCTTTTGTTCGACCCGTGTCATGCTACGTCATGTCCTTCGCAGTTTTCTCACACCTGTATAGCCTTTTCAGTCTTGGAATTAAAGGAAAATAACGTAAGACTTTTGCTGGCTTTTTTGACTTGCGTGATTTTGAACTTTCACCCGATTTATCACCAACATCATTTCTATATCGGGAAGCTTTGCAAGTATGACATGATTGTTCACCTTCGCTCTTATCCCAATATAGCATGCAATCATTAGGACATGCATGGATTTTCTTGTATCTAAGCCCCAAATCATTAGTTAATTTTTTGGTTTGGTGAATAGATGATGGTAATGATGTGATGTGAGGAAATGCATCTCGTAAAAGCTCTAGCAACATACCAAAAGTCTTGTTGGATATGACACCGATACACTTAATGTGATATAAGCGTAAAGTGAAAGACAAACTAGAAAACTTGCAGCCGGGATACAGTTCTTGATCACTTGTTTCAGCAGATTTATCTACTTCTCCATCAAGCCCTACTTCCTCCGTGTTTTCATGATTCGATGGAAAAGAACTTAAACCAAAGGCATCCCGAACCAAGCCTATCATGTCGTATTCAACAAACGAAGTTTCATTAACACTAGTAGATGGAGATGTTGGGGGAGTAGGAAGCTCCCCATGAATAGTCCATGTTGTGTACCCCGGTAAAAAACCATAACGCAATAAGTGTTCATGAACCTCATCTACCTCCAATAATTCATCATTACAACATCTAAGGCATGGACATATAATTGATCCTCTTATATCTCTAGCACAAGGGAAATTAATAAAAGACTCGATTCCTTTTCTAAAAGTAATGCTTTTTATGTGTGCGTTGATCCAACTTTTGTCCATTATGTTGATTTACCTAAACAAGTAATAACTGTTTATAACATACCATAAAGTTAATATACAATACAAATGCTTTGCAAAACTTAAAGATCTAATGAAACGCCTAGTCCTTGTCGAACTAAGAATACTACGAAAATATGATAAGACAATAATATATAATCTCGAGATTAAAGGTTCATTAAATAGTGATATCATTGAACAAATGAAAAGGGAAATACTAACTCAAGGTATGATAAGACAATAATATATCTTTCACTTTGTGACGAAAGAGGACCGTAATTGGCAATTGTGTGTAGATTACATAGCTCTAAACAAAAGCTCCTATAACTTTTCAAAGATTAGGTTTGTTTAAGTAATTTTCAGTGACATCCTAGCATGCAGCAAGTATTATCTACACTTATTTCTACACTTATTTTACAATTTGTCGTTTGCAGTATTTTTGTTTGGTCTAGTAACAGCTAACAAGGTTCAAGTCTAATTTTACACATACGCTATTTGTTCTTGTTTCAGCTCACCTTCTATCAAATTGTTTAAAATGATTAGTGGCTAACAAGGTTCAAGTCTAACATCATCTTCCAACTTTCGTAGCTGATTCACAAGTGCCATAGCCACTAATCATTTTGTCCATTTTAAACACTTCTTGCCTATTCAATGGAACACAATACAACTAATTTTACACATACGCTAACCTATAAGATACAATCGCTAACTAGCTGGGGCAATGCAATACTGAAACAACTGACATTGCAATCCTGTTATACCAGAACCTATGCATATTTTCACCCACAAAACTCCGATACATACACTCCATTCCGCCTAATTTGCACACAATCCTACTATAACAATTAATCAGCTAGCAACATAATCAGCTAACAAAAATAAACAACTAAACAAATACATTTGCACACAATCCTACTCTAACAATTAATCAGCTAGCAACATAATCCTAATATAACAATTAATCAGCTAGCAATAAGTCACTTGAATGACCTGATGATCAGAACAGTAAAACCACGGAGATTACAGATCCACGGCGACAATTACGAAACCATGGCGATTACAGCAACGATTACAAACTATGTAACGATTACGACGATTACGGCATAAGCAGATCCTGAACGGCGATTAGAAAGTGAGGTAAAAGTAATGGATAGAGCGGATAGTAATGATTTTTATGAGTTTATGAGTAGTGAATAAGCAGATCCTGGTTATGGAACAGTAATGGATAGAAGCGGATAGTAATGGTTTTTTGTGATGTAACAGTAATGGATAAAGCAAATATATATATATATATATATATATATATATATATATATATATATATATATATATATATATATATATATATATATATATATATATATATATTGTATAAGGGAAATAAGTGTAGCGGATAGTAATGGTTTTTTATATAATGGATAGACTTATTGTGATTTTGTGGCTTTTTTATAAGTGTATGTTTCCACAATTATAAATGTGGCTTTTTTATGTAGTTATTTTTACATTTATAAGTGTAGCATTTTCTAAGTGTTTTCTTACACTTATAAGTGCGGCCTTTTAAGAATTTGGTTTGCTTCAATTATATATGTAGCGTTATTGTTATTGTCCACACTTATATAGGTGGAGTATTTTTTAAAAGATTTATAACACCTATAAATGTAGCAAAATTATGATTTCATATAAAAAAAACTCCACGGTTGACTATACCGTGGCAAAATAAATGTGGAGAGTAGCGCTACTTTTTGTAGTGCCACCCCTTTCTTCAGGCCAAAACAAAACTTTGAGATGTTCTTTAATACATGTACTAACAACTAACAAGTACGTGTAGGTTGAAAGCCGTATACGAGAATATGTGAAGTGGATATACGGATACGATCTCCAAGTTTCAGGACTTCCAACTTTAATGTAACGAAGTTTAAGGTTTATGCGTGTTGCTACAGACTTTTATATCATTTTATCTGTTGCAACAGGTTTAGAAAATCTATAAACTAAAATATATAAGATATTTTGATTTACACTTTTATATAGTATTTACGTGTGTTAAAGTTTTATATGTCACGACGACGTTTGAATCAGATGCTTTAAATGAAACATAAGTATACAAAAACAACATATTAAGTTGGCATCTCATTTGAAATGTGTTGCACAATAATCATAAATTTGTATCAGTTAAATTTAGATAAGATTTCTAATCTTAGTGTTATAATCCTTTGTTATTGTGTTATTTGTTTTATATAAATTCTAGCAAAAATCATAGGTAATAACTACTGTGATACTTGATTCAGTTTGATCATAATTGTAAAACCTTGTAAATGATAAAGTTTTTATTTCGTTTATGAGGCAATTTAAGATAACACTTGCTATTTTTATGTCATTACTAAATTATTTAGAGGCAAAAGTAAAAATTGCAAACTACCCAACTTAATAAATAGTTAAAGATATAAAATGAAAGTTTCAAAAAACTCACCAACTTATCATATACTTTTTTGTTATAATTTTAGTTATTTTCAAAAAAAAAATAGAGCAAAAATTAGAAATATTATAATATTAGACTCATCCCGACTGCAATTGTAAAACCTTTTAAATGATAAACTTTTCTAAAAATAGAACTTACTATTTTTACGTCACTACTAAAGTTAGATAAAACTAGCTATTTTTACGCAAAAGGTGGGCTGTTTGATAAAACTGTATAATTTAGCGCTGAGTGGATCAAAGATGCTGAATAATTCAAAGATGCTGAGTAAAAATGTTTCTGAATGAAAATACTTGTTTGATAAACATTTAGTGAGCTTTTTGAATAAAAGAAAATGACCATTTAAACTTATTTTTTGATTACATACTAATCAAAATATGTTATTTATAAATTATGTTCCTTTATAAAACACATACTCCACAGTATACAAATATGAATGAAAGAAGTTAACGTAAATAAAAAGTTTATCATATGTTTTAATATACAGAGGATAAAAGCAAGGACATGTGTGGTAGAAATATGATTCTTTAATAAAAATAAGTTCATAATACATAGTCCAATCAAAGGTTATTATATAGAGGATAAAAAGTGTGGTAGCAATATGATTCTTAATAGTCACGTGGGAGAGAGACGTGAGATCAAGGTCCACTGAATCGGTTAGCATGCCTTGGCATGCAAAATCGCTCAGAGCTTTATTTGTCATTCAGTGGCAAATTTTTTAACTATCAAACGTGCTGTACAATTAATATTTTAAGAATCAGCGCTGAATAGTAAACTGTTTATGCAAAAGGTAGATTTAGATAAAACTTGCTATTTTTACGTCACTACTAAATTGTTTAGGGGTAAATATAAATATCTTCCTAAAAGTTACCAAATAAAAAAAATAAAAAAAAAAATAAAAAAAAAAACAAAAGAAAAACTTACCAAATTTACCTTACTTTAAGGAGTGTTTACAAAAAATTTATTTTAATATTTGAATGAAGCAATACGACATCATATGCTCTCACCAAATGTATAAATATACAATATGGAAAAGTATATATATTATTAATATATGAGAAAACACTTGATTTCCAAGAAAATAAAATAGTACGGTGTGAAAACGTAGAGGGGTTGAATACGTTACCGTTTAAAAACTTTAAACTTTGTTGTATCAAATATCTAATTTTATTTTGTTCTAATATGAAAGATGTTACGTATAGTTTGTGACTAGCATAAACTTAAAACAAGTTATCACATAAGTATAATCAACAAGTCATAACACAAGCAATCACATAATGCAAACATTAAAGTAAAGCAATAAGTAACACGAGGATTTATAGTGGTTCGGTGACAGATCTCCTCTCCGCCCTACTGCACTCTCCGAGTACCCAACTCGAGAGTTACTTCACTAGATCAACAAGCTCCCTTCTCGGTGGAGAAAACCTTACAATCGTCGCTTACACTTTTTTCGGAACAAAGCTAAATACCGGGTTCTTTTACAAAGGTACAACCACGCCTAACGTCGCATATACAATATTTTCGACATTAAGCTAAATGTCGAGTTCTTTTACAAGGGTACAACCACTCCCGCTATGTTTTGTGGCCCAACATAGAAACCTTTTGTCTTATGGCACAAACACATAAACCATCTATTCTTGTTTGATGAATAGATTGTTATGCAATGATGTTTACAATGATCCATGACATAAATGTCCAATGGATATAAATACCTAATCTATATGAACTTCCATTGATCGAAAGTCTTCAATCAATCAGGATGATAAGTGCTCTTGAATCTTCATATGTTGATATGCTTTGGTGGATGGTGATGGCAAGATCTCCAAGCGTTCTTTGGTGGATCAAGATGTATGATATGCTTACAACAAAGATGAATGTTAGAAGCATTATGATCATGTGATGATGAGGGTGATCTATGTATGTTATTACATTGTTATCTACTGATCTAAATTATGCAAGAAGGGTAGAGAGAATTTGTGTTGAAAAGCATCAACTAAGGAGAAAATCATTGGCTGCTATTTATAGCCAACAAGCTCAGCAGACTCACGGATCAGGCGGAACCCTTTTGAGGGTTTCATCCGTTGTCAGAATTGGTTCCGCCAGGTCTGATAGTTTTTATCTGCAAATATCTTTCCAAATCTATCCAAAAGATTTACCAAAGTCAACTATGATATATTGAGTGAGAATCTAACTAAAGTATGCATGAGATCTAGCCAAAGTCAACTTTGACAAGACATGAATGATGCAAGATATGATGTAAATGATTATTTTCATTTTTAAATTATTATGTATATGAAAGTAAATTGTAAGTTACTAGAAAATGTATATATTAGTTTGCTATAAGATGTTTAGTAAGTTACTAAAAATGTTTGATGTACTTATGTTGTTATAAGACACATTTTTATAGATTTTTAAACTTACTAATATTATTTAGACACCTAATGTGGCACTTATTCTATTTGACATCTAAAATACTTAAAGACTCTAAAAGTATTTTAATCATTCTAAATGGTTAGTCAAGATGTTTGATCATAATGCCACATAACAAACATGTACAAACCTGTGTGTAGCATACGAAGACTCGAGACGTTGAGATGTGTTGAATGTATGTTGAGACAAAATAAAACTACGAGTAACTTGTACATTTTACGTTATGTATAAAATTATACGTTTGTCATCAATCAAAACAAACAAAACTGTATAGATTAAATATTGTAATATTTGCACTAACATACAGTATTATATAATTTTTGAGTTTTCCTAACAACAATTTTATAGATTGTGATTAATGACCAACGAATGTATAATATACCCCGCGCTATTGTTGGGAGCTTCGATATAAAGTTCTTACACAACAGTGAGCTTATCTTTTTAAATATTAGTACGAATTTTAATGAGTTTAGTGATTAATTTGTTAAAGTTTTAAACATAAAGGATCCAAAATGTACGTTTAATGAGAGTAAGGGACAATTTGTAATGTTTAGCAAAGTTAGGAGGAGTGATTTTGGCATTTACCAACAAAAAATTATTGTTCATGAGCAGTTTTTTCACGGTTGATAAATGATACCCCTTCCGTCTAAAAAAAGAAGCCATTTTATTATTTATATTTGTCTCAAATAAAGTGCTCAGTTTTTATATATGGATAATAATTATTACTCTTTTCGTTTCATATTAAGTGTTAACCATGAAATTTTTGGATGTCCCAAATTAAGTGTCTACTTGTACCTTTCAACCAATAAAATGAGACTTTAATGGGTAAAAATAATATTTGATTGGTGGAGTGTTTACTTAGTGGAATCTCTTAAAACTTTGTGCATTATGAAAGTTGACACTTAATATAAGACGGAGAGAGTACTAGTTTTTCTACATTTCCCTTTAAATTAAAATCTGCATTAATTACTTATTTTTTATTTATATATTAATTATGAGAAAAAAAATTGATTTTTTCTCAATCAAAATTAGCATTAATTACACATATCTTAATTTTAACATTTTTTGTTTGTGGACTCTCTTTTTAAGACGGAGGAAGTATTTAGTAATTTTGTATCAAAATTTATTAGTATAAAACTATAAATTATCTTGTTACAAACTATGATAAGTTTTGATTTTCGATTCCTTCTTCTCTGATCGAGACTACGATCGTGTTTTCAGAAATAATTATCTAGTGATAACCATTGACATATATGTAAACTAGAAAGGTGCCCGCACGATGCGGGGGCGGATTGTTGGGGTGAAGAGGAGGGAGGTGGGGTGGTGGAAAGTGGTTGTTGGGGCGATTGTTGAGGTGGTTATAAATTGTTGGGGGTGGTTGTTGAGGTGGTTATAAATTGTTGAGGTGATTGTTAAGGGTGGTTATTTCCATAATTAGTAAATAAAAATCTGAATTTTTAAGCCTTTCTAACTATAGAATAGTCTCAAATACATTATATAGTAGTATAGATATTTTCTCTCAACAATAGATGACAATCATTGACAATACTTGTAATTTTTAAAGATTATTAGCGTATTTCTAAGCCTATTTTCTATCTACAAACTATCACAAGTTTACAACCCTATGTAGATGCTCCTTGTTTTTTCCTTCCTTACATGTTCTTTCACCGGATAAACATAATGGAACAAAGATCGAATATTAGACTAGTTCATTTGTTAAATTGATCCAAAAAAAAAGTGTCTTACATGACTGGGCTAAACTTTTCGCTTTGAAAAGATGAACGAAAAACACGAAGGACAAAGAAAGTAAAATGCAATACATGAATGGCAAGTAAAATGCAATATGGCTTTATTTATGTGAATTGATTTTTACACATTAAAAATTAATTGAAACGTTTATAGAGACGAAATTGAAACCAAACATAATTGGGTGCATAAATTTATTTGTAAGTATACAAACTAAATAACACTAGAAACACATTTTACAAACACTAGGACCTCCCGATTCCGTTAGTAGACACTTTAATACATGCATTAGATTTAGATACTCATAAAATATTACTCGTAATATTTTACTCTCGTTGTTGTTTTTTTTTTTTTTTTTTTTTTTTTTTTTTTCCTTCTTCTTACATTTAAATATGCAAATAATAAATTAAGATGGGCCATCTCCCTCTATCTATACATAACTATACCGTAGAAAAATCTCTTTAGCATTTTAATTTGTTTTTTGTTTAATACTTTAAATTAATTAAGGTGTCGGCCAAGTTCTATTAGTCTACAAGGTCACACGTAATTAGGTGATTTACTACCACTTACGCCCTCACACGTGTCGTTCTATGTGGAAGACAATATTTTGTCAAGCATGAAACGTGTATGGTTCTTTTACCGCTCAACAATATATAAAAACAAAATATGAACCCACACGAAAGAGTTGAATTGACGAGTTCCTTTTAAAATACGTGTAGTAGTTTCGAATAGTCTATAAAAATAAATAAATAAATAAATAAAAAGTTCACGACTTAAGTTGAAAGCTTTCTTGATGTGACGCAATGAACGGGTTAAATTGAGCCGTGTCGTGACTGATACCGTCTAATGCAATTTACGTATCATCGAACCAATGCAATAAGGTCGAGTAAACTGCAAAAAATGTCTCTAAACTTTTTAATTTTTTGCGAAAATTATTTTGGAAAAAAAATTGCAAGAAATGTTTTTAACGTTTTATTTTTTTGCGAGTTATGCCTTTGAACGATTACTGTAGTTGCAAATTCCTCATTTTGGCTAACACTTGTTAGTTTTTCACGTTAGTGTCCGTGACTATTTTACTCTCGGCTACTACATGGACATTTTTTACAAAAACACTTTTTGCAATTTACTATTCGTTTATTTTGACTTTCCATTATACACCATTAGGGTTTTCGCTTGATTGAAACTTGTGAAATACTTCTAGTTTGCAAGGATGGAGATATTGATGAAACTAGTACAGGGGACTCGTTGCAATATAGCTTTGGCATCATTAAACAAGCAACGGATGACTTCTCGAAAAACAATAAGCTTGGTCAAGGTGGATTTGGTTTGGTATATAAGTTTAACAATAAACTGCAAGAAAATTTCAATTTTGTATAACATATAACTGAAAAGACCAGGTTCAAATTTTTCGCTTAATTTAATAATTTTGGAACTAAATTTATAGGGTAAGTTACAAAATGGACAAGAGATAGCAGTGAAGAGGTTGTCGAGGGATTTGGGTCAAGGCGACCTAGAATCCAAGAATGAGGTCTTGTTACTTGCAAGGCTATAACACCGGAATTTGGTTCGACTTCTTGGGTTTAGCTTAGAAGGATCCGAATGACTTTTGATGTATGAGTTTATGCAAAATGCAAGTTTGGACCAGTTTATATTGGGTGCATTTATATAAACTATGATAGATTTGTAGATATTCATTCTTTCAATTTCAACCTTATTCTTATTTTGATCTTCATCTTTGGCAGTAGAATTTTCTAACGATGGTGGAGGGTGGTGGTGATGGTTATGTGGTGGTAGAGGGTGGTGGTGATGGTTGTGTGGTGGTAGTGATGGGAAGTCAAAATAAAATAAATAGTAAACTGCTATGTTCTTGCAAAAAATGTCTCTGTAGTAGGCGAGGGTAAATAGTCATTTCACACGGCCACTAACGTGAAAAACTAACGAGCGTTAGCCCAAATGAGGAATATGCAACTACAGTAAGCGTTCAAGGGCATAACTCGAGAAGAAGAAAAAAAAAAAAAAAGAAAAAAAAAAAAAAAAAAAAAAAAAAAAAAAAATTGGGACATTTCATGCAATTTCTTTTCGAGGACAATTCTCTCAAAAATCAGAAATTTTAGAGACATTTTTTACAGTTTACTCTATTGTTTATGAGGAAATTTCAATATTTGATCACTAATACCATCATTTGCGGTATCATAAAGCACATCATTTTTAACATACGGGCTAAGTTTACTACTCTGGCAACTAGTAGCAGTTGCAGTTGGTAGTAGATAGAAGCACTAGCAGGTTGTAATAAGCAATAGTTGTTTGTTTACAAAACGTGTTTAATAACATAGTTGTAAAATTGCGAAAAAAAGACATGTACACATTAAAATTAAAAAAAAAAAAACATATATATTAAACAAACCATATATTTATTATTTTATAATGTACTCATTACATTACTTTTACATGTTTAACATTACATAAACACCATGATACGCTAGTTATAACTTACCGATGACATGCGTTCTATATTGATGTGGCAATATAATTATGAATTTGTTTCATCTCATTAGATGTTCAACTAAAAATACCTTCATTATATAATCGAGCCACGAACATCACGTCATTACAAAGTTCATCGCATCCCATGTAATATGGATGTTGTTTGGACGTAGTAAACACCATGTCTTCTCTGTCATTATTACGATGTAGTTATGCAAAGCAGATGCGGCAATAGTTATATGATGTTGAGTTTTCACACTATATTTACACATCAATATAACAAGTAAACCGAAGAAGAGGTGATATATAGACCTTTTTAGCATGTGTTAATAGAAAGAAGAAACTTATTTTCTTAATTCTAATCCTAATACCAATAGTACCAATAAATGAAAAGAATTAAAAAAGACACAAAAGATTGTAGTTTTGCTCATGAGTTGACACTGCAACTACTATTAACATCATGAATGTATGGGTTCTCTCTTTGTAAGGGGATTATAAATGCTATATTCGAGGGTATATATGTAATTTTATAAACAAAATGCTAGGAGCAATTCTGAAATGCTTCTTTTTTTGAAGCATTTTAGATTGGAGCAGTTAACTATATTCAAACGCTAGTTGAGGTATTGGCAAACAAGCTTTTAATAACAACCTACAAAATCTCACCACTATCATTTCCACTACAAATACCTATGTCAGGTATTTCACAAGTTAATTTTTGCTTTCTATGTGCATTCATTACCTGCATGACTCTCTAGACTTGCTTACGTATCTACACAAGCCAAATATCTCTACCCACACATCCTATAAACCTCTGGTATGTCAAGCATAAGATCACAACAACTTCACAATAATTAATCTATCAATCTAACACACTAAACTCATCACAAAACCCTAATAAACCCTAATTAAGCCCTAATTAGGCCTATGTGTTTATAAAACCTTAATTGTTTATCTAAACTAGTTTGAAAGTGTTCAAAGCTTACGTATGAGTTACCTTAGGAACAATAGGATATCTTAGCACCCTTAGACTCTAGTATAACCTCTTAGAGCTTAGGTACAAGTCTCTTAAGTATAAAAACCTAACTAGGTCATAACTTCCCGGAACTAGGTCTAAACTATCTCAAATCTTTACCATAAGCTACCACCACTTAGTATAAGCCTCCTAAGACTTAAGATTAGTCACTAAGAACCCATAGGAACCTAATCTAGGCACTAAACCTAAGCTAGACCCTAATCTCCCACTAAACCAAATTAGGTCTAAACTAAACCTAAACTAGTTAAAACCTAAACATAAGCACCTCAAGCACCTAGCCTAGCACCTTGGTCACCCTAAGCACACACCCTAGCACATCCCAAGCTAGCACACAAGGTGGTGCATCACCACCTTGTCACCTCCTTCACCCCGCGGTTCTATTTCCACCACAAACAACCCTAGGCCAACCTATGGGCCATATTATTCACCATGGTAGCTTGCATGAGTCATGTATAGCAGCTAATAGTCATCTCCACTCCCCCCCCCCCCCCCCCGCTACCTCCTCCTTCTATTTCTTGGCCAACAAGGCCAAACGACTCTATAAAAGGGGATGTACCCCTCTCCATTTCCAAACCATACCACTCCTTTCCACCTCAAACCTTTTGTAGTTAGTATTAGTACTTGAGCCTTAGAAGTCCTATGAGTCAAGCAGGGAAGGCCTTGAGGCCTTGTTGACTTGTTTTTCCTTCGTGAAACCCTAAACCCTAGCCAATACCCACGTTAACCCTATTCTGGTCAAGTAAGCTTTTAATTTTGATTCTAATAGTTATATTACAGTACTAGGATAGTATTAGGATGCCTTAGATCCTTAGCCTAAGCCTTGATCACTAGAACTAGCTCGTTTTTATTTTAAAACCCAGTTTAGGTCGAATTCATGTTTACATGCTATAAGCCATTTTCATAAGCTATAAGCTGATTTTGGTACCTTAGATAAACAAATATTAGTTAACAATAAGCTAGTAAACCTTTTTGTTTCATAAAAATGTAGTTTGCATGGAATTAGGACTAGTTTTGCAAAGTTTTTCATGCATAGGGGTATATATGGTAACTTTCTGAAAATATTAAGTCTAGGGACTAGTTATGACATTTCTTAGAAGTTATAAGTATAAGGACCCTTTTTGCAAAGTTATATAACCTTAGGATAAAAAGTAAAATAGTTATAAACTTATAGGGACCAGTTTTGCAAAAGTTATAAAGTAAAGGGTATAAATTGTAAATTTTGAAAACTTATAAGTCCAAGGGTCATTTTTGTCATTTTCTTAAAATATATAAGTATAGGAACTAATTATGTAAAGTTTAGATAGTTAATAAGATAAGTTTATAAGTTTATGGTAGATTTTGTAAATATATAAATTACAATGGTATAAAGTAAAAGTATTTTCATATAAATATAAAATTTATTTTAAGTTAGAAGCATAACACAATACTAGGGAGCATCATGTGAGGGGTATCATGTGGGTATTTCATTTTGACGAGTTTGTTGGGTTTACGACTTAAAGTGCCCTGGCTCTTCAAACGATTATTGCATGACCTCTGAATTATGATGGCTCGAACAGTGTTATGTTATATCTAAACTCTAAAAACAACATAACTCAATAGTAGGGAGTTTCATGTGAGGAAGTATTAACTTCTGAATTATGATGGCCTGAACGGTATTATGTTGATAACATAATACAATAGTAAGGAGCTTCATGTGAGGAGTCTTATATTTCTGAATTGTGATGGCCCGAACGGTGTTATGTTATATCTAAAACACTAAAAACCCTAAGAATGATTACTTAAGAAACCTAAACAAGATAGCTAAGGCTTGACATACATCCACACCCACAATACTACCAGGATACGTGAGTAGGCAGTCTAGTCTACGAGTCACTTTTTACATCAGTCAGATTTCCATAAGCCCATGTGAGTTTTCATAGCCTCACTCTTTTTAAATGCTTTATGATAGATCTAAACACATACCTTGTGTTAGATAGATACTTTGAGTATTACTATATAGCACGCGGAATTTACTACAGAGTATTTAGAAGATTTTTGTGAGTTAAGTGTATAAGTTGTATGTGAATGAAACAGAATAAACACAGGGTTTAACCAAACTTTAAGCCTCAATATTATTGATAATATTATGAGTGATCTTAATATCACTAGGCTTACACCTTGAAGCTTTTGTTAATGATACGTACCTATGAATAAACCTAGGACCTCCTTTTATAGGACACAAGGAGTCCTTTACAAGATAAGTATAAACCTAGAAGAATAGAATATACACAAGATCTTTTCTATACTTATCTAATACACGATTTCCTAACAATTATCTTATAAGCAGTTGTAACATTATGTACTAGCAGTGGTAATGAGTTTCCACTGCTAGTGCATTCTTAAGAAGTGTCTTCTTCCATGCTTAACAGTTGTAACTGTTAGTGTAATTCCCAACACTTTGCAAACCCTGTGAGGGGGATACATGCTACTTGCTTTAAATCGAATACAAGTCTTTTTCTTTGGTTGTTGCACGAGTAAACTATCTACCACCACTACATAACAAAATTCATGAATCTAATCGCTTGTGATATTTCACACAAGTGAACGCGAATATAATTGATAGATCTATTGGAGTTTGACAACTCTCGTTGGTACCACCTCTCTCTGGAGGGTACCAATAAGTATTATATTTGAACCCTCTAAAGGATTAACTTTGGCAAGTTATCCTTTCTCTCTGTCTCATCATGGTTTGGTCTGCAGACCCCATGATCTGGACCGTTAACGTGTGATTCATGAGCTTAGTGCAACATATCCACTCTTGATAATTGTACATGCATTACAATTATCACACACACTACATTTTCCTTGAAGGGTGTAACAACTGAACCCTGTGGAACTTGTACTCACTATCACTTAAGTTAAACCTATGACTCTCAGTCAACACCTAGTGTTGACTCTATAAGCATGTATCCTAGGTAAAGGAGCTCTGTGGAAATTATGGCATGAAGTGGTACGAGACTTGAGAGACTTTCCATTTGGTTATCATTCAAGCTTCATAACACACTTAGATTTTGGGAACATCCTTTTATAAAACTCTGATAATTTTAATGAATAATAACTCAGTTTTATAAAACGTCTCTTTTCGAGTCGTTTTCTATTACTGTATATGTGATCCATGAAGTAATACACCAGATCCAAATTCCGCTACGATCTGTGAAAATGAGGGTGTTACACTTTTCATTTAAAATGTTTACCGCTAATCGCTTGTTGCTCCTAAATATTGTCAAATGCTTGTTCCAAAGCTGACCATAATTAGACATTGACGAAGTAATTGGCTTAACATCGTATCTGTATGGCCATGTTAAAGCTCACATCAAGTGACAAGTTTTTATAACAAAATAAAACTCTAAACTCATTGCACCATTCTTGTACATCGTACTAATTAACACGAAACTTACACACTGAATCTAAACAATGACACATGGATTAAGATCATCTCATGTTCAAAGTGAACATGAGAGATCATGTTGATAATATTATGAGAGTAAACAAAAATGTGGGCCCTAACTTTTATTAAGAAATGAGCTCTCATTTCATTTATCTAGTTTTTAATTGGCTAACATAACCTCTCATGTTAAATTGAACATGAGAGGATCGTAATCCATGATCCATTATGTACTAAGGGTCTGTTTGATTGGTAGATGTGTTTAGAATTGGATTTGAATTTAGTTTAAGATTTGGATTTGAGTTTAAGATTAAAATGGAAAATTAGAGAGATAAATTATAATATAATAGATATAAATATTATTTTATAATATTGATATTGATTTAGATTTTATTTAAATATTTTGTCATAAAAAAAAGGAGAATTACATATATACCAACTAAAACTTGAATATTTGCATATTTTTTTAAAATACAAGTTTTCAATACATGATATGCAATGCAAGTTAAACATATTTTGGGTATATATGCAAATATTCAAGTTTTAGTGGTTATATATGTAATTGACTCAAATCTCAAATGGATTGTGAGAGACAAAAAGGAGGGCCCACAGGTTTTCAAGAAATCCCACCCACCATGCTAGGATTGAGGAAACCTTTTGTGAGGTTTTGAAAAGTCATTTTATCAACCAAACAAGTTTTGGGCTTTGGTCGGAAAATAGCAATGTACTTTTTCAAATGTACCGATCTAGTACGTTATTTTTTTTAAGTTGTAGAAATGTAACGAACTTCCATAAGTATTCAATCTAATACATGATGATGACGTGCCATACCTGAAAGTTTGACACGTGTCACCATTTATATCGTGACACATCATCATCACGTACTAGATTGGAACACTTATTAAAGTTCGTTACATTCCTACAACTTAAAAAAGATTACGTACTAGATCGGTACATTTGAAAAAGTACATTGCTATTTTTCGACCAAAACCCAACAAGTTTTATCAAAGTTACACCCAATTCCCCACCCTTTAAACCCTCCAACCAAACGGACCCTAAATAGACATATAACAATGTAGGTCCTAACCAGGGCGTGCAATATTGGATAAGGACGTTTAAGGTTGATAAAACAATCGAATCCTGATTTATTGAATCAAATACAAATCTTATAAGTGTTTGTGAAATCTTGGCAAACTACTCGATTACTCATACTACTGTTCTTTAAATAAGCTATTCTGCCCGGTTCATATGGAACTAACGCATTTTGGTTACCAAGTTGAAGTAAAAATTTTCAACACCACAATCTTTTATATAATAAAGTAGAGTCACTTTATTTTACATACTCTAATTTTGGTGCATACCAATGGACAAATCCCCACAATTCATCTAGTTTTATCTAATGGTGGGGATTAACCTAAGATTTAGTTGAGAAACCTAAGTCCATGTTTTTTTTACTCTTTTCTTTGTCTTTTTGTCATTTTCTTTTATTATTCATTTATTTATTTTTTATTTTTTTTAGTCCTTTATATGTTTCACGTTTTTTTTTTCTTTTTTTTTTCCAATTCATTTTTTTCTTTTTAGCTCACTTTTTTTTCCCTTTTTTTTTCTTTATTTCTAATAATTATTTTTTCACTTACTTTTTTAGTTCACGGATTTTTTTTCTTTTTTTTTTGTCTGTTTTCATACGTTTCTTTCCGTTTTCGCCCGGTTTAATACGTTTTCGTCCGATTTCGTTTGTTTTCTTACGTTTACGTTTGTTTTGATACGTTTTCGTTCGTTAATACGTTTTCATCCATTTTATTTGGTTTTCGTCCATTTTCATTCGTTTTCGTTCGTTTTCAGACGTGTTTTTACGCTTTCATACCTTTTTGTCCGTTTACATCCGTTTTCTTATGCTTTCATCTGTTTTCATACGTTTTCGTCCGTTTTCATACGTTTTCTTTCGTTTTCGTCCATTTTTCATACGTTTTCGTCTGTTTTCAGACGTGTTTTTACGCTTTCATACGTTTTTATCCGTTTTCTTATTCTTTTGTCCGTTTTCAACCATTTTCGTACGTTTTCATTCGTTTTCATATGTTTTCGTCCATTTTTCATACATTTTCGTCCTTTTTCTACGTGTTTTATGATTTCATACGTTGTCATCCACTTTTAAATGTTTTTAGCCATTTTTATACGCTTCTGTATATCACAAGTGATATCATGTGATATCCAAAATATCACAATTGATATTCTGAATATCATAAATGATATTCTTAATATCACAAGTGATATTCTCTGATATTCAGAATATTACTTATGATATTCAGAATATCACAAGTGATATTATGAGTATCACAAGTAATATTCTGAATATCACAAATGATTTTCTAAACATCACATGTGATATTCTGTGATTTTATGAGTATCACAAGTGATATTCTGTGATATTCGGAATATCACAAGTGATATTATGAGTACCATAAATGATATTCTAAGTACGTTTCATACGTTTTTGTCGGTTTTCATCCGTTTTCTTATGCTTTCGTTCCTTTTCATACGTTTTCATCCGTTTTCTTACGTTTTCATTCGCTTTCATATGTTTTTGTCCGTTTTCTTTCGTTTTCGTCTATTTTTCATACGTTTTCGTCCTTTTTCATACGTGTTTTTACGATTTCATACGTTTTTAGCCGTTTTTAAATGTTTTTAGCCGTTTTTATATGTTTCTGAATATCACAAGTGATATCCTGTGATATCCAGAATATCACAATTGATATTTTGAATATCATAAATGATATTTTTAATATCACAAGTGATATTCTATGATATTCAGAATATTACTTATGATATTCAGAATATCACAAGTGATATTCTAAGTATCACAAGTAATATTCTGAATATCACAAGTGATTTTCTGAATATCACATGTGATATTCTGTGATTTTCTGAGTATCACAAGTGATATTCTGTGATATTCAGAATTATCACAAGTGATATTCTGAGTACCACAATTGATATTCTGAGTACGTTTCATACGTTTTTTTTTTCATTTTCACCCGTTTTCTTATGCTTTCATTCGTTTTCATACGTTTTCATCCGTTTTCTTACGTTTTTATTCGTTTTCATATGTTTTAGTCCATTTTCATCCGTTTTCTTTCGTTTTCGTCCATTTTTCATACGTTTTCATATGAGAATGAGATACACTACAAAGATCCATTCTCATGAAATGAATGATCAAAAGAAGCTAATGATAAAAGAGGTGTTTAACTGAAAACAAGAGATGTTATGATGCTTATGGTAGACTTGTGGTGGATTTTTCTATTTAATGGATACATTGTGCATGTCTAGATACGTTTTACAGCGGAATTTAAAAGTATCTATGGTTGAATCAACAAACTAAAAAAGTTATGGTTGAAGAAAGCACAACATCTTTATAAACAAACTGAAGAAGCTCATACATCTGTGATATCACCTGCGATATCGCATGATATCACCTGTGATATCACACATGATATCACCTGTGATATCACACATGATATCACCTGAGATATAATACATGATATCACCTGTGATATCCTATGTTTCTTACCACTGATTCAACAAAAAGAAGAAACACTATTATCACTTGTGATATTTTAAAAACATAGTTAATATTTATTTATTTGTTTTGATATCCTATTTAATGTGTGTTTTATCACCATATTTTATAGCTTCTAATAGTGTGAAATCCGATGGCGTGGCTTAATATGTGTTTGTTGTTATGTTTGAATTTATGTTTCAAATGGTATTGAAATCTTTTAGTTGGTAATATAAAATGCTAATAATAATAGTCCATGTTCTCTATACATAAAGGTGTTATCAACTGGAATATCCAACTAAGAACATGAATTATCACCAAAGATAATCAACTTCATATAAAATATTAATGATTATGGTTTTGGTTCTCTACATATATGTGTTATCAATTGTGACACTAAACTGAGAATATGAATTATACATTCTTAAATGTGATAATGAATTTAATATATGAAAGAAATAATAAACATCACTTGTCATATTTTATCGCCGGCTCAACATTCGGCTTCGATATCGCTTGAACTTAAAAACATTTTTTCTTCACCTTTACACATGAGTGATATCACATGTGATAAAGTAATAAATATGACATTCATTTTGGTATTTTACATATAAGTAATATCACTGGTGATGAAGTAATAAAATTTAATTCTTGTATTATATGCATGGGTAATATCACAGGTGATAAATCATTAAAACGGACAAAAATGTATGAAAACGGAAAACGTATAAATCGAACTAAAACATAAGAAAACATACGAAAACGTATGAAAACGGACGTAAACGGGCGAAAAAAAATAAGAAAACGGACGAAAACGTATGAAAATAGATTAATACATATGAAAACAGACGAAACGTTTTAAAACATACGCGAACGTCTAAAAATGGATGAAAACGTAAAAAACAGACGAAAACGTATGAAAACGTGCAAAAACGTCTGAGAACGGACGAAAACGTATACAAACATATAAAAACGGACGAAAACGTTTGAAAACGTATAAAAGTGGACAAAAACAGACGAAAACGTTTGAAAGAGACGAAAACATATGAAAGCGACAAAAAAAAAGTGAATTTAGAAAAGAAAAAAAAATGTGAATTAAAAAAAAAAAAAAAAAAAGGAACGTGAATTTGAAAAAAAAAAAAAAAAAAAGCAAAACAAAAAAAAAGGAAAAAAAAAGAAGGAAAAAAAAGTTACGTCAATTGCAAAAGGAAGCAAAAAAATTACAAAAAAGAATAATAAGATCGAGATACAAAAAAAAAAAAAAAAAAAAAAATGGACTTAGGTTTTATGGTTTAATTTTAGGTTAATCCCCACCATTAGATTATACTAGATGGATGGTGGGGATTTGTCCATTGGTATGCACCAAAATAAGGGTATGCATTTGAATTTTCCTCTAATAAAGTAATTACATCATTTCGAAGTTTTCTTGACAAATCAATCTTAGTGGAAAAAAATTGGACAAATAGGAATGCTCGATTTTGACACATAGGCGAAATCGAGCAATATGATTAGCAAATAAAAAGTCAAAATTGAATTGATTTTGGTCAAACTTTAATAAATTTGGCGGAGAATTTGATGAAGGAAAAAAAACACATAAAAATATAGGTGTCAAATTTATGAAAATAAAAACTTAAAAAAAGATGATGTAATTATTAAAACATTAGTGGTTGAATTTTAAATATATTATATGGAGTTAAGTGTAAAATTATAAATCTCCATGTTTTTTGATAACTTTAAATAATAAACAAATAACCTCTTACACTTTATACCCTTACACTTTATAATATGAACTTTGTTTACAATTACATGAGTATTAGTATTAGTTTGAGACTTCCATCCATTAAACTTACAAAATTTTATAAATGTACGAATTAGTTTTAATATACGTTAAATATTTTTAAAATAAATATTAGTTTCAAACTTTCATCTGTTAAAATATCTTTTTACTATATACACTAAATATAAATAAGAACTCATGTTATCCAATTTAAAAGTTTAATCTATACGTACACGGGTTTGAATATTAAATACAGTTAAATTATTATTGACGGTAATATAAATATCAAATTGTAAGTACGAGTTGCTGTGATATGAAAATAAATATACGCGATTGTACTTATAACGACTCATGTAATTATTATTTAAACTTTATATACGGATATCTGAAAAAATATTTTTAAAAAACTTCATTAACGCTTATTATGTGCTACTAAACTCGCACATTTTGTACAACATGATATCAATAGTTAGAGTTAAACAACAACATTAACCTCAACATTAACATCTATGTTCGCTAAACAAAGTTAAATAATAAAATTTCTACAAAATATTAATTGATATTAATACATAATGAAAAACTTATGCATACTTATTAGTTGTACTTATATCATAATTTTCACGAGTAAATTCTTATATATCCATATGGTAAACAAAAATTTTAAAATAAATTTGATTTATGTGTAAACACATGTGATCAAATAACCTTTGACCCAATAACATTATAAGGAGACACGCTCAAGAATCAAATACAAGGTCGATGCCACGGTTATATTTACAATTTCTACTAACTATTTTTCTTACTTTCGCATATGTTGATGTTTTAACTTTTTAAAATATATATATATATATATATATATATATATATATATATATGATTTTCTGTTTTTAAATGATAATATTATATAATTAAATTTTTATGTAAAAACCCCGTACTTATAACTAGTTATATATTCATTAGAAAAGTCCATGGAATTTTACACTTAAAACAACGGAAATAAACTTGGAAACCAGCTAAATCAGAATTAAAGACATGGGATGAAACAAGATTTAACCATAGTTTGGGCCAAAGACCTATAATAAAGATGACCGAAGGAATATAAAAGTCTCACGACAAGGTTAAATGTACATTAGGATCGAGTTGATAAAAAAACATTTGTCAAAACTCTTCTGTGTAAATCGAGTTGATAAAAGATGGCTTATTTTGGATTTGACTTTATTAATAAACCCGAATAAGGTAACTTTCACTTCAGTATTGTTTCAGGTTTGTAAATCGAAAGCATGCATTTATGATAGTAAACACATTTAATTACGGATTACCCATGTAGAATATTTGTTTTGCTACTAAATGAGTCAGAAAATCATGAAAAAATGTACTGTATAATGCATAAAACATTAAACAAGTTTAAGAAACTCACAATTCAGTTTTAACCAATGTGGCACAAGGTGTTTTTACAGTGTCAAAAGAGTATTAGTGATTGTAACATTTCTGCACTTTTGAGAAACTTCCTAAACTGGAGTAATCAATACAAAAATCAATCAAGTATTTGTTTTCTTTTCCATTTGCTCAGTCCATGCCAAAAAAGTAGATTGACCCATCTGCTCAAGCTCAATTCTTTAAACTCAACCCATCCTCATCATACAGACATACACTAGACCCTCCACTACATGAGGTGTTTCTTTCAAAGGTGACTGAAAGAATGAAAAATTTGGTTCCTCCTTGTTAACAGCCCAGTCTAGTTCCCCACTCGATCCCCCATTCTCACCATAAGCCAACTGAGTTAGACCCTGATTTGCATAAGCTTAAACTCCTTACTTCATGTTGGTGTTGATTCTCACAATCCACTTTTGAAACTTTAATGCCACTTATGGTGAAACGGCTTCAATGCTTCCAGGAGACATTGATTGAACTCAGAAAGGTGCGTTTTTGGGTGAGAAATTCATGTTAAATGGAGATAACATATTCTGTTGTTGTTGTAACTGGTTGAAAGCTGACAAATTGTTTATAGGCGAATTTGATGATTGATTAGAAAAACGACTAGACTGCACCTATGACATATCTAGTGTTAGACGATAAGTATTAGGATTAGGCCCGTATGTATTAGGCCCATATGTATTGTACTATATATATATTATCTTATGTATTCTGAACTCGGTGATTCAATAATACGATTATCAGTTTCCTACAGCCCCAGCCTTTTGAATAGCACTTAGAAGCGTTGTCGGCTCAGTCGCCCTAACCATCAAGCGAATCTGTGGAACCAATCCACGGATATACCTCTCAATACGCTTCGATTCAGGAGTTACTAGATGAGGAACCATCCTAGCTAACTCATGAAACCTATTAGTGTACCCCATATGATTAGCTCCAACCATAGTATGATTCCATAACTCTTCTTCCAATTTCTGCATCTCATTGACTGGCCATTCGTGAGGATTACAAGATGGAGAAGTTGGCAAGGATCTATATTAATGAGATTGTGGCAAGGCATGGTGTGCCTGTGTCTATCATTTCAGATCGGGATAGTAGGTTCACTTCGCGGTTCTGGCAGTCGTTGCAAAAGGCTTGGAATACACGGTTGGATATGAGTACTGCTTACCATCCACAGACCGATGGGCAAAGTGAGCGAACGATTCAGACATTGGAAGATTTGCTTCGTGCTTGTGCTATTGATTTTGGAGGAAGCTGGGATACTCATTTGCCTTTGGCTGAGTTTTCCTATAATGACAACTATCATTCAAGCATTAGATGTGCGCCGTTTGAGATGTTGTACGGAAGGAAGTGTAGATCACCGGTGTTATGGGCAGAGGTTGGGACGAGTCAGTTAATTGGACCTGAATTAGTACAAGAGACTACAGATATGGTCTTTCGGATTAAAGAAAGACTTAAGGCTGCGAGAGATCGTCAAAAGAATTATGCAGATAATCGCCGCAAACCTTTGGAGTTTAGTGTTGGGGATTTGGTGATGTTGAAGGTGTCACCATGGAAGGGTGTTGTGCGTTTCGGTAAGAAAGGCAAGTTAGCACCTAGATATGTTGGGCCATTTGAGATTACGGAGAGGATTGGACTTGTGGCATATCTTTTGAGATTGCCTGAGGAATTAAGTGGTGTGCATGACACGTTTCACGTGTCTAATTTGAAGAAGTGTTTGGCGGATGCTAGTTTGCATGTGCTACTAGATGAGATTAAGGTTGATAGAACGCTTCACTTTGTGGAGGAACCTGTTGAGATTATGGACCGAGAAATTAAGAGTATGAAGCGTAGTAAGATTGCATTGGTAAAGGTACGATGGAATTCCAAACGTGGTCCTGAGTTTACTTGGGAGCGTGAGGATCAAATGAGAGCTAAGTATCCTAAGTTGTTTGCTGAGAAGTCTGATGTTACGAGCTGTTAAATCTCGGGACGAGCTTTCCCTAAGTGGGGGATGATGTAATAACCGTGATTTTAGCAGGTTAGTTAGACTTTTAGCCTTGAGTTAATCTAACTTTGTTTGGTGTGGTTTGAGTAGTTATATGGGTATATGAGTGTTATTGTGTGTTATAGTGTGATTAGTATTTGGGTTAGCACTAAATCCCTTCGTGTTGTGGTTGTTATTGTGATTTTTGATGATGTTGATTTTGGAAAAGTTCATTTTAATCACCCATGTGGTGTAGAAATGGCTTGTGTATATTTGGCATTTTGAGGTTTTGCGTAACGAGTCTTCGTTCAAGTAATTGAGCATTAGTAAGTTACGGGAATGTTGTTTTTGTGAGAAATGTTTATGGAGTGTGTGAAAATCTATTTTTGGAAACTTTATTTTGAAAATGAATAGATTTTCCGGTTTGTTGTAAAATTAAGGTTTATCGCAAAAGACGTTAGGTTTTGTTATGGGAATGCATAAAATATGAAAAGTATGAGGTTTTTAGTGTAATAATTTAATTTAATAAAAAAAATAATATGGAAGGGGGGTGTACGATCGGCAAAGGGGAGAAGGGAGGGAAAAGAGACCCAATTGTAACCCAATTACAACTCTAAGTTAGGTAATTATCCACCAATTAATATAAATACAAAATCAAGACTCCCAAATCTTATTTTTCTGCATATTTGGTCGATCCCCAAGAGGAGAGAAAAAGAAAAATTAGGGTTTTGCTCTTGAAGCCAAAAATCAAGCGTAAGGTATACTTTTGATACTAGTTTTCATTCAATTAATGTTTTATTGTTATAATTTGTGTAATATAAATTATGATGGAGTTAGGGTTTATATACTTCTGTAAATTAATGAAGTAAAACATGTTAGGATGATTAGATGTCAATAATATGGTTAATGGTTAAGGGAATTGAGTGTTAAACGCGTTAGATTATGTGTTAGGGTTTGGACAGAAAACTATGGCTGTAAAGATATGAGTGTAAATAACAGATGGTGAAGAGTTAAGTCACGAATTTTAGGTCTAAATTGAATTATAATGAAAGAGCTTTCCAAAAAGTCCAGCCACGATCGATTTAAAGGTCGAGAAGTCGGTCTTTTGATTTTTCTTTGTTCAGGTGTCAAAGCTGTCAAACCGGGACAGATTTTGGGTAAAAGTTTGAGGGAGTTTTGTGGTTGTAAAAGTGGTATTTTGACTAGGCCTTCTGGAATAGTTAAGTATTAGGTTATATTAGACTACCACGAAAAGGATTCGTGATAAAAACTTGTGGAAGTATTTTATGTAAATCAAAACTTTTTGGTGTGCTTTCAGATCCGAATTTGAGTAGTTGACAAGTTTGATTTTCTTTTGAGTATTTGTGTGTTTTATTGGTCCATGGCCTTCTGGGATTAGCTTCTATGCTTATGAGAGACCATGGTGAATTTTTGGTGTGAGTTGTTGAGCTTTATTTGTCGTGATTTTATGTGGGCGAATGTACCCAAAAATTCTGCGTTTTCTGATTTTAAGAGTGCAAGGGATTTAGTGAGTATTAAGTTATGGTAGTGGTTAGTATGGTGTCTAGGAGATCCATGGTGGGTCATATGAGTCTTAGACATCCATCATATGAGTATTACATGGGTTATAGCTTATAGCTTTACCGTGTGTAACGTAAACTTGTTTGTGTTGTATAGACTGTGATTTGTGTTTGTTGGAAGCTGCAAAGTTGAGGTGAGTTCATAGTCCCACTTTTATATTGTTTTTAAACTTGGGATGGAAATGATGCTTGTGTTAAAGTTACTGTGATTATGTGTTTTAAATTCATGGACTTGCGAGTGTTATTATATATGTTTGCATGCTAAGTGATTATTGCGTGATGAAAACTGTGTGGGAATCGATGGTAGAACTGTACCTTAGATGAGAAGGGTAGAACTATACCCAAGTGGTGAAATTTGTGTGGGAATTCAATTGGGAGGATGCTTATCCTGTTGCTCGTGCATGCGACTCAATTAATGAAAGAATTGGATCGGTGGACACGTTCCGTCCTAACTAAATAGATCGGGGGACACGTTCCGTCCCATTGGTTGTTTTTAATTGTGTGATTGTGTGTTTACGTGTATAATAACTTGTCTTGCTATCATGCTATGTGGTATAATCACAGTTAACCGGTTGCCTACGGTGTGTGTCTAAACCTATGAATCTCACCAACATTATGTTGACGTTTTAAGCATCATTTTCAGGTGAGCATTCTAAGACCAAGGTAGAGAGCAGCGATTAGGCAAGACCTAGTTTGCATTGGAAGGATTTGGTTTATGTTTGGATTTGATTTTGTTTGAATTTTGGTTGTGATACGATTACAATTTTCATTTAGTACCTTGGAGTTTATTGAAGATATTTTTGGATTACTTTTGGTTATTTATTTTGGTGTTTGGGTATTGTTACAGCACTTCGTGTTGTACTTGCTCTATTTATGTGCATGTAGTGTTTTCTCTATTAGACACCAGGTGTTGTGATGATATCCATGAAGTTACACCCTCGCGTTTCCGCCTTGGCGAGGTGTGACAGATTGGTATCAGAACCTTGGTTATAGAGAATTAGGTGGTTTAACCTAGACTATAACTTAGGAGTCCCTCATATAGTTGCATTTAGGACCTATGTGTAAGTATAATATTTTATATGTCTATTTTCCTATATTTATGAGATGTTTTATTGAGTTTCGGACGTCTATTTTATCCCCTATACGTAGAATTGTATATATTGACTTTATTATATTGTTTTCCGCGCGTAAGATGCTTCATTGGACTACCATTGTCGCTACCGGATGTGAGAGAAGTGGTAGGATGAAGCGGACTAACCACAGAATCCGAGTTCCCGATAGCATGTATCCATGTTCGGACAAGGAGAGGACGTTTATGGGAAACGTTGGTGGAGAAGAAGTGGAGAGGTTTGGAACCACGATGACTTTTGGAGATGGAGCCATTACCAAATACCCTTGGTAGTGTCCTCACTTCACATAGGAAGGAGAGGTGGTTTAGTCTAAATCTCGTGAGTTGTATGCACTTGTGAATCATACGGAATTGGAAGAAAGAAATAGAGATGGTTTTGCATGTTGTCGACTACCTCAACATGTAGGAAACATGAATGGATGGTTGAGTAAAGATGAAAGGGAGTTAGGATGGAATGGTGTGGATTCGGATCTAGAGTCCACAGCGAGTAGTAAGTTAAATTGATCTGAGTGGGGAGATAAGTGCGAGAGTGGAGTTTAGCCATTACGCGACGTTTTTTTTTTTTTTTTTTTTTTTTTTTTTTTTTTTTTTTTTTTTTTTTGTGTTATGTTTTGAAATTTGTATATTGTCTTTTGCCGTCTGGAGCCATGTTGGAGCGTGATCACTCTTGGATATTGGATCGACCTTGTTGGGATCAAATTTATACTATTTTATTAAGTCTCGGTCATTTGTAATAATAGGTTGCTTAAGTTATTATTTACTTACATTTATGTTATGTTACATGTTTACTAAACTTAAGGTATTTTGGTCCATGGGCTTAGAAGCCCACACGAAATGTAAGTGGAAGGAGAGGGAGTGTTGCCCTAGCTCCTTCCCTATAAATAGAAGCCTTAGGTCTCTTGTAAACTTAGTTGGTTATTTGATATCTTAAGGAAACTCTTGCACTTATATTTCTCTTATTCTCATAATCACCCAAATCCTTATATCTATCTCATTCTTGCTTGTGTGTAATCAATATGGGTACCTAACAAGTGGTATCATTCGCCGGAAGAAGGTGTAGTTCTTGTTTTTAAGTTGAATCCGATCCAAAACCTCTTTTTCTACTCGATTTTTTGTGAAAATTTTGTACTTTCTTGTTTGTTTCTTGGTTTTTATCACATCTTTGCTTACAAACTTGTGCTACAAATCATTAAAAACAAAAAAGTGTCAAACTTTCTTTCAAAAAAGTGATTTGAGTTTGGTTGTATTTTTTTTTAAGGCTTTCTAAACATTTTTGTTTAAAAAGATCATTACTTTTCTTGTTTTTCTTAGCTTTTAACACTTTTTTTATTACAAACTAGTGTTATAAACCTTTTCTAACAAGAAAGTTTCAATCTTTTTCAAAAATTTGGAGTTTTAGAAAAATTTCGTACTTGATTTTGTACTTTTTTTTAGAACACAAAATTTTTTCATAAAAATCATCAAGTTTGCAACTTTCTTCAAGTTTTGGTGTTTTTATAACTAGAAGTACAAGAATCTTGAAATACAAACTTCATTTGGATGAGCTTTTTGCAAAATCAAAATTCTAGCAATCTTTCTAAATCACAAAGTTTCTAAATCACTAAGTTTCGTGAACACACTTGCTCCCGTTGCTTACTCGATGTTTCCCTTGCTTGTATAAGTGAGAAAACACTTCGACTCGTGGTATACTCTCTAAATTGTATAATTTAGAAAGTTTTGGTGCTAAGTTTCTAGAACACTGAAAAATTTCTAAAACACTGAAAAGTTTCTAAAACACTGAAAAGTTTCTAGAACACTGAAAAGTTTCTAAAACACTGAAAAGTTTCTAGAACACTGAAAAGTTTCTAAAACACAAAAAGTTTCTAAAACACTGAAAAGTTTCTAGAACACTGAAAAGTTTCTAAAACACTAAAAAGTTTTGAAAACACTCATTTTTCGAGAACACAGTTTCAAAATTACCAAAGTTTCGAGATTACATATTTTTCGAGAACTCTCAAATTCTTTCGAAAACTGCTTTCTGACTAAATTTCAAGAATTGGCATTACATCTATACCTTCTATAAGATCCATCTATCACACAAGTTTCTTTCTAACATCTTCTTACTATCTTCTTTCTATTTCTTAAAAAAAAAATAAAAAAATAAAAAAAGAAAAACAAAAATCAATTTTTAGGGCAAAATTCAAATTTTTCCAGTAAAATTTGGCGGCAAAATTTTTTAAACTCAAATTTTTCCTGTGACCTTAGTATAACATTTTATAGTGATTTTCAAAATTTTGGAACAGAAAATTTTTTCAAACTATTTTTTGAGGGATAATCTGAAATCACTATTTCGACATTGTGTGACATTTTTGTTTGATTATTCCAATTACATTGCAACAATCACGGGGGAGAGAAAATGTATCAATCAAGGTCGCTGATGCATGAGTTAGAGACATATATAGTGAAGAGATGCATGGAACAGTGTAGATCACTTAATTCACACCTTAAGGTCCTCTCAAACAAAGACTTAGCAGGAACTCGTTTCGAGTATGGATTCAAACGGGCATTTCCATCACTCTTTGGAGAAGACTTTGACATTTTCACGAATATGATGTTCGAAAACGTGAATCAACTTGAAAAGCAACTTGCATCAGAAGAAGTTCACGAGAATGAATCCAAGGCCACCTTCAGAGTGATCAAGGAACAGTTTCAGCAGTTCATCAAATCCCGGTGTTCTATGGCATGCTTGTATTTTTTGAATACACTCGAATCGAGGTTGAAACTTTCCAAGACATATTGCTCTGAGATTTGGATTCGATTGAGAAGGCGATTCTTCACAGAAGAAATTATGTCCAAAGAGTGAATGAACAGAAGTTACAGATTCAAGAAGAGCAATCTAATATGGTTGATGCATTGGAAGCTAATTTGGGTGTCATGGAAAGCAATGGGACAGAATTAGAAGAGCAGAATGACAGCAGTAGATTAGGGAATGATACAGATGTAGACTGTGCAGAGATCAGACCCTCCTATGACTCAGAGCCCAACTTTGACAAAGGACAGATGGATGAGGAAGATGTCATACCCATCTATGACACAGAACCTAACTTTGACAAAGAGCAAATGGTTGAGGTACAATCTACTGTTGATCATATTATGCCTACAAATGAGAAACAACAATCTGTGCAACCTAACTTCAGTAATGAAGGAGAGGTTGACCAGAATGTTGTTCAATGTCCTGACAAATATTCTGAGTCTGAGTCCTTACTTAATAATCCAATAATAGAAACATCATACCAAACTCTTGAGTCTGAAAACATTCTTCTCAAAAAGACCATTGCCCAGTTTCATAAAGATTTTTCAAAACTAGAGGCACTTTGCATCTCGCTTGAACTTAAATTGCAAAACGAATCTTTAACTTCGGGCAACAATGGTCAAGTTTCGAATGAACTAAGTAAACGTATGGATACATTAGTTAAAGAAAATGAGCTTTTAAATGGTCAAATTCAAGCAAAGGTGTTTGCACATGCTGCATTACAAAACAAATTAAGAAGACTGACTGGCAAGAGTGTGGATACTAAGTTTGCAAAACCATCAATCTTGGAGAAACCGCCTTCTCAAACAAACAAAAAACAATAAGTGGTTAGACAACCAACTGCATTTAAATCTGAACGACTTAAATTTTCAAAACCTCGGTTTGCCTCCCAAGTTGTTGAGAAAAACAATTTGACAAAACCAGTCACTCCACATTCTTGGCCAAAGGGAAATGCATCTGTGTCTGCTAAATCTCAACACGTGATTATACCTGGCTCATCTAGGATTAGTTCAAAAACAATGTCTAAAACGAGCATTAAAAGTAAAAAGTCTTATGGCACATATGACATGTACAAGAACTATGATCTAGAAAAGGCTAGAAAAAAGGCGCTACTTTAAAAGGATGGAATTTTAGGTTCAAAACCTCGTGTGATGCCTTCCACTGTAGTACAGAACACTGCTTGTAGTAGCACACCAAAACCTAAGAGTAATCAACAAACTAATAGGAATTGGCTAGCTTCTAAGAGTAGTTGCGTAAATAATCATGTTGTTTGTGCTTTAAAATATCTTCAAAAGGGAAATTCACTTGAAAAGGCTCAATCGACTAAGACAAACAAACCCGTTGAACCAAAAGTCATAAGTCAGAAACCTAAGAAGTGGATCAATATAGGACGTAGGTTTTCTCAACAAAGTGATGCTCCCACATATCATTCCACTGCATCTAAAAGGAAAACATCTCCTAGATCTAACATTAGGTGGGTACCCACGGGTAGAATTTTCAAATCAATTGGTCTTAAGTGGATTCCTACAGGAAAGATTTTAGACATTTGCACCAAAACCAATGTGAAATCCACAACATCTATCCCTGAGGCGAGAAAGGAAATCATTGATATAGTGTGTCCGAGTGTCAAGAAGATAATTGACACTACATCTTTATGCTTCTAACATCCGGAACCCAATTACACTTGGGGATCCATGTTCTCTGTTTTGTCTATTCTTTCTTCTTTCAGATATAACAGCAATGGCTTTGGAACAAATCAGTTTCGGACCCGAGCTTAATGAAATGGCTTCTGAGCACAACAACTTAGGGCCCGTAATCAACCGTTTAAAGCACTTCAGCTATGGCTTCTAAGCACAACAGCTTAGGACCCGCATCCAACCGTCTAAATTTTCCAGATTCTTCGGCTGAACCATTGTCACTCTCTCGCAAGGAATTGGAAACCCTGTTTGCTCAAACTATTTGATGATTCAATTGAAAACCGTCCTCAAGAGGTCTCACCAATTTCCGCTGCACACCCTGAGAATATTCAACAAACACTGTTGAAAAAGACGGGCCTCCAAGTGAATCTCCAACAACAGACAAACCGCTTCCAACTCCAGACAATCATCTGAAGATCCATAACAACAATCAGTACCACAACCTGCAAATTATGACAGAAATGCTTTCTTCAATCCATTTGCACCGACTCCAACCGTTCTTGATATAATAGAGTCGTCTTCTCGCAATTTGGATCCGTCTAATATGCATACGTTCTACCAACATCACCCTTCGACACATCATTGGAATTAAATGGATTTGGAAAACAAGTTGGACGCACTTGTTTAGTTACAAAGGGATACAGTCAATGAAGCAGGATTGTACATCACTGTCATCAACAAAAGCTTAGTATGTAGCCATGTCTGCTTTCTGTGCTCAAGTCATTTGGAAGAGAACTTAGCTCACGGACTACGGCTATGTATTCGACTAGATCTCAATGTACGGCGACTCAAAGTGTGCTTTTGCAATCTCATGCAAAACCATTCATCATTCCAAAGCCCAACAAATTGCCCTCCGCTACCATTTCATCTAAGAGCATGTCAAGAAGGGTACAATTGAACTAGAGTTTGTGGGTATTGAATACCAGTTGGCGGACTTGTTTACAAAGGCATTACCTCCATCAAGGTTTGTTGATTTAGTTCACCATATTGGTATGTGGTGTTTGACTCCAGATGATTTGCAAAATTTTCTTAAAAACTAAGTGAGTCAAACATCTAACTCTTTTTGTAAACATTTAAAAAAAAAATTACAAAAAGAATATTCTTTCTTCGTGTGCAAACGTCTAATCTTCAAAACTATGTTCCTCCATTAAAACAAATTTTGCTTCACATTGTCTAAATGAAACATGTTTTGAGGGGGAGAAAATTTTTCACAATATCATGAAGTTTGCACAATTTATAATATATCTTCAAGAAAAATTGTTTCTTCATCATTTGGATTAAAAACTCATTTTCAAAAAGTTCTATGATCTATAACATCAAGTTAATTACTAGAGCTAGTTGTCACCTAAAAGCTGACAATGGAACTCTTTAACTAGCCACGTAAGCGTGTCTCGAAAAGGATTTGTCTTAGTAGAAATGTACCGTTTCGAGAAACTTTCTGTGGATTTGACCAGGCCGGGTAATAACTTCAAGCTAGTCTAACTAGTGATGTAAGCGTGTCTCGAATCGGTCATGTTCACTAAAAGTGGATCAATTCAAAAAGTGCTTGTTCCTCCCGCATGTGCAAATTTATTTAAACACTTATGAGCACATGTGAAGGGGGAGCTCTTCAAAAGTAAAACACAAAACTCTCAAAGTGTTAAACAAAATGATTGATAATCACAAACACTTTGAGAGATTTTCAATCAACGGTTTCATGGCTACTGTTGGATAATCTTGGAGTTATAAGGTGATTAAGATAGGAAAAAAACCGTCCTATGATCCGCCAGAGCCGGAGGGATCTACCCAAGGACATCACCAATAGTTAGAATTAGAAGTCCTTAGGTATGATACGATAAAAGGAGAAAAGAATGAAAGGGAAAGAAGGAGTTGAAGAATTAAAAAGAAAAGTAAAGAAAAGGGTGAAAAGAAATAGCCCTCCATATGTTCAACCTTAGGGCAGACACCGGGTTCAATTCATATGCTACTGGTTGTTGCTAAGGCGACGCCGGTATTGAAGATAAAGCCGTCATGGACCCAGTGACGCAATGCACTAAACCTTCTAGCCACTCAAGTTCTCTTGAAAGAGCTTGTTTCATTCTCAAGGGGAACCGATGTAATCTATCGACTTATCTCTTAGAGATGGTTGATATTGAAGCAGGAGACCCCTCCCTAGTCTCTGCATAGGAAACCTAAGTGCGCACTTTTTGAGTCTAGAGCCATGAGATACATCAAAGATCTCTTAGGAACACTTAGTATTTCTACAACTGGTGTTCTACATCAATGGACACTAGCTGTAAATTATCGAGTCCTTCACAGATCTTAGCAATCTGCCGAGAACGTTTATGAGAGAATTTACATAATTATTTCTCAATGATTGAACGAAAATCCTGCCAGGTTCAACATCAAACAGCCCTGACAGTAGGTCACTTCGGTAACTCCTTGCGGGTTACGCTTAGTGTTTGCGGTGGTTTCTTAGCGGTCTACAGTCGTGGAGTGATCCCCAACGACTCACCCAGTCATTGAGCTACTTAGTAGGTCTTGTAAGCTCCTTTGAGAGTATCTGACATGGGAACGGCCTTGATAAGGGTTAGAAGGAGTCTTCACAATATGCTGTTGATGATCTCTAATTCCTTATCTGTAAGTACCGGATGTTTTATTGCTAACTGTTTACATGCAGGGTTACATCATCTCCATAGCGCCGGATTCCACATGCTCATACATGCATCTTGAAGTCATCAAAAGCTCCCTCAAAGATCAAAGCAACACAAAGTTCAAAGAAAGATTCTACGCCAAAAAGAAGAATCTACAAAGTATAAAGACTAAAGATCTTAAGTGAAAGAAAGGGACTACGTGCATGTATAAGTCAGAATTCAAAGATGTATGAGCATGTTGGAATGGCGGACTACCACCACAGACGCAGAAGTGACGAACGGCAGACAACTTCATAACTTGTTCACTATCACAACAACAACGAATGATGAATGATTATTATCTCATGATTATTGAAAGACGTCTAAAGCCATGAAAGTCAAAGATGAAGAAATGACAAAGATGTCAAGCAACCGTGATGACCGACCCTTAGGGGGAGATTGTTGGGATCAAAGTTTTACTATTTTATCAAGTCTCGGTCATTTGTAATAATAGGTTGCTTAAGTTATTATTTGCTTACATTTATGTTATGTTACATGTTTACTAGACTTAAGGTATTTTGGTCCATGGGCTTAGAAGCCCACACGAAATGTAAGTGGAAGGAGAGGGAGTGTTGCCCTAGCTCCTTCCCTATAAATAGAAGCCTTAGGTCTCTTGTAAACTTGGTTGTTTATTTGATATCTTAAGGAAACTCTTGCACTTATATTTCTCTCATTCTCATAATCACCCAAATCCTTATATCTATCTCATTCTTGCTTGTGTGTAATCAATATGGGTACCTAACAGACCTTATCCAAGAGATTTTGATTTTAGAGCTTACGTGATCATTGGAATTATTCCATGCGAGATGAGTGTTTGCGACGTTTTGTTTGCAAGATTGTTTGCATGATGTGTTGTCATATGAGGGAGTACGCTTGTGAAAGGGGGCATAGATAATTATGGTGGCCAACATAATTATACATGCGTCACAACATAAGTGGACTTGCAAGTATCATAGCATGGAATGCATGGGATATTAGGTGCTATGTGGTATATGTGCGTTATCATTGAGATGTGTGGTTTTGGAAGTAAGTATGTGTGTGAAATAGGCTTATAACTATGGTCGCGAACATAATTGTAAGGGTATCACACACGTGGACTTGTGACCATAATTTCATTGATTGATGTTTGTTGTTATATGTTGTGGTAGATGGTATGTGATATCATGTTGGTGATGGCTGTATGGTTAGAGAAGTATTCTCTTAACCATTTAGGCAGTTGTTAGACGTTGGGGTGTGTAGGTGGTAAGATTCCATTCTACCTATCATATGTTGATACCTCAATTATCGGTGGGTACTTATGTTGTGGTATTTAAGTTGATTTGTTTGCTAGACACTCCGTTTGTATACCTAATTCCTTGGTTGGCATTCCTATTCGTACCATGATGGTACGGATGCCATATTCTTTCTATTTGATGTCGTGATAGGTGTTGGGTAATCGAATTCTTTTCTGTTGGATACTGGTTCTTTTCTTTGGTTATTCCATACATTCATTCCTCGGATAAATATTATACTATTCTTCGAGTATTGTTTGTTTGAGACGAGTTGGTGTAGATATTTGAATCCCTCATTTACACACACCAATTGAATTCCGTGACATGTTTTGTGACCTGTTAGTATCGGTGTTTTTCTATGATTTTGGTTTGATTGTTGTACGAATGAGTCTTTGCGTTCTTTTCTTGGTTTGCAATGTATTTGCGTGAGTGTTCACTGGTATGAGTTCGTTTGATGATTATTTTGATTACGTGATTCCTCCATGTTTTTCGCATTCGTATAAGAGGTTGAGTTAAAGTCCTTATGGTATTTTAAAATTCGTTTGGGTATTTCAAGATCATTTGTTGGAAACTATTATTTTTATGGTGAAAAGGAAGTGTGGAAAAAAAATGGTTATGTTGATGTCTTACATAAAATGGTTTATATGTATTTTATAAAAAAGGTATAAGTTTAAGATATTTCTTGTGTAAAACGGTGTTCATTTGTTTTTGGAAAGGTCGAGTAAGGGAATAAGAACTGTCTATGGTTCTTATTTGCCAAACTTGTTATGTATTTGTTTCATCGAGTGTTTCTTTCGTTGAGGTACGTTTGTGGATGTTTTATGGGTACGTGTATTTTATATTTTCTTTGTATGGGTTTTCATGAACATTTTATCCGTCTCTACTATTATTGGGGAAAATTTCTCATTGTGTTTTTCTAGCTTTGATTTTGATGTTCGTTACTTCGCTAGTCGGTAATTCGTACCCCTTTTGAGTTCGTTGATATACGTTTTAGTTCGACCGTTTTCATGGTTCGCGTCGTTTACTTAGGATAGATTGTCGTTTTGATTATCAATTTGTTCGTTGAAGAAGAAGAGGGTGTTTGTCAAGTTGTTCAAGTGAGAGGTGTAGCTTTAAGATGTACGTTCTTCAGGAAGGTAGTCAACGATAGTGAGTGTTCGTGGACATTAGTAAAATAAAAGTGGTGAAGAGTATCTAAGACACCATCTGAGAGACGATTGTCCTTAGGAATGACAGGTACTATTGTCAATTCATTTCTATCTTTCTATAGATTGCGTAGGCATTGCGGAGGTGGAAGATCCATAAGAGGAACTGTGTGATACATGGTTTAAAGTTGGGAAATAGAACTTGGAGATGAGATCTGTATGGAGCAGGAGGTGTTATCTACACGGATCATAAGAATCTTTAGCATATATTTGACAAGAGGTTAATATATATTGAAGAGAAGTTGGGTGTGGAATTTCTCAGTGACTACGATTGTCTGATTCGCCACCGTCAAGGAAGGGCGGACATCGTGGTAAGAGCGCCGAGCGGGAGTGAACGAGTGAAACTTAGATGTTGGTGAGCAATGATTATGATAATTCAGTTCGGAGTTATGGGGATGATGTTGATAGCCTAGAGAGAGAGGTTCAAGGATGAGAACATGTAAGAAGAATGATTACTTGGTTTAGACCAGTAAATGGAAAAGAATGAAGATGGACGATTGTACTTTGCGGACCCGCTAATGATTTCATGGAGAGGAAGCTTAAAGACATCGATCATGCAAGGTATTTGATACATCCTAGAATGGATAAGACGTATTATTACCTTAGCAAGAGATGTATGGAGGAGTAGGCGAGCCTTTTTCGCTCAGTGAGTTGGTAATGAGCCATGGGGTGTCACGTTGATCATCAAGAAACATGATGAAATACTTACTTCGCGATAATGGTAAACGTGTTATGGAGTCTTGAGAACGCGTATGTAGATAAGTACGACTTATCATCCTCTAATGAGTGAACTAAGTAAGCGTACAAATCAGGCGTTGGATGGTGAGCTGAGAGCATGGGTGTGTTTGAGTGGGAGGGAGCTGAGGTATGCATTTATCTTAGCTGAGTTCTCCTATATCAACAATTATCATTCTAGTATGGAGTATGTGTCGTGTGAAAAGTTGTATGGAAAGTAATGTAGGTCACCTGTTCTGTGGGCAAAGGTTGGAACAAGTCAACTAATTGGTCCTAAACTAGAACAAGGGACTACAAATAAGGTTTTCCAATTAAGGAAAGACTTAAGGCAGCAAGAGATCGGCAAAAGAGTTATGCGGATTATTGCCGTAAGCCCTTAGAGTTTGGCGTTGGTGATATTGTAAGGTTAAGAGTATCTCCTTGGAAGGGTGTTGTGCGTTTCGGTAAGAAAGGCAAGCTAGCACCGAGATACGTAGGACCATTTGGGATTTACGAAAAGCAGTGGATTTGTCGCATACCGGTTGAAGTTAGCTGAGGAATTGAGTAGAGTGCATGATACGTTTCACGTATCTAATTGAAAGAAGTGTTTGGTGGATGCGAGTCTGCATGTGCCAATAGATGAAAGTAAGGTTGACAAGACCCTCCGTTTTGTCAAGAAACCTATTGAGATTATGGATTGAGATGTTAAGGGTTTGAAGTTTGGTGAGATAGCGTTGGTAAAGGTATGGTGGGATTCTAAGCGTGGTCTTGAGTTTACTTGGGAACGTGAGGATCAGACGTAATTAATGTTTGTTTTGTGTGTATCGATTATATGTGGTGTTGTCTGCGGTTACCATTTGGATTTTCATTTGGTTCAAGGGTATCGTATCTACCTGTAAGAAGTCGTTCGGATTGATGGTGTTATTGATCGGGGAGTGTATCTAATTGCGTGTATTATTGGAGTGACGAAATGTTTTCTATTGTGTGAATTCGAGTATTTAGTCGGTTCACATTTTTGCGATTCTTTCTCTGTGATTTTATGGTGTGGTATTTATCCGCTTAAAAATCCATAAATTTCCTTTTGCTGTTGTGAGTGGTGACTATAGTAGTTGAAATCTCGGGACGCGGTTTCCCTAAGTGGGGGATGATGTAACAACCGTGGTTTTAGCAGGTCAGTTTGAATGATAGTCTTGACTCGGTTGACGTTTGTTTGGTGTGTATTAGGTGTTTGAAGTGATATATGAGTGATATAGGTGAGTTTTAGCACTAAATCCCTTTGCGTAAATGATTTTATTGTGATTTGGAAAGTTTGGAATTTGAGAAAGTTCATTTTGATCACCTTTGTGGTGTAGAAATGACTTGTGTAGTTTTTGGTGTTTTTGTGTTTTTGCGTAATGAGTCTCCGTTCAAGTATTTGAGCGTTAGCAAGTTACGAGGAGTTTGTTTTTATGTGTTATACATTTATAAAGGGTGAAAATCTATTTTTGGAAACTTTATTTTTGAAAATGATATTTTTCCGGTTTGTCGTAAAATTAAGATTTATCGCGTAAAATGTTAGGTTTCGATATGGGAATACATAAAATATAAAAAGTATGAGGTTTTGAGTGTAATAAATTAATTTAATAAAAAAAATAATATATATATATATATATATATATATATATATATATATATATATATATATATATATATATATATATATATATATATATATATATATATATATATATATATATATATAAGTGTATAAAAATCGGCTGAAAGATGGATAAGGGGAAAAAGGAAACCCAATTGTAGCCCAATTACAACTCTAAGTTAGGTAATTATCCACTAAATAATTATAAATACGAAATCAAAGTTCTCAATCCCTTTTTCCTGCAATTTTAAGTCGATACAAGGAGGAAACAAGGAGAAAAATTAGGGTTTCATAGTTTGCAAGCAATAATCAAGAATCAAGGTAAAATCCTTAACCCTTATGTGTAATTAACTAATTATTGTTATGATTCATGTAATATTTAATATGATGGAATCTAGGGTTTATATACTTCTGTAAATTAATGAAGTAAAACATGTAGGATGATTAGATATTAATAATATGGTAATTGGTTAAGGGAATTGAGCGTAAAACATGCTAGTTATTGAGTTAGGGTTTGGACAGAAAATTATGGCTACAAAGATGTGAGTGTAAGTAACAGATGGTGAAGAGTTAAGTCACGAATTTTAGGTCTAAATTGAATTTTAATGAAAGAGCTTTCCAAAAATTCCAGCCACGATTGATTTTAAGGTTGGGAAGTTGGTCTTTTGATTTTTCTTTGTTAAGGTGTCAAAGCTGTCAAACCGGGACAGATTTTGGGTAAATGTTTGAGGGTGTTTTGTGGTTGTAAAAGTGGTATTTTGACTAGGTCTTCTGGAATAGTTAAGTATTAGGTTATATTAGACTACCACGAAAAGGATTCGCGATAAAAACTTGTGAAAGTATTTTGTGTTGATCAAAACTTTTTGGTGTGCGTTCAGATCCGAATTTGAGTAGTTGACAAGTTTGATTTTCTTTTGAGTACTTGTGTGTGTTATTGGTCCATGGCCTTCTGGGATTAGCTTCTATGCTTATGAGAGACCATGGTGAATTTTTAGTGTGAGTTGTTGAGCTTTATTTGTCATGATTTTATGTGGGTGAATGTACCCGAAAATTTTGCGTTTTCTGATTTTTAAATTGCAAGGGATTTAGTGAGTATTAAGTTATGGTAGTGGTTAGTATGGTGTCTAGGAGATCCATGGTGGGTCATATGAGTCTTAGACATCCATCATATGTGTATTACATGGGTTGTAGCTTTTAGCTTGGCCTTGTGTAACGTGGACTTATTTGTGATGTTTAGATTTGTGATTTGTGTTGTGGAAGCTACAAGGTTTGAGGTGAGTTCATAGTCCCATATTTTTACTTTGTTTTAAACTTGGGATGGAAATGATGCTTGTGTTAAAGTTACTGTGATTATGTGTTTTAAATGCATGGACTTGTGAGTGTTATTATATGTGTTTGCATGCTAAGTGGATATCGTGTGATGAAAACTGTGTGGAAATCGAGGGTAGAACTGTACCTGAGATGTGAAGGGTAGAACTTTACCCAAGTTGTGAAAATCGAGGGTAGAACTGTACCCGAGATGAGGGTAGAACTGTACCCGGCCAAGTGGTGGAATTTGTGTGGGATTCAATTGGGAGGATGCTTATCCTGTTGCTTGCGCATGTGACCTAATTGATGATAAAATTGGATCGGTGGACACGTTCCTTCCTAACTAATTGGATCGGGGGACACGTTCCGTCCCAATGGTTGCCTTTTATTGTGTGATTGTGTGCTTACTTGTATAATAACTAGTCTTGCTGTCCTGCTATGTTGTATAATCACAGTTAACCGGTTGCCTATGGTGTGTGTGTCTAAACCTATGAATCTCACCAACATTATGTTGACGTTTTAAGCATCATTTTCAGGTGAGCTGTCTAAGGATAAGATAGAAGGATGTGGATAGACGAGACCTTAGTTGCATTGGAAGTGGTTTAGCATCTATGTTTGAATTTACGTATTGTTTCAGATTTTGTTTTGGTTGTTTTGTTTTGGGGTATTGTTACAACACTTTGTGTTTGTACTTTGCTCTATTTTTGTGCATGTAGTTGTTCTCTATATAGACACCAGGTGTTGTGATGATATCCATGAAGTTACACCCTCGCGTTTCCGCCTTGGCGAGGTGTGACAGATTGGTATCAATAATACGATTATCAGTTTCCTACATGCTATTAGACCTACCTATCGATCCTTCACTTCTACTGCTTCCGCAAAACAATAAAACCCTAACCTCTAACCCATCGATCTTTTAGTTTCTGTCACGTTTTCTGTTGATTTGTTTGTCGACCATCTGAGTTGTCGATGGGTTTTTTGATTTGTTTGTCGACCATTGTGTTGTCGACCTGTGTGTTTAACGTTTTCAAGGTTTACTGCTACTGAATAGCAGCTTTAACGAAGGCTAGCTTTCCGTTTAAAGGGTTACTTATTCAATTATTGCTACTGTTTGTCGTGTTGCTGTTTGGTATTAAAGGGTTATATATTCAATTGTTGCTGCTGTTTGTCGTTTTGCTACTGAGTTTTTTTATTAATTTGGATGCAAGGCTTTCTTATTAAATTGTGTCATATTGTGTAAATTGGATGCAAGTGGCTTTCTTGTTTGGTACTACGACAACAATATTAAGTATTCCTTATACTATTAACTTGTGTCATATAGTGTAAATTGTTGTTGCTGTTTAATCTATTTACTACGGATTTGATTGCAAATTATTCGACTACTATAAACCCTCACCTAGTGATCTAACCATGACTACGGATACACCTCCTCCCCCACCGGTCCTCACTTTGTCCGATAAACTTATGGCTATGAATCACCTAACCACCTTTGTTCCCATCAATCTTGATGTTGATGAGATGAATTACTCCTCATGGGTGTATTATTTTTCTCATCTTTGTCATGGCTATGGCATCTTGGACCATCTTATTGATCCACCCGAGTCCTCCTCTACTACACCTCCTTCACCACCGACTAGGGATCCAGAATGGCTAAAGGTTGATTTCATTATTCAGTCTTGGATCTTTTCCACACTTGCATCGAATCTTCAAAAGCGGTTGGTTGTTCTTAATCCCCAAACTGCCAAAGAGGCGTGGGTGTACCTTCAAACGATTTTTCAAGACAATAAACGCCCAAGAGCTATGGCTTTGAAGGCAGAGCTACGGAATTTGAAGCTTGGGGACTTAACAATTGATGCATACTTTCAGAAAATTGAGTCAATTGCTTCAGTGTTAAATGGTCTTGGTTCTCCTCTTAGCAATGATGATATTGTTACGTTTGCACTTGAAGGCTTGCCAAACACGTATGATGTGATTTCTACAATTATTGCTAGTAGGGAACCCTTTCCTGATCTCAAGACGGTTCGTTCTTTATTGACCACGCAAGAGATGTGTATGAAATCTAAGGTTCAAGATCCGCTTATGAATGCTACATCTGCTTCTCTTATGGTCCTATTTGCAAATAAAAATGATCGGGGTTCGTCTAATCCTTTGGAAAAAGTAAACAAACCTTGTTTTCTTTTTGCTAAAGGTCATTGTCGTTTTGGTGAGGCGTGTCGGTACCTTCACAATGGTGTTCATGGTAAGTCTACTTTACTACCTCGTACTTCCAGTTCATCATCTCCTATGTCGGATATGGATACCTTGCGACAATTGTTGGCTAAGTTGGGCTTTACCCCTACACCTAGCCAAACTACTACACCTGTTGCTTATACTACCAATACCTCTCCTGTTGCTTATACTATGAATAACCATCCTTATGGACCATCTCAACTTCACTACCAATCTCAGCCTCTATATTCGGCCCAAGTGTTTCCACAGGGGGTTCACGGTTTACCATAGGGGGTTCAGTTTGGGGTGACAGGTTTGTTTCCGCATGGGGTTTCATTTGCTGCAAGTTCTCAGCAGTCGCAGGGGGTTCAAATTCTACCACAGGGGGTTCAGTTTGCAGGTTCACAACCTGGGGTTCAGTTCGGTCCCGGTATGGTTCAGCAAGGGCCATCACCAGCCGATTTTCACCCAGGTCAACTACTAGCATCAGGTTCACAAGGTTCGGGTCAAGAGACTCTTTTACTAAATGCCTTTAATACCACTACTCTTCAGGAACCGGCTGCTGGCAACTGGAATATGGATACAGGTGCGAGCTCTCACCTTAATGATTCTGTACATAGTCTTAGTTATATTCTTAATGAGTGCATTTATCCGTCTGTTGTAGTTGGTGATGGGCGTTTCATTCCCGTCACTAACTCTGGTCATAGTATTTTGTCTACCCCCTTTCGTCCTCTTCGTTTAAACAATGTTTTAATCACTCCTCAAATTGTCAAAAATCTAATTACTGTGCGTCAATTTGTTCGTGATAATTATTGCACTGTTGAATTTGATCCTTTTGGTTTTTCTGTGAAGGACTTCCTAACTCGACGGGTACTCCTCCGTTGTGATAGCACGGGTGATCTCTATACGTGGCATCAACGACTTGGACATCCAGGGATTGAAGTGCTGCGGCGTCTTGTGTCTAGTGATTCTATTTCTTGTAATAAAGAGAAGCTTCCCGTTCTTTGCCATGCTTGTCAGCTTGGTAAACATGTGAAGCTTCCGTTTGTTAGTTCGTCTAGTTCTGTTACTTCTTGTTTTGACATTGTTCAATCGGATTTGTGGACATCCCCAATTCCGAGTCTTTCTGGTTTCAAGTATTATGTTTTGTTTCTGGATCATTACTCTCAGTATGTTTGGGTTTATCGGTTAATGAATAAATCTGATGTTTTGTCTAAATTTCAGTTGTTTCGTAGTTATGTTCGTACTCAGTTTAAGTGTGAAATTAAATCATTTCAGTGTGATCATGGTGGTGAGTTTGATAATATTGCTTTTCATAAATTATTTTCCACCCATGGCATCCAATTTAGATTTTCTTGCCCTCGCACCTCTCAACAAAATGGAAAATCTGAACACATGATTCATACCATAAATAATCTTATTCGAACTTTATTGTTTCAAGCACACCTACCACCCAACTATTGGACCAAGGCTTTTAATATGGCTGTTTATTTATTGAATATCTTACCTTCTCGTGCCATTAATATTGAAATACCCTTTACTCGGCTTTTTGGTGCAACACCTGATTACAGTGTCCTTCGTGTTTTTGGATGCCTTTGTTACCCACATATCGATACCAATCATAAACTGGGACCCCGTGCCACACCTGCAATATTTCTGGGATACGCCGCCAATCATTTTGGCTATCGTTGTCTTGATCTCAACACCAACAAAATTATCATCTCTCGACATGTTACCTTTGATGAAACGGTTTTTCCGTTTCAATCCCATCCTTCCAGACCCACACCCTCATATGATTTTTTGGACGATTCTTCCAATCTCATTTCCACTATTATCAACACTACACCAATTGGTTCACCTTCCAACCCAATTCCTACTACACCTGTCAATATACCTGCATCACCTGCACCACCTACACCTCCATCGTCTCCACCAAGTGATCCTGTTCCTGCACCTACGCCTCCACCCTCTTCATCACATGTTCCTGTTCCTACACCTCCGCCTGTTATATCTACTCATCCCATGGTCACACGTTCTCGAGTCGGGACTACTCATCCTAATCCTAAGTATACTGGTCATGTGTCTACTGTTTCTCCTTCCCCTAGGTCATATAAGGATGCTTTTAATGATCCAAATTGGCGCAATGCTATATATGATGAGTATAATGCACTTGTTAAGAATAAAACTTGGAAACGTGTACCTCGACCTGAGGGTGTCAATGTTGTTAATTGTATGTGGTTGTTTCGTCATAAGTATTTGGCTGACGGCACTCTTAGTCAGTACAAGGCACGTCTTGTTGCCAATGGTAGCACGCAGATTGAGGGAGTTGATGTTGATGAGACGTTTAGTCCGGTTGTTAAACCGGGTACCATTCGGACTGTTCTTAGCTTAGCTATTTCTCGACATTGGCATGTTCATCAGCTTGATGTCAAGAATGCATTTTTACATGGAGATTTAGCCGAAACTGTTTATATGCAGCAACCTCCCGGTTTTCGGGATCCAGAGCATCCGGATTATGTTTGTTTATTACAACGGTCTCTTTATGGTCTTAAGCAGGCACCTCGGGCATGGTTTCAGCGGTTTGCTACTTACATTACTACTGTTGGGTTTACTCCGAGTCGGTGTGATTCTTCATTATTTATTTACAGACAGGGTGATAATACTGCTTTTCTGTTACTATATGTGGATGATATTGTACTCACTGCTTCCTCTGATAGTTTATTACAACAGATTATTGCTTCTTTGCATAAGGAGTTCTCTATGACTGATTTGGGTGCTCTTAACTATTTTTTGGGTGTGTCGGTTACGCGTGACTCTTCTGGGATGTTTTTGTCACAGCGTAAGTATGCTATGGAGATTTTGGAGCGTGCACATATGGTTGGTTGTAACTCTTCTCGGACTCCTGTTGACACTGAGTCTAAATTGGGTGATGATGGTGATCCGGTTTCTGATCCTAAGTTATATCGGAGTCTTGCAGGTTCTCTTCAGTATCTCACATTCACTAGACCTGATATAACTTATGCTGTGCAGCAGGTTTGCCTATATATGCATGATCCTCGTGAGCCTCATTTCTCTGCTCTTAAGCGGATTTTACGCTATGTTCAGGGGACTATAGCATATGGTTTACATTTATTTTCTTCTACTACTGACTCTTCGGTTGCTTATTCGGATGCTGATTGGGCTGGTTGTCCCACTACTCGCCGGTCTACATCAGGTTATTGTGTTTTTCTTGGAAACAACTTACTATCCTGGTCCTCTAAGCGTCAACCAACGCTTTCTCGTTCCAGTGCTGAAGCTGAGTATCGTGGTGTTGCCAATGCTGTTGCTGAGACATGTTGGCTGCGGAATCTGCTTCGTGAGCTTCATACACCGTTGTCCTCAGCTACTATTGTTTATTGTGATAATGTGAGTGCAATGTACTTGTCCTCTAATCCTGTTCAGCATCAAAGGACAAAGCACATTGAGATTGATATTCATTTTGTTCGTAATTTGGTTGCTACTGGTCAAGTTTGGGTTCTACATGTTCCTTCTCGGTTTCAGTATGCTGATATCTTTACCAAAGGGCTGCCGTCTGCCTTGTTTGCTGAGTTTCATGACAGCTTGAGTGTTCGGTCTATTCCTGCTCAAACTGCGGGGGAGTGTTAGACGATAAGTATTAGGATTAGGCTCGTATGTATTAGGCCCATATGTATTGTACTCTCTATATATATTATCTTATGTATTCTGAACTCGGTGATTCAATAATATGATTATCAGTTTCCTACATCCAGTTCCTCCTTATCGGCTCAGCTTCGTTCCCTACTCGATGAACCACATTGTGACCCAAGTACCTGTGAGCTTAAATCCTTACTTGTGGCTATTGATGTTGATCATGAGCCAAAATTAATCCTCTAGCACTCAAAGGTGAAATTTCTTTACTGCTTTGAGGAGACTTTGATTGAAATTGGTTGAAATTTGACATATTGTTTCTTGGCGAAAACATTGATTGATCAGAAAGACGACTGGACTGAAAATTTCTTCCAGGTGAAAGCAATGTCGACACGTTCGGTTGCTGCCAATTCAACAGTTTATTACCCAATGGCGCCAGAGGTGGTTTAAAAGATGAAGGTGAGCCCACATATCGAAGTTCTTCTTGTTTATGAGCAAAGGAACACAACCCTAGAAACCCTAGTAAATGTTGTACTAAACACAAAAAAGATTTTATTATTTTTCTGTAACAAGTTTCAAATGTTCATCATTCATCATCAATACAATTTCTTGGGCAACAGAACACATGAATTGCATAAAACGGGTCAACACTACACGGGTTACGTATAAGTAGTTTGAAAACCATAAAGACTGAAGAGAAGATTATGATAGTAGTTTGAAATTTTTTTTATGAAGAAATATAATTAACTTGTTTGAGGATTTTGTTTTGGCTTTATGAAAGATCTTTATTAGTTCATATTATGATGTCTTAGGGGCTGTTTCTTTTATTAAATGGTTGATAGAGATGTGGGTCACACATGTGAGTCCATTCCCTTAATTTGTCTGGTTGGGAAAGAGTAAGGCTTTGTATGCCTTTGGGATATAGATGTTGTAACATGAATAAGTGGACCCCATTAATAAAAAACCAATAATATATATCAAAGGGCCCACTCAATTACCCACACAGACATTCCAAGAAAAAAAAGAAACAGGCCCTTAGTCTCTTAGACATGTCTCTTTGCTACTTAAAATTGTAAAAGCAGCGTTAGATGACATCAACTGTTAGCTAAACATTGAACTGAATAACTGTAAATACGAAGGCATAACTCAATCAGGTCTTTTCTTGTTTCGAATGTTTGATTCTCCCGCCTTTTAATAAGATGTGAGAACCCAAAAAAACGTATCACACTATGTCCGTAATCTAGATTGCAAAAGATTATTATAGTTAGTTGTTGACATTGTAACTATATATGTGAGCAATTGAGTGCATTGTGCTCGTAGTACATTCATAATGTTAGTTTTATTGTCAAGTCTAGTTACATTAGTCGATTAAGTAGATGGTAGTTAAGTGTAAGTTTTGTTTATGTTCGAATACTTGCCTTGCAAGGCAAGTTACATGTTTGAGTCGGTTGTGGTTTGCAGCCCAAACCTAGGTCGGTTAGGATTCCCCTCATCTCTATAGATATGAGGGATGAAGGTCTCAAACATCCCATCTTGTATTCTTTCCTTGTCGATTGATATTAATAATACATTAATCATTCGACTAATCTTTGTGGTTTATTACTTCTGATTTCGATTGTATCCAAAGGGTTTCTTTGGTGTTGCAGCTTGGCGAACTTCTTCAAGGTGTTCTAGGTTCCGGGATATCGATCTTTGGGTTTATTGAAGGTAAAGATTTCAACACATAAAATTAAACATTTCGCAGTTAGAGCTATAAGATTGCCACAAATAACAGAAGGTGGCCATTTGGATGAAAATTAGCTAAAATAAAAACGGGTCAAAAGTGGCCAATATGGTTACACACTAATTACTCGTAAAATTCAAGAAAAGAAGTCAAAAGGTGTTTATGGTCACCTTAACCTGGCATGTTTTGACCCATACCAAAAGTTCAGCTTCGACCTGTTACACAACCTCCTCGATCTATACAAAAACTCAAAATCAGGAAGACACATATGCATGCCTGAATTCCTGCAAGTGCATCATGTGCTGCAGCCATAGACTAGGCTAATACTAGTTTTCCAATGTCTTCTACCTGAGTTAGGTCTAATCGGCTGTTGAGGAAAGCACAAAGGGTGAATTCGCCTAATACATAAGACCATTAAATTGCTTCATTTTTAGATATAGTAGATTATGGTTTGAAAAATATATTTTCTGCAATGATATTTGATATGTTAATTGTTTATAACATACTTAAAAACAATGGAAACAAAATTGTTGGCTGGTTAACACTACCAGGACCATTTTGACCTCATTAAATTAGGAAGATGACATGCTTTTACCATACCGCGGTTTTACACGTTGCCCGAACTGCCTAATGGCGCTTGCCACCACTGTTAGATATCTTATCTAAAACAAAGCTTATAAGATGAGTAATAGAGATGGATAATAACGAATAGTTTTTGTGATCAACCATGACCCAACAAATTTAGCCTGACTTTGGCAATGTTATGATTCAAGTATCTACAGATTGTTTAAAGCATACTTAAAAACAATGGAAACAAAAGTGTTGGCTGGTTAACACTACCAGGACCATTTTGACCTCATTAAATTGGGAAGATGACCTGCTTTTACCATACCGCAGTTTTACACGTTACCAGAACTGCCGAATGGCGCTTGCCACCACTGTTAGATACCTTATCTAAAACAAAGCTTATAAGATGAGTAACAGATATGGATAATAACGAATAGTTTTTGTGATCAACCATGACCCAACAAATTCAGCCTGACTTTGGCAATGTTATGATTCAAGTATCTGCAGATTGCTACTGAAATTTAAGAGGTTGACAGAGCTGGGTTGCTGGAATGGGCTGCTTCTTTCCCATTTAGACAAACCAATTCACCAAAACATCTGCATAGGAAATCAACATACGGTAGATCGAATATACATCAATTTTCTATCAGAACAAACATTGATAAGATGTATCATACTTGAAAACGATTAATAAGAACTATACAACTGTGAGTGAGTATAATGAATAACCAAATACAGGCATTAAAGCAGGAAGATGAGATAACAAACATTTGTTACAAAAATCATGGTCCCTTATCAGTTATCACCAAATAAAACTTTATAAAATCGTTTTCTTTCTTCAGGATCAAATATGCCACCAAAATCATCTCCTTAAGCTTCTTCATCATCAGAGAGTTCATGGATCGGGTCCTTTATTGCTTCTTTCATTGCAATCATGCCTTTCTTTCTCCTCTTCTCTAAATTTAACATATGATGCCTCCTATTATGAAGCCCCTCCTGCATCAATTCCTCAAATTTATCTTTCACAACAACTTTATCAACCAGTTGTGACCCTTTATGCCCTTCTCTAAGTAGAACCATATAAATTTGATATTTATTTGTAACATAGAATATTCCCGGATGCTTTAATAGTAAAACATTTTAACTTATCGGGTAAACCAAACTCCCTCATGAAATGACCAAGCTTCATAATTGATGCTTTCTTCCATAAGGTAAGCGAAAGAAACTCATGTAATAAACCGTTGGTTATCTTCTCTAATTCCTGCGGCCCATCTACCAAACGACCAGGATCTGTATAAGGTGAAATGTAAGGAAATGAATCAAATTCACGTAATTTCTCCCCTGATTTTACCCAAGTTGAGGGTAACGAACATGGGAACGCTAGATTGGAACCCTTCTTTTGAGTTACTTTCTCAATGGCGGAAACTGCCAAGTCTTGGTCCCACTTAATGAGCTCGATTTCCATTGAACTTTTTCTTCCACTATAATTAATCACTCGGAACATGTCAAGATACTTAGGTAATCCTAAACTTCTACCAACTTCATTCAGTTTGGACACATTTAGTCTATGATTCACAACCATCATTAACAACTTTGCTAATCTCTCAACAACTACCGGTTCTTGCATATCTTTCACATTTTCTTCTTCTTCTACCAAAAACATCATCTTTTTAGTTATAACCGGCAATGGTATTCATCCTTTTCAAGATACGTTTCAAAGCAATACGGGTATTTCTTAAGCCAATTTAAAGCTTTCCCTGATCAGGACACCGCAAAATTATGTTTTTAATTTGGTTATTTACAACCCATTGCGGCTCCCAGTTAAGGCTGCTTCAAGATCAGGGTCTTTTTTTAATTGACCAAAGTGAGAATCCCCGAGTCCGCACATAAATACTTATCACCATTTTCCCATTTTGTATCCTCATTAAGTTATTAATAACTAACCCTGTTTTAGACAATAGATAATATAGTGAAAACAATATACAAGCTTCTCATTTCTTAAGCTAAAGTAGATACATAATTAACAATTATCAAACGTATAAGTTTGCAGCTCATCTATAATAAGGTTTATTGCAAATAAAACGACATGAATTTCGTATAATAAGCTCATTTTGAAGTAGTTTGTTTTCAAAGTTTGTTTTTAGAGGGTGTTCAAGTTTGGTAAATGTTACTTTTTGGACCTTTTTGTTTGTTGGGAGTGCTACAAGTTGTGTTTTAAAAGACAATTAATTTGATCGTCTTGGTTTTAAGTTGCAGATAATTACTCTCTCCGTCCAAAAGTATTGTCCCCAAATGTAAACACACAGCTTAAGCAAAGTCGGACACTAAATTTTCTAAACAATCAAATATTATCCTCAAACACTAAACTCTCTTTTTGATTAGTTGCAACAAAGAGACAATTATTTTGGGATATCCAAAATTGAAAATAGAGATTATAATTTTAGCCAGGGCGGAATAGAAGCCTATAGCCTTTTGTTAAAAATGTGTTATGCGTTAATATTTGAAGCTTTTTTTTTATAGCTTAGTGTATTAGAGATGCTTTATACAGAGTAGTAGTTTGTGACAAACATAATTATCACTATTTAGTACCCTATTTTTTTAGCAGAACAATAAAGATGTTAGAAGTAGGAGGTTACATATGTAATATAAAACAAACCATTCTTATATATATAATGCAGCATTATGCTTATGGAAATGTGCCACTGCAATTATTGAATACTATTTTTCGGGCTTCTTTTTGGGCTAAACTTTGGGTTATTATGTTTCAAACTTTTTTTTTGGGTTTGAATTTGATCCGCACAAGATAAGCAACTATAACTGGGCCAAGAAAAAAAGATACAACATAGTTAATCCAAAAACTAAAAACCAAGCACAAAAAAATAACCAAAAATCCCGGAAGCCTATAGGCCGTCACCCCGCCGCATAACGATCAACTGCATAACGACGCCCCGCCGCAACACGTCAGGCCGTCACCCATCTCGTTTGTATAAAACTAAATGTTCCAAGAAGTAACATTAGCAAAATTTGAATACCCATTAATTTTTCCATTTTTTCTTAACAGCTTTCTTATATTTAAATTCTTGTTACCTCTATAAACCCCCAAACCCCTTCAATCCTTCATCATAAACTAAACCAACTGTTCCTATCATATTCCATATTTTCTAAAATTCTGGTAAGTTTATACTTAAACCTTTTGATCATTAATTATCTTTTCTAATATACCCATTAATTTGAAATCTGTTTTGGTATTTGTGTATGCATGCATGCATGCTTGTGTCTTGTTACTTGTTACCCAAGAAATGGTATTGATAAATGATGAAACTTGTAATATATAGCAAAATTGTACAATCTTTCAAGCGTTTAGTACAGCAGTTTTCTTCATTTTTCAAGATTATGATGTTTTTTTTATTGATCTTTAATTTGAAGAAGATTGTTAAAATTCAAAAGTTATGGAATTTAAAGAACTTAAATTTTGTTATTATTGTAGAAATTGAGATACCCATGTTTGTTTGCTCTCTCTCATCCTCCCCTCTCTCTCACACACACAAAAACAAAAACACCACATTCAACAAAGCATCCGATCACTTAATATATTCCGGCGGTCGGTCTCGGCCGACCGTCCGGATCTCCTTTTTACTTTCCTATCCTTTAAATAAATAAGAGTTTTGCCCACAGATCTGTCATCTCCTATCTCCGATGCCGCTGTTGTCGCTGCTGCCACTGATGTTTCTGCTCAGATCCGTTGGTCCGTCATCGACGGCTGCTGCTGTGTAGGGGTTTGACTTTAGATCTGTTAGGCTTTTGTTCGGCTCCTTTAAGGATGCCTAGTTTTATCTTCTTAGTATGTATTATGTACTTTGTGTACTTTTGTCAAGCTACACTTTATATGGTTGTATCAGTCAAAACTCACTCGGGTGATTCCCCCCACCTTTGAATGGTGTTGCTGTAGGCTGTCTCAACTATTTGGTGTATGTCTTGTTTGGCTTAACTTGTTATGTTTCGATGTAACTTGTTATGTTGTATCTTCCTCCATTTGTGAGGTTTGTAATGAAATGAATCCTTTGTTCAAAAAAAAAAAAAAAAAAAAAAGAGATACCCATGTTTGAAATATTGCTGCATAATCAATATCTTTATGGATGTTATAACTTATAAGGATTGATTTTTAACCAATTTTCTTTGAATTTGACTTTTCTTTAAAACATATGTTATTTGACATCATCTTGCTATACAGTTGTTTTGGAGATTGATATCTTGCTGGATTTGTATTGAGTTTCATGCTTATGAATCGTCTTAGAAGTGAATTGTTTGATGACTTGATCTTGATTCATTATTTGTGTTATATGTGATCTTTAGCAGATAAGATGAATCGGCTGAGTGTTGAAACTTGTAAAACTTCAAATACGTTACTTGAACTTGCTGCTAAGAATGATATTGACAGTTTTTCGAAACTACTCAACCATGCCTCGATTAGTGTGGACCAAGTGGGACTTTGGTACGTGTGTCAAAAGGGGTCAAAACAAGTTGTTCGTGTCAAAAGAACCCCATTGATGGTGGCTTCAATGTATGGTAGTATTGATGTTTTGAGAAAGATTCTTTCTTTATCCAGATGTGATGTAAATCGCTCGACTGGTGATGAAAAAACCACTGCCCTCCACTGTGCTGCTTCTTGTGGATCATTAAATGCTGTTGAGGCTGTGAAATTGCTGCTAGCAAAAGGGGCTGACCGGAGTTTGATGGATGCTAACTGTTTACGACCCGTGGATATGATTGTAGATTCTCCAGAGTATCCAGCTTTGAAGCATGCCCTCCATGAAATTCTTGGACTGAAAGATGGCGTTTTGCCTATGAAGCTGAACTTTGAAAGCAAAAGAGAGTACCATGTTGATCCGTCTTTACCCAAAATAAAAAACTGTACTTACTTAGACGAATTTATGATGTACTCGTTTAAAGTAATACGATGTTCTCTTGCTCATTCTCATAATTGGGAAGAGTGTCCGTTTTTTCATTCTGGTGAAAGCGCACGTAGACGGGACCCACGCAAATATCCCTATAGCTGTGTCCCATGTCCTGAATATAGAAAGGGAACTTGTAGCAGTGGGGATTTGTGTGAATATGCTCATGGGACGTCTGAGTGTTGGAGGCATCCGGATAAATATAGAACTCAGTTTTGTGACTATGGAACTGGTTGCAAGAGATATGCATGTTTCTTTGCACATAATGAAGAACAACTTCGAAAGTCACCATCGCCATCAGGCAATGAGATGTTGAATTGGCAGGTTTCACCTGGAAGCAATTTTCAAGCCAGGCTATTTCCTAATAAATCAATGTTTTCGCCTAGAAACAATTTGTCGGTGTTCAACCAATTTCAGTCAATGTCACCTCAAAGCGTTGAAGCAATTTCGCCTATGAGGGCTAGAGGATTAAATTTGGCTCCTGACTATCAACATGGACAACCACATGTAAGAAGTTTAAGGTTACAGGAACTTGGGTCAACCTCAGTTGACACATGGTCATGATGGGGTTCATCTAGCAGGGAACCAGATTTGGTGGTTAACAAGAAGGAACCGGATTTGTCATGGATTCAGTCTAGTAGTTTATCAGATCAATCATCTTCTAGAAACAATTGGTCAATTTTAAACCAGTTACAGCAACAACAGAATATGTTATCTCCTTTTAACGTGAATTTCTCACCCAAAAACGCACCTTTTGGAATTCAAACAATGTCTTCTAGAAGCGTTGAAGCCATTTCACCTATGAGTGGCACCAGATTTCTAAAAAAGGACCAAGAGAATCAACATCCACAAGAACTAAGGAGATTAAGCTCAAGTGCGTTCGGGTCAAACTCAGTTGACCCGTGGTCAGAACGGGGCTCGTCAAGCGGGAATGAAACACCTCATAAAGTGAAGGAGGGTGCGGTGTATGATGGTGATGGGCCGAATTTGAAGAATGAGCCTGAGCAGTTGGATGAAGCTGTGCATTTTTGGCAAGTATTGAGCAAATGCAGCTTGAGGATGAATCAAATAGTATAGGAAGGCAGTATAGAAGTCACATGGCAAGACAGATGGAAATGGAAAAGAAATCAAATGACTGATTGATGTTTTATTTAGATTAGGACAGGCAGAAATTGTAAACCATCTGCAGGTTACTCGAGTTTAGTAATTTTCTCAAAAGTACAGAAATGCTGTTACTGATATACTTGTGACACATTGGTTGAAATTGAATTGTGAGTTTCTTAAATTTGACTAATTGTGGTTTACTAGAACTACAGTACTTTGTGTGAAGGTAGTGAGGTGCGACGGAGCTGATGACAGGGTGTCGTTGCTATATGTGTTTAGTAACTCATACTGAAAGTGTATTAATTAGTAATGCATAAGTTTTCTTTGTTGCGGATTTCTGGCCGGATTCCATTAAGCCTGGGCATCATTATCAATGTGAACCTGAGTTCTCAAGTTCTTTGCTTTTTGAGTGTGTTTATTGCTTGGAAAAGAAAAAGATTACAAGTAGTTGTTCATCCAACGAGGTTTGAACCCTTGTCTACTCCGAGATTTTGGGAGTACCTTACCACTAGGCCACATTGGAGTTGGTTGTTACAAGTAGGGTGATAACTCTAATCAAATATATCTAGTAGTGATTCGTATTTTAATATTTTTGCTGCATATCGTCAAGGATAACACTTTCCTTTCAGTATCTTGTTATGACTGGTTAAAGTTATTTGTAATATGATTAAAGCCTTGAAGGACTAGAGACGTGTGGAGTATGGTACATTCGATATAGTCCTATGCCATTATAATCACTAGTGAGAATGACACGTATTCAAATGTATACTCTTTTCGTGGGGTTCAAAAATTCACATACAAGGCATCCATAAAATAGTTTGACTCGTTTTAGAGGCATTCACATTCTTTCTCATTGTTAATTGTGACTATCATTGAGTGCATGATAAGCATTACACTAAAGTTGATCAGAACATACAATTTAGTAGTTTACGATAACAAAAGGAAATTGGATAAAACATGCTCCGAAATGCAGTTTTCTCAAATAAATGCTCCAAAAATCCATTCTTTGGTATAGACGGATAAAGTGAAGATCATTAGTATAGGGTCTCTTCTATAATAGTAATACTTGTAACATTCAGTTATGTAAAGGGTATAAATACCCATAACTAGCTCATTTTGTAGTGTGACATCCACTTATAAAAAAAACACATTTTCTCTCATTGCTTTCTATCTTTACATGTGTTTACCACTCTCTCTCTCTATAATATATACTCTTGATTATGGGACAACATTTGGTATCAAGCCCAGAGTATATGAATGCTTAAACGATTGTAGTTTACTTATTTTGCTTTGAGATACAATTTTTTACCGGTTTTCTAGACTTAAATATGGTTTGAATAGCATTATTTGGTTTTTGATATCTAACGGTTCAAATTCCATTTTTCTTGTTTCTAAAGCTTCGTAGTGGTTATATTTAAAGGTGCGTTTGGTACACCACTATCTAAATGCATCAATCACAATGATTATCATTGCAAATATTTGGTTACTATGTTGGAGAATTAAACTATCATTTGATACTCATAGACTCATAGGAGGGGAAATAGTCACCTTTTTTAACTTATTCTCGTGAGGCCCACTACTAACATATAAAAACCATATGTCTTTCTAAAAAAAACATGTGATAACCATACCCTAAAGTTCACACCAAACGATAGAAATCGAATCGGTATTCTCAATCCCATACTACCCTCTAATCAATGTCATACCGATTGTGATTCCGGATAGTATACCAAACTCACCCTAAACTTCTATCGGTTTAGAACTGTTGGTTATAGCTTATTTATCAAGATTTGGGAAATTTAAATTAGAGTTTGGTTACATTATATCTCGTGATCTAGTATCTCGTTACTTCTGTAACTCGTGGTCTACAGTGAATTTCGGAATTATGTATGCACTAAATTGGCCAATTGTCCCGAGATACACTACAACAAAGAGGAGAACGGGCGACGAGGTTTTCGGCGGCGACGGCCTTGTCCCCGCCAAAATTCACTAAACGACAAAAAATGTGTTGAGCTGGCACAAATTCTCGTTGACCGCCCATTGCATTTTCAACGCAAACTTTCCGCGGGGACATGTCCCCGCCGAAAGTATTTTTGCAGATCACAACTTTGACCAAAATAGTCACAATTTCAACTCCACCTTTTAGCGGGGACTGTCCCCGCCGAAAGTATTTCATAATATTTGACCAAAATAGTTGCGCTTTTTATTGTCCCGGGCATTATTCCCGCCATTACTTTTGGTGGGGAATACATAACTTTTGGCGGGGACATGTCCCCGCTAAAAGCTTAGGCGCCAAATTTCCCTCCAGGCTGCAACTTTTTCCCAAAAACTTTTTAATATATATTATAACATACACCTAATACATATTAAATCATAAATTCGGCAAAAAAATACAAAACACACATAACAATGGATGGTTTAATGCCGGAACGGGAGTGGGCAAAGGCTTTATCACACGAGCTCTTGTATAATGAAATTATAAATCATTGGGGCGTTGAAATTTTTGATGAATATGGTTCGTACGCGAACTGTGCACCGTGGCAGAGAGACCGGATTCTGGTATGGTTGAGGAAAAATTCATACTATAGAGAGTATTTGGAAGAGGTAGATACTGCTGAAGCTCAACGTACTGCTGAAGCTCAAGCTGCTGCTGTTGGAGGTGAGGATGAAGCTGAAAGCACGTTTGATGAAGATGCAGCTGTTGATAATCTGGAAAATAGAATAACAAGTCTTGAAGCTACGTTTGCATATCTCAAGCAAAGCGGGAGTTAGCCGCAAAAAAATGTAAATTGGTTGTTTCATTTGGTTGTCGTGTTGTTTAGTTTGAGTTGTTTTGTTTGGTTGTCGAGTTGTTTAGTTTGAGTTGTTTCGTTTGATCTGGTTCGTTTGCTTGTCGAGTTGTTTAGTTTGAGTCTGTATGAAAATGTATCTGGTTTACAACTCTTGTGTGGTTTGAATAAAATGTTTGCCTTCGTGTTTGAAGCTAAGCGTGTGGTGTTTCGGATTCCTTTATAAACTGCTTAGGTTCTTACTGTGGACGTTTTTTTAGATTAATAATTACAATCTTGAGTGTTTGGATAGAAGTTTACGATTTCTAGTGGTAAAGCAACAACAACAACAATAACACAACACAACAAACAACATTTTATTAAACAACAACAACAATAACACAACAAACAACAAACAACAACAATAACACAAAAAACAACAAACAACAAGAATAACACAAGAAACAACAAACAACAACAACAACAACATCAACAACAGCATTACATACGAAGATTTTCCATGTCACCTAACAGGTCACGGAGTATTGCATCCGATTGACATGCGTGGTCATTGTTGTCGGGATTCGTTGCCATTGCAAGTCTTGCCTCGAGCAACCTGACTTTTGTCTCTAACACCTGTTTTTGTGCCTCCAGCATATTTATCCTAAGATCTTTTTCATGGCAGTTTGTGCACCCAGAACCGTGAGATGTTGAAGCAGAATATATTACATGTAATTGTTCATCAAATTCAGTCTTCCACATAAAATATCCACATCCATGACCTTTCTCTCTTGGCTTCGAAAGAGGACATGCATAATACTCCAATCCAAATGTATCTTTTTGATGTGACGTTCTTTTTTTTTATATTTCCTACTCCACAAGTACACATAAAAGGATTATATCGCTGCATTCTGGTTGACAGTGTGTGTTTGTAGTTGTGTGTGGTAGAATCGTGATCGGGGTGGCCCGATCTACAAGTTGAGTTGATAAAAGGTGGTGGCCAGAAAAAGATTCCGGCGGCCAGAAACTGCTGGTGTCGCCGGAAAACAGAAACTGCTAGAGAGAGAGAGAGATATAGTGAGATGAGTGTGTGTGTGAGATGATATGGGTTAGATGAGTGTGTGTGAGTTTATATTGTGAGTTGATAAAAGTTGTTAGGTGGGAAAATATCTCGTGTATAACCATAGCATCTCGACTTGTTCGTTTAACATCTCGTGTAATACCACATCATCTCGACTCGTTCGTTTAACATCTCGTGTAATACCATATCATCTCGACTCGTTCGTTTAACATCTCGTGTAATACCACATCATCTCAACTCGTTCGTTTAACATCTCGTGTATAACCACATCATCTCGACTCGTTCGTTTAACATCTCGTGTATAACCACATCATCTCGACTCATTCGTTTAACATCTCGTGTAATACCGCATCATCTCGACTCGTTCGTTTAACATCTCGTGTAATACCACATCATCTCGACTCGTTCGTTTAACATCTCGTGTATAACCACATCATCTTGACTCGTTCGTTTAACATCTCGTGTAATACCACATCATCTTGACTCGTTCGTTTAACATCTCGTGTAATACCACATCATCTCGACTCGTTCGTTTAACATCTCGTGTAATACCACATCATCTCGACTCATTCGTTTAACATCTCATGTAATACCACATCATCTCGACTCGTTCGTTTAATATCTCGTGTATAACCACATCATCTTGACTTGTTCGTTTAACATCTCGTGTAATACCACATCATCTCGACTCGTTCGTTTAACATCTCGTGTAATACCACATCATCTCGACTTGTTCGTTTAACATCTCGTGTAATACCACATCATCTCGACTCGTTCGTTTAACATATCGTGTATAATCACATCATCTTGACTTGTTCGTTTAACATCTCGTGTAATACCACATCATCTCGACTCGTTCGTTTAACATCTCGTGTAATACCACATCATCTCTACTCGTTCGTTTAACATCTCGTGCAATACCACATCATCTCGACTCGTTCGTTTAACATCTCGTGTATAACCACATCATCTCGACTCGTTCGTTTAACATCTCGTGTAATACCATATCATATCGACTCGTTCGTTTAACATCTCGTGTAATACCACATCATCTTGACTTGTTCGTTTAACATCTCGTGTAATACCACATCATCTCGACTCGTTCGTTTAACATCTCGTGTAATACCACATCATCTTGACTTGTTCGTTTAACATCTCGTGTAATACCACATCATCTCGACTCGTTCGTTTAACATCTCGTGTAATACCACATCATCTCGACTCGTTCGTTTAACATCTCGTGTAATACCATATCATCTCGACTCGTTCGTTTAACATCTCGTGTATAACCACATCATCTCGACTCGTTCGTTTAACATCTCGTGTAATACCACATCATCTCGACTCGTTCGTTTAACATCTCGTGTAATACCACATCATCTCCACTCGTTCGTTTAACATCTCGTGTATAACCACATCATCTCGACTCGTTCGTTTAAAAATGAATTAAAAACAATTTTAAATGATTTAAATTAATTATAAATGATTTAACTTAATTAAAATGAATTAAAAATAATTTTAAATGATTTATATATAATTATAAATAAATCATAAAAATAATTAAATTATTAATATACACACTTACGGCGGGGACATGTCCCCGCTAAAAGGTGTCACCAATATTTTTGGTTTTCCCTATAAGCATTTACTTTATCCCGCCAAAGGTTTTGGCGAGTTGTAAAAACTTTTAGCGGGGACTTGTCCCCGCCAAAAGTGTGCACTAAAAGACAATTCCAACTTTTAGCGGGGACATGTCCCCGCTGAAAGTATATCCCACTGTTACATCAATTATTAACAGATCTGGCAAACACTTGTAAAAAAAATAAATAATAATAAAAAAAAAAAAAAAAAAAAAAAACATCTTCTTCGCCTCTCGTTTGCAGCAACCACCAACACCATCTCCACCACCACCACAACTACTTCCCCACCACCACAACTTCACCACTACTTCTCCACCACCACATCACCACTACTTCATCACCACCACCACAGCACCACACTTGCACCACTGTGCACATTCATTCCTCAAACCTTCAAATGTTTAATTCTATCCTCAAACCCTCCTTTGTTTGATTCTTTCTCTTCTCATCTCCTTTCTTATCCTCAAACCCTCAATTTTCTTAATTTTATCAGGTGGGTTTTATTCAATTATTTTTATTTTGTTAATTTTATTGTTTGTTAAGTTTCTTAATAGTTTTGTGTTAATTATTTTTATTTTTTATTAATTTTTTTGTTAATTTTTTTTTAACAGTTGAAGCCGAGACCCGAAGCCAAGAATCGAAGCCGAGAACACAATGCAGCTGCTCTAGGGACCCCACAACTGAGGTTTATTTATTATTATTTTTTTGTGTTTATGTTTGTACCGGGGACATGTCGCCGCCAAAAGTTTGGGACCACATTTTTACACTAAGGGGTTGTGTTTTTTTTGTGTTTATGGTTCAACTTAAAACACATAAATATTGTAGTCAAATATTTAGGAGGAATGTTGTACCCAGGCTTAGTATGCTCCGGGGTTGATGCATTTAGATTGAAGCTGCTATTTCCCCATCCAGAATTACCATCTTCACACCCCCATTCTTATTTTGTTAATAACGATAATGATAATGGATTTTGTCAAGTTCTCATATTGTTGAAGCTTTGGATAATGGATTATTACCTGCTTATGCTTAACTTAAAAGAATTTTGACAAAATCCTCAAATTGTCATTTTTATTATAAAAGTGAAGGAAGGAGAATGCTTCAGTCTACCATCTGCCATCTGGTCTCATACCCCAAATCATTTGTGCAAAGCTAGAATTGTATCTGCTGAAACAGCGTCACAGTTCAAGTCTTCAAGATACATGTGCACAATGTCCCATGTAACATCGTTGTGCACATTAAGATTGTATTTATGATTTAATGTATGAACGTGCATACACACTAACATACATCACCCAAGTTCTAAATTGTTATGTTGTATTATAACACGTCCCCGACCTCTTTACCATGGACCTATTAGTTGTAAGATCAAAAAATATATAGATTGTGTTCAACTGTTCATGCTTTTCCGTGCAATTAAGTGTATTGGCATGTGGCTTGCATCCTTTAAATCTGGAATGTAGTCTTTAAGTGATTAGGCGTAATGCTTACGTCTTAGGACTAAGGCTCATGATCGAAAAGTGTAGTTGACATGTAACCAGATTTGGGTGAGGGGGGGGGGGGGGGTATACAGTTTGTGGCTTATTTATGTTTTTTGGTTAACAGCAGCCCATGAGGGCCGTTTGGTTTATGCTGTCCAAACAGGGGTGTGCTTGGGATTGCTCATTTGATTTCGGCTTATATTTCATAAGCTTCAATTTTCCAGCTTATATGGAGACTTGTGGGCTTATATAAGAATATTATGATATAATAAACTTATATAAGCCCACAAGTCTCCTAATAAGCCGGAAAATTGAAGCTTGTGATTTATAAGCCGAAAACAAATAAGCTCAAACAAACACCCCCTTAACCTATAAGCCGAAAACCATGGCTGCTTGTATTTTCTATAACATTTTTACATTTTTCTATAACTTGTGGGCTGTTTTATAACATTTTTCTATAACGTTTTACAATTTCCTGTCAAGATCAGCTGATAGCCAAGAGTAGCCGAGAGCCGAGTGCCGAGACCAGCTAGCCAACTGCCAAGACCAGAAAAGGTATGTTTGGTTAACGGCAGCCCAATCAGGGATTGCTTATTAAGATGGTAGGGTGTTTAGTTTCGGCTTATATCAGTATGTAGGATTGCTGCTTAAGCTGCTAGGATTGCTTAGGGAGTAGGGAACACGACACACCATGGGGTGTGCTCGTGATGTGTACCACGACACAAGTAGTGTCGTGGGGACTTGCTATTGGGGCAGTGGTGGATACACAAGTAGGTTTGTCACAGCAGACCCATGTAGACCCACGTAGGGTCCTTGGCATAAGCTTATATAAGTCGAACCCACAGCAGACCCACGTAGGGTGCGTTTGTTCACAGCAGACCCACGTAGGGTCCTTGGCTCACAACAGACCCATGTAGGGTCCTTGGCATAAGCTTATAAAAGACCCACGTAGGGTCCTTGGCTCACAGCAGACCCACGTAGGGTCCTTGACCCACAGCAGACCCACGTAGGGTCCTTTAGTCTACCTTAGGCATAAACAGGTTAGACTTAGCATAAAATTGGTATCTTATAAGCAAAAAGTCAGAACTAGCTTGAACTTTAATTTTATGCATAACTGCTGGAATTTAGGCTAGTATAATCTTCACATTAGTTAAATAAAGTTGTTAGTTTGCTCAATTTAGTCTTAGAATAGGTTAATTCAACATATTCAGTTATCTAGGAAGCTTCAAATCTCACATTTGTCAACTTTTACTCAAAATTGAAAAAGTCAAAATTCCAAAATAGTTTAAGTGCAGGTTTAGAACAAGATTTTTAATTCATTCATCTTTAGGAGTTATAATTTAAAAATTTGGGATTTTGATCTTTGCTAGCTTGTGTTTGTAAACATAATTTTTCCTTAATTTTTAGATTTTTTATTTAATGGTTTATTTGAGCTTGATTTGGCCTTATTTGCATTAACCTGCCTTGCACCATAGGAAAATGTAGAAAGAATAGGAGGGCTTGCTGCAATTTTATAAATGTAGAAAATATGTTTTTGATAGTAAAAGTCAATGAATGACAAATCAAAAGACACCAACAAGGCAAGACAAGACTTACAAAATTTGAATATTCGTAATGCTTTGTGGCTCGTCAACAAAGGCGGTGGGAAGTGCTCTAAGCCTCATCCCACGTACTCTTTCACAACTGAAGAAAGAAAACTTTTTTGTCAATTCATCAAAGGTACGCGTTTTATTTCAGAATTTATTTGTTCCAATTCAATTCGCGTATTCATTTCGACAACTTATTCTAATATCATGATTTTTTTTCCCAATTGATCAAAGGTGTTAAACTACCCGATGGGTTCGGATCTAACTTCAAGCATAAAGTAACAGACAGTGATAACAACATAACAGGCTTGAAGGCTCATGACTGCCATATAATGATGCAGCGGTTACTTCGTGCTGGACTTCAAAATTACTTGAAGGACCAAACCACCGCAACACCAATAATCGAGCTTTGTTCATTCTTCAAACAAATATGCGGTCGAACTTTGATGGTGGATGACATGTTGAAAGCTAAAGAACAGCTTATCAATATTTTGTGCAGTTTCGAGCAAATCTATCCTCCAGCTTTTTTTGACATTATGATTCACTTGGTTATTCATCTACCCGAAGAGGCTATTCAAGCGGGCCTGTTTACATGAGGTGGATGTATCATGAAAAAGCTCAAATATTATGTCAGAAATAAAGCTAAGCCTGAAGGATCAATCGCGGAGGGTTATATTGCTGATGAAGCATTAACTTTCTGTTCGCATTATTTTTGGGGTGTTGAGACGAGATTTAATCGTCCTGACCGGAATGACCAACAAGTCAATTTCAAGTGTTTCGATCAGCCTGTAAACTGAATGGTAAACAATCATTAATTCGGCTTGAACCGGACGCAATGCAGAAAGTAGTATGGTATGTACTACACAACAGTCATGAAATCGACCCGTACATGAACGAGTACAAGAGGTACACGTTTTATTTCAAAATTTTGTTTTACGTAAGTTATTATTCGACGACTTATTCTAATATCATGAACATTTACAGGGAATTTCTTGGCAATGACATACAAGAAGGATTTCCTCGCTGGTTTAGGAACAAGGTAGACTTGTTGTATGTAAAACCCTGTAAAAATAACGACTATTACTCATCTATATCTATTCTTAACTTTTTTTTCTTAGATTCGTGAATTGAAAGTAAAGGACGACCCAAGTTGTACTTCCGAGTTGTTCGCTTTGGCTTGTGGACCATCATGTGCTGCATTCTCAGCCGACTCTTGCACAGTGAACGGTGTGAAGTTTATCGTACACGACCGTGATGTACGTCGTTCAACCCAAAACAGCGGAATTTCAACTCCTAATCCTAGCGGAGGAATGTATTATGGCCAGCTTGAAGAAATTATCGAGCTTGAATATATTCCGTTCAAGGTTGTGTTGTTCAAAGTTAAATGGTTCGACACTAATAACAATGGTCGCATAAAACGTTGTACCTATAGAAACAACATTACACAAATTATGACAGATCGTGTATCGTTTGAAAGTGAACCATACATTCTTGCAACACAAGCAACACAAGTCTTTTACCTTGATTTCCCGGGTAAACGTGGTAATGTCAAGGCCGTCCAAGATTCTTATCATCGAAAGATTTGGAACCCGGATATCATCGTGGTAGAAGACAATCAGGATGTTGTACATGACAACACATCATCACATGTCACACTCTCTGCTGAGTTGGAAACGTTGAATTATGACACCATAAATAGAGATGTTGAGCCAGCGGAAGTTGAGGCACCACCACAACCAATTATAACTTATGTCGACGACGACGAAGATAATATTGATTATGACGACCACGTTCCTCATGATTTAGCATCTGATGGTGAAGATTACGTCGATCGTGAAGATGAAGCTGACACTAATAATGAGGGTTTTTATCTTAGTGATGAGGGAGATTGATCTCAAATTGTAATTTGTTAAATGACACTTATTTGAATGAAATTGTTATCGAGTGGTTAAATGTGTTTATTAATTTATTTAATTATTTATTTATTATTATTATTATTATTATTATTATTATTATTATTATTATTATTATTATTATTATTATTATTATTATTATTATTATTATTATTATTATTATTATTATTTTGTTGTATAAATTGTTATTTATTTCAATGTGTGTGTATATGCGTATATGTGTATATGTGTTTCTTCACTAATTACATTTTCTTGTACTAGTACGTTTACAGATGGCAGATGTTGTTGCTAGGAGCCACGGTGGCGATGGAGGCAATGAGCCACCCCGTGGTCCGACGAGGATAGGCAGTGATTGTCAGAGTAAGAATTTCTAGATTATTTTAATTAAACTTGATTATTATTTGAAATTGATAACTTGTTATTTTATATTATCATCACTTGAATTTGGTTACTTGTAGGATCTAAATCCAGACCTCCCAGACCTCCCAAGCCCAATGCAAAAATTGGGAAAGGCGGGAAGTCGGTGCGTGGTCCCACAAAGAACACGCGGCTCCGAAATGAGAGGAAAGAGACTGGTCGTCCGGTATCGATCAGATTCCGGAAGAACGACAAAGGGATGTGGGAGCATGTGGGCGACCACGCGAAGTGGTTCTCCAACTTGGTCGGGGAGTTGTTACGGCAATCAATTCCTATGCATTACAAATCCTGGTCGGCTGTTCCTGCTACCGCGAAGGCCCACATCGATGACTAGCTACACGTAAGTTTTTTTTTTATCTTTTATTATTTTAATTATTGTGTTTGTTTATTTTAACTTTGCTATTTATTTAAATTTGATTGTTTATTTAAATTTGAATATTTATTTTAATTATATTTTATTGCAGCATTATTTTGATCTCGGTGAGCACCTTGCCAGTGCTGATGGAGAGGATATTGTCAAGAGTATCGAGTATTATCTCCAAAAGCGATACGACGACAACAAGTGGCGGCACAAAAAGATAAATTTTACTGAGCAAGGTGGGATGGAGAAGCTGGAGGAGATCAAGGCAAAACGCCCGGAGAACATGTCGGAGTCAGATTGGGAAGCATATGTAAATTTCTGGATCTCGCACTTTATTATTATTATTATTATTATTATTATTATTATTATTATTATTATTATTATTATTATTATTATTATTATTATTATTATTATTATTATTAGTATTATTATAATAATAATAATAATAATAATAATAATAATAATAATAATAATAATAATAATAATAATAATAATAATTCATTTATATAACATTTTTTATTATTTATAATACTCAGGTTAAGCACTGGTCGAACCCGGATAATTTGAAGAGAGGGGAGACCAACAGGCAGAACCGGCTCGCCAATCCGACTCCCAGCCTTCATGGGTCGCATTCGTTAGCTGTTATACGCGATAACTTCGTAAGACGCTTTTTAATCATTTCATTTATATATATAGTGTTTGGTGAGTCGTTATTGAGTTTATTTATAAACAGCTGAGAGAACCCACCGACGTTGTGGATGGTAGAGACTTGATCGCGATGTACAGACACAACCATACGAGAGACGGCGTTTGGGAGTCTGCATTGTCCGAGACTAGATATGTAAGTATAATTTATTTCCATAAAACTCACCCACATTAATGCAAATATAATAAATCACGACTTATATATTACTTTGCTTATTTTTTTGTAAAACAGAACCAGATGATACAGATGCGGACGGAGAGCACCTCCGGGGGGACGACCATGTCTGACCTCGATATTATGCGCCACGTGATCGGTGGCAAGCAGCGAGGTCATATTCCTGGCATAGGTCCAGTCTTACCCGGCGGTGGTCGTCAGACGACCCTCAGCGCCGCACGAGCTCGTGATCAAGCCTCCGCGTCCTCCCTGCACGAAACAGTCCAGAAGCAAACCCAGGAGATGTCCCAGCAAAGGACACTGATTGATATGTTGGTGGGGTGGGCTAAGACACAGCCGGGTTTCCCCGCTGAGCTAGCGACTCAGGCGACGACATCGGGATCCCAGGAGGCTTCACCATCACCAGGTGAGTCTACAGGTACCCCGGAGGAGGGGAGTGGGGCTAGTGGGGGGACTCGGGAGTAGCGTAAGGGTTGTTTGGGTTGATTTATATTTGTTTTGGGTTATGGACAAATGTTTGGATAGTTTCATGGATTATTATGTCTTTATGTAGTTTATGTGTTAGGATTCCCACTACATTGTTCCCACGTATAGTTTTGTAGCGTATAGCGGATAGCTAGCTTATGTAGTGACCATGTGATAACGGTTTTTGAACCGTATTTTGCGAATTTGGATACAAACACATGATTATGTTAATTTTTAAGAAATTTGGATATGTATCATATTATGTTTGGCGAATTCGTGATTTGAGTGTCTTGTGGTGTTGTGATTAGGTTATATACAAGTTCTGGATTTGTAGTGATAATGTAGATTTTTTTCGGAAAAGTTCCGGAAAAAATCTGGAAATTACCCATTTTGCAGCAATTTGCTGCAAAATGGGTCAGGCACTTTTCGCGAGGACATGTCCCCGCCAAAAGGTTGTACCATTTACTTGTAAAATACTTTCAGCGGGGAAGTGTCCCCGCCAAAAATATGCCCAATTTACTTGTAAAATACTTTTAGCGGGGAAGTGTCCCCGCCAAAAATATGCACAATTTACTTGTAAAATACTTTCAGCGGGGAAGTGTCCCCGCCAAAAATATGCCCAATTTACTTGTAAAATACTTTTAGCGGGGAAGTGTCCCCGCCAAAAATATGCACAATTTACTTGTAAAATACTTTCAGCGGGGAAGTGTCCCCGCCAATAATATGCATCATTTACTTTATAAAATACTTTCAGCGGGGACATGTCCCCGTCAAAAGTGTTGCCACGCTGGCAAGTTTAACCTGACCAAAATTGTCCACGCTGGCAACGTGGGTCCCACGTGTCACCGCCAAAAGAGAGGCACGTCGCCGCCGAAAGTTTAAAGCGAAGGGCTTTAGCCGAGACACTTTCGGCGGGGACATGTCCCCGCCGAAAGTGTTGGGCGAGGAAATGTCTCCGCTGAAAGCATCGTATGTTGTAGTGATAGTAACTATATCTCGTTAGTCTCTTACGAAGTAGTACTTTTCAATTCCTTGTCTTACAAGGTAGTACTTTTCCACTACTTTTCATTTTGGTTAAGAGATTTGACTAAGTCAACCCGAGGTAGCTAATCTCAAGAGGTGACTTCTTCAAGAGATAGATTCTAAGTTTATTTCACGAGGTTGTTATTTTCGTCTTCACAAGATTGGTTTCTTCATGTGTTACAAGATTGGTTTTCGTCGTCATGGGGTTGCTAATTTATATTGTTACGAGGTAGTGTATTAGAGATAGTATTTTAATTTCGTTACAAGGTAGCTTTAGAGATAGTATTTTTCACTTAGTTATGAGATTGGATTTTAAGATTGAATCACGAGATTGTCTTAAAGGTTTAATTACAAGGTGGTAGCAAAGATAAATCACGAGATTGTATCAAGTTTTGCGCTACGAGGGTGATTACAAGTTTTGTGTTACGAGGTTGTTAGAGAAGTTGAACTTACGAGATTGTCTTTTAACATCAATTACGAGATCCACTTTTATTAATTTACAAGGTTTTGCTCACGAGATTGGAATTACCACTTTTTTACGAGATCAATTCACATTTTTAGTTACGAGGTAGTATTATCACGAGATTCACTCTTAAGTCTTTTTATCACGACTTTGTTAGATTATTGGTGTTACGAGATAGACAATTATTTTGTGATACAAGATTTAATGTTACAAAATTCAACTACTCATTTGTGATACGAGAGTTGTACCCATGATTTGGGGACAGGGCCCATTCTTCAGCGAATCGTTGATCTGGATAGCAAGAGGTTGCTTTCCAATATTGAAGTGAATCTTCCACTGAGGATAGTTCTCATGGTATAAGACTGGTGGTTTGTTGATTGAGCCAATTTTCAATGCTTTTTTAGATAATTGTATTTCTTAAGTGAACGTGGAGATTTATCTATGGTTTGACGCTATTTAATCGTCAAGTTGAAATAATCAATAAGGGTGTTGAGAAATGAATTAAAGTGCAAAGGTAGTTGAGTCTTTTAAAAAAAGACAAAACTAACACAATCACTATTCAATTTTTGATTGAAAGTGGTCTTTAATCGAGTTCTAGAACTCGATTGGATTCTAGTCAAGTTTTAGAACTCGATTTGATTCTTAGTGGAGTTTTGTTCCTCACAAACACAATTCCGCTTTTATTGTAAAGTAGACATTATTCCACTTTAGACTAACTTTTCGGTTCTTTATCTTTTTAACTTTTCAATCAAGTTCTAGAAATATTGAGTTGAGTTTTTGTCCATGAAAACTAAAATAACACAAACGCTATTTCACTTTAGAGAATAGTGGAATTTCCAATCTAGTCGAGTTCTAGAACTCAACGAGTGTTGATACCCGTGCGTTGCTGCGTAATTCTTTTGTTGCCGTTAGTTACTTAATGTGAAGTTAGTTACGTAGGACTGACTTTGCAATTGATGTATAACATGAAGGACCATTTATGTAAATTATGTGAGGATTAAAGTTGCAATGAACCGTTAAGATGAAGGACAAAGTGCGTAATTTTTTTTAAAATGTTAAAGTAACGGTCGTTAGTTAACAGCCGTTAAATAACTACGACCGTTAGTACAAAAAAAATAATTAAAAAAAAACAAAAAAAATTACTGTAGCAGCTACAGTGGTCGCACCCATCAACTTCCCCACATATATATATATATATATATATATATATATATATATATATATATATATATATATATATATATATATATATATATATATATAATTGGGTTTAAGGTTGTGTTTTCAATTAAGACTTGTCTAATGTAGCCTAACGTTGCATAACACAAACTCACTTGTTATCAAGTTTGAATAATGGAACACAAACACAATTTTCAATCGAGTTTTGACATTTTTGAGTCTAGAAATCTCTTTGCTCTCATACCAAATGTAGTTCCCATTAAAGTAGCAAAGTTTATTATTAGTCGAGATGTGGAACTCTGGTGTGAGTTACAAACAAGTGATGTAAGACAAATATGACAATGGAATATCATTGACACACACATATTGTTTACTAACACACTCTTACACACCCACATATGTCACATCACCTAATGATTGGTATAATAAGAGCATCTACTATAGTGGTTTTAAATAGGTTTGTAGTATGATGAAAAGGTTCATACTTTTGCAAACCATAGTAGAAACTTATTTCATGCTTACTTGTCATGAAAAGGTCTAATATCTTGAAACCTTGACAATTTAATGCATTTGAGAAATATGTGATGTTTATACAGCTTTAAGAAGTTTATGTATATTGACAATAGGTTTATGTAATCAATAGGTTTAAAAATTAGCGACTTTTATCAATTATAAACCTTTATAGAGGTCGATCATATGTAGTGGATGCTCTAAGTGAGGTCGACTATAGTGGATGCTCTAAGTGTTCATACTGTGATGTCTCAAAATAAGTGTTCATTTTGTATTTTAAACAATGAAGAGATGTTTTAGTGTGAAGAGATGATATATGATTTGTGAAAAATTTAGTTAAGGGGCATCTTAAAAGTTTGTGCATATTAAAAGTGAACACTTATTATTGAATGGAGGGGGTAAACCATTTTGTTTTATAAACTTATCACTACCATGTATCAACCCTTTAAAACTTTTAAACTAACACAAGTGCAATTAATAATGAAGAAGTTCAAAACTCTACATTTTTTCATACAAACCAAGCTTGAATATCTTATCACTATGGTTTACAAGTTTTTAGACATCTTCATCTTTTCATAAAACTTTACATAAACCACTATAATAGATTCTCTTATATTATCATAAAAAAAATTTATACGAGTTTATTACGAAGTTATTGCCGAGTTCAATTTTGATTTTTTTTTTAATTCTTTTATTTAAAAAAACATCTACACACTTTATAAAATATAAACAAAGTAATAACTAAAATTAGTAAACAATTTATATCAAAAATCTTAAGAGATTAATTTTGTTTCATATATAAATATTTTAAAACTTTCGATTCTTAAATTTTAAAGTTTATAAGAATCATTTCATAATAAATTTCAGTTGCAATACATACGATACCAAAAGAATGGAACTTGAAATAAAAAGACAACAATAGTGTAAGCATGTGTAAAAGTTGTATTGTATGTGAGGAGAAGGTAGTTTCGACATGTAAGGTGACAAAGATAATGAGTAATGGTGATTGATTTGCTATTATAATGCAATAGACCATTACCAACTACTAAGCAATTCACTATTCCAAGTCATTTTAAAGGTAAGGGACCTTATAATGCTTGAATTTTTTATTTGTGTTTTTTTTTTTCTATCTTCCTTAAATTTGACTTCCACATTATAACTTCTAACATACATATAATCCGTTAATTCGTATCTTTAATTTGTTCCACTATAGTTTCTTTATATCATTTTCTTTTCTTAGTTAAAAAAAAGTTATGACCAAAATTGCTATTGTGTTTATCAGAACTTAGAAGTCTTTGTATTCAATTTACCTCGTGAAATGTTGAATCTAATATGTCAAGAAGATATTGTATTTTAACGTATATGATACTTGTCATAATTTTTTGGTCCCTTGTTTTCAATTTACTACCCGAAATTTATTACTAAGTTAATCAGTGTAGTGAAATAATAATAATAATAATAATAATAATAAATAAATAAATAAATAAATAAAACCCGCAAGTTACTTTTATGAATTATTAATCTTTTGAACCAAGCATCAACAATTATGAAAATAGTCATTATATTCCTTACTATTCACGAGCAACCCCTTAGGTAAGATGCACAACAGGTGAGTGTTTCATCGTATATAAATTCGTACAAGTGTGAGGCCCTCTTGTATTTTTATTATTTATTATTTGATTTGTGAATATGTGTGAATTACTTAGTAGGGTATGCTCGTATAAAAATAAGTATTTTAATAAAAGGTATGAGAGAGGTGATTATTTTGAGTGAAAAGTAAGGAGTGAAGAGGGAGAGAAAGCTGATGTGACATTAAGATAGAAGGTGAAGTTGTGTGATTGATCGAAATAGTCTTATAAAATGAGTAGTGTCATCTGGAGTCATAAATATGCAAATTTCTCAAAATGAATTTGGTATATTATTCAACCAATCAAATATTGTCCTCAATCACTCGACTCTCTTTTGATTAGTTGCAACAAAGAGACTACTAGTATTATTTTGGGACATACCAAATTGAAAATAGGGACAGTAACTTTAGCTAGGGCTGAATAAAAGCCTATAGCCTTTTGTTAAAAATGTGTTATGCGTTAATATTATAAGCTTTTTATAGCTTAATATATTAGAGATGCTTTATACAGAGTAGTAGTTTGTGACAAACAAAATTATCACTATTTAGTAGTACTTCAAATTTTAGCAGAACAATGACATCAAAAATTAGCAAGATGTTAGAAGTAGGAGGTTACATATGTAATATAAAACAAGCAATTTTTATAAAACAAAAGGCTCCATGAAGTAACATGAGCAAAATTTGAATACCCATTTTTTCTTAGAGAAATGATATAGCCACAAAAATAAGTCCACAAAATAATGTGACACTTAATGATTGGCTTAAAAAAAAAAAAAAAAAAAAAAAAAAAAAAAAAAAAAAAAACTAATCATAGAGTGTCACATCCTTTTGTGGATATATTTTTGTGATTCTATCATTCTTCTTTTTCTTAACCGCTTTCTTATATTTAAATTCTTGTTACCTCTATAAACCCCCCAAACCCCTTCAATCCTTCATCATAAACTAAACCAACTGTTCGTATCATATTCCATATTTTCTAAAATTCTGGTAAGTTTATACTTAAACCTTTTGATCATTATCTTTTTTTAATATACCCATTAATTTGAAATCTGTTTTGGTATTTGTGTATGCATGCATGCATGCTTGTGTCTTGTTACTTGTTACCCAAGAAATGGTATTGATAAATGATGAAACTTGTAATAGCAAAATTGTACAATCTTTCAAGCGTTTAGTACAGCAGTTTTCTTCATCTTTCAAGATTGTTAAAATTTAAAAGTTACGGAATTTAACTTGGTGAATGAAGTTTTAGGGCTTTAAAGAACTTAAATTTTGTTATTATTGTAGAAATTGAGATACCCATGCATGTTTGAATTATTGATGCATAATCAATATCTTTATGGATGTTATAACTTATAAGGATTTCATTTTTAACCAATTTTCTTTGAATTTGACTTTCCTTTAAAACATATGTTATTTGACTTCTTATTAACATTATCTTGATATACAGTTGTTTTTGGAGATTGATATCTTGTTGGATTTGTATTAAGTTTCATGCTTATGAATCGTCTTAGAAGCCAATAGTTTGATGACTTGATCTTGATTCGTTATTTGTGTAATTATATGTGATCTTTAGCAGATAAGATGAATCGGATGAGTGTTGAAACTTGTAAAACTTCTAATACGTTACTTGAACTTGCTGCTAAGAATGATATTGACGGTTTTAAGAAACTACTTAACCGTGACTCGATTAGTGTGGACCGAGTGGGACATTGGTACGTGTATCACAAAAGGGGTCGAAACAAGTTGTTAGTGAAAAAAGAACCCCCTTGATGGTGGCTTCAATGTATGGTAGTCTTGATGTTATGATAAAGATTCTTTCTTTATCCAGACGTGATGTTAATCGCTCGACTGGTGATGATCAAACCACTGCCCTCCACTGTGCTGCTTCTTGTGGATCATTAAATGTTGTTGTGGCTGTGAAATTGCTGTTAGCAAAAGGGGCTGACCCGAGTTTAATGGATGCTAACTGTTTAAGACCCGTGGATATGATTATAGATTCTCGAGAGTATCCAGCTTTGAAGAATGCCCTCCATGAAATTCTTGGACTGAAAGATGGCATTTTGCCTATGAAGCTGAACTTTGAAAGCAAAAGAGAGTACCATGTTGATCCATCTTTACCCAAAATAAAAAACTGTACTTACTTAGACGAATTTATGATGTGCTCGTTTAAAGTAATACCATGTTCTCATGCTCATTATCATAATAAGAAAGAGTGTCTGTATTTTCATCCTGGTTAAAGCGCACATAGACGGGACCCACGCAAATATCCCTATAGATGTGAACCATGTCCTGAATTTAGAAAGGGAACTTGTAGCAGTGGGGATTTGTGTAAATATGCTCATGGCATTTTTGAGTGTTGGATGCATCCGGCTAAATACAGGACTCAGTTTTGTGACTATGGGACTGGTTGCAAGAGATATGCATGTTTCTTTGCTCATAATGAAGAAGAACTTCGAAAGTCACCATCGCCATCAGGCAATGGGATGTTGAATTGGCAGGTTTCACCTGGAAGCAATTATCAAGCCAGGCTATTTCCTGATCAGTCAATGTTTTCGCCTAGAAACAATTTGTCGGTGTTCAACCAATTTCAGTCAATGTCACCTCAAAGCGTTGAAGCAATTTCGCCTATGAGGGCTAGAGGATTAAATTTGGCTCCTGATTATCAACATGGACAGCCATAGGTAAGAAGTTTAAGCTTACAGGAGCTTGGGTCAACCTCAGTTGACCCATGGTCACGGTGGGGTTCATCTAGCAGGGAATCAGATTTGGTGGTTAACAAGAAGGAACCGGATTTGTCATGGATTCAGTCTAGTAGTTTATCAGATCAATCTTCTAGAGACAATTGTGTTGGAATGTGAGAGTTAGACTAGCACGATACGGCTAAAGGTGTGTGAGCCTATTGGGGGCACACACACTAAAACATTAGAATACGTTGTATACTTCACAGTTAAAGCTCAAAGAGACTCGTTTGGACACGAAGTGAACTAGACATAATATTGGCTTGTCCTAAACCTTATGGCCTGTCCATAGAAGGATCTGGAAAAAGCATAAATCTGTCCAGGTTTATATCGAAGTGATAAGGGTTGAGAAGAATTGTGATAAGGCTTAAAATGGTAGACTTTTAAGCTTATCATGAAAGGTATTTTAACCTTATCATGAGTGAGTTTTATAAGCTATATAAGCCCTTCTTTTCCTGCTCTTTATCTACGAAAAAAAGAATTCACCAAAACACATATTCCCTTTCTTTCTTTTGGGATATCATCGATTGGCAGGAAGGATAAAACTAAAAGCAAAGTTTTTACTTTTGACTTTATTCCTCCTTGTGTTTCATTTGACCAACATAAGATATAAACCGAAAGGTTTTGTTTAGTTTTAAATTCGTTCGACGCAAGTATTAAAGAACAAACCCAAGTTGCTTCATTTGTTTTGGTTCGAGTTTTGTGTTGAGCTTCGACACTTGTTGTTTGGGTTTACGTGGTACACGGCTAGCACTCCGGACGTATTTGTTGGACGTGTTTGTGTGAGCAACCGTAGAGGTAGTATATATTTACTACTTAGTTTTATTTGCGGGTGACTACAAGGGTTAGTATTCTATTTAATTTTCATGTTTTCTCTTTTCCTTTAATTTGTTTATTATTTGTATGTTAATCATAATTGCTTAACTAGATCTAATATCCGCTGCGTACTCGTAGTTAATTGGTTAACTTGATATATATGTAAAATTCCAAAAGTGGCATCACGAGTCAACTCGTTTAGTGATTATGGGTTACACAATTTAATAAACACGCGAAAAGGCTGCATGAAATCTAATTTAGTTATTTGTTTTATTTTTGTTTTGACAACTATCATGCAATACTTGTCATTAATTAATAAAAAATACCTAGACACAAATGAATTAAAATTAATTGTTAATTAGATACATAAAATAGCAAAATATATTAAAAGTTAATTTGTTTGCCATGATTATTTTATGTGTGTATTCCGGCTATAAGACCTACGCAATCAATTTTTTTTTTTATGCATGTGGCGATCTAGGCACTTGATGAAAACCTAGTGAGGGTCTTATGGTTCTCCATTTGGGGAAGACTCCTAGTGGACTCGGTTGTAATATGTTTAATTAATGTTCATGTTTATGTAATTGATTCTTTATTTGCATAATTGTTACATGTTTTATACACCTAATTGCATGCAATATGGAATAATACATATCGAAATCATGATATTAATATGGACTTAATTTACACGCCTAAATACCATGCTCATTGTGACCTGCTATTTGATTCGTGGAAAATTGTTTTTGTAAAATTAAGCGACCTAAATTATTGAAACAAGTTTTCATGAAATTAAAAACTGGACGCTATGGACACTTGGGAAGTACGGCTCACCCACTAGAACAAACTATAAGGGGGTTTAAGGATGGTGCGCACAGTCACACCTAAAGGATTTCCGGTCATTGCCTCATGCTGACCTGGTCCTCCGCCACCTTGCGAGTTCGATTGGAGCTACTGTGAACCATGATGATCACTACAGTGTCATTACTAAAGTTTTTAAAATAAAGTGCTACAAAGTTGTTTTGCATGCTTCTTTGTACACAAATTTTACCACATTTATGTGTTTACCCTATGTGAAAATTTTAAGTCTATGCCAACCAACCAAGGACACGTGCTTTTGGCTTGACCTCTTTGGTCAGACCTTAGGGCCATTCCAAATCCATGATAAATATTGCTCATTGGTCAGACCTTTGGTTATATTTGCACGTTCTTGTTTGGTCGACTTATTTCGAGTATGCTTGGTCAGACCTTGGACCCGAGGCATAAGATGAGACTAAACATGCTCATGACATTACTACTTGTCTACTAATGTCTTGATCAGTCTCATAAGTTTAAGAGTTGCATTTTATGCAATTAACGCTCGTCACTTACCTCTTGCCCCATTTGTTTACACATTGGTCAGACCTTTGGTAATAAGTGGGAGGTCAAGTTGGATCTTAGTCTTAATTAGTAATTAATTGGGTAGTTAATTCTATTAAGAATTTAATTATTGAAAATACTAATTATTTGAACTTTTCTTATATTGTAGATGACTACCTCAGTCGGAAACAATTCGGTACTCAGGAGTTTCTTTGAGAAACAAAAACTCACTGGACCTAACTTCATTGACTGGTATCGCCAGCTTCGCATTATACTGTCAGCTGAAGATAAAGAAAATTACTTGGAGCATCCTATTCTTACTGCACCTGTTGCAACTCCTGGACACCCAGTCCTTCCCGAGGCTCTTGCAGCTCACACTGCTTGGGTCAAGGGGTCAAAGGACATTGCTGCTTTCATGCTTATGACCATGGACTTAGAAATCCAACGAAATCTAACCCATCTTGGTGCATATGACATGTTACAGGAGTTGAAAAGCATGTTTGCTCAACAGGCAGAACAGGAACTTCTGCAAACCGCGAGGGAATTTCACTCGTGCAAGCAAGAAGAAGGTCAATCTGTAAGCTCATATGTTCTAAAGATGAAGAGCTACATTGACAACTTGGAGCGTCTCGGTCATCCCGTCACTTTGAACCTTGGAGTCAGTCTAATCTTAATTGGACTCTCTAGGGAGTATGACAGCTTTGTGCAGAACTATAATATGCACAGCATGGGGAAGACTGTGAATGAATTACATGCTATGCTTAAACAACATGAGCAGACGCTACCCAAGAAAGATGCTGCACCTGCACTTCATGCTATACGTGCAGGAAAGGTCCAGAAAAACCAAAGTAAAAAACCGTTCAAGGCTGCTAAGGGGAATCAAGGGAATGGAAAGTATAAGTTGGCTTATGCTCCTGAGCATAAACCATCTTATGCCTCCAAGCCCAAGAAACCTCCACCACCCAAGAAGGATAGCCCTGCAAAGGACGCGACCTGTCACCAATGTGGTGAAATAGGTCATTGGAGAAGGAATTGTCCCGTGTATCTCGCCGAGTTGCTGAAAAAGAAAAAGCTATCTCCAGGAGCTAGCACTTCAGGTATTTTCACCATAGAACTCTATACTTTTCCTAGTACATCTTGGATTTATGACACGGGTTGTGGTACTCACATCTGTAATACTATTCAGGGTCTCAGGGGAAGTAAGAAGCTGAAGCCAGGAGCTTTAAGTCTGTACGTGGGCAATGGTCAACGGGCAGGAGTTGAAGCTATTGGAAATTATCATTTATGTCTCCCAAGTGGATTAGTAGTTGTTTTGAACAATTGTCATTTTGCTCCCTCTATTACTAGAGGAATTATTTCAGTTTCTCGTTTGTTTGACGATGGTTTTATTAACCGCTTTGAATCGAATAATACAATTTCAGTTTCTAGGAATAATGTTTTTTATTTTAGTGCTATCCCAAGGGATGGTATTTATGAAATTGATATGTCTTGTTCTAAAACAAATGATAGTTCTATGTATGCTGTTAGCAATAAAAGAGCCAAGCTAGACTTGGACTCTACTCTCTTGTGGCATTGTCGTCTTGGACACATTAGCAAGAAACGCATGGAGAAGTTGCAACATGATGGACTTCTCAACTCAACTGACATTAAGTCATTTGAAAAGTGTGTTTCATGCATGTCTGGTAAGATGGCAAGAAAACCCTATTCACATCAAGTGGAAAGGGCTAAGGATCTACTTGGACTAATACACACCGATGTATGTGGCCTATTTAGAATTATGTCAAGACAAGGAGCAAGTTACTTCGTCACTTTTACTGATGACTATAGTCGGTATGGTTATGTTTACCTGCTGAAACATAAACATGAACTGTTTGAAACATTTAAAGTGTTTCAAAAGGAAGTAGAAAACCAACTCGGGAAGACCATTAAGTCACTACGTTCTGATCGTGGAGGTGAATATATGAGTCAAGAGTTTTTGGATCATCTTAAGGAGCATGGGATTATTGCCCAACGCACTCCTCCTTACACTCCACAACATAATGGTGTGTCTGAGAGGAGAAATCGAACACTGCAAGACATGGTTCGCTCCATGATGAGTTAAACTACTCTTCCAAAGTCCTTTTGGGATTATGCCCTTGAGTCTGCTGCACGCATTCTCAACATGGTTCCAACTAAAAAGGTTTATAAGACACCATACGAGGTATGGCATGGCAAAGCCCCTAAGTTGTCTTACTTAAAAGTCTGGGGTTGTGAGGCACTTGTTAAGCGTGATACACTTACCAAACCTGAAAAACTAGAACCCAGATCTATTAAGTGTATCTTCATAGGATACCCAAAGGAAACAATGGGATATTCTTTCTATCTTCCATCTGAGAACAAAATATTTGTTGCTCGGAATGCTGAGTTCTTTGAGAGTAATCTTATGGATCAAGAAGCAAGTGGGAGTCTAGAAGATCTTGAAATTTTTCAAGAAGAAGATACAAATCCTTCTGTAGACACTAGCTTAGGTCATGATGAGGATGATCAAGAAATTGATGAACCTCAAAGTGATATCAATCCCATTCGTAAATCCGCTAGGACACGTCGTGCCCCAGATCGAATGTGCTTATACATCGATGCTGAGGAGCATGAGTTGGGGGATCTTGGTGAACCCAAAACCTATAAAGCTGCATTATTGGATCCTGAATCCAAGAAATGGCTTGGTGCGATGAATGTGGAAATACAATCCATGAAAGACAACGAAGTCTGGGAATTAGTTGAGCTTCCTCCTAACTGTAAAACTGTTGGTAGCAAATGGCTCTTCAAAAAGAAGACTGACATGGATGGTGCAGTACACACCTTTAAAGCTCGTCTTGTAGCAAAGGGCTTCACTCAAACCTATGGGATTGATTATGAAGAGACCTTTTCTCCTGTTGCAGACATTAGAGCTATAAGGATTCTTATAGCCATAGCTGCGTTCTATGACTATGAGATTTGGCAAATGGATGTCAAAACCGCTTTCCTCAATGGACATCTTTACGAAGAAGTCTATATGGAGCAACCTGAAGGTTTTGTTAATCCAAAATATCCTAACCGAGTATGCAAGCTCAAGCGTTCCATTTATGGACTTAAGCAAGCATCTAGGCAATGGAATAAACGTTTTGATGATGAGATTAAGAAATTTGGTTTTACTCAGAATCAAGATGAGCCATGTGTATATCAGAAAGCTAGTGGGAGTTATGTCACTTTCCTAATTCTATATGTTGATGACATATTACTCATGGGAAACAACATTCCAATGTTACAAGATGTAAAATCCTATCTTGGAAGATGTTTTGCCATGAAAGATTTAGGAGAAGCTGCATATATTCTTGGAATCAAGATTTATAGAGATAGATCAAGACGGTTAATTGGTTTATGTCAAACTGCTTACATTGAGAAAATATTGAAGAAATATTTTATGGAAAATTCCAAACGAGGAACTATCCCAATGCAAGAAAAGCTTAAATTGAGTAAATCACAAGGTGCTGAGACACCTGCTGATAAAGAGCGCATGCAAAGAGTTCCCTACGCCTCGGCTATAGGATCAATTATGTATGCTGTGAGATGTACTCATCCTGATGTTGCGTTCGCTCAGAACATAACAAGCCGATTTCAACAGAATCCAGGTGAACTTCATTGGACTGCTGTTAAGAATATTCTTAAGTATTTACGCAATACTAAGGATATGTTTCTGGTTTATGGAGGTGATATGAAACGAGAGCTCAGGGTTTCTTGCTACACTGATGCTGGATATCTTACAGATGTTGATGACCTCAAATCTCAGACTGGATATGTATTCGTTTTAAATGGAGGTGTTGTTGACTGGAAAAGCACAAAGCAAAGTATTTATGCAACTTCATCTACAGAAGCTGAGTATATAGCTGCTTATGATGCATCTAAAGAGGCTGTATGGATTCGGAAATTCATTTATGGGCTTGGCATTGTTCCCACAATTGAAGAACCCATAAATATGTATTGTGATAATACTGGAGCCATTACTATAGCTAATGAAAGTGGAATCACCAAGGGTGCTAGACATTACCGCGCAAAAGTTCATTATCTTCGAGAGACCATTGAGATGGGTGACGTGAAGATATCAAAAGTTCACACAGATGACAATCTAGCTGATCCATTTACGAAGGCTTTAGCATATCCTAAGCATTCTAAATTGACTAGGGATATTGGTTTGATACCGGCTAGTAGTCTCATGTAAATCTGTGTGTAATTAGTATTTGGATAATTTGGAATTGTAAGACAGTTTTATTTTCTGATAAATAAAGATACGAGGTATTTGTTATTTTATTCATATAACCTGTTATTCTATATTTGCATGTTTAATCCATGAAATGATTTATCATTCTAAATATGTCCATTGTCGGTTAACAATATGGGAATATTGTTATGCAAGGCAAATGTGAGTGTTGGTTATATTCTATGAGAATGTGGATTGTTCCCGCCAAACTCATATGTATTCACAAGGGATGCATATTGGATACCCCAACTTTCAAACATTTACTTTTGGATCCTTGTCATGAGTAAAATGTTGAAATGGTTTGTTAAGTCATCCTTAGACTTGAGATACAAGCAAGTTCTGTTATGTGTGGATATCACTTTTGTAATTATATGCCAAACGCTGTCCTGAATAAGGTAGTTATAAAAGCTATTTTTTGGAGTGATGTGAAGCAGCACCCACAACACTTGTAGTCAATAAAGGATTTGTTACTCCACTTGATATGTACAGAAAGATACCATGGGCCCTCTCCAGAATTAATCAGATAATTGTTCGGCCGAACCCAAAGGGTAATGCAAGATGATTCTTGATTACATTTGGTATATCTAATTAAATTCTATAATGAGAATCTAAATGGTTAAATATATGGAATGAGTTAAGATCCATATCCATGGTTTAACGGTATCTATAACAAACGATGATAAAAGCAAGACATAAATGACCATGCTACTGAGAATGATTTATGAAACTATATCTCAAACACCTTTAGTTTAATAGCGAGTGAGAGCGTTGCTAGACGTTTCCGTCGTTGGTATTTGTGCTATCTGCTACTCCAACTCCCAAGTGGGAGCTGTTGGAATGTGAGAGTTAGACTAGCACGATACGGCTAAAGGTGTGTGAGCCTATTGGGGGCACACACACTAAAACATTAGAATACGTTGTATACTTCACAGTTAAAGCTCAAAGAGACTCGTTTGGACACGAAGTGAACTAGACATAATATTGGCTTGTCCTAAACCTTATGGCCTGTCCATAGAAGGATCTGGAAAAAGCATAAATCTGTCCAGGTTTATATCGAAGTGATAAGGGTTGAGAAGAATTGTGATAAGGCTTAAAATGGTAGACTTTTAAGCTTATCATGAAAGGTATTTTAACCTTATCATGAGTGAGTTTTAGAAGCTATATAAGCCCTTCTTTTCCTGCTCTTTATCTACGAAAAAAAGAATTCACCAAAACACATATTCCCTTTCTTTCTTTTGGGATATCATCGATTGGCAGGAAGGATAAAACTAAAAGCAAAGTTTTTACTTTTGACTTTATTCCTCCTTGTGTTTCATTTGACCAACAGAAGATATAAACCGAAAGGTTTTGTTTAGTTTTAAATTCGTTCGACGCAAGTATTAAAGAACAAACCCAAGTTGCTTCATTTGTTTTGGTGCGAGTTTTGTGTTGAGCTTCGACACTTGTTGTTTGGGTTTACGTGGTACACGGCTAGCACTCCGGACGTATTTGTTTGACGTGTTTGTGTGAGCAACCGTAGAGGTAGTATATATTTACTACTTAGTTTTATTTGCGGGTGACTACAAGGGTTAGTATTCTATTTAATTTTCATGTTTTCTCTTTTCCTTTAATTTGTTTATTATTTGTGTGTTAATCATAATTGCTTAACTAGATCTAATATCCGCTGCGTACTCGTAGTTAATTGGTTAACTTGATATATATATAAAATTCCAAAAGTGGCATCACGAGTCAACTCGTTTAGTGATTATGGGTTACACAATTTAATAAACACGCGAAAAGGCTGCATGAAATCTAAATTAGTTATTTGTTTTATTTTTGTTTTGACAACTATCATGCAATACTTGTCATTAATTAATAAAAAATACCTAGACACAAATGAATTAAAATTAATTGTTAATTAGATACATAAAATAGCAAAATATATTAAAAGTTAATTTGTTTGCCATGATTATTTTATGTGTGTATTCCGGCTATAAGACCTACGCAATCAATTTTTTTTTTTATGCATGTGGCGATCTAGGCACTTGATGAAAACCTAGTGAGGGTCTTATGGTTCTCCATTTGGGGAAGACTCCTAGTGGACTCGGTTGTAATATGTTTAATTAATGTTCATGTTTATGTAATTGATTCTTTATTTGCATAATTGTTACATGTTTTATACACCTAATTGCATGCAATATGGAATAATACATATCGAAATCATGATATTAATATGGACTTAATTTACACGCCTAAATACCATGCTCATTGTGACCTGCTATTTGATTCGTGGAAAATTGTTTTTGTAAAATTAAGCGACCTAAATTATTGAAACAAGTTTTCATGAAATCAAAAACTGGACGCTATGGACACTTGGGAAGTACGGCTCACCCACTAGAACAAACTATAAGGGGGGTTTAAGGATGGTGCGCACAGTCACACCTAAAGGATTTCCGGTCATTGCCTCGCGCTGACCTGGTCCTCCGCCACCTTGCGAGTTCGATTGGAGCTACCGTGAACCATGATGATCACTACAGTGTCATTACTAAAGTTTTTAAAATAAAGTGCTACAAAGTTGTTTTGCATGCTTCTTTGTACACAAATTTTACCACATTTATGTGTTTACCCTATGTGAAAATTTTAAGTCTATGCCAACCAACCAAGGACACGTGCTTTTGGCTTGACCTCTTTGGTCAGACCTTAGGGCCATTCCAAATCCATGATAAATATTGCTCATTGGTCAGACCTTTGGTTATATTTGCACGTTCTTGTTTGGTCGACTTATTTCGAGTATGCTTGGTCAGACCTTGGACCCGAGGCATAAGATGAGACTAAACATGCTCATGACATTACTACTTGTCTACTAATGTCTTGATCAGTCTCATAAGTTTAAGAGTTGCATTTTATGCAATTAACGCTCGTCGCTTACCTCTTGCCCCATTTGTTTACACATTGGTCAGACCTTTGGTAATAAGTGGGAGGTCAAGTTGGATCTTAGTCTTAATTAGTAATTAATTGGGTAGTTAATTCTATTAAGAATTTAATTATCGAAAATACTAATTATTTGAACTTTTCTTATATTGTAGATGACTACCTCAGTCGGAAACAATTCGGTACTCAGGAGTTTCTTTGAGAAACAAAAACTCACTGGACCTAACTTCATTGACTGGTATCGCCAGCTTCGCATTATACTGTCAGCTGAAGATAAAGAAAATTACTTGGAGCATCCTATTCCTACTGCACCTGTTGCAACTCCTGGACACCCAGTCCTTCCCGAGGCTCTTGCAGCTCACACTGCTTGGGTCAAGGGGTCAAAGGACATTGCTGCTTTCATGCTTATGACCATGGACTTAGAAATCCAACGAAATCTAACCCATCTTGGTGCATATGACATGTTACAGGAGTTGAAAAGCATGTTTGCTCAACAGGCAGAACAGGAACTTCTGCAAACCGCGAGGGAATTTCACTCGTGCAAGCAAGAAGAAGGTCAATCTGTAAGCTCATATGTTCTAAAGATGAAGAGCTACATTGACAACTTGGAGCGTCTCGGTCATCCCGTCACTTTGAACCTTGGAGTCAGTCTAATCTTAATTGGACTCTCTAGGGAGTATGACAGCTTTGTGCAGAACTATAATATGCACAGCATGGGGAAGACTGTGAATGAATTACATGCTATGCTTAAACAACATGAGCAGACGCTACCCAAGAAAGATGCTGCACCTGCACTTCATGCTATACGTGCAGGAAAGGTCCAGAAAAACCAAAGTAAAAAACCGTTCAAGGCTGCTAAGGGGAATCAAGGGAATGGAAAGTATAAGTTGGCTTATGCTCCTGAGCATAAACCATCTTATGCCTCCAAGCCCAAGAAACCTCCACCACCCAAGAAGGATAGCCCTGCAAAGGACGCGACCTGTCACCAATGTGGTGAAATAGGTCATTGGAGAAGGAATTGTCCCGTGTATCTCGCCGAGTTGCTGAAAAAGAAAAAGCTATCTCCAGGAGCTAGCACTTCAGGTATTTTCACCATAGAACTCTATACTTTTCCTAGTACATCTTGGATTTATGACACGGGTTGTGGTACTCACATCTGTAATACTATTCAGGGTCTCAGGGGAAGTAAGAAGCTGAAGCCAGGAGCTTTAAGTCTGTACGTGGGCAATGGTCAACGGGCAGGAGTTGAAGCTATTGGAAATTATCATTTATGTCTCCCAAGTGGATTAGTAGTTGTTTTGAACAATTGTCATTTTGCTCCCTCTATTACTAGAGGAATTATTTCAGTTTCTCGTTTGTTTGACGATGGTTTTATTAACCGCTTTGAATCGAATAATACAATTTCAGTTTCTAGGAATAATGTTTTTTATTTTAGTGCTATCCCAAGGGATGGTATTTATGAAATTGATATGTCTTGTTCTAAAACAAATGATAGTTCTATGTATGCTGTTAGCAATAAAAGAGCCAAGCTAGACTTGGACTCTACTCTCTTGTGGCATTGTCGTCTTGGACACATTAGCAAGAAACGCATGGAGAAGTTGCAACATGATGGACTTCTCAACTCAACTGACATTAAGTCATTTGAAAAGTGTGTTTCATGCATGTCTGGTAAGATGGCAAGAAAACCCTATTCACATCAAGTGGAAAGGGCTAAGGATCTACTTGGACTAATACACACCGATGTATGTGGCCTATTTAGAATTATGTCAAGACAAGGAGCAAGTTACTTCGTCACTTTTACTGATGACTATAGTCGGTATGGTTATGTTTACCTGCTGAAACATAAACATGAACTGTTTGAAACATTTAAAGTGTTTCAAAAGGAAGTAGAAAACCAACTCGGGAAGACCATTAAGTCACTACGTTCTGATCGTGGAGGTGAATATATGAGTCAAGAGTTTTTGGATTATCTTAAGGAGTATGGGATTATTGCCCAACGCACTCCTCCTTACACTCCACAACATAATGGTGTGTCTGAGAGGAGAAATCGAACACTGCAAGACATGGTTCGCTCCATGATGAGTCAAACTACTCTTCCAAAGTCCTTTTGGGATTATGCCCTTGAGTCTGCTGCACGCATTCTCAACATGGTTCCAACTAAGAAGGTTGATAAGACACCATACGAGGTATGGCATGGCAAAGCCCCTAAGTTGTCTTACTTAAAAGTCTGGGGTTGTGAGGCACTTGTTAAGCGTGATACACTTACCAAACCTGACAAACTAGAACCCAGATCTATTAAGTGTATCTTCATAGGATACCCGAAGGAAACAATGGGATATTCTTTCTATCTTCCATCTGAGAACAAAATATTTGTTGCTTGGAATGCTGAGTTCTTTGAGAGTAATCTTATGGATCAAGAAGCAAGTGGGAGTCTAGAAGATCTTGAAATTTTTCAAGAAGAAGATACAAATCCTTCTGTAGACACTAGCTTAGGTCATGATGAGGATGATCAAGAAATTGATGAACCTCAAAGTGATATCAATCCCATTCGTAAATCCGCTAGGACACGTCGTGCCCCAGATCGAATGTGCTTATACATCGATGCTGAGGAGCATGAGTTGGGGGATCTTGGTGAACCCAAAACCTATAAAGCTGCATTATTGGATCCTGAATCCAAGAAATGGCTTGGTGCGATGAATGTGGAAATACAATCCATGAAAGACGCACCCAAATTGACCAATTTGTTGGAATTTTAAACCAGTTACAGCAACAACAGAATATGTTATCTCCTTTTAACGTGAATTCCTCACCCAAAAACGCACCTTTTGGAATTCAAACAATGTCTTCTAGAAGCGTTGAAGCCATTTCACCTATGAGTGGCACCAGATTTCTAAAAAAGGGCCACGAGAATCCACATCCACAAGAACTAAGGAGATTAAGCTCAAGTGCATTCGGGTCAAACTTAGTTACCCCGTGGTCAGAACGGGGTTCATCAAGCGGGAGACCAGACTGGGCGGTTAACAACGCAGAACCAAAATTTCCATGGGTTCAGTCATTTGTGAATGAAACACCTCATGAAGTGAAGGAGGGTGTGGTGTATGATGGTGATGGGCCGAATTTGAAGAATGCGCTTGAACAGTTGGATGAAGCTGCATTTTTGGCAAGTATTGAGCAAATGCAGCTTGAGGATGAACCAAATAGTATAGGAAGGCAGTATAGAAGTCACAAGGCAAGACAGATGGAAATGGAAAAGAAATCAAATGACTGATTGATTTTTGATTTAGATGAGGACAGGCAGAAATTGTAAAGCATCTGCAGGTTACTCGAGTTTAGTAAATTCTCAAAAGTACTGTACAGAAATGTCGTTACTGATATACTTTTGACACATTGGTTGCAATTGAATTGTGAGTTTCTTAAATTTGACTAATTGTGGTGTTTACTAGAACTACAGTACTTTGTGTGAAGGTAGTGAGGTGCTACGGAGCTGATGACAGGGTGTCGTTCCTATATGTGTTTAGTAATGTATAAGTTTTCTTTGTTACAGATATCTGGATTCCATTAAACCTGGGCATCATTATCATTGTGAACCTGAGTTCTCAAGTTCTTCGTTTTTTGAGTGCTTTTATTGCTTGGAAAAGAAAAGATTACAAGTAGTTGTTCACTCAACGAGGTTTGAGCCCTTGTCTACTCCGAAACTTTGGGAGTACCTCCACTAGGCCACATCGGACTTTGCCTATTAGCACAATAACATGTAATATGATTGAAGACTTGTAGGACTAAAGACGTGTGGAGTATGGTACATTCAACATAGTCCTACGCCATTATTATCACTATTGAGAATGATACGTATTCAAATCGCATCCATAAAAGAGTTTGACTCATTTTAGAGGCCTTCACATTTTCATTGTTAATTGTGAGTTTCATTGTTAATTGTGAGTTTCATTTGAGTGCATTTATCGCGATAGCTATGCCACTCGAAGCTTAATGACTTTTACATGAGCAAAGTTAATTGTGAGTAGATCAGGATTTATGGTTTTTAGGATTGATCGCGATAGCTATGCCACTCGAAGCTTAATGACTACATGAGCAAAGGTTCTTACCTTTCCCATTATTATTCCCCAAGCATCCCCATGAGTAGTGTCGTCTTGAGTCATAAATATGCAAACTACTCAAAAAGAATTTGGTATACTACCCGTCTTGAGTCATAAATATGCAAACTACTCAAAAAGAATTTGGTATACTACCCCCCATTCGAATATGGAAGCAAGAGAGGCAATTACAACTGATTTAGGTTAACAGGTTAAGGCTTGGCAGGTCGAGTCATAGATAAATGTATGCAATAATTAACCTGGTTTATGTCTTTTGGCATGATATTAAAGATGCCTTGATAAAACCATTTCCTTTTTCCCTAAGCCATGTAAATGGAAATAATTTTTGCAAATATGGAAATTATTAGGTGGCGTTTAGTTGGAAAACATTTTCTCTCATTTCCTATTTCTTGTTTTGTAGAAAAAGGGAAGGGAGTTTGATTTCCACAAAACAATGGAAAATTTAGAAAACGCGTTTAGTCTGAGAAACATGTGTTTCTGTTTTCCATTTTTCAAAACTAGAAAACATGTTTAAGTATCGTTGTTTTATATCTCAATTCACTATTTACCTTACTAATATTATAAAAACATCATCAAAACACAAAAACAAATATTACAAACTAACCAACTAAATTATAAAATAACTAAAAAAATCTGCTACGAGAAAATAAAGAAATTAAAAAATTAAAATACAATATCAAATAACGTTTTCGTCCGATACTTTTCGTTTTTGTTTATTTTTTTACGTTTTCATCTGTTTTTTTTACGTTTTCGTCAGATTTTTTACGTTTTCATCCCTTTTTTTACATTTTCGTCAGCTTTTTTACGTTTTCGTCTGTTTTTTTTACATTTTCGTCCGATTTTTGGGTTTTCGTTTGTTTTTTACGTTTTCGCCCGTTTTTTAACTTTCTCGTCAGGTTTTTTAAGTTTTCATCCGATTATTTTCATTTTCATCTGTTTTTTTAGGTTTACGTCAGATTTTTTATGTTTTCGTTCGATTTTTTACGTTTCCGTCCGTTTTTTTACGTTTTCGTCAGATTTATTACGTTTTCGTCCGTTTTTCTACCTTTTCATCCGTTTTTTTTATGTTTTCGTCCGTTTCTTTACGTTTTTGTCAGTTTTATTACTTTTTCATCTGATTTTTTATGTTTTCGTCAGTTTCTTTACGTTTTCGTCTTTTTTTTACATTTTCGTCCGTTTTTTTACGTTTTCGATAGGCTCTTTACGTTTTTATCCAATTTTTATTTTTCATCCGTTTTTATACGTTTTCATCTGTTTTCTTACGTTTTTGTCCGTTTTTTACTTTTTTGCTTGATTTTAGATGTTTCCATCTGTTTTTTTATAACGTAAAAAGTCTGGCGAAAAAGTAAAAAATCTGACGAAAACGTAAAAAAAGGGACAAAAACGTAAAAAAACCGGACAAAAACATAAAAAATCTGACGAAAACGTAAAAAATCTGACGAAAACGTAAAAAAACAGACGAAAACGTAAAAAATCGAACGAAAACTTAAAAAATCTGACGAAAACGTAAAAAAAATGGACGAAAACGTAAAAAAATCAAACGAAAACTTAAAAAATCTGACGGAAACGTTAAAAAACTGATGAAAACGAAAAATATCGGATGAAAACTTAAAAAACCTGACGAAAAGATAAAACACGAACAAAAACGTAAAAAAACAGAGGAAAACGTAAAAATCTGACGAAAACATAAAAAAACGGACGAAAACGTAAAAAATCAGACGAAAACGTAAAAAATCGGACGAAAACGTAAAGAATTTGACGAAAACGTAAAAAATCTGATGAAAACGTTAAAAAAGTGGACGAAAACGTAAAAAATCAGACGAAAACGTAAAGAATCGGACGAAAACATAAAAAATCTGACGAAAACGTAAAGAATCAGACGAAAACATAAAAAATCTTACGAAAACGTAAAAAATCTGACGAAAACGTAAAAAAAACGGACGAAAACGTAAAAAATCTGATGAAAACGAAGAAAATCTGATGAAAACGTAAAAAAATCTGACGAAAACGTAAAAAAAACGGACGAAAACGTAAAAAATATGATGAAAACGAAAAAAATCTGACGAAAACGTAAAAAAATATGACGAAAACATAAAAAAAACCGGCGAAAACGTAAAAAAAACGGACGAAAACGTAAAAAATCTGATAAAAACGAAAAAAATCTGACGAAAACGTAAAAAAATCTGACGAAAACGTAAAAAAACGGACGAAAACGTAAAAAACCAGACGAGAACGTAAAAAAAATGACGAAGACGTAAAAAACGGACGGTAACGTAAAAAATCAGACGAAAACAAAAAAAAACGGACGAAAACGAAAAAAATCAGACAAAAACGTAAAAAACTGACGAAAACATAAAAAAACGGACGAAGACGTAAAAACTGACGAAAACGTAAGAAATCGAACGAAAACGTAAATAATCTGACGAAAACGTAAAAAAATAGACGAAAACGTAAAAAATCAATCGAAAAGATAAAACAACTGACAAAAACGGATTTTGAGGTATTTTAATGGAAAATAGAGGAAAACAAAAAAAAAAATTGTTTTGTAATTTTGTTTATTAAAGTTGAAAATAGAAATTTTGTATTTATAGAGAATTTTATTAGAAAACATTAAATTGAACGCGATCTCCGTTATCCTTATTTTTCACAAAACATTTTGTGAAAAACAAGGGTGATTTCCCTCAACTAAACGCACTCTTACTAACCCAAACAACCCTTAACCCATTTAGCCAATCAACTACTTTGGTCTAGCACATCATTGTTCATGTTGTCAACAAACAAACTTTGGATCAAACTTTCTCTTCAGATTTGTTCATGTCTTTTGTTTAATAGTATGTTTCTCAGTTCATGTACAACTTAAACATACTCAGTATCTAAAAAAGAATAAAGTCAACGACAACAATAACCTTGTTAAGCAAAACAAAAAACTTGAACATCAGATCTACATATATATAACAAAACACACAATATACCGTGACCAACAAACTAGATCTGAAGAGCCGATGATATTATTAACCAGTGTCATAACCTCAAAACCCAAGAACACATCGAGACATTAGCAAACTACAAAATAGTTCGCCATATCACTTTGTATTCTTAAGTTTTAGAGGTGATGATACTGCGTTAGAAATGAAACTCCACAAACCTTCATATCAAAACAGAACTGAAATTTTGTTTAAGACTATGTGTTACGAGTATGGTCACTTCTAAAACGTACAAAAACATCTTGATCTAAGAAGAAGATTGATATATCTTAGATATGATGTTTTTGTAAGTTTCAGAGATGACGATATTTGTATTGTTGTTTGGTTTGGCTGGTTTCGGGGGTTTATAAAGAGTGGAGAGAGGCTAGCTGGCTAGGCATCTTTGTAAAGTTGAAAACCCTAGCTGCCATCCATTTTCTTTTCATTTTATACCTCCGAAAATGAAATTTCTAGGTGTATGCCTTTTTATTTCAGGAAAAATAAAATAAAAAAGATAAAATAAAGGAAAATAAATTGTAGGCTAAGGGTAGTGGCAATGGTGTCGGTTTGGCCAACGGTTTGCCCCAAACCGCCGGGGAACACCGCCGTCACCCCAGCGGTTTGGGCAAGCGGTTTGGGTCAGCGGTGATCTTCACCTACGCGGTTTGGGAGAAAACTATCCGTTGCTTGTGAACGTTGGAGCTAAAAATAAAAATAAAATAAATAAATAAATAAATAAATAAATAGACGTTAGGCCATTTATGTGGTACCAAAAAAAAAATAATCCTATAAATACTTCACAATACAAATAAACTACACATATTCAAATATCCCACACACAATTACTACTAAATCCTCTATATTTCACACAATGTTTTCATCATCTTCTTCATTCGATGATTTATATCCTCCCCCCCCCCCCCCAGCCTTTCGAACAAAATGTTTCCACGGGTAGTACTCTATCAACCTTTTTAGCCGTGTACGATTCGATTGATGACACGACGACCTCTACCGAAACACGGGAGTCTGTCACCCGTTTTCGTGAAAAAGCTTTACAAAATCTAAAGAATGACTATTTCGTTGAACGACCAAAGTTTGCCCACCATATTTTTCGAGATAGGTTTCGTATGAATAAAAGGTTGTTTTTAAGAATTGTTGGTGATATTGAAGCGAGATTCGAATGGTTTCAAGAGGGATATGATGCGAGGGGGAAAAAAGTTTCACGGCATTACATAAATGCACATTGGCCATTCGGCAACTCGCAACGGGTGAACCTTCGGATAGATTTGATGACTATTTAAACATGGCACGAAGAACGTCAGGTTATCATTCTCATTTTTTAATAATGTTGTTGTTATATTTTTTTTAATAATGTTGTCGTTATATTTTTTTTAATAATGTTGTCGTTATATTTTTTTTTAATAATGTTGTCGTTATTATTTTTCATAGGTGAATGCCTTGATTATTTTTGCAATGCGGTTATTGAATTATATGGTCGAGAGTTCTTACGTAGGCCGACATCCAATGACATTGCACGCTTATACGAGGCACATGAGGAACAACATCACATTCCTGGAATGCTTGGTAGCATTGATTGTACACATTTCGTTTGGCGAAATTGTCCTAGACATTTGAAAGGCCAATATAAGCGAGGTGATCACCGATACCCGACTATTATGCTTGAATCCATCGCTACATACGATTCGTGGATTTGGCATTCGTTTTTTGGTCCTCCTGGTGCTAACAACGATATCAATGTTTTGAATCAGTCTCCGTTGTATCTTACGGAGCGAAATGGAACGGCGCCAAACAGTTCATTTTCTGTAAATGAACGTTTTTACAAACGTGGATATTATCTTACCGATGGAATCTATCCTACATATTCTACATTTGTTAAAGCATATAAGTATCCCACTGATCTGAAGGAAAAGAGATTCAAGAAGTTACAAGAGTCTGCAAGAAAAGATATCGAGCGACCTTTTGGTCGTCTTAAGGCAAAATGGATGATTCTCAGTCGTCCTCTCAGTCCTATGACGGTCGAAAAGATTCGACAAATCGTTAATACGTGTATCATATTGTGCAATATGATTTTAAAAGACGACGAGGAGGCAATATCACCGGTTCATATAATGGATCCGCTGGTCGCGCCAGTATACGACGATAGTGTACTACCGGAGTTACTCGACGAACAAATCCATTATCGTCTCCAATATGATCTTACGAAGCACGTTGAGGCTCAAAACTTAGCATACCTCGATGATTAGTTATTTCTTTTCTTTTTTTTTTTTTTTTTTTTTTTTTTTACGTATTATGTAATTTTCTATTAATTATGTTTTTTTTCAAGTATTATGTATTTTTATTTTAATTATTAATGAAATATTATGTTTTTATTAAATTATTTATTTTTTAAAATAAAAAATAAAAAAATAAAAAGTTGGTGGTTTGGGAGGTATGAAAAAAGTGACCATTGCCACTAAAAAAGGGTTGGGAGGTATGGAAAAAGTATGAGTGAGGTGGAATGATATTATTGGTGGGTTGAGAGGTATGGGTTTTTTTTGTAGTGACCATTGCCACCACCCTAAAAGTTGAACCTATAGTTAAACCTAAATATGTGATATCTTGAAACTAACTGTGAGAAATTTCTAGTAACTTTTTAAAAAAGATTTGAAAACATTAGTTAAACAACAAGTTCTTGGTGGATTTAAAAAATTGATTGGTAAAAAATGATGAGAGAGAAAAAGTGAATAACACTTGTCAGCTTAGGTCTATTGTTAGGTCTCTTTATTAGGCATGAATATCAACACTAAGCATAATAAAGGATGCACGATCAAGTCTTGGACACTCAAGATGCGTAGACCTTTATTATGTCCCCTTTAGAAGACGCGTCTTCAACAACAAAAATGAAAGACTTGGTTGATGCCAAAACTGAGTTGTGAGGTGTTGCTTTGCGAAAAAAAAAAAAAAAAAAAAAAAAAAAAAAAAAAAAAAAAAAAAAAAAACTACAGCAAAAAATGGACCGTTTGTGTTTTATTAAAAATAAAAAAATAATAATAATAAAAAAAAAAAAAAAAAAAAAAAAAAAAAAAAAAAAACAACTTATAAAAATCAATACTCCTTAATTTTTATTCATAGTTTTAAACACAATCTTTATTTATACACTCTAATCTTCTCAACTAAAAAAATATCTCAAGAAACTCACAAAACTAAAAGACAAAAAACCTAGACGCCAAAAATACGTGCCAACACTGAATTCTAATTTTCATTTGGGTCACTCACCAACAGTTAATTTTCAACCCGCAAGTTTTCTATACAAACCACAACAACAAAAACAACAACCTATTTACTTAAACAATCCGTTCCAACACTACTTTAACCAAGAAATATACCAATAACAACAACAACACAATTTGCATCGTCCACAAATGTTTCGCGATTCATCATCACCACCAACGTATCTCCAAGTTCTCAAAAATATTCTTCGGGTCACCCTTTTAATGTTGATGAGGTAGAAGATTTGGATATGTTTTTTGATAGTCAACAATATTCTCTGGCTCAAGCTTCAGGTGGTCCATCTGAACCCGCACATAACGACTCTCCCGTCGAAGAGGTGGCGATCGTAACAAGAAGGTGTCAAGAAGACGTAGAAAAGCCAAGGCAACTACAAAAGACCAAGATGACGCTAAAGTTTCATGCCAAAAAGAAGGTTTGTTGTTGTGTAAGGTGTGGATCAACGCATCCGAAAAATAGTGTCAAAAGGAATGCTAAAAAAGTCATGAGTTTTGGCGGTTGTGCTAGATTACTTTGAGAGAGAAATAGGGAATTGATAAGATACTACGATGCCCTCAATTGCAAATGAAAATCGCAGATTCGTTCTAAAGTTGGTCATTTTTGTGAAGTTTATAATAATGTAAAACAGAGGAACCAAAGTGGCGAAAATGACCAAAGGGTGTTTGATTTAGCGGTATCTGAATATCGTGCGATATACGGTCAAAACTTCACACTTACTTAGTCGTGGAAACTTTTGAGAGAACATAGAAATTGGTAAGATATAGAAATGCCAAAAGTTTACAAAACAAAGTCATTGTAAACAAAAAATCAAAGACATCAAAAACCACCTCAAATAACACATCGAATTCATCACATGGTGGTGTTAATCTCAACGACGAAGTGGATGATTTAGATGAGGAAGAGGTTCGGGAAGAACGACCAATGGGCAAGGACGATTGTAGGGATAAATGGAGGCGGACGCTTCAAGAAGATGGCAAGTTTACTGTCAAAGCTCTATCGAAAATGGTGGAGGAGCGAATGTTGAGGTTCAAAAGTGATGGTCAAGAAACAATTTGGAACAAATGGATTCCTAAGAAGGTCAACATCTTTGTTTGGAGGGAGTTGAAAGGTAAAATTCCGGATCATGTGGAGCTCGACAAAAGAGGCATCGATCTGGATTCTATTCTTTAATTTGTCTGTATTGTGATAGTGTGGTGGAATCATGTGATCATAGTTTAGTTTTGTGCAACTATGCTATGAGTGTTTGAGAAAATGTTTCTAAATGGTGGAAGATTCGTGATATCAATGCCTTATTTGTTAGCCAAATTCTCTCACTGAATGGGAACGTTGACATGCCTATGGCAAGCGGTTAGATGGACATGCGGCTATTGTATTTGGAAGAGAGAAATAATCGTGTCTTCAAAGGAAAAGTCTCAAGTGTAAACAAAATTACAGAGCTACGAGTGGATTATAAGAAGATCCAAAAAGAAGATAGATCTAAAGGGTCATAATATACAAACCCTCCCTATATTGTCACATTATAGGGGTTTGGTCAAACCGTATAACCCGCGATACGCACCGTACAAGTCAACGATGTGTCCAATCATTGGATACCCTCCCTATGGGAGGGTGTGGATAACTTGTCCCGATCTAAATTTGCAGCATTGTGTTGATATAAATAATGTCTAAAAACGTTATTAATATTTCTCAATAAACCTATGTTTTGATAATCACAAAACTCAAATGAAATTAAGTCAAGATTAAGACGTAAACAAGTATTTAGTAACAAATATTTACCTCTACATCTAATATCACTTAAGGTATGCATAAACTAAGCATCTTATGCATTACATGATCAAAAGAAACCTTGTCTTAAGACATAACATTTTATAAAATGATATAAATATTTTATATATATTTGTAAATCATTTTTGGTATTGTTATATTAAACCACAAAGATATGATTTCAAATTTCCAACCAAAAAGGGCAAATTTTATCCAGAAAAACTTTTCCAACGTTCAGGAGGGCGGCCCCCTTAATCATTAAGGGGACCGCCCCCTAATTAAGGGGACCGGCACGCTCCAGAACAGTATTTTCTGGCCCTATAAATATTGGATCATTTCACATATTTTTCTCACCTTTTTGCACTATAAACTTTCTGATCCAACCTCCATTTCTAGATCTAAAATCCTTTGATCATATAATTCATAAGTCTTTGTTTCCAAGTGATCCAAAGCTTCATCCACTCAAGTGCAAGAAGAAGAACACTCCTCTACATCCATCAAATTGTAGTAGTGTTGTGATTAGCTAGTTTCATATTGTAGTAGTGTTAGATATTTGTAAAAGTGGTGTGTGAATTTGTTGATTGTAGAAACTAGGTGTGTTGTAAAGTAGTTTAGTAGTTGTGACTTAGTTGTGCATAGAAGAAGGTGTAAAGTTGACAAGGTGTGAAGAAGGTGTGAAGTTGTGAAGGTGTGAAGTTTTGAAGAAGTTGTGAGATTAGTTCTAGCTACGATTAGAACTCGACATTTAGTTTAGTGTCGTTAACTCGTGTAAGCCAAGGTGTGTAAGGTTTCTCCGTCATAAGGAGTTTGTTGACATAGTGAAGAAAACTCTCGAGTGTGGTACTCGGTGAGTGGAGTAGGGCAAGGAATGTGTCCTTGTAGCCGAACCACTATAAATTCGCGTGTTGTGGTTTGATCTTTCTAACTCTATCTTTTCTTCATTCTATTTCAATACTTTCATTATTAGATTAGAATTGCTTATATTGGTTGTTGCTTGAATTCACTTAAGATCGAATCGAAAGTTTTTAATAAGCTACAAAATATTTTGGTAATAAATTTAAAAAGGACGTAAAACTATTCAACCCCCCTTCTAGTTTTCCACACATTGGCTTTTTGATCCGCTAAAATCTAGGATTGTATGTAAATGGATAAGTCTCCTGTGAATTTGTTGCATGTCTGCTGCTGATATTGTAATTCTAAGTTTGCTGTGCAAGAAAGGTTTGAGGTCTAGTGATTGTTAGAGTTGTTTTTGCTGTGTTATCAGTGACTTTGCGTATCTTCAGTGTTTTTGCAGTTCTATTATATTGCAGATATATGTGATTAGATAGTATGTGTCTTGTGCCATCACTCGTCTTGTCCCTTCCTGGTCTGCTTTTCATTTGATGGTGGGCCACTACTACAAAAAGGAGTTTCGAGACCGGTTGTACACGTAAACAAGACCGGTTTTCGATATGGTCTCTGTGAGGGGGCGTCTCCATGTGAAAATCAAATGAGACCGGTTTTCAAACCGGTCTCTAATGTGATTTCAAGACCGGTTTGAGGATAAAAACACGTCTATAAAATAAAAACAAGATCGGTTTTTGTCACTAAAATAGGCTTTTAAATACTAAAAGAGACCTGTTTGCATGGTAAAAACCTGTATATTTGCTTATTTTTTTATTAAAAAAGAGACCATTTGGAATTGCTTATTGAAACTACTAGTAGCACTTTCAATAAACAATCCCAAATAGCTGATCAATAACCAATCCCAAACAGCTACTAAAAATCATGCATTTGGAGTAATATTGAGTTCGATCCAAACAAAAAACTTTATTAATAAGTAAAGAAGTTAAATTCTTCACCTCAAAATGAAATGTATCGTATCAATTTGTAAACTTTTAGCTAAGCAACAACTAAAACAAGTTACAGCTAAAAATCTACCGAAACTTGTAAACACTCATTTAACCACTTGTAGCCATTGATCTAAATCTATAGCATGCTCTCGATTCCTTTACGTGGTTGGCCGGTGGATAGATTTGGCTAGGCCCCTTGCCATGCATTATAACTTAGTTATAAAGGACTTATTGGCGGCGACTATGTTACTTAGTTGCACGAACAATATCCTCAATCTGCAGATGCAGAAATCATAGAAGACAAAAACTTTAATAGCTAGATTAAGTAAAAGTTAGCAAATGAATATATCCACCAAGATTACCATTTCGATAGAATGCAATGACTTATAATGTGAAGGAAAACAAACAATTAAACGCTAAGAAACATGAACTGATGTAAAGATAATATCTCTAGCTTGCGGCATATGGCATAGGAAGATTAGCCCCGGCAATCCTCTCAAATAAAAAACTCAATTGATCCAAACTCAGTGTAGTTTCTATTCATTGCACAACGTTGTCTTGAGTTTTGCAGGCCCCTAACCATATGGAAAAATAAATTAAAGAGTGTATGTGCTAAAGCACTTGCATTAAGAGATCAATATTACACATTCAAAGGAACTTTACGAGATAAAACTCACATTGGGTTTAGGGATAATCAGGCTCGAACTGATGACTTCCACCACGTCAAGGTTGTTTTTGAAATGGAAAATAAATTATCAAAACTACACATTCTGCTATGATCCAAACTCAGTTGGTACCAAAGGTAAAATACACCACTAAAGAAAAGATATGTAACAAAATCCAGGCTTTCTCAATTTCAGCTTACTAAGTTGTAGTAGCGAGTAATTTCTATGTAGTAGCGAGTAATTTCAAACACTTAGATTTGTCATATGTGATGAGACTACAAAGTATGATGCTACAATAATTATCCAATTCACTTATTTTTCGACAGTAAACATGTTACAGTAGCATTAATGATATTTATAGCTACAAATTTCGAAACCTGAATATTCAATGCATGATACAATGATATGGTTTGTTAATGGAATCACATTTATATCAACAAACACTTCATATATCTTTATCTTGTCCATCATAAAGTGTTTTTATCTACAACAACACATTGTTTCAAATTACTAAAAAAACAGTTTATAACGACAGCAAAACAACTTGAAATAAGCACATATACTTGGTAAAAATAATGAATGTTGGGTCCTTTTAAGAGTAAGAAAGGCTGTTAATGAAAGGAAATGATGCACAATATCAATTAAAACATGATGAAAAATCAACATGGAACAAAAAAAAAAAAGGTAACGTACCAGCATCGACATTCTTCTTCACGTATTGAGGAATAGAATCTACCTCCAGTTTTATAAATTGGATTGATTCTTTTTCCAATAATACAAAGAACATTGATTTAGAAATTTTTATTGCATCAAAGAAACTAGCAACGAAAGAAATTATTGACGAAAGATACCCTAATCACTTTATTATAAGCATCACTGCTAAGCCTACTTCTTAATTCCGTAACGGCAGTCTTACATTCTCTAAGGCTGATTATACGATTTCGATTACTCTATCTCACTTTCACATGATCAATTTCTATGCACACATCCGTGAAACAATGAAATTACTACTGTAGTAATGACTTATGCCACTTTTTAAGCACTTCTATACCCAAAGAACATATGTACAGCTGTATATTGATGAACACACACATAAGAAAATTTACAACTTGTGTTTGCTACCTTCTGCCTATGTAAATTAGCTTGGTATTAGAATTTGTATGAAATACAATAAATGAAAAGAAATAATGATTTACATAGTACCAGAACTAATGTTATGAACTATTATGCTCTAACTACAATAAATGAACGACTTGTATTTTTAAAGCCTTGTAACAGAATTAACTATAGTTAAAACCTTGGCTTATGAACTCATCTGACATAACAAATACGAAAGGCTTACACATGGAAACAATTTCATCTAATTTTACTAATTGAATGATAAATTCCATTTGCTTGAATAATATAATTAAAAAAAACTTCATTTTGTTAACAAAGGTCGACATAATTCTCCATCCAACCTTTAATCAGATAACTCTACTTTTTAATAAGCAAAAGATAATTGAAAATAACTAAAATTATAAACAAATTCAAAATCAATACATATAAAAGTACCTGGCGTTTTCGGATAAGAAGGGTGCTACAGATGTGTGTGCTCTTCAGGAAGAAGACGAGATGAGATGGGGCATGGAACTGCAGCGGATGTGGAGATGGGGTTAGGGTTCGAAGGCAGTTGGAGGGTGATGGTATGAAGGTGGAAGTGGTTTGATTTGGTGGCTTAATGATGGCAATGGTGATGGAGGTTGTGGAAAACTAGAAGGGGGGTTGAATAGTTTACCGCTTTTTGGATTCTTTTTAACTTGAATATCTTTAAAAACTTTTACGTTTGCTTAAAGATATAAACACAATGTTATATGTTTGATTATTTGAAAAGCTTTTCATGTTAATAACAATTCTAACTTTACTAGTTTCATACTTTGAAAAGCTTTGCTTGTGATGATCCTAATTTTGTTTGTTTAGTTATTTGAAAAGTTTTACTTTTGTTTGAAGATATAAACACATCTTTACTTGTTTAGTTCTTTGAAAAGCTTTATATGTAACTAGCAATTCTAACTAAAGAACAACATGTAATAAGCAAAGATAAAGAAAGAAACGATCAAACCACAACACGATTGTTTATCGTGGTTCGGCTACAAGGACTCTTTTTCCTTGCCCTACATCCACGCCCCGAGTTTCCAACTCGAGAGTTATAAGCACTAATTAACAAGCTCCTTTCACCGGTGGAGAAAACCTTTACAACGTCGCTTACACTTTTACCGACACTAAGCTAGATGTCGAGTTCTTTTACACGGGTACAACCACTCCCATCGTCGCTTACACTTTTACCGACATTAAGCTAGATGTCGAGTTCTTTACCAAGGGTACAACCACTCCCGTTAGTTCTTTTACAAGGGTGCAACAACTCCCGACACACTACGTATTTTGAGGCCTAAAATACTAACCACTTACTTCTACATACATGACACAAATGAAGTATAAACTACTAAAGCTTATACATGACCAAGCTACCAAGACTTGCAACTTTAGAGTTGAAGCTTGTAACTTCTTGAATGATCTTGTGAAGTCCCTTGCTACATAAGAGAATCACACAAATCAAAATGTTACTGAGTTAGTTGAGAGAGTATGTGAAAATATGTTCTAAAGAGGTGACTCAAAACTAACAAATAGTTTGGTATTTATAGCAAACCATTCTGCAGGTCTGGCGGATCAGGCGGACTCCTCAGAAGGGTTCCGCCCGTGTATCCCCAGGGTACCGCCAGGCTTGCAGTTGGTTTTTGCAATAAATTTTTCAAACCAAACAAGGTCACATCACATTACTTCTAGTCAAATACAAGACTTACAAGAAAGCATGAGGTTAGTCAAACACTCTTTCTTACCATAAATGTATATGGACAAAGCTTACCGTAAATGTGATATGACATTACTATTTTAAGAAATAAATGTGATGTGACAAGATACTTTCTAATTTAAGAAATAAAAACAATGTTTTGTTTAAAAGGAAATGTAAACCTTAGTTAAACAAAACTTAAACACTTAAAGTAATGATTTACTTATAGCTAAACTTCATACTTTGTCATTAACAAAACTTAGCAAAGATCGTAAAATATAAATAACGTTTTTAGCCGATATTTATATTAACAGAGGTGTTTGGTGGCAGGAGTAATTATGAAGAAGGGGTTAGGGCTTGGTTATGTTGCGTGGGAATGAAATTTTGAATTGAAAATTCAAGTTTTCAAGTCCCGCCATTCACAGATGGTAGACCGGTGGTTGATAGGAACGATCTGTTCGGGTCAAACAGATTAAGACGTGTTTTAAAGTTACCAACTGGATAGCCATTTATTATAGACCCGTCGTTAACATATTACCCGGTCTTGATATATTTTCCAAATGGAGGCCTGTTTGAATTATAGAAACCGGTCTTAATCTTATTTTTCTAGGTGGAAAAGCTTTACGAGACATGTCTTTTTATAAAAGGGTCTCCATATAGGGGTCTCAATTCTTGTTTAGCCTTGGTCAATGTTTGGTTCGTTTATATGGCGTATAGCCATCTTGGGGCACTTGATCCTTTATCTTGGTTTCATGTACTCCTTATTTGGTTTGTTTTGTTGTATGCACATATTGGAGCCGTTTTGTGTCTAACATCCCTTACTTTCTAATTGTCTTGTTAAGGAGGAGAGATGCCTTTTCTTTTGTAGTTTGGTACTAAACTGGTGTATTTCTTTTGGCATGATATTAGACAGCTTGTAGTGGCGACCTCACCAATGGTCGGTCTACCCCATAAGTCACCCACTTGTTAGGTCGCCATTACTACTAGTCTTAAAAATGCCTTGATAAAACAATTTCCATTTCCCCTAAGCAATGGAAATGGCTTTGGCAAACATGGATATGTTTACTTAGGGGGTGCTTGGTGGGGGGTAAAGGGAGGGTGGGGAATGGGTAAGGTATTGGAAAGGGCCCACATCCCTTCAAATAAGGTGCTTGGTTAGAGAGGGGTAAGGTATTGATTACCCCGTAGTGGGTAATCAACCTTTATAGAGTAAATTGGGGGGTAAGGTATTGATTACCCACCTCACTCATTCCTTTGCATTCCTTTCCCTTTCCCTTTCCCTTTACTCACTTTGAACCAAGCGGACCCTTAGTGTCTATCTAAACCTGCTTAAAGCAATCATAATCAGCTAAACAACCCATTTAGCCAACCAACTAATGTTTTGGTCACCTATCTCTAGCACATCATAGATCTTTACTGGTGTCAACAAACAAATTTTGGACCAAACTTATCTTCAGTTTTGTTCCTGTCTTTTATGTTTCTTTAGTTGAGCAAAACACAAACTTTAAACAGCAGATCGACATATATATAACCAAACACACAAGAAAACAAACTAGATCTGAAGAGCCGATGACATTATGAACCACTTAACCAGTATCATAACCTCGAAACCCAAGAAAACATCGTGACATTAGCAAACTACTACAAAATAGTTCGCCATATCACTATATGTTCTTGAGTTTCAGAGGTGATGATATTGCGTTAGAAATGAAACTCCACAGAACTGAAATATTGTTTATGACTATGTGTTACGAGCATGGTCACTTCTAAAACTTAAGAAAACATCTTGGATCTATGAAGAAGTCTGATAAATCTAAGACGTTTTTGTAAGTTTTAGAGATGACAATATTCGTGTTGTGTGATTTTGTTTTGTTGGATTTGACTAAAGAAGAAAAGGGTGCATCTGGTTTCTTGCAAAGAAGAGATTGATTCTTGGTTATTGTTGTGACTGCGTTTTTTTAGTGAAGGGACCACTAGGTTTAGTGTTATATATTGCAAAATATTAGGGTAGTTTAGGGTTTGGTGTTGGGCCGGGTATATGCTACATACCAAAGTCGGACAATTGGATTTTTGATTGGGCCGAATATCTAGATTTGGTGCCTTGGTGGCAATGGATTTTTTTTTTTTTTTTTTTTTTTTTTTTTTTTTAAGGAACTCCATTAAAAACAAAAAAAAAAAAAAAACCATACAAGAGAAGCCATTCCACCTCAATTAATTAAGCTAAATAAAAGAGGAAGGGACCTAAGAAAACAAAAACAAAAAGACATACTAGCACCAGGTGCTAACCAAACATATTGCCAAACATGATACTGGCACACTATCTATGCAATAAAACATATGCCTAATCAATAATATCAAACTCACGCTAACTTTTGTAGTACCACGTCCACAAGGGGAGAAAACAATCACCTATGAAAACCTGGACCACAAACTACCAGCCAAACTAACTAAACTAAGGGTGATCACGGTCCAAAAACCGGCCCGGATTGAAGACCGAGAACCGGAAAAACCATAGACCGAGACCGGACCGAATGTGGTCGGTCCGGTCCGGTCCGGTCGGTCTTTGGTCGGTCCGGTCCAATTAGGCAAGATTTGGCAAGTTTTTTCGGGTTTTTTTCGGTCCGGACCGAGGACCGAATTAGCCAAAAAGCTTAGACCGAGGACCGGACCGAATGTGGTCGGTCCGGTCCATCCGGTCCGTTTGCTCAGCCCTAAACTAAACTAAAAACAATCCAATATTGACATGACTTGCAGACATGTAGCAGGCGCATCAGTTGACAGACCATACATCACATCAGAAGTCACTTGCACGAAGTAATTTCGAACACAAGTCCCGAAAGCTTGATTCACGATCTAGCAAGACATTATAGGCAAACGGGCACATCATAAGTCACTTGCACGAAGTATACCGGTGGTTGTCTTATAAATGATGCAAACGGGCACACTCTAGCAAGATATTATAGGCAGAACAAACATTACATATATTAACATCAAACTAGAGGTGGGTTAAAAACCCTTTGAAACCAGTTAAGCTTTAAATTTCGACTCGTGTTTGAGACCCAAATAAATGAGAGATGTTATATCATTAGAAAGGTCATCCACCCTCACTTTTTTTTTTGAAAAGAAAATTTCATTCAAAAAACGACCAACCGGTCCTTAAAGCAAGGGCAAGAGGTCACAAACCACCACTACAACATGTACAAAGGGGAACGAACCCAATCTTCCCACAATAACCTATTACAATTAGATCTATTCTTCAACCATAAAAAGGAGATCGATTTTATTTTCGCCACTATATCCCCTACGTTAGGCTTCTTCCCATTGAAAATCGTGTCGTTCCTCGTAACCCATAAACTCCACATAGTGACCATGATCAACCCGTGAACAATCTTTCTTCTCATCTTGTCTCCCTTCACCGTCTTGTACACTCCCAAAAAGTCCTTGACCTCATTTTAATTGCTTGAAACTCATTCATCCTCAAAGAATTAATGGTATAAACTCTTTTACCATCTCTGAAGTGTTTGTCACATGGCAAACAACTCCACAACAGTTTGTTTTACCAAATTTTGCTCGTAATAAACATAAAAAGCAAAAACAATGAAAAAACGCCGATGCCGGGGATCGAACCCGGGTCACCCGCGTGACAGGCGGGAATACTTACCACTATACTACATCGACTTTTTGACATTAATTTTGTTCTATGATTTATTTTATTGATATTCTTGACATATAAAATCAGCTACCCGTTAGAAACAAAAAGATATGATCTCTTTTATGTTTTTCATGTTTATATGTGATCACTTTATAGAAAGGAAAACAGTCAAACCTTATTTTTAGCAAGTACGAGTAGTTATTAATTTCATAGCCGCTCGTTAAAACTTTAAATTGTTTGGCGATATATGTTTGATATCGGAATAAGTTTAGTTAACTAGTGAGACTTTTTATCCGCCGTTCGAAAAAAAAAAAAAAAAAAAACTAGTGAGACTTTGTATATGTATGTATGGCCAGATTAAAGCTCACCTCAAGTGACAAATTTTTATAACAAAATAAAACTCTAGACTCGTTCATTGCACATGTTTGGCAAAAGTAGCTGTGAGCAGTAGCACTGAGCAGTAGCCACAGCTCACTGCTCACCGCTCACAGCTTCATAAAGAAGCATTGGAAAAATGAGCTTTCCTAAAAAATAACAAAGCTGGCAGCTATCATGCCAAACGAACACTAAAAATAAAAAAGCTCATTGCTTACCGCTCATCGCCCCAAAAAGCTTCAAAAAGCTCCGTGTCAAACATAGCCATATATATATTTGTACAGCGTACCAAACTATCATTGAAAACACACACACTGAGTTTACGCAATGGTCCATTCTATAAATAGGCATATAACAATGTAGGTTGTAATTATATATCAGGGCGTGCAAAATTGGATATGGACCGTCAAGGCTAGAGATAAGTAAAAATAGTCGAATTCTGACTTATTGAAATCAAATACAAATGTTACAAAGTGCAGTGAAATCTTTACAAACTATTCGACTACTCCTAATATTGTTTGTGTAAGCTATTTTGCCCGATTCATTTGGGAACCAACGCATTTGATACCAAGTTGAAGTAAATTTGTTCAACGCAGCAATTATATTTATATGTCCATTAGAAAAGTCCATGGAATTGTACACTTAAAACAACGGAAATAAACTTGAAAACTGCCTAAATCAAAATAAAACATACCATATGGGATGAGTTAATCAAGATTGAAACCTAGTTTTGGCGAAAGTCATAGAATAAAGATGAAAAAAAAAATATAAGTCTCACGAAGAGGATAAACGTGTATTAGGAGTTGATAAAATACAGTAATACAGATGTCAAATAGGATTAGGATTTGGTTTAGTGACTTAGTTTTGAACTGAGGATATTAATGAACCCGAACAAGGTAATTAGTTTCACTGTACTATTGTTTATGATAGCAAAGTAATTTGTTTTGCTATCAAATGAGTAAAAAATCATTAAAAAAAATGTACTCTATAATGCATAAAACCTCTATTAAACAAGTTTGAGAAACTCGCAATTCAGTTTTAACCAATGTGGCACAAGGTGTTATATGAATTACTATAATTTGCTTAAGAACAAAGATAAGGAAGAAATTACAGTGTCAAAAGAATATTAGTAACTGTAACATTTCTGTACTTTTAAGGAACTTCCCTAAACTGGACTAATCAATGCTAAAATCAATCAAGTATTTAATTTCTTTTCCATTTCCTCCTTTCTTACCATGTCATTTCTATACTGCCATCCTCTACCATGTTCTTGAGCCACACGACGATCCAGCTGAATTCGCTCATTCATTAAACTCGATGCATCGCCATCATACACTGGACCCTCCACTTCATGAGGTTTTTCATCCCAGTGATCCCAAGGTGACTGAAAGAATGAAAAATTTGGTTCCTCCGTGTTAACAGCCCAATCTTGTTTCCCACTTAATGAATATCCTGACCACGAGTCAACTGAGTTTGACCTGAGTTCACGTGAGCTTAAACTCTTTAGTTCTCGTTGATGTTGATTCTTGAGATCCACATTTTGAACTCTTGCGCCACTCATAGGTGAAATGGCTTCAATGCTTCCAGGAGACATCAATTGAACTCCAAAAGGTGTGTTTTGGGGTGAGAAATTCATGTTAAATGGAGATACCATATACTGTTGTTGCTGTAACTGGTTGGAAACTGACAAATTGTTTCTCAGCGATAATGATGATAGATCAGAAGAACGACTAGACTGTATGCATGACATATCCAGTTCCTCCTTGTTAACCACCCAGTCTGGTTCCCAGCTCGATGAACCCCATTGTGACCCAAGTTCCTGTGAGCTTAAATTCCTTACCTGTGGCTGTTGATGTTGATATTCAGGAGCCAAATTCAATCCTCTAGCCCTCATAGGCGAAATTGCTTCAATGCTTTGAGGAGATATTGATTGAAATTCGTTGAAATTTAACATATTGTTTCTAGGCACAAACATTGATTGATCAGAAAGACGACTGGACTGGAAATTTCTTTCAGGTGAAAGCAATGTCGGGACATTCGGTTGCTGCACATTCAAGGTCCTATTACCCGATGGCGCCAGACGTGATTTAAAATATAAAGCTGACCCCACATTTCGAAGTTCTTCTCGATTATGAGCAAAGGAACACAACTCTCTATCACAGCTCATACCATACTTACATAAGCGAGTCCTATATTGAGACGGATGCAACCAACACTCTAAATCCCCATGAGCATATTCACATAAATCACCTCTTCTACAAGTCTCCTTTCTAAAATTACGACATGGCACACAACTATAGGGATATTTGTGTGGGTCCCGCCTACGTGCATTTTCACCAATATGAGCAAACGGACACTCTTCTAAATTATGTGAAGTCGACCGAGCGCATTCCATTACTTTAAATGAGTACATCATAAACTCGTCTGTATAGTATCGAGCGTTTTTTATACGCAAAACATCAGTCGGTTTAAGAATTTCACGGAGAACATTCTGCATCTCTGGTAACTTTGAAGAATCAATTATCATATCCATGGGTCGTAACCAGTTAGCATCTATCTTATTCGGGTCAGCCCCTTTTTCTAACAGCAATTTAACAGCATCAACAACATTTAACGATTCACCAGAAGCAGCGCAGTGAAGGGCAGTGGTTAGATCAATACCAGTCGAGCGATTTACATCAGTTCTTGATAAAGAAAGAATCTTTTTCATAACATCAACACTACCATACATTGAAGCCACCATTAATGGTGTTCTACTTTCAGGAACCACTTTTATCGACCCCTTTCGAAGCACGTGCCATTGTCCCACTTGATCAACCCTAGATGGGTCATGGCCAATCAGCTCTGTAAAACCTTTAATATCATTTCTAGCAGCAAGCTTAAGTAATTTAGCAACAGTGTCATCAGACTGGTTCATCTTATCTGCTAAGGACCACATATAACACAATTAACGAATCAAGATCGGATTTTTCACTACCAAGATAAATATGAAACTTTAAACAAATCCAACATGATATCAATCACCAGAAACAACTTTATATCAAGAAAATGTTGATGAAAAGTCAATATCTGATTAAAAAAAAGTCAAGCTTAAAGAAAACTGGTATAAGACTAATCCTTATAAACATCGATAAAGAAATTGATTATGCAGCAACATTCTATTGTTCTCTTTAAGTCCCCATTTTTCATTCATCATAAAAGTCAAAGTCAATGTCAAAATCCACAACTTTTAACAAACTGACACCAATTAGACCTTCAGAAAGAAACCCCATATTGACATATACATTATAATCTTGAAAAAAGAAGATAAACATGCACCAAAATATAACTATAGTAAACGTTCATCATTCATCATCAATACCATTTCTGTGGCAACAGGACACATGCATTGCAGTCTTTAACTAATATTGACGTATAAACGGATATACAACTAATAATACTAAAACAAATCCCATTAAACGGGTCAACACGATACAGGTCACGTATAAGTAGCTTCGTAAAACTATCAATATCATTCTTCCAGCAAGTTCAAGTAATGTAGCAGTAATGTTGTAACAGTCAAATAACTAGCTTCGTAAAACTATCAATATCATTCTTCCAGCAAGTTCAAGTAATGTAGCAGTAATGTTGTAACAGTCAAATAACGAATCAAGATCAAATTTTTGGATACAAAGATTCATAAATATGTAACTTTATATAAATATAACATGCATGATATCAATCTCCAAAACAACTGTATATCAAGATAATGCTGACAAAAAGTCAAATAACATGTACATGATAAAAAGTCTAACTGAAAGAAAACTTTATTAGAATTGATCTTCATAAACATCCATGTGTTGATCATATATACCATTACTCGGGTAACAAGTAACAAGACACATGCATGCATATACAAATACTTAAACATGTATATTCAAATTGGTTTATTCTGAAAGTTGATGATCAAAAGATTAAACTATGGTAAACTTACCATAATTTGAGAAAATAGATTTGAGGATATAAAAAGATAGTATATGGTTTAGTTGATGATGAAGGGTTTTATTTTGGGTTTTAAAGATGTAACAAGAATTTGAAATTAAAATAAGAAAGCTGTTAAGAAAAAATGGAAAATTAATAGAGGGTGTTCGAGTTTGGTAAATGTTACTTCTTGGACCTTTTTGTTTCTTGGGAGTGCTACAAGTTGTGTTTATTAAACGATCAATTTGACCATCTTGATTTTAAGTTGTAGATAATAGCTAGTATTTATTGTTTGTTTAACGTATAATCCATTTTGATTCAAGCTTAAAACTGTTTATAGTTTCTAATAAAAAGGTTTGGGTTCATAGATGTAACAAGAATTCAAAATTTCAAATATAAAAAGTTGTTAAGAAAAATATAAAAATTCTTGTTACATGAACCCTCAAACCCTTTTATTACAGGGCAAATTCCTTCAAAATGCATCATACTTGCCAAAAATGTTAATTTCGTGTACTGAATATTATTTTTTTCCTTATATGAGTACTAAACTTTCATTTTTTTGTCTTTTTGATATATTTTGTTACGTTTTTGCCCCTCAAATTATTAAAAATCCAGGGTTAAAATGTCACAAAGTACATCAAAAAGACCAAAAAAATAAATGTTCAGTACTCATATAAAAAAAAAATTTGTTCAGAACATAAAAGTAACATTTGTGGCAAGTATAGTACATTAACAAGTATTTTGCCCTTTATTATAAACTAAACCAATTGTTCATATCATATTCCATATTTCCTATAATTCCGGTAAGTTTATCCTTCAACGCCTTTTGATCATCAGCTTTCTCAATATACCCATTAATTTGAAATATGTTTTAGTACTATTTTTGTATACATGCATGCATAGACCGAATTTGAACAATTTTAGTGGGAGGGCCAAAAGTCCGAAACTAGTGAAAGTAAAAACTAGACAAGTATATTAAAACGAAAATCAACATAGTCTTATATATTGAAGGAAATCATGCAATAAACGTTAAAGAAAAAAAAAATTACAACTCGGCTCGACGGCCTTTAAGGTTTTTGAATACTTCAATTATAGATTTTGAGTCAAAAGTATCAGCAATCTCCTTTTCTATGTGAACGACCAAGCTATCTGCAAGAAACTTATTTGCCATCTTGTTTCGAAGTCGATTCGTGAACATTTTCATGGCTGAAAATCCCCTCTCAGTTGTAGCGGTTGAAACTGGAAGTGTCAAGATTAGTCTAAGTAATCTGTCAAGCAAAGAATACGACTCCCGCTTCTCAATTTTCACCAGAATTTCACATAGTTCAGCAATAGCTGTTGCATCACTTAGCTCTGTGTTCTTTTGTCTTTCAATGGAAAAAAGCTCCAACTCATATTTCAACTGTAGCCTTTCTTGTTCAGTAAAATCTGCAGGGTAGTACTTTCCAGAAAGAAGACAAATATCATAAATATTAAACACCTTTGGAACTAAAGTAGAGCTAAGTTTTAACAACTCCATTGCTTGATCATTTAATCGGTTGTTTAGCTCATATAGTTGTTTATCCAATGCGCTCATAAATACATCTACGCGATAATAATGTTCAAAAGTGACATGATTATCTTGCTGGCGAGGGCGATATCGGGTAGACTTATATGGAGCATTCATATTAGGTATTTCAAATTGATGCTTCTCACAAAACACCCTCACTTGCGCAAAGAATGAATTCCATCCATTATTTCTGAATTCACTCAAACTTTCCTTTGTTGCTGAAACTAGTTCGATTGCATTAAAAATATCTTGGGATTTCTTTTGAAGAGCTTGACAAAGAATATCAGTCTTTCCCATAATTTCTTTCATCAAGTGCAGAATAAACACAAACTCAAATGACTTTAGATAAGAGTAAGCTGAATCAGCATCTCCTTTTTGAGCATAAGAAGAAGATACATCATCCATTATGCCTTTAAGAACAACTCGAGTGGCATCGAACATCTTTAACAAGTTGCAAACTGAGAAAAAATGGGAACCCCAATGAGTATAACCAGTCCGTCTTAATGTCCCAACTTGATTTTTCCCTTTACCTTTCTTGATTTCACCAAGTTCCAATAAATGTGTAGTCTCAGATGCGTTGGCTTTTTGTAACTCATCATGACGCTTGCTAGAAGCACAAACTACATTAATAGTGGAAGTTAACCTATTGAAAAACTGATGAACCGGAATTACTTCTCTTGACGCTGCAACTAAAGCAAGTTGCAATCTGTGTGCAAAGCAATGAACATAGTATGCATATGGACAATCCTTACAAACAAGTGCTTGTGATCCATTCCATTCCCCTCTCATATTACTAGCACCATCGTAACCTTGACCACGAATTTTACTAGTATCAAACTCATATTGCAAAAGTTTTTTCCACAAGTTTGTTTTAAGGGTTATTGCTGATGTATCACTAACATGCACCAAATCCAAAAATCTTTCTCTAATGACCCCATTTGTATCAACAAATCTTAAAACTATAGCCATTTGCTCCTTTTTTTTGACTCATCAACCATAACACAAAAATAGGAATCTCCAACTTCACTACGAATACGTTTTCTGACTTGATTTGCAATAATACCAAGTATTTCTTTTTGAACTTTTCCAGAAGTATACTTTGAATTATAAGGAGCATAATCCAACACCAGATTGGCAAGGTCATCATTATAAGAAACTAGAAGTTTTAAAAGTTTGATAAAATTACCTCGATTTCTTGAGTTAGAAGATTCATCACTCCCCCGAAAAGCACAAGCTTGGAATACTAACCATCAAACTATATCAACTGAAGCTTTTAATCGAATACGGTTTTTCCTAACTAGCTCTGTACTTTGCTTCTCTAACATGTTTCCGATGTGTGTTGTTTGGTTCAACAAATTTTCACTGAATGCAATTGCATCTTTATGCTGTGAATAACCAATATGTTTAAGAAATGCACATCTTTCTCCATCATTAACTTTTCTCCATTTCTCAAATGCACTAACAGTAAAAGCATCCGAACCATGATGAACAATTGGTTTGTCACAAAACAAGTAACAAATAAAACAATAAGCGGAATGTGTTGTAGGAGAGTACTCTAACCAATTAGGAAATACTTTAAACCATGAGTATTGGAATCTACGTGGATGTTTAACTGTACCTTTAGGGGGATACTCTTTCAAGTGAATTTGGTAAGGTCTCAAGTCTAAATAAGCTCGTCTTACTTGTTCCCTTTCATTAACCGGATAATCCCACATGGGTTTTCGCTTTGCTGGATCTCTTTCCAAATCACTAGAATCCACTTCCTCAGTACTTTTCCTGTGAGTTTCTGGTTGATTTTATTGTTGATTAGGCTCGTCGTCTGGTTGATTTTTATGTTCAGGCTCGTTTGTCGACACTCTAGAACGCTTATTCTCTTGATTTGCAATGCCAGATGAATCCTCGAGCTTTCTTTTAAAATACGATTCAAGTGTTTTAAACTTTGTCATGATTAATCCTGCTATCCACATAAACATAAACACATTACAAATTTATAATAGATAAAGCATTAGAGCCTAAAATCAGAGTCCATTCTAAATGGGAACCATAAATTTGAACTTTAAAGCTAAAAACATAGCAAAGGAAGCTAAACCAACAACAAGTTTGATATACATTACAAGTGATATATGTTAAATACAGTTGATTAACATATAAAAAAAAAGCTAAAAACATCAATAAAATTTAACAATTAAACACAAAAAAAAATGTTATACGAGAATGTTAGATAGCAAATAAGATTGGTTAATATGTTGGTCAATTAATCAATATGTGAAGGCAGTGAAGCAAAAATGCAAAATAACAAATGGCATATATAAAAATAAAATAACAGATTACAGAGTAAATTAATAAGAAGTTCAAAGTTCAAACCTTAGTTTAATTTGTGATTAAAGTATAGAAAGACCATTTATTGTACTTGTTGAGTTGTTGTGTTATCTTTTATTCATGAATGATCCATGTCTCCATAAGATCTGCCGCCAACTGACCTTTGGTTTCTAAATATTTTGGGAGAATGGGAGGGCCGATCAAACTTTTATTGGGAGGGCCAAACACAAAAGTTTCAAAAAGTACCCCTTAATTTTAAGACATGTACACTATCAACCCCGAAGTTTGGGAGGGCCATAGCCCCCCGGGTCCCTTAGAAGGTCTGTCCTTGCACGCATGTGTCTTGTTACTTGTTACCCAAGAAATGGTATTGATATATGATGAACACATGAAACTTGTAATAGCGAAACTGTACAATCTTTTAAGCGTTTAGTACAACTGTTTTCTTCATTTTTCAACATTCTGATGTTAAAATTTATGGATTAAACTTTGTCTTTGTTGATGAATGAAAATTTAGGGCTTTCTAGAACTTAAATTTTTGTTATAATTATAGAAATTGAGATATAGATGTGTGAAATATTTCTACATAATCAATATCTTTATGGATGTTTATAAAGATTAGTTTTATAATGGGAAGTGATATCTCCACATATCATTTTACTTCATACACATAAATTTGGTGGAGGCACATAAATTTTAGGTAAAACTGCAAAAAATGTCCCTAAAGTTTGGCAAAATTGCAAAAAGTGTCCTCTTACGAAAATTTTTGCAAAAAGTGTACCTGAGTAGTCAATCTGCAAATAATGTCCTTGAGGGGTTACTATTCATGTAAAAATGGTTTTTTGGCCTAACGCTCGTTAACTTTTCACGTTAGTGGCGTATGAAATGACTATTTTACCCTTCTTTTCTCTCGTAATTTCACTCCCTTGTTTAAACTAAAACTCTTTCATCCTCCCAGTGATTCACCATCTTCTCCAACCCATTCAAGATCAACTATTCATCATCTTATTTGGTTCAAGGATCCCCATTAACACCTTACTTTGCACTCATATCTGATGAGTGTGTAAATACTCATCATTTTTACCAATTCTGAACTGCCAAAACATTCAAAAACACTCAATAATGAATCAAAATAGTGAAAATATCCCAGGAAAGTGTTTTACATGTTTCAAATGCAAAAATACCAAAAACAGATGAAAAACACATAAAGTTTGCATAATTGGCAGTTTCAGTCCCCCAACTTTCAAAAGTTGTCAAATCTAGTCCCTGGAAGTTTAAAAAGCAAAGAAAAGTCAACCCAAGGCAAAGAAAAGTAAAAATTTATCAAAATAAGTCCTTGGGTGATAAAGTTTGAGAAAATTACACTTTTACCCCTCAAAATCCAAAATTGGCAAAACAGGTCCCTGGAGTTTGTGAAATTGGCAGATTTGATCCCTGAGGTTTAAAATAATACTTGTGGTCCTTGTACTAATGTTTAATTGCAGGATTGGTCCTTATGTGAATTTTGGGAAAAGTTTCATGACAGGTCCCTGAAGTTTGGGAAGTTGACAGATTTAGTCCCTGGGGTTTTACAAGTGGAAAATTCAAAAATAAAACCTCACACTATTCATGATATGGCAATCCATACCCTTGGAAATAAATTAAAAAGATGCCAACAACCAACCCTCAACTTTTGGCTAATTACAAAAAAGGTCCTTGTGTTTTTAAAAAAATCAAATCCGGACATAAAACAAATAATACTCCAAAAACTATCCAAGTCCAATCCATAAATTTAAACCAACAAAGGCCCAAGTTATCCCAAGCCCAGTCCACCCACCATTTTGACCCGAGTCCATTTGACTTCGGTCAAACTCCCAGTCAAAACACCACCCCCGTCCCCTTTCCCTCCTTAAACACCACCACTTGCTACTTCCCTCCTCCACCTGCCTTCTCCATCACATCCAACCTCTCAATCCCTCCAATCACAATCCAAGGAGACCCCCCCCCCCACAATAAATGCTTATACCACCCCTCCCCTACACGCAACAGAGCAATTTGCTCTGTTTGCAAATTTTCCCGCCAATACACGTGTTACATGGAGAGTGGACCAAAGTTACAACAAAGTGGTGGGAAATGATGGCATTGCATCTGGGAACCCTAATTGGGAGCTATAAATAGAAGAGCAGGCACAAGGATGAAGATAGTTAGTTAATTTAGTTTTTAGTTATGTCGTGTAATTTTAATTTGCAATTTTAGGTACACCCAAGCTCTTAAGCAGTGGTAACCTCTTTTTTTATGTGCATTGTACTTCAATTCAGTTATAAAATTCAAGCTTCTTTTATCATTACATCTTATGCAATTTTAATTTTTATTTCAATATCTTGTACTGCTCATTTGTTGTTTTAGTAGTTTGTCTTGGACTCCTAGATACATATAAGCTCCTAAGTAGCTTATTTAAGCTATTAGTAATAACTTAAAACTGTTTAGAAATAAAAAATTCAAAATACAAAAAAAAGTCAACTAAAGTCAAAGTGAAGTGTTCTTGGAATTCATTGCTGGAGCAGGGTTGAATTTGGATGTCCCTGGGTTAGAGAACCTGTGGAGGTTCATTAGGAATGGTTCTCAGTTCTTGGTTCATGGCATAAGCTGGAAAGCACATTGTAAGCTTTTTGAAAACTCATTTCTTTAATTTACTGTAGCATTGCTTGTTTAGTCACTTATTTAGCTTTTCTGTAATCATTTAGTATTAAGTAATGATAATCTAGCATAATATTAGTATTTGTTAATTAGAAATCATAGTTACTAAAATCTACTCAATTTGGCAGTCAAAAGAGTCTAAGTAGTAATCTTTGGTAATTGTTGTTGTAGTGTGTGTTTAAGTGTTCACTTGTACTTAAGTCATCATAATAAACTGTTGTGGATCAGATTGATAAGCCCTAGTCACCATCTACCTTGAAAATCACCAAACAGTCAACAAAAAAGGGTGTTTGGAATTGCTTGGTTGACTGAGTTCTTGAGACTCTCTGTGGTAAGAAGTTAGTGAAACATCATCCTTAGGCATAAAATGGATTAGTAATAGCATTAAATCAATAAATCTTCAGTGGAAAGTCAAAAGAGCTTGCAAATCCATTCAATTAGTTAACTGTTAGAAGTTAATTCTAGAATACCAATCAAATCACTTCACTAGTTGTTAATCTAGCTATTATTAGTCTTAAAACAGCTTAATATTTCATTTTGAGCCATTTGGCTTCAATCAAAACTCACCCAAGTCAAAGAAGCAAGTTTGGTTAAAAAGTCAAAATCTTTCTCAGTTATTTTGAGCCAACTTTGGAGGTTTGCAAATTGATGGATACTAGGTTCTAAGGTCTAAGATTTTACAAACTAAATCTTTATCACTTTGTTGATTTTTGTGAATTTTATCAGATTTTTAGGATTTTGTTTACTGGGTCCCACAAAGCCACAAAGTAGGCTGCAGGGCAAAGGTTTGCCCTGCTCTCAGACCAGACCTCAGTCACAACACCACTTTGTGGTGGTTTTGTGACCATCTCAGTGGGCCCCACACCCCCTAGTTAGGTTTTTACATTCCCCCTCCTACCAGGGTCTCACCATTGACCAATACTTTGACCCCTAGACCAGTGGACCCCACCTGAAATTGCTCACCAAGTTTGTCCCAGTTCTGAGTCTTAAGTGCATAGTGATAAGTGCTTAATTCATCTTAAACAGCTTATTTGTGACCTAGCTTTGTTATTTCTGGCTTATTTGTGTTGGCTAATCTTGTTTGTACCCTTTTTAACCATTGTGGACCCCACCTTAGGCCATTTGACCAAAATTGACCACACAGTCAACATAAGTCAACTGTGTAGCCAAAGGGGTGCTTATAGCTTATTTATAAGCTATTTTAAAAAAGTGTTTTCATTAAAGTTTGTCATTTTAAGGTGTTAAATAGTTCTGTAAAAGAAAAATCCAAAAAAAATTAGTTTTAAAATAAGTGATAGTTTCTATTTAATTCCATTTAAGTTTAATTTTCATTTTTAAATTTTAATTAAGTAACTAGTGTTTTTATATTTTTATTAAATACCTCATATATTAAAGTAGTTATAATAAATTTTTCAGATTTTTATTTTGTCATTTAGTGCTAATTAGATTTAATTTTAATTTTCTTTATTATTAATTAATATTAAATATTAAATAGCTTAATTAGTTTTTATAAGGTTAAATCTAGTTTTTATAATTTTCCTAGTTCTAATATAGTATAATAAGTTTTTAGAAAATAAATTTTGAAATTCTATTGTTCATTTTATATTTTTCTTATTTTATTTGTTTAAAATAGACTTAAGTTAATTAATAGGTAAATAATTAATAGTTTAATCTTAAAATATAATTTTTAGAGTTTTTATAATTTTGTAGGATTCCTGTAATGGTTAAGTAATTTTATAAATTTTATTTTAATTTTCCAAGTTAATTTAGTATTAATATAAATTAAAAGTAGTTTAATTAGTTTAATTAAGTTAAATAGTTTTTAATTAATTACAAAACCACAAAAAGACAAAAATATTATTTTTAATTTTTTATATTTTCTTTAAGTTCTAATTTAGGTTTAGAAAATATTTTTGTTAATTTTTAGTATAATTTAAATCATTTGTCATTTTTAGTTTATTTAAGTTAGATTTTAAATAGTTTAATTAATTAAATAATAGTTTAATATTATTTTAATCACTTTTATAATTTCTTTTTCATTTTTAATTTTAAGTTTTAAAAAGTGTCAAAAGCACCCCCTGTAGTTTGTTAATTACCAAAAACCCACTTTCCAGTCCGACACGTGATCTTAATTGTCAATTTGTGCATATATCTGGTATCTAATTATTGTGAATATTATATCTGTTTGTCAATACCAAAATAACAGTAGCAATATCATTCCTACATCATCTGGCTACTGTCCTCAGTGCCACTTTCTCATAAACGATTCCAAAAGCACCATTTCAATCTCGTCGGGACTTTAACGACCCGGGGACACACTATACTATCCACGGAGTATTGATTCTAGGCTGTCTTTGACTTGTTGACCTTGGTCAATAATAATAAGACGGTTCAGGACCAATCAAAATTTGGCGCCGCTGCCGGGGAGGTTGTTGCGTGTTTTATAAAATCGTTTTAAGTTTAGTGGTTTCAAAACCCTCCCTGTAAAAAGTTTTTTTAAACATAATCATATCAAAAACGTTCATTAACACTTTTCCTGAAGTGTTGAGAAACACCAAAAAAAATTAAAAACAATCAAAAACAAACTGTGAAGTTAAATTACTTCGTGTTCTTTAAGATTACAACCTGAAACAGTTGGTTTAAGGTAAGTTCTGACATTAAATTGCGAACTGAAGAGGAAACCTATTTACTTCCTCCCGCCAGCCTGCGAGTAATCTTAAAGGGACGATTTCGGTTAACGAATCAGTTCCAAAAATATTTCCCAAGTTTTCTGCACACACACCCATAAGCCTAAAACAGTTTTTCAAAAATCAATTAATAAACCCATAATAAGTTCCCAATCTTAAGATTAAAACTTGCCTTTGTATCCCTGTGAGTAGTGTACCTTTTTCAAAGAAGCTGCTCACTTGTGATTATTGGTTTAAGTTCACTGTAGTTTTGCCTCGAACTTGTGTTGAAAAATTGTTTTTAGTGCATGCGCACTCGGTCTCAAACAAAGAATAAAAAACAGAAAGACGTACCCGAGCTACGTTCTAACACAGAAACCGAAATGGCCGCTGGGCCACCACCACCACTATTACCACCCCCTGACCCTCCTAGGGATGAGCCAGCTCCCGATCTCCGAACTATGGAGGAGCTGTGCCAACCTACCATGCAAGGGCGGGGTGGGCCTATTGCACCACTCACTATTGGGGCTGCGGACTTTGGCCTCAAGCATCACATGATCCAATAAGTCCAGAATTCGTGTCAATTTCACGGATTACCGGGTGACGATGCCAACAAGCATCTTGACAAATATCTTACGGTCACCCAAAGCATGAAACAGCATGGTGTCACCGATGATGCCCTTCGGCTGTACCTCTTCCCCTATTCTCTCGCTCATCATGCCACTGCATGGTTTGACCGACTTCCCAAGAATTCTATTCGAACCTTTGATGAAATGGTAACCAAGTTTTTAGCAAAATATTTTCCACCATCCATGGTTACCAAGTTACGTAATGATATCAGCAACTTCCGGCAACTTCCCGATGAGTCTCTTTTTGAGGCTTGGGAGCGTTATAAGCTAGCCATTGATCGGTGCCCTAACCACAATATGTTACAAGTTACCATAATAGATACCTTCTATAATGGTCTAACATTGAGGCACCGAGACATTCTCAATGCTGCTGCTGGTGGGACCTTTATGAAAAGGCGTCCCGAGGAGTGCTATGACTTAATCGAGAACATGACTGCCCATCATAACTTTTGGGATTCCTCTGCGGAGAGGGAAGCGTCATGTCATTCCGTTACTCCCTCATCATCATCATCTCCTGAAATAATCGCTCTTACCAAAAAGATGGATGATATTTCTACGGCTGTGTTGAGAATGAACCAAACGATACAACATCAGGCTCAAAATCAACAAGTGAAAGCCGTGGCCCGAAGTTGTGAAACTTGTGGGGGCCCACATCTGTATTCCGAGTGTCCAGCTACTGCTGAATTTTCTCAAGAGAACGTTTATGCTGCTAACGGTTCCTATAACACGGGGGGTAATTCTTACCAACCGCAAGGGGACCGTAATCTCTTAAGCTATCGTTCCAACAATTTTCTCGGACCTCCCGGTTTTAACCAAAATCAAAACCGTAACACGAATCAGAATTTCAACCAAGGTCAAAACTCAAATTTCCAAAACCCGAACCAAAATCAAGGCCAGTTTAATCAAAACAATTTTCAAAATGGCAATCAAAACCAAGGTTTTCAAGGAAATTTTCAAAGAAACCAGAATCAAGGGAATTACAATCAGGGTAATTTCAATCAGAGAAACAATTTTCAGGGTAACAACAATCAAAATCAAGGGAATTTTCAAAACAACCGTGTTCCAAATCCCCCTGTTCAAAATCAAAACGTTGTTCCACCCTCGTCTTCCTCCGATGCTGAAATTAAACAATTCATGAAAGCACAAGAGGAAACGAATCGGTTATTGATCAAGACGATCTCTGATCTTCAGAAGTCTTTAAATGATCGACCCTCGGGCTCTGGTACATTACCGAGCAACACGATCGCTAACCCGAGGGGCGATGTCAAGGCGATCACTACCCGAAGTGGGGTATCATACAATGGACCCTCGATTCCCTCTACCTCTTCTTCTCCTCCTAAGGTAGCGGAACGTGAGCCTGAGGTTACTACGGACACGGTACTTCCTACTAATAACGGAGGTACCAACAACGTCCACCCTCAAGTTGTCCCGGTCCCGGCTCGTAAGCCGAAAGTTGTATTTGATCCTCCTGTGTGTCCTGATGAAATCTCAAAGAGCAACCCTAAGCCGTCAATTCCATATCCTTCACGAGTGACTGAACAAAAGAACCGCGAGAAAGCTAACCATCAGATGGAAAAATTTTATCAAATTTTCCAAGAATTACACTTTGATATTAGCTTCGCGGACGCTCTTCTTCTCATGCCTAAGTTTGCTTCAACAATCAAAAATCTGATAAGCAACAAAGAAAAACTGTGTGAGATGGCAAAAACTCCTCTTAACGAGCATTGCTCAGCAGTGCTCTTGAAAAAGCTTCCCGAAAAGCTTGGAGATCCCGGGAAATTTCTCATTCCATGTATTTTCCCTGGGATGGTTGAATGCTTTGCCTTGGCCGATCTTGGCGCAAGCATTAACCTGATGCCTTACACAGTCTGGAAAAGACTCTCACTTCCTACTCTCACTCCGACCTGCATGACACTCGATCTTGCAGACCGTACCATATCCCGTCCTCTCGGCATTGCCGAAGATATCTTCGTGAAAGTAGGAAAGTTCCACTTTCCGGCAGATTTCGTGATTGTTGATTTCGATGCTGACCCACGAGTTCCTCTCATTCTCGGGAGGGGATTCTTAAGAACGGGTCGTGCTTTAATCGATGTATTCGAAGAAGAAATCACTCTACGTGTTGGTGGCGAAGCCATAACATTCAATCTTGATCAGACTTCAAGATATTCTTCCAATTATGACGCTGAAACAGTTAACCGTATTGACATCATCGATATTGCGTCGGAGGAATCATCCCAAGAAGTCCTTGGTTTCTCATCCAGTGGCAGTCTTTCTACTGACCCGATCATTTCCGACTCTTCCCCTTCCCTCACTCCGTTTGAGGGAGGCGACTTCCTTTTGGAAGAGCTCGAGGCTTTTCTTGCTCAAGATAGCTCAATTCCCGATGGAATTGATGAAAACTATCTTGACCCGGAGGGGGACATTCTTCTCCTTGAAAGATTGTTAAATGACGATCCTTCACCCTCTCCGTCACCACAAATTCTTCATAAAGCGGAAGTCAAAAATGTTGAAATAACTGAAGACTTTCCCGAGGTTGAGCTCAAGGACTTGCCTCCTCATCTAGAATATGCATTTCTGGAGGGTGATAATAAATTACCCGTCATTATTGCCAAAGACTTAAAAGATGAGGAAAAGGCTGCACTCCTAAAGGTTCTTAAGTCAAACAAGCAAGCAATTGCTTGGAAACTCTCCGACATTAAGGGCATAAGCCCGAACTTTTGTACTCATAAAATCTTAATGGAGGATGACTTTAAACCAGCTGTGCAACATCAGAGAAGGGTAAATCCCAAAATCCATGAAGTTATCAAACAAGAAGTTCTTAAACTTCTTGATGCGGGATTGATTTACCCTATATCTGACAGTCCTTGGGTTAGCCCAATTCATTGTGTTCCCAAAAAGGGAGGCATCACCGTTGTCACCAACGAGGATAACGAGTTGATTCCAACTCGTTTGGTCACGGGTTGGCGTGTTTGTATTGACTATCGAAAGTTAAATGAAGCCACCCGTAAAGACCATTTTCCTCTCCCTTTTATGGACCAAATGCTCGAAAGACTTGCGGGGAATGAATACTACTGCTTCCTCGATGGCTTCTCGGGTTACTTCCAAATCCCCATTGATCCCCAGGATCAAGAGAAGACTACCTTCACATGCCCCTACGGAACTTTTGCTTACAGACGTATGCCTTTCGGCTTATGTAATGCACCAGGCACGTTCCAGAGATGCATGATGTCTATTTTTTCCGACATGATCGGGAAAACTATGGAGGTATTCATGGATGACTTTTCAGTCATCGGGGATTCATTTCAGACTTGCCTCTCCCACTTGGAACAGATGCTTAAACGTTGCAAAGAAACGAATCTAAGTCTCAACTGGGAGAAGAGCCACTTTATGGTCAAGGAGGGCATTGTCCTCGGCCATAAGATTTCGAAAAACGGGATCGAGGTTGACAGAGCTAAAATCGATGTCATTGCCAAATTACCTCATCCCACCACCGTAAAAGGTGTTAGGAGCTTTTTGGGTCATGCCGGCTTCTACCGTAGGTTTATCCAAGATTTTTCTAAGATTGCCCGGCCTATGACCCATCTCCTCGAGAAGGATGCTCCTTTCATCTTCTCTCCTGAGTGCATCGAAGCTTTTGAAACATTAAAGAAAAAGCTTACCGAGGCACCGATTCTTGTTGCCCCCGATTGGGACCAACCTTTTGAGCTTATGTGCGATGCTAGTGATTTTGCCATAGGTGCGGTCTTGGGGCAACGAAAAGCAAAATACTTTCAGCCCATACACTACGCAAGCAAAACTATGACTGAGGCTCAAGGTCATTACACCACCACTGAAAAAGAACTCCTAGCTGTGGTGTATGCCTTCGAGAAATTCCGGTCATACCTAATCTTGACTAAATGCGTAGTGTACACAGATCACTCGGCTTTGAAATACCTATTTGCAAAACAAGATGCAAAGCCGAGGCTTCTTCGTTGGGTTCTCCTCCTTCAGGAATTTGATATCATTATCCGTGATAAAAAAGGAGCCGAGAACCTAGCTGCTGATCATCTCTCACGATTAGAGAACCCTCATCAAGATGTGTCCGAGAAAAAGGAAATAAATGAAACATTTCCTCTCGAGACACTCAATGCGGTTGCTTTTCGTGGTGACTCTACTACCCCATGGTTTGCCGACTTTGCAAATTACCATGCGGGTAACTTCATAGTGAAGGGGTTAACGTCCCAACAAAAGAAAAAATTCTTCAAAGACGTTAAACATTACTTCTGGGACGACCCTTTCCTCTTCAAAATCTGTGCCGATCAAGTCATCAGGCGATGTGTATACGGACAGGAAGCCACCGATATTCTCAAGGCTTGCCATGCTGGACCCACCGGGGGCCACCATAGTCCTAACTACACCGCCAAAAAGGTGTTTGATTCCGGTTTCTATTGGCCCACAATTTATAAGGATGCCCACGAATTAGTCAAAGCCTGTGATGCTTGTCAGCGTCACGGGAATATTTCACAAAAGAACGAAATGCCGCAAAATGCTATTCAAGTTTGTGAAATCTTTGACGTCTGGGGCATTGACTTTATGGGGCCATTCCCATCTTCTCACGGAAACAAATACATACTCGTGGCTGTTGACTATTTGTCAAAATGGGTTGAGGCAAAGGCCTTACCCACTAATGATGCCCGAGTAGTTGTGAAATTCTTGAAATCCCTCTTTGCTCGTTTTGGAACCCCACGTGCCATCATTAGTGATCGCGGTACTCACTTTTGCAATGATCAATTTGCAAAAGTCATGTTGAAATACGGTGTTACTCATCGTCTTTCCACCGCATATCACCCCCAAACAAGTGGGCAGGTGGAGGTTTCCAACCGTGGTATTAAACGGATTCTTGAGAGGACAGTAGGTGAAAACCGTGCTTCCTGGTCGGATAAACTAGATGATGCACTCTGGGCCTTCCGTACAGCTTACAAAACACCCATCGGGTGTACTCCATACAAGCTTGTATACGGGAAGGCGTGTCATTTACCGATCGAGCTCGAGCACAAAGCCTACTGGGCCTTGAAACATGCTAACTACGACCTTCATAAAGCGGGTGATCACCGTAAGGTTCAAATCAATGAATTAAACGAACTTCGTGATCAAGCCTACGAGAACTCTTTGATCTACAAAGAAAAGACAAAGAAGATTCACGACTCTAAGATTAAGAACCGAGTTTTCAACGTCGGTGACAGAGTCCTTCTTTTTAATTCAAGATTAAAGATCTTCTCGGGGAAATTAAAAACCCGATGGACTGGACCATTCACTATTGCTAAAGTATACCCATACGGGACTGTTGAGTTATCTCAACCCGAAGGTCCCAACTTCAAAGTGAATGGTCACAGATTGAAACATTATTTTGGAGAGGACACACCACCCTTGGTTGTCCCGGATCTCCAAACTTTCCCCATGGACCAATGAATTCGGGGATCGAGTCAAGCTAGTGACTCGGTGAACAAAAATTAGCAACATATATGGGTTTTCACCCGTATTTCTGACTTCTTTCTACTTTCTACCACCCTAGTGTGGGGGAGTGGCCATCCCCCACCGTTTCAAAAAGTAAATATTTTTCAAAATCCAATAAACATGTTTTGTATGTATACTTTATCATTCAACTCCCGGGCTGTTAGGGCAAATTTATTACAGTTAATCATTCACAAGTGATTAGCTTGCGTGGTAAACCTAACACAAGCCTGGGAGGTAGTGAAACAAAAGCAAAAAAAAAAAAAAAAAAAAAAAAAAAAAAAAAAAAAAAAAAAGATTGTATGTACAGATAAAATAAAGTGAAAAATAGAAATTTCCACAGTTAGAATCGAATATTAGCTTTTCCATTTAGAGATTCGGCATAATAGCCGGGACTTTGAATATTGAGGACAATATTCAGTTCTAGTGTGGGGGGGGGGGGGGGGGGGGGAAATTCTTACGAATTTTATCACAAAACTTTCCAAGTACCCCCATTTTAGGCCAAAATTTTTTCAAAATTTTTCACTTTATTCCAAAATTTTTGTGGTTATCAGTCCGCCAAAGTCTATATGACAAAGGGATTGGCTAGTCCAGGAGCAAACGGCTCTTGGTAAAGACATCTCAAATCCGTTGATGGCTGGCAGTTTGCCAAAAATTGCATGGTTCCTCAGCTCCCCCGCATCCTCATAAGCAAATGAGCTGGCTAGCCCGCAAGATTATGGCTTGTGGTAAAGGCCGTGGAAAATCCATAATTGGTATTCAGCTCACCAAGATGTTGACTTAGTCCATCAAGATGCTGGCTAGTCCAGAAGCAAACGGCTTTTGGTAAAGACTACTCAAATCCGTTGACAGCTGGTGGTTTGCTCAAAATCACACGGCTATCAGGTGTGCCACAGTTCTTACACCTGGCTACTCCAGAAGTGATGGCTTTTGGTAAAGAGTTTCAAATCCATTAAGTTTTTCTCAAAAGATTGCTAGGGACTAGCAATGTTTTAGTGTGGGGGATTGATGAGTGTGTAAATACTCATCATTTTTACCAATTCTGAACTGCCAAAACATCCAAAAACACTCAATAATGAATCAAAATAGTGAAAATATCCCAGGAAAGTGTTTTACATGTTTCAAATGCAAAAATACCAAAAACAGATGAAAAACACATAAAGTTTGCATAATTGGCAGTTTCAGTCCCCCAACTTTCAAAAGTTGTCAAATCTAGTCCCTGGAAGTTTAAAAAGCAAAGAAAAGTCAACCCAAGGCAAAGAAAAGTAAAAATTTATCAAAATAAGTCCTTGGGTGATAAAGTTTGAGAAAATTACACTTTTACCCCTCAAAATCCAAAATTGGCAAAACAGGTCCATGGAGTTTGTGAAATTGGCAGATTTGATCCCTGAGGTTTAAAATAATACTTGTGGTCCTTGTACTAATGTTTAATTGCAGGATTGGTCCTTATGTGAATTTTGGGAAAAGTTTCATGACAGGTCCCTGAAGTTTGGGAAGTTGACAGATTTAGTCCCTGGGGTTTTACAAGTGGAAAATTCAAAAATAAAACCTCACACTATTCATGATATGGCAATCCATACCCTTGGAAATAAATTAAAAAGATGCCAACAACCAACCCTCAACTTTTGGCTAATTACAAAAAAGGTCCTTGTGTTTTTAAAAAAATCAAATCCGGACATAAAACAAATAATACTCCAAAAACTATCCAAGTCCAATCCATAAATTTAAACCAACAAAGGCCCAAGTTATCCCAAGCCCAGTCCACCCACCATTTTGACCCGAGTCCATTTGACTTCGGTCAAACTCCCAGTCAAAACACCACCCCCGTCCCCTTTCCCTCCTTAAACACCACCACTTGCTACTTCCCTCCTCCACCTGCCTTCTCCATCACATCCAACCTCTCAATCCCTCCAATCATAATCCAAGGAGACCCCCCCCCCCCACAATAAATGCTTATACCACCCCTCCCCTACACGCAACAGAGCAATTTGCTCTGTTTGCAAATTTTCCCGCCAATACACGTGTTACATGGAGAGTGGACCAAAGTTACAACAAAGTGGTGGGAAATGATGGCATTGCATCTGGGAACCCTAATTGGGAGCTATAAATAGAAGAGCAGGCACAAGGATGAAGATAGTTAGTTAATTTAGTTTTTAGTTATGTCGTGTAATTTTAATTTGCAATTTTAGGTACACCCAAGCTCTTAAGCAGTGGTAACCTCTTTTTTTATGTGCATTGTACTTCAATTCAGTTATAAAATTCAAGCTTCTTTTATCATTACATCTTATGCAATTTTAATTTTTATTTCAATATCTTGTACTGCTCATTTGTTGTTTTAGTAGTTTGTCTTGGACTCCTAGATACATATAAGCTCCTAAGTAGCTTATTTAAGCTATTAGTAATAACTTAAAACTGTTTAGAAATAAAAAATTCAAAATACAAAAAAAAGTCAACTAAAGTCAAAGTGAAGTGTTCTTGGAATTCATTGCTGGAGCAGGGTTGAATTTGGATGTCCCTGGGTTAGAGAACCTGTGGAGGTTCATTAGGAATGGTTCTCAGTTCTTGGTTCATGGCATAAGCTGGAAAGCACATTGTAAGCTTTTTGAAAACTCATTTCTTTAATTTACTGTAGCATTGCTTGTTTAGTCACTTATTTAGCTTTTCTGTAATCATTTAGTATTAAGTAATGATAATCTAGCATAATATTAGTATTTGTTAATTAGAAATCATAGTTACTAAAATCTACTCAATTTGGCAGTCAAAAGAGTCTAAGTAGTAATCTTTGGTAATTGTTGTTGTAGTGTGTGTTTAAGTGTTCACTTGTACTTAAGTCATCATAATAAACTGTTGTGGATCAGATTGATAAGCCCTAGTCACCATCTACCTTGAAAATCACCAAACAGTCAACAAAAAAGGGTGTTTGGAATTGCTTGGTTGACTGAGTTCTTGAGACTCTCTGTGGTAAGAAGTTAGTGAAACATCATCCTTAGGCATAAAATGGATTAGTAATAGCATTAAATCAATAAATCTTCAGTGGAAAGTCAAAAGAGCTTGCAAATCCATTCAATTAGTTAACTGTTAGAAGTTAATTCTAGAATACCAATCAAATCACTTCACTAGTTGTTAATCTAGCTATTATTAGTCTTAAAACAGCTTAATATTTCATTTTGAGCCATTTGGCTTCAATCAAAACTCACCCAAGTCAAAGAAGCAAGTTTGGTTAAAAAGTCAAAATCTTTCTCAGTTATTTTGAGCCAACTTTGGAGGTTTGCAAATTGATGGATACTAGGTTCTAAGGTCTAAGATTTTACAAACTAAATCTTTATCACTTTGTTGATTTTTGTGAATTTTATCAGATTTTTAGGATTTTGTTTACTGGGTCCCACAAAGCCACAAAGTAGGCTGCAGGGCAAAGGTTTGCCCTGCTCTCAGACCAGACCTCAGTCACAACACCACTTTGTGGTGGTTTTGTGACCATCTCAGTGGGCCCCACACCCCCTAGTTAGGTTTTTACATTCCCCCTCCTACCAGGGTCTCACCATTGACCAATACTTTGACCCCTAGACCAGTGGACCCCACCTGAAATTGCTCACCAAGTTTGTCCCAGTTCTGAGTCTTAAGTGCATAGTGATAAGTGCTTAATTCATCTTAAACAGCTTATTTGTGACCTAGCTTTGTTATTTCTGGCTTATTTGTGTTGGCTAATCTTGTTTGTACCCTTTTTAACCATTGTGGACCCCACCTTAGGCCATTTGACCAAAATTGACCACACAGTCAACATAAGTCAACTGTGTAGCCAAAGGGGTGCTTATAGCTTATTTATAAGCTATTTTAAAAAAGTGTTTTCATTAAAGTTTGTCATTTTAAGGTGTTAAGTAGTTCTGTAAAAGAAAAATCCAAAAAAAATTAGTTTTAAAATAAGTGATAGTTTCTATTTAATTCCATTTAAGTTTAATTTTCATTTTTAAATTTTAATTAAGTAACTAGTGTTTTTATATTTTTATTAAATACCTCATATATTAAAGTAGTTATAATAAATTTTTCAGATTTTTATTTTGTCATTTAGTGCTAATTAGATTTAATTTTAATTTTCTTTATTATTAATTAATATTAAATATTAAATAGCTTAATTAGTTTTTATAAGGTTAAATCTAGTTTTTATAATTTTCCTAGTTCTAATATAGTATAATAAGTTTTTAGAAAATAAATTTTGAAATTCTACTGTTCATTTTATATTTTTCTTATTTTATTTGTTTAAAATAGACTTAAGTTAATTAATAGGTAAATAATTAATAGTTTAATCTTAAAATATAATTTTTAGAGTTTTTATAATTTTGTAGGATTCCTGTAATGGTTAAGTAATTTTATAAATTTTATTTTAATTTTCCAAGTTAATTTAGTATTAATATAAATTAAAAGTAGTTTAATTAGTTTAATTAAGTTAAATAGTTTTTAATTAATTACAAAACCACAAAAAGACAAAAATATTATTTTTAATTTTTTATATTTTCTTTAAGTTCTAATTTAGGTTTAGAAAATATTTTTGTTAATTTTTAGTATAATTTAAATCATTTGTCATTTTTAGTTTATTTAAGTTAGATTTTAAATAGTTTAATTAATTAAATAATAGTTTAATATTATTTTAATCACTTTTATAATTTCTTTTTCATTTTTAATTTTAAGTTTTAAAAAGTGTCAAAAGCACCCCCTGTAGTTTGTTAATTACCAAAAACCCACTTTTCCAGTCCGACACGTGATCTTAATTGTCAATTTGTGCATATATCTGGTATCTAATTATTGTGAATATTATATCTGTTTGTCAATACCAAAATAACAGTAGCAATATCATTCCTACATCATCTGGCTACTGTCCTCAGTGCCACTTTCTCATAAACGATTCCAAAAGCACCATTTCAATCTCGTCGGGACTTTAACGACCCGGGGACACACTATACTATCCACGGAGTATTGATTCTAGGCTGTCTTTGACTTGTTGACCTTGGTCAATAATAATAAGACGGTTCAGGACCAATCAATATCCTTCAAAGAATGGCATTTGCAAATTGTTGCGTCGAACATATCTAGGGATGGCACCCGTGGGTAATGGGCACGGGTACCTCTAACCCGTCACCCACCCACGTAGTTTTTTTTTTTCACTCGTCACCCACCTGTCACCCACCAATGGGTACAATTTTCTACCCATGCCCTTGCGCGCGGGTATTTTTTGCCAATGGGTAAACCCATGGGTTAGTATTATGCAACAAAATTACAAAACGATGACATGAAAACTAACTATGAAACTCCGTAATAAGACACCAATCAATTGCCAAATACAACTTTGATTATTTGATCTTTCATATTCTCTTTTTAATCTTGAAACTCAAACAAACTTTTAGGTTAATGTGTTTTCTTGAGAATCGATGGTACTACTAAATGTATACGCGGAACATCATAAATATTTTAATTAGTATAATTAATTTTAACATTGGTTTATGGGTACACCCACAGGTATTTTAATGGGTATACCCGTGGGTATATTAAATGGGTGTCATGGGTTTACCCGCGATGGGTATGCCTCACCCGTCACCCACTGATGGGCACATATTTTCACCCACGACCCACCCGTGGGTGAAAATTGACGCGTTTACCCACCCATTTATGGCGGGTACCCGCGGGTTGTGGGTTTTTTCTCACCCATTGCCATCCCTAAACATATCTACACTCTTTACAAATATATATACTCAAGTCCAAAAGTTAAACCCATTTTAAAATGATCTGCTGCAACACTCCATTGAGTTTTCTCATCAAACAATTTTAAAATGATTCGGATCCCCTATCGCTTACACTCATAGATCTCAAATCATCTGATGCAACACTCCATTGAGTTTTCTCATCAACTTAATCTCAATTTTGCTTGATTTTACAAAAAAATACTACAATAAACTGTTAGCATATTTGCTAATTTGTAGATAATGTGTCAGTAAGTATTTAATATTCTGATTCAATATACGTGCATGTAATTCAAAGGAAATTAGTAAATGTGCTTACTCCATCAACCTTGATTCATGGTAATATCGGGCCTCAAGCTGTTCATCTTCTTGCTCTAAAGGAGGTATATTATCTCAATTACATAGTGATTGCTGCCAGTGTTGATATATGCGTTATATTTATAAGGGATGTGGGTAAATAGAACTTGTTCACTTAAACTACGTTGTCAAGCTAAAATATGAATGAATTGGTATTACTGGCTAATATTGGGTATGAAAACTGAGGAAATATTGAAATAAGCTCCAGGTAGGTGTTATCCTACAGTATAATGGAACGATTTTTTCTCTTTGGCTAAAAACATGAAATGATCATAAGTTATATACAATGCGTTGAACCTATCCTAGGACTATGGATGTTAGCATTGCTTCATGTCATCTTTTTTAGATGTTGTTAAAGGCTGCAGATGCTTGAAAGCAATTACGTATGGTGTGCGACTGAACAAGATGCTATAGTTACAAATTTACATACCGCAGATCATGGGTGTGATTTTTGTTAAGATATGCTAAACAGTGCCACTATTTTTGAAATAACTGTCCTATCAAATGACAATCATGATTTATTTTCTACATTATTTACGTCCTCTAATATCTATTGATATGTTCAAATTTATCTCGTAGCAACTTATTTCACACAAGAACCACATTTCTTTGTACTACAATACTGTGCTTTATAAATATTCATTGTATGAACGCCTATTAGATATTTGAGTACCAAAGTTCTGGTCTGTCAAGAAAGTTTAGATTCACTTCATTTATATATCTTCATTTTCTCTATTCTTCGTATAAGTGGGACAAACTGCATCCTCATTTCTTAAACCATCCGCTTGTAAAATATCAGATTAAATTTGACAGTGTACTAGTGTAGGCGCACCTGCTTCCAGCTTATTCAGTTAGATATATCAAAACATGTTATTCTTTTTTTAGTCCTAGTTATGATCGGTACATCTGCTTAGAGCTAGTTATATATTTACCGGATACAGCTCAAAACTCACTCTTGTCTAGCCTTGATGAGAATTTTACAAAACTCACTCTTGTCAGATCTTGCTCAACTACAATAGCGCGAAGGGAGACATAAATTAGGCAACAGATAGACAGTACGATCGAGCAGTAGAAACTTAGAACTGGCAGTATAAAGCGTATAAGGAGCAGTAGAAACTAATACCATAGCAGCATAAACCAATAAGCGTAGCAGTAGTAACTTGAATGATCGATCAGCACTTGGTAGTAGTAATCACAAGCTTTTTAACCCGTTGACCAACCCTTGAGTGGTTTAATATCGGTTTAGTTAGTCTGTTTAAATAGACGTATGGTATATCATACTTTAGCTTGTATATGTTTGTGGTTGATATACTTGTGAAACCTGAGCATTTCTCACTCTGATGTACGCGGTCTAACTTGACCATTTTTTGACTTTACGAGTAGAGTTATGCTTAGATTTGCGTCTTTTCCTAATCGCATAAATAGTTGTTTTTGAGACATGAGGGTGTTTGGGATTGTTTATTTAAGCACAAGCAGGTACAATATGAGCTTAATAAATAATCAAACCCAAACACTGTTTACTTTACTGAAATACTTATGCAGAAGCAGAATCATAAGATGAAAAGCTAAGCAATCCCAGTAACCATCTAAGTTGAGATATCTTTGTACATTTAATGTATTATTCAACTCGTAGAGAGTGATTTGGATTCCTTATTTTTGTGCTCCTATGATTTTTTGAAGGACATAAGTAGTTTTAAACTTCTAAATGTTCGAATATACCGGCCTAGCAATCTTAAACACCCTCTTTAGCTTGTTCCATTTTATGGGCTTTATTTATTTATTTATTTTTTAAATATAATTTAATTTTTGGTTTTGAGACCTTTTATGATTCCATAAAGCATGCCTCTCCCGTTAATCCTGATCTATGTCGTAATCTTTATCTTCAAGCTTGCTCTCTCACCTAACACATTAAATTGTTATATATCCAAAAGCCAATAGCTGAAGTATATAATGAACTTATTATGAGTTCATATTCCTTTAATATAAAATCCTTGAAATAAAATTCAGACAAAGGTTTAATTGTGTCTTTCTGCACCAAAAAAGCCTAAACCCTTTTTCGCACAAAAACTTGAAAAGTCATTAGAGATAATACTCGATAATTTAGTAATTCGCTTAGATAATATCAACATTCAGCTCAACTCCACTTTATACGTGCTCACGTCTATCTGAATATGCCATATTAAAAAAACTATCTCCCAGCACGTCCTTTGAAATTTGATGTCATGAGTACAGTATAAACAAAGATTAAGCGTCCTAACCACTTTTGAACTTTCTTTAATTTATCTAAATAAGAAACATATTCCCAACAGAGTAGTTGATAAATAAGAACGTACGTATAGCATTTTAGATTGATAAACAGTGGCTAGGGATAGTATCAAAACCCACTGTAACGTTATATATATAGGCGTGTTTTCAAATTTCAAATCGAGTTCCTTGGAGAAATTATTAATGTTACATGTGGCTTTGATGGCTATTATTCTATTCATGATATATTTGGTAGCAAATTGTTCAATATTTGTGTGAACTCCTTTTATCTATATATTGAGAGAGTATCACATTCAGCATCCAAAACTAGCATATTGTAATCAAAGAAAGAAATTGTCAATCTCCTGATCTGATTTTCTTTCTGTTGCTCTCATAAATTCTGTAAATCTGTGTCTTATCCTTCTATCATATTCTGCTTCACGTCGCTTCTAATGGCAGAGATGTTTAATACACTTCTGCAACACATGCAGCTGTAGCTGGCAATATAAGTTGAGGTCTTTAGTGCTATAACCCTCCTCATGTTTATAACACCAATAGTCATCTCTAATATAAAGTATCATGTATAAGAGCCAGGTTTGTCCCTCTCCGCAACAATGCTACGATACCTGTCGTTTTAGTCACATGTTTCGAATATTCTAAACACGCTAATCATCCAGATGATAAGATTAAATCATGAAATCAATAGAAAAAGGATACATGCGAAATTGTTGGTGTGCATGGTAGCTTGTCATCCAACAGCCGAATTACGCAAAGGATCTAAACATAAATAGGTGATTACATCATGTTAGTAGATTAGATTATTAGTATGTACATATCTAATGATAAAAAGCAAACAATTTCAAATCCGAAACAATCATGTATCACACACGAATACAAATATCTTAAGGCCAGTGAATGTTGAAACCTAATTAAGCATGAGGTTAGAGAAACTAAGATCATGTATGAAACTTAAAACTTCTATGGAAAAGGAAGATGGAGAACATGAAATTTACTTGATGGAATCACATACAACATCATCTTTTTGTATAAAGAAAGGGTTTTGCTAGCGTCTGCCCAGTGGACATGGGTTAATCTGTTTATAAAAGAAATATTTTAATTCATTTAAGTGAAAATTATGTTCAAATATAGTAATTTACAAGTTTATTTAATGTGTATTTAATGCATTTTCTGGCGAATAAAGAAAGTTTTTGTTCATTAAATACACTTTAACCGCTGCCAGTGGGCATGGGTTAATTTGTTTATTAAAGGAATATTTTAATTCTTTTAGGTGAAAATCATGTTCAAATATACTCCCTCCGTCCCATATTAAGTGTTCATAATGGAATCTTTGGATGTCCTAAATTAATTGTCCACTTGTACCTTTCAACCAATAAGATGAGAGTTTATTAGGTAAAAGTAATGTTTGATTGGTGGAGAGTTTAATTAGTGGAATCTCCTAAAACTTTGTGCATTATGAAAGTGGACATTTAATATGGGACGGGGGTAGTAGTACTTTAACAGTTCATTTAATGTGTATTTAATGCATTTTTTGGTTAATAAATAAATTTTTGTTCATTAAATACACTTTAACCGTTGCACAGTGGGCATTGATTAGCAATATCCATAAAGAAATCAAAATGTATGACAACTTTTTTTCAAACATAATTACATAAGTTATCTTTTTTTGGTAGAATATTAAATAGCTTTTTGAAATTTAAAACTATTAAAATTAACACATTAATATTAAAGGGGTAATTTGAGCATAAGACATTAACATTTTTCTTTTTCTTTTCCTTTCTGTTTTTTAGCATCTAGCATTAATTTTTTTTAGATACCACTAAGAAATCCTTGTATATAAATTGGGCCCATTGTTGATGTTGATTACTCACTCATCACTTTCCCTTAATCCTCTAGTATAATATTCTAGTTACCAAACTAAAGGTGGATTGATTGCTACAACATGGTCATGTTCATACGATTTCATCAAATAAGAATATATCTAACCTGATAGTCATTTTGATGAAATACTATGAACAATGATCGTGTTTTAGAGAATTTCACCTCAAATTCATTACACATGTTTAATGTTTTCTATTCTATTGGCAAAACAAATTTTATTGATCTCTAATTAGATAATTTATCTGTGTGCAAATTTACTTGTCTTCTTTTTAAGAAAAAAGATAGAAAATGAATAAATGATGATGATTTGCAGTTCTGTAGCAAATTTTTAGCACGTATAATTGATTAATTTTTATTTTTATTTTTTATTTTTATTTATTTATTCATTTTTTCCTATTAAGATCAAGGAATGAGGATCTTGATGTTTCAAGTGCAGCAATTTTGGTGTAAAAACTGTTCTTATCAAAATCTTGTTTGATTAGTTTCGTGTCCATTTTTTAGTGTTCGATGTAGATTTTGTGCTTCTGATCTAAATGTCGAGAGGTTGTGCATCTAGGTCATTTTCAGTTTTTATTTTTCTGGTATCTTGATCTACTTCGAGCTTCTGTATGTCCACCTACAACTTGTAACCAGTATATATCATATGTTGTTACATAGTTTTTATACTGATAACCGTTGTTTTGTGAATGTAGATATATACAAATTAATTATGTTTACCAGATTTTATGGGCATTTTTCTTTTGCTTTAATGATAATTTAATTTTTGGTTTTGAGACCTTTTATGATTCTATAAAAGCATGCCTCTCCCGTTAACCCTGATCCATGTTGTTTCCTCGTAAACTTTGTCTTCAAGCTCGCCCTCTCATCAGGGGTGACTATATGCACCTAACATCATTAAATTGTTATATATCCAAAAGCCAATAACAGAAGTATATAATGAACTTATTTTGAATTCATATTCCTTTAACATAAAATCCTTGAAATAAAATTCGGACAAATGTTTAATTCTGTCTTTCTGCACCAAAAAAGCCTAAACCCTTTTCGGCACAAAAACTTGAAAAGCCATTATATTAGAGATAATGCTTGATAAATTTAGTAATTAGCTTAGATATTATCAACATTCAGCTCAGCACCACTTTATATGTGCTCACATCTATCTGAATATACCAAAAGAAACTATCTCTCAACACCTCCTTTGAAATTTGATAACATGAGTATAGTATAAACATAGATTAAGCGCAACTGCTTTTCAACTTTCATTCAATTTATCTAAATAAGAAACATATTCCCAACAGAGTAGTTGATAAATAAGAATGTACGTTTAGCATTTTAGATTCATAGTGACTAGGGATAGTATCAAAACCCGCTGTAACGTTATATATATAGGCGCGTTTTCAAATTGCAAATCGAGTTCCTTCGAGGAATTATAAATGTTACATGTGGTTTTGATGGCTATTATTCTATTCATGATATATTTGGTAGCAAATTGTTCAATATTTGTGTGAACTCCTTTTATCTATATATTGAGAGAGTATCAGATTCAACATCCAAAACTAGCATATTGTAATCAAAGAAAGAAATTGTCAATCTCCTGATCTGATTTTCTTTCTGTTGCTCTCATAACTTCTATAATTATGTGTCTTATCCTTCTATCATATTCTGCTTCACGTTGCTTCTAATGGCAAAGATGTTTAATACACTTTTGCAACACAGCTGTAGCTGGCAATATAAGTTGAGGTCTTTAGTGCTATAACCCTCCTCATGTTTATAGCACCAATAGTCATCTCTAATATAAAGTATCATGCATAAGAGCCAGGTTTGTCCCTCTCCACATCGAATATTCTAAACACGCTAACCATCCAAATCAATAGAAAAAGGATACATGCAAAATTGTTGGTGTGCATGGTAGCTTGTCATCCAACAGCCGAATTACGCGAAGGATCTGAACATAAATAGGTGATTACATCATGTTAGTAGATTAGATTATTAGTATGTACATATCTAATGATAAAAAGCAAACAATTTCAAATCCAAAACAATCATGTATCACGCACGAATACAAATATCTTAAGCCTAGTGAATGTTGAAACCTAATTAAGCATGAGGTTAGAGAAGCTAAAATCATGTATGAAACTTAAAACTTCAATGGAAAAGGAAGAAGGAAAACATTAAATTTACTTGATGGAATCACATGCAACATCATCTCTTTAAAGAAATCAAAATGTGTGACAACTTTTTTCAAACATAAGTTATCTTTTTTTGGTAGGATATTAATTAATAGCTTTTTGAAATTTAAAACCATTAAAATTAAGGGCAAATTATTAAAAAAAAAAAAAAAAGTATCATACTTGCCTTGGTTTCGCCTTCAGGGTAGCGAACATTTTTTTTAATACTTTTGAGGGTAATTTTCTTTCAAATTCATCCTCTTTATGGTATTATGTGACATTTTTGCCTTTCGGGAAAAAAAATTTTCTATTAGCTAAGAGGGGGAAAAATGTCCAAAAATTTCGCAAAATACCCTAAAGAGGATGAATATGAAAGAAAATTACCCTTAAAGTTAAAAAAAAATTATTCGCTACTTTGAAAACGAAACCATGGCAAGTATAATATATATATATTTTTTAATAATTTGCCCTAAAATTAACACATTAAGATTAGAGTTTTGCTAACATGTGCCCACTGGGCACATGTTAACGTGTTTATAAAAGGTATGTTAGGGTTCATTTAAGAGAAAATTATGTTCAAATATATTAATATATCATTTTATTTAATGTGCATTTAATGCATTTTTTTGTAAATTAAGAATTTTTGTGTTTATTAACTACACACTAACTTATGCCTAGTGGGCACTTGTTAGCAAAACCCATATTAATATATTTGAACATAATTTTCTCTTAAATGAACCCTAACATACCTTTTATAAACACGTTAACACGTGCCTAGTGGGTACATGTTAGCAAAACACATATCAAGGGTTTTGCTAACAAGTGCCAACTGGGCACAAGTTAGTGTGTAGTTAATAAAGACAAAAATTCTTAATTTATCAAAAAAATGCATTAAATGCACATTAAATAAAATGATATATTAATATATTTGAATATAATTTTCTCTTAGAACAAGTGCAGTGGTAACGTTGAAGGGGGCGTTAAGGGTTGATTAACGCACGTTAAGGTGCGTTAATTGTTGTAGAATGTGGCGTTAAGGCTGTGTTAACGCGAGACGTTAACCCTTTAACATCACGTTAAGACTTGTTTTCTAAAAAAAAAATTATTTATTTATTTAATGTGCATTTAATGCATTATTTATTTATTTTTATTTAATGTGCATTTAATGCATTTTATTTAATGTGCATTTAATGCATTATTTATTTATTTTTTATTAGCATCTAGCATTATTTATTTTTTAGATATCACTAAGAAACCCTTGTATATAAATTGGGCCCATTGTTGATGTTGATTACTCACTCATCACTTTCCCTTAATCCTCTAGTATAATATTCTAGTTACCACATACTAAAGGTGGATTGATTGCTACAACATGGTCATGTTCATAGGATTTCATCAAATAAGAATATATCTAACCTGATAGTTATGTTGATGAAATACTATGAACAATGATCGTGTTTTAGAGAATTTCACCTCGAATTCATTACACATGTTTTCTATTCTATTGGCAAAACACATTTTATTGATCTCTAATTAGATAATTTATCTGTGTGCAAATTTACTTGTCTTTATAAGAAAAAAGATACGTAATTGAAAATAATGATGATGATTTGCAGTTCTGTAGCAAAATTTTCAGCACGTATAATTGAGATTTTTTTTTTTTTTTTTTTTTTTTTTTTTTTTTTTTTTTTTTTTTTTCTCTTCTTCCCTATTAAGATCAAGGAATGAGGATCTTGATGGTTCAAGTGCAGCAATTTTGGTGTAAAAATTGTTATCAAAATCTTGTTTGATTAGTTCGTGTCCATTTTTTAATGTTTGATGTAGATTTTGTGGTTCTGATCTAAATGTCGAGAGGTTGTGCATCTGGGTCATTTTCAGTTTTTATTTTTCTGGTATCTATATCTACTTCGAGCTTCTTTATGTCCACCCACAACCTGTAACCAGTATATATCATGTGTTGTTACATAGTTTTATACAGATAACCCTTGCTTTTGTGAATGTAGATATATACAAGTTAAATATGTTTACCAGTTCAGATTTTATATGGCTCATTGCCTGGGCCGGGTCTTTGGGAGAGAGTCCGGTTGACATCCTTAGGATGCATGGGACCAAGGTGATCCCACCGTTCTTTACCTTTTGGAGTTCAGATTTTATGGGCTTTTGTTTGCTCTAATGATAATTTAATTTTTGGTTTTGAGACCTTTTATTATTCCATAAAAGAATGCCTCTCCCGTTAATCCTGATCCATGTTGTTTCCTTGTAAACTTTGTCTTCAAGCTCGCCCTCTCATCAGGGGTGACTATATGTACCTAACATCATTAAATTGTTATATATCCAAAAGCCAATAGCAGAAGTATATAATGAACTTATTATGAATTCATATTCCTTAAACATAAAATCCTTGAAATAAAATTCGGACAAAGGTTTAATTGTGTCTTTCTGCACCAAAAAAGCCTAAACCCTTTTCCGTACAAAACTTGAAAAGTCATTAGAGATAAAGTTCGATAAATTTAGTAATTAGCTTAGATATTATCAACATTTTAGCTCAGTGCCACTTTGTTGGAAGATAATATCACAAGACTTAACATAAGTATCAAAGAGATCAAGATGGGTCGAAAATCAAGGGCCTGTAACATAGTTTCTGGTTTGTGCCGCAGGCCAACAAACCCACAAGAAGGAAAACGTGGCAGTTAGATATGACAGTTATTTAGTTTAGGGTTACAACGTTCAAAATAGGTTAGAAGTTTTATAACATTTTGGTGTAACGTTGTGTCTCTTGTGAAGCAACGATTCAATCAGTATATATAGAGTAGGATTCTGTAATCAACATTCAACCCCATTCATTTTATAATATATCAGATTTAAGAGGGTTCAACCCATCTTCTTTGTTTCCATGTCATTAATTCTTGAATGATGATTGTACATGCATGATGCTTGTTTGAAGAATTCGATCCTGGAGAGATGCAAGACCTGTGCAACACACTTTATATGTGCTCACATCTATCTGAATATACCAAAATAAACTCTCCCAACACGTCCTTTGAAATTTGATAACATGAGTATAGTATAAACATAGATTAAACGACCTAACTGCTTTTCAACTATCATTCAATTTATATAAATAAGAAACCTATTCCCTGCAGAATAGTTGATAAATAAGAATGTACGCTTAGCATTTTCAGATTGATAACCAGCGGCTAGGGTTAGTATCGAAACCCGCTGTAACATTATACATGGGTGCGTTTTCTAATTTCAACTCAAGTTCCTTGGAGGAATTATGAGTGTTACATGTGGTTTTGATGGCTATTATTCTATTCATGATATATTTGGTAGCAAATTGTTCAATATTTAAGTGAACTCCTTTTATCTATATATTGAGAGAGTACCAGATTCAGCATCCAAAACTAGCATATTGTAATAAAAGAAAGAAATTGTCAATCTCTTGATCTGATTTTCTTTATGTTGCTCTCATAACTTCTGTAATTCTGTGTCTTGTCCTTCTATCAGGTTCTGTTCCATGTCGCTTCTAGCAGAGATGTTTAATAGACTTCTGCAACACAGCTGCAGCTGGCAGGAATATAAGTCTTTAGTGCTATAACCCTCCTCAAGTTTATAGCACTTGAAACTATATTAATCAAACTCTAAGAATATTACCCTCATCCTACTTTCCTACCCGGCTACCCTGGTTCAATAGCGTTTACCTAAAAATCAAAGTAAATGTCATGTTTATAAAAATCACATATGAACGGTGAACAAAGCAAATAAGCAATGAGCTCCACATTCATGATAGTAAAGTGAAATTAAATTCAAGGAATGTATCAAAAAGACACCAACAAATAACACTAATATTTTTAGAATAAAACTCTCGCAGCAGCTATCCGTGAGTGGGCTATGAAAAAAAATAAAAATAAATAAACTATCCTAAGCTGCATAATTAATTAAGGATTACAAATGATCAATTAATCATAACAATCAAGTGTTGGCATGATTGGTTGCTGTTAACACAATTCCTTTTGACAAAACAGGAACATATATTGACCATTGGCAAACCTATTGTCACAAAGATTTATACTAATGGAACGGGTAAATATTCCAAATACAGTTGTGCATTGATATTTCTAACTTGCCGATTATGGCATACTGACTCGGTCAATATGTATTAGATGAGTATAATTCTGTAAAGGTTAATCACCAATAATCACTGCAAGAGCATTTCCCATCTTCAAACCGATGAAACCTGTTGTTATCCCTCACGATAATTACTCTTCCAGAACACTTGGACATATACTTTATTGCAGAGTGACAATCACCACAAATACGCAAATTCTTCATAATTCTAATTGGTCTATTATCCAAAAACGTAATTAAAGCAAAAGCAATCGCTAATCTCTCACTATGATATCTAATCGCCATATTTTTCTCTTCACCACCCACTTCTCTTAATACATAACTTGTATCCGCAACATAACCAGCTTTCACCATCTGATCTTCTAAATTCTCCAATTTTTCATAAATCTCTTTTGATTTAGAATGGCGTCTATCACCTGCAGAAAAAGTATGGACTTTATTACCCTCCTCAACCCAGCTTAATCCTGTTTCCTTTTTTACCCCAATGTCCCTTAACATCTTTCGGGTTCTAGCTGCATCTTCATATCTCCCAGCAGCAGCATACGCATTAGATAATAAAACATGCATACCCGAACCCACCGGTCCTAATTCAAATATCTTGTCTGCAGCATAAGCTGCTAATTCTGTATTTCCATGAAGTCTACATCCGGTAAGTAATGCTCCCCATACACATTGTGTAGGTTGCATTGGCATTTCTTTTATAATTGCGAGTGCTTCTTGTAGTTTATTAGCTCGTCCATATATGTCCACCATAGAAGCATAATGCTGATCCCCTGGTTCAATCCCATATTCTTTCATCAAGTCAAAATAAAACTTACCCTTTTCAACTAATCCAGCATGGCTACAGGCATAAAGAGTACATAGAAATGTTATAAAATTTGGTTTCATGCCAGTATGTATCATTTCACTAAATAACTCAAACGCTTTATCAGTATGCCCATGCTGAGCACACGCTATGAGCATCGCATTCCACATGCCTAAATTCCTAACGGGTATCTCTTCAAAAACCTGATAAGCTGAATCAATAATCCCACATTTTGAATACATAGAAATCAAAGAACTCCCAACAAAGCTAGACGAATCAGAGCTCAACTTCAAACAAAGCCCATGTAACTGCTTCCCAAGTCCTAACAATGTCGTATTCCCACAAACTCTAATAACACTCGTAAAAGTAAAATCATTAACCTCAAACCTCTCAAACAACGCCCGCTTAAATAACAACAACGCCTCTTCATTCTCCCCCATCTGACAATACCCATAAATCATCCCACTCCACGAAACCACATTCCTTACCGGCATTTCATCAAACACTTTCCTCGCATCCTCAATCTTCCCACACTTGGCATACATATCCACAACCGAACTCGCAACAAACACATCACCCCCATACCCAGTTTTCAGCCCAAAACAATGCACACACCGCCCGACATCAAAACTCGCAAGAATCCCACATGCTTTAGTAGCACTAGGAAATATATGATCATCTGGTCTAAACCCATGACACACCATTTTCTTAAAATACACCAACGCAAGTACAGGAAGTTCATTTTGAGCAAAAGACGAAATAACCGAGCTCCAAGTAGTCGAGGATTTTACGTCGGTTTCTTCGAAAACAAGGTTCGAGTGGAGTGGGAGTTGGGTTTTGGAGTAGAAGTTGATTAGATAGTGGGAAATTATTGGGGTTGCTTGAAACCCTAATTTGATAATGTGCGCATGGAGTTGTAGGCCTTTAGGAAGTGTTCTTGATCTTGTTAATGAAAGGAGGAGGTTGGAAATGTTACTAAGCTTGTGTTCTTGGAGATGAATGGATTGTGGGTGAATTTGAAACATGTTTGAGGAGATGTTTTAGCGCCAATAAAACGTTGTGTTTATGTCCTTGCGAGTACCTGAAATAAATAAAAAGTTTTTTTGTTTTCGAGTTTTCAAATAGGAAAATGATTTAGAGGCCTAATTGATATGCCTAAAAGTATGCCTAACAAGAGGATGAAGACAAGTGGCAAAATGAAGAGTGGATATGAGGAAAGATAAAATGTAAAGAAGTGGGGCCCTCTTATGTCACCAATCAGAAGATGACACCTCAGTTTAGGCATGCTTTTAGGCATGCCAATTAGGCATGCCAATCAAGACTCTTTCAAATATTGCTCTTAGGGGTGGCACCGTAGTCGGTATTGGGTTCGGCAAGGCTCGGCGTGAATCGGCAAAACAAAACCACAACCTCGGCATGGCCAAATCGGCAATTCATACGGTGTCAGTTACCGATTCGGTGTGAGAATGTGCATTAAATTTTTTGGACCGTTGAAATGGTTTAGGGAGTTACCGTTTGATGTTTTGCTACATTTTCAAAAAAAAAAAAAAAAAAAAAAAAAATTACCCCCTTTAAATCAACAATTCATTTTACCATCTTTTCTTCAAATCACATATTCACGATCACCAATTCACTTTAAAAATCAAGAACATGGATCCAAGTAAATCCCAACAAGGTTCAACATCAAAAGGTCGAAGTCGTGGTCGTGGTCGAGGTTCTCGACAACATCCCGTCCGGCCTCCACCACATGGTCAAGAAACCTACTATCCCCGACCTCCACCACAACCTTACTATCCTCAACTTCCACCACAAGTCTACTATCCGGCACTTCCACCGTTGAATCCAAGTCACTATAATATAGCAATGACAAGCGAGTTCAACCCTTTTAATAACTTTCGAGACGGTCCACCAAGACGTGAACAAAGTGTCGAAAGAGAATTACCGTTATACGATTATGAAGATGAAGTTATTCCCGAAACCCAATTCCCAAATCCAATCGGTATACTTTTTATTTTATATCGTTATATATATATATATATATATATATATATATATATATATATATATATATATATATATATATATATATATATATATATATATATATATATATCATGGATCAAATGAGAAGAAAACTTAAAATGAGAAGGATGAGAAATAATTCTAACTACATATTTGAGATGTATCGACTTGAATTAGATGCATCCCTAATCTTTTAGATGCACCATAATATATTTTCTAGCAAAAAATTAGATGCATATACATATATTAAATGCATTTCATCAAGTTAGACGAATCCTATACATTTTTCGTCCTCTGCGGGTCAAATTTGTTGTTTGTACTACTATGCATCGTTTTCAATTCAAAATCACTTTCGAAACTAATTGGGATGCATCTAAATGAATAGAGATGCATCTAAATCAAGTCGATGCATCTAAAATGTGTGGTTATAACTATTTCTCATCCTTCTCATTTTAAGTTTTCTTCTCACTGGATCCTTAATATATATATATATATATATATATATATATATATATATATATATATATATATATATATATATATATATATATATATCTATATATATATATATATCTATATATATATATATATATATATATATATATATATTTTAAATAGTTATACTTTTTTTTAAATCGTTATTTACAAATTTTTTAAATCGTTATATTTTTTTTTTGAAATCGTTATAGTTTTTTTTTTTTAAATCGTTATGTATAAATTTTTTAAATCGTTATATATATTTTTTTAAATCGTTATAGTATTTTTTTTTCAAATTGTTATATATATATTTTTTGCTTTGTTTTAGGTGAAGAACAAAATGATAATGACGTTCAAGAAATAAAAAATCCGGGTAAAGTGGGAAAAAAGAATTGGACGACCGACGAAGCAGTATTTTTGGCAAAAGCTTGGGTTCATGTCTCAACATGCCAAAGGTCGGGAATCAACAAAAGTCCGATAGCTTTTGGGGAAGAATTCTTGAGCACTTCAAGCAAAATGTGCCGGATACTTTACGAACATTCCATGGGTTGGACACAAAATGGAAAATATGAATACCGAATTGAATAGTTTTAACGGCCTATACATCCAACAAGTAAGTTTTAAATTATATACTTTGTATAATTTTTTTTATTTATATTTATTATTTGTTTAGATTTATATTTGTTTATTTTAATTAGTAGTGTAAATTTAAATTATATTTTTTATTATTGTAGAACCGATGTCGTGATAGTGGGTGTGACGATCTTAACGTGATGAGAAATGCATTGGCCGATTATAAAAAGAAAACCAAAGGCAAGAATTTTAGTCATATTGAGGCGTGGGAAGTAGTTAGGAAATCGGACAAACGGTTGGAAGTCAAACATCTTCGTCTAATACGGAGAAACGAAGAAAGTCGTTGGAATCTAGCAATGACAATGTTGAGACTATTATTCCGGATCTAAATGACGACACAACTCCTACACGGAAGAAAAAAAGGGAAAAAGGCCGAAAACAAGCCGACAAAGAAGAGTATTGAATCGTTAGCAGATTATGCGGCAAAGAAGTCACAAATACTGGATGAGAATGTTGAGAAGAAACGTGCGAAGGAAGAGCTGACAGAAAAGTTAATGGCGGCACAACTAGAAAGGGTTCAAGAAAAGAATTTTTTTCGAGCAATGAAGTTCTTCAACGACCATCATGATACAATACTAGACCCAACAATGCGCGATATTATGATTGCAAAAAAAGTGAAGTCGCGGCCAAATATGGATTGCCTTGCAATTTTTAGAAATTGTTTTGTTTTTTTTTTCCTATCTATCATGCAACTTTTTTTTTTTTTTTTTTTTTTTTTTTTTTTTTTTTTTTTTTTTTTTTTTAATTATGAATGAAATTTGAAGTTTTTAATTTAATTGTTAAATATAATTATGAGTAAAAAAAAAATAATAATCATGTTTAGGCATCGATCGGCATAACATTGCCACTAAACATATGGACTTAAGCATCCAAAAGCATGAAATTAGTTGGCTTAACAAGATTGGCTAATTACTATTAATGTTTAGGCATCATTAGGCATGGTTGCCACCCCCTTAGAGCATTAGGTGTAGTTGGGAAGCCTCATCTTCGGGTCTCATTCCTGCCACATCACCCAACACCTCAATTTCAACTCTTCACAACAAACCCCCTCACCAAACAACAAACATCAACTTCCTCATTAGGGACCCACCTCTTACACATTTATTTTTTTATTCATTTCATTAAATAAATTAAATTCATTTCACAAATACTAAAAAATAACAAAACATACTAATTTTATTTCATCAAATAAAAAAGTTACAATACGGAAAAAAAATACGATACGAGAAAAAAACATAAACACGCATACAATACAGAAAAATAAATACGATACGAAAAAAAAATACGATACTAATATGAAAATTAAACATTTTATGCGTCATCTTCGCGGTCGAGACTTTGGCATTTCTGAGTTATTCTTGCTTGTCTCTTGCGAATTACTTCGGCTCTAACCGGGTCAGTAATCGTGTTTGGATCGAGCATTAGCATCTGCATATCCTGCCACTCCAACGCCGCAGATTCTTTCTCGAACGCCTTTTCCTCCCTCTTCCTCCGCGCCTCGTAACAAGCCGTTTGAGCATCTTTTGATTGTGTATACTTTTCGGACAATTGTCCCGAAAAAGTACTCGTTTGACTCCCACCGGAACTCGCCGCACTCGACGTTGGTTTGACGTTAGGAGGTTCGTGAAATAGCCTCCTTTGTTCGGGTTTTGAGACATTTTTGTTTTGATTAGGAGAAGAGGTATAGAAATTTTTAGTTTAGTTTGTTGAATGTAGTGAAGAGAAGTAAAAATGAGATTAGTATTTATAGTGTTTATGTAAAAGAGGGTAGGGAGGTAAAAAAATACAAACAAACATAACCATTGTAAACCAAACGGTATTATTTCATTTTCCATCTCTACTCTCTCCAACGTAAACATTCACTTTTTGTCAGAACATTTGGTTCGCCGTGGCCACGAAGAACTACCCAACAAAGAGGAACGGCGAGGCCTTTGTGGTGTAGCGGCGAGCTTCGGCTCGCTGTTGATATTGCCAGGTCGGACGGCGAGCTCTTCAACGAGCACTACACCTAATGCTCTTATGCTGAGTTGATGTGCGTTGAACCGGGATTTTATGGCGACAAGCAGCAATAGTTGCTATATTTTGTTAAGTGTTTTATATAACGTGTATGTGTACAATATAAAATACTCCGGATGACAATAGCATCATCATAGTTTCAGTTTAACAAATTTGGATTGAAATACGGATGGGGATTGAGAGTGAGATTGGGGTGAACTAGTTTTCAACGAAAAAGAATATATGAATAGTTGGTTAATAAAAAAAAATAGGGATCAGTTGCTCTTTGCTTTTATTTTTTTATACGGAATCTTTTCTCTTTTCGAAAATACCCCAGGCACTTTTGACTACCCTACCATGTGTAGCAACTTGTCCGACATGAAGTACACTAGTTGCCTAAAAAATACACAAGTTGACCGAAAAATACACAAGTTGCCTTACCTTGTAATCCGTAAAGTCACACTTGTCACTTGCTGGTTGTAGTTGCCCAATTTTACATATTGCCCCGGTTTAATTTTGAAAAGAGAAAAGATTCCGTCTAAAAAAGTAAAAGCAAAAGGCAACTGGGGTATTTTTAGAATTATCCCAAAAAGATATAATAAATAAATACGATTATACTAACCTCATTTTGGTTCAAGAATATATGAATGGTGACGTGGTTGGAATTGTATGGTTCAGATTTATTGAATGGTTTAATTGGTTGTTTTGGTTAGTTTGTGGTTAGATCGGTGATACAATTCAACAAGGTTCGAAGGTTAGGGGCGAAGGTCAAGGGAGTCTCGAAGTGGTAGTGTTATCATAATTGAATTTTTCTTCGTTAACCACTCCTACATATCATGTGTCACCAGTTGATTTGTTTGTGTGGCCCAAACAGTTTGGTTTGAAATTTCGACGAGTTTCGTTTGGGTCAAGGTCATTATCAGTTTTTCACCATTTCAATGCTTTCAATCGGGTGATGCCCTTAAGTGGCTATGTGATGTGTTGGGATTTAATAGCAAAGGATTTTTCTTTTATTGTTAGATTTTCACCAAAGTCTATGTTAAGGTCGATCAAGGTTGTTACAAGTGTAACTTTATGGTATTGTTGGTTAGGATCATTGTTTAAGCTATTGTAATTGTATACTTAGCGACTGCTAGTTTTAATGATTAATATAATATTTTTTAAAAGAAAATTACTTAGGTAACATAGTCATTATAGAAAGTAAAAAATAAATAATTAATTTTTTTCTTTGAACGATTTATTTATTTATTTATTTTTGCTAGAAACACCCATCAAAATGATCAAACATAAAACATAAAAGGCTGTAAAGGTATAATAATAAATCTTTGGGCCCTAATAAGTCTTTCACAAATGCAACTAGACAACTAGACACATGGGCCATCGCAATCATCTTCAAACTTCATCTTCCTTAAAACCATCATAAATAAAAATAACAAAATCATTGGATTCGTGTGCTAATATGCTCCATATATTTTATGTCTCTGTCATATTTAATTTTTAATGCGCTCTCTATATATAAATGCTTCTTTCGTTGACAGCAATGGTGTTTGGTTTTCGATATTTACTCGAAGGTTCATTTTTTTTAATCCAATATATAAGTTTTGTTTTCTTAACGTCTTTTTACTTTTTGGCTTTATGATGGAAAACAAAACAAATATTAAATTTTAACCTGCTATTCTTCTGAAAGGTGATGGTGATGTTTAGTAATAGCAGTGGCTGGAAAATGAAGGTTGCGTCTATAGAGTTAATTCAAGTCTATGCTTCTTTTTGTATGCTTGTTTGTTAAAGGGATTCTCAAACTATGCTTTTGATTTAAAAATTTTACACTAATACCAAATTCTCTTTTAGACCCGTCGCATATCGGTCATATAGAATTTTAATAGCATGCTTAAACAAGAAATAGGAATAACCATATGATGGTCCATGTATATGTCTCATGTGTGATAGCTGTTGACATTTGGAAAGTTCTAAAATGGTGAAAAATCACTAATCTATCGGCCATACAAATTATCAAAAGTCACCACTATGACATGCGAAGCCCCTTGCAGCAAACAATCTAGATAGATCCTTTTTTCCCCATAGGAAGATATACAAACTATGTCATCTTCTTTTCAAAGCAGCAAAACATAGAGCTTTTTCTCAATGAGATGAAGCATAAAGCTCTCGGCCTTGTACCTTTAACTAGCTTCCCGCTAGGTCTTTTTCCTAATTTAACCGTCGTTTTAAACAGTATCTTAGGTTATTTTAGATTTCAATGCGAAGTTACCATAAGATCCATCAACTTTTTGTTTTTATGAAGTTTAGGGGGGTGCCTATTCTAGAAACGGGAGGAGAAAAAAATAGGGGGGGGGGGGGGGGGGGGGGGGGGACGTTGACACAGTGGCGGATCCAAGAATCCGAAACAGCGTATGCACGATTTTTAGAATAGTATAAATATGAATTTTCAGGTTATGTTTTTGGGTCGGGATTTTCAGGTTAGGCTTTTCGATTTTTTTTTTATTATTATTATTATTTTTTTTTTAATTTTTTTTGTAACAAAGTTTCTAATTTTTTGGCGCCTAACCACGTGGCTTGAACTCACCATCACACATTCTCAAACCAGGTAAAACCTTCTTTTTTAAAAATTTAACATAACCACTTCAAAATTATTTGCACCTAACATGATCTTGTTTTGTTGATAACAAAAAACAATAGCTTATCTCATACGTCTGCGGTAACGTTAGTTCTTAACTCTTTCACATCTAAAATTCTTTAAGACAGCAAACATTTAACCAAAATGAAAATCCTGATTTTTAGATTTCAATGAAATTAAAAAGCATAACTTAATAAAACAGAAGAAAAAAAAGTTAAGGCAGTATTAATATATATATATAATACAGCATCACAAACGACGCCGTATTCAGCGCCTAACTACAGTAGCTAAAGTTCTTAGCCCAAACTGTGTTGTCTGGCCCAACCCAAAAAAATTGCTGCCTCTCCCTTAAGATAACAACGCAGCCACGAATTCCAGAACTATCTTCATTCTTCTACATTCCTCATGCACAGAGGATCTTGGTAACGGTGAAATGGAGGAAGGCGCTCCCGACGGAAGATTATCCATTAATCCGGCAAAGGTTATCCATTAATCCCCAATCCATGATCCGTCAATGAAGTCACGGCCTCATATGATAAGAAGAGGCTAGAAGATACAATCTAAGAACTTCCAGATGATTCTCGCACCTACCACACCGGGTAACACATACCCTCATATTTTGGGCCTTTTGATTTATCTGGGTTGTTGCCAATGGTTTGATTCACTGGGTGTTTGGGATTGCTTATTATTTCTGCCTAAAAATAATCACTTATGTAAAAAGTGTTTGGATTTGCTTATTTGTTAATGCTCATGGAAAAATAAATATATGAAGCGTTTTAGGTTAACCATAGATACAAATTTAGGTTTTAATGTTGTGATAGGAGTATCGAATAAGCATATTTGTGTCTGCTTTCGAAAAGTTTTTGCCAAATCCTGTTTGTTTTGGGTTTTTTTTTTGTGCCGGTTATGCTTATTCATGTTTGGTTGCGATTAATAAAAACACAAGATCTAGGGTTTCAATTTTTAGGGGTTTTCTTTGTGCACGAATTCACTGGGTCAAGGCTGAGTTGCTTGGATTGATTATTAGTTAGGATTTTTTTTTTTTTTTTTTTTTTTTTTTTTTTTCAAGTAAGTTTTTATGTTAATTTTCCTACGCATAAAGACGTTTCAGAGGAAGGCTGTGACTTTGAATTTGGGAGCCTTTTGGTGAGGGTAGGTTGGTTAATTAAGGTATGCATTTTTTTGAAAATCTTTGTGACATAACTTTTTGAATGTTATCTTTGTTTGCGTTGTGTTGTTTCGGGTTTTGATTTCCGCCCTTTCTTCTTAAACAGGTCTACCGAATACCAGGAATGTTTCCTTTCGTTCTTCACCAGGTAATTTTTGTATGTTCTGTTATTCTTATTTCGTAGTTTTTTTTGCCACGCGTTTCGTGTTCAGCTATTTATAACAACTGACGTGTGTTTTTTTAAGGTTCAGTTCACCACTCTTATCGAAGCTGTAATAATCATACATGCTCTTTAAGACTTTAACAAACAATAGTAAGAATGTGCTCGCAAAAGGAGTTTCACTCCGATGCACACAGGTTTTTTATAAGCTTATACATTTCGGTTGTCAAACTTGAAGTTATTCTTATTCAACTAATTAGTGGTTATTCTTTGTTGTATTCAATGTAGGCCAATGTGAATCGGGAGAAGGCCATTCAACCACTGACGACAGTTGACTATTACCATTGACGAGGCTGATGATGATTTAGATTCTCTAACAAGGTATTATTGCTTTTATTTGTAAGTTCCATGATACTCGATTCTCTAACAAAAATTATACAACATCCTTACCGGTGATGCTTCAGTTTATGAAATCACACAGTTTGAAAACATACCAACTAATGGAATTTCAAACCGTGGTTGCAGATTCATGTCAACTAATGGAACATACCAGCAGCCTTACCAGTGATGCTTCACTTCTCGGTTCTCACACATGCGCGCGGGTCTGAGCAGTTGCGTCTAATTCCAGGAGCTACAAATCAACGCTCGTAATGCCTTCGTAGGAAGCAGAAAGATCGGCCCATGTGTCTGTTAATTGCCGTGAAAGCAATAGCGCACTTGACAATGGTAAAAAGGTATTTCTGGATTCATCTATCGTATTCATATAAACTATATTAAAAACGCTAACTACAATGCCCCGCCGCAACGCGGCGGTCCGGGGCCCAACTAGTTAGAATTAGATATGCCTGGACATTTTGAGTAAATTGGGCCTTATAGTTAGCCATTACCTTACATCACAACAAGTGGGCCACACATAAATTAAAGTCATTGACCATTTGACATAGTGTTTCATTTACCGTCTTCTTCTTCAAGCAGCCGCCAACTTCCTTCAGCATTAAACTGTTTTTTTTTTTTTTTTTTTTTTTTTTTTTTTTTTTTTTTCAACTAATGGTGAGTTAAATTTAGGCATGCACTGATATTTTTCGTGTCTTTTTTAGGGTGTGCACCCATAACTTTTAGTGCATTTAGTCACATTTGAGAAACTACAAATTTTTTTATACTACTAAAAATTTACACAGGGTATGCACGTGCACACCTTGTGTATAAGCTAGATCCGCCTCTGCATTGATAGCTGAAAGAGAGATAATATATGGCTTTTTTTTTTTTTTTTTTTTTTTTTTTTTTAAGTATTTTTTTAGCACAAGAAAAGTGTTAGAATAGATGACATAATCAAGCATAATTTTGGCCATAATCCCAAAAAGAAGCATAGTCTTGGAAAAAGCTCGGTGTCTATAGTTTTTTTTTAAAAGACAAAAATACACCATAGGTTCCTAAACTTTTCACGAAACATCGCCATGCATCTTAACTTTTGAAAAACGTCTCCATGCGTCCCTCCTCAAGTTTTTTGAGGCCGATTGCGTCCTTTGACCCATTTTCCGTCAGTCAACGCCATTTTCTGCCGTTAAATTTTGTTTTTAGCACAAGGGCAATATCATCATTATGTAAAACCGTGTGCTAAGGCACACACGGTATCTGCAGATGCTACAGTAATTATATGTTAATAAAAGCTAAACGTATTCACCATTCATCCCTAAACTCTCCTCTCTCTCATCAAATCTTATCCTAAAGTATTTTCGATCAAATCTTAAGAATTATGCGATGCGGATGTGGCAGGTGGGCAGTCCTAAGGACCTGTTGGAACAATGTCAATGCCAGAAGGCGTTATTATGATTGTTTGGTAGAGGTGCGTTCATGGTTGGGTTGCTTTAAGTTAAAATGTCACGTTTAGTTTAATCAATGTTTTAGTCTAATGTCTATTTTTGATTACATGTTTATGTTCAAGTTACGAGTTTAAGCGTCAAAGTCTTGATTTTAGATTATTAATTTTTAGGGATCCACATGTCCCTTCAATGGGTGGTACGATCCACCAATGCCACCAAGAGCAAAGGAGGTGATCCTTTACTTGAGGAGGTACATTCACCGTAATGAGGCGGCATTACAAGAATGCCAAGCACGCCTCATGGCTGAGACATTGGAGGCCGTCAACGCCTGAGACAGTGCAATCGAGCTAGAGGTTGCTCACCAAGCAGCTGTAGTTGAGCTCCATCTGGAGAAGGAGAAAGTTTACCGCTTGAGGAACTTGTGTGTTGTCTCATGGATACTCATCGTTTTAGGTTGCATATGGCGTATGTAGTGTCTTTTGAAAGACATGTTTTTTTGTGTTTTGCAAAGCTTCCTAGAATGTAGAATGCATGTACAGTAGTTTGGTTAGTGTTTTATGGAAGCGTTATTGTAGGTGTAGGTTGTTTAGTGTTATATGGTAGCGTCATTGTAGGTTGACTAGTAGAAATCTTTGACTTCATCAAATTTTGGTAATTGGCTATGACTAATACAAAGCTTTGCCTTATTTGCTCTCTGTCAAAATACAAAAAACATCAGCCAAGTAAGAACTTAAGCATGATATAATTTCTTACATAATGCACAATGGATATATTTCCAAATGCATAAAATTTAGTAGTCTACATAGTTCAGAAACACACATTCTTAAAACATAGTTCAGAAACACACATTTTAAAAACTTAGAAAATATTGTTTAGGAAATACATATTGGATGAAAACCATTGCCTTAGGAATTACATACTCAAGCAGCATTCACTTGACTTCCAGTAACAGACTGGTCGACACTTGCTTGTTCAGTTGCTTCGAAGTTGTTACCTTTACCCTTTCTCTTCTTCTGTGATGAAACTTTTGGCTGGGATGAACCTGTTTTTTGAGACTGTTGTGTACTGGCTTGACTTGCAGTAACACCTCATTGCCTAAGGCGTGTTTTCTTGTTGTGTCCAGCATTGCCACAAATTCCACAAACTACACTCCTACTAGACTGTGACAACTTACTTTCTTTATCAGTATCATCATTTTCTGTAAAAGCCCTAGTTCTCTTCTTTCGTGGCCTACCCAATGGTTTATGGTGATTAGGTGGAAGAATGGTTATAGGCACATTTGACTTTTTCCAATGTTCATATCCCCTGATGGGCTAGATGTGGTGTTTGTATGTTTCCGCCCATGTCTTAAGCAAGTAACATGGATGAACCCATGATTCTACATATCCTACTTCGATTCCATTGAACCTCATATACCGGTTGGCTACAATAGCATGTTTGCATGGCATACCTGTAAGCTCTCATCTTCTACAATTACAAGACCTGACTTTAACATTTACCAACCGCTTTTCTCCCATCCACTAACCTGATAGTTATCTCCTTCAATCCCTAAAACGGAGTATTTATAAGCCTCTTTCTTATTGAAGTTTAATATGCGCGTTGCCTTTGGTGTAAACGGTCCCGGACACTTGTCAATTGTATGCATAACATTCACTATTCTCTGGGTATAATATGCTCTAACGTATTCTAAAGCAGTAATGATGGGTTGGTGCCTACCTCCCACAAGTTTCCCATTAAACACTTCGCACATGTTATTAAGTAACACGTCAGAATGAGCTATCCCTACATATGTATAGTACATGTTTTAGTAATACATAAATAAAAAAATGTTGAACATTGTTGATCTACCACATAATTGTTTACTACCTGAAAAATGTGACCTTGACCAATGGGCTGGTGGTATCTTACTTAACCAAGCATGTGCAGGTTCGCTAAAACTCTTGAATACAAGCATTGCTGACTCAAATTGTTCGACGGTTGTTGCTACAACACATCTCCATAAATGTGACTTGTATTCTGTAGAATTCCACTGCAACTTCATATTCTCATGGATGTGCCTCAAACAGTATATGTGTTCCGCACTAGGGACTACTGTTGCTAAAGCTGGAATTATACCCTGCATAAAGGAACATCAATCCATTACTAATAAACCAATCATTATTGAATTATATAACCGAATATAATCAATTATAAATTAACATCACCTTTTTTCTGTCGTTGATAAAGTGTAGTGTGAATTTGGTTGCAAGTCAAGATCATCTGCAAGACAATCAAGAAACCAAATCCATGAATCTTTGTTTTCAGCCTCAACAACCTCACAGGCTAAAGGGTATATTCCATTATTGCTATCAATACCAACAACTATAAGAAGCTGACCAGGAAATGGACCCCTCATAAAAGCACCATCTAAACCCAACAACTCTCTTTGACAAGCTTTGTATCCTTCCTTCAAAGCACCTAAGCAAACGTACATCCTCTTGAAAACTCTCGTTGGAATTGATGGATCTAACGCAGTTTGCACACTTATCCTAACTGTTGTATTAGGATTTGTTTTCTGCAACTCTTCAACATAGTCCCGCAAAATGGTATATTGCTGCTTATGATCACCCCTGATCTCAATTTCTGCCTTGTTTTTTTGCCCTTAATGCCTTTTGCATAGACACTTGGACTGCAAACTATTTACTGAGTTGGTCTTGAACAGCCCTGATTGGAATATCTGGATTCACTTGAACTTGGTCAAGTATTTTCTTTGAGAGAAAATTGTAGTCACAAGCTTTGATCTCTCTTGATTGCAAAAATTTGTGTACATCCTTGAAAGTTTTAACACTCCATACATCTTTATATGTATCTTTTGCTACATACAACAACCATGGGCAATGTGTTGGTTCCTCCTTTTCTGATCGCAAATATACATCCCTTCTGCGACCTCTAGTTAACGCACCAGTTTTCCTCTTTGGTACTGTTCCAAGTCCAATACCTCCACTTGTACCACACGCTGGTATTGTTCCGATACACCTAGCCCTAATTCTTTGTTTTTCATTCTTAATGAGTTGCAATTTCCTCTGAGTTTGAATTGAATGCAGGTTGATCTTATCTTTCACTTCTTTTGCAGTTATAAAGGTTTGACCACAGAAAAAAATACTTCTTCGTCTTCTTGTTGTGCCTCAATTAACTTTTGTTTCTTGTATGCCCTCATCTTTTTCTTCCGAATTACATACTCAACCTCATTCTCAGAACCAATTGCAAAGTCAGCATCAGTCAAGAGTTCTTGTATCTCATTTTTCTTAAAAAAAATCATCTGGTATCTGGCTAGAACTACCTATACTGAGTATAGGTAGAACATTTCAAACTCAACATCAGGCTCATCAAAAATATTCTCTTCATCAACAATAATGTTTCCATCTTGATTGTTCTCAATATCATCGACATCCGTCTCACAATTATCTTCATCAGTCTCACATAAGTTTATAGATTTACCTTTTTGCATATGATCGACAGGTGTATGAATTTCCTCATCTAGATGAGCAAATTCTTGTTTAGTTTCACATACCTCTACACGACTATCTTTTTGGCTATGATCAACCGTAACTGGACAATCTTTTTTGCTATGGTCAACACTAACCGGACTATCTTTTTGGCTATGGTCAACAGAAACAGGACTATCTTTTTGGCTATGGTCAACCCTAACCGAACTATCTTTTTGGCTATGGTCAACACTAACCGGACTATCTTTTTGGCTATGATCAACAGAAACAGGACTCTCATTGTGGCTATGGTTAACACTAAACGGACATCCAACTCTTCAACTGACACACTATCAACGTCAAAAAAATCAACTAAACTTTCAATACCTCCATCGTATATTCTACCAGGCCGGTATTTAATAACACCATTGTGATGAACCCTCATGCTAAACATATTAGATCTACCACCTGAAAAATATCAACAGACCAAAGGACATTATCAAACCTTAATAACAAATTGAAATATACCCCAATTAGAAATTCCAACAATTATAGCAACAAAACGTACCGTACTTTTTCTTACCTGAGTTGCACAGAACGGTATCAGCAACTCGATAACCTGGATATCTTCTTACTTTCCATAGAGTAAAATCCATGTTTTGAAATTACCAAAAATTTCACAATAACATGCAATGAGGGTTTGTGAATTGTGATTATTGTAACGAAAGTTTTGGGACGAATAAAAGAGGCCGTCTATGTGTTTATGGGGCTGGAAATGGGATATGACATGTGGAAGTAATACGGAGTTGCTATACCGTAATTACATAATGAAGATATTGCCCTTGTGCTAAAAACAAAAATGTAATGGCAGAAAACGGCATTGACCAATGGAAAACGGGTCAAAGGACGCAATCGGCCTAAAAAAACTTGAGGAGGGACGCACGGAGATGTTTTTCAAAAGTTAATGTGCATGGCGATGTTTCGTGGAAATTTTAGGGACCAACGGTGTATTTTTGTCTTTAAAAAATAAGTAAAATTACAAACTAGCATGCAAAGTTGAGGTTTGTGGTCACTTCAATCATGCTGAGTGGGACCGCTTACGGTTTTCGGTCCTGTGCAATAACAACAAAGAGCCAGGGTGGCTCAATGGTAATGCAAGTAAAGTTATGACCTTTAGGCCTTCAATTTTCTTAGGCCCCCTGTTTGTTAGGACTTATAATCTCTTTTCTTTAAACTTAAATTAATTTAGTTTACCTAAGTTCTCTCAAAGTACCCTTTAAACTTAATAACTTTTCAAAATTGGCAACTTAAATTATGCCTTTTCCTGATCAATTCTAAACTTGCAACTTTTCAAAAACATACACTATATTAATTTTAAAAAACACAGGTTTTTTATTTCGAAAAACACATCTTTTGCATCAAGTGTCAAACCAGAATCATGATTTCACAAGTATAATTATTTGCCTTTATACACTGTAATTTTGCACGATTATTTGTATAGTTATAAAAAATACAATTAGTTTTAAGGTACTTTGCATTTATACTAAGTGCATGCAACCACATACTCACTTTTCTTTTTACAAATTCCTTTGAACACTTAACTAATTAGAATTCAATCGTTCTCATTATTCGTTGATCAGATTCAAAACACGATACTCTAACTTATCTTTATCTCTACTTCTTATAATGTATTTGAGATCTTCTATTTCTAAGTCATAAAAAAACCAAGTTAACACATATTCTGTTAGCGCAAATATTATGATATTTAATCTACACAGTCTCGTTTGTTTTGATTGATGACAAACATATAACTTGATACATAACGTAAAATGTAAAAGTTACTTGTAATCTTATTTTGTCTCAACATACATTCAACACCTCTCAACGTCTCTAGTCCTCGTACGCTACAACACATGTTCGTACATGTTTGTTATGTGGCATTATGATCAAACCTCTTGACCAACCATTTAGAATAAGTAAAATACTTTGAGGGTCTTTAAGTATTTTAGGTGTCAAAATACACTTTAGGTGTTAAATAGAATAAGTGCCACATTAGGTGTCTAGATAATATTAGTAAGTTTCCAATATATAAAAATGTGTCTTATAATAACATAAGTACATAAAACATTTTTAATAACTTGCTAAATATTATATAGCTAGTTAATATATTTTTCATATACAAGTAACTTACCTTTTTAAGTTAGTATATACATTTGTCTAAACGTATTTTTTCATAATATGGAAAACACTCTTTTATTACCTCATTAATAGTGTCTTCTAGAATGTATATCTTTCCAAATGATCTTGTAAGAAATGTCATAGATTTTGTAAGAGAATGTTGTAGTTGACATTAGAAGATCTTGATGTGACTAGAGATAAATATAGTAAGATATTTAGAACATAGTTTTGGAACATGGTTTGGAAAAACCTCTTTACTTGTTTCCTATAAATAGTAGCTCATGGTTTTTCAAACAATTTGATGAAACTTGAAAAAGAAAAACACACACTTCTCTACACTTTGCATAGATCTTAGATCAATAGAAAACCATGTAGAAAACACAATCAATCACCCTCATATCATACATCCTGATCCACCAAATAAGCTTGGAGATCTTGCCATCATCATCCACCACATGCATACATATATGAAGATTCATCACAACAAGATTGGAGAACTTGTGATCTTCATTCATTGAAGGCTTTCTATCAATGGAAGTTCTTTTAGATTAGTCATTCATATCCATTAGACATTTATGTCTTGGATCATCATTGTCCTCATTAGTATAGGTTAGATGGCTTATGTGTTTGTGCCATAAAATACAAGGTTTCTATGTTGGGCCACAAAACATAGCGGGAGTTGTTGTACCCTTGTAAAAGAACTAGCAGGAGTGGTTGTACCATTGGAAAAGAACTCGACATCTAACTTAGTGTCGGAAATATTGTATAGGCGACGATAGGAGTGGTTGTACCTTGTAAAAGAACTCGGTATCTAGCTTTGTACCGGATAAAGTGTAAGCGACGTTTGTAAGGTTTTCTCCGTCAAGAAGGGAGCTTGTTGATCTAGTGAAGTAACTCTCGAGTTGGGTACTCGGGGAGTAAAGTAGGGCGAAAAGGAGATCCGTGACCGAACCACTATAAATCCTCGTGTTCGGTTTGCTCTTTCCTTTTACTTTTATACTTGCACTATATTATTGTTTGTGTTGTGTTGTGACGTGATGTTTATGCTTGTGTGACAACTTGGTATATCATATGCTTTATATTAGTCATAAGACTATTATTAGCATTTCTCATATTACAACAAGCTTGATCGGAAATTTGTCATATGGATGTTTTTAGAAAAGTAAACAAACCGGACTAATAATGGCATAACTTAAAACAATGGTTTATACTATATTTGATACAACAAGTTTAAATATTTTTAAACGGAAACGTATTCACCCCCCCCCCCCCTTTACGATTTCACAATTGGCATCAGAGCTTCGTAGCTCTTATTTTCAAAACAAATGGTTTTTAAAATAGAGCACGATCCATGTATTAAATTACCGTTGAAGTGGAATATAATATGAAAAATGTTTCGCTAAGTATACTTAGAAATTTTGTGGTTAAATATTACTTTGTATACAAGCTTGTAGGTTTCCTTGAAAGATAAAAGAGTAGAATTCTTAAAAGAATTCGTAAGTGTCTAATTATGTTCTTAGTGTTAATTTACGAAAAATACGTTTTTAAAATGAGCGTTTGGGATAACTAAAATTTTTGTTGAATAATCACCTTCGTAAATGATTAGATAAGTTACATCAGTAGAAATGAAGTAAAATAAGTGTATTATATGTTTGTTATCAAATCTAGTAAGTCCTACATGTTTTCTTTATGTCAAAATATGAATTTTGGTAAAATTGTCACAGATGCCAAGGAACCAAACGATATAAAGGGCGGAACCCTTTATTTGGTTCCTTGAAGTCCGTCGGTACAATAAACAGTTTTTGTCCAACTTCAAAAATTCATAACAAATTAACCGTAAGTCCGTAGGATTCGCGCCACCTATCATTTTAAAGGTAATTGAGTATAGTTTCTATTAAAAATAATGTTATGGCCTAAATCTAATCTGAAGTCAAAATAATAAACCAAATACTATAGTGTGTCCAAAATATTAAGTTTCGTTTTGACGTAGAAACTCAAACTTTTGAGTTAGGCAATTGTAGTTAGTATCCTTCGAATATTAATATGATTTCTTTTGAAACTAAAGAATTTGGTGATAATTATATATGTAAAGGAAACTAATCAATCTTGGTATACATTGTCATGTTTAAACACAAAGTGACGATAAGTATCTTTGTTTTATGCCATGCTATATGACTACTTGTTTTGGTTGTTTTGCCTACATGTTGTTTGCTTGTTGTAAGTTGTAATGGCATTTGTTTATTTACGATTTATAAGTATCGTGCAATAAGATAAAAACTAATCTTTGATTGATCATGTAAACTAACCATGTCATGTTTGGACGATAACACTTTGGTGTTATCAATTTTTCGTGTGTGACTTTATTTCCATTTATGGTAAGTTCATAATCCTCGGCTTGATCTATATGCTAACATGTGTTAGAATATGTGTTTTTGGTTTTAATCTATCACATCTAGTTAGGTGCATATGCTTCAAGTATTATAAGGATGTTTAACGGGTTTCGGAAGTCGATAATTGTCCCTTATAAGGAGTGTTTGGCACAAGGGTGCATTTGAATAATTTGGTCGTTGAAACAATATCATTTTATGTTTTTAAGATGTTGTAGGATGATACTATGTCTGTGGATTATGTGCGTACAAACAATATTTTCAGGGGATAACTTTTAAGTACTTTGCCATTTTCCATTTTCGGCTATTATTATGAAAGCTAGGATCACTCTTGGAAACACTATCGGTAAGCATGTTTCTACCTTCAATTTTTGTATCTTCTAACTACAAATAATTGATTACTTAAGTTTTAAGAAAAATTTGGAAAATTGGAAAACGTCTCGCCCTCGAAAAAAGTACTCTGTCTCAATTCTGAGCCTCCACGGAAACGGTGGAACCCATTCTTTGGTTCCATCCATTCAGAAACTTGGTTCCGCCAAGTTTTTCCAGCAGATACGGCGGAACGCAAAACTTGGTTCCGCCCGTGTTGTCGTTTGGTTCCTTCAGTCATACAGCAAAATTTCATCTTTGATTTTTTTTTTTTTTTTTTTTTTTTTTTTTTTTTTTTTTCTAGTAATCCTTAGGTTCCAAACTTGCTTCCTACATGCTAGTTAGTATTTATCAGTAATTCTAGAGCTTCTTAGCACACTTTAAACAATATGATCATCATTCCCGCCAAAATTTCAAATTTGCCTAAACTAACCCAAGGAACCTTTCTGATACAAGGAAGGAACCCTTCCTTTGGTTCCTCCAAATCCGTGGAACAACCTGACAACATGTATCCTTCATGATCACATAGTATTTACTTCTCCACTTAGTCTTTCACTCCACCCAACTCCATTGGATTGACTTCAAATGATTTGTACTCTTCCAAATGATTAGGAATCTCCAAATGTGTATGAAACAACATCTAATCCAAACACTACTTTTCATAACATGTTCTTTCTATAAATTGACCAACATTCATACTTCCAATTCACACCATCACCATCACCTCTCTTATTCTTATAATTCTAGCTAACCAAAGTCTTGAAATGACTTAATCCAATACCTCATCCGAATCATCTAGACCTATTAGGAAAATCGCTAGGATTAGTGTAAAACCATGTTGCTTTAACAAAACCATTCAACTAAGCTCATCATCATCAAGTGATTCATCACTCAACATTTCCTCACCCATCAAAGATACAAACGTCCTCAACCTTGCTACTCCAATACCATCTCCAAAATCTTGCAATGCCAACGTAATCACCACTCCTTCAGCAAATCATTCACTTTAGTGAGAAACATTTTCCTCAGTATTCATTAAGCATATTAGGATCATTTTTACTTATTATAACCAATAGGAAACCACTTCCCGCCAAAAACTCAATTTAAACAAAACTCACCCAAGGAACTCTTTATTTGGTTCCTTGCCATCCGTAGGTCCCAAACCACAAATGTTTTGTAGTCATTACCCATGGTTACTACATTCTTCCATCCTTAACTCATCCTTCATCCATTAGCTTCACTTATTTGGTGACTTGACAACTTCATAACTAATCTGGACTTGTTACTTACATAGATTACATATAATATCAAAATCACAAGTCTAACTTGTGACTATAGATATTGTCTTGTATCTATATATGTTACCTCTCTTGGTTAACATGAAATTAATGTGTCATCCTTCAAGACGATAAGGATTTACATCAAGTCATAACTTATACTTAAGATATAGATGTATTATCAAGTCTTACTATCCTTTAATACTATCTAATCTCAACAAAGTAGGATTGACAACTTAAGTATTTCATCCGAAATATTCAAGTAAATATGACTTACGATTGTAGTCATTAAAAGTCACATCCGAAAGAATCTACACCCAAGTATTTTAACAACATATGTTAAAACACTTATCCTAACACTCTCTCAATCAATAGGGATAAAACAAATGACAATAGGTCTTCATCATTGAACATTGAGTACTTAAGTTCACTTGTTCGTTCACCATCATCTCATTCACTTCTATGATATATCTCATCCCCTAAGCTTCACAAACATAACCAAAACCTCAAGAACTTCACTCACGAGTTATGGACCACAAGGCTTAGTATCCATCCGTTTTACTTTCAACATCTATGAAACTTAAGTACTTCCATAGCACAACAAACCTCTACATTACCACATCTTTATTAAGACACATTAGAAGACCTACCACCTCAATCAACCAATCCACCATTCTTATCATCGTTTGAATTCATTGAGTGCATTGCTCAAAAAGCCCTTTGTCCAAACACTCAACCATACCTTACCACGTATATGATTAGAACCTTTACCATCAAATGAGCATGAAGCTCACATTCAGTTATACTAGGTTTAAGTAGTACAACTTTCACAATTTATCAAAGTATTGGTAATACTTTTAACTTTTGCATAAGTTTCATTAAACTTCAAATCAACATTTTAACAACATATGTTAAAATGTAATCTCAAAGTCATCCTCATATACCCTGAGCAACAATGACTCTTGAGGAGTATACATAAGAAACTCGAGTTAATTCCTCTTGTCGTCATCTAGTATAATCTTGAGACCAAGTATATTTAGATAGCACTATCTGATTCAAACACTTTAGCTTCATATCTTCATTTAGGAAAACATGATGTTTTGGAAGACATTATGCCTAAGAAATCATGCGTTAAGTTTTCATCCTGTTAAAAGGATATTGTATATCCTATGCATCATTCTCTCCTTGAAACATGAACGAATGTGTTACATGAGATTTTATTACACCTCATCGGGTTAATGATCTTAAATAAACATCTGCAAGTTCTATGAACTAGAGCTTCCCCATCATCTTGTCATACTTGTCTTCATAAGCATGATGACTTTATTCCACAAGATAATCTTACGTATTAAAAGACACTATATGCATCTATTTCTTTCAAGCATTCATCATAACTAAACCTTGCTCATAACCTAGTTCAAACCCTATCTATAGAGCATACACAAGATCTATTGAAGTTGGTAACTTCACTTAGATTCCTGTTCCAAAGAACTTTCTTGAGAACGTTCTTATCATATTTCATTATCACACATCTCTTGGTCTTGGATGACCAAATCACTTGCGTAACACATGCTTAAAGATGTCACCTTTTAGATCATCCAATCGTAGATTCCAAACACAAAGATTAAAATCTCTTGCATTACACACACATGTGTCTATTACATGCTATTTGTTTGATAATGATTGGACATCTTAACATAACCATGATAACTATCTAATTGATTCATGTGTAAACCTTGGTTATTTATTTATGATGCCTGCATGCTTATATGTTCCGTGTTACTATATATTAACATGATTTATATGATATTTTCATTCTTTATGTATACGATGTCTTGCATGATTAACGTGTTACTTGTTAACTCATGGTATGTCATTTTGAGACATGATGTCTTTATATGATATTTATATATTTGAATGGTTGTGTCGTTTTTGGTCATTCATTAGATCCATGCTTAGGATGGTCTATATAATACATGCTCTAAAATGTTATCATTTAAACATGGGTTGCATAAATTTTTCATCTTGTTTCTTTGTCACATTATGTGTTCACTACATGTGCACTTATAATTTTTCAAAGTACTTTTGGTATGATAAACATTTAGAAGTCGTTTTATCATACGAATTAATTACATAGATTAAAATTTTTTGACACATATTTGTTAAATTTCTATATAAAACATGACATCTTCATCACCTTAGTTTTATTAAATATAGTTGAGTCTCATTAAATCAGGTATTAATCATCTTGTCTTAGAAATATTATTCAAACAAGAAGTAGATTTAAGTTTCTCTTTAGTTTATTAAGAATCACTTGCATTACACATATATGTGTCGATTAAATGTTACTTGTTTGATATAATTGGGTATCTTGACATAATAACTATTTGATTGATTAATATGTAAACCTTGGAAAGGTTTTGTCTGCATGCTTATACGTTTCATGTAACTAAATGTTAACATGATTTGTATGATACTTTGCAAGATTAACAAGTTACTTGTTAACTTATGATATGAAATTTTGATATATGATTTTTTTCTATGTTTTAATGTTCTTGTCTTTTGTTGACACTCATTAAATATATACGTAGGATGTTTTAATGATGCATGCTCCAATATGTTATCTTTTAAACACAATTTACATGAATATTTTGTTCTAACTTTTATATGCGCATCTCGCATAACTGTAATCCCTACACTTGCATATAGTTTTATAAGGATTGAGGATAACAATACTCTAATCCTTTCCACCTCCTTTGAGAAAACTACATGCCTTGTCATGCGATTATCTCGCATTGATAAAGTAGAGCTACATAACTTCAAGGATAAAGTTCTTTGTATGCTAACCAACATCTGCAAAAGCATTACTAAGCTCATAGCTAATAGGATTGAGTCTTAGAGATTTGAAATTTTTGTTTGGATATCTTTCAATCAACCTCTTTCTAATTCACATTATCGCTTCCGCTTTTCAAAAATCACTTCCATCACTATTTATCCTTAACAATACAACCTCCTAATCACTTCATCATCATTCTTTATACGATGCATTACACAATATGTTGAATGTCCACCGATTAAGGGGGAGAGAAATTCATTCACATATTTGTATTTTGTCAAAATGTATTTAAAGAACATCTACTCATGTTTCCTGCACCCTAAAATACCAACACATAGGTACACACTGATGAGTGCTCAAACACTCATCATTTTTGGTCAAATCTGAACTGCAAAACATATAAAAACACTCAGAAATGCATCAAAATACTAAAAATATTTCAAAATTGTGTTTTATATGTTTTAGATGCAAAATGAGCAAAAACAAATGAAAAACGTACAAAGTTTGCAAAAATGGCAGTTTCAGTCCCTCAACTTTCATAAAATGATAAAACTAGTCCCTGTGCATTTATTTTGCAAGAAAAGTCAACCCAAGTCCTTTTAAAATAAAAAGTTATCAAAAATAACGCTTGGGTAAAAAGTTTTGAGAATTTACACTTTTAGTCCCCGGATTTTGAAAATTGACATAAACGGTCCCCGGGAATTTCAAAAGTTAAAAAAAATTGCAAAAAAATGGTCCTTGGATAAATAAAAGTTGGCAAGTTTGGTCCCTATAATAAATTTTTGGAAAGAATCATAACAGGTCCCTAAACTTTGGAGTTATTACAAAATTAGTCCTTGTGGTTTCTTTGCTAACAAAAACAAACGGACCCTATTTAATTATTGACCCAAAACAAGCACCCACCACCCTTTTGTGATCCAATCCACATCCAAACCCAGGCCCAAAATAAAAATCCCACTTCCACAAAATATAAAACCCCGTCCGTTTTATAATCCTCAGTCAACCCCCTCCATTGACCATCCACCTCACCCTCACTTCCCTCCAAACTCCTCTACAACCCTAGCACCACCATCATCACCTCTACATTCCCCCCCCCCCTCTGCCACACTCCACCTCCACTACCTTCCCAACACTTAAGTCCAAAATTACCCCAATAATACAAGTTATCAGACTCTCAAATGGATAAAAATCCATTTTCACCCGCCAAAATCCAAAACAATGGCTGTGATTATCTTATCTTCATCTAATGGTCCAAAATGAGAGAAGGGAAAGAGACAGAGACAGAAGGATATAAAAATATGAAGAGAGAAGCTGAGGGGAGTAGTTAGTTTTTAGTATGTTTTAGGTCAAGAAGAGTTATGTAGAATGGATTAGTTTATGTTTTGGTTAATTTAAGTTTTTAGTATTTCAAATCAGTGTTGTAACTCACATTTCATGTCAATCAATAAAAAATTTCCAAGTTTTATGTAAACATAATTAGTTTTCTAGATTTCTGTTTCAGCTTACTTATTTGTTTATGAAAACTGCTTATCTCCTATTTTAGAATGCTTATGTATGCTAATTAATTAGATTAATGATAAGTTTATGCTTATTAGTTAGACTAGATAGCCCTTAGTTTAGGTTCTGGCTACAAATAGCCAACTGCTTACCTATATCTGCTTGTTCATTATTGCTCATTACATGCTTATTAATCTGTCTTATTATTGCTTATTTAAGTTTAGACTGACCCAATGTGCAAGTATCTATCAAAATTCCAGCTTAAATCCTTGGTTTAGCCCAAAGAAATCTCATCAGCTCCCCTTAAGAGAGTGTTTGGCATAACATGGTTGACTGAGCTTTTGAGGTTTTCTGTGATAAAAGATTATTGAAATATCATTCTCAGGCTCAATAGGGTGTAGTCATAGCATAAAATCCAGTGGTCATAATCTAAAAAAGTCAATTTTACTTTTAACCTTTGTGTTCCATCTGTTTGAAAAGAATCAGGTTGCATAATCACTCATATCAATGTAGTAGTTGTTAATGTAGCTTGTTTAGGCACCATTTACACTTGATATTGCATATTTAGTCAATAGGTTAGGATTTAAGTTCATGAAAGTCAAATTGCATGATAATCTAAAAAGTCAAAGTTTTTGAAATTGCTCAAAGTTGGAGGATTTTTCATTTGTTTATGTTTAGGAGTTAGGGTTTGTAATTTTGGATTTTTAATATTTGTTAGTTTGTATTTCTTGGATTATTTTTGTTGTATTTTTCTGATTTTTCCCTAAGTGCTTATTTATTGCTCTTTGTGGCCTGGTTGAGCTTGTAATACCCTGCACCAATAGGCAGACCAACATGTCCCATTTCATAAGCTTATATTAAGCTCAATGGTGAACCCTACCATATGCTATTTAACTATCTAAGAAGCTCACCAGATTGGCTCATTGATTCAAGAAGTACCATGGTCCCATGAGCTTATCTAGTGGTCCCATTCAAGGGCTGTATGTTGGCTCATTAGGCCTGCTGTTGAGGTACATGCTTGTTTGATCTTATTAATGTTAAATAAGCTTTATTTTGCTTTTCTAATTTGCTTTGTTCAGTATAGTTTAGCTCATTAGGTTAGGATTAGTTAGCTTTTTGTATCTTTTAGTTCTGATCATGTGGTTTCCTAGCTTATTTATAAGCCAAATTAGCCCTTAGGACTGCCCTGCACCAGGGAAGACATGCTCACTAAAAGCTTACTGTGGTAAAATTAAGCTCTTAACAGAGCTTATTTTGTAATTTCAAAAAGTTAGCCTTCATAAAAGTTAGTTATTTTTGGTGTTTAAGTAGTTTAGTAAAAAGAGAAACAAAAAAAAAAAAAAAAATGATTTGGAAAAAGTGGGGTTTATGGGATTCGAACCTAGGACATGGCCATCACACAGACACAACACAACACACCACAACCAACTGCCCTAAGGTCTTTTTTTCATTAATTCCTTGCACCCAATTCCTTTTAACCTTCATTTCCCCATTTTGTTGTAATAAGCTGTTTCAGCTTATTCAACTGCTTATCCGTGCTCTTCCCCCCTCCTCTTATTTTTTCTAGTTTCCTGCTCCTACATAGTACTTATCATAATTTTTCCAGATTTTATATTGTTTATTTATTATTTATAATATTTAGTTTTAGTTTTATTAGTTTTAATTAAAAAAGTTTAAAATAAATATTTGTACTGCTTATTTACAAATGTTTAGGAGTTTTTATATTTTTTTTAAGTTTCTGGTAGAATAGGTAATTTATAGAATAAGTTTTACAATTTCTACTTTTTATTTAGTATTTATTATATTTAAATTAGTTTAAATAGTTTAAATAAGTTTAAATAGTTTTTAATTAATAAATAATTAAATAAAAAGTCAAAAAAAATATTTTCTTTTTTCTAAAATTTTCTTTTATCATTAGGAACGTAAAAATATGATTTTCATGTTCGTAGGGTTAGCGTAGCTCAAATTTTACTTTTTATTTCGCGCACTCGCATTTATTTTAATTTTAACTCGCGTTTTATTTAAATAACTTTTACGTTTTTAAATCTAGGTTACGTTTGTAAAATAAGAAAAACCAAAAACATAAATAAAGTGATAGCTTCTATTTAAGCCGATTGGCTTATTTTTCTGCTTACGTATAAGCAATTTCTGGTTTTAAGTTTTTTTTTTTAGATTAATTAGGTGTCACGTCATTGTTAATATAGTTCGTTTAAATCGTTCTCATTCGTATATCCTTAGTGTAATAATTCAAACCACTCAAACCCCTTTCTGTCCAGATTCACTCGATCACAAACCCGTTTTAAATACAATCCACACCTCGTCGGGACATAACGACCCGGGGAAACCCTATACTTCCGCGGAGATTGACTCTAGGCTGTTTGACTTGGTTGACCATTCCCTGGTCAATTAGGTTGACCGTTTGGAGCCAATCAAAATTTGGCGCCGCTGCCGGGGAGGTTGTGTGCGTATCTAAACGGTTTTTCTGATTAGTGTCTTTCGAATTCATTCCATTGTACATTTATCCATCCTTTGTTCATATTTTCTTATTATCAAACCAAAACCGTTCACGAAAACATTTTAAACTCAGTTTTCAACGAACACAAAAACACAAAAAGATTTTCTTCATCATTTGTACAAAATGTCTCTTCAAAAATCCAAAAATAATCACCTTTACCATCTCACATCTTTGATTCTTCATCCCTGCCCCTCTATACACATTTGATTCTTTCTATGTAGCATCCACACTTTCTGATTTGCCAGTGGTGTGGTAATCCTTATAATGGTGGCAATTGCCCCAGTTGTGGCATGGTAGGATCAGGAAACGGGTCTGTCTATAACCAGAATCCCTATTCCTACCATGACACGACTGATTCATTCCATCAGTTACCACACCATGAGACTCAGCAGTTTTACTGTTGTGAGTATTGTGGTGGTTCACACTACAGTTATGATTGTCAATCGGAAAACACGCTTGTCTATGAGCAGTCTCCTGATAGCAATTGTAATTCTAGCACATACAACCCACAACCACATCAGTTTTACTGTTGTGATTACTGTGGAGGTCCACACTCTAGCTCGGATTGTCAAATAAGGAATCCATTTCCTTGTAACAATTACGACTCTTCGTTTTCAGACCCACCTCCACAGTACGATATGATTCACACAACTCCTCAAGAAACCGAGCAAGACCTTTTACTAAAGGCTCTTGATATTTTAAAAGAACTTAAAGAGGAGTTGGTTACTACACCGTTTCAAGACTCTCGTGAGAAATCTATGGCAGAATTACTTGCTGAAGAACGAGAGGCTAGAAACAAATTGAGCGTGGAAGAATTACTTGTCTTAGAACAAGCAGCCATAACACGTGCCAAATTTCGTCAAGCTGCTCTTCTAGACTGTGATGATGATAGTGATAATGAGGACACCCTTGATATCCTTCAATTTTATAAGGGTTGCTCAGATTCATCATTTGTGATTCCTCCCATTGAAAATCAGGGAGAAAATAACGAGACGGAGAAATTACTAGCCGTTGAACAAATGGAACTCGAAAATTCCATGAATGCTAGCTCCTCTCATCTCCCTCAGTCTGTTGTTATCACACCCGAAGTTCACACTCACTATCTAAACATGGGGGATGAGCATCTTAGCACTGTTCCTAATAAGGAATCGGACGAATTAATAAAGTCTAGTATTGAGATCCTTGTCCCAATCCCGAGAGAGTCACAGGGGACTTTTGATCAAGTGTGTGATATTCCTTCCACCCCTAATAATCCAAATGATCAAATTGAGATTGTCTCCGATTCTAGTGATGATTGTTTATCTTATGGAGACATTGAGTATGTTGATGCATCCCTTCCCCACTCTAATGTTGACTTTCTTCTCGAGGAGTTCGCCGATGAACTCACTCACACCAATTCACTTCCATCGGGAAGTGATGATGATCTCTTTGATTTCAAAGATGATATGGAGGAAGTCGAAGCATTCCTTGCTCAAGATAGTTCAACTTCGTATGAAGTTGATGATAACTATCTTGATTCTGAGGGGGATATTCTTTTCCTTGAAAGCTTATTGAATGATGATGATCCTTCACTCAATTCCTATCTCAATATCGGGCTTAATGATTCACCCATTGATGAAAAGTCTTTATCTCATGGAGACATCAGTGATGTTGATGAAATATCTTCTGAGCCCATCATTGATCACCTTATCATTACTCCTCCGGAGTATGATAGCCCGGGGGGAGATGCACTCAATCTTGAGGATTTGCAAATTCCCACCCACCCTCCCGGGATGTTTTTGAGCTTAACCCTTGAAATCCAAACTCAGGCTAATGAGCCTGTTCTCGAGGTTCCTTCCTCTCTTCTTCACTCCTTCGGGAATGAAGACACTATATTTGATCCCGGCATTTTCATGTATCATTATCTTGAGCCGGATACTTATCTCATCGGTGTGGAACTTTCACATGCTTCAAATGTTTGTCCAAACATCTTGAATGAAAGTCCGATTGAGATTGTTTCTTCCACATCATGCTTCCCAAGGACAAATGAATTCGGGGTCGAGTCAAGCTAGCGACTCGGTAAACAAAAACAGTAGCATGCTTATAGGGTTTTCACCCTAAGTGTGGGGGAGTCCCTCATGCTATGGTTACAAGAGTGAAAAACAAAATGGTGTTTTCCACGTTTAGCTTGTAATGTTGCCCTTTTACGTTCAAAATGTCGGCATAATAGCCGGGATTTTGAATATTGAGGACAATATTCATGCTAAGTGTGGGGGGGTATTTCGCTATTCTGGCGAATTTTATCACATTTTACTATATAATACCCCCGTTTTTAGCCAAAATTTCAAAAAATTTTCACTGGTGCTTCAAATTTTTTATGGTAATCAGTCCGCCTTGTCTAACCGACAAAAGGGATTGGCTAGTCCAGGAGCAAACGGCTCTTGGTAAAGACATCTCAAATCCGTTGACAGCTTGCAATTTGCCCAAAATTGTATGGTTCCTCAACTCCCCAAAAGCAAATGAGTTGGCTAGCCTGCAAGATTATGGCTTGTGGTAAAGGCAGTGGAAAATCCATAATTGGTAATCAGCTCACCATTGACTATTCCATCAAGAGCTGGCTAGTCCAGAAGCAAACGGCTTTTGGTAAAGACTAATCAAATCCGTTGACAGCTGGTGGTTTGCTCAAAATCACACGGTTATCAGGTGTGCCACAGTTCTTACACCTGGCTACTCCAGAAGTGATGGCTTTTGGTAAAGAATTTAAAATCCATCAAGTTTTCAAAACAGTTTATTGCTAGGGACTAGCAATAGTTTAGTGTGGGGGATTGATGAGTGCTCAAACACTCATCATTTTTGGTCAAATCTGAACTGCAAAACATACAAAAACACTCAGAAATGCATCAAAATACTAAAAATATTTCAAAATTGTGTTTTATATGTTTTAGATGCAAAATGAGCAAAAGCAAATGAAAAATGTACAAAGTTTGCAAAATTGGCAGTTTCAGTCCCCCAACTTTCATAAAATGACAAAACTAGTCCCTATGCATTTATTTTGCAAGAAAAGTCAACCCAAGTCCTTTTAAAATAAAAAGTTATCAAAAATAACGCTTGGGTAAAAAGTTTTGAGAATTTACACTTTTAGTCCCCGGATTTTGAAAATTGACATAAACGGTCCCCGGGAATTTCAAAAGTTAAAAAAATTGCAAAAAAATGGTCCTTGGATAAATAAAAGTTGGCAAGTTTGGTCCCTATAATAAATTTTTGGAAAGAATCACAACAGGTCCCTAAACTTTGGAGTTATTACAAAATTAGTCCTTGTGGTTTCTTTGCTAACAAAAACAAACGGACCCTATTTAATTATTGACCCAAAACAAACACCCACCACCCTTTTGTGATCCAATCCACATCCAAACCCAGGCCCAAAATAAAAAGCCCACTTCCACAAAATATAAAACCCCGTCTGTTTTATAATCCTCAGTCAACCCCCTCCATTGACCATCCACCTCACCCTCACTTCCCTCCAAACTCCTCTGCAACCCTAGCACCACCATCATCACCTCTACATTTCCCCCCCCCCCCCCCCCCTGCCACACTCCACCTCCACTACCTTCCCAACACTTAAGTCCAAAATTACCCCAATAATACAAGTTATCGGACTCTCAAATGGATAAAAATCCATTTTCTCCTGCCAAAATCCAAAACAATGGCTGTGATTATCTTATCTTCATCTAATGGTCCAAAATGAGAGAAGGGAAAGAGACAGAGTCAGAAGGATATAAAAATATGAAGAGAGAAGCTGAGGGGAGTAGTTAGTTTTTAGTATGTTTTAGGTCAAGAAGAGTAATGTAGAATGGATTAGTTTATGTTTTGATTAATTTAAGTTTTTAGTATTTCAAATCAGTGTTGTAACTCACATTTCATGTCAATCAATAAAAAATTTCCAAGTTTTATGTAAACATAATTAGTTTTCTAGATTTCTGTTTCAGCTTACTTATTTGTTTATGAAAACTGCTTATCTCCTATTTTAGAATGCTTATGTATGCTAATTAATTAGATTAATGATAAGTTTATGCTTATTAGTTAGACTAGACAGCCCTTAGTTTAGGTTCTGGCTACAAATAGCCAACTGCTTACCTATATCTGCTTGTTCATTATTGCTCATTACATGCTTATTAATCTGTCTTATTATTGCTTATTTAAGTTTAGACTGACCCAATGTGCAAGTATCTATCAAAATTCCAGCTTAAATCTTTGGTTTAGCCCAAAGAAATCTCATCAGCTCCCCTTAAGAGAGTGTTTGGCATAACATGGTTGACTGAGCTTTTGAGGTTTTCTGTGATAAAAGATTATTGAAATATCATTCTCAGGCTCAATAGGGTGTAGTCATAGCATAAAATCCAGTGGTCATAATCTAAAAAAGTCAATTTTACTTTTAACCTTTGTGTTCCATCTGTTTGAAAAGAATCAGGTTGCATAATCACTCATATCAATGTAGTAGTTGTTAATGTAGCTTGTTTAGGCACCATTTACACTTGATATTGCATATTTAGTCAATAGGTTAGGATTTAAGTTCATGAAAGTCAAATTGCATGATAATCTAAAAAGTCAAAGTTTTTGAAATTGCTCAAAGTTGGAGGATTTTTCATTTGTTTATGTTTAGGAGTTAGGGTTTGTAATTCTGGATTTTTAATATTTGTTAGTTTGTATTTCTTGGATTATTTTTGTTGTATTTTTCTGATTTTTCCCTAAGTGCTTATTTATTGCTCTTTGTGGCCTGGTTGAGCTTGTAATACCCTGCACCAATAGGCAGACCCACAGGTCCCATTTCATAAGCTTATATTAAGCTCAATGGTGAACCCTACCATATGCTATTTAACTATCTGAGAAGCTCACCAGATTGGCTCATTGATTCAAGAAGTACCATGGTCCCATGAGCTTATCTAGTGGTCCCATTAAAGGGCTGTATGTTGGCTCATTAGGTCTGCTGTTGAGGTACATGTTTGTTTGATCTTATTAATGTTAAATAAGCTTTATTTTGCTTTTCTAATTTGCTTTGTTCAGTATAGTTTAGCTCATTAGGTTAGGAATAGTTAGCTTTTTGTATCTTTTAGTTCTGATCATGTGGTTTCCTAGCTTATTTATAAGCCAAATTAGCCCTTAGGACTGCCCTGCACCAGGGAAGACATGCTCACTAGCTAATTCTCCATAGCTTCTTTCTAGTTCAGCATTGCACCTTACCCTGAGCTTTTGGAGATTTTGAAAAGCTCATAGTTCAGGCTTTATTGCATACGCTCAACTCTCACCAAAGTGCTTATTTGCCAGTTTGTTTTGTACCTTCAATAAGTTCTCATTTGGCCATTCACACTGATCAATCAGTGTGAAGGGGGCAGTTTCATAAGCTCCTTTTGAGCTTATTTGTGAGTTTTAACCTGAGTGGGTGAGCTTTTTGGGAAGCTCATGCACCCAGCTTCTTACATCCAAGCTTATTCTGAGCTTCTAAGCTTATTTGTTAGACTAAAAAGTAGCCTGCAGTGCAGCCATTGGGATTTGTTAGTTCATAGGTTTTAGAATTGCTTATTTGAGCTTATTACTTTATTCAGTATATTTTATTTGTCACTTTAGATTAATCTCAGTTTATATAACTTGTCTTAGCTTATTTTTCATTTGGTGCTCAGTTGTAGCTTATTTGATAAGCCAAATCAAGGCCTGTACTTCCCACTTAAGCTGTTTTGTTCTAAGTTTGGTTTGGAAATGCTCAGTTTGGCTTTTTAGCTTTTCCATTAAGCTTTTCTCTCTACCTTAGCTTATTTTGTATTAATAAAAGTGGCTTTTAGCTTAATCCTTCCTAAATGTCTCTTGTGTAGTTTTTTTTAATAGCTTTTCATGATCAAAATCCAAGTTAAGCTTTAGAAAGCTTACTGTGGAAAAATTAAGCTCTTAACAGAGCTTATTTTGTAATTTCAAAAAGTTAGCCTTCATAAAAGTTAGTTATTTTTGGTGTTTAAGTAGTTTAGTAAAAAGGGAAACAAAAAAAAAATGATTTGGAAAAAGTGGGGTTTATGGGATTCGAACCTGGGACATGGCCATCACACAGACACAACACAACACACCACAACCAACTGCCCTAGGGTCTTTTTTTCATTAATTCCTTGCACCCAATTCCTTTTAACCTTCATTTCCCCATTTTGTTGTAATAAGCTTTTTCAGCTTACTCAACTGCTTATCCGTACTCTTCCCCCCTCCACTTATTTTTTCTAGTTTCCTGCTCCTACATAGTACTTATCATAATTTTTCCAAATTTTATATTGTTTATTTACTATTTATAATATTTAGTTTTAGTTTTATTAGTTTTAATTAAAAAAGTTAAAAATAAATATTTGTACTGCTTATTTACAAGTGTTTAGGAGTTTTTATATTTTTTTAAGTTTCTGGTAGAATAGGTAATTTATAGAATAAGTTTTACAATTTCTACTTTTTATTTAGTATTTATTATATTTAAATTAGTTTAAATAGTTTAAATAAGTTTAAATAGTTTTTAATTAATAAATAATTAAATAAAAAGTCAAAAAAAATATTTTCTTTTTTCTAAAATTTTCTTTTATCATTAGGAATGTAAAAATATGATTTTCATGTTCGTAGGGTTAGCGTAGCTCAAATTTCACTTTTTATTTCGCGCACTCGCGTTTATTTTAATTTTAACTCGCGTTTATTTAAATAACTTTTACGTTTTTAAATCTAGGTTACGTTTGTAAAAGTAGTTTGTAAAATAAGAAAAACCAAAAACATAAATAAAGTGATAGCTTCTATTTAAGCCGATTGGCTTATTTTTCTACTTACGTATAAGCAATTTCTGATTTTAAGTTTTTTTTTTTAGATTAATTAGGTTTCACGTCATTGTTAATATAGTTCGTTTAAATCGTTCTCATTCGTATATCCTTAGTGTAATAATTCAAACCACTCAAACCCCTTTCTGTCCAAATTCACTCGATCATAAACCCGTTTTAAATACAATCCACACCTCGTCGGGACATAACGACCCGGGGAAACCCTATACTTCCGCGGAGATTGACTCTAGGCTGTTTGACTTGGTTGACCATTCCCTGGTCAATTAGGTTGACCGTTTGGAGCCAATCACACACCATTTAGTTAAAATTGGTTCACAAAACCACAAGTGTTTCAAGCCCTTTTAACCTAACATCAGTAGTTTGTACCAATATCTTATCATGTGTTTGACAAAGTTCTTCATCTCCACAACCAACAACTAATGGAGTCTAGGATCTTTCTTAAACTAGGACTTCACAACTTCATTTTCTAGAACACCATCATAGGATCTCATCCTTTCGTACTCAACACATATCATGCACGTCATTGTCAGTGCAAACGATATATTAATCAAAACCGTCATTCCCAACGTCATTGTCAATGTCCATTCACATTTTCCTTTTCTCTTAACATTACGTAAGTCGTATTCCTTTATCCCTTTAAGTTGTGAATTTTAGATTGCATAAGTCCATATGTTCAATCTTTATTCGTTATAGCATTTGCTATATATACTAGTTTCTAATTATTTCATATAGTCGTCTACGTCATCACCACCACCTTCCATCATTACTTTCACTAATCATCACAACCATGATTAGTGAAAACTTACTTTTATCAATCCTTCATCTATCGAGTTATCACCACATGAATCCTTCTAGTAAACCAACACCAACACTAGCACCACTCACTCTAACTCTCAATATTCCAACCTCACTTCATATCTTCCTTCGACGTACTATCTTGTAGGATTTTATCATATTATATTCACATTTTTCTTTTATTGTATTTCTTATTAGAAGAATACACCTTAGTTTTCTTATTTTTCTTTAAGATGAAATATATTGCAGTAATCTTTTCATTGTAGGTTCATCATATATACTTCTTCGTATATATCATACTCATCTAGGGATGTTGTTTGCATCAATTATTTTTTATTTTAGATGCTTCTTTGCACCTTCGAACAAGGAGGAATCTTCATCAAGCACTCCTATTGCTTCATCTATACACTTGGTTGTATATGACATACGTGTCTACTAACAAAGCTTCTAGTATACTAATATTTGTTTTGTAGGCTCATATTGACGCCCTAAAGCAAGGGGGAGCTTCCATCAAGCATTTTTAGAATGCATCATACACACGCATTGTTATATATCATATACTCATTATAGGACAATTATTGTCTTACACTAACCTTTATTTTGTAGGATTCTTCATCCTTGCATCATATACGTTGGTACCTTAGCAACGGGGAGTATTAATCAAGGGGGAGATAATCATGAACTAACCTTTATTCTTGTGTAGCTTTCTTATTTCTTGTATCTTATACGTTGGAACCCTAGCAACGGGGAGTATTGATCAAGGGGGAGCTACAATATAGGGGAAGCATGCACGCATTCATATTTATTCCCATTCTTTGCCACACTTATGTGTTTCGACAAAAAGAAGGAGATAAGTCAACATAGTCCAACATTCATTTCATTCATCATGCATTTTTCGTATAATTTTTATGTTGCACAACACTAACCTTGATGTAGGTTAAGGAACTTAATTTGATCCATGGACGCAACAACCTTATGTAATTGGAGTTGAAGACTAAACTTCACTAGGGATGATGCAAGCTCGCCATTTTGGGGAGAAATGAAGTTAACTCCAAGGACACACCCTTTTTGTTTCGACAAAAGGGGAGAAGAGTGTAAACGGAGAAGGAAATGTAGAAGGTGTACGGATACAAGTAAGTAATACGGACACAAGAAATTTTTTACATTTTACTATCTATCACGTTTACATATTTTGTCATAATCAAAAAGGGGGAGATTGTTAGTGCAAATATTATGATATTTAATCTACACAGTCTCGTTTGTTTTGATTGATGACAAACATATAACTTGATACATAACGTAAAATGTAAAATTTACTTGTAATCTTATTTTGTCTCAACATACATTCAACACCTCTCAACGTCTCGAGTCCTCGTATGCTACAACACAGGTTCGTACATGTTTGTTATGTGGCATTATGATCAAACCCCTTGACCAACCATTTAGAATGAGTAAAATACTTTGAGGGTCTTTAAGTATTTTAGGTGTCAAAATACACTTTAGGTGTTTGTGACATTTCTAAAAATTTCATATCAATTATTTTAATGGTTTATTATTTAAATAATCTATTTTAATTTATTTACTTAGTCGGAAGATATTCGCGTACGTTTAAATAAATTCTATCGCGACTATACTATGCTCAGTCTGAGTTTTCTATGCACCATTGTTGTATTTCAATCCTATTTTTAAAGTCACAATCCATTTTATTTCATTTTTACGTCCACTTTTATTTTTATCGCGCGGTTTAAATTCGTGTTTCACGTTTTAACCTCAAATAAATCCTCCGATAATCTCATCACTCATCTATATTTCAAAAATTCATCATGAAAACAAGTTTTAATATTTTCACAAGTTTTACACTTTATTTAGTACAGTTAAATTTTATTTCTAGCAAACTCGGTACCCGGTACCCTCCTAAAACTAATAATATCTACCCTAAACTACCTAAATAATTCCTAAAGTCAAATAAATCTTACAACTCTTACACACAACACCAAAACCCACGCCCCCCCCCCCCCCCCCCATTTCAATCTTCTTACATTGTTGAAAAATCTCCTATCTCCATTATTGATAGTACTTGTTGTCTAAGAATTATAATAGATCAAAACTAGTAGATAATTCATTTCATTCAAACTAGTTTTTTTTTTCTTTTCTTTCTCTTGGGGTGGACGGCAAAACACAACAAGGAGGAGGAGGGAATCAAGATTTATTCAAGTTTATTAAACCTAGTTTACTTCTTGTTCTAGTTTTGAAATAAAAACTAGGAAGTATTAGGAAACCTTGTTACCTTAAACCTCATCATTTCACTTGTAAGCTTCAAGTTATATTTTTCATCTTTTCATACTTCCATTTATTCACTATCTTGATGTATTTGAACATTATATAAGTTATAATGCTTAGTTAAGCTTGGTACTTAAGTTAGAAAACCTTAAAACCATAGAAAGGCTAAACTTGAAACTGTATTTTTTTAGATCCGTGTATAAAAGTATTAAACTGTTCTAATCAGTAGACAATGGACATAAACTAAAAATATTTAGTTGTAGCCCTATGTCTTGTGGTCATTTTGACGGGTATTTCGTCGAATAACTCCTTACGATGATTAAACTAAAATTATTTTGGTGAAACTAGTCACAATCTGAGTAACAGATTTGAAACGTGAAAAAGTCATTTTTTTGTATATAACCCTCTATTACTCAAAGAATAAAAGTTTTAGAGGACCTCTTAACTTAAACGTGTCCGAAAAAGGGGAATAAATCGGGTTATTAAAACTCTAGATATCGCATTTTTCGTGAGACCATTGAAAATTTGAAAGCTGAATGGATTGATTGTTTGGGTAAATGGACTGTTTTACTAAGGTTATGTAATTTTGGCAAAGTGGGACCCACAAATCTCGTTAGTACAGAAGTAGACCTTTCCAGGGATATAAAGAACGAGACTTGAGGACTTACGGTTTGCAAATGGCGATTTTCTAAACATAGGCAAGTTAATAAAAATTCCATCAGCACTAGTTATAAAAAGTATATAAGTGTTATACACTTTAAGGATTGGACCTTTTAAAACAATTTTGAACCACCTAGTATATTTTGAACCCTTAGGTCTAATGTGACCTTTTTGACCAAAAACTTGACCCATGGACTAATTTGAACCTTAGAGTTAATTTGAACCTTTACATCATAATTGAACCTAGGGTAAATGTAAGTTTCATACTTATATAAATGCAAGAGTATATTTTTGGATAATTTGTAGGTAATGTAACTAAAACCTTGTGATGTATCTAGGAGTATTGTACCAAGCTTAAGTAAGATCACAATCTGTATAATCAAAAGTACATCGATATCTATTTTCATAAACTAAGACAACGTATATTAATTAGGTTCATCGTAGAGCTTTTGCGGCTATTCCTTCGTTTGCTTGTTCATTGCTACTTTCTTTGCTCTCGGTGAGTTCATAGCCTCGCCTTTACTTACTTAAAAGTTTTATAAACCTCGCGAGGGGGATACATGCTAGTTTTATAAACTGAGTACAAGTAGTTTTTGGTATGCTGGACCCGATTACATGATTATAGTCACTTGAGTAATTCTTGCCAATTAAGTCCCCATCATGAACCGTTAATTATTTTTGTATAAACGCTAGTATTATGAATATGCATATTGGGCATTGACCAGCCTGGCCGAGTGAGTAGCGCTCACCTTTTAACGGTCACATAATATTGAGAGGTTGTGGTAAATGGCAAATATTACCCTGCCGGGGCAACTATTAAAACTAGGTTAAGGTTCGGTGTCATGAGCTCTATACTATAATCAGATAAACCGACATGTAATTGCAATACTTGTCGCCCGATAATTAATGCTTGTATTCAACTGCTTACTTATTAAACTCTATGGATTCACTCAACTTTATGTTGACTTTTTAGCATGTTTATGTCAGGTCCGTAAGTAACTTCTGCTTGGATGGGCGGCGCAAAGAATGGATATCTACTTGATGGCCCATGTTTAAATAAAAACTTTTCATTCGATAATGTTCAAAATTTTCAAACTTATGTAACTTCGTATTATGTAAAACCTTTTGGGACCTTTGTTGACTCTGATAATTATCGAATGTGAAGTATGAACTTTTATTAACAACGACATTGTTTTAAAGTTGTTTACTATATTTGTACTATGTGATTGATGTATAGCACCCCATGTCCCTTTCCGCTGCGATCCTAAATTGGGGGTGTTTTAGATTGGTACCAGAGCACAAATTATAGTGAACTAGGTCTTTTTGTTTTAAAAACCTAGACTATAATCATAAATATATATATTTTTTTTAAAATCATGAACTTCCACCATCTTGTCCGATATCCATGCGCGCCTACTCCCGAGCTTCCTATTTTCTCCCTCGTATATATATATATATATATATATATATATATATATATATATATATATATCGTAATCATGTTATTCTAAAAATAGTTATAGGCACTATAATTATTTCCTATCTTGTTCGATAATCCGCAAAATATCACTCCTTTTATATGCACATTATACACTTGTTAAATTTTATGCTATTTATGAGCATTATAAACTTCCATCCGGAAATTTATACATATCTCTTTGTTTATACCATTGTTATACGTATGCACATAACAAATGTTATCATTTGCACATGTAATGATTATTGATTATTTTGCTTATTTATAAAGCATCACTATTTGTTCACTTACTTACACAAAATATTATTTTTTTTGTGATAATATTTTTATTCTTATTCTAATTATATGTATATATGATTTTCAGATTTGTCATGGCACATTTACTTTCCCCTAATCACGAGGTAGACATCCAAGAGATCGAGCCCGCTCAACCTGAGCTTGCACAGGCTCAACATCTACCTCCACTACCGAATCACATTCATCCAAACATCGATGAAGAAAACCAAGATGAAGAAGAAGAGCCATTTGAAGATGATGAAGATGATATATTGATACTTCAAGATGTAAGTTCCGACGAAGAGATGAATGAACCCGAACTAATCTATCCTTATGCTGCACCGGGTTCACCTTATCCACCCTCTTCACCGGACACTTCTTCCGATTCTGAGCCTAAACCCGAAGAAGTTGCTACTGTAGGTACTATTACACAGGTGCCACTTACAGGACGTAGATTTCCTCGTAGTATCCATGAGAGAGGTGGATCATCCTCAGCTGCTCCTATCACTTATGAGCTTGAGGATCTAGTACCCGGGACCATGAGGAGAATTATAGACTCTCTTTATGGAAAGGTTATGGTGTTAGAAAGGCAAATGATGGTGAGAGAAACGGAAGGGGAATGTTCTTTATCTAGGGATAAACTTGTGCATAAGCGTATGGATTTACTAGATTTTGATTTGGGTGTGGTAGAGCACCAACAAGATGAGACTAAGCGCGAGGTGAATGTATTGGGTAAACATGTTCGAGAGTTAGATGATGTGGGCGTAAGGGCTGAAAACAAGAAGTTGAAGCATGAGTTGGGAGATGTTAGGTTGTCCCGCACATTTGACCGTATGAAAAATGAGCGCCTTGAGAGAGATCTTTATGAGTTAAGGTGCTGGACTTACGCTCGATGGGGAGAGATGATGCGATTGAGGTATGATGAGGAGAGGTCTTATGTGGCCACAGATGTATTAGCAGTGTATGGAGAGATCCCACCGCCCAAGCCAAATGAATCACCCCGCGACCCTCAGTAGTTTATGTACTTTGTTGTTCTCTTGTTGTATTTCATTGTTGTACTTCTACTTTGTAAATTACTATCAGTTAGTAACTAGTATCGTCGAATGTAATGACTTCGTCAAATTTTGTAATACAATCCAACAATGTATTGATCTTTTGTAATGAATGATGAAGTTATATTCCTCAAATTCTACTCTATATTGTTGTGATATTTTTCATATTCAATTTATTCATGTATGAATATATCTATATCAATGTGTGATTACTCATCCAAGATTTTCTTGTGTTATGATAGAATCATGCCACCGAAGAAAATGTCTGATGCAGCTATCCGAAAGCTAGTCGCTGACAGTATAGCCCAGGCTATGGCCGAGGATCGTGCTACAAGGGAAAATGACACTGGGGCTTCAGGTGGCGATGCTGGAGCCGCTGGGGCTGCCGGTGGCGGTGCTGGAGCCGCTGGGGCTACAGCTGGTGGTGTAGTGCGTGGTTGCACTTATAAACAATTTCTGGGTTGTGGACCAACTAAATTTAAAGGAAATGAAGGGGCAGTTGCATTGACACGCTGGTTTGAAAGTATTGAAGACACATTCATACTCAGTGACTGCTCAGAGAACTGCAAGGTCAAGTACGCCATGGGTACTATGTTAGATTATGCTAAGTCATGGTGGAATTCGTATGCTCAGCCTATCGGGATAGAAAAAGCCTATGAAACCACATGGACTGACTTCAAGAAAATGGCGATCGATAAGTTCTGTCCCCGTAGTGAAATAAGGTTGCTTGAAACTGAGTTTTATGATCTTAAAGTGAAAGGTTATGATATCGAAACTTATATTCGAAGGTTTCAAGAGCTAAAAGTCTTGTGTCCTAGTATGGTTCCGGATTTCGAAAAGGAAATGGAAGCTTTTATTAAGGGTCTTCCGCGAAGCATCAAAGGAAATGTGACATCCTCTAATCCACAAAATCTAGATACGGCTATTCGTATGACTCAAAAACTTATGGCTCAAGTGGTGGAGTATGGAACAATTCAAAATGCTAACAACAATAACAACAACCAACAGAACAAAATAAAATGGGATGATGAAAAGAAAGGGTATAACAACAACAACAACCAGGGCCGCAACATGATCATCATCATCAGCAAAATAGAAGACAAGAGAATGTTAGGGCAATGACTGATGCCCCAACCGGGAAAGGTGGATATGCTGGTTCCCATCCTTACTGTAATCGCTGCAAGAAACATCACACTGGGTACTGTAATGTGAAATGTACCAAGTGCGAAAAGAAGGGTCATTTGGCCATAGACTGTAAAGTTAAGACTGTTGCTACTGGTGCCAACACACAGCCACCTGTGATTTGTTATAGCTGCGGGGAAAAGGGGCACAAAAGTAACAACTACCCGAAGAAAGGAAACGGTCAAGCTGGAAATACTCGTGGTCGAGTATATGTAATGGGAGATGGAGAGCAACAAGGCCCGAATGTCGTGACGGGTACGTTTCTACTTGATAATCGTTATGCTAAAGTTTTATTTGATTCGGGTTCAGACAAGAGCTTTGTGTCCACTAGTTTTAGTGCATTGATAAATATTAACCCGATTAAGTTAAACTATAATTATGAAGTAGAATTAGCCAATGGGAAATTGGTTAGTATCAACACTATTCTAAGGAATTGTACCATAAATCTAGTGAACCACCCATTTAGTATTGACCTCATGCCAATTGAACTTGGGACTTTTGATGTCATTATTGGAATGGACTGGTTATCCGATCGAAAGGCGGTTATGTAGTGAAAAGATTGTTCGTATTCCACACAACAACAAAATATTAACAATCAAAGGCGATAGAGACGCTTCCCAATTAAAAATCATATCTCGTATTAAAGCCCAAAGGTACATTGAGCAAGGGTGCCAGATGTATTTGGCACAAGTGAAAGAGAAAGAATCAGTTGAAAGACGATTAGAAGATGTGCCCATTGTCCGTGATTTTCCGGAAGTGTTTCCCGAAGAATTACCGGGGCTTCCACCACCTCGACAAGTAGAGTTCCGGATTGATTTAGTGCCTGGTGCTGCACCTGTAGCACGTGCACCTTATCGGTTGGTACCATCAGAAATGAAGGAGCTAACGGAGCAACTACAAGAACTGTCGGAGAAAGGATTTATTCGGCCGAGTTCGTCGCCTTGGGGTGATCCGGTACTGTTTGTGAAGAAGAAAGACGGATCCTTTCGTATGTGTATTGATTACCGTGAGCTTAACAAGTTGACGATCAAAAATCGTTATCCACTTCCAAGAATTGACGATTTGTTTGACCAACTTCAAGGCTCAAGTGTATATTCCAAGATTGACCTTCGATCAGGTTACCATCAACTCCGTATCCGAGAAGAAGACACTCCAATTACTGCATTTAGAACTCGTTATGGTCATTACGAGTTTCAAGTGATGCCGTTTGGGTTGACCAATGCACCTGCAATATTCATGGATTTGATGAATCGAGTATGCAAGCCATACCTCGACAAGTTTGTAATTGTGTTTATTGATGACATTTTGATTTACTCCAAGAACAAAGAGGAACATGAGGAACACTTGAAGATTATCTTGGAGTTACTCAAGAAAGAGCAATTGTATGCCAAGTTCGCGAAATGTGAATTTTGGCTAGAATCCGTACAATTTCTCGGCCATGTGATCAATAGTAAAGGTGTTCATGTAGATCCATCGAAGATTGAAGCCATCCAGAATTGGGCTCCGCCAACAACACCAACAGAAGTAAGGCAATTCTTAGGACTTGCTGGTTATTATCGAAGATTTATCGAAGGTTTTTCTTTAGTAGCCAAACCTCTTACCAAGTTGACCGAGAAGAATAAGAAGTATGTATGGGGTAAAGATGAAGACGAGGCTTTCCAAATACTGAAACAAAAACTTTGTAGCGCGCCCATCTTAGCACTACCGGATGGGGCAGAAGATTTTGTAGTCTATTGTGACGCGTCGATCAAAGGTTTGGGGGCCGTATTAATGCAACGACAAAAGGTCATAGCATATGCTTCTCGACAATTGAGAACTCATGAAGAAAACTATGCGACCCATGATCTAGAATTGGGTGCTGTGGTTTTTGCTCTTAGATTATGGAGGCACTATTTGTACGGTACAAGGTGTACGGTATATACCGATCACAAGAGCCTTCAATACATCCTTGACCAAAAAGAGCTTAATATGAGACAACGTAGATGGATTGAACTCCTAAGCGACTATGATTGCGACATCCGTTATCACCCTGGAAAAGCCAATGTAGTGGCTGATGCCTTAAGCCGAAAAGAAAGAGAAAAACCATTGCGGGTCAGATCGTTGGTAATGACAACCACGATTCTCCCCAAGTTACCGGAACAAATTCTCGAGGCTCAAGAGGAAGCAATGAAAGAAGAAAATGTGAAAGTCGAAAATCTAGGGAGGGGGATCAAACCAATATTTGAGACTCGCCCTGACGGAACCAGATGTTTTGATAAACGTGTTTGGGTACCGCTGTTTGGAGGTTTGAGAGACTTAATCATGCACGAATCTCATAAATCCAAATACTCTATCCATCCGGGATCAGATAAGATGTACCATGATATAAAGCAATTGTATTGGTGGCCGAATATGAAGGCTGAGATTGCCATCTATGTTGGCAAGTGTCTAACATGTGCGAAGGTTAAAGCAGAACATCAAAAGCCAGCCGGATTTCTTCAACAACCTGAGATTCCTATTTGGAAATGGGAAAGAATCGCCATGGATTTCATCACTAAGCTCCCTAGAACTCCAAGTGGGTATGATGCAATTTGGGTCATTGTGGATCGTTTGACCAAATCTGCTCATTTCCTACCAATAAAAGAAACCGACAGTATGGAGAAACTTGCTCAACTGTACTTAAAAGAGATTGTTTGTAGACATGGCGTGCCTATTTCTATCATATCCGACAGAGATAGCCGATTTACATCGGGATTCTGGAAGTCACTCCAGAAGGCCTTAGATACAAATCTGGATATGAGTACGGCGTATCACCCACAGACGGATGGTCAAAGCGAGAGAACAATACAGACTTTAGAAGACATGCTAAGGGCGTGTGTGATCGACTTTGGAAGTAGTTGGGATCGACATTTACCATTAGTCGAATTCTCCTACAACAATAGCTATCACGCAAGCATCAAGACTGCACCGTTCGAAGCTCTTTACGGGCGAAAATGTAGATCACCAGTTTGCTGGAGTGAGGTTGGGGATAGTCAACTCACAGGGCCAGAAATGATTCGTGAAACAACGGAGAAGATTGTACAAATCAAGAACCGTTTGTTAACTGCACGTAGTCGTCAGAAAAGCTATGCCGATATTAGACGCTGACCTTTGGAGTTTAATGTAGGTGATAGAGTTATGCTCAAGGTTTCGCCATGGAAAGGGGTAATTCGTTTTGGTAAACGTGGGAAGCTAAGTCCACGATACATCGGACCATTCAAGATCCTGGCTAGGGTTGGTCCAGTGGCGTACAAGTTAGAACTACCAGAAGAACTTCGAGGCATTCACAACACTTTTCACGTTTCTAATCTCAAAAAGTGTTTGTCGGATGAGAGTCTTATCATTCCATTAGAAGAACTTCGAATCGATGACAAGCTGCACTTCATAGAAGAACCAATAGAGATCATGGATCATGAAGTGAAGCAACTCAAGCAAAGTCACATCCCCATTGTTAAGGTTCGTTGGAACACCCGACGAGGACCTGAGTTCACATGGGAACGCGAAGACCAGATCAAGAGAAAGTATCCCCATCTTTTCACGAGTGAGCTGTCTGGAGATAAAGCGAGTTGAGCTCCGGGACGGCGCTCTCTTAAGGGGTACGTGCTGTGACATTTCTAAAAATTTCATATCAATTATTTTAATGGTTTATTATTTAAATAATCTATTTTAATTTATTTACTTAGTCGGAAGATATTCGTGTACGTTTAAATAAATTCTATCGCGACTATACTATGCTCAGTCTGAGTTTTCTATGCACCATTGTTGTATTTCAATCCTATTTTTAAAGTCACAATCCATTTTATTTCATTTTTACGTCCACTTTTATTTTTATCGCGCGGTTTAAATTCGTGTTTCACGTTTTAACCTCAAATAAATCCTCCGATAATCTCATCACTCATCTATATTTCAAAAATTCATCATGAAAACAAGTTTTAATATTTTCACAAGTTTTACACTTTATTATTACAGTTAAATTTTATTTCTAGCAAACTCGGTACCCGGTACCCTCCTAAAACTAATAATATCTACCCTAAACTACCTAAATAATTCCTAAAGTCAAATAAATCTTACAACTCTTACACACAACACCAAAACCCACGCCCCCCCCCCCCCCCCCATTTCAATCTTCTTACATTGTTGAAAAATCTCCTATCTCCATTATTGATAGTACTTGTTGTCTAAGAATTATAATAGATCAAAACTAGTAGATAATTCATTTCATTCAAACTAGTTTTTTTTTCTTTTCTTTCTCTTGGGGTGGACGGCAAAACACAACAAGGAGGAGGAGGGAATCAAGATTTATTCAAGTTTATTAAACCTAGTTTACTTCTTGTTCTAGTTTTGAAATAAAAACTAGGAAGTATTAGGAAACCTTGTTACCTTAAACCTCATCATTTCACTTGTAAGCTTCAAGTTATATTTTTCATCTTTTCATACTTCCATTTATTCACTATCTTGATGTATTTGAACATTATATAAGTTATAATGCTTAGTTAAGCTTGGTACTTAAGTTAGAAAACCTTAAAACCATAGAAAGGCTAAACTTGAAACTGTATTTTTTTATATCCATGTATAAAAGTATTAAACTGTTCTAATCAGTAGACAATGGACATAAACTAAAAATATGTAGTTGTAGCCCTATGTCTTGTGGTCATTTTGACGGGTATTTTGTCGAATAACTCCTTACGATGATTAAACTAAAATTATTTTGGTGAAACTAGTCACAATCTGAGTAACAGATTTGAAACGTGAAAAAGTCATTTTTTTTGTATATAACCCTCTGTTACTCAAAGAATAAAAGTTTTAGAGGACCTCTTAACTTAAACGTGTCCGAAAACGGGGAATAAATCGGGTTAGTAAAACTCTAGATATCGCATTTTTCGTGAGACCATTGAAAATTTGAAAGCTGAATGGATTGATTGTTTGGGTAAATGGACTGTTTTACTAAGGTTATGTAATTTTTGGCAAAGTGGGACCCACAAATCTCGTTAGTACAGAAGTAGACCTTTCCAGGGATATAAAGAACAAGACTTGAGGACTTACGGTTTGCAAATGGCGATTTTCTAAACATAGGCAAGTTAATAAAAATTCCATCAGCACTAGTTATAAAAAGTATACAAGTGTTATACACTTTAAGGATTGGACCTTTTAAAACAATTTTGAACCACCTAGTATATTTTGAACCCTTAGGTCTAATGTGACCTTTTTGACCAAAAACTTGACCCATGGACTAATTTGAACCTTAGAGTTAATTTGAACCTTTACATCATAATTGAACCTAGGGTAAATGTAAGTTTCATACTTATATAAATGCATGAGTATATTTTTGGATAATTTGTAGGTAATGTAACTAAAACCTTGTGATGTATCTAGGAGTATTGTACCAAGCTTAAGTAAGATCATAATCTGTATAATCAAAAGTACATCGATATCTATTTTCATAAACTAAGACAACGTATATTAATTAGGTTCATCATAGAGCTTTTGCGGCTATTCCTTCGTTTGCTTGTTCATTGCTACTTTCTTTGCTCTCGGTGAGTTCATAGCCTCGCCTTTACTTACTTAAAAGTTTTATAAACCTCGCGAGGGGGATACATGCTAGTTTTATAAACTGAATACAAGTAGTTTTTGGTATGCTGGACCCGATTACATGATTATAGTCACTTGAGTAATTCTTGCCAATTAAGTCCCCATCATGAACCGTTAATTATTTTTGTATAAACGCTAGTATTATGAATATGCATATTGGGCATTGACCAGCCTGGCCGAGTGAGTAGCGCTCACCTTTTAACGGTCACATAATATTGAGAGGTTGTGGTAAATGGCAAATATTACCCTGCCGGGGCAACTATTAAAACTAGGTTAAGGTTCGGTGTCATGAGCTCTATACTATAATCAGATAAACCGACATGTAATTGCAATACTTGTCGCCCGATAATTAATGCTTGTATTCAACTGCTTACTTATTAAACTCTATGGATTCACTCAACTTTATGTTGACTTTTTAGCATGTTTATCTCAGGTCCGTAAGTAACTTCTGCTTGGATGGGCGGCGCAAAGAATGGATATCTACTTGATGGCCCATGTTTAAATAAAAACTTTTCATTCGATAATGTTCAAAATTTTCAAACTTATGTAACTTCGTATTATGTAAAACCTTTTGGGACCTTTGTTGACTCTGATAATTATCGAATGTGAAGTATGAACTTTTATTAACAACGACATTGTTTTAAAGTTGTTTACTATATTTGTACTATGTGATTGATGTATAGCACCCCATGTCCCTTTCCGCTGCGATCCTAAATTGGGGGTGTTATAGTGTTAAATAGAATAAGTGCCACATTAGGTGTCCAGATAATATTAGCAAGTTTCCAATATATAAAAATGTGTCTTATAACAACATAAGTACATAAAACATTTTTAGTAACTTGCTAAATATTATATAGCTAGCTAATATATTTTTCATATACAAGTAACTTAACTTTTTAAGTTAGTATATACATTTGTCTAAATGTATTTTTACATAATATGGAAAACACTCTTTTATTACCTCATGAATAGTGTCTTCTAGAATGTATATCTTTCCAAATGATCTTGTAAGAAATGTCATAGATTTTGTAAGAGAATGTTGTAGTTGACATTAGAAGATCTTGATGTGACTAGAGATAAATATAGTAAGATATTTAGAACATGGTTTGGAAAAACCTCTTTACTTGTTTCCTATAAATAGTAGCTCATGGTTTTTCAAACAATTTGATGAAACTTGAAAAAGAAAAACACACACTTCTCTACACATTGCATAGATCTTAGATCAATAGAAAACCATGTAGAAAACACAATCAATCACCCTCATTATCATGATAATAATGCTTCTAACATTCATCTTTGTTGTAAGCATATCATACATCCTGATCCACCAAAGAAGCTTGGAGATCTTGCCATCATCATCCACTACATGCAAACATATATGAAGATTCATCACAACAAGATTGGAGAACTTCTGATCTTCATTCATTGAAGGCTTTCTATCAATGAAAGTTCTTTTAGATTAGTCATTCATATCCATTAGACATTTATGTCTTAGATCATCACTGTACTCACTAGTATAGGTTAGATGGTTTATGTGTTTGTGCCATAAAATACAAGGTTTCTATGTTGGGCCACAAAACATAGCGGGAGTTGTTGTACCCTTGTAAAAGAACTAGCGGGAGTGGTTGTATCCTTGAAAAAGAACTCGACATCTAGTTTAGTGTCAGAAATATTGTATAGGCGACGATAGGAGTGGTTGTACCTTGTAAAAGAACTCGGTGCTAGCTTTGTACCGGATAAAGTGTAAGCGACGTTTGTAAGGTTTTCTCCGCTAATAAGGGAGCTTGTTGATCTAGTGAAGTAACTCTCGAGTTGGGTACTCGGGGAGTGGAGTAGGGCGGAAAGGAGATCCGTGACTGAGCCACTATAAATCCTCGTGTTCGGTTTGCTCTTTCCTTTTACTTTTATACTTGCACTATATTATTGTTTGTGTTGTGTTGTGACTTGATATTTATGCTTGGGTGACAACTTGGTATATCATATGCTTTTTATTAGTCATAAGACTATTATTAGCATTTCTCATATTACAACAAGCTTGATCGGAAATTTGTCATATGGATGTTTTTAGAAAAGAAAAACAAACCAGACTAATAATGGCATAACTTAACACAATGGTTTATACTATATTTGATACAACAAGTTTAAAGATTTTTAAACAGAAACGTATTCACCCCCCCCCCCCCCTCTACGATTTCACATATTCTATTATTAGTCACGAGTAATTTAGCTGCCGCACGTTGCGGTGGAGCTTATTTATGTCTAATATTTTTAAAATAAACTCACCAGATGAAGTTGACATATAGAAAACAATGCCTCAATTGATAACGATATATAGCATACACTTATGTATACATAACATATACAAAAAAGAAATACGTACTTTACATTTAACGTACGATTCTAAAGAGCGCACAATCACAACATATGTTACTCCATTTTTTATTATACACTGAAAGTATCATGAACATATTCAATGACCCGTAAACACAACAACTTCCATATACACTCCTAAAAATATGCAGAAACTCTTTCTTTTTGATGTTGACTGCAAATATGTTTACATTAAACGGTAATGACCTGTACAACTCGATCTCTTTTGAGATATACATTTCTAATTCTTAGACTATTCTAGGGCTCACCATTCCCGACCCCATATTTTCTTGTTGCTTGTAAGATGGTACAACGCTGAGCATAATATCTTTCATTGGAATCGGCGACTCTACAAACTCCGTAAACCATGACAGAATAAGCAGATGGAACGCGCCAGGAAATAAACCAAAATCAAAATCAAAATGTCATACAACATACCAATTGAAATCTAAGAAGTAACTATAAAAAGGCTTCCCGCCAAATCACTAATTTACCCAGGGGTTAATTTAATTACTTTCCTTAAATTGTTCTTGGACTACAGCTGGTTATAGACTAGAAGACAGCAAAACCCTCAGCAATACAAATTCATTTACTCCCATATTTGTCAGAACCCGGTTTGCTTTGTAAACACATATAATCCGATATCAATTTACAATCGAGGAAACACATATACATAATCCCACTAAGGTAAAGACTAAGAAAAGATATTTCGAACAGTAACCAACTCTAGAATTGTCTCTTCATTGTTTAGTATTGACCACTCAGCTTATTTCAAACCGATCAATGACCGTAATCGGGATCTAACCCACACAAATAGAAACATGAAGACTGCACCAAATATAATGGAAAGCTAACTAAAAAGATATTGCTTGCTTGATTATAGTGGCAATAGAATATCATATCAGCATCTTCATAGTGTATAATATAAATTTAGGATGCAGCCAAAGACTCATTTCAATAAATGATAATTTTCAGTATAAGATGTACGCTCAAGATCATTCCTACTCATCCTCCAATGAGAGCCCATCGCTTGTACAGTAGGATACTTCAAATTAACAATACATATACATACACAAAGAGAGTACGTCAAATATATGGAAGGTTGAAGTATCACAGACTACTTTATCTAAAGCTACCAGGAAAATAAATACTTGAGTTAAGACATCTTTAGCTTATTCATATGCGCATGGGCATTGTTTCACCCCAAAATGACATAGTATGACTGCCTCAAATAAACACAATAGAACTATAGGGAGCCTTTATAATGATTTCTTACATCTTCCTCATCCACACATTACTATCTCCAGTTGACATTTCTTTGATACTCTAAATACAATAGAAATAAAATCCGTGACTAACTGGATCCATAAAATATATGTTTGCCTTCAAATACCATACCGGGTGCTAAAATACAAAACTAAAAAGCATTAGAATACCAACCAATAATTAAATGTATTGGCATTTAAAATAAAAGACGCACTTGTGTTGCTTCCGTTTTCTGCGTGCAAACTATCCCAACCTGAAAACACAAATGCAAATATAATAACATATCCTTAGTAAGCGTTAAATCTGTAAAGAAAACCAATAAGGTACGTCAAAGGATACTAAGCATATGATAACACTCATTTTGTATATATTTTAGTCATGTTATTTGTATGTTTGTGCATTGTATTTGGTTGTGTTTGTGAACATTTTATGCTTAAAAGGTATAAAAGATATATTAAGGTTCATGTACAACCAAGTCCAAGGAAATTGCGAGAAATATGATGAAAAGTCATTGAATCATGTGCTTATGCACAACAGAAGATTCCACCCATGATAAAGACCTCGGGAAGAACATCGAAGATAAAGAATGAAGTTGTAAAGGTTCCCAAGCATGAAGAAAAGATCAAGTGTTCATGAAAAGAAAGAGAAGTTACACACAAAGTATATCATGAATTATGGCTTACTTCTTCAACCTAAGGTTCAAGGAATTACATTAAAGGCTTAAGTCCAACCCAAGGTTCAAATTTGCCATTCCAACCTTCTTCCTAACCTTGGGCTGGAACTCCAACCTTGGGTTGAGACCCTCAACCTTGGGTTACTACATTCCTGGCACTCTTAATTACTACCTTTAATGATCTAACCCTTCATATGGATGATCATTACACCCTATTTACTTCAAAGTCCAGATGTTTAATAAGGTGCCTTGGTTAGAAAAAAAAGAACTAACATTTTCATTACCAATCATTATCAAAAGAACTCTCTCAAGAAAGAAAAATCAGGAAAGAAGTGAAGCTTACATTCATTATACATCATTGTAATCATCAAGGAATCATCACTAATCATCTAGTCATTGTTTCTAATTCTTGTAATCATCAATACAATCTTTGTAAGACTCTTTAATTATGTTTTCAAGTGTTCAATTTTCTGTGGTTATTACTTTGTTTGTCATGAGTGGCTAAGTGCCTTATGCACTTGCCTAGATGATGTTTGTAGCATGATAATTGGTTGATTATGACTTAATGGTTCTATTTCTATGCCAAGCTATTACTAAGATCGAATTATACTTTTAAGTTTTCATGTAACAAAAGAGTTTATCAAGTTAGATTGATTGTTGATGGTGTAATAGGTCGAAAGAGACATTGTTAATCAATCAATAATTGTCCTTTGTCTATGGAGGTGCCACCTTATGTATGAACCATTTCATAAGTAACTTGAATAAAAAGGTGTAGTTGTCAATTACATGTGAAACTATCACGAATAAAGTAATTGAATTGTTTTAGTCTTGTGTGATCAAACCTAATATTGTTTTTGTCACCTTAAAATCTTTACGAGGATTGAAAGTGTTAGAAACAAGAGGATTAGAACACCATCTAATTTACTGATCAAAACCATGAGAACCATTGTCATAATCATATAAAGGGAATTGTTCAAACTAGTCTAGGCAAGTGTAGTTTTAATATATTAAATTATCATCATCATCATTATTATTTGCTTGCTAATTGCGGAATTATTATTAAGCTCGTTAATCTCAAACTCACGTTACAAAAACTAAACAAATCCTTGTGAACGACATCGGCTTACCAAATCATTTCTTGCTACACACAGACGAGTATACTTGCTCGCATGTGTTTCGTTTGAATAATTGGTAGATAGTGTTTATAAATTTAAAACTTGCACTCGTGAGACACATGATGCGTTATTTTCATCCTGTTTTACATTTATAAATTTCGAATTATAAGGATTAAAACATACTAACGGGCAGTGTACCCGGTCATGTGTAGTGTGTCTTTAGATAAATTCGAGTGTCGTCCCAAGAGCTGTTGGTCTGGCAAACTAAGGTAAGTACTAAAAAGGGGCATTAGTGAATAGAGTAAATAGTAACCAAAGACATAAAGTAAACAAAAGAGAAAATAAAGATACTAAAGATAAAGATAGGTTATTAAGTTATTAAGGTGAAGCCTAATTCATTTATTAGTGTTCTATGTAGTGGGTGCAAGTCGACAAGAGTCAGTTGGTCATATCATCAGCCCTATCTTGCATCTCATCCTATTCTCGTCTATTGTAAAGCCAATAATTCATTGGTTAAGATACAAGAGTCATTAAGTGCCATGTTTAATAGACTTGTTCTAGTGGAACCCGGCATGGTCAGATCTTAGATTCCCTCTAGCTCCTTAAATACATCCGGTTGGTAGGTGGTCCTAGGGTTAATTCGCACATAAGGAAAGGTAGTACTATGGCCGATTCTTACCAATCCCCACAACCTACCAGTCTAGGGTCCTAGGGTTAATTCACCTAGACTGAATAGATTCAACCAAGCTTACATATTACCGAAACAAAAGAATAACGAACAAGCTAAGATAACGTCTACAAAGATGAATATGAATAAATAACTAAAACCAAATCTTAATAAAGAGAATTCATAAAATTGCGAAACAAAATAGAATTCGAACATGTGTTAGACTAGGTGGTTCCTAGTCTAATAGCACACCATATCTCTATCCTTCTTGGTCTTCATTCTTCTTCTGGGTCGTTTTCCCCAAACCCTAGTGCAGGTTTGAGTGGAGAAACTTGACCAATTGTGGAAGAAAATTCCTTCGGTATATATGGGGCTCGTCTTTGCTACGGCGTAGTCGTATGGTAAGACTACGCTGTAATCTTTGTAATAATCACTACGCCGTAACTCCATCACTTGTTACGGGCGTAATCTTCATAAAATCTTTCTTACGTCGTAGTCCAATTATTAACTACGGGCGTAAGGCTCTTATCATCAACATTACGCCGTAGTCCAATGACTAACTACGGCGTATTCTTCGGTAATCACTGTTACGCCGTAGCTTAGTGGCTTGCTACGGCGTAGTCTTCACAGAATGGGGTAAATCTTCTAACGGTGTAGTATCATCACTTAACTAGAGCGCCGGGTTTGTGTCTTCAATGTAACTTTAAGCTTAATTCTCACTTTTTAGTCAATAAATCGACAATAACGTACTTTTGCTCATCTTTACCCTGAAACCAAAATAGGAAGAAATAAGAGTATATATTCTTCATATAAGTAGAAAAGATGGGCATTTTAAGGGAGAAATTAACACTTAGATTGGGGGTAAATTTGATGTTATCAAATATCCCCCCACTTAAACTCTACTTGTCCTCAAGTAGACCGTATTAATAATTAAAAGAGCATCATCTTCATTACTTAGAAGATACAAATTTGAATTAATAAAACTGCTAGAAATAAAGTTAAGCCGAACACCTCACGAAAAGAAGGGAAGAAATTCACTCAACGCTCCCTAATCTAAGTGTAAAATTTTGGGGTGCTCTCATAAACGCTCAGTCGTAGCAGGTATTCTATCATAAGCTTGGCATTTACACAAAACTCCACCACTAGAGCTAAGGTTGAAACAATTTTTAAAAATAATATCGTTTAGATAATCGTAAGGTTAAGGGTGTAAAGTTGTTACTAATATACTACGGCAAGGGCAACAAAGGCAATGATACATGACCGGAACGCCGGGCAAGACACCACTGACTGCTCGAATCCCTCACCTAAGAATACTTTACAACTAAAAAGGGTAGGTTATGATGTTGACTATTGTAAGGGTAAAGAGGGAAAAGTAATCTTATCTTTCAACCGAGTTGTCACCGATTGCCCTTTTGCCAGAAAATGCCAATCTTCCGAAGTGTAATCTCTTGTTAATGACAAGTGATATAGTTTTTCTTCCAACAATTCTTCCGGTAAAGAGAGTTATGCCTTCATGATAAGCTATCTTATTTGGTGCTTATGATTTGCACGCTTTATTTTTCTACTCTACATACTGAAATTCACTTTTTTTTTTATTTTTATTTTTTTTTTATTTTTTATTTTTTTTTTACAAAGATGAATTGATAACATTATCCCCCCACTTCAGATTAACTTAGGTGGAGAACATTTGGGGGTCTTCGAGCATACTTGTCTTTCTTCATTCTTGAACTTAGGTATTTTATGACATTCAGGCAATGGAGATTTTTCTCAACCAAAAATATAAGATTACAAAATTGAAAAAGTGTAATGGGATAGTATGGTAAGGAATGGAGGAAATATAATAAGGTGTATTTGAGGGTATCTTGCACTAAAGGTGAGTGCAAACAAGGGTAATAGATCGAAAAGTTGATGTGACTAATCGAAGGGTTATGGTTGAAAATCTTAACAAAATTGTTTTCTCAAAAGGTTTCTTCCAAACATATTATAAAAACACATTACTCGTTTATGGTCTCGAAATGATGTAAAAGCCAAGTTCTAAAGTCTACGCTACTACCGGCACATTCGATATTTGGTGGATTAGGGGTAAAATAGTTGGAAACGGAAAGGTTAGATCTCACCATGTAATCAAGGGTTATAGTGTGCTTGGGATTAATTTATTCTAGCTTATGTAAAATTATATGTCAAAATTTTAAAAATGGCATATTTTATAATTTGCACTTGCGTTTTGTAAAGCTAGAAAAATGAGGACAAGTATAAATTTAAGTGATAATTTCGTATTCTATTCCCTATCCCCCCACTTAGTTTGTGCAAAGTCCATTTTGAACAAAATAAAAAATAGAAAAATAGAAAAGAAATGAAAAAGAAAAACTCCCCTCACACGCTCGCGCTCTTGAAAGTTCTCTAAATAAGTATGCAACTTTTTGGCACTAGCTACGGCGTAGGTCTATGGACCATGCTATGCCGTAGCTCCAAAATCTGGACAGAATGTCCATTAGTTTCTCCATGCTTGCTACGGCGTAGGTCAAAGACCTGCTACGCCGTAGTAACAGTCTGCAATCAGATTATCCAAGCTAAAAACCTGCATGTTGTCATATCTAATACCAAAATGTAAATATTAGTAGCAAGTCATGTTCTAGCGAAGTTATTACAGACCTAAAAATAGTAAATTGTTTCAAAGATAACGATGGATAAGAATGTATGGGCTAAGAGTGATTATTCTTGATCTCGATCTCCCTCCATAGGTGTAACAAATTGAGTGGTAGGGTCATGACCATCTTGAGGGGCTGAAGACGAGGTGCCAGGATGCATGAAGATGACACCGTGCTGGACTCCCATATCAGGTATGTTTGACCGATCCACATAATCCGGCCCATTCCAATGAGGGTGGCTCAAATGCATATGTGTGAGCATCTGACTGGTACGATCGGCGTTCCATTGATAGTATTTGGTTTGTTGTACCTACAAGTTTCTAAAGTTAGTACAAAAACTATCAAACTTTGTACTCATTCCTGCGATCACTGTCGTCATCTCGTCCATGTCATTGCCAAATTTGGTCATGCTCGTCTCTATTTGCCCCATGCGTCTATCCATGACATTCATTCTTTCCAACATTGTCATGGTCGGTCGCACACGCTCTTCGGCAACAGCTCGGCTTCCACTAGCCCTAGAACTACCTTCACCACTAGCTCTCCTCATCACCGGCCTCAACACGGGTTCATTCAAACGGTTGTAGGTGATGATCCCAAACTCGTCCAACTTAGCAATTCCAATCGAAGATGTTTCGGCTGTCCGATTCACCTTGGCTAAGGTTGCTGCTGACATCAACCCAAAACTCCTAGCGAATGTCCCGATGAAGTGGGCCCCCTGAATAAAGCTGCCCTGCTGTGCTTCCTTAGCTTTTCCTGTCATAAACTTAGCCAAATACCATGGAATATCAACAAAGTCCCCACCATCCATACTTTGCATTAAGAATAGATCTTCAATGGTCACCTTTTTCTCTTGCCGAATGCCTAGCACGAACTGATACAGCAAAAAGTCTATGCACTAGACGTCGAATAGGATCCATGATGGTTTTGTAGGAAGGTGGGATTCTTGATGTGAATCCTGATAAACCTGATATTTTCTGATAGTATGGTCCTGGGTCGTAGTTATGCGGCCTTTCCCTTAAACACAAGTTGTAGTAGTCTTGAAAAACTTGGGAATCAACAGTTTCCCTACTATAAAGTCCCATGGCCGAGATAAACAGCCTCATGTTCATCTCTCTTTTCACACCACCAAGTTGAAAGAACAAGCAATTTTCGGTCATACTAGTGACTTGTTCTTCAAAATCAACAGTTGCTAAAAACTCCCAAACGTATTCTTGGATGACCGGTTCGTGGATAGAGAACACGTTCATCCATGCCCTACAAGTAAAGTGTCCATTATTCTTTTTGAATTTAATATGGCACAAGTCTTCGAGTTGCCTAAAGGCATTTCCCTCGTTAACCCTTTCTATCTCATCCCTGCAAAGGGCCTCCGGGACCTCGATCATCTTGCTCATAAGAGACCAGAGCTCTTCCTTGCATACTTTTCTATCTGCCGGATCATAGTTCAGAAACTTGAACCATTGAGTAGGACCGTTGTTGCTTCCTGCAGAACAAGAAAGTTATAAACATGATAATTGTATATTTAGACCCTATGGCGTAGCGCTGTTAATAGCTACGTCGTAGTTGGTTTTAATAAAGACCACGGCGTAATTCTAAAAATAGCTACGCCGTAATTGTCTTAAGTGTTCTGTATAAAAATTGCAGCTACGGCGTAGCGCTATCACTAGCTATGCCGTAGTCTCGAAAATGGTTATTCTGTAAAAATTTAAGAGCTACGGCGTAGTTTAATAACAAGCTACGCCGTAGTTAAATAATTTTGAAAATTAAGTCCTATGTAAAAAAAATTGCTACGGCGTAGCGCTATGACTAGCTAAGCCGTAGCGACTGTTCTGCTGTCGCAATCTGCAATTGTTACTAGGCAATGATCAATTTGCTACGCCGTAACCTCAAAAATACCTACCAAAGTTTCAAATAAAGGTTTCCTACTCAAATATGTAGCGGGGCTAGTTTAATAACATCGATGAGTAGTAAATTAACCTAACCCTAATAATTTTTTTTTATTAATATGAATCGAGCAAACCTAAACCAAACTCATTCATTAGTTCAAACCATTGAATAATAGGTTAGATCTTAACCCTAATCGCGTTAAATCATGATCCCCCTAACCTAACATTGTAAAAACCCTAAAAAGTGCAATTAATATTAAGAAAGGTCAAGGAAGGAGAATGGGGTGTTTACCTGCCATTGATGATGCAAAGGAGAGTGGATGAATAATTTTTTTTGGAAAAAATTGATAGAGGGTCGTGTGTGTGTGAAGAATGGATTGCAAAAGTGAATGAGTTATGCAACCTGTATATATATACCCTCAGGCAGCTACGCCGTAGCTCTTAGAAGTAGCTACGCCATAGTTAGTTCAAATTCAGCATATGAATTTTAGTTATAAAATATTGCTACGGCGTAGTTCATTTATTGGCTATGTCGTAGTTAGTTTAAAATTGCAGTGTAAATATAGTATTGCTACGGCGTAGTTCAGCTAGATGCTACGTTGTAGTTAGGTTAAAATTCAAATGACAAATGTAAATTTGTGTACCTGGATTTCGTAACGAGGTCAAAACCCGTATGTTGATCGTCAATGCTTGTTTTGAACTTTTAATGTAGATATTGAAACATACCTTAACTTGCCTAAATAAACTACTCCCCGGCAGCGGCGCCAAAAACTTGATGCGTTATTTTCATCTTGTTTTACATTTATAAATTTCGAATTATAAGAATTAACACATACTAACGGGCAGTGTACCCGGTCATGTGTAGTATGCCTTTAGATAAATCCGAGTGTCGTCCCAAGAGCCGTTGGTCTGGCAAACTAAGGTAAGTACTAAAAAGGGGTATTAGTGAATAGAGTAAATAGTAACCAAAGACATAAAGTAAACAAAAGAGAAAATAAAGATACTAAAGATAAAGATAGGTTATTAAGATATTAAGGTGAAGCCTAATTCATATATTAGTGTTCTATGTAGTGGGTGCAAGTCGACAAGAGTCAGTTGGTCATATCATCAGCCCTATCTTGCATCTTATCATATTCTCATCTATTATAAAGCCAAGAGTTCATCGGTTAAGATACAAGAGTCATTAAGTGCCATGTTTAATAGACTTGTTCTAGTGAAACCCGACATGGTCAGATCTTAGATTCCCTCTAGCTTCTTAAATACATCCGGTTGGTAGGTGTTCCTAGGGTCCTAGGGTTAATTCACCTAGACTGAATAGATTCAACCAAGCTTACATATTACAGAAACGAAATAATAACGAACAAGCTAAGATAACGTCTACAAAGATGAATATGAATAAATAACTAAAACCAAATCTTAATAAAGAGAATTCATAAAATTGCGAAACAAAATAAAATTCGAACATATGTTAGACTAGGTGGTTCCTAGTCTAATGGCACACCATATCTCTATCCTTCGTGGTCTCCATTCTTCTTCTGGGTTGTTTTCCCCAAACCCTAGTGAAGGTTTGAGGGGAGAAACTTGACCAATTGTGGACGAAAATTCCTTCGGTATATAGGGCTCGTCTTTGCTACGGCGTAGTCATATGGTAAGACTACGCTGTAATCTTTGTAATAATCACTACGCCGTAACTCCATCACTTGTTACGGGCGTAATCTTCATAAAATCTTTCTTACGCCGTAGTCCAATTATTAACTACGGGCGTAAGGCTCTTATCATTAACATTACGCCGTAGTCCAATGACTAACTACGGCGTATTCTTCGGTAATAATTGTTACGCCGTAGCTTAGTGGCTTGCTACGGCGTAGTCTTCACAGAATGGGGCAAATCTTCTAACGGTGTAGTATCATCACTTAACTAGACCGCTGTGTTTGTGTCTTCAATGTAACTTTAAGCTTAATTCCCACTTTTTAGTCAATAAATCGTCAATAACGTATTTTTGCTCATCTTTACCCTAAAACCAAAATAGGAAGAAATAAGAGTATATATTCTTCATATAAGTAGAAAAGATGGGCATTTTAAGGGAGAAATTAACACTTAGATTGGGGGTAAATTTGATGTTATCAACACATCAACATAAAAGACAATAAAGTCTGCACATTCAACCATCCGAAGCCACTGTATACAACTACAACTCTTCGGAAAAGAGAAAAAAAAATAGCCCGAACACATTAGATCTACAAAATCTATGTAACACAAAAAATTATGCATAGATTATAGAACAACTAATCACGACCACGACTTATAGTAACCATACTTATGACTACTAATTATCTACAGTCTAAGCATTACTCTAAGCACTTCACATTTAACCATCCGAAGCCACTCTATACAACTACACGGATTCGTAAAACCCAAAAAAAAAAATTAGTTTGAACACATTAAATCTACAAAATCTATTTAACAAAAAAAATATGCATAGCTTATAGAACAACTAATCAAGACCACAAATTATAGCAAATATACTTATGACTACTAATTATATACAGTCTAAGTACTGCTCATAACAAATGGGCACAACTTATAGCAATTCTGACCATAATTCGTACATTGGTTCAAATATCATGACATGTAAAAAACGAATAAATTTGACGCCATTAATTTTCTGCTTAGCGAGTGACCATATCATCATAGCCAAGCAAATATTATCGAAATTACCTGCTTATACAACCGGAGTCTGCCAAAATCATTTTCAGAAATGCTACAGACAAATACACCTGGGTTCAAATACAAAAATCAAACATATATCCAAATGAAACTGTATAATTTAAGTGTATTGTATCATAATTATTAATTTAAGTGTATTGTATTTTTATAACAATGATGTACTAAATTATAAACCCTGATACACTAACATATTTCAACTATGATGCACCAAAATTTACATTATGAAAGTTTAATCAAATAGAAAAGGGTACATATTAGTTTTTTTTAACTATGATACAATAACATGTTTAAGTATGATGCACCAAAACTCATATTTGTGAGAAAAAAAAAACACAAGAGTTTTTTTCTTTCAAAAACGGTGTTTTTATTCTCGAAACATGTTTGTTAGATACAAAATGGTGTATAATGGTTAATGTTAGCTTTGCAAAGTGATGGTCATTCTATATTTAGGAACCTTGTATTATGTTACAGACCTTGTAATAAAATAGTTATAGGCATTTGGACTTGGTATAAGCTAATAGTATAAGTTCAAGATAAATGTTTAGTCCACAACCAAGTTCATTACCTAGCCCATGAAGGCCGAAACCAATCCTAGCTTAGCAGATCGATATATATTGTACAACCAAACTCATTTGTAGGGTTTTGAAACAAGTGTGAGTTCATAATTCAAGTTTACATTTTTCACACACAAAGCTCTCACCCCCTCTCTCTCTCTAAAATAAGCTTAAACGCCTAATAGATTTTCATCTGTGTGATTGATTCTTACTCATTAGTGACCAAACAAGTGATATCAAGAGCCTAATGATGATTTAAGAGTGTGTTTGTGGTTAAATTTTGTGTCTTGAATTGTTTTAGGTACGTGTAAGCTTTATCGAGTTCACCCACATTTCTTGTGTTTTTCACTTTTAAAACCTTGTTTTTTGCACCTTACACTTTAAAAATACTTGATTTAGAGTGTGATACGTGTTTAGAACAAGAGACTACAAAAGGATTCAAACTAAAAACCTTAAAAAACGTGGCTTTTGGTCATTTTTACCATTTTCGAGTTCGTGTCTATTTTTGCTCAAAAAGTGACACTTTTTTCGTTTAAAAACCTTAAAGTTTGCATTTTTATGCTTCTAAACTAATTTATAAGCAAGATTGTGCAAGAAAAACCTAAGTTGACAATAACATAATTAGACACAACATAAGAAGTTCAAAGCTACAAAGATCAGAGTCTTCAGTACCAAAGATCAAAGCCGAAGTACTCGGAAGAGGGAACTTCAAAGATGATGAATAGGAAGTTTAGAGCTGAAAAGATCAAAGCTGAGATCATCGGAAGAGAGAACTTCAAGTCATCCTCATTATTACAATTACGGTGTCATCCACATAGACTACTACACTTCAACAACATTGTTATTTATTTTGTTATGTACTTATAGGACTCATTGTAACCAATTCCCGTGTGTCACCACTTGAAGGGAGATTGTTAGCTTTATAAAAGTGATGACATTATGGGATTGAAGTAGATACATAGATAGCTTTGGCCGAAGGGACTAATAATGTAAACAAGGAAAAGTTGTATTGTGATGAGCCTATAAATACCCCTCACGAATCTCCATGAGAGGGGGGTGTGAGCTAATCTTTGAATACTACAATCTTTTCTTTCACCTCACCACCCGGTCTCTACTTTCTATCACTAGAAACTATGTCTATCTTAGTGTTCTTTGATCATCCTAGACCACCCGAACACGTGAATATTGATACTTACAATTAAAAATATAGTGTATCATAGTTGAAAAATCAATAAAATACCCTATTCGTACATCTTTATGTGCATAAAAGATGAGTAAGATGCTAAATCAATGATATGATATGCCACCCGTTTTTTTAATACTTTTTGAACAATTCAAAAAACTATGTAATGAATGGCCTAAAATCTATAACTTTCGTGTTTTACAAGTTTTCTAATTTAAATTTTATAATAGTCGAAATTATGATTAAAACACAATGAAACAATAATGTGTACTAAATTGTTAACCATTATGCAAATGCATGCAATATAGTTAACAATTTAGTGCATCACAATTATTAATTTAAGAGAAGTGATTGACATGCTTAATAGGTATGCTTAACAAAGAGATCAAAGCATATGGAATAATCAATTGTTATCATTAAAAGAGAGAAAATGCTTGCTCCACTTGTCATATGTTGTATGGATTAGTCTCATTTTTAGGCATACAACTTAGTCACCTATATCAAATTCCTTAATTTAATGCATCATAGTTTATAATATAGTGTAAATTTTGTGCATCATAGATATGTTGGAGCATCGTAGGTAATAATTTAGTGCATCATGGTAATAAAAGTATTATTCACCAAATTATTAACTATAACACACTAAGAAGTTAACTGTAATGCACTAAAAATATTGGTGTGTCATAGTTGAAAACATATTATCTCACACATACTTTATTCTTTTCGAACGATTTAAATAGTTGTGTAAAGAATGATATCAAGTTTTGCAATTTTTTAATTTAAATTTTATATTGTTCAAAACTACGGTAAAAAAAACACAACGAAACAACATTGCAGACATTAACAAATTTAACAATTAAACAATAATTTTTGAATCTTACATGAATAAAATGATTAATAGTGCATTTCTACAAAAATTAGTGCAATTACATCTAATTTTACAATAAAAATCTTACATAGGCATTTAATCAAACACCTTTTGTGCATAAAATATAACTAAAACACGTTTTAAAAACATGATCAGTCACTCATATGACATCGGGTTTTAATGATTAAAAAACCCATGTAAAGATTGAATGTAAATCTACAACTTTCATGTTTTATGTTTTTCATAATTCGGTCGTTAAAATGATCAAAATTAGGGTCGAAAATGCTAAAAATTTCAATAAAATCAAGACTCACTTAAAACTTAAAATGTAAAAATAAATAAATAAAAATATAAAAGTTGAACGCAAATTTACAAAATTTATACCAAATTAAAAAGAAATTCTAGAAATCATTGCGAAATCAGTTTTTATAATAGTTTGTCGTTTTCATATATTCACAAAAGTCTTTTTACATGAATATAAAGTGAATATCTATTTTAAAACATTAAAAAACTCATTTTAGTAAGAGGTGAGATCATCAAAGATCAATTTTTTCTAAAAATCAAATAGGTGAATACTAATCATCAACTTTGATATATATATATATATATATATATATATATATATATATATATACCTATCAACTTTGATATATATATATATATATATATATATATATATATATATATATATATATATATATATATATATATATATATATATATATATATATATATATATACCTATTTGATTTTTAGAAAAAATTGATCTTTGAGGATCTCACCTCTTACTAAAATGAGTTTTGTAATGTTTTAAAATAGATATTCACTTTATATTCATGTGAAAAGACTTTAGTGGATATATGAAAACGACAAACTATTATAAAAACTGATTTCACTATGATTTCTAGAATTTCTTTTTTAATTTCACTATATATGTATTCAACATTTTTATTTTTATAAAAATCAACATATCTTGCAAACGGTAAATTGTCAAGCTATGAAAACTACATTATCGCAACGAGGATATTTTTATCTTTCAGTAGATGGACATTTTGATATAATTTTGACGACTAAGTTTTAGTGTTGTAATTTCTGTTCAGAAAAATCACACGTGATTTGTAAAATCGCACGTGATTTGTAAAATCGCACGTGATTTGTAAAATCACACGTGATTTGTTATTCTAAAAATCATGTGTGATTTAATAAATTACATATTGAAAAGCAAATGTGATTTTACAATTCACATGCGATTTTTAAATTAATAAATCATATATGATTTTTCTGTGCAAAATTTTAAAAAATGTCGAAAGTATATATAAGTGTCTATTTATAAAAGAATAATTTAATTCTTATTGCGATGGTATAATTAATTTCATGTAATTATTAATGGTTTGTGAGATGTTTTAATTTCTTTCTTAAAAATTAAAATGAGTTTTTTTAGCTAATTAATTAATTTAATATTTGGATGTAAATATGATTGATGGTGAAGATTAAATGATTCTTTTTAAAGTGATCCTTTAAGAACTTTTGTCATTTCAGTAAGGTAATCGAATTGCACACTTTGAGTTTTGATTAAGACATTTCAATTATTGCATCAGGCAGTTGTACCATATTTATATTATGCTTTGATTATTTGTACCGTGAGTGTGCAAATAAAAAAATAATTATGCAAATTATCTCCCTTTTAGTAAATGTCTTCGTACAAAAGTCTATCTTGCGCATGTAGCAGTTGCTTTTGGTTGCTTGTCTCCAAGAAGTTAAACTACGAAGCTTCCAAGAAACAACACAAACTCCTAACATGACCCGTATACACAAAGGGATGTGATTTGCACACTCTTATAGATGATTGGGACACTCTAAACATCCCCTAAGTGTCCTGGGAAGGGAAATGATTGTCACATTTTAAAATTTTATTGGGACACTCATTATATAAGCAACGTATAACGGAGTGTCCCAATAAATTTTTAGTGTGTCAATCACTTCTCTTCCGGGAATGGACGGCCGATAGTTGACTGCCATTTGTTATCCAGTTTCTATGAAGATCCAAAACATAAAACGTCATATGCTCCAAAAAATCCTTAAAAATATATCGATTTGTTGCTAGAGATCAGGGTAGGAGCCGCCGCAACGACGTATCATATCATTAACGATAGTTTCAGCTATTGTGGGAACTAGACGTGTAAATTAAAAAATTAGTTTATTCGTCAAGTATTCAAACCTTATTATCAAGGGAATTGTCAAACAGAAAGTTGGTGACATAGTAGTGGTGTTAAGTTGTTAACTATACTTCACATATTATCAAGGGAATTGTCAAACAGAAAGTTGTCAATTATTCAAACCACTAGTTTATGATAAATTAATAAATATTTGCCCCAAAATATAATAGATAAAGGACAAATATGTAATTTGACTAACAGAAAGTTGGTGAGCCAATATTATACTTCACGTATTTCAGGATGCACAAAGAGCATAGTTAGTGTGTGTGTGAGAGAGTGAGAGAAAATGGGTGTTGAAGAGAGGGGCAAGTTGTTTTACAAAGATGTGTTGCCATTTGCAGCAATGATTATGGTAGAACTCATGCTTGTTGGTGGTAACACACTTTTCAAATTTGCAAGTGTTGAAGGAATCAACTCTTATGTTTTCACCTTCTATGTCTTCCTCCTTGGTTTCATCTTCCTCTTGCCTTGCCTTATCATCCACTCCAGGTATATGTAGTCCGGGACGGAGCCAGGGTTCCGCGGGTGCCCGGACCCATATGGTTTTTGTCGATGTATTTTTAATTTAAAAAAAAAAAGAAAAGAAAACATTAATTTTTTCAATATACATCTTAAATGCACCCGATCCATCGAAAATTTATGCACCGGCTCATATTTGGTCATGGCTCCGATTCCGTCCCTGTATGTATGTAGTAAAATAAATTCTTTTTCGTGTCTATTAAATTCTTTCATTGGGTTTTTTGTTCATTAAAAAATTATTTTGGTGATTTTTATTGCAGAAGAACAAGCATTCCACCCATCAAGTTCTCAATTGTTGGGAAAATAGTTATGCTTAGTGTGCTCATGTAAGTCTTAATTATTTTCACAGTAGGTTGCATTAGCACCAACATGCAAGTTAATAATTCTGTCTAAATAGGTTTATCTTTGAAAGGTAGACAAGGGTATTCCATGAAAAAATAGCATACTGTGTATTGATTAGGCATAAATAGACTTTAAGGGCGTGTTTCCTAAATTAAGTAATGTAATTTGGAGTAATGTCTAAATTAGTCATTTATTAAAGAGAGGTTTTTATAGGTCTCTCGTTAAGATAGAAAAAGGTTTGAGGTCACTCAATAAGTGAAAACGAAACATCCCTTTCAAAGGCGTTGTGGCCTGTGGGCTTGAAATTCACAACTACCAGTCTATCATTATATAGTACTATGTTGATCGAATATTCGAATATATATGTCTTAGGAAATATATTTACATCATTTACATGCATGTAGTATGTACCTTTTACTTTGCTTAGAGTTCTTTTTTAACGTTCTTTTTCTTACTAAAAGCATCATACATTTGACAGATTAGTGCATACATTCTTTTCTTTTGATAATAGTAAGTATCTACCTAAACATTATATTTGTATAATATAGAACAGAGCATGTACGTATTAAACTTGTTAACTGACCAGGTCCTTTTCAATGGGTTGGTGAATTCAAAAACTGTTTAGATTATATGATTAAAGGAAAATTTACCAAAATAGATGAGTCGCCCTATAGCTTATTACTTTTTAGACCAGAAATAATTTTAGTTCGAAAATAGATCGGGCGACCGGACAACTTGTACAACCCCAACCATGAGCCTACCATGTACTTGAGACACTTGTCTAATTAATGGGTGGGTGTTGTACAGGTCGCCCGGTCTATTTTCGAATTAAAATTATTTTTGTTCTAAAAAGTGATAAGCCGTACGGCGACTAGTCTATTTTGGTAAATTTCCCTTAAATTTATCTCCGGTTCAAGAAAATTATTTGATTAATTTATTTCACCATCACAATATTCACATGTATCCCTCAACTCATCTCTTTATGTATAATCAAGTCCTTGAAAATTTAAATCAGTTTATACATCACAGCCTAAACACCAAATGTTTTCCGTTTTTGAATGGTTAATATTTAAGAATGCATGCAATAATTTGTATGTGTTATCTATGATAGGTACTTGTCTCAAATATTTGGATATATTGGTCTCAAGTACAGTTCTCCGACTCTATCGTCGATCATGAGCAATCTTTCACCAGCTTTTACTTTCGTGCTTGCATTCTTCTTCAGGTTCATTTCTCAAGCATTCTTCTTTAACACATTATTCACTTATTGGTTTTATGAAAGAAGGTGATAAATAGTTTTATCGTCATATGTTAGGATGGAAAAAATACATTTGCGAAGCTATACAAGTCAGGCAAAAATTATAGGAACGATAATTTCAATATCAGGAGCAGTTATAGCGACACTTTATAGTGGTCCATCACTTTTATCGAGCTCCATTAGCATGAACTGGATTATTGGAGGATTTTTACTTGCCGGTCAATATTTTCTACTGGCATTCGCCCTCGTTGCCCAGGTACTAAAGAATTCTTAATTTAACAATTAAAGAAGATAAACAATGTATCTCTAAATAAAGTGAGCATTGTTAAATATTTCCAGGCAAAAATATTGCAAGTGTATTCAGTGGACCTCATGGTTGTTTTTGTGTTCGGCCTAAGTGGACTATTTGTAGCTGGATTTGCAGCGTTGGTCATGGCAAACGATGTAGAAGCTTGGAAACTAAAATCAAATGCTGTATTGATCACTGTATTATACATGGTAAGATGCTTATATTATCTTTGATGATACGGCATGGTATAGGTATTAAGATCTTCTATTAAGTTTTTTTTTTTTTTTTGGGTGCAAAATGGTGAATATTATATTATCATCCAATGAATGTACATCATAAGAATAGAGATAAAGATTTGGACATACCCAAATCTTATTCAACAAAACTTATACTGAACTAAAACAATTCTAGTCTATTCATCTCTATCCGATATCAGACAAATGAAGCATTCTAAATCTGATAATGCAGATCTCAGATGTGCAGAAACAGAGCAGAACAGAGCACATCTTCAAACAATCATTCCACTGATCCAAGTTGCACTTTAACATAAACCACGCCAACTCAGACCCTAAATTCACCATTTGTATGCACCTACCATCTAGCTACATTTCCACATCACTTCCTTATCCAACCATTCAACCAACATCCACAATAGAAGGACAAGAAAAGTGTGTGGCTTCACTAGGAACCCATATCCCATCCATGGAGGGGCTCTTCCAAATCAGCCTACATTTCCTTCTCGAGAAAGGCTTCAACTGAAAGGAAACACACTCCCCCCATGATGACCACCCTTACCTCCTGTGATGATATATTGGGTGGACTAAGAAGGATTATCTTTCATTCCTCTCTATTCCACCCATCATATACCATCCTCCAAATCCATTTACCCTTCACAATGGGAGAATCTACTTTATGGTACATTCATACTGATAAATCCTCCTATTTAGCCATACAAGTCTGTCCAATTTCCCTCCTAGGCCAAATTAGGACAGACAAGAGGTTACCATAGGTACAGATAAATCAGTTAGAACTCGAACTCCAAGTTACAAGAATTCTACCCATTGTAATGACTTGTAATGAGATATCAGCAACATATAAGTAACACATTACTGATATAGAATAGGACTCAGATACCTCTTTGCTGGCACAGTTATCATTGCACAGGCCTATCCCAAACACTCTAGTTGTATTCAGAAACTAGATTTGGACACATTTTCCTCACAGGCTGCATTTTCTTAAACTCCACATTCCAATCTTTTGCCACTTGATGAACATTTACCGAGTTAAGAACTCTCAAACCAGACAACCTCAATTTCACTGTATCCAGAATAACATCAGCTAATATTTGAGCAGTCCTTTTCTCATCAGTAAAATGTCTTTTGTTTCTTTCTTGCCAGATGTAATAAACCAAAGCCCCAAACATAAGCCTGCTCACCACACTTTTAATTGAACTCTTATTATTTGCAGCCATTGTATCCACATTACTTAACCAATTTTGACTGAGAGACTGTATATAACTTTTACCCTTAATCTTCTTCCAAACACAAGATACAAAACTGCACTGGAAAAACAAGTGATCATGAGAATCCATACACATGTTACACAGTGACTCATAGTCAGGTCTTTGTTCCATTGAAAAATTCTGTCTTGAGTTTGTAACCTTCCTAAGACAGCCATCCACAATACAAATGAATGACTTGGTATGCACTGAGAATACCACACAAGTTTCTTCCATTGAACTTCAGGTTCGTTATCTCTATAATCTTCCCACACATGCTTAACAGAAAAAGTCTTCAAGTTGCCATTATTATCCTTCCATACAGCCTTGTCATTTTCATTATTAAAATTAGGAATAGGAATTTTGGTTATATCAGGAAATCTAGTACTTCATTAAGTGCTCCACAACCATTGATTGTCATTAACCATATCAGCAACAGAAGCATTATCATCAAATCTAGCATCATATAGATCCCTTCTAGTAATATATTGACTGAGTGGCCTAATGTCACACCACTTATCATACCACACTGATGTGTTCTTCCCATTCCCAATTTTCATTTCAATATGACTTTTTGCTTTTTCCCTTAAACCAAGTAATACTTTCCAACTCCAACTATCTTTATATTCTGCATTCACATCCCAAAAATTATGTCCTCTCAATTTTACCATATGAACCCATTTCACCCACAAACTTTCTTTATGATCAACTATATTCCAAATATGCTTAGTTAGAAGCACTTCATTCCATAGACCTAGATTTTTGAATCCAAGACCACCTTGACACTTAGGTTTACACAGAGTTTTCCATGCAATTTTAGCCTTGCCTCTTGCCAAATCACCCTGACACCACAGAAAGCCTTTGAGCACCCTTTCAATATCTTTCACAGTAGACTTAGGTAACAGAAATACAGATGCCCAATAAATCTGCATAGATCCAATAACTGAAGCAATTAATTGGACCCTACCAGCATAAGATAAGAATTTGTTTTTCCAGTCATTTACTTTGCTTCTAACTTTATCCAGCAATTGCTTACATTCATCTTTCCCAAGTTTTTTAGTTAAAATAGGAATACCAAGATACTTGACAAGAAACACTCCCACTTTGAATGGCATCACAGTCAAAATACTCCTTTGCTCTCCACCACTAACATTACCAAAAAATATTGTACTCTTCTCCATATTAGACACCAAACCAGAGACTTTGCTAAAATCATCCAAAGAATCTTTAATGACTTTAATGGAATCTTTATTACCATAGCACAATACCATCAAATCATCAGCAAAGCACAAATGGGTCAATTTCAATTCTTTACATCCAACATGATACTTAAAATGGGGGGTATTACTAATCTTATGAGACAAGATCAAAGTGAATACTTCCATCACCAAAGTAAACAAGTATGGTGAAATAGGATCTCCTTGCCTAAGACCTCTGCCACCCTTGAAATACCCCTTAACTTCACCATTCAGGCATATAGAAAAACTAGTTGAAGAAACACATGTGTAAATCCACTCCACCATTTTACCATGAAACCCAAACTTAAGCAGAATAGTCCTGAGGAACTCCCAATTAACTGTATCATAAGCCTTAGCAATGTCAATCTTCTATTAAGTTATATGAAGTGCTCATTAACTTCTAGCTACTTACTCGACATCGGATGTAAAAAGTTGCACATTGTTAATAGAAATGACAAAATATCAAAGAATTTGGTAGATCGTTTTTTTAGTTGGATTGCTATGTCTACATGCTTGCAGGGATTTTCTTCGGGATTCTTCAATGTTGTGGCACAAATTTGGGTATTGCGCTTGAAAGGACCGGTCTATGTAGCCATGTTTAAGCCGTTAACAATTGTGATAGCAGTCATTATGGGTGTCTTGTTCCTTGGCGATTCATTACATCTCGGAAGGTTATCAATCTCTCACTTGCATATCATCTCACGTGCACTCAAAAACAATAGATCGTCTTACTTGTTTCAACTTAATAAGTCATGCGTCTGTGTCAATTTCATATCTAAAAATGATAGCATGTCAAAAAGGATAATAGAAACGGTAACAAGTTTTAGCCTTTTAGTTGAATACTACAATATACATATTTTATTAATTAAAAACCAATGAACCCTAAACGCTTGTATCCCAATAATCCTATGTTGTGTGAAGGGATGGAGCCAGAAATTTGTATCAACGGGGCTCATATTTTTTTCCCCAACAGTAACATAGTTTAGAAGCTAGACTGAAATTTGAAATTTTACACATACGGGTTCAGTCAGACCTACAAGCAAATCTAACGTTGTTTCCTTATTTATTTGAGGCGGTAAAATTATTATCTCAATGGGCAAACCGCTTAATGCGTCTTGTCTGGTTAGATACAATCTATACTACCTTATAATGTATTTATGACATTTAGGGTCCGCTTGGTTCAAAGTGAGTAAAGGGAAAGGGAAAGGGAAAGGGAAAGGAATGCAAAGGAATGAGTGAGGTGGGTAATCAATACCTTACCCCCCAATTTACTCTATAAAGGTTGATTACCCACTACGGGGTAATCAATACCTTACCCCTCTCTAACCAAGCACCTTATTTGAAGGGATGTGGGCCCTTTCCAATTCCTTACCCATTCCCCACCCTCCCTTTACCCCCCACCAAGCACCCCCTTATATTTAGAAGTCTTAAAATGTTTAAGACCAAAAATATTTTTTTAATAGGAAAGATGCATACACATATAATTAAAAGTCTAGAAATTTAAGTGTCTTTAAAAAGTATAGGTTGTTACAAGTATAACTTTCAATGCTTGTAATTTTTTAAAACTTACAATAAAAGAAGCATAGTGTACACCACTTTAATGCACATAATTTTTAGACTTACAAGACAAGAAGCATAGTGTACACTACTTTAATGCACATTAAAAAAAATGCTATTTAATTTAGTCAATTAATTAACTGGTCAATAAATACAATTATTAAAACGCCCTTACATAAAAATACAAATTATCAAGCATATTGTACAACCAAATTATACACAATTCTTGCATTAATTAAGTGTCACTAATATAAATAATAAAGCACATTATACAAATATTCAAGCCCAAACGGGCAACGAACCAAATAGGTTTGAGCCCGAACGGGTGCGGGCCAAACGGGCTGGAGCCCGAACGAGCTCGGGATAAACGAAATTCTTGATATCCGTAAATTTATTGTAAAAAAATAATAATAATAAACTAAAATGCATGATTCACCGGATTAGAGAATAGAAAATTTTGGTAGTGTCAAGTCAACGCCTTTTTAAAAGATGTATAACTTGAAATAAAATTATGTTTCCGCTAGGATCGAAAAGAATAAATCATATGTGTAATTTTTTTCCTTTTTCTTTTAAATCATGTGTTTATCGATGGAAAATTTGCACATAAACCCCACAATAGAAACATTTTAAATCACGTTCCTTTTTCTTCTTTTAAATCATGTGTTTATTTATCATTTTAAATCACGTTCCTTTTTTTTTCTTTTAAATCATGTGTTTATTTATAATTTGCATCATTGATTTCATGAGAAAACAAAATACAAAGTACATACAGTAATAAAGAGTGAAACGCCCCAACCAAACCGATAGCCGACAACCCATGTGACAACTATATGCACCATGTCACCAAAAGAAAAAGGAAAAAAAAACTAAAACTGACACACCATGACTCTCAACCTCAACCTCTTTTATGCAAAAGATAATCCTTTTACTCCGTATATCATCTTCTCTAGTGCTTATGTCGAATCTTCTATCCGGTGGATTTCTCTTTCATTCTTACGTCCTTCTTTTATTTAAGTCTAAGATGGTTCAGTTTCTCACCATTTCCATTTCTTGTAATGCATGTATCACAATTATATGTACACAATTATGCATTACAGTGTTGTACAGTGAGCTATATAACTTGTGTAAAATAATATTTGAATAAAAACTTGTGATAGGAGTATCAACTCTCATTTATACGTAGTCGACTAGGGGACATAAGTGCTGTTGTAGAATATTCCAATAATAAATTGACCAAAATGGCCTTTAACATGAATATACACCTAACATCGCGCCATTTGTAGTTTTTAACATGCTTAGTCACCAAATTCATTTTGATACAGAAATTTGATCCATAAGGTTAAAAAATGACGTGCCCACCATTTGTGATCGATTTATTTGGGAATGCATTGTTGGTTTAAGGACGTTTGAGGGGTCTTTGTTTAAGCTTATTTGTGAGCTTATGGGCTTATGCTACTTCGCTTTTTTTTTTTTTTCTTTCTTTTTTTTTTTTTTTTGGAGCTCAAATTGTTTGTTTTATTTTAAAACTTATGAACTTATTTAAGTTTTTTATATCATAAGTAATTATATTGTAATAAACTTAAATAAGCTGCGTTGAAAGCGGAAGAGCGAAGTTACTAAACACGAGAAGGCTTGTTTAGAAAATCAACATGTGTTTATCCCTTTTGCTTTTGATACATTTGGTTTTCTAGCTCCGGAGGCAAGAGAGTTTTTGACTAGGGTACAACGTGTTGTGCAAACTAATTTGTCGACCCTTAAGAAACAAAACTTCATTTTTAGTAGGATTGGGTTTGCTATCCAAAAGGGGGTTGCGGCGCAACTTGTTGCTCGCTTGCCTGCCATCTTATTGTAATTGTTATTTATCCACATGAAATTTAATAAAAAAACCCACTTGTAAATCTTAACATAAGCTGGAATATTAGGGCTTATGAGCTTTGTAAGCTTAAACAAACATTTAAAAAATTCGAGTCTTCAATATAAAAATAAAAGCTACTGTATATAATATAATATGAGCATGTAGTGAAAACAATCTATGTTTCTTCTAAAAACTATGTTACGGTGGAATCACTAAAAAATAATTAATAAAGTGATTTTAATGGTTGATGGCTTTATGCATCAAACATATATACGAATATATTGATTGTGAAAGACATTCAGTCAGTTCAAAAATTAATTAGAAACATACAAATAGGGAAATTAAATTATTGCAAATAACTTTCTACAAATTGGATATATTTTCTGTGGTGCAGTGTTATTGGTGGTGCCATAATAACCATAGGATTTTATGGGGTGGTGTGGGGTAAAGCCGAAGAAGAACATGCACGACTGGACCAGACAACACCTCTTCTGCTCGGACCACATGATGCGCTGGAACAAGGTTCATTAATTTCAGAATCCAATAGCTTATCCTGATAAGCCACCAAGCTATTTTTTTATTTTTCCCCCGACAGTTTATAGAACCTGTTTGACAAATGTACGGGTCTATAAATAGTCGAAGTTTTTTGAAGGTGGTATGTATACTTGGAATTCGATATACCTATATCATCGAATGGTATATATATGGATAATGTAATGATAAAGATAGATAAGATAATTATAGTGTGGAAAGGAATTTCCTAATAGTACTTATAGTTGTGTGAGAAGCTTTTTAATCAAAATGGTTGTATGTTCAAGTCTTGCTTAGCACATGTGAAATGGTTTGTGGTTTGTATATTGTGAGATTGTTAATTGCCGTTTTATATTAAAATAAAATAATAAAATAAAATAAAATAAAATAAAATTGTTTAAAGGAAGTATACATTTGAAGAAATGTAAGAGTTGAATTGGTATTGGCTCATTTTTTTTTTTTGGGGGGGGAGGGGTATTTGTTAAACTTTCTCAATGTGCAAGTGCGTGATCTTTCTCATTGTATAATGTTTTTATTTTATTTTATTTTATTTTTTTTTTTGTGTTTTTAATAAATTTCATGTGATCTTTCTCATTGTATGATGTTTTTATTTTATTATTTTTTTCTTTGTGTGTTTTTAATAAATTTCATAGTTTGAAATCATGGACGTGACCATTAAAACTTGTTCAATTCGTTAAACTTTCTCAATGTGCAAGTGTGTGATCTTTTTCATTGTATGATGTTTTTATTTTATTATTTTTTTTCTTTGTGTGTTTTTAATTGGGGGGGGGGGGGGGGGGGAGGGGGGGCGGTATTCGTTAAACTTTCTCAATGTGCAAGTGTGTGATCTTTCTCATTGTGTGATGTTTTTATTTTATTATTTTTTTTCTTTGTGTGTTTTTAATAAATTTCATGTGATCTTTCTCATTGTATGATGTTTTTATTTTATTATTTTTTTCTTTGTGTGTTTTTAATAAATTTCATAGTTTGAAATCATGGACGTGACCATTAAAACTTGTTCAATTCGTTAAACTTTCTCAATGTGCAAGTGTGTGATCTTTCTCATTGTATGATGTTTTTATTTTATTATTTTTTTCTTTGTGTGTTTTTAATAAATTCAATAGTTTGAAATCATGGACGTGACCATTAAAACTTGTTCAAGTTGATTTAGATCTAAAAACATCGCATTTGGTTTGTATACTTAGATTGTGTAGAATATAAAGTATCAAGTGCAGTAAACTACAAGGACTAGTTATGTAAAATTAGTTTTTGTTAGTTAGCTCCTTCCTCCCATGCTCCTTCCTCCCCTGTATATAACCCATTGTATCTCATTTCACTTTTATAACTTTGTAATCATTTTGTGTAATAAAATGTTACATTTCACTTCCGCTACTTATTTTGATATGGTATCAGAGCTAACGGCTCTTTGATTCTGTTACATAATCGTTTCCACCACCATAACCACTTCTCAACAAGCTTTGACCGGCGTCATTTCACCTGATTTCGTGCAAATCGTTTGATTGTGTGTTCTTACAGTCAATTACGATCTTGATTCACAAATCTTAGGTCTATAAGAATGTCAACATCAAGTGATAACACCAATAACATCAATCAAGAACCAAATTCACAAAACATGGTGAATGATCCACTACACCTTGCTAGTTCTGATCATCCAGGAATGAATTTAACAAACATTTTGTTCAATGGTGCTAATTTTCTTGGATGGAATAGAACAATCAAAATGGCATTGGGTGCAAAATTGAAGTTGGGGTTCATTGATGGTACTTCACCAAAACCTGCTTTAACAGATCCCAATTATCATAGATGGATTCGTTGTGATTACATGGTGACTTGTTGGATCTTGAATTCAATGGTTGCAGAATTGTCTGAATCTTTCTTATATGCTCAGTCTGCAAGAGACTTGTGGAAAGAATTAGAGGAAAGGTATGGTCAAAGCAGTGGTCCACTCATTTATCATGTTGAAAGGGAATTGAGTAAGGTTTCACAAGGAAGTTCTACTGTTGCTGCTTATTTCAATAAGCTTAAGAGGTTTTGGGATGAGTTGCACAGTCTAAATGGTGTTCCTGTATGCAGTTGTGGTAGAATGAGAGAGTGTACATGTGGTGTTACTAAAAAGTTTTTGGAGATTGATAGTAGGTCTAAGTTGATGCAATTCTTGATGAGATTGAATGATGATTTTGAATCTGTGAGGAATCAAATCTTGTCCATGGATCCATTACCAAATATCAACAAGGCTTATTATATTGTACAACAAGTTGAAAAGCAGAAGCAAGTTACACATCAAGTTGATCCTATTGCTTTCTTTGCTAATAACAATGGTATGAACAATCAATTTGTTAAAAGGGATAACAGAAATTATGGAAAGAATCAAAACAATGACAAGAAGAGTTGTACTTTTTTTAATCAGGAAGGACATGTGTATGAACAATGTTTTGAGAAGTGGGGATATCCTGATTGGTATAAGGGGAAAAGAACAAAAGAGGTGGCAAAATGGCTGCACAAGTTGCTTCTGATTTCAATTCTTACATGGTCAAGGATACTCCATTTGATCTTGAGTTTGAGAATGGTGTGCAGAATGGGAAGCCTGATTTTGATCAAAGAATAGTTGCTGTTGTTTGTCAGGAAATGATGAAAATGTTTAAGGGCAAAGGTGTTGATCAGACCAGTATTGCTAGTACTTCTAAGCCACATGTAGGTACTTTCTTTTATGGTTGCAAACCTTATAGAGTATATTCTTTCCATGTGTCTCTGAATATACTGTCCAAGCATTTGAAATTGGATATAAGGGTTGATTGGATTGTGGATACTAGGGCTTCTGATCACATGTCACCACATCTTCATTTATTTCAATCTATTAGGATTCTTAAGAAACCTATTAAGATTAAATTGCCTGATGGAACTAGCTGATGAGTGCTCAAACACTCATCGTTTTTGATATATTTAAACTGCCAAAACGCACAAAAACAATCAAAAAGATATCAAAATACTTAAATTATCCCAGGGATTGTGTTTTATGTGTTTTAAAAGCAAAATGTGCAAAAACAAAGAAAAAACGTACAAAGTTTGCAGTATTGGCAGTTTCAGTCCCCTAAGTTTCAAAACTTGTCAATTTTAGTCCCTATGCATTTATTTTTAAGGAAAAGTCAACCCAAGGTCTTAAAAGTCAAATAAAGTCAAAATATTATAATTGGGTTGCAAGTTTTCATAAATTACATGATTAGTCCCTAAAAATCCAAATATGGCAAAAGTAGTCCCTGGGATTTTTGAAATTTTGAAAAATGTGGAAAAGTGCAAAATTGGTCCTTGAATTATTGGCATTTGGAAACATTGATCCTTTGGAGAACTTTGGGAGTATGGCAACTTCAGCCCTTGAAGTTTGGTAAAATTGCAAAATGGTCCTTGTGTTAACTTTACACCATCCGGACCCTTTTTTAATACTAAACCCTTATCCACCCAAATCCCCTAGCCCAGCTACAACCCTCAGCCCACCACACCACCAGGCCCAGTCCATTGTCTTTGGCTAATACCCCGGTCAACCCAGGTCAACGCGGGTCAAAGAAGACCTTTGACCGCCTTCTCCCCCAACATAATCCCACAAAACCAGGCAACAATCACCTCCCCCCTCCTCACCTTTTCACCCACTTTACCCCCCCCCCCCCCCCACAATTAATAACCTCACCCACCAACTCCACCACCATAAATGCATCCCCAAATCCCTCACCAACACCACTCAGATTGCCCGAAGTGATTTTGGCGCCAAAATGGCAATGTAGGGCTCAGATCATCTCAAGTATAATTAGATGGTTGGGATTTGGTCAGAGGGTCAAAGCAAAGACTGTGGGGCTCTCAGAATTCAAAAAGAGCCTATGTGGAAGGCTTAGTTAGTTTTTTTAGTTCGTTATATATAGAAAAAGCTCATAGAAGCTCAGGGGTGTAATTCTTCTTAGTTTTATTGTAATTTTAGTTTATTTTCAATGTAATGTAACTGTTTTTTATCAATGCAAGCTCAGTTTGAAGTTTAATTCTCATTTCCATTTTTCAAAGTCTTATTTAAATTTATCAAGTTCTAAGTTAAGTTTCTATTTGGTGTTTATTGGATTCATAAGCTGATACAAACTCAGTAACAAGGATTTATTAACTTAACACACTTGTTTGATCAACTCCTAGCTCAATTTTAAATATTTATAAAAAAATCAAGAAAAATCAAAATTAAATAAAAAGTTGGTGATCATTTACTGTATGAGCAAGGAGCACAGTGAATCAAGGAAGGCTGTGGGTTAGGTACCTCAGGGGAGGGCATAGGATTGATTGGTTTGGTCCCTTGGTTCTTACTCAGTAGCTTGGAAGGCTTTGTAAGCTTAAATCCTTTCATTTTTAGTATCAAGTTGTTTTAATTGGTTATTTAAGCTTGTTTTAGTTAAATATTAATAATTAGATCAGTATAAATCCATTGTTCATGTTATCTATTTGTTTAAGTAAAAATTTCTTCATTAACTGTTTTAAAAGGGGTGTTTGGTTCTAGGGCATTTGATCAGTTCTAGCAGTGTATTAGTACTCATCTGTGTTTCACTTAGTTTGGTGGGTGTATTAAAGCTCAGGGAACTCTTTACTTGGTCACAAATTGATTCATAAGTCAAAAATCAAGAAATCATTCACCACAGTCAACTGTGGTGAGTTTTTAAAACCATAACTTAGCAAATCCATAGATAAAGTGTTAATTTACTCAAATTAGTTTTAATATACCCTAATTAAACTAGTTTGATCACAAAAATCAGCTGTGCAAGTTCACAAAAGTCAAAATTCAAGATTTCTCAAAAAGTAAAAAAGAACCAACTCAGTTTTTACCAAAATGGGATGAATTATTGAGAATTTTGTGGAAGGTTTTGAGATCTGATATTTGTTGGAGTAGTTGTCTATCAGTAGGTCTACAAGTCCCCATGGGTACTTGATTTTATTGATTTTTTCTCAGCCCTGAGCTTAAGCTTAAAGTGAGCTGCAGGGCAAGCTCTTGCCCTGCTTCAGCAGACTCAGACCATCCACCCAACTTTGGTGGTCTTTTGTGACTGACCCAGTGGGTCCCACACCTCCACCCTTGCACCTTTCAACCCCCCTCCTACCCAGGAACAAGGGTTGACACTTTAATTGACCATAAGACCAGTGGGCCCTACCTTGTTTGACCCAAGATCTTTGTCCCATAACTGCCTCAGAAATCAAATAGCAAAGTGCTTATTTGTTGCTTTTTGGCTTATTCAGGCTTGTTTGTTGCTTGTTCCCTGCTTATTATTGTTCATTAGACTCAGAGAAACCAAGTTGGACCATTGTGGACCCCACATTCCTCATTTGAGCCTAAAAACACTTCACAGTCAACAAAAGTCAACTGTGGGTGTAATAAGCACTTCCATTGCTTATTCCTTGGGTTAAAACAAAAGTGTTTTTGTTAAAGTTAGTTGTTTTTAGTTTATTATTAGTTTAGAAAAAGAAAAAATCCAAAAAACCAACTTTAAGAATAGTGATAGCTTCTATTTAATAAGATTTATCAATTTAATTTTCTTTTTAATTTATTTCTAAATAATATATCACTTTTATATTTTTAGAAATTACATTTTAGGTTAAAAGAATTTTACAAATTTTTCCAGATTTTTATTTTGTCTTTTAGTGGTATTTCTAATTAATTTTAGTTTAATTTAATTTTAATTAATATTAATCAATTAAATAGCATAATTAGTTTTTAAATAGTATAATCTAGTTTTTATAATTTTTATAGCTTTTAATTTAGTTAAAATATTTTTATAAATTTTTCTAGAATTTTTACTGTTCATTTAATAGTTTTCATAAATTAAATAGTTTAATTAGATATTAATTAATAAGTAGAATAATAATTAGTTAACTAGTTTAAAAATACATAAAATTAACTTTTTATAATTTTTTAGGATTCCCATGATGGTTAATTAGATTTATAAAAATTTTCTTAATTTTCTAAGTCTTTTTAGTATTTTTAATAATTCTCATTAATTTAATTAGTATTAAATAGATAATTAGTAATTAATTAATTATAAATAATTAAATAGTGTAAAAATACTTTTTGTTTTTTTTTTAAATTTTCTTTTATTATTAGGATTGTAAAAATATCAATTTTACACTTTTAACCCTTCCGGTCCTTCAGTTGTACTTTTTGTTTTGTGCGTTTGTATACGTTTTTTAATTAAAACGTACGTTTTTAGTTTTTAGCTCAAATCTTCGTAATCTAAATTCTCGTAATCACTCACGTAGCTTTCCTAAGCTATATTTGTTTATAATTTCCAAATGATTCTGATCATAACCTTTTCCTGTGAATAATTACCCGATCACAAATACGCTAAAATTACAATTCACACTTCAACGGGACTTAACGACCTGGTGATACCTTATATTACCCGGAGTATTGACCTAGGCTATTTGACTTTGTTGACCATTATTTGGTTAATATAAGTTAGGTGGTTCGGGATCAACCAAAATTTGGCGCCGCTGCCGGGGAGGTGTGCGCGTTTCTTTAGCGTTATTTGAGATTAGTATTATCTCACCTCTTTCACTGTACAAATACCACCACTTGTGTATATTTTTATAATCAAAATACAAAAAAGTCATTAACACTTTTCCTAAAGTGTTAAAACACCAAAAAAAAAATTAAAAACAACAAAACAAATCGTAACGTTTTCTGATTCGGTTTTCTTTTAAGGTGATTTCTTAAAGAAAAACGATTTTGGTAAACGAAACGATACCAAAAATATTTTCCAAAAGTTTTTAAACCCATACACAAAATACAAAAACATTCGTCTTTTCTTGTGAATAATAATTCTACATAAAAACTAACCGTCGCAAACTAAGACAGAACACCTGCCAACTGGGGGTGTGAACAAATAAGTTCCCAAACCAAAAAGATTAAAACTTGCCTTTGTATCCTTGTGTGTGGTGTACCTTTTCTAAAGAAGCCACTCACTTGTGATTATTGGTTTAAGTTCACTGTGGTTTTGTCTCGACTTTGTTTTGATTGATTTTTGTTCCTAGTGCATGCGCACTCGTTCTTCTAGGTCTACTAGCCCATTACGTGAGCTTGTACGAAAACCTAGAAGACCTCGTAGACGTTCAACACCAACAGTCGGATCTGAGATCCGTACTGTTGCCACACCCACTATCACCATGGCGGAAGACCGTCCCATGTGTGAACTTCTCCAAGCACCCATCGAGGGTTACGGAGATGCCATTATTGTCCCAGCCATCGTGGCTGATAGTTTTGAGCTCAAAACCGGGCAACTCAATCTTGTGACCTCAAGTCAATTCTACGGTTTTGAGAGGGACGATCCTCATGCTCATATTCGATGGTTCAATAAAATCACATCGACCATCAAGTACAAAAATGTCCCGTGTGAAGCAATAAAACTTCTTCTCTTCCCGTTCTCCCTGGAGGGACAAGCCCGGATTTGGCTTGAAAAACAACCTCCACGATCTATTGAGACTTGGGAAGATCTTGTCAAAAAGTTTGTGAATGAATTCTTCCCACCTTCCAAGACCACGAGTCTTAAAAACGAAATCACCAAGTTCACTCAAAAATACGATGAATCCTTTGGTGAAGCGTGGGATCGTTTCAAAGAATTACTTCGCAAGTGTCCACATCATGGTTTCTCTGAGTTGATGCAACTCGATACGTTTTACAATGGCGTGAGCCAAGCTGATCAGGATTCTCTCAATGCCTCCGCGGGAGGAAATTTTTTGAGTAGAACCACAAAAGAAGCTTTGCAAATCATAGAAAACAAGTCCAAGGTCCGCTCTACACGAAGCAAACCGATTGTTTCTCAAATCAATGCGGGTCCTTCTACTTCATCTTCTGTGGGTCAATCTAGCACGGATGCTAAGATTGACAAGCTCACTGAAGCGATCCAAGCTTTGGTTCTCGCCCAAACAAAGAAAGTCTCATTTCCACAACATCCTCCCCCTGCTGAGGTTAAAAAAGTGGAAGTCTGTGTGACTTGTGGTGGGCCGCATGCCTACTACAATTGCACAGCTACTGATGGTACTCCATATGAAGCTAATGCTGTTGTCGGGTCCCAAAATCAAGGAGGCAATCAATACCGTCCCCCTATGGACCCGAACTATCGTCCTCACCATTATCCTGGACCTCCCGGCTTTAATCAAAACCAAAATGTCCAAAACCGTGGCCAAAACCAAAATAGAGCGAACCAAGGTTATCAAAACCAAAATAATTTCAATCAGGGTCACGGTTTTCAAAATCAAAACCAAAGTTTTCAAAATCAAAGTTTCCAACATCAAGGAAACTTTAACCGGAACCAAGGTCAGGGTAATTTCAACCCCGGGAACTTTCATGGAAACAATCACCAAAATCAGGGGAATTTCCATCATCAAAACCAAGGAAATTTCAATCAAGGCCCCAACCCGAACAATCGAGCCCCAAATATTCCTAATCCGAATCAAGCCATTGTTCCAACCGGGCCTTCATCTGATGAATTGTTGAAGCAATTCATGAAGTCCCAAGAAGAGTTGAACAAGTTGCTGGTCAGCCAGATTTCTAACATTAAGAAGTCTTTAAATGATCGACCCTCGGGCTCAGGTACTACTTTACCGAGCAACACGATCGCTAACCCGAGGGGCGATGCTAAGGCGATCACAACACGAAGTGGTGCTTCATATGATGAACCCGCGATTCCTACTACCTTTTCTTCCTCTCCTCCTAAGGTAGTGAATCGTGAGCCTGAGGTAACAAAGGACAAGGTGCAAATTCCTAGCCCACGAAGTACAGCACACGTCCAACCTCAGGATAATCATGAAACCAGATGTAAGCCTGGAGTTGTCTTTGAACCACCAGAAACTCCAGTGGACAACCCTAAATCCAAAACTTCTATTCCATATCCTTCACGTCTCAGTGAACAAAAGCTCCGCGAAAAAGCTAATCACCAAATGGATAAATTTTTCCAAATCTTCCAAGATTTGCATTTTGATATCAGCTTCGCGGATGCTATTCTCTTGATGCCCAAGTTTGCATCGACAATCAAAAATCTGTTGAGTAATAAAGAAAAATTATTTGAAATGGCAAGAACTCCTCTGAATGAGAACTGCTCTACGGTTCTTTTGAAAAAGCTTCCTGAAAAGCTTGGAGATCCCGGGAAATTTCTCATTCCTTGTACTTTCCCGGGTATGGTTGATTGCTTCGCCCTGGCCGATCTAGGTGCTAGCATCAACCTGATGCCATATTCTGTGTGGAAGAAACTTTCTCTTCCCGAACTCACTCCCACGTGCATGACTTTAGAGCTTGTCGATCGCTCGATTTCTCGTCCCATTGGCATTGCCGAGGACGTATTTGTTAGAGTGGGAAAGTTCCATTTTCCGGCAGATTTTGTGATTGTTGACTTTGATGCCGATTCTAGGGTCCCTCTCATTCTTGGGCGGGGATTCCTCAGAACTGGGCGCGCTCTTATCGATGTATTCGAGCATGAGATCACATTACGTGTTGGGACGGAAGCTATTACCTTCAACCTAAATCAAACATCGAGATACTCCTCCAATTATGATTGTGAATCGGTGAACAAAATAGGTGTCATCGATGTTGCTGCTGAGGAGTATGCTCAAGAGATCTTAGGTTTCACTGATGATTCTTCGAGTGAAAATCTCACTCAGTCTTCTCATCCCATCATAGCCAATTCTTCTCCTTCCCTCACTCCGTTTGAGGGAAGTGACTTCATCTTAGAAGAAATGGAAGCGTTTCTCAAAAGTGATTCGATTCCCGATGGAGTCGATAGCCAAGAGATCGACCTCGAGAGGGATATCCTCCTGCTTGAAAAATTGTTAAACGAGGATCCCTCTCATCTTCAGGTTCTACCACAACAACTTCATAATGAGGAGGTCAAAAATGTTGAGAAAACTGATGACTTTCCCGAGGTTGAACTTAAGGACTTGCCGCCTCATCTTGAATATGCATTTCTGGAGGGTGATGATAAATTACCCGTCATAATTGCCAAAGACTTAAGTGATGAGGAAAAGGCTGCTCTTATCAAGGTTTTGAAGTCTCATAAACAAGCAATTGCTTGGCGTCTCTCAGATATCAAGGGCATTGACCCTGAATTCTGTACTCATAAAATTTTAATGGAGGACGACTTCAAACCTGCAGTCCAACAACAAAGAAGGGTGAATCCAAAAATTCACGAGGTTATCAAACAAGAGGTTTTAAAACTTCTTGATGCCGGATTGATTTACCCTATCTCGGACAGTCCTTGGGTCAGCCCAATCCATTGTGTTCCAAAAAAGGGTGGCATTACCGTTGTCACAAATGAGGAGAATGAGTTAATTCCAACTCGTTTGGTTACGGGTTGGCGCGTCTGCATTGATTATCGTAAATTGAATGACGCTACCCGTAAGGATCATTTTCCTCTGCCTTTTATGGATCAGATGCTCGAGAGATTAGCGGGGAATGAGTACTATTGTTTCCTCGATGGTTTCTCGGGTTACTTTCAGATTCCCATTGACCCGCAAGACCAAGAAAAGACCACTTTTACGTGTCCCTATGGAACCTTCGCATATAAACGTATGCCATTTGGCCTATGTAATGCTCCGGACACGTTTCAAAGATGTATGATGGCCATCTTTTCCGACATGATCGGGAAAAGTATGGAGGTCTTTATGGACGATTTCTCAGTCATTGGGGATTCGTTTAAAACATGTCTCTCCCATTTAGACAGCATGCTAAAACGTTGTGAAGACACAAAGTTATGTCTAAATTGGGAGAAGAGTCACTTTATGGTCAAAGAGGGCATTGTCCTCGGCCATAAAATTTCAAAAAACGGGATTGAGGTTGATCGTGCCAAAGTGGACGTCATTGCAAAATTGCCTCATCCCACGACTGTGAAAGGAGTTAGGAGCTTTTTGGGTCACGCCGGTTTCTATCGTAGGTTTATTCAAGATTTTTCAAAAATTGCCCGGCCTATGACCCATCTCCTCGAGAAGGATGCTCCTTTTATCTTCTCCCCTGAGTGCATCGAAGCCTTTGAAACATTAAAGAAAAGGCTTACCGAGGCACCGATTCTTGTTGCCCCCGATTGGGACTTGCCCTTCGAGCTCATGTGTGATGCTAGTGATTATGCTATAGGGGCAGTCTTGGGGCAACGCAAAACAAAACATTTTCAGCCTATACATTATGCCAGCAAGACTATGACCGAGGCACAAAGTCATTACACCACCACTGAAAAAGAATTATTAGCTGTGGTGTATGCTTTTGAAAAATTCCGGCCATACTTGATTCTAACTAAAAGCATAGTGTATACGGATCATTCGGCTTTGAAGTATCTATTTGCAAAACAAGATGCAAAGCCGAGACTACTCCGATGGGTTCTCCTCCTTCAGGAATTTGATATCATAATTCGTGATAAAAAAGGAGCTGAGAACCTAGCTGCTGATCATCTCTCCCGTCTTGAAAACCCTCACCAAAATGATTTCGAGAAAAAGGAAATAAATGAAACGTTTCCTCTCGAAACCCTCAATGCGGTTTCATTTCGTGGAGACTCGATTACCCCATGGTTTGCCGATTTTGCAAACTATCTTGCGGGTAACTTCATTGTGAAAGGGATGTCGTCCCAACAAAAAAATAAATTTTTCAAAGACGTAAAACATTACTTTTGGGACGACCCCTACTTGTTCAAGATATGCGCGGATCAAGTCATCCGGCGGTGTGTGTATGGTCAGGAAGCCGCTGAAATTTTAAAGGCTTGCCATGCTGGTCCCACGGGGGGCCACCACAATCCCAACTACACCGCCAAAAAGGTGTTTGATTCCGGCTTTTATTGGCCCTCGATCTACAAGGATGCCCAGGAATTAGTCAAGTCCTGTGACGCTTGTCAACGTCACGGGAATATTTCACAAAAGAATGAAATGCCTCAGAATGCAATTCAAGTTTGTGAAATCTTTGATATCTGGGGCATCGACTTTATGGGGCCATTTCCGTCCTCTCACGGCAATAAATACATACTCGTGGCAGTTGACTACTTGTCAAAATGGGTTGAAGCGAAAGCTTTACCCACAAATGATGCCCGAGTAGTTGTGAAATTTTTAAAAGCTCTCTTTGCCCGATTCGGAACTCCACGTGCTATTATTAGTGATCGTGGTACGCACTTCTGTAATGACAAATTTGACAAAGTCATGCAAAAGTACGGTGTGACTCACCGTCTTTCCACTGCGTACCACCCTCAAACGAGTGGACAAGTCGAAGTATCCAATCGGGGCATCAAGAGAATCTTGGAAAGAACTGTAGGTGAAAATCGTGCATCATGGTCGGACAAATTAGATGATGCACTTTGGGCTTTCCGTACGGCTTACAAAACACCCATTGGGTGTACGCCTTATAAACTTGTGTACGGGAAAGCGTGCCATCTTCCGATCGAGCTTGAACACAAAGCCTATTGGGCTCTCAAGCATGCCAATTTCGACCTCAAAACAGCGGGTGATCATAGAAAAGTTCAACTAAATGAATTAAACGAACTTCGTGATCAAGCTTACGAGAACTCTTTGATCTATAAAGAAAAAACAAAGAAGATTCATGACTCAAAAATCAAAAACCGCGTTTTCAACGTTGGTGATCGAGTCCTTCTTTTTAATTCTAGACTCAAGATCTTCTCGGGAAAGCTCAAAACCCGATGGACTGGTCCATTCACTATCGCAAAAGTCTATCCTTATGGCACCGTCGAATTATCTCAAAATGACGGTCCAAATTTCAAAGTGAATTGACATCGGTTAAAGCACTACTTTGGAGAGGACGTACCATCCATGGTCGTCCCGGATCTCCAAACTTTCCCCAAGGACAATTGAATTCGGGGATAGAGTCAAGCTAGCGACTCAATGACCAAAAACTAGCAACAATACGGGTTTTCACCCGTATCTCTGATTCTTTCTATTTTCTACCACCGAGTGTGGGGGAATGGCCAACCCCCCGCTGTTTGAAAAAATGTAAATATGTATATAAGTCAAAAAAAAAAAAAAAAAAAAAAAAAAAAAATTGTATATATATAGAAATAAAGTGAAAATTGGTATTTCCGCAGTTAGATTCGAATCTTGGCTTTTTACGTTCATAGCTTCGGCATAATAGCCGGGACTTTGAATATTGAGGACAATATTCATTTCTAAGTGTGGGGGGGGGGGGGGGGGGGGGAATTCTAACGAATTTTAACAAATATCTTTCAAGTACCCCCGTTTTTGGCCAAAAATTTTTCACTTTATTTCAAAATTTTTATGGTAATCAGTCCGCCTTGTCTAAGCGACAAAAGGGATTGGCTAATCCAGGAGCAAACGGCTCTTGGTAAAGATAAATCAAATCCGTTGACGGCTGGCAATTTGCCCAAAATTGTATGGTTCATCAACTCCCCGAAAACAAATGAGTTGGCTAGCCCGCAAGATTATGGCTTGTGGTAAAGGCCGTGGAAAATCCATAATTGGTAATCAGCTCACCAAGATGTCGACTAGGTCCATCAAGATGCTGGCTAGTCCAGGAGCAAACGGCTCCTGGTAAAGACTTAACAAATCCGTTGAAAGCTGGTGGTTTGCTCAAAATCACACGGTTATCAGGTGTGCCACAGTTCTTACACCTGGCTACTCCAGAAGTGATGGCTTTTGGTAAAGAGTTTAAAATCCATCAAGTTTTCTAAAAAGATTGCTAGGGACTAGCAATAGTTCAGTGTGGGGGATTGATGAGTGCTCAAACACTCATCGTTTTTGATATATTTAAACTGCCAAAACGCACAAAAACAATCAAAAAGATATCAAAATACTTAAATTATCCCAGGGATTGTGTTTTATGTGTTTTAAAAGCAAAATGTACAAAAACAAAGAAAAAACGTACAAAGTTTGCAGTATTGGCAGTTTCAGTCCCCTAAGTTTCAAAACTTGTCAATTTTAGTCCCTATGCATTTATTTTTAAGGAAAAGTCAACCCAAGGTCTTAAAAGTCAAATAAAGTCAAAATATTATAATTGGGTTGCAAGTTTTCATAAATTACATGATTAGTCCCTAAAAATCCAAATATGGCAAAAGTAGTCCCTGGGATTTTTGAAATTTTGAAAAATGTGGAAAAGTGCAAAATTGGTCCTTGAATTATTGGCATTTGGAAACATTGATCCTTTGGAGAACTTTGGGAGTATGGCAACTTCAGCCCTTGAAGTTTGGTAAAATTGCAAAATGGTCCTTGTGTTAACTTTACACCATCCGGACCCTTTTTTAATACTAAACCCTTATCCACCCAAATCCCCTAGCCCAGCTACAACCCTCAGCCCACCACACCACCAGGCCCAGTCCATTGTCTTTGGCTAATACCCCGGTCAACCCAGGTCAACGCGGGTCAAAGAAGACCTTTGACCGCCTTCTCCCCCAACATAATCCCACAAAACCAGGCAACAATCACCTCCCCCCTCCTCACCTTTTCACCCACTTTACCCCCCCCCCCCCACAATTAATAACCTCACCCACCAACTCCACCACCATAAATGCATCCCCAAATCCCTCACCAACACCACTCAGATTGCCCGAAGTGATTTTGGCGCCAAAATGGCAATGTAGGGCTCAGATCATCTCAAGTATAATTAGATGGTTGGGATTTGGTCAGAGGGTCAAAGCAAAGACTGTGGGGCTCTCAGAATTCAAAAAGAGCCTATGTGGAAGGCTTAGTTAGTTTTTTTAGTTCGTTATATATAGAAAAAGCTCATAGAAGCTCAGGGGTGTAATTCTTCTTAGTTTTATTGTAATTTTAGTTTATTTTCAATGTAATGTAACTGTTTTTTATCAATGCAAGCTCAGTTTGAAGTTTAATTCTCATTTCCATTTTTCAAAGTCTTATTTAAATTTATCAAGTTCTAAGTTAAGTTTCTAATTGGTGTTTATTGGATTCATAAGCTGATACAAACTCAGTAACAAGGATTTATTAACTTAACACACTTGTTTGATCAACTCTTAGCTCAATTTTAAATATTTATAAAAAAATCAAGAAAAATCAAAATTAAATAAAAAGTTGGTGATCATTTACTGTATGAGCAAGGAGCACAGTGAATCAAGGAAGGCTGTGGGTTAGGTACCTCAGGGGAGGGCATAGGATTGATTGGTTTGGTCCCTTGGTTCTTACTCAGTAGCTTGGAAGGCTTTGTAAGCTTAAATCCTTTCATTTTTAGTATCAAGTTGTTTTAATTGGTTATTTAAGCTTGTTTTAGTTAAATATTAATAATTAGATCAGTATAAATCCATTGTTCATGTTATCTATTTGTTTAAGTAAAAATTTCTTCATTAACTGTTTTAAAAGGGGTGTTTGGTTCTAGGGCATTTGATCAGTTCTAGCAGTGTATTAGTACTCATCTGTGTTTCACTTAGTTTGGTGGGTGTATTAAAGCTCAGGGAACTCTTTACTTGGTCACAAATTGATTCATAAGTCAAAAATCAAGAAATCATTCACCACAGTCAACTGTGGTGAGTTTTTAAAACCATAACTTAGCAAATCCATAGATAAAGTGTTAATTTACTCAAATTAGTTTTAATATACCCTAATTAAACTAGTTTGATCACAAAAATCAGCTGTGCAAGTTCACAAAAGTCAAAATTCAAGATTTCTCAAAAAGTAAAAAAGAACCAACTCAGTTTTTACCAAAATGGGATGAATTATTGAGAATTTTGTGGAAGGTTTTGAGATCTGATATTTGTTGGAGTAGTTGTCTATCAGTAGGTCTACAAGTCCCCATGGGTACTTGATTTTATTGATTTTTTCTCAGCCCTGAGCTTAAGCTTAAAGTGAGCTGCAGGGCAAGCTCTTGCCCTGCTTCAGCAGACTCAGACCATCCACCCAACTTTGGTGGTATTTTGTGACTGACCCAGTGGGTCCCACACCTCCACCCTTGCACCTTTCAACCCCCCTCCTACCCAGGAACAAGGGTTGACACTTTAATTGACCATAAGACCAGTGGGCCCTACCTTGTTTGACCCAAGATCTTTGTCCCATAACTGCCTCAGAAATCAAATAGCAAAGTGCTTATTTGTTGCTTTTTGGCTTATTCAGGCTTGTTTGTTGCTTGTTCCCTGCTTATTATTGTTCATTAGACTCAGAGAAACCAAGTTGGACCATTGTGGACCCCACATTCCTCATTTGAGCCTAAAAACACTCCACAGTCAACAAAAGTCAACTGTGGGTGTAATAAGCACTTCCATTGCTTATTCCTTGGGTTAAAACAAAAGTGTTTTTGTTAAAGTTAGTTGTTTTTAGTTTATTATTAGTTTAGAAAAAGAAAAAATCCAAAAAACCAACTTTAAGAATAGTGATAGCTTCTATTTAATAAGATTTATCAATTTAATTTTCTTTTTAATTTATTTCTAAATAATATATCACTTTTATATTTTTAGAAATTACATTTTAGGTTAAAAGAATTTTACAAATTTTTCCAGATTTTTATTTTGTCTTTTAGTGGTATTTCTAATTAATTTTAGTTTAATTTAATTTTAATTAATATTAATCAATTAAATAGCATAATTAGTTTTTATAATTTTTATAGCTTTTAATTTAGTTAAAATATTTTTATAAATTTTTCTAGAATTTTTACTGTTCATTTAATAGTTTTCATAAATTAAATAGTTTAATTAGATATTAATTAATAAGTAGAATAATAATTAGTTAACTAGTTTAAAAATACATAAAATTAACTTTTTATAATTTTTTAGGATTCCCATGATGGTTAATTAGATTTATAAAAATTTTCTTAATTTTCTAAGTCTTTTTAGTATTTTTAATAATTCTCATTAATTTAATTAGTATTAAATAGATAATTAGTAATTAATTAATTATAAATAATTAAATAGTGTAAAAATACTTTTTGTTTTTTTTTAAAATTTTCTTTTATTATTAGGATTGTAAAAATATCAATTTTACACTTTTAACCCTTCCGGTCCTTCAGTTGTACTTTTTGTTTTGTGCGTTTGTATACGTTTTTTAATTAAAACGTACGTTTTTAGTTTTTAGCTCAAATCTTCGTAATCTAAATTCTCGTAATCACTCACGTAGCTTTCCTAAGCTATATTTGTTTATAATTTCCAAATAATTCTGATCATAACCTTTTCCTGTGAATAATTACCCGATCACAAATACGCTAAAATTACAATTCACACTTCAACGGGACTTAACGACCTGGTGATACCTTATATTACCCGGAGTATTGACCTAGGCTATTTGACTTTGTTGACCATTATTTGGTTAATATAAGTTAGGTGGTTCGGGATCAACCACTAGCAAATGGGTAGAAAAAGTTGGTGATGTTCAAATCAATGAGGTTTTGCTTCTTCACAATGTCTTCTATGTACCTGATTTTCAAGTCAACCTTCTATCAGGGAAATTGCTTAAGACACAATATCTTATAGCTGTTTTCTTTCCTACCATGTTTGTGTTTCAGGACCCTTCAACTAGAAAGATACTTGCAGTTGGAGAAGGTTTTAACAATCTCTACATTTGCAAGCCATCCTCAGCTTCACCTATTTTACCTCCTACCTTTGAATTTCCTGTTTTTTCCTCATTTGTTAATAAATATGTAGCTCAAAATGTTGCATTAGATCTCTTTCATGCTAGACTTGGACATACTTCTATGTCCAAGCTAATACATGTTCCTGATTGTAAACATCAAAATGCTACTCATTTTTCCTGTGAAACATGTTTGCTGGCTAAACAATCAAGGTTACCTTTCCCTGTTAGTCAAACTAAGTCTCTTATTGCTTTTGAGCTTATTCATGTTGACTTATGGGGGCCATACAAATCACCTGCTCTAAATGGAGCACATTACTTTTTCACAATAGTTGACGATTATTCTAGATGTACTTGGACCTATTTGCTTCATACAAAGGATCAAGTTCTATCTATTTTGATTGATTTCATGGCCTATATTGCTAATCACTTCAGTGGTAAACCAAAGTTCTTGAGGTATGATAATGGCACTGAGATTGTTAATAAGGAGTGTTTGGCATATTTGAGAAAACAGGGAATAGTTCATCAAAAGTCTATGGTTTATACACCACAGCAAAATGCTATTGTAGAAAGAAAGCACAGGCATTTACTTGACACTGCAAGGGCCCTAAAGTTACATTCTGCTTTTCCTGATAAGTTCTGGGGTGATTGTGTTCTCACAGCTACTTATTTGATTAACAAAATGCCCATGAAAGTTTTGAATTGGAAAACTCCTTTTGAAATGCTACATGGTGTTCCTCCCAACTATGACAATTTAAGAGTCATAGGTTGTCTGTGTTTTGCAACCATAACCAAGCCTCACAAAGATAAGTTTGGGCCAAAAAGTATTAAGTCAGTGTTAATTGGTTATCCATTTGGTCAAAAAGGGTATAAGTTGTACAGTCTTGAGACCCATGAAGTATTTTGTAGCAGAGATGTGACTTTTCAAGAGAATGTTTTCCCATTCAAGAAGGATATTTCAGTTCCTGAGTCTTCTTCAACCAATCAAAAATGGCCTTTTGAGAAGATTATAGAAGAAGATTCTGTTCCATGCTCTGTTTCAAACACCCCTGCTACTAATTCTGTTGAACCAAATACTCATGAAGACAATCCAACAGTTGATTCTGGTCCTAGTGTTCCAACAGCTAGTTCTATTCCTATGAGAAGATCTTCTAGGACAGTTACTCAACCAATTTGGCTTAAAGATTTTGTTACTACTAAACATAGATTTGGTTTGGCTACAACTGATACATCCAAACAACCTATGTATCCCTTATTTCAACAAGCAGACTTCAAAGAGTATCCTGATGACTATGTGGCATCTTTGGATCATGTCTTGGCTGATATTGAACCTAATTCTTATGCTCAAGCATATACTAATCCTTTATGGGTTGCAGCCATTGATAAAGAATTGCATGCTCTTGATGTTAATGAAACTTGGGAAATAACTGAGCTTCCAAGTGGTCATAAAGCTATTTCTTCCAAATGGGTATTCAAAATCAAGTATAATCCTGATGGAACAGTGGAAAAATATAAAGCTAGGCTGGTAATAAGAGGTTTTGACAAGAAGGAAGGGGTGGATTACAAACATACTTTCTCTCCAGTTGCAAAGGCTGCAACTGTGAGAGTATTGATTGCTATTGCAACAGCTAAAGGATGGCCATTACATCAACTTGACATAAATAATGCTTTTCTTCATGGTTATGTGGATGAGGAAATCTATATGAAACCTCCTGAAGGTTATACTAAAGCTGCACCAGGTCAAGTCTGTAAGCTAAAAAAGTCCCTTTATGGTCTTAAGCAAGCTTCAAGACAATGGAACCAAGAACTTTTAAAGTTTTTAGTATCTCTGGGTTTCACACAGTCAAAGCATGATTATTCTTTGTTTGTAAAGGCACAAGGGGAGTCTTTCACTGTGGCTTTAGTATATGTGGATGACATTTTGTTAACTGGGAACTCTGCACAAATAATTGATGATACCAAAAAGGCCTTGGATCAAAAATTTACTATTAAAGATTTGGGTCTAGCTAGATATTTTCTGGGTATTGTGCTTTGTAACACAGAACATGGCACTTATATCCATCAGAGAAAATATGTGTTGGATTTGCTTAAGGATGCAGGGTTGACAGCAGCAAAAGCCAGTTTCATTTCCTTTGCCACAAAATTTGAAGTTGTCAGTGGATAAAGGAAATTTAATAAGTGAACCTAAAGCTTATAGGAGAATGATTGGAAGGCTTTTGTATTTGTCAATGACTAGGCCAGACATTTCCTATGCTGTTCAACACCTAAGTCAATTTGTCTCAGCACCAAAAAAACCTCATTTACAAGCTGCAATGCACTTATTAAGATATTTAAAAGGTTCTATCAATAAAGGCTTATTTTATCCTGTTCAAGACAACTTGAAGATTGCAGGCTTTTCTGATGCTGACTGGGCTTCATGTTTGATGACAAGAAAATCTCTCACCGGTTATTGTATATTCTTGGGACATTCTTTGGTATCATGGAAGACCAAGAAACAAGCTACTGTTTCAAGATCATCCACTGAGGCTGAGTATAGCAGTATGGCAGCAACCACATGTGAATTGATATGGTTAACCTATCTCTTGAAAGATTTGCACATACCAGTTCAAGTACCAATCACTCTATTCTGTGACAACAAGGCTGCACAACAGATAGCAGCTAACCCTTGTTATCATGAGAGGACTAAACACTTAGACATTGTCAGTCATTTTACAAGAGACAAAGTCCAAGAAGGTTTTTTGCAAACTGCTTACATACCAACACACTTACAACTTGCTGATATCATGACAAAGGCATTAGGAGGTTATCAACATTCTTTCTTAGCTGACAAGTTGGGCTTTCAAGAAGTTCCAACTTGAGGGGAGGCTGTAGAATATAAAGTATCAAGTGCAGTAAACTACAAGGACTAGTTATGTAAAATTAGTTTTTGTTAGTTAGCTCCTTCCTCCCATGCTCCTTCCTCCCCTGTATATAACCCATTGTATCTCATTTCACTTTTATAACTTTGTAATCATTTTGTGTAATAAAATGTTACATTTCACTTCCGCTACTTATTTTGATAGATTGTGTACTTCATTTTTATGTTTAATTCTTAAGTATGAAAATTACATGTTATTCCAAGTTCGGTAATCGATAAATATTTTTTTGAATGGCCACAAACACTTTCAAGAGAAAAAAAATCGTGCTGCACTAAACTTGCAAGTAAACTAGTTGTAGGACAAGAATTACATGAACAAGAAAAAGGGAGGAAATTTCCGGTATGGATCCTTTTATAATCATGTTATCAAAATACACCTTTTGAGAGCCTTTTACCAAAATCTACATAGCATGCGAATTAACTTGCACATTCTCCTCTTTTGCGCAACGCTTACTTTGCATCCATTCAAGGGCGGATCTAGCTTTAACATTGGGTATGCACGTGCATACCATGTGTAAATTCTTAGTAGTGTAAAAAAATTTGTTTTTCTTCGGAGATAGCAACAAATAACAATGAAGATTTAGGAATGCACACCCTCTAAAATACATGAAAATTTTGAGTACATACCTTATACTAACTTACCAATGTTCAAACTAAAAGAAAATGAAAAAGAAGAAGTGCTATGTTAAGTTTTTGTGTGTAATAGCGGCAATGTTCTAGAGGAAGAAGGTAAGTCATGTATTCAAGAGATTTAAGGTTTTCCTATAACCCAATAGTAATGTTAAGTTATGGCAACTTTTAGTCCACCCATTACCCTTATATATCATGGCCATAAGGCCCAATACAACATACACATTTTTCATTTTATTTTTCATTAAATTATGTCTACTTTGAGTTCCACCATAATTTTAAAATTAGGATATTCTTTTTGTCAAATGCATTGTAAATTGATAATTAAATTATTTGAGAACTCGTTTGTACTTGTTTTTAAAGTATCTTATTATGTTACTGACTAATTTACACTTTACAATTTCATTTGTCATTTAGAAACTTAGACGTAATTTTTATTTAGAGCTTCACATTCTTGTTGTTATATTATCTATACACATTAATTTAAGAGTAAACTACATGGTTCGTCCATATGGTTTAGGGTAAATCCCTAATTGAGTCATTATCTTTTTTTTTGTTGCATGATTGATCCTTATGTTGAAAGTTGAAACTATTGTACACCATTCGTCCTTATCGTTAACTGTCGTTATCTTTTCTGTTAGCTCTTAGTCGTCAAGTAGCAACGTTAATCCATTAACCAAACAGTCATTTGCGAAGTTAGCCCTTTACATTAACAGTCGTTTCTAATTAAATAAAAATTTGGTTTTCTTACGTAACTCGTTCATTTTCTTACATTTCCTTATGTTTTTGTGTGTTTTTATATGTTTCGTCCGTTTTTATATGTTTTCACCCGTTTTGCTACGTTTTCGTCCGTTTTTATACATTTTCGTCAATTTTTCTTACGCTTTCGTCTATTTTTACACGTTTTCATCTATTTTAATACGTTTTCGTCCGTTTTCACACATTTTGTCTGTTTTTCTTACATTTTCATCTGTTTTTATACGTTTTTGCCCATTTTGGTACGTTTTCATACGTTTTCTTATTATTTTGTTAGTTTTTATAGATTTTCATCTGCTTTTATGCATGTCCATCCGTGTTTACACATTTTCATCCATTTTTACAAGCTTTCATTCGTTTTTATATGTTTTCGCTGGTTTTGTCGCATTTTCTTACGTTTTATATGTTTTCATCTACTTTTATACGATTTTGCCTGTTTTGCTACGTTTTCGTCTATTTTGTTTGTTTTCACCCTTTTTTTACATTTTTATTCGTTTTTGTCTGTTTTTACACGTTTTTGTCCGTCTTTATACATTCTCATCCATTTTCCACTTTTTCATCCATTTTTCATTCGCTTTCGTATGTTTTTATATGTTTTCGTCAGTTTTTATTACGTTTTTTTTCGTTTTTATACGTTTTCGTTCGTTTAAAAAATGGGTGAACACTTACAAAATTGGACGAAAACATGTAAAAACGAACAAACATATAAAAACAGAGGAAATGTAACAAAGCAGGCGAAAACCTATAAAAACCAACGAAAACGTATAAAAACAGATGAAAACGTTAGAAAAATGGAAGAAAACATGTAAAGTGAAAGAAAACGTTTGAAAATGGACGAAAACGTGAAAAAAAGGAAGAAAACGGATAAAAACGAGTAAAACGGACGAAAACATGTAAAAACAAATGAAAACTTGTAAAAATGATAGAAAAACGGACGAAAACATATAAAATTAAACGAAAACATATGAAAACATAGAAAAACGGGCGAAAATGTATAAAAACAGATGAAAACGTATAAAACGTAAGAACAAGTAACAAAACAGGAGAAAACATATAAAAACAGACGAAAATGTGTAAAAACATATGAAAATGTGCAAAAATGGATGAAGACATATAAAAACGAGCGAAAACATAAGAAAACGTACCAAAACGGGTGAAACGTATAAAAACAGACGAAAACGTAAGAAAAATGGACGAAAACATGTGAATATGGACAAAAATGTGTAAAAACGAACGAAAACGTTTAAAAAGAACAAAAACCTGTAAAAACAAGCGAAAACGTATAAAATCATAGCAAAACGGGCGAAAACATATTAAAATGGACGAAAACGGATGAGCTACGTAAGAAAACCAAATTTTATTTAATTAGAAACGACTGTTAGTATAAAGGACTAATGTTGTAAACGATCGTTTGGTTAATGGACTAACGTTGCCACTTGACGACTGAGAGCTAACGGAGAAGATAACGACAGTTAGCGATACGGACGAATGGTGTGCAATAGTTTCAACATAGGGATCAATCATGCAGAAAAAAAAGATAGGAACTCAATTAGGGATATACCCTAAATCACAGGGACGAACCATGTAATTTACTCTTAATTTAAATGTATCCAAAAGAAAATACGTTTCGAGAACATGTCTATAAAAGTCCAGGGAAAAAAATCCCGAACTAACCCGTAAACAACCCGAACCGAAAATCTTAGATTTGGAAGAAAAAAAATCTACTAGATACATAGGGCATACCGTGTGTTGAATTTCTAGATCAGCCACTGCATCCATTGATATAGTGACATGTAGACAAGTGCAAGCAAAACGTCTTATGCATCCCCTTCCATCCCCATAAAGTGACACATCATCTGTGTGCTCAAACTAACTTACACATCTTCCTACTTTGCACATACACTTCTCAATGGTTGATATACTGGCACGTAGACAAGTGCAAACAACACTTCTTGCACATCCCCCTCCTTTGTGCATCCCCATAATGTGAAATTTGTTCAAGAGTTGTATAAAATGATACATGATCACACTCTTCAAAGAGACTAAAAAGAATATAAAAAATATAAACTATGAGTTTTTCTAAAACATTTTTAAAACTTTCACATATGTATCATTTCGTGATGTGATCCAAATAAATGTGATAGATAAACTGTGAATATCTGCATTATTCTTTCCTTCATTTTTGTTTAAAATAAATGTGATCTAACCTATTTAAAATAAGTGAACCACTGTATGCGCAGATGGGTTTGCGCACCTACGCATAGTGTAGGACTGTATGCGCAGATGGGTTTGCGCACCTACGCATAGTGTAGGTTCTGGTAATGAGAAGAATTTGTGTAGATTTTGATTATTCTAATATGTAAGTGTAGATTTCGGTAATTAAATTGGAAAAAAGTGTTACATGGCCATGTGGGTCACAAGACCAATCCAACCTAGGGGCGTTCACAAATCGGATAATATACAAGAATCGAAATCGAAACCGAATCAAACCAAATAAAATCAAACGGAATTTGTGACCGAACGGAATATACCAAAACCGAACCCAACCGAATTAAATATTCGATTTTCGGTTTGGATATGGTTTTGACAAAACAAAAAACGAAACGAACCGAACTGAAAACCAAATTCGTATAATGTATATATTTTTGTATATTTGTATTCGAAAACATTAAAACTCTTTATTTGTATAGATATAATACTGTATATTTTAATCTTAATTTTTTTTCTATGAATCTATATAACTAAATGAAAAAGGAAAAGAAATTTTGTAATTCGGGTTATTCGGGTCAACCCAAAAACTGAAGCCAATTCAAATTTGGTTTTCGGTTAGGTTTAACCCAATTTGAATTCGGTTCTGTTCGGTTCTACCAAAAAAAAAATAAAAAATAAAAAAACAAAAAAAAACGAATTAATCGTACTGAGTATTCGAAATACCCGATAACCGAACCGATGTGTTAATACAAATATCGTATAAAAACGTTATTTATATTTTACGATCTTTGATAAGTTTTGTTAACGACAAAGTATAAACTTTAGTTTTTAGTAAAACACAACTTTAGTTTTAATCTTGCATAACTAGACTTTACTTACTACATTTACATTTCACATTAGACATAACATTTTCATATTACTATAAATAGTAAATGTAATATGACATTATAGCTTACATCATGTGCATTTATAGAAAGCTTACTAAATCTAGTAGTTGACTTTCCATAAAAATCTCTTGCAGATTTGGATAGTCTCTTACTCAATCCATGGTGTGTTGACTTATAGAAACATGATTTGACATTGCTTGATATGGAAAGATTTCTTTAGTCCTTTGATTGTCAGACCCGGCGGAACCCTCAGGGTACAAGGGCGGAACCCTTATTTTGGTTCCGCCAGTCTGCTGGCTTGAATGGTTATAAATACCAAGCCAATTGCAAATAAATCTCTTATCACTTCTCATTATAATTCACACATACATTCTCATTTGCATTCATCTAACACCTTAACATTTCATTTCATTTGTGAGATCTTTTGTAGCAAAGAAGATCACAAGTTCATAACCAAAGTTACAAGGTTCAACATAACGTTGCAAGTCTTGTATCTAAGTCTTGTGTAAACTAGTGAGGTTTATACATTCATTCATTGTGTGTTTTCAGTAGTGATCGGTTTGTATTTTAGGCCTTAAAATACATAGTGTGACGGGAGTAGTTGTACCCTTGTAAAAGAATTCGACATCTAGCTTTGTGTCGGTAATTGTGTGTAATCGACGTGTAAGGTTTTATCCGCCTGTGAAAGGAGCTTGTTGACTAGTGAAAGAAACTCTCGAGTTGGATAACTCGAGGCATGGAGTAGGGCAAGGAAAAAGAGTCCTTGTAGCCGAACCACGATAAATTATCGTGTTGTGGTTTGATTGTTTCTTTCTCTATCCTGCATATTACATATTGTCTTTTACACTATATCTTGATTACACGGAAAGTTTTATAAAGATAACTAAGTTAAAATTGGTTAACTATTCAACCCCCTTCTAGTTTCCCGCAATTGGCATCAAGAGCTACGTTGCTCAAGCTTTTAAAATTTATTGTATTTTAAAACTTGAAACGATCCATTGATTGTGAAAATTACAAAGAAGGGCAATCTATGAAAATACCACCACTATTTGAAGCTAATGGTTTCATATATTGGAAAAACCGTTTTCAAACATACGTGAAGTCAAAAGATATAGATCTATGGTACAAAATTATTGAAGGTGATAACATACCTAATTTTAAGGATGGTACAAATGGTAAAGATGAGGATAGCTCTTTTACCAAACACAATGAAGATCAAAAGAAATTAATTGCCAAAAATAATGAGGCAAAAATGATGCTTTACAATGCTCTACCAAAGAAAGAGTATGAAAGAGTCTTTATGTGTAAAACCGCTTAAGAAATTTGGAAATCTTTAATAGTCACTCATCAAGGAAACTCACAAGTTAAAGATAACAAAATTGAACTTCTTATTCAGCAATATGAACAATTTTCTATTCCCGAAAATGAAATTATTGATTGTGCTTTTGCTAGGTTTAACACTATTATTACTTCACTTAAAGCACTTGATGAATCTTTTTGTAGCAAGAATTTTGTCAGGAAATTTCTTAGAGCACACCATCCGAAGTGGAGAGCGAAAGTGACGGCAATTGAAGAATCTAAGGATCTTTCAAGCATGTCACTCGATAAGCTAATTGGAAACCTCAAAGTTCATGAAATGGTAATGGAAAAAGATTCGGAAATAGTTAAAGGCAAGAAAGAAAAAGTCAAGTCTATTGCATTGAAAGCTAGAGTTCAATCAAGCAATGATGAAGAATCTAGCTCGGATAGTGATGATGAAGAATATGCAATGGCCTTTAGAGACTTCAAGAAGTTCTTTCAAAGACGAGAAAAGTTTGTAAGGAAACCTAGAGATGATAAGAAAGCTTCCCGAAAAGATTGTAATGATAGGAAAGAAAAGGGAGAAAGAAAATTCTTTAGGTGCGGAGACACTAGTCATCTCATAGGAGAATGTCCAAAACTACCAAAAGGTAAGACTCAACGAGCCTTTGTAAGTGGTGCTTGGAGCGATAGTGAAGATGATGATGAAGAGCCAATGAATGAAGAGATTGCTCTCATGGCTCAAGATTCAAATGAGGTATGCTTCAAAGTTAGTTTGGAACCGGATGAATGGATCAAAGATAGTGGTTGCTCAAGGCACATGACGGGTAACAAAAGCCTCTTTTCTACATATCAAGAATGTGATGGAGGTAATGTTACGTTTGGTAGCAAGGCTAAATACAAAATCATCGGAAAACGTACAATTTCTCATGACTCTCTCTCTATAGATGATGTTGCTCATGTTGATAACTTAGGTTTTAATTTACTTAGTATTAGTAAACTTTGCCGGAAAAAGTATAACGTCCTTTTCAGTGAAAATGGAAGTAAAATACTTAAAGATGGCATAACCATAGCTAAGGGTGTTCTTAAGAAAAACGTATATGTCATGAAACTTTGTCTCACCTCATTAGATGAATCTTCAACTTTATGGCATAGGCGTTTAGGACACGGTAACATGAGACTTATACAAAACCTTTCCTTTAAAGACTTAGTTAGAAACCTATCCAAGTTGAAATATAACCAACACTTTTGTGATGCTTGCAAAGTCGGTAACCAAGTTCATAGTAGCCATAAGGCTAAAAACATAGTGTCTACATCTAGGTGTCTAGAACTCTTACATATGGATTTGTTTGGTCCATCGGCTATACAAAGTTATGAAGGTAATCTCTATACCTTAGTCATAGTAGATGATTACTCAAAATATACTTCGACAAAATTTTTGAAAAATAAAACCGAACCTTTTGACAAATTTGAAATTCTAAGTAAGAAAATTCAAAATCAATTAAGAACATGCATCATGTCTATTAGAACGGACCACGGTCGTGAATTCAACAATGAAATACAATTTGGAAACTGATTGGTTCAGAGCAGTCAGATATTTATTGACCAAGGTCAACAAGTCAAAGACAACCTAGAATCAATACTCCGGTGATAGTATAGTGTATTCCCGGGTCGTTAAAGTCCCAGCGAGATTGAAATGGTGTTTTGGAAATCGTTTTTGAGAAAGTGGCACTGAGGACAGTAGCCAGATGATGTGGAGATGATATTGCTACTGTTATGATGGTATTTGTACACAGATATAATATTTACAAAAATCAGATAACAGATATATACACGTATTCACAATTCAGATTTACGCAATCAGACTGAAAAAGTGGGTTTTTGGTATTTAACAACTACAGGGGGTGCTTTTGACACTTTTTAAAACTTAAAATTAAAAATGAAAATGAAATTATAAAAATGATTAAAATACTATTTAAATATTATTTAATTAATTAAACTATTTAAAATCTAAATTAAAATCTAATTTAAATAAACTAAAAATCACAAATGATTTAAATTAAACTAAAAATTAACAAAAATATTTTCTAAACCTAAATTAGAACTTGAAGAAAGTATAAAAAATAAAAATAAATATTTTTGTCTTTTTGTGGTTTTGTTATTAATCAAAAACTATTTAACTTAATTTAACTAATTAAACTACTTTTAATTAATATTAATACTAAATTAACTTAGAAAATTACAAGAAAATTTACAAAATTACTTAACCATTACAGGAATCCTAAAAAATTATAAAAACTCTAAAAATTATGTTTTAAGATTAAACAACTAATTATTTACCTTTTAATTAACTAAAGTCTATTTTAAACAAATAAGATAAGAAAAATAGAAAATGAACAGTAGAATCTCAAATTATATTTTCTAAAAACTTATTAGACTATATTAGAACTAGGAAAATTATAAAAACTAAGTTTAACCTTATAAAAACTAAATAAGCTATTTAATACTTAATATTAATTAATTATAAAGAAAACTAAAATTAAATCTAATAAATACTAAATGACAAAATAAAAATCTGAAAAATTTACTAAAAATACTTTAATATAAGAAGTAATTAATAAAAATATAAAAATGACAAGTACTTAATTGAAATCTAAAAATGAAAAATAAAATTTAAATAAAATTAAATAGAAACTATCACTTAGAAATTAAGTTGGATTTTCTGGATTTTTATTTTAGAAACCTACTTTACATATAAAAACAGCAAACTTTCGTAAAAACAAAATTTTTAGAACTTAAAATTAAGCTGAGAATAAGCTAAAAGTCAAGACAGTTGACTTAGTTTGACTAAAGGGTAAAATAAGCTTAAATGACTAAAGGTGGGGCCCACTCTGATGAAATCTGATCTAATTAGGTTAAATGAACATGCTTAGACAAGAATCAATCACATAAGCAGTTTGAATAAGCTAAAAAGCTTGAATAAGCACATATATTTTACAAACTGAAGCAGAAATGGGGACAAAGTATAGGGCTCAAACAAGGTGGGACCCAGTGGTTTCTAGGTCAAAGCCTTGGTCAAACCATGCACCCTGGTAGGAGGGGGGATGGAAGGAACAAATTTTGGCTCAAGGGACCCACTGAGGTGGCTGGAAACCACCACCAAAGGGTGGTGTTTGGGTGTGCAACTGCTGAGACAGAGCAGACCTTGCCCTGCAAGCTGCTTTGGCTCAATGTGGTGCCCAAGGGATAAATCCCAAAAATATAGAAGTGGTAGGATTCAAAACATGAGCTGGGGGTGATATATAGAAACAAGTTTCACTACCTAATCTATAACACAAAAATCACATTAAATGTTTGAACTTTTGCAAAAATCTGAGTTTGTGCACTTTTGACTTTTTCTGAAAACCTAATACTTTGACTAATATGAGATTTAATTCTAATTTGATGACAGAGATTGATGTTAAATGATATAATGAAACTAATTTATGCAACTAAAACAAATAATGAACTAGTTTTAATGATCTTGGATCCTATAAACCATAACAGTTAACTGTTATGGTTGTTGGAGTGGAGTTTTGACTATTGTTTGAACAAGTGATTGTTTTTATGACTTACATATCCTAGGTATAATAACCTAAACATGAACCAACAACTAACAACCCATAAAACTCACCACATCCCAGTTGAAATTGCTAAACCAAACACCCCTTATACACTAACTGTTTGGAGATTTCCAAAGGTTTTGGCCATTTCAAACCATGTAACTGATTAGGACTTAGTAACTATCTTATTTAAACTATTTTAAGCAACTTTTAAAACAGAATTAAGCACTAGATTAAGCTATGCTATAAAAAACTATTTTTGGATTTTTAAGAGTTTTTAAGTAAAGCTAATCAAAACTATATAACTACTGATACAATAGATCACATATACTTAGAAACTAATGATAAGCAATAAATAATATTAATAAGCTGAAGATAAGCACTAATACAGTACACTACTTATTTAATGCAAAAAAAAATTGAGAAAAAGCTTACAATTGTGTGAACTTATGGAACAAAGAAACTAAATCAGAACCACAACTTGGTTTGTCAACACCAAGTTAAAACCCCATTCCAGCTTATTTACCCAGCTTATCACCTCCACAGCTTATTTTGAGCTTATATTGACTATTTGACTTTTCTTGTTTTTCTTGAAATAGAACTGAGTAAAACTATATAAAAGGCTTAGACAACTTGTTAAGTACTCCTAATTGAGCTTAATGAAACTTAATGGAACTCTAAAACAAGCTTAAACAACAACTAACAACAACAATGAGAATTTGAGCTTTTTGATCAAACTTAAAAATTGCATAAACTGAAACACAATCTGAATCTTGAAATTAATTTTAATTAAAGAGTGAATTACATGAGACTAACTGAGAACAAGCTATTTAAATTTGAAAATACAATGCAAAGAGTGAAATTACATTAATTCGACACTAGGCTAAACTAAACTACTCTAATAATCTTTCCATTCTGCTTCATCCTTCTCTTATACCATCCCAGAGGGTTTGTGGGTCCCCCAAGGTCAAATCCCACCACCCATATCAGCCATTGGATGAGATTTGACCCTACTCTCAGTTTGGCGGGAAAAGCTTCTTTTAAGCAAATAGGGTCTGTGAGGTATAGACTAGGAGGGGGTGGCATTAATTGCCCTTGGGAGGTGTGATTGGGATAAGGGATGGGGTGGCAGAGGCAAGTGGTGATGGTGCAAGGGGGGGGTGATACCAGGTGGTTTGGTTTTGGAGGTAAAAGGGTGGGAAGGGTGGTGTTTGGTATTGCTTTGATCGGGGTCAAACAAAGGTGTGGACTGGGCTAAATTTGGGCCTGGAGTAGTAACTGGGGTGGGCTTGTGTGTATGTTTGGGTTTAGTTTGGTTTTGGGTAATAACATAAAGGATCCGGATGGTTTTAATAATAACAAAAGCCCAAGGACCATTGTTGTCACTTCTGATTTCTTCAAGGACCTTGAATGCTAAAATTCCAAACTTCATATGAGGACCAAACCTGCCATAACACAATTATACAAGGACCAAAAGTTGTATTTTATTTTTATTTAAAACTTTTAAGGACCTAATATGTAATTTTTGGATTTTGAGGGACTAAAGTTGTAAATTCCAAAAGTTTAACAAAATTGTTCCAAATTGTATTTTATGCATAGTACAAGGGTATTTTGTGAAATTTCCAAGTTTTGAATACCCAGGGACCTATTTTGCCAATTTTGTAACTTGAGGGGTAAAAATTGCCAGTTTGTGTAAACTTTCATCCAGGGATCATTTTTGAATATTTTTGGTTTCCCAAGGACTTAAGTTGACTTTTTGTTCATTTTAAACCTTCAGGGACTAGTTTTGACACTTTGTGAAACTTGAGGGACTGAAACTGCCAATTATGCAAACTTTGTACGTTTTTCATCTGTTTTTGCATATTTTGCATTTGAAACATATAAAACACACTTCTAAGATATTTTAAGTATTTTGATGCATATTTGAGTGTTTTTGGATGTTTTGGCAGTTCATATAAGACAAAAATGATGAGTATTTACACACTCATCAATCCCCCACACTAAACTATTGCTAGTCCCTAGCAATCTTTTGAGAAAAATTAATGGATTTTAAACTCTTTACCAAAAGCCATCACTTCTGGAGTAGCCAGGTGTAAGAACTGTGGCACACCTGATAACCGTGTGATTTTGAGCAAACCACCAGCTGTCAACGGATTTGATTAGTCTTTACCAAAAGCCGTTTGCTTCTAGACTAGCCAACTCTTGATGGAATAGTCAACATCTTGGTGAGCTGATTACCAATTATGGATTTTCCACGGCCTTTACCACAAGCCATAATCTTGCGGGCTAGCCAGCTCATTTGCTTATGAGGATGCGGGGGAGCTGAGGAACCATACAATTTTTGGCAAATTGCCAGCCATCAACGGATTTGAGATGTCTTTACCAAGAGCCGTTTGCTCCTGGGCTAGCCAATCAATTTGTCATTAAGACTTTGGCGGACTGATTACCACAAAAATTTTGAGCTTTAGTGAAAAATTTTTGAAAATTTTTGGTTAAAAACGGGGGTATAAGATAGTAAAATATGATAAAATTCGCTAGGATAGCGAATACCCCCCCCCCCCCCCACACTAAGCATGAATATTGTCCTCAATATTCAAAATCCCGGCTATTATGCCGACATTTTGAACGTAAAAGGGCAACATTACAAGTTAAGCGTGGAAAACACCATTTGTATTTTCACTTCTGTAATCATAGCATGGGGGACTCCCCCACACTTAGGGTGAAAACCCTATAAGCATGCTCTGTTTTTGTTTACCGAGTCGCTAGCTTGACTCGCCCCCGACTTCATTTGTCCTTGGGGAATGTGGAAGAAACAATCTCCGTCGGACTTTCAGTCAAGATGTTTGGATAAACATTTGAAGCACGTGAAAGTTCCACACCGATGAGACATAATCCCGGCTCTAGATAATGATACATGAAAATGCCGGGATCAAATATAGTGTCCTCACTCCCGAAGGAGTGAAGAACAGGAGAAGTCACCTTATAGGTGAAGAAAAGGAAGAAAACCATGATGAAAATCATGATAAGATCTTCTTCCTCGAAGGCAGGCTCATTAGCCTGATTTTGGATTTCAAAGGTTAAGCTCGAAAACATCCCGGGAGGGTGGGTGGGAATTTGCAAATTCTCATGATTGAGTGCATCTCCCCCCGGGTCATCATACTCCGGAGGAGTCATGATATGAGTGAGTTCACAGGAGAACTCATCAAATGTGAATGAATCATATTCTGGATTGATGTGCGTGAGTTCACAGGAGAACTCATCGAAGGTAAATGATTCATAATCGGGGAGAGAATTATGAGAATGAGAAGTGGTACTGCCACTAATCTTTTCTCCCATAGGATCAAAAGTAAAGGTTTCAAATTCCGGTATAGGGTCATCGGAGAGAATGTCACTATCCTTTATGGGGATAGGAGATGAAATAGGTTTCTCTTTGAAAGCCTCAATTTTAGAAATGAGGAGATTGACTTTCATTAATGTTGCACGAAGTGCTTCATCTTTGATTTCAGTGTCAATCTCATCATTCTCTTCTTCTAAGCTAACTAGCTCAGAAGGAAATCCTTCCACATGACTGATGTCTCCAGAAGATAAAGAATTTTCATCAGCATGTGAAGTACTAAGCTCGATGTTGGGATTAGAGTTTAAAAGATTTTCAGTTTCTCCCACATCGGCTTCAAGATCAAGGAGACCATCATCATTTCCCAAAGGAAGTGGATTGATGTGAGTAAGTTCGTTTGTGAACTCCTCAATAAGAGGGTCAACATCCGAATGAGGCAATGGTGCCTCCTCATACTCAACTTCTCCATAAGATGTACAATCATCATTAAAATCGGAGAAAGTCTCAAAATGATCTTTTGGATTTTCAGGGTGAGAAAGTAGATCACACACATGATCCAAAGTTCCCTGTGACTCTCTTGGGATTGGGACAAGGATCTCAGCACTAGACTTTATTAATTCGTCCGATTCCTTATTAGGAACAGTGCTAAGATGCTCATCCCCCATGATTAGAGAGTGAGTGTGAACTTCGGGTGTGATAACAGCAGACTGAGGGAGTTGAGAAGGACTAGCAGTCATGGTTTCTACAAGTTCCATGATTTCTACTGCTAGTGATTCAATCATATTCTTTTCTCCCTGTATTTCTACTGAAGCAGTTTCAAGAGGTTTCTCAGATACCTTTGGGATTGGAACAAGGTCATCAATCTCCTCAAGAGGATTGCTTTTGACTTCCTTGTCCCCCATTGGCAAGATATCTGAAGTTTTCTTAGGTTTTACCTCTTGAAATGGCTCATCCTCATCACTTTCATCCTCATAATAAAATGAGTTAACAGGAGGCTTTTGTTTTCTAAGAATCAAATCCTGAAGACAGTTTATACTATCTTGAATGGTTTTGTTGAATTGAGTTTGATTCATAATAAATTCAGCTCTAGCTAACTCGTCCTGAGACGGTGGTTGAGGGTTTGTGTATTGTGAGGGCTGGTTAAAACCAAATTCATGATTGTTACAAGGAACCTGTTTATAGACAAACTGATCCCTAATTTGACAATCAGAGCTGTAGTGAGGGCCACCACAATACTCACAACAGTAAAACTGTTGAACATGACTTGGTGTGTTTTGATACGAAGCATTATTGAAATTTGGATAATATGATCCTTGCTCGTATGAATGTGATGGGTAGTTGGAAAATTTTGAGGAGTTGTTGAATGAGTTTTGATTAGGATCATAAGCAAATGAATTACTCGATCCACAGAACAAACAACTCCCGTCTCGAATATCGTTACCACATTGTACACATGTACACCAACGACATGGAAAACCGAAAAGTGGCTCACCACAACCAACACAAGGAATAAAAGCCGGAGGTGGGACAAGTGGTGTGCTCTTAGAGCTAGCAATTTCCACCACTTCCGTTATAGTCTCGGGTTTTTGTTTTTGATAAACGTGAAGATTGGGTAAGTCGTTATTTTCAGTTACTGCCCTAAGCTCTGTACGTTTGCTTGACAAACTTTTAACCGTAAACCGTGAAAGGTTAGGATCAATTCTTGACAATTTAGGAGCAATTGTGAGCTTAGGGGAAAGTACCGGGTCCTTAGTCATCCCGGTTTCATGATCCCTTTCCCTCACTGGAGAGGGAATAGGAATCGATGGTCCATCGCAATCAACACGACATCTCGATATCTTTGACAAGGCCATAGGTTTTTCAATGTTGCTCTCATAGGCCCTTTATTCAAAGAAATCGTCATCGAGAGATGTCACTAGAATCAATTACGGGATAAGTGGAAGAAGTGAGAATCAAAAAGGATAGAGGGTAAAGGGATGAAGAATCAAAAAGGTGAGAGGGTAAAGGTGAATATTTTTGGTATTTTCGGGAAACATGTTTAGTGCACATGCACCAAAAACAATTTTTCAAAACAAATTTGAGGCAAAACCACAGTGAACTTAAACCAGAAATCACAAGTGAATGGCTTCTTTGAAAAAGGTACACCACTCACAGGGATATAAAGGCAAGTTTTAATCTTAAGTTTGGGAACTTATTATGGGTTTATTAATTAATTTTTGAAAAACTGCTTTAGGCTTATGGGTGTGTGTGCAGAAAACTTGGGAATATTTTTGGAACTGATTCGTTAACCGAAATCGTCCCTTTAAGATTACTCGCAGGCTGGCGGGAGGAAAGAATGGATTCCTCTTCAGTTCGCAATTTAATGTCAGAACTTACCTTAAACCAACTGTTTCAGGTTGTAATCTTAAAGAACACGAAGTAATTTAACTTCACAGTTTGTTTTTGATTGTTTTTAATTTTTTTGGTGTTTCTCAACACTTCAGGAGAAGTGTCATTGAACGTTTTTCTGATATGATTATATTTTTACAAAAACTTTTTACAAATTTTTGTGAAATTTGTACAGGGAGGGTTTTGAAAACCACTAAACTTAAAACGATTTTATAAAACACGCAACAACCTCCCCGGCAGCGGCGCCAAATTTTGATTGGTTCAGAGCAGTCAGATATTTATTGACCAAGGTCAACAAGTCAAAGACAGCCTAGAATCAATACTCCGGTGATAATATAGTGTATTCCCGGGTCGTTAAAGTCCCAGCGAGATTGAAATGGTGTTTTGGAAATCGTTTTTGAGAAAGTGGCACTGAGGACAGTAGCCAGATGATGTGGAGATGATATTGCTACTGTTATGATGGTATTTGTACACAGATATAATATTTACAAAAATCAGATAACAGATATATACACGTATTCACAATTCAGATTTACGCAATCAGACTGAAAAAGTGGGTTTTTGGTATTTAACAACTACAGGGGGTGCTTTTGACACTTTTTAAAACTTAAAATTAAAAATGAAAATGAAATTATAAAAATGATTAAAATACTATTTAAATATTATTTAATTAATTAAACTATTTAAAATCTAAATTAAAATCTAATTTAAATAAACTAAAAATCACAAATGATTTAAATTAAACTAAAAATTAACAAAAATATTTTCTAAACCTAAATTAGAACTTGAATAAAGTATAAAAAATAAAAATAAATATTTTTGTCTTTTTGTGGTTTTGTTATTAATTAAAAACTATTTAACTTAATTTAACTAATTAAACTACTTTTAATTAATATTAATACTAAATTAACTTAGAAAATTACAAGAAAATTTACAAAATTACTTAACCATTACAGGAATCCTAAAAAATTATAAAAACTCTAAAAATTATGTTTTAAGATTAAACAACTAATTATTTACCTTTTAATTAACTAAAGTCTATTTTAAACAAATAAGATAAGAAAAATAGAAAATGAACAGTAGAATCTCAAATTATATTTTCTAAAAACTTATTAGACAATATTAGAACTAGGAAAATTATAAAAACTAAGTTTAACCTTATAAGAACTAAATAAGCTATTTAATACTTAATATTAATTAATCATAAAGAAAACTAAAATTAAATCTAATAAATACTAAATGACAAAATAAAAATCTGAAAAATTTACTAAAAATACTTTAATATAAGAAGTAATTAATAAAAATATAAAAATGACAAGTACTTAATTGAAATCTAAAAATGAAAAATAAAATTTAAATAAAATTAAATAGAAACTATCACTTAGAAATTAAGTTGGATTTTCTGGATTTTTATTTTAGAAACCTACTTTACATATAAAAACAGCAAACTTTCGTAAAAACAAAATTTTTAGAACTTAAAATTAAGCTGAGAATAAGCTAAAAGTCAAGACAGTTGACTTAGTTTGACTAAAGGGTAAAATAAGCTTAAATGACTAAAGGTGGGGCCCACTCTGATGAAATCTGATCTAATTAGGTTAAATGAACATGCTTAGACAAGAATCAATCACATAAGCAGTTTGAATAAGCTAAAAAGCTTGAATAAGCACATATATTTTACAAACTGAAGCAGAAATGGGGACAAAGTATAGGGCTCAAACTAGGTGGGACCCAGTGGTTTCTAGGTCAAAGCCTTGGTCAAACCATGCACCCTGGTAGGAGGGGGGATGGAAGGAACAAATTTTGGCTCAAGGGACCCACTGAGGTGGCTGGAAACCACCACCAAAGGGTGGTGTTTGGGTGTGCAACTGCTGAGACAGAGCAGACCTTGCCCTGCAAGCTGCTTTGGCTCAATGTGAGGCCCAAGGGAAAAATCCCAAAAATATAGAAGTGGTAGGATTCAAAACATGAGCTGGGGGGTGATATATAGAAACAAGTTTCACTACCTAATCTATAACACAAAAATCACATTAAATGTTTGAACTTTTGCAAAAATCTGAGTTTGTGCACTTTTGACTTTTTCTGAAAACCTAATACTTTGACTAATATGAGATTTAATCCTAATTTGATGACAAAGATTGATGTTAAATGATATAATGAAACTAATTTATGCAACTAAAACAAATAATGAACTAGTTTTAATGATCTTGGATCCTATAAACCATAACAGTTAACTGTTATGGTTGTTGGAGTGGAGTTTTGACTATTGTTTGAACAAGTGATTGTTTTTATGACTTACATATCCTAGGTATAATAACCTAAACATGAACCAACAACTAACAACCCATAAAACTCACCACATCCCAGTTGAAATTGCTAAACCAAACACCCCTTATACACTAACTGTTTGGAGATTTCCAAAGGTTTTGGCCATTTCAAACCATGTAACTGATTAGGACTTAGTAACTATCTTATTTAAACTATTTTAAGCAACTTTTAAAACAGAATTAAGCACTAGATTAAGCTATGCTATAAAAAACTATTTTTGGATTTTTAAGAGTTTTTAAGTAAAGCTAATCAAAACTATATAACTACTGATACAATAGATCACATATACTTAGAAACTAATGATAAGCAATAAATAATATTAATAAGCTGAAGATAAGCACTAATACAGTACACTACTTATTTAATGCAAAAAAAAATTGAGAAAAAGCTTACAATTGTGTGAACTTATGGAACAAAGAAACTAAATCAGAACCACAACTTGGTTTGTCAACACCAAGTTAAAACCCCATTCCAGCTTATTTACCCAGCTTATCACCTCCACAGCTTATTTTGAGCTTATATTGACTATTTGACTTTTCTTGTTTTTCTTGAAATAGAACTGAGTAAAACTATATAAAAGGCTTAGAAAACTTGTTAAGTACTCCTAATTGAGCTTAATGAAACTTAATGGAACTCTAAAACAAGCTTAAACAACAACTAACAACAACAATGAGAATTTGAGCTTTTTGATCAAACTTAAAAATTGCATAAACTGAAACACAATTTGAAACTTGAAATTAATTTTAATTAAAGAGTGAATTACATGAGACTAACTGAGAACAAGCTATTTAAATTTGAAAATACAATGCAAAGAGTGAAATTACATTAATTCGACACTAGGCTAAACTAAACTACTCTAATAATCTTTCCATTCTGCTTCATCCTTCTCTTATACCATCCCAGAGGGTTTGTGGGTCCCCCAAGGTCAAATCCCACCACCCATATCAGCCATTGGATGAGATTTGACCCTACTCTCAGTTTGGCGGGAAAAGCTTCTTTTAAGCAAATAGGGTCTGTGAGGTATAGACTAGGAGGGGGTGGCATTAATTGCCCTTGGGAGGTGTGATTGGGATAAGGGATGGGGTGGCAGAGGCAAGTGGTGATGGTGCAAGGGGGGGTGATACCAGGTGGTTTGGTTTTGGAGGTAAAAGGGTGGGAAGGGTGGTGTCTGGTATTGCTTTGACCGGGGTCAAACAAAGGTGTGGACTGGGCTAAATTTGGGCCTGGAGTAGTAACTGGGGTGGGCTTGTGTGTATGTTTGGGTTTAGTTTGGTTTTGGGTAATAACATAAAGGATCCGGATGGTTTTAATAATAACAAAAGCCCAAGGACCATTGTTGTCACTTCTGATTTCTTCAAGGACCTTGAATGCTAAAATTCCAAACTTCATATGAGGACCAAACCTGCCATAACACAATTATACAAGGACCAAAAGTTGTATTTTATTTTTATTTAAAACTTTTAAGGACCCCACAATCTGAAACTTGAAATTAATTTTAATTAAAGAGTGAATTACATGAGACTAACTGAGAACAAGCTATTTAAATTTGAAAATACAATGCAAAGAGTGAAATTACATTAATTCGACACTAGGCTAAACTAAACTACTCTAATAATCTTTCCATTCTGCTTCATCCTTCTCTTATACCATCCCAGAGGGTTTGTGGGTCCCCCAAGGTCAAATCCCACCACCCATATCAGCCATTGGATGAGATTTGACCCTACTCTCAGTTTGGCGGGAAAAGCTTCTTTTAAGCAAATAGGGTCTGTGAGGTATAGACTAGGAGGGGGTGGCATTAATTGCCCTTGGGAGGTGTGATTGGGATAAGGGATGGGGTGGCAGAGGCAAGTGGTGATGGTGCAAGGGGGGGGGTGATACCAGGTGGTTTGGTTTTGGAGGTAAAAGGGTGGGAAGGGTGGTGTCTGGTATTGCTTTGACCGGGGTCAAACAAAGGTGTGGACTGGGCTAAATTTGGGCCTGGAGTAGTAACTGGGGTGGGCTTGTGTGTATGTTTGGGTTTAGTTTGGTTTTGGGTAATAACATAAAGGATCCGGATGGTTTTAATAATAACAAAAGCCCAAGGACCATTGTTGTCACTTCTGATTTCTTCAAGGACCTTGAATGCTAAAATTCCAAACTTCATATGAGGACCAAACCTGCCATAACACAATTATACAAGGACCAAAAGTTGTATTTTATTTTTATTTAAAACTTTTAAGGACCTAATATGTAATTTTTGGATTTTGAGGGACTAAAGTTGTAAATTCCAAAAGTTTAACAAAATTGTTCCAAATTGTATTTTATGCATAGTACAAGGGTATTTTGTGAAATTTCCAAGTTTTGAATACCCAGGGACCTATTTTGCCAATTTTGTAACTTGAGGGGTAAAAATTGCCAGTTTGTGTAAACTTTCATCCAGGGATCATTTTTGAATATTTTTGGTTTTCCAAGGACTTAAGTTGACTTTTTGTTCATTTTAAACCTTCAGGGACTAGTTTTGACACTTTGTGAAACTTGAGGGACTGAAACTGCCAATTATGCAAACTTTGTACGTTTTTCATCTGTTTTTGCATATTTTGCATTTGAAACATATAAAACACACTTCTAAGATATTTTAAGTATTTTGATGCATATTTGAGTGTTTTTGGATGTTTTGGCAGTTCATATAAGACAAAAATGATGAGTATTTACACACTCATCAGAAACTTTTGTGATAAAAATGGTATAACTCATAACTTCTCGGCACCACACACGCCTCAATCTAACGGTGTAGTAGAACGTAAAAACCGAACTCTTCAAGAGATGAGTAGAACAATGCTTAATGAACAAAACATTCCACAAAAGTTTTGGTGTAACACCGTCGACACATCAACCTACATTTTGAATCAAGTCCTAATTAGACCATTTTTAAACAAAACTCCATATGAGCTATATAAAGGTAAAAAGCCTACATTAAGATATTTTAGAGTGTTTGGAAGTAAATGTTTTATTCTTAACACCAAGGATTATCTCACCAAATTTGACCCAAAGTCTTATGAAGGTGTATTTCTTGGATATTCACAAAGTAGTAAAGCTTATATTGTCTTAAACAAAGAAACCTTAAGAGTCGAGGAATCATTGAACGTAACGTTTGACGAGAGTCCACCTCCTTCTAAGACATCACCTTTGGTAGATGATGACTTAGTCGAAAGTCAAGTAATTGAAAATCAAGAAATTGTAGATGAAGAAGTAGCATCAAACAAAGAGATTGTGAATGTCAAAGAATCTAAAAGGCATCCATTAGATAGTGTCATAGGAAATATAAATGAAAGAACTCTAAGATCATAACTCCAAAATGAAAGTAACTTCTTTTGTTTCGTATCAACCATTGAACCCAAAAATATAAACGAAGCTATAAAAGATGAATCATGGGTAATAGCTTTGCAAGAAGAATTAAACCAATTTGTTAGAAATGATGTTTGGACACTAGTTCCTTAACCAAAAAGTCAAACAATAATTGGAACAAAATGGGTCTTTCGTAATAAAATGGTTGAAAATGGTATTGTGTCTAGAAATAAAGCTAGGCTAGTGGCACAAGGATATAATCAACAAGAAGGCATTGACTACGATGAAACTTTTACTCCGGTTGCTAGGCTTGAGTCAATAAGAATTTTACTTGCATATGCATGCGCACACAATTTCAAACTCTTTCAAATGGATGTCAAAAGTGCATTCTTAAATGGGTTTATAAACGAAGAAGTATATGTTGCTCAACCACCAGGCTTCATCGATTTTAAAAAACCTAACCATGTCTATAAACTTAAAAAGGCTTTATAAGGACTTAAGCAAGCTCCAAAAGCATGGTATGATCGACTTAAAACATTTCTAGTTGACCATAGGTACACCATGGGATTAGTCTATACATAGTCCAAATCTATGTTGATGTATATTCTATTCAACTTCTCAAGAATTATGTGTTGATTTCTCAAAAATCATGCATGATGAGTTTGAAATGTGTATGATGGGAGAACTCAAATTTTTCTTAGGACTACAAATCAAACAACTAAAAGATGGTATCTTCTTTAACCAATCTAAATACATTAAGGATATGCTTAAGAAATTTGGTCTAGAAGACTCCAAACCAATCAAAACACCTATGTCCACGGAAGTTAAACTAACCAAGGATGAGGAAAGTGAGTCCGTAGATAACACTAAATATAGAGGTATGATTGGAAGTCTACTTTACCTCACTGCTAGTAGACCCGACATTATGTTTAGTGTTTGTCTATGTGCTCGTTTTCAAGAAGATCCTAAAATAATCCATCTTGAAGCCGTAAAAGGGATCTTTAGATACATTAAGGGTACTACACACTTAGGATTATGGTATCCCAAAGGAACGGGAATGGACACCATAGTGTATGCCGACTCGGACCATGCCGGTGACTATGTTGATAGAAAAAGTACAAATGTACTTGCACTTTTATTGGACATTGTCTCACCTCATGGTTCTCTAAGAAACAAACGGTTCTCGCTATATCAACAACTGAAGCCGAATACGTCTCGACCGGGAAAGCATGTCAACAAGCTCTTTGGATGAAGCAAGCTCTTGTCGACTACGGAATTCAACTCAACGACATTTCCATTCTTTGTGACAACAAAGGAGCCATAGATCTTAGCAAAAATCCAGTTCAACATGCTCGTACTAAACATATTAAAAGAGAACCATTTAACCTCCTTAGGCTTGGATTAGGACTTATGGAACCTACATTTTAGTTCTGAACGCTAGAATAAAATCACAAAAATCAAAACAAATCCAAACAATTTGTGCATCTGCTGATGCGGCGGAACCTTGGGACATAAGGGGCGAAACCCCATATTTGGTTCCGCCGACCTGCAGAAACTGTTTCTTATTTTATATTAAACCAAACACTACCCATACCATACCACCACTTCATTGCTGCTACTATTCACTTCACCACTTATCCACAACTACGAAAATTTGCTCCTTCATTCATATACATTGCTCTCTAATCATCATTGTAAGTATTCCAAACATAACTATACTTCTGATCTGAGTCTAGGATTTCTATTTCTTGCACAAAAACTAAAACTTGGGGTTATGTATTAACTTAAGCAAATCATGTAGGATATTAGTGGTTAAACTAAACTAATCATGTTTCCCATAGTTAGGAATTGCATCTTTTTAAGATATATGCATGATTACTAAAACACCCCATGTCAAATTTTTGCAAAAATTTAGGACAAATATTTTTTCGTCTCATATTGTAAATAAAAAATAAAAAGTTATGTTCAAAACATCACTTGCATAATGTCTCTTGAATGCTAAAGGGAATACATAACCAATATGTATTTTCGGGTGCATTCAAACGAAGCTACATTGAATTAGGAGCGTTTGGGTTATCTTATGTTTTATAAAAATAAATTTTGCATCATAAAACATTTTTGAGCATCAAAATGAGTCAAGATAACCGCACCTCCACATTATTTGCATATAGGCACACACTAGAACATCCACATTGCAATGGTCGTCAACTTAAACTAAAATATAAAATTTTGTGTTTCTAGGGATCATTGCCTCCCGCAACTCATTATGACCACAAAGACACCATTCACTACCTACCCAAACATCACAAAACAAAAGGTCTTACTCCTGCTCAAGTCAACATTTTTAAAGCCTTAGAAAAACACTATGTCCATGAGGGTAGAACCATTGATCCATCCTTCCTAGAAGGAACCCTTCTCCGTAGGGAACTTGCCAACATTAACTTTGATTGCCTCCTAGATATCAACGAGCCTATTTGTCCTAGGTTCATTCTTGAGTTTTATGCATCCGTCACTCTTTCCACAAATGATTATGGTATAATGTCAATCAACTTCTCGGTTAGTAGTCATGAATTTTCTTTCACTTTTGATGAGTTTGCTCACATCCTAGGTGTCCCAAACCGTGGTACTTGCATCTATAGTGATAAACACTCCCTAGCAATTCTTGACACCCTCGCCGACCGCATCCATCCATATGACACACCTCTTGTGTCAAAGGATGATCTTCGTGACTATCTTTTTGTTAGGACCACCGAGACTAGGAGAACCCGTTCCGAAAATGAAGTCAACAAGGACCCTTATGGTATGGAATACAATGAACTCAAACCTTAATTCAAGAAATGGGAAGAAATCCTTAGATCCAATGTAATTTGCACAATAGGAAATAGGGATCATATCAATGCTTGCCTTTGCTACATGCTATATTCTTTGTTAACCCGTCAACCCTTCAACTTGGCTTATTACATGGCCAAAAGGATGGCGGACATTCCCGTGCATGGCACAATGGCTATGTCTTGTGGAATGCTCCTAACCCGTTTCTTTAGGCGAATTTCTCCCATTCCTCCTACTCCAACAGGCCTTCACTTAGACTACTCTCTTATTACACACACATTTGTACCACTTAGTTCTAAGAGAGTCTCTGTGTCCCATGGCAAAGGCCCTCATCCTCCTACTTCCTCTTCATCATCTTCAATGAGTGAAGATGACACTTTGCCCAACTCTAGGCTCCCACCTCTTGAATACCTTTCTCAACTTCCGTCAATACCCAATGAGTCGCCGGAGTTCAAGCAAACTAAGGGGATGTTCAAATGCTTTGGGAGGTACCTTGGGAAGCTCAACAAGAAGTTGGATCGACAATGAGAGCGAGGGTAGGGGTGTTTGGCACTAGATGTCATTTGAACAATTTGGCTACTTAAACAATATGTATTATGGATTTATGTATGTGTATGGATACTTAGTTATGTTTAGGACATGTTGGTACTAACTATTATACAGGACGACAACATTTGGCATGTTGTCAAATCTTCAAGTATATGGAAATTTTCACTAAGTATAGTGAATTTTGCTAGCCCCCTGTCAAACTCTAACGGTAAGAGTGTTTCCATATTCATTTTTTACATTTCCTAACCAGATATGCCTTTAAGTTTTGGTCCCAAGAATTTTGGGAAATTTTCGATTTCGTCTCGACCGCTAAAGCTACGGTCTGTAAATATTCTGGGCATTGGCGGATCTGGCGGAACCAAAAATTGGGTTACGCCAGTTGGATTTCTGGGTAAACCCAGTTTCACCCAACAGATCTGGCGGAACCCAAACAAGGGTTCCGCCCATGTATTCCCAAGGTTCCGCCAGTCTACCGGGAAATTTTTCTTAGAATTTTCAAATTTCGATATCAACATTCCCTCAAATACACTTTTAAGATTAGAAACTCATGCCTACTATCTAGTTATTTGTATTAGGATCATTCTTAGACATTAGAATCAATAAAAACCCATTTCCCGCCAAAATTCAAATTTAACCATAACTAAACTAAGGAACCCTCACCCATAAGGCAAGGAACCACCAAAAGGTTCCTTGGTATCCATGGAAAATCTGAGTCAAAACACAATGACAAGACCACTAAGCATTTAGTGCATATCTTGGTCTTATTACTCCATCTCTTTCATTGGATTGACTTCCAATGATTTGACAACCTTCATAACTCTCCCGAATCATTATAAACCTCCATGTTTGAATGGTTAAACATCAAATCCAAACACTCTTTTCCACACTCCTTCAACTCTATAAATTTGACCATCTTAGAACACTCTCAAATCACACCACCACATCTCAAATCTCTGAAACTTATCCTCCAAATCACCATTTTTGACAATGACAAAGTCAACAACCACCTCTCCACCATCAAGACCCATTAGGAGAACCACCCGAATAAGTGTAAAACCATTTTTTTGTAACACTACCATCCATCTTAGCTCCTCATCTTCTGATGAATCGCCACTAATCATATCCTCACCCATCAAAGACGAAAAATTCTTGAATCTTGCAACTCCCACACCATCACCAGAATTCAATCATGTGATCAACACTCCACCTCCAACCAAGACACCAATTGACCCAAGTCCACCACCGGCTCCAACTCAACCATCCAAGTCACCTTCACCACCCAAACCACCTAAACTTGAACCAATGGAACTATTTGGTACTCCACCAACATCACCAACTCCTTTTCTAGAAGATCTTAATGATCTCTTCTCTAACTCACCCACTCCACCAACTTTTCCATCGTTTGGTTCTAACGAACAAATGGCACATGAACAAACCCGGGCATTCTTTAAGCCCAATATACCCTTTCAACAAGAACAACAACCACCATCCCAACCAAAACCATTGTTGTTTCGCCCTATCTACAAAGACATCCATGGACCTCTCTATGAAGAAGCCCACTCTCAACACAACCAACCATCACAACCCCATGAATCAAAACCACAATCACACTCTCAATCCCAACACTTTGAGTCTCTCTTTCCCTCTTACAAGGAAATTGAGGCATCATTATGGAACAACCTTCCTAACTCCCATGAGGAAATCAACGACCATCTTGACAACCTCTATGCATTCAAAAGCATGGTGGACAATCATCTCCATCAAGCCATGGAGTTTCAAACCACCTTGCTTGCCTCCATTGTAAACCCAACCTCCACTCAAGAAACTACCACCATTCCACCTCCACCTCCACCACCATCATCCAACGACCTCATTCTACCCAATCCCCGCTGATAACATCAAATTTACCCCAGTTTAAGTGTTAATTTCCCCCTTAAAATACTCATTTTTCTACTTTTATGAAGAATATATACTCTTATTTCTTCCTATTTTGGTTTCAGGGTAAAGATGAGTAAAAGAACGAACTTACGCGGAAATGGAAGTACTTTGGAGCAAATACGTGGAAATCATGGATTCTGCACTAACTACGGCGTAGAGGTTCATCTACCTACGCCGTAGCAAGGCTTCACAAAGACTACGCCGTAGAAGCTCTCCTACCTACGGTGTAATGAAGAATTTATAAAGACTACGGCGTAGCCCAACAACAGGCTACGGCGTAGAAGTCCACTAAAGATCACTACGGAGTAAGGAACTTTCCAAGCTATGACGTAGGATCTCATTTGAGGCAGTAAAGAACTAACAAGGCCAAGGAAGAAGCTACGGCGTAGCCACCTTATCTACTACGCCGTAGGATGCTTATCATCAAGACTTTACGCCCGTAACACTTGATCAAGTTACGACGTAACACAATTTGCAAAGGTTACGACGTAGCAACTCTAATACGCTACGCCGTAACATAGTCGGGGCCTATAATACCAACCCTAATTCCGAGTTTTTCATATCACTTCCCATCTCTTCACCATAGCAACGTTGGGAAAAACTCGGGAAGGAGGGAGAACGAAGTTCTAGCCACATCCAAGTCATTTCCAAGGGAGGAATCACACACCGATCATAAGTGTTTTCATTCCTTTACTTTGTATTCGATTCATGCTTAGATTTGTATTAACTCAACATTGTTTTCCTGCAATTATGAACATGAGTGGCTAAACACCTTTTGGTGTTAGCCTAGTTATGAAATTGTTATGTTATTGATTTAGTTTTCCACGCATCTATTATCTATTGTGTGTTTACTTTCATGGCGAGGCTTAGGACACTCTAGTTCCCGTAGTGATTAGCGTTGGTTGTTCTCTAGATACTTGTGGAATTAACCTTAGGAAGCAAGTCGCTAGGGATGTGACTTGGTGATAGCAATATCACCATACACGTGCGAATTAACCCTAGGACCACCTACCAATGCTAGACACTTAACGGAGTTAGAGGGGTGTAAGATCTGACCATGCCGCATTCGTTAGCCTTGTCCATGTTAGTAGAGGCACTTAATGACTCTTATATCTTCGAACCGATGAACCCAAGTTTACAATAGCTTTGGATAGGACAAGGTATAAGATAGATCTAGGCGAATTTGACCATCTGACCCGAAATGAATATTGAATCCCCGAACGATATGATAGGATGCACCTATAGTAAAACTAGTCATGATCATAACAAGAGTAGTAATTAGGTTAACACTACTTCTCTTTACTGATTTCCTTCTATTTACTTTATTGTCTTGTTATTACTTTTAATTAGTTTAATTAATCTTTCAACTCAAAACCCCCTTTTAAACGAGACACGACTTAGATAATTTCCGCACCTTAGCTCTTGGGACGACCTCAGCTTTACCATTTGACTATACCACACATGACCGGATACACTGTCCGTTAGTACGAAAAAGGTAGACCTTAGGTAAACGAGACTTTATAAATATTAAAACCTGGTCAGCAAAACCTGCATCACCCGCCATGGTTGCTCACATTGTGAGCGTGCGGCAAAAATTTGTGAGAGTATCAAAATCATGCTCCACCAAGTCCAAGATGAAACCCGCTTCGCTCTCCAACATATTCTAGAATGTTTGGATGCTCTCTCACACCCAATCCAATCTTAGAGCGGTTTATGAAGGCTTTGCCCCATTTAAGAAAATCTTGGGAGTCCTCTATTTATAGAAGTAGGAATTTTATTTTATTTGTTATTTTCCATTTTATTTCCTTTAAAGTAGGCTAGAATTTTTCATCTCTTGTTATTGACTTTTACAAGTCAACTTTTTACTTGGAATGACTTCTTTTCTACCATTATTGATTGCATTGTTGGTTGCTCATATAAGCTTTGTGCTTGTAATATGTGTGCTCATATTCTTATATTATGGCTAAGCAAATCGTCATTATCACCAACTAACCATTTTTTTGTAGGTTCAAAATCCATGTTTCCTACCTTGGCACTCCATTTGAGGGGAGTATTGTCCAAGGGGGAGCAAGTGCATTCTTCCGTTCCGCTTATCCTTTTTTTTGTTTCGACAAAAAGGGGGAGAAAATATATTTAAACTTAAAATGATTTTTTCGTCAATTAAGTAAAATGAGTTTAAATACAAACTTTTAAAGACTTAACACTAGAATTTGTGATTTACTGAAAAACAAAGTTTATGTTTTGTCATCAACAAAAAGAGGGAGATTGTTAATACAAATATCGTCTAAAAACGTTATTTATATTTTACGATTTTTGCTAAGTTTTGTTAACGACAAAGTATAAACTTTAGTTTTTAGTAAAACACAACTTTAGTTTTAATCTTGCATAACTAGACTTTACTTACTACATTTACATTTCACATTATACATAACATTTTCATATTAGTATAAATAGAAAATGTAATATGACATCATAGCTTACATCATGTGCATTTATGGAAAGCTTACTAAATCTAGTAGTTGACTTTCCATAAATATCTCTTACACATTTGGATAGTCTCTTACTCAATCCATGGTGTGTTGACTTATAGAAACATGATTTGACATTGCTTGATATGAAAAGATTTCTTTAGTCCTTTGACTGTCAGACCCGGCGGAACCCTCAGGGTACAAGGGCGGAACCCTTGTTTTGGTTCCGCCAGATTCGCCAGTCTGCTGGCTTGAATGGTTATAAATACCAAGCCAATTGCAAAGAAATCTCTTATCACTTCTCATTATAATTCACACATACATTCTCATTTGCATTCATCTAACACCTTAACATTTCATTTCATTTGTGAGATCTTTTGTAGCAAAGAATATCACAAGTTCATAACCAAAGTTACAAGGTTCAACATAACGTTGCAAGTCTTGTGTAAACTAGTGAGGTTTATACATCCATTCATTGTGTGTTTTCAGTAGTGATCGGTTTGTATTTTAGGCCTTAAAATACATAGTGTGACGGGAGTAGTTGTACCCTTGTAAAAGAACTCGACATCTAGCTTTGTGTCGATAATTGTGTGTAAGCGACGTGTAAGGTTTTCTCCACCGGTGAAAGGAGCTTGATGACTAGTGAAAGAAACTCTCGAGTTGGATAACTCGAGGCGTGGAGTAGGGCAAGGAAAAAGAGTCCTTGTAGCCGAACCACGATAAATTATCGTGTTGTGGTTTGATTGTTTCTTTCTCTATCTTGCATATTACATATTATCTTTTACACTATATCTTGATTACACGGAAAGTTTTATAAAGATAACTAAGTTAAAATCGGTTAACTATTCAACCCCCCTTCTAGTTTCCCACACGATGAACACCCCTAGATCAAAAGAATCTTTTAATACAAATAAACCGTAAAAATGTTTATTTATATCTTACGATCTACTTATGTTTTGTTGATAACAATCATAAAATCATTTTAACGAAATAAATAAAATACGCAAGTTTTTGAGCCAATAGTTTACTAACTCATTTCACTAAACATGTAAACCATAAAACATGTTTAGTTAAATAGTTTATATAAAATCAAAACCATTTTTGTAAAACACTTATAAATAACATTTGCTACTTACACTCTTATAAAAATACATGGTTAAATAAAACGTGTAAGTAAAAAGCTTGGACTACCCATAACCCAAAACCCATTACCCATAACCCATGACCATGTGCATTACATCATGAATGACATCACAATGGATAAAATCGATGACCCATGATCCAAAGTCCATGACCCATAACCCAAAGTCCATAACCCATAACCCAAAATATGTATTGCATCATGCATGACATCATGTTGGGTACCCATAACCCATAGTCCATGACCCATAACCCAAAATCCGGAATTGTAACCCAAAATCTAGACTGGTCTGGACTGACCCAGTTGCTGAATCCCTTGGATTACACTGGCCGGATCCCTCTGGAAAGGGATCTGGCGGATCCGGCTGATTAGAGGCCATTTTGCCTATAAATAGTGAGTCATTTCTTAATTTCTTCTTATCACTTCACACACATATTCTCTCTATATTATTGTCTCTCTAACCTCAGATCTTAGGATCTTCCATGTAGCTTTTTCTTTAGTGATTCTCTAGGTTCCTCTTAAAGGCGAGACCATGTTGTTTTGCATATAAGACTCGCAAGCTTGAAGACAAGAGTTGCTAGGCTTCATCATCATCTCAAGATCACTGAAGTGACTCTTGTAGTTGATCCCTTTTTGTATCCCATAGGCTTGTCATGATAGTTGGTATAGTTGGGATTAGTTCCTCCATTGTAAAGAAACTCGATATCTAGCCTTGTACTAGATAAAGTGTAGGCGACGTAGGTTTGGTTCTACCTCGTGGAAGAACCCGGTATTTAGCTTTGTACCAGAAAGAATGTAAACAACATTGTGAAGACTTCTTCGCCGGTTAAAGGAGCTTGTGGTGTGTAGCGATTACGAACTCTGGAGTTGGGTACTCGAGGAGTGGAGTAAGGCAAGGAAGGTGACCTTGTAGCCGAACCACTGCAAATACTCATGTTGTGGTTGTGTCTTTCTTTCTCTATCTCATCGTATAGCTTATTCACATCTAACTATCAATATCCACACACCAAAATAGATTGACATAAGTTGATCTACAAGTTTTAATCCGTAAAACTATTCAACCCCTCATTCTATTTTTCTACAGAATCAAAGATAAAAATGATTCTAGCGTATTAAGTTGTTTGATAATTAGATTTTTCAGACACACAAAAAAGTAATTATCTCATTATTGCGATATCAAACAACACAGTTAAATCTAAACACTATGTTTCAAAAATCACGTTTTGTAACAACTAATTATCTAATTATCCGTTTTAAAAATGCATACCCCTTTAACCGCACTATCAGAGTTATATCTGTTTAACGGCACTATTACAGTTATATCCGGTGTTCATAGTTATATCTATTTAACATATTGCAGTTATATACAGTGTTCATGGTTATATCTATTAACGACACTATTGCAGTTATATCCAGTGTCGTAAAAAAATGCCTATAAGGACGATTAATCACCGCCTAGGCGCTAAAAGGCGACTAACTTTTTGGATTTTTGCAAATCGGTCAACCTTGGTCAAATTTTCTGGAAACTTGCAAATCTTGCCGGAAATACCTAAAACTCACCGTAAAATTGTTTTAACAACTTATAGTCGATGTTTATATTTATTACAAGATGTTTTTTTTTAAGAAAACTTTGCCGAACATACTTAAAACTTCCTGAAAATACCAAAAACTTGTTGTAAATGTCAATCCGATTAATTTCGTTTAAATCGATTACAAGCTAAAACAATTTTAAAAAAACGCAAAAGTAAGATTAATAGAGATTTTTTCCTTTTCAATATTTGTTTTTCTTTCTTAGAGGCGCATTTAACCAATCCAGGATCCTAGAAACCAAAACCCCGAATCATAAATATAGGCGAATGTTTTAAATTATGACAAGCTTACAACACAAGCATCATTCATATCTCCTCTTCTTATTTATCACTCTCAAAAAAAGCTTCAATCTTTGGTGGGTTTTTCTGCTTCATTCATCTCTCTTTTAGGTCAAATTTCTAACCCTTTATTATGTTCTTTTCAATGTTATAAGTTTTATAGTTTACATGTATATTGTGTTTATTTATGTGCTACATTTGTTTGTATGTTTTAATGTGTTGTCATTCGAGAGTAATGATTTTATTATGAATAATGTACTCCGAGAGTCTCGGCTCACTCCAGTTGGTGCCCCACTAGGCCGGTAGGAGCTATTCCTTGTGGGGTGCAGGTCAGGGTGTTCCCGCCAATCTACACCTTTTTGTGGATTATGAATAATGTACCTTTTTGCTGTTTTTGCGTAATGGGTTTGCTATTGTTGATTAAGGGGGTGTTTGTTTAAGCTTATTTGTGGGCTTATGAGCTTATACTATTTCGGCTTATTTTTTGTAAGCTAAAATTTTGCATCTTATTTTGTAATATATGGGCTTATATAAGCTTACTACAGTATATCTTAATAACCTTATTTAAGCCCATAAGTCTGAAAATAAGCCGGAAAACTTGAACTTATGATAAGCCGAAATCAAATAAGCTTAAACAAACACCCGCTTAATGCTCTAGCTTATAGGAAGGTTTTTTAGTTTGTTACCTTAATGCGGGAAATAAGTTCATATGGGGATGAACAAAAGTTCCAAAATACAGGAAGCACACTGGTCCGTACCACCTTCAGTCTGATATTTGGCTCTTAAGTTTAAATGAATTTGGTGTTTAGTCAACCCAAAAATTTTGCTACCGACTGGTTAGTTTCTGTCCAGTACTCGGTAACGTCCCTGGGGATTGGAAAATTTTCGGTGCAAATTGTTACCAGTACCGTTTAGTAGCAGTACACTTCCGAGCACATCCCTAATTGTAAGAGATCCATATAAGGGTGAATTTTCAGTATAAAAGTTGATAGTTCAATAACTAGGTGATGGAGGGAGTTTTTGCTTTTGAAATTTGCAATATGCAAAGCTGAAAGGCCTCAAGTTTTCAAATAAAAACTGCTGTATAGGGATGTAATGCTAGTTAAAAAACTTGAGGTTTTCTCCTTTACTTGAATGTGAATTGTTTTGAAAAAATTTAAATCTGACTCGGGATTTTCTGTCAACTAAATTGCGCTTTACAAAGTACTTTGAGTTCATTAAGATCGTTATATAGTTGTTCTGTTGAATGATATGAACTGTTAATGGTGCCTGACCAGCCAATTTACCTTAGAAACTGTGTACGCAAAAAGAAAGACGGTGGTAAAATTAAATAGAAGTGAAGTATGTATTTGTAGGTAAAAGAAAATAAGCAGAATATAGAATGAGGTGAAAGTTTCACCGTGAAATGAAGACACTCACACTAGGAAAACTAGACCAGCTTGTGATATTTTAATATTCAGTAAAGTTACCTACTGATGACCCGCAAGGTCAAGGGCTCAAGTTATGGGAACAGCTTCTTGTTTACTTTAATATGAATTGTTTCAACGAAATCTTCCCTCAAGATTTTCTCATTGATTGTCGACTAGATTGCTTCATTTAGAAAATTGTAGAGTCCAAATGGTTCATTTAATTGTTTACTCTTTGCAGTGTTTGGGTTGTAGAGCTATAAGCTGTTGTTGTTCGTGTTCCAAGAAGACTTGTGAATTGATCCAAATTAGTATTTATGGGGAAACTTGGGCCTAATGGAAAGAACATAGATGATATGTAACCAATATTGTGGCCATTGAAACATTGGAACACGGATCTTCATGTCCACCACGTCTTTGTCCTCTGCTGCAACGGACATGGCTTGGAATTGGGTCGTCCAATCCCTAGCAAAATTTAGGCAAGTTGATTTGTCTACAAGTTTAAGATTAGTTGATAAGGCTCCTGCAATATCAGATGATACGGGAAAGGATGCAAGGGAAACGGTATCATTACGAGTATTAGAGGACATGTTTATTGATGAAAATGAAGCTACAGATGATACTGATTCTTCCCAAACTGATAGAATCTCTTTTGATCCGGCAGAGAATTGTGATGACGTTCTACACATGATAATAGGGGAGGTAATGTGGGACGAATATAAACAAGTATAATAATTGACTATTGGGAAATTATATATTCTACTTATTTTTTGTTATTTATAATTGTAGCAGGTACCTCAAGCTTTAACGGACATGGAAAAACAAAATTGGAATGTAGTTCCTTTCATATTGCATAAAAGGGCATGTTTGCCTAAAAGCCCTTTGAAAAAGGTGAGAAACAGGCTCTTATATATCGTAGTATAATAATATGGCTAAGGAAACTATGTTTATTGTCTTATATACATAATGACTCGTCTTTCTTTTTGATCAAACAGTTTAAGGAAGCACTTGTTGAAGGCAGTTGCCCATTTCCTGCATCACTGAAAGAGATGAGTAAATTAGGCGGTGAAGGTGAATCACAAATTAAATTCCATGATGTTGATGTCAGTTCTAACATACAAGAGACAATAGTTAAGGTTGATTCGATAACACTAAATCCTGCAAACAAAAATGACAAATTAGAAGAAAACCCTTTGCAGAAATCTGATTATGTAGAAGTATCACTGCATGTTAAAGACTTAGATAAAAACATGTTGATGGATCAAGTTGAGGATACTATAATCGATACTGATTTTCGACAACAGGAGCCTCGTGGTGATGATGATGTTGATGTGCATCAAGGCAGATATAGAGAGGAACAGGACAAAAGGGTACAAGTCGATTTTCTACCAAATGATGGTAATGAAGTTGCACCGCCTGTAAAAGGTTTAGAGGAAAATATGCTGATGAATCATGTTGAGCATACTATCGATGATACTGATTTTCGACAGCAGGAGCCTCGCGGTGTGGATGATAATGCGCATGAAGACAGGTATACGGAGGGACAGGACGAAAGGGTGCAAATGGATATTCCACCAAATGATGGCAATCAAGTTGAAACATATAGTGATAGCGAGGGATCTGATGGTGAGAGGACTGATATTGCTGCCAAGAAAGAAGCGTTTTTTAGCTCTCAGTGCACACTCAGTCAGGATTTCATGGCCACAGTCGATTGCAGTGAGTTATGCATTTGCATGAAGTGCAACAAAGGTGGTCAATTGCTAGTTTGTAGTTCTGATGCTTGTCCATTTAGAGTTCATGAGAGATGTTTAGGCTCTGCTGCTACATTTGATGAAAATGGAAACTTTTTCTGCCCGTTTTGTGCTTATTCTCGTGCAATATCCAAGTATCTTGAAGTTAAGAAGAAGGCGTCATTTGCGAGAAAATATTTTCAAGCCTTTTTAAGCCCGGGAGTCAAACATGGACCAAAGACATCCTCTAAAAAAGGAGCTTGCTTGGATAAAAATGATTCAAGGAAAAAAGGAGCTGCCGGTGAAAATTTTGAAGTAAGTGGCAATAGTCATACTCCGAACAGCAATGAGGAAGCAGGTGCTGCTGGGCCATCTACCAACTCACTTCGTGAGCCAAGACGCCAACCTGTTAAGCCTAAACTGCAAGACAACGTAAAGGGAACTCTTGTTTCCTCTGTGCCTAGTCCCTCAAAAAGGCCACAAAAACGCAAACCACAGTAGTAAGTTCACTATTTAAAGACTAGTGTTTTGTAGATCTGTTCTTGTATAGTTTAACTTGGAATTAGGAATTGCTAGGTGATCCTTACTCAACACACAAACCCTTCGTAAGTTGACTTTTAAGGTAGTTGAATGGTTTAAAATGGGGAAAGGCTGTAGTGGGTCAAATTTGGGGAAATCCTGTGATGGGTCAGAATGGGGAATTACTGTAATGATGGTTCAAAATGGGGAAATTCTGTAATGGTTCAAAATGGGGAAATTCTGTAATGGGTCAAATGGAATTGGGTCTAAACTTGTTAATTTTGGTACAGATGGAAACAAGTGGGCTGGGCCGGGTTGACTTGAAAGTTAAAACCCTTTTTGACCAGAAGTTTTAGTTTTTTTTAAAACGAATTTGAGTGACAAGTATGATTACCAAAATTATATAAGTTTAATGATGATATAATTTCTTAAATAAAATGGTTAAGTCGGGTTTATGCATATTAAAACACAGGTTAGGTGTCTTTCTATTCGTTTGACCTGTTCGACAGATTTCCGATTAGTTAACAGTTATGATGTTACCGGTTTCATCCATTAGAGATGAAATATAATCCATATCGTCCCATGCATAAGTGAGTCAAAATGGCCCTTTAGTTTTTATGTGTGAGAATATGGCTTTCACAACCACTAGTATTTGTTCATGAATCTGCAAAATAAACAGTTTCCACTTATAAGGTGTTATGCTTTTATATACTTTTTTGTGTCCGTATTTTGTTATTTCGTTATTTGACAACTTCACTATCTACTGGATTTATGTTAACGATGATTTTATCTTGTAATTTGAATTTTACAGCACATCTCCATCACTTACTTTAGCACGGCGAAAGAATCTGCCATGGACGAAATTGGAGGAAGACACACTAAAGGTAACCCGAGCTTCTAGATTTCCCATGTGCTCGATCTAATTATGTTATTCTTTAACATCTTTTCCTTAACGCTCTTTTAGAATCTGCGTAGATAAAATACTTACCATAAACAATTGTCTATCATATCTTGTTACGGAGAAGAGGGTGATCCACTGATCATACTGGTGGCAGTTTTGACCGTTGTATTTGTGAGGGGTTGATTAGGGTTATATCTTATCTTTCATATGTCAACTAGACCAAATAAAAACAATAGATAAGTAAGAACAGGGTCAATTCTAAGAACTGATCGAATATAAAATGACTTTCAAGTATACAACCTCCTAATTTTGTTATTTTAAAATAATTAGAATAATATGGTGAATATATGGTTTAAACATATTGAATGCTTGTTATTTGTTTAAAACGGTGGACAAAAAGTGTTTCGAGTGAACCCAATCTGACCCGTTCAACCCGGACGAATACTTGTTTGACCCACTACCTAACACTCTCGACCTATTCATTTTATACCCATTACCAAGTCACTAATCAGTAGATGTCTTATTGACGTTGTTACTTTTATAAAATGACTTTCAAGCAGAAGTTTATTTAATGCCGGTTTCTGTTTTGATTTTCTCAGGAAGCAATGCAGAAGTTTTCAAATGCTGATAACAAACCAATTCCATGGAAAGAGATATTAGATTTTGGAAAGGGCGTATTTGACAGACGTCGTACAACAATAGACCTAAAAGATAAATGGAGAAACATGTCTAAAGATAGGCCGTCCAAGAAACAAAAACTATAAAATTTTGTCAGCCAGCATATAAAATTATTCATCTTTCGGTTATTCTTGGTCAAGCTTGTGTAGTACTCCTTATATGGATGAGAACTTGGGTATCAATTTTTCTGCCCATTAGTAAGGCGAGACACGTGACAGATGCATCTACTGTTACACTTGAATGCATAGTTGCTTCTCTAATGTGTGTAGTATGTGAGGGATGTTAGTTAAGTGTATGGAAATGCATGGGAAAAAAGTGAATGGGGGCAATGGGATTGGAACCGTGAATGGTCAGGAGAACATGTGAATTACAACTCGTGATTTTCTCCAATGTTTTGAGGTGGGTTCTGTTCATCTTCATCAACATCATCATCGTATTCTACTCTCTTTCATCATATTATCACATGTATAGATGTAGACTAGTATGTGTTGTGTGTCAAAGAGTAGAATGAGTCCACAAGCAGAGTATCCTATGACACAAATGACAGTGTTCATTCATTAGCTCAAGACAAAAATTTAACTACTTGCCTACATCATTTAATCCAGGATCCTCAAAACTACACCTTCTCGGCTACTTGATATCAAGTCTCTTACTACAATTTAGATGTTGATAATTTAGGATGTACTGCCAAAACTAAAAACAACACAACCTGATGATTCAAGAATATCTTCGCTACATATAAAAAGAAAGAGATTTTTCTTAAAATTCTCAAAATGAGGAGTATAAAAGTAACTCTCAATACCGTTTTTCACGGGTCAAAATGAGAACTATCAAATTACTATGTCCATATAGCTTTTTTGTAAAATAAGAACTTTTTCATTTAAAGGCAGTTTAATTAGCTTTTAAAAGTATGTTGAATATTTGACCAATTTTTAAATTAGGCCTCTACTATCTTTTATCTTTCATTCAAATGTTTGACCCAATGCATCCCATAAATAAAACACTTAACAACAATTTCGCAACTATAATTATTGCCGTTTAAATTTCCCGTTATACGTGGGTACTTGTGTGTATATAATCAACTTTCCTTTTGAGGAGTTTTTCTTTTACGAGCAATCTTTTCATATAAGCAAAAACGTATTTAAAAAACTCAAGTTCTCAAAAATGTTAAACACGGATTACAATTAACAAATGTTTTTAATTGCTACTTATAGATTTTTGAAGATATTTATTCTTTCATTTTACTCTAAAATTCTTTTGGGCTTTGAGGTTTGGTACAGTCTACTAAACCCAACGGTCACATGGGCTTCAAAAACCAAAAATAAAAAGCTTCACAAAACGTGATCACATTTAACTACTGAATAGTCACACTTGACACTCGGCTCCTTCTATACATATACCCCGCGCCTATTCACACTTCACTCACTCACTCACCACAATTTCAAACCCAAAACATGGACAACTTTCGTCGAACCACCGCTCCATTCAAGCCCTGGAAGAAAGGTCCTACTCGAGGCAAAGGCGGCCCTCAGAACGCTGCTTGTGAGTTTCGTGGTGTTCGTCAAAGAACTTGGGGAAAATGGGTGGCAGAAATCCGCGAACCTAAGAAAAGAACAAGGTTATGGCTAGGTTCTTTCTCTACTGCTGAAGAAGCCGCTATGGCCTATGATGAAGCGGCTAGGCGGCTCTATGGTCCTGATGCTTACCTTAACTTACCTCATCTTCGATCCAACTTTAATCCACTTAACAAAACACATAAGTTTAAATGGTTTTCGTCCAATAAGTTTATGTCCATGTTTCCTGCCACGGGTTTGCTTAATCTTAATGCTCAACCGAGTGTTCATGTTATACATCAAAGACTTCAAGAGCTGCAGAAAACTCGGCCATCTTCGTCGTCTTCATCTAGCTCTAATAGCTCGTCTATTGTTGATCAAGTTAACCATGAGCAAATTCAAGTTACTAGTGAGAAATCCCATGTGAAAGAATGTGTTGAAAAGCCTCAAATCGATCTTAATGAGTTTCTTCAGCAAATTGGGGTGATAAAGAAAGATGACCAGAAAGAGGTGGAATCGTCATCTTCTAAAGGTGGTGAAGTATTGGATTTAGGAGGTGATTTCAACTGGGATATGTTGAGTGAGCTCGACGACTCTCATGATCATTATCATATGTATGATGTTCATGACCATGCTCATTTTCATGTTCATGATCATGATCAAGAACTTGTTTTGCCCACCACCATTTGGAATTTTTGAAACCTAAGGAACTACTAGCGATACTAATTAACTAGCTTATTTGGCGTAGTAGGATTCACGTAATCAAAACGTTATGATACAAGGATGAGCAAATGTATGGTGATTGGAAGTACATGGTTCTATATATGTGCCATGTATGTGAGGGCATGCATCGATGTGATTCCGTAGGTACAAGACCATATTCTTGTTTACCATTAGTAGTAAAGTTCTATGTTTTATGGCAACTTTCTTATCACTGTAGTGTAATACAATAATGGAAATCAAATACGTGTTTGGATATCAGCTTTAGAAGAACCAACATTTGCAGATCAACTAGAGCACATAATCAATTGTGACAAAATGTGATGTGCTAAAAATGTGTTGTGTGATCTAATGTGTGGATATGTTTGGATATGTTTTTGCTTCTAAAAGCTTCGCTGTGATAAAAACTTTAATAGTGTCGAGTTTATACGTACATGATGAAACTCGATTATTTGTAAGAGTATCGATTAGTGGCCCCTAAATATATCCATTAATAAATTTAGCAATAATCTGATGATATCACTTCAAACGTACATCTAATTGTGTACAGAACTTATAAGGGCGCGTGGTTCATTATAGTTCTAATAATAGAAAGTGATAAGCTTGTGTTCAAATGAAATATCATTTATATAAAACGAACCAATTTCACTAGCACTTCCTCAAGATAAGCCTTTGAAGAGGAAGAGGGTATGCACAGCTGAACTGGGGTTATCCGCGAAAAACTAGAGTAAACAAATTCATATACGTCTTTGTGGTGGCTTTATTTTCACTAAAGATGATGAGAATGTTGTTCCCTTTAGACTGATTGTAATATAAAATCTAGGGCAAATGACAAAAAAGTGCATCGAACTTGATTACTTTTGTGATCGTGTGTAGCGAACTATTATTTTTCTTATTGTGTGTAATGAACTTTCAAATTTCGATCATTGTGTGTATTTTGTGACCATTTTACCCTTACTTTTTTCAAATTTCGAAGGGTAAAATGGTCATTTTACATGGCAGAATAGTCACATAATACAAATAATGATCGAAATTTGAAGTTCAGTACATACAATAAGAAAAAAAATAGTTGGTTACATACAATCACAAAAATTGTCAAGTTCGATGCATTTTTTGTCATTTTCCCTAAAATCTAAGTTATACAACCGCTCTCTATGATAACGGGTAAGGTTTAAAACAGTTTTAACAAGAACTAGTAATTAAAAGCAGTTTTACCAAAATTAACACAAGAAGATTTTCAACGCTTAAATTCTTATTAGAAATGAATCAAAAAAATTTACAAAGATTGTTGCGGAATAACAATCTTAGGCTATGTTTGGCGTAGAGCTTTTTGGGGTGATGAGCGGTGAACAATGAGCTCTTTGATTTTTATTATCGTTTAATAAAGGAGCGGTGAGCTTTGCTATTTTTTATAAATGCTCATTTTTCTAATGCTTTTTTAAGAAGTTGTGAGTAGTGTGAGACGTGAGCTGTAGCTACTCACAGCTCACTGCTACTTTTATCAAACACACCCTTAGTTGAAGGACAGTTGCAGCGATCTCTTCTTTAACTTAAATACAAACCAAAGTTATGGTTCAAGTATGATCTTATTCTTACTCATTGAATGTTCTCTGGACTAAGTTCAATTCGAGAAGTAAAATGCTCTCTGGAATGTGTATCACATTAATTGCAAGAGATGAATTTACTCCATTACAAACACTCTCTTAGTAGAGAATTAGGGTTTCCAAAAGCATTTACTTTACACGTATTGAGTATTTAATGGTTTGGTGAAGAGTGCATTAAATGCTTCTACCGTAGGTATCGGATATACTCTTCTTTAGGAAAAAAATGTTGACAGCTATTGCACCTTTTTACCAACTCTTGTGGTGCTAACTCCCATGAAGACTTGCTTTCTCCATTTCGCTTTTGGAGATTTTCTCGCCTTTGACTTTATAGATACTTGAGATTATTTTCTAAGTATCTTAGGATGGAGGAGACCAAATATCGTTCAATGAGGTATTGTCAAACCTCACTGAACTGAACGCCTTCTTTGGGACTTGTTCTTCAGACGTTAAACTTCATCGACACAAAAATAAAGACTCGTCTTCAAGAACTTAGAAGGAAGTTTGCTAAGTATCTACTCGACGACTATATTATACTTCAGTTATGCTCAAATCTATTCAGAAACTGTTGGACGTTGAAATAACCCAACATAAAACGTGAACTCATTACAATTTATCCGTTTCAAAGATGATCTCTTACATTTTGGCAAAGCTATCAAAAAGCTACAAGTTAAAAAAGTTATATCAAAAATCATTACTGGAATATTAGCCGGTGTTTTTATTAAAAGAATTAAATGAACTTAAATTATGCTTCAAATAATTTTGCCTCATGCGTAAAAGTGGGGTGACAATTTGGGTGGGGTTCAGGTTGAAAGTTTCGGTTCTCGGGTTGGCGGGTCAAAAACCCTCAAACCAAACACGACATGTTTAAGTAATCGGCTCATCTTTGTCAACCTAACGTGTTTATGCGTAACTCGTACATGACCCATTCATCTCGTTTATACAAATGGGTTGACATATTAAACATATTAATCAAATAAAATGGTTAGCAGGTTGACCCGTTTAAGCCATTTAACATAAAAAAAAAACATGTTACTTAAGTTAAAAGGTTAAACGGGTCGGTAGGTTGACTCATTTAAGCATTTAACAAAATAACCTATTTAGTTCAATTTTAAATCGAGCTTTTAATATTAAAATAAATTAATAAAAAGGTTGACGGGTCGACCCGTTTAAATTAGAGGTGGCAATTGTTGACACGACACGAAGTTAAACATGTTTGGGTTGAGGATAAACAGGTTCGGGTAAAAAACAGGTCAACCCGTCTAACCCGTTTAATAAACGGGATGTGTTTGGGTTGAGTAATTATTCAACAGGTCAACCCATGAACCCGTTTAAATATATGGAACCACTAAATAGAGTATATAAGCCACTAAAAGTAAAGTATGTAACTTGGATTTTATTTTGGACTTGGATTAAATGTATTTTGTTATGTACTTAATATACGGGTGAATTATGATTATATTCAAATATCATTGAAATTGTCGCGTATATACATTTGTATGTTATTTTTATCATTTTTTAGAGATCCTTATATAATTTTTTGCATTTTAACTAGTTAAATTGACAAACCACTAACCTTATTATCTGCTTGACCCATTTACTTAAACAGGTTAGACAGGTCACAAATGGGTTACACATGTTATGCAGGTCTGGGTTAGGGTTGAGTTTCTTGACACGATTAATAAATGGGTCATGTTTGGGTAGAGGTTAAAATAACACGCCAACCCGCGAACCCGAATAGGTCAACCCAAACACGACTCGATTGCCACCCCTGGTTTAAATAACCCCAACCCGAACATGACCTGTTTAATAAACAGGTTGAGTGGGTCGACCTAAACACAAACCGAAACCCGTTTCTACTCAACCTAACCCATTAATTTTCGTATCAGTCTCGGGTCATGTTTCGTGTCATGTGGAATTGCAGTCGAAGATTAGTGTATTTAATTTATATAAACGTCGCCATTACGAGTAAATGTTGTGCATAAAATTAGGGGTACAATTAGTGTCATGTCGTGTTAATAAACATTAATAAAATTTGAAATGAAGATCATTCATCATATTTACTTTTAATATCTTGACAACTTGACTGCATTTACATTTTACTACTACTTGTTTATGTTCCCGTGGATCAAAACTAATTGAAGTAACCCTTAGAGCAATGGTATATTGGTATACAGCATAATGCAAGGTTTTCTCATAATCAAAATGAGGGCAAAACATGGAGGTAAAATCACCATTTCGGGTGTTTAGCCTCTACACAAGCTCCTTAAATCTAAGCTCAAAAGCAGGAAGAAAGAAATCTTTTGTCAACAACAAAGCATTCATTATTTTCTTTTTACAGCCGAAAAGATGATCACCATAGCATCCCATCTTTCCCACAGAATGGGCCACGTTAATTTATTGATGCATCTTTTGAGCAATGCATCAAACAATACAATGCTTTAAGACCAACTTTGCATGTTCCCGAATAGGCAATTTCTGCCCAGAAAATGTGTTACGATAACAAGCCAATGATTTTGAGGAAACTCTCATTGATACAAATGTTGCATGTTGTGATTATTTATAAATAAGAGCATCACGTCCTGGTCCGACACCAATGTAATGGATTGGTACGCCAACAAGTTCTTCTATTCTTTCAACATATTGGCGTGCAGTCTTTGGCAGATCAGAGTAGTTTCTTATGGAAGATATATCAGTATTCCACCCTGGCATAGTTTCGTACTCCACCTAAAGAACATTATTAAAAATAAATATGAAATGATTACACGACTGATAATCAGGAGCAGACTTTGTTTATCCAAATAGCATAATGCTGATATATCCACCCGGGAAGATATATAAGTTTTCCAAATTGATTACACGACTGATAATCAAGAGCAGACTTTGTTTACCCAAACACTAAACAATATATTGCAACTTTAAGTCACAATAATCATATCATCAGTCCAAACAAATCAAGCAATGCCCTTATATATGTGGTCTATTTGAGCCAAATGATTTCCCAAAAAGGCTGGCAATACAAAAGTGCATTCATGAGTTTGAAGTATCATTTATTTTACCAGTACTTCGGTTTAGCACCCAAAAGACTTTGATATCATCATTTTGACATTTTTCCCAAACTCCACAATAATGAAATAATAGAAACTAAAAGTGAAAAGAGGAGAAAAAGGGCACTTACCTTCGACTGGTCGAGAACATGTAAATCAGCAGGGAATGAATTGATGGGTGTACCATTAGAATGTTTGTAAGCAATACCCAATTGAATCTCAGGAAGATCCGAAAGAACATCAAGTTTGGTGAGATTTAGAGAAGAAAACCCATTAATCTGACAAACATATTTGAGAGCAACAATATCAAGCCAACCACATCTACGAGGACGACCCGTGGTTGTACCAAATTCCTGCCCAGAAAACCTCAAAAGGTCACCAGCTTTATCCAATAATTCTGTTGGAAAAGGCCCAGATCCCACTCTAGTAGTGTACGCCTTAACCTGCACCAAGAAAGCAATTAATCTTCACCAATGTAGAGAACTAGAAATAATTTATGTAATATGAGTAGAGAATAAATGTAATGAACAACTGCACAAATTTTCAGATATATAGGGTACTAATACACACAATAAAGGGGGTGTATGGATGTACGCTTTAAAGGTGTTTATCAGTTTTGCTGTGTTTTTTGATGTAAAATATGTTCAACAAACATTGAAAAAACTAATTAGTGCGAACTCAAACCACACTAATCACATAATCAGTTCCGAAACGCAAATCCAAACATCCCCATAAATAAGTATATAAAGTTTAACTGATCTAGAACGGCTTACCACTCCAACAATATCACCAAGGGCTCTGGGAGCAATCCCTAAACCAGTGCATATTCCACCAGCTGATGGACTAGAAGAAGTTACAAACGGGTAAGTCCCAAAATCAATATCCAACATCGTTGCTTGACCACCTTCCACCAAAATCGTCTTTTTCTGTGATATAGATTCATTCATAAAGTGAACTGTATCAGTAATGTATGGTTCTAGCCTCTCTGCAAATCTTTTGTACTTTTCAACTTCTTCCCGAAGCATGTCTGGGGTATATTTAAATTCTTTAAATCTCGAAGCTGCATCTGATAGTAAAAGATCAAGCTTTTGGGGGAAAGTATCCATATGCCTCAAGTCGCTTACTCTTATACCATTTCGAATAACTTTGCTAGAGTAACATGGTCCAATTCCTCTTTTAGTGGTACCAATAAAGGACTTGGCCAGCTCAGCTTCTCTAAGCCCGTCTACCTCTTGATGGAAATCAAATAACAAATGTGCACGATCAGAAACTAGAATCCTGCCTTTGCAGGTAACCCCATTAGTTTCAAGGCCATCAATTTCTTTGAAAAATCCGGGAAGATGTATCACAACTCCATTTCCCACAACACACATAGTTTCCTCATTCAGAATCCCCGAGGGAACAAGATGAAGTGCAAATTTCTTGCCTTCAGAATTGTAGATGGTGTGCCCGGCATTTGCTCCACCCTGAAATGAAGAAGACAAAAGATTCAATAAGAGGAAAGGCCAAAATGCCCTTGATTTTAAGAGGTTCTGAATCTAAACCTAAATCGTCAAAGTTAACCCAAAGTTAACATAGGGCGGATGGACTTGATCATCACTACATTGGACTTAACAGAAAAACTGAAACTATTTGGACCGAGACTTGGACCATGATTTAGATATAAGCGGTAACCACAGGGCCAAAGTTGTAATTACACTGAGTTATATAAAGTAGAGCTATATACATCTAACGTCCTTGTTTGTTATTGATTATTACTTATTGACTCACTGTTACTGTTTATTTGCAGACTACATTGTCGATAAGATCTTCACAAGATTATACAGTAATTGTTAAGAGCTTCTCTTAACTCTTACCCTTTGAAAACTGTGCCTAAAATATAATGATATCAGATCAAGAAACTCTAACTGAAAATGGATTTCCAAAGAAAAGTGCAACAGAGTACTAGGTAAACGGGGTATAAGAAGGGTACATTGGTGGGCCATGGATTGGCATAAATATTGTACCTATAAATGCCTAAATAAATTTTACAAAGACAAATAGCCTTTTTATTCTAACTTAAACGAGCAAAAGTTTGTTCATGCAATTTACTTATGAAACAACTCTAAATATGCAGGATCTTCCGTATCATCCAAAACACACACACTCATCTTTGAGTAGTTGATACTTAAAAGTAACAAGGCATAAGGATATTGCAGTTTCCCATATGTTCCATATCTGCTGTGAATAATCTATCTAACCTAAATGGCTAAATGAGGAACTAAAAGCATGGATGGGAAATAAAGAAACCTTCTAGCACCTAATATTAAAGCGGATTTGCTGTAGAGACCATTAACAGCTACAATTTTAATACGTGTTATTTTATAACTGCAATAAGATCAAAACTATTTTTCAAGATAGTACATAATATAGATGTTTGGAAGTAAATTTACTGATCATGCATTAACAAGATTACCTCTTTGATAGACTAATTTTGATTTTTCATCAGACTTTAGGTAGATTACCGAATTTTGTTAAAGGCAGCAGGTTACCGACTTTTTTTATATACTAATCAGCTTATTTAGCATGGTGCAAAATGGTTAGTCAGCTTAGATGCTTAAATTCTTAATAAAGCGCTTGGTACGATCTTCAATTCAAGTTGACCATGCGGAACCAGAAAAATAGCTTGTGGGGGGCAAAAATTTTTTTTGACAACAGCAACAAAATGCGGAAGAAAAAACTAGGATCGAAACAATAAATCGAGTATTGTTACTTAGAGATGAAGGATTAATAAGGTTTTAAAGTTGGGTTCTAGTATGTGGGTGGGTGGTGGGTGGGGGGGGGGGGGGGGGGGGGGGGGGGGAATTTGAGTTTTGAGTGGGGGCACTTTCGAAAAAAGGTCAAAAAACACACACACACACACTAAAATCTCAACTTTTTTCGACGAGCCATGGGGGCATCGGCCCCCCATAGTTACACCATGGATCCATCCATGCATGTGCATAAACTTAGGATAGTCGATATATCAAACTAATCATATCAGCTAACACCACTAAGCCATGATCCAACGAAGTATATCATCATGGGATTCATAAGTCAGTTGATCCTGAACTCATGATTCAACTAATTTAAACAGATGGATCATGCATTGATCAGCACATTTATTTTACCTTTCATCATAAAATGAGATTATAGAAACTTTAATAAACAGCTGGTGGTGGCAAGATCAACCCATTTAAAATTCAACCAAGTCAATTTGACCCATGGTGTGTAAGGGTTAGGTTGTAATGAGTTGAGCACCAATTAACGTGTCAAACACACTGATAGCTCAGATAACAATACCATGACTCCATCCCAGTCTACCTTTTTTACTCATACATACTTGCTTATGTTTTATTTTTGTTTACGTGCTGCAATTGTTTGTGTAAAGTCTCCTTGATCCAACATAATGGAACCATAGATGTAAAAACATACTTGCTTATTTTGATTTGTTTGTGGTCCTACAGATTAACCCATCCTGTTTAATTGTTTAACCCATGCCATATTGACGCGTTTTTCAAAAGACATTCATTTAGCTCCACGTGTTTTGACTCATTACCCGTTAAAAAAGGTGGATTTTATTAACTACACAATGAAGAGGCAATTACCTTTCTATTGGTGTATGAGAACCATCTGACCACATAAGCTAAAGTGTTCTATATGACTCTAGAAAGACACATACTCATTCCTACCATAAGAAACAAGGTCTGGTATATTAGCGCGTCTTTCTTCCGTTCTAAAATTCTAACAATAGGAGTATAAAAGAGAACAGCAATTCAGAAATAATCAATTAATAGATTGTAGATCACAAGAAATATACAAACAGAGATGAAACTATTATGTACTTGTTATAAAGTCACCATTTTGTCATACAAATGCATAAGCTCTATATGACCTCTAATTTTAATCCAACTGGAGTAAAATAGAAAACAATTACTACTTAAATCAGATAGATAAACAGATAACTAGGCAACTAGCATGTACGGACTTTTTCATCCATTCAAGGGTTTTAACTGTTTAAACATAACCGAATTGTCCAATTGCACAATTTTTGGAATGGTTTGGATCAAAACCGAATATCTACAGTGTCTATTCTATCTATTTTAATTATAAATTCAAGAACTGAATTGTAATTAGTTAATTTCATTTGTTTCTCTAGATAAGTAAAACAATATGGTTCCATATAATAGAAACCGAAATGTCACCTAAACATCCAGTAACTGCGCATTTGATAATGACTAGAAGGATCGTCAACAAGGGTGTTCTAGTGCTTGTAGATTCTTATCCAACACACTTCGATAAATTAACAAACACTAAGAAGTAGTTTTTTTGCATTAAATACAACCCCTTTTCCATTTGTCCCGTTTTATTCTTTATAATATTTGCCGTACATCTAAGTCACTAAAAAAATGTTTTTTCTGTCAGTTCAGGTCATTTAATAGCCTGTAACATTAGTATTTCATATAAAATGTCACACCATATATAAACAAATTCAATATACAAACTCAACATATTTACATAAACCTATATAAGCCCAAACAAACACCCCTAACATAAAATGCTTAATGAGAAAACATAAGTACAATGATAAAGATATGATATTGTAGTACCTGACAACGAGCGACAATGTCAAAATGCTTAGCCAAAATATCAACAAGCTTCCCTTTACCTTCATCACCCCACTGACACCCCAACACACCCGACACCTGACTCAGCCCACCGATTCGACTCGGTACGTTACTACTCGTTTGTTCATCGATAGTAACTGATGCTGATGCTGAAACTGGGGTGTGTTTGGACCATCGGTGGTTGTTGTGGAATGAAATGCGGTGAGGGAGTGTGCTGGTGGTGGTGAAGGTGTGCCGCCGTGGTGTTGTAGGGTTTGTTGGTGTGTATGGTTGAAGAGAAGTGATGTTCATGGTGAAATGACTCTGTGTGTTTGCCAAGGGCCAGCCGCAGTTACTACTTGGTAACGGGATACTAATTATATAATTATAAAATTATAAAACACAATTACAAAATCTATTTGTTCGAAAATTCCTCGACAACAAACTCGAAGTTCGATCGCGGAACGCTAGATCGCGAGTTGTATCGAGCACATGTAGCAAACACGAGAGACTACAAAAAACCCACAAGAATATGCACACGATATACCCTCAACGAACCCTTTATTAAAAACTTAATAAAGTTTTTACAATTGAGGAAGAAAAATGAATAACTAGCAGTCTAGCATCCCCTCATCTCTATTTATAGAGATGGGGGGTAGAGACCTTAGCTTGCAAGCCAAGCAACTAGTTTTCTAATCTAAGTACAATCCTAAACTTTATTTAAACTAAATACAATTAATCCCATTATTATTGTCTAAGTAACATATAACCCTCCTAAGTATTGCTATTAACGCATAACAATTTCCACCTTAGAAGTAATACTTAGGCATTACCGATACTCAGCATCTTCATCCAACGCTGTAACATCGAACCGGGGACCGCCTTGTAAACCAGGTCTTGTACTTAGTAAATTCCCGAGTTTAGCTTTCTTAGATTCCTTCACTTTCTTCTTTTCAGCAACATTACCCTTTGCACCCTTTTGACCAGGTACTCCGGTTTCCGTAATGTCCGCCCCCACCTTTATACCAAGGTGTATCTTTTCCTGCTCATTTACCAAGCAGCTCATGTTTGTCTTTTCTTCAAGTTGCTTGTCCTCCAACATTCTTTGAGCCACTGCAACATCATAATTACTAACCTGAACAACCTCAGCTTCATGATTCCCTTGAGCTCCCTGCAGTTCCACCTCAAACCAAACACGTTCATCAACCTGTACTCCATGGACTCCTGTTTCAACACCAGGACCAAGTTGTTTGAACCCAACTTGTTTATTACCAAGTTGTTTGAGACCAACTTGTTTATGACCAAGTTGTTTGAACCCAACTTGTTTATTACCAAGTTGTTTGAACCCAACTTGTTTATGACCAAGTTGTTTGAACCCAACTTGCTTTGAACCTCCATGCTTTTGTACACCAAAAGTCGTCACTTTTGCTTCAAGAGTATACACACAGTTCTCTTTCCTGATCCCAGTCATCATAACCCGACAACCTTTGATCACCTTGACTATACCCATCTGCATCTTCACAGTATAACCCTCTTTTTCAAGAGTACCCAATGAAATCAAGCTTTTTCTTAACCCTGGAACATACCTGACATCCTCCGGTATAAAACTTGAACCATCATGCAACTGTATCTTCACTTTCCCTGTCCCTTTGATAGTGCATGTTCTGTTATCACCTAACTGAACCGAACCACCATCAACATCTTTGAAGTCATACAAGAAATCCCTCCTAGGTGTCATGTGATAAGACCCACCTGAATCCATTACCAATTCAATCATCTCATCATTCCCGACCACCGCCAAGGCTTCTCCAAAATAGGCGTTACCCTCGTCATCAGAAGAATCAGAATCCTGATCATGCTTACCCTTCCTGACGAACCCACTTGACTTCTTCTTTGGACAGTCTCTCTTCAGATGACCCTCTGAATGACATATGAAGCACTTGAGTTTAAAAGTTCCACCCCTTGACTTGAACCGCGAACTTCCACCAGAATGAGCTTTCCTTGAATGATCTGACCCTCCCCTTACATATAACCCGTCACCAGTTTCTTCCTTTGTGCCTTCAATTCTTTTCTTCAACTCTTTTGAATTCAGAGTTGCAAGAACATCCTCCATTGTCAAGGATTCCCTCCCATACAACAATGTTCCCACAAAGTTATCATAAGACGATGGCAACGACGTAAGTAACATAAGTGCCTGATCTTCATCGTCAATCTCGATATCAATATTCGCCAAATCAAGTATCAACTTATTAAACTTATCTATATGATCACTCAGTTTCGTACCTGGACTCATATAGAACGTGTACAGTTTCTTCTTCAGATACATTCTGTTTGCTAAGGACTTAGTCATATAAAGACTAGTCAACTTCGTCCAAATACCCGCAGCAGATGTTTCCTTGGTAACTTCCCGTAATACCCGGTCTCCTAAGCATAGAATCAAGGTACTGTATGCCTTCTTCATCAAAGCAGCCTTTTCACCTGCTTCCATGTCCGCGGGTAATCTCTCTAATGCAGCATCGCATCCCAGCTGTACCATTAAAGCACGCATCTTTATTTGCCATAACCCGAAGTCATTCTTCCCATCGAATTTTTCGATGTCAAACCTAGTTATAGAACTAGCCATTCTTCTTATCCCTTGCTAAAAACCTTGTCAAGTTGTTTCTTAACCAACTTTACCGACAAGCCTCACAAGCCGTGTGCAATATTCTCCCTTGTTGCTAAAAATCCTTCTTGCAAATCGAATTAATTAGAATAACCCTAAACCCTCGATTTCGAACAAGCAACCCCGATCGTAAACTTGAAACCCAAGCTATCCACGATCAAAACTTGAACCACAAGAAACCCGCAACAAGAAACCTTCGCTTGAATCGAATTTTAAAACCAAAAACGATAAAACGAAGTCGAATATTAATCAATAGCAACAATATTCGAATCCTTTTACAAATTAAATATAAAAGTCGAATCCCTTTAGTAGTAGATCAACGTCAATTACAATTTAATATGAAACCAAATTGTCAAAGTCAACCTTTGTAGTATCTTTCACGTGGAGTAAAAGATAGGTCCTTTTCTTTTTCCTTTTTACAAAACCCCAAGTCAACCGATCGCTACTCCAAAACTGTTTTGAAACCGAACCTCGATACCTCCAACGAACTCGAAACCTCGACCTAGCACTCGAACTTTGATGACCAAAATAACCGTGGCTCTTGATACCACTTGTTGGAAAATACCTCGACAACAAACCCGAAGTTCGATCGCGGAACGCTAGATCGCGAGTTGTATCGAGCACACGTCGCAAACATGAGAGACTACAAAGAACCCACAAGAATATGCACATGATATACCCTCAACGAACCCTTTATTAAAAACCTAACAAAGTTTTTACAATTGAGGAAGAAGAATGAATAATTAGCATCCCCCCTCATCTCTATTTATAGAGATGAGGGGTAGAGACCTTAGCTTGCAAGCCAAGCAACTAGTTTCCAAATCTAAGTACAATCCTAAATGTGGAAAACTAGAAGGGGGGGTTGAATAGTTTTACGTCAATTTATATTTTAAAAACTTTGTTTGATAAAAACTTTGATTCTTATTTATGTGAATATCAACACTTGCACAACTCAAACAATTTAATCTAACTAACTAAATAATGATAACGTAAATATGAAAGTAATGAAAAGATAGAGATAGAGAGATCAAACCACAACACACGATATTTATAGTGGTTCGGCTACGAAGCACCTCTTCGCCCTACTCCACTCCTCGAGTCACCTACTCGAGAGTTTTCTTCACTATGTCAACAAACTCCCTTTTTGGCGGAGAAACCTTACACAACTTTTGCTTACACCAATTAACGACACTAAGCTAAATGTCAAGTCCTAATAGTAGCTAGAACCAATCTCACACCACTACACGCCTTCTTCACAACTTGTACACAACACAAATACTACACTACTTCTCACACCTTTACTACTTCTTCACACCACAACTATTTCTTCACTACTTCTATTCACAACTACTAACCCACCTAGATCTATCAATTACAATCACTACACAACTATACAATAAATACAAGCTACACAACTAATCTTCAATACTTCTTGGTTTGAGATGAAATGAGTATTCTTCTCTTGCACTTTTAATGAGGATGGATGGAATCACTTGAAAACAAGAGCTAATGTGTTTATGATCAAAGGAATTAGGAAGATGATTTGAGTGAATTAGAACAGAAAGTTTTAGTGCAAAAGGTGAGGAAAAAATTCATATTTGAACCAGTATTTATAGGCAAAAAAATCTGACACAGGAGCGTATGCCGGCCCCCTTAATTGTGTGTCGGCCCCCTTAAAATTAAGGTGGCCGCCCATATAAAACGGCCTGATTCTTTGTCTTTTTCTGGGGAAAGTTTATTTGGTGAAAATTTAACTGAATTTGGTTAAAAATTTGAATTCATATATTTATTATGAAATAAACATTTTCTTTAATTACCAAAAGTGTTTTTCTAAAATATATAAAATGTTTATACCATTTTATATAATTTGTAATTAGTAAATAAACCTTCCTTTGATCATAAAATGTATTAGGCACTTGTTTATTCATACCTTAAGTGAATTAGATGGATATAATGATATTTTGTCACTAAAAATTTATTTACGTAATGATTTTACGTTTAATGATTTTAGATTTTGTGATCGTCAAAACATAGGGATATCGAAAAATATTAATAACGTTTTTACGCATTATTTATATCAACAATATCCCCCTTTTTGATGATTACAAAATCTAAACTCATTAAATCAAAACTTATTATATATGCAAGTATTTAGTGAGTTTATATCACTTCTCTCCCTTTTTGTAAACATCAAAAAGGCTATCCCGAAGTTGGATGAGCTCCCCCTTGATGTGTACTCCTCCTCGTTTTAAGGTTACAAGACAAGTCGAGATATGGAATGCTTGCAAAAATATTTAGAACATACAATATATATGCATGCAAAAATTATATATATGAAAAGAAAAGAACAAGCACTCTAAGCATGGAAGGAAACACTTCAGTAATATGAATAAAATACAAGCAACATGCATCCAAGATGCATGAATAATTCAACTAATAAACTAAAGCCTTAAGGGCTTACAATCAACCAAAACTCTAATAGAGATGTTTTTCCTAGAGCTTGTTCATCAAAATGGTTAAAAACAATTTCATTTTCCAACCATGATCCATGCTTAGTTTGGGAGGAGCAAAGTTGTAGGTAGAGATGATGGAGTTGATGGAGGTGTGTTTGATGGAGGTAGAGGTGTGGTTGATGTTGGTGGTGGAGGTGTGGATGTTGTTGGTTGAGGTTGAGGGAACAAGCTTTCAAGGAATGAAAACATGTAGTGGATTTCATCTCTTAATCCGAATATGATGGTTCGGTTATGGATGCAACAAAGACAAGTATCAACATGGGCTTCAAGTAAGCTCCATGGGATGGGATTGTAATTTGGTGGATTGAGTGGTGATGGTGAAAATTGTGCATCAAGAGGTGTGATGAGTGACAATGAAAGTGTTATGTCTAAGGTTGCATTTTCAAGAGGTGGTGGTGGTGGAATTCTTGGTGGAGGTGATAGGTGAGTGTTGATGTAGTCATTGATGGATGATGATGATGGTATGGAAGAGGTGGAGGTTTCATGTGTTGATGGTGTTTTGGATGGTGCATTTGGAGCACTAGGAGATGAACATTGAGGTGGTGGTGATGGAGTGGTATTGTCTTCATTAGTGAGATCAATAAAGAGTTGTTTTGGTGGAATGATAACAAGTTTTTTTTTCTTGGCTTTGTTGGAGGTGGTGGTTTTTGGTGATAGCATGATGAATTTGTTGAGGTTGATGATGATAATGAAGTGTGGATGAAGGTGGAAAGGGTTATATAGCATGAAATCATGATTATAAATGGTATTAATTCAAAATTGCAATGTTAGATTCCAAAATCAGTTTAGTTTTTAAGGGAAATGGTAGCTGGGACTAGCAAAAGAAGTCACAAGGTGCAAAAGAAAACAGTGTAAAAACTGTTCCAGATGGCCGGTTCCCTTAATTCATGGTCGGCCCCCTTAAAATTAAAGGGGCCGCCCGTGTGAATTATGGGGGCCGCCCATCTGGTGAATTCCCAGACGACCAAATTTCAAAATTTTTCTAAAAGTGGTTTATTTTGGTTTTGTGTTTGCAGCAAGCTCTATTGGAACATTTTATTTTAGTTTTCGTCTATTAGAGAAGCATATATATAAATATATATGATCATACACAAATCATGCAAGCATTGATTAAAATCAAGTATAAAAACATGCATACATGTAGAGCAATTAATAATAAGAAATCAATGATAATATAGTTCAAATATGTCTAGAAACATAGCAACAAATAGCACATAAGTAACATATTACAAATAATTCAAGAAGAATAATAAAGCCAATTTCATAGTCATCATCACTACTATTTCTTTCCTAGCACCCCATCAACAGCAGTGGCAAATGACTATAAGCCTTCCTCATCGTCATCCTTTAGATAAGAGAACGAAACAAGAATGCTAGGACGATGAGATTTAAACTTACAAGTTTTGCGGGTTTGAGTAAGAACGAGAGGACGGAAGGTCGGATAGATAGATTGATAAATACTATCATTGAGATCGGGATAGTTTTCAATGACATGCTTGTGGAGACGAGTGAGAAACATACCATACGGAAGAATAGCTTTAGGATTTGCTCTTGCACATTCAATACGTTTGATAAAGAAGTAAGCCAAATTGTAAGGTTGCTCGGCAACAATACAATACAACATATGAGCAAGACAAGCCTGGAGATGGTCGGAGTGTCCTTCAGAACTGAACGCATTCTCACGAACTAGCTCTTCCCAATGCTCCATGTCGGGCCTTAATTCTTTAAGAAGAATTTGGTTTTTAGAAGTAGAGACATGTTTGGTGATGACGTATAGTCTATATTTGGGCCACGAACCCAAATGATAAACACTACTAATGTCCAAGTCCACTGTGAGTGGGCTATCATGACAATGATTTGGGCCATACTACTAACGGTTTGGACTCACGAAAGCCCAAACCCAACCAAACTATTTATGGTCTAGATAAGGATCTTCTATTTATGGATAAAGATCCATAGGCCGGATAAGCATTACGCGTGCGAAGAGTGAGGAGCACGAAATCTACAAGGATTTCGTGCCTATATAAACAATGCCATAACTCTCGTTAAAGGTACAACTTGACAACCCTAATTCGTATACCTAAACCTAAAATCGATTACTTACTCTTACGCCGGAGGATAATCATGGAAGACAATCCCACGATAAGCCTAACGGTGTTTGTTTGCTTTCTTAGTGCGCAGGTCTCAAGCATTAAGGTCTAATTGGTACGAGAGCAGGAACCCAAACAAGGAACGCCCAACTTTTGTATCAACAAGTGGCGCCATCCGTGGGACCCTACACTAAGAACTAGAATGACGAAGAACAAAAACTCAAGCCAGCGGACTCCGCAGTTGGAAAAAACACGTGGTGACCCCAGAGGAAGAACCCTCAAGACTCGACCTCTAAGCAGGCCTCTGGAACAACTAGTGCGCCTGGTCACCAAGAAACGGGACCAACCCTACCTCTCCCAGCGGTAGAATTGCCTACAAGGACTACTCAAACCACCACGGTGGTTCCAAGCGTTGAAGAACTTCAGCGCACCCTCTTCAATACTCCCCACCAAACGACACCCATAGTGGACAACACTGTGCCGCCTGGCGCACCCAACCGAGATAGGGCACCTAATGTTGAGGCAGAAATTCTTCCGCTGGAAGAAGATGCGCCTGATTTAACGTTAAGTAATTTTGTATCCCAAAATTACGAAACCTTAACTGCCCTCATGCAAGAAGAAGCAAGGAGTAGGTCAAGTATGAGCTTGCAAGCCCGGCTCAACTTTGGTCCTGAACGCGAAACATCCCCACCACGCTACCAGAGGGGGGACACGAAAATAATGAAAGACGTACCAATGTCCACGACAGACTGGGTACAACATCTGATTCGCAGTACTCAGAAGAATATAAAGATGACGGAATACGCACCAATATCCACTCTAGACTTGGTAACCGCAGAAAACAAGACAGACTTGGGCGACAACGCTCACCGAGCGACAGCTCTTCAAGGTCTGGTAGCAGAAGGATCCAAGATAGACTGGGAAGACGGGCGCCTCCAAGTGAAAGTCCTCCAAGCTCAGATTCTGAGGAAGAACGACGCAAACGTCGTAAAAGAGACAACTATTCCTTGAGTGATTCCTCGGACAACGAGGACAAAGAAACAGGACATTGGAAGTCTAGAGGAAGACGTCGTGAGGAGGAAGATGAAGACATATCTCTTCCTTGGCGCCGCCAAAAGATTGATGCGTTCACACGGCGCATTAGTGACTACTCGGATGATAAGAAGAGGCGCATGCCCGCCAATGTGAAAGGAAGGAAAAGAAAAACCAAAGAATGGAGGCAAGAAGGAGACAACCAAAGACAAAGCTGACACAATCTACATGATCCAGTTATGGCAGCGAAAAACTAGGCAAAAAGTCAGCCAAAAGTTCTCCTCTAAGAATGAAATTTCTTTCCCAACTCTCGCTGCGGACAACGCAGTAATGGAGCCACTCACCATTGAAATACATACAGGGGGTCACGATATTCACCGTATGTATGTAGACGGAGGGGCATCCGCATATATTATGTACGAACACTGCTTCAAAAGGTTGCGACCAGAGATACAAAGTCAGCTGATCCCAGCCACGACATCGCTGACAGGATTCACAGGAGAGAAGATATGGCCCATGGGGCAATTACGCCTACTCGTGGTCATAGGTAATGAGCAGCACTCTACGGCAGCATGGATGAACTTCATGGTAATCAAGTCCCCTTCGCCATACAACGGCATCATCGGCAGCATGGATGGACTTGATGCTTTGGGTGGAAGTTTCACATTCCAACCCGAGCATTTGACGAATATCTTCGGGAGATGGAATTTCAGAGACATAAGGACCATGAGTAGGACGAAAACGTTGGAGAGCACAGAGATCCCATTCACTTGTGAATACGGATTGACCGGAAAAAGGAATTTGAAGGATTTGACCAAATTGTGCAAGAGTAAGAGTAATAAATTCATGTTGGATCATGAATGAGATGAAAATGGAACCAAAATTATCGGTTTGAACCGTGACTTGGCTATAGAAGTCAAGAATGAAGCGAGGAGTGATGGGTTCATTAATTTGGAAGAGACATTCAAAATGGACATTTGTGAACAAATTTTCGATGAAATCGGATTGATAGTAAGCTTGATCTACGACTCGACCTTCATGAATGTTTCTATCTTCTATATGACGATAGATACGTGCAATGGAGGGAGAGGTAGTAGGAAGTTGAGAGACTTTGGGAATATAGTTTTTGGTTAAGGAAATATCTTGGGTAATAACTTTGGGCATTTTCACCTAAACACAATAACAACAAAATAAAATTAAAATAAAGTCAACGTTAAAATATAGTGTTTATATTTTTATGACATATGTGGAACGTAAACGCACTTCGACTCTAAACACCTTTACCTTAAGAAGTAGTTTACCATGTTCTTTATTTTTATTTTAACTTGTGTTCGATATATTTTATGATGGTTATCAAGTTGTAATGGGATAATCTAAACGCCCCTTTAAACATCTTAATATATCATGAAAATTCGCTAGATGTACATTAGATTGTATAAATAGCTATTTCCAACAAGTTTCTTATGCAAGTGATTTGTTTTGAAAAGAATAGTTTATATTTTGACTCAAAAATACTATTTTTCTAGTTAAATCAAATGCTTCCTTATCTAGAAAATTTACTACCAAAATGTCAATATATATATATATATATATATATATATATATATATATATATATATATATATATATATATATATATATATATATATATATATATATATATATATATATATATGAATTATATATCTTGACAACTCTAAAATGCTAGTTTTATACTTATATTCATGATGATGTATTGTAAAGATTATATTGGATGATATTCGACACTATTTGGACATGATCTAAACACCCTTTTATAAAAAAAATATTTTTACTTCACCGAAAAATTTGTTTTTGTGATTAATAAGTTATAAAACTATAATGTGATATGTTTTAACAAGTTTTTGTATCATTATTCAACAATGTGTATAAGCAAAATTTTGAAAATGAGTGTATGAACTTTTTCAAAAAATTTCGACAAGAGGGTTTGTAATTTTTAGTTTCTAGTGTTCATAATACATTCTAATCCTAAGGGAAGCATTTAGTTATGGAATTCTTAGACTCAATTTGAAAGAAAAGATGAAATTGAAGAAATTGAAATAAAATGCAAAATCATGAGTATGACCAAATGTGATGAAATTAGATGAAATGAATTATGAAAGACTTACAATACGTAATGTTAATCGTGTTATAAGTGTTTGCCCTTTGTTAATTAACCTTGATATGAGGATTTGAGGATGGATTTTGAGTGGTTTTGGGTTTTTGGTTCGAGTAGCAGCAGCAGGGAATGAGTGGGGAAAGAAAAATGGAGTGTTTGGTAAGTAGAATAAGGGAGAAAATTGTATGGAATTTGTCAGATGGCCGGCCCCTTTAAACATTAAGGGGGCCGCCCATATTAACACTGCCGGTCCCCTTAAAGATTAAGGGGGCCGCCCAGTTAAATTTTGGGTTTTTCGCGGTTTTGATTCTGAAAATAAAAATAAGTAAGTATATATATATATATATATATATATATATATATATATATATATATATATATATATATATATATATATATATGTATGTTAGATTTATTTTTAATCAAAAATACGTTGGAGAGAGTTCGCATGAAGAGAATTACTTGACATTTTTATTTGACATTTTGTCGACTAAAATTTCCTTGATAATTTTGGATAAAATTAATCAAGCCGTTAAGTTGACGATGAAAAGTGTGGTAGGTATATATATATATATATATATAGTATGGGTTTATAAGACGAGAAAAAGAGAAGGAGACGGATGCAAAAGGTGACGGGAGTTTGTTTCATCCATAGATTCTTCAACTCATTTCTCTACATCAACATGAGTATGTTTGAACGTTTAAAGTTCAAGAAGGCCAAAAGAGGGGAAAAGAAAATGTTCGTAAACGAACAATTTCTTGTTGTAGAAAATCAACTAATGAGTTTTCCAGGTTATAAAGGCATATAGTATGTATAATAATAATATGTATAAGTATATATATATATATATATATATATATATATATATATATATATATGCTATAAGAAAAAAATGTGTATATATACAAACAAGAGAAATAGCTAAGAGTAATTACGAAAAAGCTATAGCAACAATGAACTAGATACTAGACTAAGCATGCAATCTTGACATGGAAATTTAAAAGAGACGTGTACCTTTTTGTCTTCAACAAGCAAATCTTCAAAGTCTTCAAGAGATTTCATGACCATGTGAAAGCGGATAGAAAACCAAGCTTGCCAAGGTATGATGAATTCATCTTGTTGGTCCCCATTGTCTCATTTGATCAAAGTTGTTTGGTCCAAAGATATTATGCATTTGACTTGGGTGCATGTATGGTGGAATCATTCCCCAAGGATTGAAGTTCCACATTTGATGATTATTGTGAAAGTTTCGTCTATTTTGGTTTACTCTAGGTTGAGGAGTTTTAGACCTAGGATGAGGACTATTTGGTTTTCTAGGTGGTGGAGTTTTAGATCTTATTTTTGGCTTAGGGGGTTCTACTTCGGGTTTTAAAGATGATTTATGAAAGCTTTTAATATCTTCATCACTTGCAATAGGTACTAATCTATCTTTCAAAAGTATGTACTTTGGTTTTAGCTCTAAAGGTTTTAGTTCACTAGTTTCACTTTCAAACTTTACATTTTTAGATTTACTAGTTGATGCTTCGGTTGAGTCGTATCCTAAACCGGTTTTATCTTTGGCAATTCTTTGAGAGCCAATTATTTTACTAAGTGATTGACTACCATTTTCAAATTTCTCAAATCTAATAATTTCTTCCTTAAGTTGTTTATTCTTATTTTTAACAACTAGACATTATTTACATTCTATAATACTTTCTTTTCCTTTTTCTAGCTTTTGTAGTTTTATTTTTAACTCAAGTATTTCATCCTTTAATTTATTATTAGTGTGTTTTAGTAGTTTATTTTTAGCTATGACTTTTTGTCCTAGTTTGCATAATCTACTATATTAGCTATCTAAATTTTTTTCATCTAACGATAAATTATCATCACTATAGTATTCGGTTTCGGAACGTACCTCATCGGAAGATCTTGCCATGAGACACTTTTCTTCTTTCGTTGTGTCTTTTTCATCGTTGTCACTATCACTCCATGCTCCTCCTACAAAGGCCTTGTGGCTTTGACTTCTTGATAATTTCGGACATTCTCCAATAAAATGATTTGGATCTCCACATTTGAAGCATTTTCTTTCATTCTTGCTAGTCTTGTCGTCGTTGTTTCTTTGGAATGTTTTTCTTTCATCAAACGGTTGTCTAACGTATCTTCCTCGTCTTTTGAAGAATTTCTTGAAGTCTCTTACGGCCATGGCATACTCTTCATCTTCACTTTCGGAGGTTGAGCATTCTTCGTCACTAGATTCCTTTTTTGCTTTCAATGCGATTGACTTGGTTTGCTCCGTTTTTCCTTTGACCATTTCGGAATCTTTCTTTATTATCACCTCATACACTTTCAAGTTTCCAATTAGCTCGTCAAGTTGTAGAGTTGATAAATTCTTTGACTCCTCAATAGCCGTCACTTTAGCACGCCACTTCGGATGGAGAGCCCTAAGAAATTTCCTTACAAAATTCTTGCTAGAAAAATTCTCATCAAGTGCTTTTAAACTTGTGATGATAGTGTTAAATCTAGCAAAAGCATTATCAATTGATTCCTCTTCCAGAATCGTAAATTGTTCATATTGTTGTACAAGAAGATCTATTTTATTATCTTTGACTTGATTATTACCTTGGTAAGTGATTAATAAAGAGTTCCAAATATCTTTTGCGGTTTTACACATAAAAATTCTTTTATATTCTTTGCGTGGTAACGCATTATAAATAACCATTTTAGCCTTATTATTTTTAGCAAGTTTCTTTTTCAAATCATCGTTTTGTTTTTCAAAAGGTACAATTTCATCCCTTTTGGTTTCGGGATTATTTTGTATCGGAGGAAAATCACCATTAGTAATAACATGCCAAAGATCTAGATCTTTTGATTTCACATAAGTTTCGAATCGATTTTTCAAATAAAGAAAACCATCACTTTCAAATAGTGGTGGTCTTTGTATAGATTGACCTTCTAAATATTTTTCAGATTCCATAGATTGTTTCAAGTTTTAAAATACAGTTTATTTTAAAAATCTTGTGTAACCTGGCTCTGATGCCAATTTTGGAAAACTAGAAGGGGGGGTTGAATAGTTTTACGTCAATTTATATTTTAAAAACTTTGTTTGATAAAAACTTCGATTCTTATTTATGTGAATATCAACACTTGCACAACTCAAATAATTTAATCTAACTAACTAAATAATGATAATGTAAATATGAAAGTAATGAAAAGATAGAGATAGAGAGATCAAACCACAACACACGATATTTATAGTGGTTCGGCTATGAAGCACCTCTTCGCCCTACTCCACTCCTCGAGTCACCTACTCGAGAGTTTTCTTCACTATGTTAACAAACTCCCTTTTTGGCGGAGAAACCTTACACAACTTTCGCTTACACCAATTAATGACACTAAGCTAAATGTCGAGTCCTAATAGTAGCTAGAACCAATCTCACACCACTACACGCCTTCTTCACAACCTGTACACAACACAACTACTACACTACTTCTCACACCTTCACTACTTCTTCTTCACACCACAACTATTTCTTCACTACTTCTATTCACAACTACTAACCCACCTAGATCTATCAATTACAATCACTACACAACTATACAATAAATACAAGCTACACAACTAATCTTCAATACTTCTTGGTTTGAGATGAAAGGAGTATTCTTCTCTTGCACTTTGAATGAGGATGGATGGAATCACTTGAAAACAAGAGCTAATGTGTTTATGATCAAAGGATTTAGGAAGATGATTTGAGTGAATTAGAACAGAAAGTTTTAGTGCAAAAGGTGAGGAAAAAATTCAGATTTGAACCAGTATTTATAGGCAAAGAAATCTGACACAGGAGCGTATGCCGGCCCCCTTAATTGTGTGCCGGCCCCCTTAAAATTAAGGGGGCCGCCCCTTATAATTAAGTGGGCCGCCCATATGAAACGGCCAGATTCTTTGTCTTTTTCTGGGGAGAGTTTATTTGGTGAAAATTTAACTGAATTTGGTTAAAAATTTGAATTTATATACTTATTATGAAATAAACATTTTCTTTAATTACCAAAAGTGTTTTTCTAAAATATATAAAATGTTTATACCATTTTATATAATTTGTAATTAGTAAATAAACCTTCATTTGATCATAAAATGTATTAGGCATTTGTTTATTCATACCTTAAGTGAATTAGATGGATATAATGATATTTTGTCACTAAATATTCATTTACGTAATGATTTTACGTTTAATGATTTTAGATTTTGTGATCGTCAAAACATAGGGATATCGAAAAATATTAATAACGTTTTTACGCATTATTTATATCAATACTAAACTTTATTTAAACTAAATACAATTAACCCAATTATTATTGTCTAATTAACATATAACCCTCCTAAGTATTGCTACTAAGACATAACACTATTCAAGTACATTAAGGACACGTTTGGTTTGTAGACGGGTTTAGGATTATGATTTGGATTAGGATTTTGATTTGAATTTGTTATAGGAGAGAGAAAATATATAATATGGAAAATTTAAATTGTGAGCTCTATTTTTTCCAAATGAAGACAAGTATAAATATATAAAAAAATAAGAAAATGACAAAGAATTTAGTGAATGTCAGAAAAGTTATGTAAAAGTTGGGCACTATGGTGGGATTTGTTGAACCCCACATTCGAGGGTGTCTGTTACTGTTTAAATAACCATGAATTCACACCAAACAATATTTTTTTACTTTGACTCCAATCCTTTCCACAAAAATCCACATACCAAACAGCTTGTAAAATAAGGGTGAAAATAATAGCATGTACTTTCACTTTTGTTGCTTTTATTGATTATAAAATAATAATCAAGTTTAAAAAGTGTTTTATTTTAGGAGAAAATTATCAAAAAGGTACAAAAACATTCTAACCGTTTCAGCTTTTGGTCATAATTTGAATCCTTTTCTCAATTTGGTCATGCTCGACTGCTCAACTGGCCTCATTGATTGACACGTGTCCAATGCAAGTACAAAGGTAGATGAAGATATTTTCTTGCTTTTTTTTAATTACAAATATGCCCTTATGCTTTATTAATTATATATATTTTTAATATACTTGTAACTTATGTTTTACAAGAAGCATTTTGTGCATTTATATTTATACTTTGTATATAATGCATTATAAATTGTAGCTTACCTACTCCCTCATCTAACCACACCTTATCACCACATCTTTATCACCACCTTATCTATAACCCACCTTATACTTCTACCAAAAACACACACTAAATAAACACCACCAAAACCCATCACTTACCCAACCACCGCCATCAACCTGCCACCACCCTAGCCGGCTTTCGCGAAACCCACCAACATCCCCATCCGACCATCAAGAAAACCCACCATTATCCTCAGCCGACCACCGCAAAAAACCACCATCACCTTCATTCATTTTGCCCATTAATTTTTTGAGTTTCATGGGTACTAACTGTACTGTACAAGAAAAAAATGATGATGGGACCCATAAAAATTAGCAAACGATGGGACCCATTTTTGTTTTGTTTTGTTTTTTTTTTTTTAACTTTTGATTCGATGATGGAGATGCAGAAAATGGATCTAGGTTTGATTTCATTTTGTTGTAGCAGTCTAGATACAAATTAGTCACAACATCTTTGGTTGGTATATTGCATATTTTTGTTCTTTTTGAGTTCTAGGTTTATTTTTTTAACTTTTGATTCGATGGGACCCGTTTTTGTTTGTAGGATGTGCTTGTTGACAATCCATCATCTTTGGTTGGTATATTGCATATTTTTGTTCTTTTGAGTTCTTTTTGGTGTTGTCATATTTTTGTTCTTGTTGTACCAGTTTTCTAAAAAAAACAGAGTTGCATTTGATTTTTATATATGTAATTTGGTACTAGTTTTCTCGAATGTTATTATTGTTGAGCAGCGATGGTTGACCAGTGATGGTTGAGCAGCGGTGGTTGAGCAGCGATGGTTAACCAGTGATAGTTGAGCAGCGGTGGTGGTAGTGATGGGTTGATGAAGATGATGCAGGTGGAAAGTTAAGTGGATAATAAAGAAGAGAGAGAAAATATTTAAAAAAGATGGTATTTTAGACTTTTAACAAGTATACATAATAAGACAATATATTAATCATTTGTACTTGCAAGGACATTTTGTACAAAGAAATAATAATAAAAAAAGAAAAGAATGACACATGTCAATCAATGAGGCCAGTTGAGCAGTCAAGCATGACCAAATTGAGAAGATGGGTCAAATCATGACCAAAAGCTGAAATGGTTGAATGTTTTTGTACCTTTTTAGTCGCTTAAAGTTTGAATAGTGTTTTATTATTATGTAATTTTTATGTTTGAGTGACTAACTTGAAACACTTTTCAAATTTTGTTATTATTTTGAGTATCTTTTTTCATTTGTGCATAAGTTGGTTGTATATTAAGTTGGTTGGGGTTAGTGAAATTCAGCTGGTAGGTATTTATTGTTACAATACAACCAAACAATGCACATATAAATATATTAAAGGTAGTTTTTTTAAACAATTACACAATAATGAAACGGTATTGAAACTTGAATAGTTTTGTGGTTAATTTAAAGTTTGAGTGACTTAATTGGAACAGTTATCAAACTTTGTTACTATTAGGTAACATTTTCCTTTAAAATAACAAGAAAATATAAGGCCATAAGAGCATTAGGTATCTTAACCCAAGTGAAACTTTCACCCACTGCCACGTTAGCGCTATATCAGCTTTAACAATTTCATCTTAAAAAAAAAAAAAAAAAAAAAAAGAAAAAAAAAAAAAACTTATTATCACTCACCTTTAACTCAACTATTTTCAAATTCTAACACCTAAACTAAAACTAATACTTCATTTATTAAAAAAAATATAACATTAATTCTTAAACATACTGCAATACGAAATTAAAAATAAAAAATAAATAAATAAAAATATTAAAAAAAACGAAATAATAAAAACACAACACAAAGCAAACTACAACATAAAGGAATTACGATATACAATTAAATCAACTGACGAGTTTGCAAGTTATATTTTTTGATGATTCGGTCCTTTTCTTCGTTGATCCAACCCACAACATTTAGATCCTTGACGGCAATCTCAATCATCAACAAAAAAATATGGTTATGCTTAATAATAGATGTGGCAAAAATAGGTGGGTCGGGGTCACGGGTCTAGTTGGGTTTGAGTCTAGACAGGTTCGATTTTAGAAGAGGTTTTTTAGAAACATGAGTTTAAATGGGTTCGGGTCTAAATAGGTTTTGGTCGGGTCGACAAGAAATTATTGTTTTGTTTTTGTTTTTGTTTGTTTTTTTTTTTAGTAAAACATTTAAAAAGTGAGAAAAAAATGCCTGTTAGACCCGCCTAGTATTAGAGGTGCAAAATAGGTTGATCGGGTCAGATTTGGGTCACGGGTTTAGTTGGGTTTGGATTTAGATAGGTCCAGGTTTAGATGGCTTTTAGAAACATGTGTTTAAATAGGTTCGGGTCTAAATCCGGTCGACAAGATTTATATATATATATATATATATATATATATATATATATATATATATATATATATATATATATATATATATATATATATATATATATATAAGATGAAAAAAGTGAAAACAAATTACTCACCTAGACCCATAAGGTAATTATTATATAATTGCACTTTCTAACATATATTCATTTATACTCATTTATAATATTTAGAGAGACCCAACTAGACACATCTCTTACTAAAGAGTAGTGATTGAGAGGCTTAAAATATGTGCCTAAATTCATGCCTAAACCTACGTGGCATCATCCTGATGGCTGCAGCCAAAGGACCCACTTTTCTACAAACCAGCATGATCATGCCGCATATGTTTAAGCATAAATTTAGGCACACTACTTAGGTATCCATATCATTTTCCCTTACTAAATATTTACCCAACTAGAACTATATTAACCAATAGGTCTCAAATTGTCACCTATACTTAATATTTATAAAGTTTTAAAAAAATAATATCTGATGTCACATTATTGAGTAATATTTTATAAACTTTTTGTGTTAATAAATTTATCTTTATTATGGTATAAGCAATTTAAAGTTTTGTAATTGTTTATCATACGCCTGACAAAATACTCTCCAGGCAATGAAAATCCTGGGAAGCCCTTCTAGGACTGTTGCAACAGTCAAACACATGTCGCTACCTCATTCACTGTGAGGTAGAGCAACAATTATGCACAGATCTTTCCATGCGTCTAGTAAGGCCAAAGGAGGCACGCCATGTATCGTCCCTTGCCTTCAACCATTGGATGTCCACTACGTGGACTATCCTGGAAACCTGGATGGACTCCCAGGCAGGGTGCAAAACCCTAGGGTCATACCTATAAATAGAAGGCTCATTTCCACAAATGAGCCAACTTAGCTTCACCACACTTACACTAAGCGGATTCTCACAATCCACTTCGGCTACTCCGATAAGTGTTACCCTAGCTCAAGACTCCAGTCACAACTTGAGGTCCTTACTGACCAAGGGAAACCAAATCGGATAGCTGCCTCAACCCTTCAATACGTAACATACGTAAACATAGCACCATCTGTGCTATACGTAACAACATAGCTACAAAACTACCCCTCTGATTCATCGAAAAACTTTTCCGATTAACCAAGAAGTTTTCATGATCACCAAACACCTTATTTCGTCGAAAACTCACACAGTTTGACAAAAAAAAAATCACAAAACCCTTCTCAAAACAAAAACTCACACTCCATCGCCGGAAAACAACAGATCTAAAGCATACATTTGTTTCGAAAAACACGAATTCTATCATTTCACATCAATAAAAAAAAACTCAACTCTAAACATCGTTGAACATAGATGACCTCACAAATTCCACCACCACCGCCTCCGCCCGATGTAACCGGTTCTGAGGACATCACAAACATTGAAGAATGACGTGAAACTTTAACACAAAACAATCACAACATCACGTATCAACCAACTCCGATGAACATAATGTCATTTCTAGATAGTCCACCATAAAACGCCGTCAACATCTCTATACAAAATGAAAATTTCATCATTCCATGCACAGTAAGGTCGACTTCCAGGATGGCACCTGAAGCCGACAATAACAACACTCGGGCAAATCAGGAGAGCATGGCTTTTCTAGATATGCTAATGCGTGAAAACAAGCAATCAGGTCAGGAAATACCACAAAGACACAATATAAACTCAAACTCACAACAACCTAACAGTCAGAAGATACCTCAAACAACAAAACGTACCACTTATAACACTGCTCCATAAAAAAATATCCCACAATCAACTTTCCAGGCACCTCAAAACATGCACCACCACCAAAACCATTACCAAGGCGGACCTATACATCACATGCATGGATTTTAACACACTTAGGCAACTATATCATTAATGTCCACCTAAGCACAAAGTTCACAGCAACAAGCCTCATCCATAGACCTGTTTAACACACTAATGGCCAAGGTTCTAGACAAAAACGAACATCGCAACTACAAAACAGTTGGTGACGATGTGCCTTAGCACCTTTGTGCCCTAGAAATAAAGAGACGCCAATTTTTGAAATGGATTGCAGACTATGAGGTACCAGTAAGCCTAAAGCTTCCAGTTGACCTACGCATGTATGACGGAGTCACATAATTTGAATGTACAACAAAAATAAATGCCTGGAACTGTCCAATGGCCTGTCACCAATTCCAACACACCTTAACAGGACGAACAGTTGTCTGGTTCAAAGGCCTAGAGAAAGGCAGCATCAAGGGACAGGAAGATCTCAGGGAAAAGTTCATCAAAAGCTTTCAGCCTAGAAGAGAATACACATGCGATTACGTTAATCTGCAATTCATCAAACAAGTTTTTATCTTTTTAGAAAAAAATTATTATGGCCTTTTAATAAAAAATTTACTTTCGTATATACCCAATTACGCCTTTATATTTTTAAAACCCTAGTTTCCATATTTGATAATCTCATATTCCAAATAAGTTAAAACTGAAAAACTATCAGTTTAAGGAAACTTCTTTGCTTAATCACCAAGATTTATGCCTTGTCAAGATCCTATCTAGCTGAGGACAATGAAATCGACCGCCTAGGGTTTAGGTTAACCCAGATTGGATTTTCTTGCTAATCAGGTAATCTTGTTTTCTTATGATCACATTTGAAAACCTAGGGTTTCTATAAATTGTTTTAGCATAATTTTGGAAAGATTTGCATCTTACCAAAAATACCTAAAACCCTAGATCATAATGAGAAGACCAAGATTACTTGCATGCCAAGAAAAATAAATCTAAGTAAACCCTAGTTATTGTAATTGTGACAATACCAACTAGGGACTTAATGTTTGATCCCGGATACTTTTACAGAGTTTTTCAGTAAAAACTTCGACACCCTCAAGGGTTAGAAAACCCTTATGTATTCGACTAAGGAAAACCCCTAACACTAAATCGACACCCTCAAAGGTTTAGAAAACCTTGTGTATTTCAGTTATGGATACAAACATGCAAACCCTAGTTTCATCACCAGAGTGATAAAACCCTAATTGTCATGAAAAAAATAATATAATAAAAGAAAAAAAAACTAAAAAACCCATAGCAATAAATCAACAAAACCCTACATAACCATATGGGATAATTGTTTGAAAATGTAACGAACTTGCCACGTTTTACAATGTTGTGTATGTTGCTTTTAATTTTACTAAATAATGCGAATAATTTCTAATCAGTCTATTGTGTGCATTATTTAGTAAAATATACACAACATTGTAAAACGTGGCACGTTCGTTACATTTTCAAACAATTATTCCCTTTATTATATTAGAATAACATAAAGGGAGTAATTGTTTGAAAATGTAACGAACGTGCCACGTTTTACAATGTTGTGTATATTTTACTAAATAATACACACAATAGACTGATTAGGTAATTATTCGCATTACTTAGTAAAATTAAAAGCAACATACACAACATTGTAAAATATGGCAAGTTCGTTACATTTTGAAACAATTATCCCTAACCAAAATCAAAATTCGATTTTATGACAATATTAGAAATTAATAAGAACTCTAACTAGGTTATATATGATTATAGTGGCTCTAATACCACTGAAGGGTTGTGGTGATCACCCACACGACAATAAAATATGCATAGCATAAAATAAACACATAAAGTCGTGCAGACCAAAACACTAATAGTCATATCTACTAATCAGGGATATAACCTAAGTCAAACATGTATAAAGAGTGTTTATGATTACTTACTTGTTATTCCTGCTAGCGTAAGCTCCTTTGACCTTTTTATGATCAACACGGAATAACTTATTATTATTTTTTTTGATGCTTCACGATCTCGTTTTAGCGTTTCTTGAATATCACCACTCGGACATCGTTAGGTATCCACCGGTACTACATAGGTAGAACTAGGACTCTGAACCTATGAGTTAATACAAATAAACCTTAAAAACGTTTATTTATATTTTACGATCTTCTAATGTTTTGTCGATAACAAATGTAAAATCATTTTAACGAGATATATAAAATAAATAACGCTTTGAGCCAAAAGTTTATTAACTCATTTCATTAAACAAATACACCTTAAACATATTTAGTTAATAAGTTTACATAAAACCAAAACCATTTTATAAAAACACTTAAGTAACTTAGTTACTTACATTTTATAAAATACATGTTACTTGTGAAAATAAACTTAGAAATACTTGGACTATACATGACCCAAAAAAAAGTCCATAACCCATAACCCATGGAGCTTGATCCATAACCCATGACCCATTGCATGGCATCATGTATGACACCAAAATGGGTAAAACCCATGATCCATGACCCAAAGTCCATAACCCATGACCCAAGATGTCATTGACATCATGTATGACATCACATGAAGCATGGATCATAACCCATAACCTAAAACCCTAAATTGTAACCCAAAATCCAAACCGTTGATACCAGATGGCCGGATCCCTGGGTTTACACTAGTCGGATCCCCGTGGGAAGGGATCCGGTGGAACCGGGTGAACAATGCTCAATTTTGCTTATAAATAGTGAGTCATTTCTCTCTTATTCCTCACCCATTTTAGGCATATATTCTCTCTATGTTCTAAACTCTCTAATCTTAGATCTAAGGATCTTTCTATGTGGTCTTTCTTTGTGATTCTATAGGTTCATTATAAAAAGCGAGATCACAACCTCTCAGAGACTTGTAAGCTTGTGACATGAGTAGCCAAGATTCTTCTACTCTTCAAGATCACAAAAGTGCATTGATGCGTAGGGATTGCACCAGGCTTTACCTCTCGAGGGATCTCGAGAAGCTTACAACCCCCACCAGGGAGTGTACCTGATCGATGTAGTATAGTATAATGACAAGTACCGGGGGATTGATCGTTCAGCTAGGAATAGTGTCGCTAGGATTAGAAAACCTAAAGACTAGGTCTAGAGATGAGGGATGATTCTTTTTGTATTTTTATATTTTTATGAAAGCAATTAAAAATCTCGGTTTTGAAGGAGTTGGGCGGAATTAGTTGCTAGTCAACTAACCCAATACTAAAGATGCAATCAAAATAAAATACTAGAAATGAAATTAAACTAAATTATACTAAAGTTGTGAGCAATATGTAGGAGAATTGTGTTTACTTAGATTTCACTACTCCCTAGATATCTTTTACACGTTAATTACTAGTTATAGTTGTGTGGATGACGGATTGTATTCCTTAATACCATTCATGGGGTGGCGTACTTACTTCCCTAATCCTATGAGCGCCTACTTCACTCCTATGTCGAGCCGGCTAAGAAGCTCCTAACATGGGATCACTAGAATTTGCTCATGCATTAAATACAACCAATAAAACCTAGTACACATCGGTTCATGTTTCCTAAGACGTTCAAGCATGTTACACAATGGAGATCTCCCAGTTTTCTTAAGCCTAACATTGAAATCATTCATCCATTACAACCATAAACAAGTAATCAACACATAATTAACATCTAGGTTTCATTAGATCAAAGCAAACACAAGATAGATCTAGCCTAGCATGTTGAAATCAAGACAAGCATAAGATATAATCAACCAACACATAGACATATTGATTGAATTAAGAGAAGACTTATCTCAATTGAACATGAAAGGATTCAAGGGGTGAAAACCCTTGAAAACACTGTAAAATATGACCTAGGGTTTACAAAGTTCGGCCCTAGTTTCTCCACACAAGTTCCTCTTTTTATGAATGAAAAATAGAAAACTATATATAGATTTTGATAGGTGACGACGACAAGAACAAATGTCTGACGCCGTCATCTCGCCGCCAAATAGTTCCTCGGACTGCCTAGATCTGGGTCTGACGCCGTCATGTATTCTCCTTATGCAGGCCGTTACCAATTTAACTCTTGACGCCCTTGTTGTAACACCTTCAGGTTTGCACTGGGTCGTCATGGTTTTTACTCTTGACGCCGTCAGGATCTTCCTCTTAACGCCGTCAGGTACTGTTCTCAGCATGGAAAATTAAGACTTTGCCGTTTTCTTCACTTTTATGCTCCAAAAATGTCTGAATTGCTTCCTTTTCCAGAATTCACTCCCAAAGTACCTAAAATCACAAAAGGAACGATTTAGGGCAATATTTGATCAAATAAATTCAATTCCGGGCTTAAATGACCTCCTAAAAGTGGTTCATTTTTCACCTCATCATATACCCTTACACTTGAGATTTGCTTGTCCTCAAGCAAATGCGCTTTTATTCTAATCAAAATACAAGTTAGGGATCATTTAACACTAATATAAAAGTAATTACAACAAATAATCGTTCCACTAAAGACCAAAGACAAGCACGGAGGTCATACACTAGCACCTCACAAATAGTGTTTAGATACTCACATCTCTCGGGTGTAATAAAGTAATATCACAATATGGAAACGAAAAATATCTCTCACTACCTGTCATAGCAAAATAGATTACCATAGGCTTGGGAAAGGATCAAACCTCCACCATATGGCGTAAGCACCTAGGATAAACCATCAAAGAGGTCTTTCAAAAGGGTTGTAACGTTAGATGTAGGGATATGGAATACACGATTTTGTTGGATATAGGCAGTCTTTACTGGTGGCGAGTTAACAATCTTGGTTAATTACATGTACAATATGGCGTTGCTAAGCCAAGACTAGACTCGACTTAAGCTAATAAATGAAAAATAATAAAAACATAAAATGAACATAGAATGAAAAGGGATGGTAGTCCGTATGTTTTTTTTTTCTCTTTTCTTTTTCTATTTTTTTTTTCTTTTTCTTGATTCTTTTGATTTTTTTTTTTTTTTTTTTTTTTTTTTGCATACACTCTTACCCTACCATCCAAAATAATACATCATAGGGAATGTAAATTCCCCTTACACTTGAATTTTTACATACTTTATAAATAACTAATCTAATGACTCGAATTAAGAAAATCAAAACACTTGGAGTACTTTTAAGATTAACGTACATATGGGGGTAATATATGATGTTCTTCCCCATTACTCCATAAAATAAGTACTTTACCCATGAGTCCCAATCGTCCCAAAACAATATGTACAAGGATATGACTCGACTTAGCAACCATGTAATAAATTAGATAATTAACTTAGGGTTTAACAAATAACAATAATGCACTAAAGATAAGTGCATACACGGAAGGCTAAGGCGATTTGGGTGTACATTTAAGTGGGGTGTAACAAATTCTTCCTTTAAGTAAAATGCTTAAAGTTAGAAACGAAAAGATAGGCTCGGAGGGGTGTACTAGGGGTTTCGTGTACTAAAAATGAGTACAACGCTAAGGTGTGGGAAAAATTAATTGACTTAACTAGCCAAGTAATATGACTTAAATGGTCAAGTAATTATAATATGGGTTTAATACAAGGGTGATCCTAATGCCTCTTATCATGTAGTAAATCCTACTACACGAATGTAGTCTCACTAGCGGTCTCGGGATGCGTTACTAACGCAAGTTCTAGAATCTAAATGCTACCGGTACACTCATAAGCACTAATAGTAAATGCTTTTCCTATCAAATCTAAAGGCGAACCTCACATATTTGGGTGGAAAATTTTTCTGAATGATACGGTTTTGTGCTAGTCATACAATCTCCTATCCATGAGACGCTTGCTAAGGCTAAAGTTTCACTCCTAAATGTTGTAAAAAATTTTAAATTTGGCGCTAAAATTACACTAACAAGTATTTCTCATAGTTTTATTACACATCTACCATCAAACAAACAAACTCAAGCGAAAGTGTATCTGCAAGGTATCATCATTTTACCCTCCCCTTACACTTAGGATGAACATTGTCCCCAATGTTCAAGTAAAGAATGTAAAAGTGAAATAAGTAAAACAAATGAAATCAAATACTCCCCTGATTCGCTCGGTATAGATAATAAGGTGGTCAGGTTCGATCTTCCTCCAAGAAAATGAACAATCAAAGCTTCCCTTCCAGAATAATAATCATCTTCTTGTCATACATAACCTGTAAAACCTGAGAAAACAGACAAGGCAACCTCGCATAAAATCGACGGCAATCTACATATGTTAATAAATCCTAGAAAACAAAATAAGATATAATGCTTGTGGAATAATGTTTGCAGATTTCCTTGAGATTATAAAACTAATAATTCAACAAAAACTTTCAGACTCCGTTAGAAAAACAAAACTGATAAAATTTCCAGATTTTTACACGTGACGCCGTCAGGAGTTTCTTCCTGACGCCGTCAGAAGTGACCTGCAGAAATTCTTATGTTAAGTTTCCGGAAAATTTCTGGAAAAACTTCGTCCTACTTCCTGGAAAATCCTGCAAAACATCATTGTGACTCGATACAAGCATTTGACTCCAACAAATACGAATATACATGTTCACTTAATATTGTGGAGAATTATGATCGAGTTTGTTTCTTAAAAACATATTTGGGGTTTCCCCTTACACTTATCTTTTGCGAAATACCTTTGGAAGAAGTTAATACTAAGTCAAACAACAAAATAAAGTATTCTCACCATTTTAGTTTTGAAACATGATCTACCAACAACAAAAATAAAGCATGCATATGGAAACAAATAACAAACAAACAAAATAAAAATCACACAAAGCATGGGTTGCCTCCCAAGAAGCGCTTGTTTTTGTTCGAGTCACGAGCCTGACTCTACCCTTATTTAACAGAAATAGGGGAGGTTTTCCCTACACTTAGGATTAAGTGCGGGTGATAGTAGCGATACACACCATCTCGGTGAAAGTATGCCACGTGAGGAAAGAGTGGTGGATGAATTATATTCTCAAAGGGATGTGCTCCTATCATCATAACCTTACTTAATTCAATCGAGTTAATGGGTGGATTAAGATTTTCTCCTAGAAAGGGATCATTTTCTATCAACTTCAAGAGATTACTAGTTGGGGATCCATCCTGACCTAATAAACCCGGTTTAAACCCATAACGTTTCTTGTGATCAATCATAAATGGGTGATGTAAGCATGTAAGATTATTTTCCACTCCTATATTGGATTCCTCTCTACAAGGCTTAGACTCCACTACCTTTATCCTAAGACTACCCGGACTATATGGTTTGATGGGTGGATCGGAACCTATTTCAATTCCTAAATTTTCATCCAAGGATGGAAGATTAGGTAACGGTTTTGGTTGAGGCTCCGGTTCATCAAAACTAGGAACTTCCCTAGAACTAAGAGTAAGGTTATCATTATAAGTATTCAAACCTATATCCTCTAGTTGTGTTTGGTCCAAGGGCTCTACCCCAATTGGGATTTCTAAAGTCTTTTCTACTTCATCCGAATAAATCACGGGCGGTGTGTATGCCTCAAATGATGGTAGGACTTGTGGGGTACTTGGTGGGCTTAGATTTTCAACTCTATCCTCCATCTTATCAAGATTACCAATGTGTTCAGCTTTATTGTGGTGAAATCAAACCACTTCGTGCACCCAGTTATCTCATCTATATGCTTATCCCCAAACAATATTCTTGTTTGTTCCCTTAAACTTGCTATCAATTGATCCGTAACAACATTTGTTGGGTTGTCCATTTTTTTGGCAAGTATGGCACAATTCTCTATGGCTTTCCATGCTTCATCAGCACTTAATCCCCAAAGGTCCCTATCTGCGGTATGGTCAATGTCCATTTTGGTATAGTGATCGACAAGATGGTAAAATATCTCAATTTGGGACCACATATCGAAATTATGATGAGGGACTTTTCAGAGTAAATATTTAAAACGAGCCCATGCATCATAGATAGGTTCATCTTCATGTTGTTTAAACATTAAGATATCATTTGGAGTGGGTGAATTTTGTGGTTGGTAGTATGGTGGATTCGCGTTCTCCATAATGGCTAACGGAATAGTCAATGGAAAGGTTTTTACAAACAAAGAAACAAAGAAAAGATAGACTAAAGAAAACCTAAAAATAAAAATAAAAATCTTGCTAGAAAGGAATCTAGCAAGTAGACCTAATAAAAAGAAATCCTAACCTAGACAATAACTATTCCCCGAGCTGTGGCGCCAAAAACTTGATGCATAGGGATTGCACCAGGCTTTACCTCTCGAGGGATCTCGAGAAGCTTACAACCCCCACCAGGAGTGTACCTAATCGATGTAGTATAGTATAATGACAAGTACCGGGGGATTGATCGTTCAGCTAGGAATAGTGTCGCTAGGATTAGAAAACCTAAAGACTAGGTCTAGAGATGAGGTATGATTCTTTTTGTATTTTTATATTTTTATGAAAGCAATTAAAAATCTCGGTTTTGAAGGAGTTGGGCAGAATTAGTTGCTAGTCAACTAACCCAATACTAAAGATGCAATCAAAATAAAATACTAGAAATGAAATTAAACTAAATTATACTAAAGTTGTGAGCAATATGTAGGAGAATTGTGTTTACTTAGATTTCACTACTCCCTAGATATCTTTTACACGTTAATTACTAGTTATAGTTGCGTGGATGACGGATTGTATTCCTTAATACCATTCATGGGGTGGCGTACTTACTTCCCCAATCCTATGAGTGCCTACTTCACTCCTATGTCGAGCCGGCTAAGAAGCTCCTAACATGGGATCACTAGAATTTGCTCATGCATTAAATACAACCAATAAAACCTAGTACACATCGGTTCATGTTTCCTAAGACGTTCAAGTATGTTACACAATGGAGATCTGCCAGTTTTCTTAAGCATAACATTGAAATCATTCATCCATTACAACCATAAACAAGTAATCAACACATAATTAACATCTAGGTTTCATTAGATCTAAGCAAACACAAGATAGATCTAGCCTAGCATGTTGAAATCAAGACAAGCATAAGATATAATCAACCAACACATAGACATATTGATTGAATTAAGAAAAGACTTATCTCAATTGAACATGAAAGGATTCAAGGGGTGAAAACCCTTGAAAACACTGTAAAATATGACATAGGGTTTACAAAGTTCGGCCCTAGTTTCTCCACACAAGTTCCTCTTTTTATTAATGAAAAATAGAAAACTATATATAGATTTTGATAGGTGACGGCGTCAAGAACAAATGTCTGACGCCGTCATCTCACCGCCAAATAGTTCCTCGGACTGCCTAGATCTGGGTTTGACGCCGTCATGCATTCTCCTTATGCAGGCCGTCACCAATTTAACTCTTGACGCCCTTGTTGTGACGCCTTCAGGTTTGCACTGGGTCGTCATGGTTTTTACTCTTGACGCCGTCAGGATCTTCCTCTTGACGCCGTCAGGTACTATTCTCAGCATGGAAAATTAAGTCTTTGCCATTTTCTTCACTTTTATGCTCCAAAAACGTCCGAATTACTTCCTTTTCCAGAATTCACTCCCAAAGTACCTAAAATCACAAAAGGAACGATTTAGGGCAATATTTGATCAAATAAATTCAATTCCGGGCTTAAATGACCCCCTAAAAGTGGTTCATTTTTCGCCTCATCATGCATCTTGTTCTTTCTTCTTCTCAAGGGTGTTGTATATGTGTTGTCGTTAGGTGTAAAAGGACGTTGGTTCCTTTAGTTATGTTGTGCTAGAAGTGTGAATCGGGTAGTGGTTCCTCCTTTGTAATAGAACCCGGTATCTAGCCTTGTACCGGATAAAGTGTAGGCGACGAAGGTTTGGATCTACCTCTTGGAAGAGCTCGGTATTTAGTTTTGTATTAGAAAAAGTGTAAACGACGTTGTGAAGGCTTCTCCACCGGTGAAAGGAGTTAGTCTTGTGTAGTGATTACGAAACTCTCGAGTTGTGTACTTGGAGAGTAGAAAAGGGCAAGGAAGGTGTCACTGTAGCCGAACCACAATAAATACTTATGTTGTGGTTGTGTCTCTCTAACTCTATCTCGTAATTTAGTTTATATGCTTTTATTGCTATCAATATCCAACACTTCAAAAATAGATTGACATAAGTCAATCTATAAGTTTTAAAACGAAGTTTTAATCGGTAAAACTATTCAACCCCCCCCCCCCATCAAGTTTTCTACAATTGGCATCAGAGCTTCGTTACCAAGTTTCATAGAGAATATTGTACTTTAAAAACTTGATATGATCCGTGTATGTTTTGAAAACTACAACGAAGGAAATCTTTTGTAAAAATTGACATCTAACACATTTTACAAAAATAACAACACTTTCTATACTTGGATATTGATAAAGTTGTTATAACATTTAAATGTTTCTAACATACCTCCTTTTAGAAATCTTCATGTTGGGAAGCTCTTTAAAAGCTCATGAAGTATTGCTCGTCTAGGAGTGCACTCACTCTCAAAGATAAAATGGCAAAGGTATGTTTATTTTTCCTTTTTAGGTGTTACTTATCTGTGATTGAAAAAGTGTTGATTTATATGGTACACAATTACTTGATATGCTTGTATCTACTTGATTTGTTCTTTAAAATTCTTTTGAGCATTTATCTTCTTCAAAAAGAGTCACATCAACACAAAAATCTTTTAATTCAAATCACAACTATCAAAAGTCTCACTTCACTAACTTCTCAAACCACAAGGAAAAGTTTTTCCAGAACACTCGTCTATCCTCATCTTAAAACACAAAAACTTTCCTACCCCTCAATTTCACTGAAGAAATGAAGAAAACACAATTACGACTCACCATCTCTCTATTCTCAAAAGAAACCTACGACAATTTATCCTCTGCCGTACATCTCTAATTCTTATCCTATCATTGGAGAGGTCTCTTAGTATACTCTATATTCTTACTATCCCTCACTTTAGTTGTTAAAAACGTTAATTAGAATATGCGAACTAATACACCAAACACTATTTTTTTTCTTGCCATTTGGCGACTGTCTTCCCGGATCCATTCGTTTTAACGGGCCGAATCCCTTTTTAAAAGGATCCGGCGGAACCAGCATATCAGATAAACATTTTATGCATTTCAAACCTAAACAAACAATATCTTTTCCCACTCATTACATAAAAAACAATCAAAACTAAAACCCTCTCACTTTAGGGTTTCATCTTTCTCAATTCCAATCTTCTAATCATCATTGTAAGTAATTACATAATCTCTTTTAATCTTCTTCTCTAATTGAATTCTAGGGTTTTGTTTATCAAGATTTAATCAAATGTGTTTAATCAAATCAAATATTTTCTAAACAAGGAGTTCATTTAAAAAAAATGAATTACTCTAAACTAATCAAAGTTTGTTTTGACATTGTTAATAAAATGAAACCTTCATTATAAATCCCATTTGATCAAATTTTGATAAAAATGTTAACTAAAACCCTCATACACGATTCTTACTCTGATGGTGTACCCTCCGAACAAGTCGAATGACACCCCTTCGAACCTGTACATTTCAAAGGTCCAATACAACTTCCTAACACCTTCAGTGGCATAAAACCATTCCTCCGAGACATGGTTACCATTTGGGAACTCGCCAACCAAAGGCACAAGCCCTTCGGGATTAGGACAGTGAAGGAAAAAGACCTTCGACATCTCCCCTGAGCTTTCCTGCCAAGGAAATTCATGTCAAAGGCTAAAATCATAGGACTCCCCCATGTACACCCCCAAGTTACAGCTATGATCATGGGACTCCCCCATGTACACCCTAAACTTTAGCTATCATCCCCTTGATACGCGCCCAAACCCTAGCAGTCACTTTAAATCAAAGAACGCCTAATTGATTCCCGCAGATTGAGCATGGAACTCTCCAAGGCCTATTTCCCAAACCTATAAATAGCTTGGACGAGTCATTGAGTATGGTACGATCACAAAACACACACATAACCTCTCATACTTACAATTATACCATTACATATACTCATTCGCACGCCAGAGGTGATTCGCAGGGCCAACCCCTTGCGCAATCACTTAACGTAGTGTATTTGTATTTCTTATTTCTGGTTGACAACAAGCTTGGCATACAATCACAACCCCTGTATCCTTCGGTCATCATCGCAAGGCCTAGTCGTACAATTTATTGTACAATCAGTTGGAGGTGATTCGCAGGGCCAACCCCCTGCGCAATCACTTAACGTAGTGTCTTTGTATTTCTTATTTCAGGTTGACAACATGCTTGGTATACAATCACAACCCCCGTATCCTTCGATCATCATTGCAAGGCCTGGTCGTACGATTTATTGTACAATCATACTCCATATAACATAAACTTTATTTTGCTTAAACTTGTCTAGGATAAAAATGCCTAAATCTACCCAACAAGACCACCATGATACCATTCATTACATCCTTAGATGTCATTGCAAGGATGATCTCTCTCTGAATGATCAAATTTTTTTAAAATGCTCCAAAAATGCCTCATTCATGAAGGACGTGTCGTTGAGGAATCCTATCTTGATGATACAAATATAAATCAGGTCTTTTCTGAAATTAACTTTGATTATCTTCTTAACATCAATGAACAAATATGTCTTGTGTTCATTTTCCAATTTTACAAAAGTGTTTGGATCATCCAAAACGATGACGAAACTATTTTGTTGACATCAAATAGTCCTGATATTTAAGTGTCAATTTCCCCCTAATATGCTCGTTATTTGTACTTATTATTAGGATATATACTTTGATTTCGTTATATTTTGTATCCAGGTTACAAATGAGCATAAGAGCTAAAGAGACGCGGAAATTTGAAAGAACTCGCAAAAGATACACAGCTATAGTATGTTGAAGAAAGCTACAGCGTAACTTACACTCTCCATTATGCCGGAGCTAGGATTTCAAATATGAAGACTAAAGTCAACACGGACCAAGGACTACATCGTAACCATAATCCTTAGTTACGCCGTAATTATTTAAAGACTTAGAAGAATTCCTAGTGATGAAGACTACGCCATAACCATGATGTGGAGTTACAGCGTAGCAATGACACCGTAGGTGATCCAATATCCAGAATTAAGCTATGGCGTAGCCATAGTTGAAGACTATGACGTATGTGAAACCCTAAAAGAAGTTACGACATAACCAATTACATCCACTACGCCGTAACCATTGCTATTGGATAAGATCGTTTTACGATTACATTAGCTACGGCGTAACCAATTCATAGAGTTACGCCGTAGTAGTGTCGGGCCTATAAATACTACCCTAATTTCTGCATTTGAAACAATTCCTACACCACCAAAAAACAGAGAACGAAGGAGGGTTCTACCAAGGCATTCCACAACAGCATACGAAGCATTTCCAAGGGATATATCACGCCATAAACACCATAAGTTTTAGTTATCATTGTGTTAATTACATTATCGAATTATGTCTTCATTTCTTATGCAAAACATTGATTCGGCTGTACTTTTCAACATGATCGGCTAATCACCTTTGGTGCTAGCCTAGTTATGAATCTTATATTGTTATGATTATGTTTTCATACTATTCCATAATGCTTCTAGTGTGTGCATGCTCAGTTTATCATTAGATCCTCTAATTGCGGTAGTTTTAAAGAACCGGTTGTACTTAGTACACTAGGAAGACCAAAGCACCCTAGTGTAGTTTAGTTGCGAGGGAAATGGGAAAGCAGACCGTAAGTGCTAGTCATTGACCTTGTGTGCAAATCGACCAAAGGACCACCTTCCGGGTTGGATAAACTTAAGTAGTTAGATGTATGGTTTAAGATCCGAAAGGCTGGGCCATACAAAGATAAGTCTAGCATGTAGTGGCACTTAATGACTAAAACTAGTCTACCATACGTCGGCTTACTTACAGAGGGTAGTGCCTTTGGTTCCCGACAGGATTCTAGGGAGATAGGCTATGGAAATCGACCAAAGGACTCTAGCGACATATGTCCGCCCCACTTGTTGCATTTGAATAGTTTCATAGAGAACATAGTCAGAATAATATATGAGGATTAACTAGGCTACTACACTTTCTCCCTATTGCTTACAACCTCATTTTAATTTCAGCTCAGTTTACTTCCAAGCTTTCATTTAATTTCTGTTTATTTAGTTTAATTAATCAATTCAACTCTCAACTAGTTTAAAAATGTGACACCTAAACTTAAATAAGACCCGCACCACATAGCACTTGGGACGACCTCGGTTTTACCATTTACTAGTCTACACACGACCGGATACGCTGTCTGTTAGAGCATTAGGGTAGAACTTAGGTAATCGAGAAACATTATAAATTTAAGACCTGGTCAGTAAAACCTGCATAATATTTCCATATCCTTCACTATAAACAACTAAAACATTGTCCTGCCTCTCACTACCTTTGCCGAAATTCTTCAAATTCCATGCCGTGGAATTTGCATGTATTCCAATGATTGGTCCATCACCAATCAACACCTTGCTCGAGATTCTCACCATACCTACCTTACTCCTCTTGACGAACCCGTCTTAGTTCTAGATACCATTTTCATAAAAACAACCGATCAATCTCGAATGACTCGCAACAAGGAAGTCATTCATCGTGATCCCTTTCAAATGGAACTCTTTGAAATGATTCCAACTTACAAAAAGTGGGAAGAAATTCTTAGGGAAAATATCATTTGTTTGGTCGGGAATAAAGACCACCCTAATGCCTGTCTAGTTCAAATGATCTTTTGTCTCATTCACCAAAAGCCTTTCAACCTCGCATACTACATCGCCAAAAGAATGGTTGGTGTTTTCAAAACTGACAAAATGATTCTTCCGTATGGTATGCTCCTCACACATCTCCTTAGGTACGTTAGTACAATCCAACCTTCTACAATCACCAATGACCATACTCTTGCAAATCATTTTTCATGGTACCTGATGAAATCAAATAAGTACATTATATTGTCGTCATTTGTCCTATTTAATTGACTTGTTTTATTATATTTAGTATGAGAATTGATACTTAATTGTTTACTTTAGTAATTCTCAGGTAAAAACAAGCAATTGGTGAAACTTGGCGATTTTGGACGAAAAATGGAGATAAATGATCAAGATAGAAAAAGTCTACAAAACTCAAGGAGATATGTTGTATCATTATAGACAGATACGCCGCATCATCATACTTAGATGAATTTGAAGACCATTGCCTGACTTTGAAGCATGCGCCGCATCCGATTATATCATGCGCCGCATATGAAACCTTGGTCAACGAAGAAGAACCAACTTGTTCTACTCCAGATGCGCCGCATCTCATTATCAACATGCGTCGTATTACTATCAAGACTTCACCAAATACAATACAAGACACTGAAGGACATGCGCCGCATAAGATTCAAGATACGCCGCATCTGAAGGCGGTGTATGAATATTCCAAAATATTTTAATCTTTGACCACACGCGAAGTTAAGTACATGCGCCTCATCTACTTAATAAATGCGCCGCATCGAACCCTTAGACAGAAAGTATAAATACCCCAAGACATAGACGAATTTTATGTGCAAAAAAACCCTAAGGAGACGAATCCAGACGGAAAGGCAACACAAGACACACCTCCAACGAAGATCTTAGAGCAGAAATAAGGTCATGCATGTATTTAATTCATTAAGTAGTTTTGTTTTATTGTAATAGTAAACTATAATCCATCAGAATTGATGGGCTTCTGGCTGCCATACTGCTCCCCTTAAAATTGCTTTCCCATCGATTATAAGTTTATATGATGTTTTTTTGGTTCTTTATATATATGCTTTGATAACCTCTGTGTCTAGCTATGTTTTGCTTGGGCTGTCATACCCCGTCCACGCTTACTTATCTAGAGTCCAGAAAGTAATATAGGCATAAGTGATCATTAAGGGTTTACTCGCCTATATTTAAGATCCAACGAGAGAGAATAGATTACCATACTCATCATATAAAACTAGTAATAAAACAAGTGACAAGCTACTTAACAACAGGACAGGACTTCTATCTGTATCTATTATCTATCTGTGTACGTGTTCGCCATTCGCTGATTTGTTCTCATTAGTTTAATTAATCAACCAAAATGTGCTAGTCACTTAGACTAAAACCCCCTTGCGTTAGATTAGATTGTAAAACTAACTTAGTATATTTAAAATACTGATCAGATTAATTAGATATTACGTTCCACTCTTAGAGATCGACACTCTACTTACCACTATATACATATTGATCGGGTACACTGCTCGTTAGTGTGTGTTATAGGATAAGTCGGCTAAATATAAATGTAAAACTTGAAAAGGCAAAATCACCCTATACTACACGTGACATAACACGCGCATCAGTACCCCTCGCCGAAGGTCGTGCTAAAAGATTCTTGGTCAATGGCAAAAGGCCTCGTCCTCTCTCAAATTCCTCAGATGAAGTTGAAGTCGATGAAGACAATCCGATTTCAAACTACCGCCTTGATCCAATCTCATATATCGAACAACTTCCCAAACTTTCAAAAGAAACCGAAGAATTCAAGCAAACAAATGGAATGTTCAAGTGTCTTGCTCATTTTTTCACAAACATGGGAAAGAAGAAAAAGTGAAGAGATTAAAAGTTGTGGTTTAATCAGCTTTTGAATATTTTAAAAACTAGTTGTTGATATAAATAATGCCTAAAAATATTATTAATATTTTTCGATATCTCTATGTTTTGATAATCACAAAATGTAAACTCATTAAACTAAAGATTATAACGTAAACAAGTATTTAGTCGTAAATATTCATTTTAACAAGTATTAAATGAATATATTAAATCCATCATAAATATATCAATTCAAATTTTTAACCAAAAATGGCAACAATATTCCAGAAAAACCTTCCCCAGTAAAAGACAAATTTTATAGCCGCTCTGGGGGCCGGCCCCTAATTATAAGGGCGGTCCCCTTAATTATTAAGGGGGCCGGCCCCTAATTAAGGGGACCAGCTCTGCTCCTCCAGCTGTAAAATTTACCAATAAATATTGATTTATTCCTGGCATTTTTTCTCACCTTATGCACTTCAAACTTTCTGCTCTAATTCTCCATTTCTATTCTCTTAAATCCTTTGATCATATAATCATAAGCTTTTGTTTCCAAACGATTCAAGATTCAACCATTCAAGTGCAAGAGAAGAATACCTCTAATCTTCAAGATTAGAAGTATTACAACTTTGTGTGATCCTCCCTCTCAAGTTGTTAGTGTACAATTCTTTGTAAATCATTCATTCATTTGTGTATAAGTTGTATAAACTAGTTAGTTAGTTATGAACATAAGTGTGTAGATTAGTTGTGCAAGTAGCAAAGGTGTAGATAAGCTAAGGTATACAGATAGTGAAGGTGTGAAGAGGTAGTGTTGTGTAGTAGTGTAGAAGTTGTGAAGAAGTTGTAAAAGAAGTCTTGAAGAAGTCGTGAAAGAAGTTGTGAAGATACAAGTGGTGTGAGATTGGTTCTATCTAGGATTAGAACTCGACATTTAGCTTAGTGTCGTTAAATTGGTGTAAGCAAAAGTGTATAAGGTTTTCTCCGCCATAAGGGAGCTTGTTGACATAGTGAAGAGAACTCTCGAGTTAGGTGCTCGGGGAGTGGAGTAGGGCAAGGAAGGTGTCCTTGTAGCCGAACCATTATAAATTCTTTGTGTCACGGTTAGATCTTTCCATCTTTTTACTTTCATTACTTTACTTGCATTGTCTTTATTTACTTACATATAATTGTTTATATTGTGCAAGAGTTGAATTCACATAAAAATCGAATCTAAGTTTTAAAAGCAAAACAAAGGTGTTCAAAATTAATTAAAAAGACGTAAAACTATTCAACCCCCTTCTAGTTTTTCACAATTAGTATCAGAGCTACGTTAAACAAGATTTTTTAAAATATATTGTATTTTAAAACTTGTATCGATCTATGGAATCGAAAAAATATTTAGAAGGTCAATCTATGCAAAGACCACCACTATTTGAAAATGATGGCTTTCTTTATTGGAAAAATAGATTCAAAACTTATGTGAAATCAAAATATCTTGTTCTTTGGCATGTCATTACCTTTGGTAATTTTCCCCCTATTCAATATAATTTTGAAACTAAAATGGATGAAATTGTATTTTTTGAAAAACAAAATGATGATTTGAAAAAGAAACTAGCAAAAAATAATGAGGATAAAATGGTTATTTATAATGCATTACTACGCAAAGAATATGAACGAATTTTTATGTGTAAAATCGCAAAAAAAATTTGGGATTCTTTACTAATCGCTCACCAAGGTAATAGTCAAATTAAAGACAACAAAATAGATCTTCTTATTCAACAATATGAACAATTTACGATTCCGGAGGAGGAATCAATAGATAATGCTTTTGCTAGGTTTAACACTATCATCACAAGTTTAAAAGTACTTGATGAGAATTTTTATAGAAAGAATTTTGTTAGGAAAATTCTTAGGGTTCTTCATCCAAAATAGCGAGCTAAAGTTACTGATGAGTGCTCAAACACTCATCATTTTTGGTCAAATCTGAGCTGCAAAATATTTAAAAACACCCAAAAACGCATCAAAATACTGAAAATATCACAGGGATTGTGTTTTATATGTTTTAGATGCAAAATGACTAAAAACAGATGAAAAACGAACAAAGTTGGCAAAATTGGCAGTTTCAGTCCCTCAACTTTCAAAAATTGTCAAAATTAGTCCCTGAGCATTTGTTTTGAAAGAAAAGTCAACCCAAGCCCTTTTGAGTTCAAAAGTTATCAAAAAGGGTCCCTGGGTGAAAGTTTTAGAAATTTTACATGTTTGACCCCCAAGTTTCAATTTTGGCAATTTTGGTCCCCGGATAATTCATTTTGGAAAAATAACCATTAAGGACCTTTGGGAATTTAATATGTGGCATGTTTAGTCCTTGGAATAGTTATGGAAAACTTGGCAGGAATGGTCCCTGAAAAATCAGAAATGTACAACATTGGTCCTTGTGATTTACCTAGTTACTACAAACCAAGTGGACCTTTGTTATTATCCAATCCACAAACCAAACCCACCCATTCACTACACCAGATCCACCATATAATCTGGCCCAAAACCACAGCCCAACCTCCCATCCCTTTTAATATAAAACCAGGGTCAACCCCTGGTTTGACTCTCCTTCCCTCCACACGTGACTCCTCCCATGCAGCCAGCCCCCTCATCATCACCCCTACAACCTGCCTCACCCTCCAAACCCTCACCAACCTCACCTATTGTCCCCTACATCCCCCCCTCCACTCATTAATTATCTCACCAACCCCCACTAATCTGCCAAAAACTTTATTTACCGCCAAAAACAAAATTGAGGGCTAGGATTATTTTCACTAATCCAACGTCTCAAAAGCAAAGTGGGAAAGTGAGAGAAGACCCTCCAAGTCCATATAAGTGAAGAAAAGTGGTGAAAGAAAGAAAGCAGTTAGCTAGTGTAGTAGTAGTTTAGTGTAGTAATGTCATTGTAGTTAATTTTCAAATTCCAAAGTATCTTTGAGCTTTCAAGTTGTATTCCTAATCTTTTTAGTGTATTTTAAACCCATTTCAACTATCAATTCTAAGTTTTTAGTCCATATTCAGTTTATGCTCATTTTGATAAAATTCTCATGTTAATCTTTAAATTGTTAAAAGCACTTGTTTAATGATCCATTGAAGTTGTTTTAGTGTGTTTTTAAGCTTTTATGAGATTTGAAAGCATATAATGCCGTTTTCCTAAAAATACTAGAAAATACAAAAAAAAAAATAGTGTAAAATATAAAAATCAGTTTGTAAGAAAGATGCAACAAAGAAGCATGATGGAAGCTGACTTTCCATGGAAATAGAACCTCAAGGGAGGTATTAGGAAGGGTTTAACACCCTGGGTCCTTATTTCTAAGCTGGAAGGATTTTGTAGGCATTTTTCTACATTTTTGCATTTTTCCTGTACACTAGCTTATAAGTGCTTAACTTAGTGCTTTTGTGCTTTTTAGGTGTAACATAGTAATTTTAGTGCTTAAAATATGGTCCTTGTTCATTAGCTTCCATCTTTGTTAAGTTTATCATTTCACTGCCAAATTAGTGCTATTTTGAATCTTAGGTCATTGTTGTTATTGTTGATGTTTATGTGCTCACTTAAGTTTATTACATCATTATATGAGCTTATGTTTCAATGTCATGGCTTCAATATCTCTCTAGCTTCAAAATTCATAAAATCTATCAGATAAAGGGCTGTTTGGATTAACAGGTTAGGGGATTCTCAAATCTTTATCATGTGTTTCCTTTGGTTTAGTTAAGTCACAGTAGGTTAATATTAGTTAGTTTAGGCATAAAATTCAGTGTTTGTTCATAGAAAAGTCAAATCCTTCTTCAAGTCCTTGAAATTGTTCACTGTGGGAATTCTTTGTTGCACAATCACTCAAATGGTTACATAAGTTGTTAGAATAGCTTATTTCAGTCATAATATAGCTTATTACAATCATCTCAGTCATTTAGAAGCTTTCAAATCTCAACTAAGTCAAACTATAGCTAAAACTTAAAAAGTCAAAAATTCATGGTTGTCAGTTTTTCCAAAAATGGAGAGATTTTTAGTTCACTCATTTTTAAGAGTTAGGACCTAAAAATTGGTTTGTAGCTTATTTGCCAGCTTGTCTTCAAACCCATATTTTTACTTTATTTTTGCGATTTTTTTTGTTAGCTTTTTATGCCCTCAAAGTACCCCCACCAGGGCTATTTTACCAAAGTTCCAGCCATTTAGTTTTTGATTTTTCATTTCTTCGTTATAAGTCCGTTTTATCTGAAATTTGGTTTATAGCTTATTTTGTTGCTTATTTACTTAGTGGTATTTTTATTTTAATTTTTAGATTTTTTTACAAGGGTAAATCACCCATTTTTGGGCTGCAAAAACACGTATTTTACTGCAGAAAATGTTTTTGATTTTTCATTTCTTCGTTATAAGCCCGTTTTACCTGAAATTAGGTTTGTAGCTTATTTAGTAGATTATTTAGTTGCTGTTATTTTTGGTTTATTTTTTAGATTTTTTTTGGTTGGCTTATGAGGTGCCGTAAATAGGGCCTGTTTGGTTTTTAGTATTTGGATTTGCTTAATTTGCTTATTATGCTTATTCCATTGTGCTTTTCTGTGTATTTTAGCTTATTTTCAGTGTGTTACAATAGTCTTTAGCTTAATCTAACCTTAGTTGCAGCTTAATAGCTTTTGTGGTAGCTTTTTCCAAGTTAAAAATCTCATTTGAGCTTAAAAATCCATCTGTTGAACCATTTTTTGATTTTTGAGAAAAGTGTTTTTACAAAAGTAGCTTATTTTTATGGTTAAAAGATTTTGCAAAAAGAAAAATTGAGAAAAAAATGTTTTGTAAAAAGGGAGAGGCAGGGGTCGAACCTGAGACCTCTCCCCTTTAAGAGTGATTGGGTTGTACATGTATACCAATTGCCCTAGGGACTTTTTTCGTTTATACTCCACCACCAATTCCTTTTAACCCTCATTTTCTCACTTTGGCTTAATAAGCTGTTTTAGCTTATTCCGTTGTTTATTCGTGGCTTTTTCCCCCTCCTCTAAATTTTCCTAGGCTTCTGCTACTTCTTAGAACTTATATCAATTTTTCCAGATTTTTTACTTTTTATTTAGCATTTATAATAATTAGTTTTAGTTTTATTAGTTTTAATAAAAAAAATCAAAAAGAAATATTTGCACAGCTTATTTATAAGCACTTATAGTTTTTTATATTTTTTCTAAGTCTCTTCTAGTATAAAGTATTTGTAGAAAAAGTTTTATAATTTTAACTTTTTATTTAGTATATATAATAATTTAATTTAGTATATTTAGTCTAATTACCATAAATAGTTTTTAATTAGTAATAATTAAATAAAAAGTTAAAAAAATATTTTTCTTTTTTCTATAATTTACTTTTATTATTAATATTGTAAAAAGGTAATTTTCACATTTGTAGGACTTTTATTTATCTTCTTTCACTTTTATTTTCGTACGTTTACGTTTATTTTAATTTAAACGTACATTTTTAATTCGTAATACGTTTTTAAATTATTAGGTTTTTAATACTTATTGGTATAGCTTATTTAAGTTATTTTCTTTTACATTCTCTTTGTTTAATCGTTAACTCACTCAAACCCCTTTCATGTTCAGAATCACCCGATCACAAACCCGTTTGAATACCATCACACCTCGTCGGGACATAACCACCTAGTGATACCCTGTATTACCCGGAAGCATTGACTCTAAGCTATTTGACTTTGTTGACCATTCATTTGGTCGATTTAGACAGACCGTTTGGAGCCAATCAGTTACGACGATTGAAGAATCGAAGAACTTGTCAACCCTTCAACCTGATGAGTTGATCGGAAACTTGAAAGTCTACGAAGCAATAATAAAGAAAGACTCCGAGATGGTCAAAGGAAAAAGAGAGCAAAGCAAGTCAATTGCGTTGAAAGCTAGGAAGGAATCTAGTGACGAGGACAGCTCAACCTCCAAAAGTGATGACGAAAAATACGTCATGGTCGTAAGAGACTTCAAGAAATTCTTCAAAAGGCGAGGAGGATTCGTTAGACAACCACATGATGAAAGGAAGACACTCCAAAGAAATAAAGATGAAAAAAATAACAAGAACGAAAGAAAATGTTTCAAATGTGATGATCCAAATCATCTCATCGGGAAATGTCAAATGTTATCAAGGGATCAAAATCAAAAGGCGTTCGTCGGAGGAGCATGGAGTGATATCGATGAAGATAAGAAAGAAAGCACAAAGGAAGAAAGGTGTCTTATGGCTAAGACATTAAATGAGGTACATTCCGAAAGAAAATACTTCAGTGACAAAAATTTAACATTAGACGAAAAAGACCTAGATAGTGAATATAATAGGTTATACAAATTAGGTCAAAAAGTCATGGCTAAAAATAAATCACTAAAACGTATAAATAACCAATTAGAAAACGAAATACTTGAATTAAAAATTAAACTACAACATTTAGAAAAAGGAAAAGAAGTTTTTATAAGTGTTCATGGAACTTTGGGAGATAAAACCGGTCTAGGATTCAACTCAACTAATGTCTCAACTAGTGAAAATAAAAATATAAAGTTTGAATGTGAATCTAATAAACAAAAACCATTAGAGTCAAAACCTAAGTATCTACTTATAAAAGATAGAAAAATACCTATTGCGAGTGATGAGGAAGTAAAAAGTTTTTATAAACCATCATTAAAAGCCAAAACCGAATTTTCTAAACCAAAATTAAGATCTAAAACTCCACCTCCAAATAGACCAAATAATCCTTATCCTCGGCATAAAACCCCTCAACCTAGGAGAAATCAAGGTAGACAAAACTTTTCTAATAATAGTAACCCAATGTGGAATTATCCACATCAACCAAGCTTTAACCTGTGGGGAATACTTCCACCATATATGCATCCTAGTCAAATGCAAACCATGTTTGGTTCAAACAATTTTGGACCAATGAGACAATGGGGACCAAATGACCAAGTTGTCATTCTTTGAAAAAGTTAGAATCTAATCTACAAATGACTTCTATAAGTCAATATGGTAACTTGAAGTGCTTGAAGAAAATCCGTTGAAGACTAAAAGGTACGCTTTTCTTTTATGTCATTCGCTATAATTTGCATGCTTAGATTAATGATTAGTTAGATTAATGCTTAGCTATGCATATATATTGTTTGTAACTCTTATATATATATATATATATATATATATATATATATATATATATATATATATATATATATATATATATATATATACGTCCAAAATAGCTTATATACTTATAACCTAGAAACATCATTAGTTGACTTTTCTAGGAATAAAATGAAATTTTTCATTGTCGAACAAAATAGAAAATGGAAATCTTCTATATCCACTATTAACAAACTCATGGTGATGTAGTGAAATGAGTTAAGTGGATAAATCATTAATATAGAAGTAGGATTAAATCCCTCGCGTAATAAAACTACGGATGAAACAAGCTCTTGTAGACTATGGCATTAAATTAGATAAGTGTGCAACAACAAAGGAGCGATAGATTTTAGGATATACCCCATTCAACACTCTCGCATCAAACATATTGAATTTAGTCATCACTTCCTTATGATCATAGGATATGTAAAAAATGGTAGCATGTGACAATAGCCTTAACCAATTCCCTTGAGCATGAGTTCTTTAACAACTATCTTTTAAAATCTATGATTAATGTTATTTGTTGTAAAAAATCTAATATCTTTAAATATATGCAAAAACCTCACATTTTGGAAAAATTATTTTTCAGATGACTATCTCACTTTTCTATTAATATGTTTTACTATCTATGTCCATAATTATGTTATGATCAAAGTCAAAGATTGGGAAAATTTTCTTTTACCCATTATTCAAAAACACATTTTGAAGTAAAACCCAATCTATTTTATTCAAATAACTTTCACATCTACATAAAAACCTACTTTTAAACATTGTTGAATAATGCTAAAAACGTCTCTTTAAATCATGCATGGTGATCTCATATTTGTCATCTATATTTATGTACATGACATTTATAAGTAAACTAAATCAAATCAAGAGGACCATGGTTTGTCAATTTAGATTTTGTTTGTAACAAGTCTAGAAGTCTATGCTATCATAACCTCCCATTTATTGCACATAGGCACTCATTAGGATCAATTAGTTAGGAAAATAATTGGTGTGTTTTATTGTTTCCTAGTCCATATATATTACATTCTTGATGAGTAGGTTGCATGCTAGATGAAATTGCTTGTTTGCTTAATGCCTTTAATTAACATGCTTTGCATACATAGTTAATACATGCTAAATTGCCTCAAAGAGTTGGACTTGCTTGAAACTAAACCTGAAAACATAATCACTTCTATAATTTTCTACCAGAAACCCATTTCTAGTAATCTGGAAACCAACAAACGGGCGGCCCCCTTAAATATAAAGGCGGCCCCCTTAATATTTAAGGGGACCGGCCATCTGATGGTTGGGATTTCAGAAACTTTTCATTTTTAGCGCATTTCATCCTATACTTCCCAAAATTCACAAACAAATTTCATTCCAATCCATCCAACAAATTTTATCCATCCTTAATCCCACTATAAACACTCCCATTCCTCACAATCTCCACTCATCTCATCATGTCCTCTCCCATCAAACCAAAACAAAAACCTCAAGGTTAGCTAAGATGACCGAGAAACCCGTTTGGAGAAAAAACCCTAACATCCTTAAAAAGCTCATCGAACCAAATGATGATGTCAAACATCCAACACCAAATTCCTCCTATGTCTCTAACTATACACACAACCCTCAAGCTCACTCAAATGAACCCTTCCTCAATCCTCATAATGGTCAAGTATCCACCTATGCTCCCAACTATGTACCTACATTTCATCCATTTCCTCCAAACAATTCTTTTATTGAAAAATCTCAACCTCCAAACAACAATCAACATTACATCCCTAACACCTCACTCTCTTTCCCACCAACATTACACGTCAACAACAAAAAAAACTCCTCCATCATCATCTTCCTTGGAAACCTTGAAGTTTTGTGAAGAAATTGACCAACTCTATGATCTTCGTGATCTCAATACTATGCACCTTGCACAATGTAATTTGCATCACCCAGCTTCCTCTCCACATTACCTCACTCTTTCAACTTGGATCAAGTTACAAACCACACTCACTATTGTCCTTGTTGCATTTTCCTTCAAGAACAAATTATCGACTTGAGTGAAGATATTTCTTGGATTGAATATCTCCTCACTCGTCCTCACCCAATTCCTCCACCCACATTTGTTCCCAACAATACTCCCAATCCTCAAGCTTATTCCAATGAATCCTTTCACAAACCTCATCATAATAACCAACCATCCATCTTTGCTTCCAAAAATACACCTTCATCTCACCCAAATAATTCTTATGAAAAACATGCTCAAGCTCGAAATCACAATCCTAATCTTCTCACCAACACCTCACATCTTGTTAAACCCACCAATGCACCATCCAAAACACCCTCCAATCATGAAACACCCTTTTCTTCCATACCTTCATCTTCATCCATTAATTATTATCCAATATCAAAAATGTCTCCACCACCAAAAGAATTACCACCACTTCCTACCAAATCACATACTAGTTCTATGTTGCATATCCAAACATCCATTCCAAATAACAACCACACTCCACCATCATCACCTTCCTCCAAACACTTGAAGTTCATTGAAGAACTCAAGGAAGCCCATGAGCTCAGTGTTCTTCTTGCTCTACACCCTGCTTAACACACCTTGGATCAACCTCCTTCTAGCTCTCCTTCATCACCCCACAACTTGAACCAAGTTGAGAAACATGTCAACAATTGTTCTTGTTGCATTTTTCTCCAAAACCAAACCATTGCATTGAATAAAAACTTCACTTGGATTGAGTATCTTCCCACTAGATCTCATCCAACACCCTCACATGAATAACATCCAAACCTTCAAACAACATCTTCCGCTCTTAACTCTCCACCTCCAAACTCTCCACCACCAAACTCTCCAACATTCATGCACCCAAACATATACCTCCATTAATCCAACAACCTTACCCTAACTCAACTACTTTCATTCCAAACACTCCATCATCAACCATCTAAGCATACTATATGCTTATGATTTTCACTTTCAAATAAGAATCAACCAACCTTTTCTTGCAAGCAAGTCCGATGGCTCTCTTTGGCAAATTAGGACCTTTTACTTATTATTTTGAATTAATGAATGTATTACTATATGTCCTTAATATTTGTTGTATTCCATATTATGCTATATATGCTTGTGCTTCTAATATTTTTCTTGCAAGAATTCCATATTTCGATTCCTTGGTGCCCTCGAACGAGGGGGAGCACACATCAAAGGAGACCTCTCATCCCGTCTAACTTCATTTATGAAGCTAGTCGGCATATCCTTTTTGATTCTACAAAAAAGGGGGAGAAGTGGATATAAACTCACTAAATACTTGTCTAAAATTTAATTTTTGATTTAATAAGTTTAGGTTTTGTAATCATAAAAAAGGGGGAGATTGTTGATATAAATAATGCCTAAAAACATTATTAATATTTTTGTATATATCTACGTTTTGATAATCACAAAATGTAAAGTCATTAAACTAAAGATTATGACGTAAACAAGTATTTCGTTGGAAATATTCATTTTAACTACTAAATCGCTTAAGGTATAAATAAACAAAATGCCTAATGCATTTTATGATCAAAAGAACATTTTCTTAAACACTAGATTTTTTATATAAAATGTCACAAATATTTTATATCTTTTAGAAAATCATTTTTGGCATTAAATAAATATATTAAATCCATCATAAATATATGAATTCAAAATTTTAACAAAAAATAGCAAAAATGTTTCAGAAAAACCTTTCCCACTAAAAGACAAATTTTATAGCCGTTCTGGAGGGGGGCTTAATTATAAGGGCGGTTCCCTTAATTATTAAGGGACCGGCCCCGCTCCTCCAGCTGTAAAATTTGCCTATAAATACTGGTTCATTCCTGGCATTTTTTCTCACCTTTTGCACTCCAAACTTTTTGATCTTATCCTTCATTTCTATTCTCTTAAATCATTTGATCATATAATAATAAGCTTTTGTTTCCAAGTGATTCAAGCTTCAACCATTCAAGTGCAAGAGAAGAATACCTCTAATCTGGCCACGGAGGTTCACCTGCGCCGACTCCGTGCTACCCAAAAGGGTAGTCGCCGTGGGATTAGTCGGCTCGCAATGTCGAGTCGGAAACCCATGTTACCTAAAAAAAAAAAAAAAAAAAACCCTCTAATCTTCAAGATTAGAAGTATTACAACTTTGTGTGATCCTCCCACTCAAGTTGTTAGTGTACAATTCTTTGTAAATCATTCATTCATTTGTGTATAAGTTGTATAAACTAGTTAGTTAGTTATGAATATAAGTGTGTAGATTAGTTGTGCAAGTAGCAAAGGTGTAGAGAAGCTAAGGTATATAGATAGTGAAGGTGTGAAGAGGTAGTGTTGTGTAGTAGTGAAGTAGTTGTGTAGAAGTTGTGAAGAAGTTGTAAAAGAAGTCGTGGAGAAGTCGTGAAGTAGTCGTGAAATAAGTTGTGAAGATACAAGTGGTGTGAGATTGGTTCTAGCTAGGATTAGAACTCGAAATTTAGCTTAGTGTCGTTAAATTGGTGTAAGCAAAAGTGTATAAGGTTTTCTCCGCCATAAGGGAGCTTGTTGACATAGTGAAGAGAACTCTCGAGTTAGGTGCTCGGGGAGTGGAGTAGGGCAAGGAAGGTGTCCTTGTAGCCGAACCACTATAAATCCTTTGTGTCGCGATTAGATCTTTCCATCTCTTTACTTTACTTGCATTGTCTTTATTTACTTACATATAATTGTTTATATTGTGCAAGAGTTGAATTCACATAAAGATCGAATATGAGTTTTAAAAGCAAAACAAAGGTTTTCAAAATTAATTAAAAAGACGTAAAACTATTCAACCTCCCCTTCTAGTTTTACACACTATTGTAGTCATTTATCTCTTTGAACTGTTGTACTTACCTACTATGATCTCTTTTGAATGTTTTTGGTCATTCTTATGTATGTTTGACATACTTGATCAAATGGTTAGTTTTGTGCCTTATTTCATTTGATTATCTATATGTACTTCTTACGTGCTCTACTTGCTGTACCAAATGTATATCTATGTATAAGTGTTGCCTGATTTGTTAGATATGATATTCGACATATGAGCAATATTCTATGAGTCCACTATGTAGTAATTAGTCTCTAAAGCCGGATCTGTTAGTTATAACTAGCTGAATCCCTTTTAAAAAGGAACAGCAGATCCGGCCAAATAGAGGAATTTTTAGACCACCTTTCATCACCCTCAACCTTTCTAATCTTAGTACACTAGTTCTCCATCTCTTATTAGTTACATTTGACCTGATATTGAGGTTAATAGCTCTTTTGATCACTTAGGAAAAACTTAAGTTTCTTCCGAGATGTTTATGATTTATCATCTCCAAGAAAATCAACATTTTCATGTTCCACTTCTTGCATAATCTTTCTCTAAACATAATTCACTTACCAACACGATAAATAAAGGGCGCTATTGTAATTTACCTTTCTACATATTAGAAATCTTGTATACCATGCAGGGGACACTATTTTAAATGAAAGGACTAAAAATTTAAAATCCTATAGGATTTTAAATCGATGTATTTAAAAAACACGAATGAAACGCCCCCTCGTTAGTTTGTAAAGTTAACCAATTTCTCCCACTTGACTATCCTTATTTTGAATTCTCAATATGAGCTCCATTAGTTCAAATTTAATCTCTAAAATAAGAGATTTACTTTATAATGACCATAAACAAAGTCACGAGTTCAAACTAACAAACGAACTCATAAACTTTAGAGTTAACTACATTTTTGTTCCTTGTGGTTGTATCAAAATCTCACTTTTGGTCCAATTTTCAAAACACGTGCGATTCCAGTCATATAGTTTGCATTTTGTTCCACTTTTGGTCAAATTTTCTAACGGAGTTAGTTTAGTCGTTAAGTCTAATTGTAAAGTGACAACATTAGTCCTTTAACTTAACGGTCGTTTGCAACGTTCGTCATTTATACCAAAGATCGTTTTCAATGTTTGCACCGTTAGTCCTTTCAGTTAGTTAGTCTTTTAAAAAAAATTCTAAAAAAAATCGAAAAAAATTAGAAAAAAAATACATAAAAAATGATTTTTTTGTTTTGGAAATTTTTTTTTCCAAAAAAAAATTTGAAAAAAAAAATTTTCTAATAAAATTTTTTCGGAAAAAATTCAAAAAAAATTGACGAAAAAATTTTTTTCCAAAAAAAAATAATTTGAAAAAAAAATCTAATAAAAGTTTTTGTTAAAAAAATTATAAAAAAATTTATTAGAAATTTTTTTTATCAAATTAATTTTTTTGTCAAAAAAATTTTTTTATATAATTTTTTTAACAAAAACTTTTATCAGAATTTTTTTTTCAAATTATTTTTTTTTGGAAAAAAAAATTTTCGTCAATTTTTTTTTTTTTTTTTTTTTTTTCCGAATGTTTTTAGAAAAAAAATTTATTAGAATTTTTTTTTCAAATTGTTTTTTTTTTGGAAAAAAAAATTCCAAAAAAAATCATTTTTTAAGAATTTTTTTCGATTTTTTTTTTAGAATATTTTTTTAAAGACTAACTAACTGAAAGGACTAACGGTGCAAATATTGAAAACGATCTTTGGTATAAAGGACGAACGTTGCAAATTACCGTTAAGTTAAAGGACTAATGTTGCCACTTTACAATTAGACTTAACGACTAAACTAACTCCGTTAGAAAATTGGACCAAAAGTGGAACAAAACGCAAACTATAGGACTGGAATCGCACGTGTTTAAAAAATTGGACCAAAAGTGAGCTTTTGATACAAGCACAAGGACCAAAAATGTAGTTAACTCTAAACTTTATTCCTCAAGAACAAAAAGAATAAAATTAATTTTGTAAAGAAACTAATCAAATAGAAAATTACACGAAGTGTAGCCAAACTAACAAGTTTGACATTTTTCGTTAAAGACCTTCAAATATTATAGAATTAATAATAAGTGCATTGAATCAAGATAATAAAACAAAATACGTAGTAATGATCACCTAATTCTCGTCACTTGCCCATAAAATATTATAAATTTCTTTCTAATTGGAATTAACAAATGTAATTAATTGGAAATTATATGAGAAATATGACATAGACTCAATTTTTAATGATTTCATAGATCTTAATTAGATCTCAAATCCGATATTTTCTAATATAATATTCTTTTATACACACACACTAATTTGAAGCTAGAATATTTTAGAATAAAATAATTGTATAGATTAACATTATTACATGATAGTCTTTATTAAGGAAATCCTCTTGTATATATGGAGTTAATCACAAACACTTAAAGTTTACTTCCATTACAACAAGCCTTGTATAATGTTAGCCCCTATTGCCTTCTATTCACCCATAGCAATAGCTGCAAAAGATGAAGAAGAAGCACGGAAGAAAAAAATGTCGATCATCATAGAGCGATATAAGGACAAAGTCTTGGCTCTTCCCAAGATGAACAATGGTCTATGCAAATACGAGGGTTTTTGGTATGCCCATGGCTTTTGGTTAAATGACTCAAATGCTAACTTCTCAGTTGAGGCGATTATGGCCTTGCAAGATGAGTTCCAAGCTCAACCAACTGATGTTTTTTTAGCAAGTCATGCAAAATCTGGCACAACATGGCTTAAGGCCCTATCGTTTGCAATTTCAAACCGAACTAAGTACAAAATCAGTAATGATTCTAGCTCAACCCATCCGTTGCTCACCACTAGCCCCCATGATTATGTTCCCTTCATCGAGACAGAGTCTTTCTTAAACAACCCTTCTTATGCCAATGGACTCATGGCTACCCACATGCCTTACACTTCGTTACCAAAATCCATCGTCAATTCTGGCTGCCGGATTGTTTATATATGTAGAAACCCTAAAGATGTGTTCATTTCTGCTTGGCACTTCATGAAAAAGGTTAAAGACGAGCTTTCTGCTCCAATGGATGATGCATTTGAGTCTTTTTGTAGTGGTGTTAACCCAAACGGACCTTTCTGGGATCACGTTATAGGATACTATAAGGCAAGTCTCGAAAGACCAAATAATGTATTGTTTTTAACGTACGAGGATCTAATAAAGGATACGAAAAATGAAGTTAAGAAATTAGCAAAGTTTATAGGTTGTCCTTTTACAAGTAAAGAAGAAGATGATGGATTAGTACAAGAGATAGTAAATCTTTGTAGTTTTGAGAAATTAAGCGAGGTGAACAAGGTAAATCAGAATTCTACGACAACGAAGAAGGTTTTATCGAATGACATCTTCTTTCGAAAAGGTATAGTTGGTGATTCAGTTAATTATCTTACAACAGAAATGATACAAATTATAGATAACATCACCAAAGAGAAGTTTGATGGTCTAAATATCGCAGTTTAAGTTTGAACAAGCAACTTCATGTAGTTGTCTTCAAACAAATCAATTTGTTTGCAGTATTGCTATTATATCTAAATAATGTGATCTCCTTAGAGATTTATGTTACCTCATGTAGATTTTTTTCTTTTCTTATGTCTAATTACATTCGTCATTGAATATGTTTGCTCGTTACCCATTTCCAAATAAGCTCGTCTTTGATCAAAGTTGAGACAACATTTCAGAATTTTAAGTGTTTTAATGTTTGATGGAGGTTAAATCGAATCTGAGTAAAGGATACTCTTTAAAAAAAAAAAAAAAAAAAAAAAAAAAAAAAAAAAAAAAAAAAAGTTGTTATTCTTCCTTTTACAAGGTTATGGTTAATAAAAACTTTCTTGAAAAGGTTTAAGCTTTTAGATCAACCCTGATTGGGTAGAAGTTCTTTTGATTTGAATCATTGGATCAAATCCAATAACTCAGTTACGATGGCTCAGTTACGTTAGAGGATCCTCCTCCAAACTTATACAATTTTGATGCAACATTCTTTCACTTTTCATTGACATTTCTTGAAAAAAATAGATCAATGACATATAATCATGTAAATCACATCATATTCATATAATTTCAACCTATAGGGTAAATATATATTATAATTGTTTCGAGTAGTGTAAAAATTATAAGTTTATGTGTGCATACCGGGACATTTTTTTAGAAGTTCGTAACAAAAAAGAACGCACTTTTTTCAGTTCGGGTACTTAATTAGATAGACATTAGATCAAGCACATAACTATTTTATAGCCTAAACACAAACTAACATAAAACTAGAAAGAAAATAATGCATCCACCACCTGTGCTGTCTTTCCTTAACTTTATAGATTCAAATCAAACTTTCTTTTGCCTAAAAATTTCAAGTACTTGTAGTTGTATATATCAACACAAAGCATACATAAGATGAGCAAAATGGGCACATTCACATGTACGCTAACAAAACAAAGGAAATTGGCCTTTGCATTTTACACAATTGAAACTATTACTAGTATAATAAAAATCGAAAGTAAAAAGAACCCAAGAAAAAACTATAATTCTACCGCGATATTTTTCAAACCCGGGTTCAATGAATTTGAAACACTATTCTTGATGTGTATAACGTATGTTCTTCACTATACTTTGAGTAAGCATTCTTGAGGTATACCAGTTTCCTTTTTCAGACCCGTTTGTTGTCTTCTCCAAGGGTCATTATATAGTTTGTAGTGCAATATCTAGCAAGAACAAAAAAAAAATCATATGAACTCAAGTTGCACGCCAGCAATTTTTTTTATAATTTTCAAAACTTATTATCGTTCTATTTTTCTTTCATCTTTTAAAATGCAATATAGTAAGGGATTATTTGGTGCTAAAATTTGAAAACATGTCATGTGTGCATACCTGTACAAAAGTTGTGAAAACGTCGTCATCACTTAGCTCTGACAACGTTTCGGCCCAATCTTTGATATACCCATAAGCAGATTTTTGTCTTTTAGCCTCGAGCATAATAGCATCACGATACAAGTATCTTTGCCAAATGTTCTTTACATTTGCCAACATGAATTCTACTTCTGTCTCATTGAACCCCTACATACGCAACCATCATTTTAAATTCTACTTGTAACATATATGCATGCTTGTTAGTACTAAACGGTTTAAAAAGCGAGGGAAGATGTGTAGCCAGTTTGTTAAAGCTAAACAAGTAGTATAACTTATTGATTTTTAGATTTTATGTTGTGTTTCTTTGAGTTAAGGGTGGCAAGATGGACGGGGTGCAAGGTCATTTCTTTAGTACTGTTGAAACAAGCTGAATTGGGTTGGGGTGAACCGCAAGTACTTATTTGTGTATTTTTTAAAAGAAAAATTGTAACTTTGATTACAAAAGCTATGTTATTGCAAAAATACTAGTCCTTGAAATATACCAAAAACTTAAGATGTGTGCATTAAAAACAAACATCGATGTACACAAAATTTTAACTTTGAGACTATGAATGTGTTTAACCCATTTGATTCATTCCCCTTTTAGCTACTTATTACGAGATCCCCATTTGAGGATTAATTCAGCCCAAAACGAGGTTCTTTTAAGTATAACGGTTGAAAGTTGAACAACCACCTGTGATTGAACTTTATGGAGATTAAAGCCACCAATTCATGGGTAAAATGATAGAACAATTCAAATCATCCATTAGGTGTAACAAAAATCATGAATTTTGATCAAGAGTATTTACCCGGAGGATTTTTACGAGATTTGGTATTTCATCTTCACCTAACCGAACAGCAAAACTCTCATAGTTCAGCACATTCTCCCATGGCAAAAAGATCCCATCCTGAAAATAGAAACTTGTGTCATGTAAAATAAAGATAAAGCAAATGCTTATCACGTTTATTTTCCCTTGCACATATGAAGAAATAAAAAGGTTAGAGCTAAAAACCTGAATAACAACGGGAATGCAACCTTGCAAAATACTGTCTTCCATTCTACCACTCCATCCATCACCAGGCATAACTCCACAAAACACCGAACTCGCCAAATCCTCATAATAAGTGTCAGAACGTTGTGCCATTACGACAACATCTTCCGCATGTTGTTTTCCAAGCTCCCCCTTTTTGTTTGGAGAAGATCCAAATTCTTCAGCAAGTTTTTGCCTTATACCCATACTATATCTACATTATGCCATGATCAAAAAATTAGCTAGTGGAATAAGGATCATTTAAGAGCATTGGTTATGAAAATTAATATTCACTTACGTAGCTTCCGGCCTTCCATGTTCATAAGCTGGCCCTAAATTTCCATTGAAATAAAATAGTGTTTTTCGCTCCTGACGAGGCCTGCACAAATGAAAAAGAAAATATAGTTGAATCTCATGAACATAAATCAATGTTATTACAAGTTTATTTTGTACTTATTAAAAATATATACCTTGCCCAAAGCTTTAAGCTTAGGGCAGTGCCATCGGGTCGTTTCCATGCAGGAATGACAAGATCTTTATCCGGGTCAAAACAAGTATGGTTCCCCCTTCTGTCTGGAGAGACTTCATCCCAATTGTCACCCCAATAAGCAGTCGTAGAATGGTTGTGCTTTGAATTTGTATTACCCCAATGAACCAACATCATACTATTCCATATCTCCTTTGGGGCATAACAAGCACCTTCATCCCATGAAAATGACTGCCTTGACATACAAAAGAAGATAAAATCATGTTCAACTTTAATAAGTTTGTGAATTAGTTAGTCATTCAATCAAACCATACCCAAATGTGATCTCTTCCCGATGAACGGTTCCAGTATGGGTATTGCTGAATGATATGGTCGTGTGCTTTTCTGTAAAACTCAAGAGTGAAAGAGCTTCGTAAACCTCTATGTTCCTGAGAAACAGAGAGAAATATAAGCCGGTAAACAAGATAAATGTGCAAGTTCTTATACCTGAGATTAGATTTTTTTATTTTATTTTTTGGGTAAAGGGTATATGGTTGATACGGGTTATGTTATATGATATAACTTATATCTCTAACACGTCAAACAGTCAGAGTAAATAACCAATTCGAAAGGGTCAAACAAGTTGAAAGTCGCCCAAAGTGGGGTTTTCTAATGCATAAAACCTCCTAAAAAATAGAACTAGATTAGTATTGAACTAAAATCATTATGGGATTATAATTAACATACCAACTATTTACAATAAATAAATTGGACAAAAGAGTATTTCAGGTCAACCATGCCAAAGACTAGCTATGTTGATATGTTACCCATACGAAATGATTTCAGAAGGTAACTTATTATGTCTATACCTCCATGTTCAAGTGGGGTGAATCATCAGCACGAGTTATGATGCATGAATCAAGAGCTGGCACAAAATAATAATCTGCTTCTTCTCCATTCAATGTCCGATGTGGGCTGGCTAACATGCTCTCGTACATTGCTATCTATAAACAAAAAGCATCATAAAGTGGCTTTTAATTTCAATATAATTTCCCAAAATTCATCTTGAATGTTTTAGCAAGTGTTTGGGTTTGGGTTTTGAGACTGATAATCTGACAAGTCTAGTTTTTTTGGGTAAACAGATTTAGCTTCCTTTCATTACCTCACTATTTTAATCAATTTGGCCTAACCATTTACTCTCAATTCTAGAAACTCACATTTTATATTTCAGAAAAGCGACTTTTTTTTTTTTGTCATTTTATCAAGGGAATATGTCACCAATTAGTAACCAAGTTTCATGAGTGTCCCAATTTGATACCTCAAACTTTATACTAATCATAAAAAACGCAACACTTTCAAACACTCTCATCTACAATCCAATTTATTTTAGCCAATTATTTCATTCTGATTATTGAAATCACTTTTAAAACAGACATCCAAACACCCTCTTACACTCAAGCCTAGATGCTAAGCGGTTTACAATCATAGGACTTATTGATACCTGAGAACCATATAGCTGATCTGTCCACACGGTAGCATTATCTTGGTCATAAATTCTATTTATGCACTCGAACTTGAAATGACGACCCTGCAATCCAACAAGTTGAAAATTTTAAATTAAAGACAAAAAAATGAACTGAAAAAACAAAAATGACTCTTATTACTTAGTGAAAGCCTTCTAACCTCAAGTAGTATACTGTTAAACTCTGGGGGTAGATCATAGACATAAATAAGAGGCCTTTTCTTTTCCACCACAGCTTTGAACCCGACAATATTCCCTCCAACCGATCCGTTGTCTGGAATACTAACTTGACTGGGACGAAGCCATTGTGGCCAATCGTCAACCGCTGAACGAACAGACGGAATGCTACAATCTACTCCATACCACCCATTTTCACACTGCATACATCCCAAAAGCGATAAAACAACTCATTTACTATTTAAATATTAGTAATATTTCAAACAGCTTGGAATCAAAGTATACCTGGCAAAAGCCACCGCGACAATGACCTTGACCCGAGCATTGGTTAATACAAGTAGAGGACACGATTGTCTCACAAAACCGTCCGAAAAGACCATCATATTTGCAATCACACTCTTCTTTAAATTTCACCTTTAAAGCATAAGCTTCAACTGGATCCACATTACACCATCCGGGCAAGCTTGCATTTGTTGTGAAAATATTATCATGGTCAGCTTTTGACCAATCAACGTCTTTCGGTGCACCAGGTTCAGTAGGTGGGCTGTTTACAACGTTTACAATAAAAGTTAGAGCCATTAGAGGCGGCTCGGGCAAGTTGAATGGTCCAGTTTTTATAAACACCTTACAATAAGAATCCAACTTTTTAATAAACTAACTTAGAAGGTTGTACACATTAAAAATAGAATTTGGGTGACATTCGATCCCCTTTTCTTTTTACCTAATGCTTTTAGTTTGAATTATTTGATCTGTTTGAGATTAAGAGATAACCCAAATTAACCCCATTCGTAAGTGGTCAAAACTGCCACTTAGACGAAAACTATTATAAGTAGGCTTACATTAATTGAAACCCGCACGACTCAGCGACTGGACGATTCGGGTATTTAGTTCCTTCACCACAAAAACACATGGCTCGTGTTGTGTCACAATGTGCAGAGCAGATTGAAACAACCCATCGACCGTATGGTAGTTCCTCAGTTGCAGGGTAATTACAGCTTAGTTCTTGTCTCTCAGAGCATTCATCTCCTATTACAAAGATTTATATGTTTAGAACTTTTACACAATCTTTAAATTTTTAAGCATGCATTATTTCACACATTCAACACACTTTTAGGTGTGTAAAACTTTATACATTATACATTCACAATCTACACACCAATAACAACACTTTTTACATGCTAATGAACTAATGCGTGTAAAAAATCAAACAAATGGGTTCTAGCAGGTAGCAAAGTGGGTGTGTTGACCTGCAAACAATTTTTGAGATTTAACTTTTATAAATAATGTCTTTAGTTTTAATATATAAAAATAGCTACATTATACAATAGTAATCCAAAATTCTGAATCAATATATAATATAAATACACTGCAGGCCACATTGAAGTCGTACTAACCATTAAATCCATGAAAGCATCTGCATTGGCCAAATTCATGATTACAAACGCCTTGACCACTACAATCGTCTTTGCATTTCTTCCCACTGATTTGCTATAAATAAACCACAAACAATGAGCAAGAACGCAATACAAATATGATATCAATTTCCATAAGCAAATAATGAAACTGAATTAGTACCTCGTTGACTTTTATTGGACTGGCAACTGAACTACAACCAGATAACCATTGACCAATCTCAGCCTTCCATGGTGCACCTCGATAAACAACCGCCTTATGCAAGTCAGCTGGAAACTGAGCATTTAAAGGCTGCCACTTATTTTGCAAAATGTCATTCTTGCCCTTACTTTCACCGTAATTTGTTCCATTAATTAGGAAACAAGAGTCTTTGACTTGGTTATATCCAAAGTAGTTAAAAGATGGCCCAGAAGGAAACAAAAACAACTGAACTACTGAAACCAATGCTACAATTGATACAATCGTTGCCACTAGTGACCACGAGCAATTCAGCTTTTGAACGGACATCATGGTTCGGATCTAGGATTTTCAATCAGGGTATGCACTGCTATTACCAAAACATTATTCACATATATACACTACTATTAGAAAGAATTAGATTACAAAAAACAAAATATACGGTGTAGACAATTAGACGTGCATACCATATACCCCTTCTAGATCCGCCCCTACCCTCTTCGTACTTAAGACCCCGGAACAAGATCCTTAAGTTGCATGAACCAATGTGTCTAGTTAACTTTTAGCATAACTCTCCTTCACCTATCAAATAAGAAACATCAAAAAAGTCAAATATGAAGAACGCGCTTCGATTAATAACATCACTACAAAGATTTGAAAATGTATATGATCTAGAGTCTTTAGAAAAAGTCAATTTAAAAGGCCAACTTGATGAATCTCCCATGAAAACAACCATTTCTTCAATACAATACAAAGATTCAAGAATCTTACAATGTAACCACAAAATGCAAAAATTCAACACCTTTTGACCAAAATTTTGAAAAAGTCAAACATGATAGACAGATTTTACAAAAGCATCCAAAATGGCAAAATTCACCCATTTTAATCCATGTTCAACCAATGGTACTAGCTCAAAATCATACATATAAATAAACAAAGTCAAAAAAAGAATTATAATTTGCCCAATCATTAGTCAATGATCACTCAATGAACACAATTCAAAAGACCTTTAAGCCTTTTAAACCACATGATTAACTTTATAAATCAACATATAACCATTAATAAACTAAACACAAAAAAGAAAATACCCTTTTCAATTCATTTATAACTCATATAAGAAAAACACAATCATTACCAAATCCATCATTATAAAAGCGAAAAAAAGAATTAAAAAAAAAACAGCATAATTCAGTCCATTTATAACATAAACTAAACCAAGAATCATTTAAATAGATCTCATTATCATTCAAGTAACAAACTTTTGGTACTTAAAAGCTAAATATGCAAAATTTAAGCATACCCATAAGCCCATTATGCAAAAGAGACTAGATCAACTTACAGATTTTTTAAGGTTAAAAATCAAGAAAATGGTGAAATAAACAACAAGAATATGAATGAACTAGAAGAAGATGAAGAGGTTGAAGCCGCCTTGTCTACTGACAGAGGAATCTGTTGTAATAAATAGCCGGTTTGTGTGTAGGGGTATTTTTGTCAATTTGCATGCCATTTATGTGCATGATTTGTTCATGACCTCAAAGATTCTAGTTTAGATTCAAAGTTTTACTAAAAAACAAAATAGTTTTTCAAGTAAAAAAATGTGACTTAATTGTATTTTATTTTTGTATTGTTTAAATTAATTGTTTATTTTTTTAAGTAAGAAAAGCTACATCTAATTGGTTGTGCTTTGTATATGCTAATCTAATAATATATTTATTTTTTTCATCAAGTAAAGAACCAAGTCTAATCTCAGCTCATTACCATAGGGTGCGGCCAAATATAGTGAGTCAAATGGCCTTTCATCTGATTTTTGGTTTAAATTTAATAATATTAGCCAATTGATTAAGCTCAATCTTATTTTCGCTTAATAGATCATTTATGCATTTACGTTAAATACATAATTTTGAAGTCTCGTGTTATTGTGTATGATCACATGATCTCATATATTAATTACATGTTTAATTATATTATATCATGCACATAATCCTACAAAATTAAAATATCATGTGTCAAGTGTTAGATTATTTTGTGTTCAATCTCCAACCGCAACCTATATTTTGTGTTCTTCTCTCTCTAAAAAAACCATCATCACTACATCTCCATTAACTCAAAATCTAGAACTACCACCATCACCACCTCACTCCCCGGACCAAAACCCCACAAGCTCATCCTCCGTCGTAGCCGCCACGCATTGCGACTACGACATGTTGACTTTCTTTTTTTTTGTGTTTTCTGGCGACTTACTTGCTGCTTGGACCACCACCTCCAACATCCCCTCACTTTTCCGAGTCTGATCCAGGTAGTCACGCGTGCAGTCACCGTCACTGCCACCGCCAATCATCAAAATTTTCCGACGGCTGAGTTGTTATTTTATCTTATTTTTCTGTTTATTCTTTTACATATTTCTCTTTAGCTTTTAAAGTAATTTTGCTTTATTGTTTTATCTAGCTCCCTCTTTAGCTTTTATATATCATTTTTTTTTTTTTTTTTTTTTTGCTTTTCTCTTATAGAGTATTGCCTTTTTTTTTCTTTAAATCCGTGATCTGTTGGGTCACTGAATTCTCCAAATCTACTAACAAGGATTTGAACGTAAAATCCCCTAAGTGTAAACAAGTCACTGAGTGAACAGTAACTCAGTGAGTCACCTTCAAGATGCTAAGACCGAGCCTAAGAAGAAAGGTTCTCCATTCAGTGAGGCGGAACTCAGTGAAGTGTGATCTAAGCCAAGAAGAAGGTGATGGGTTCAGTAAGGATGACAATAACTTACTGAACCCCATGACTCCTCAACAACTTAATTGTACTGAAGACTGATGACAAGAAGACTGAAGTTTTGGCGGGACTGGGCGGGAAAGTCTGAGCTGCTTTATTAAAGTGCTTTATCACTTTAATGTCAAACTTTCCCAAAATGGTTAAAACCAGTCTGTCATCAGAAAGTGCCTTTTGGACCTAACTCAATGAAGGTTCCTTGCCAGAAGAATAATATATTTCAAGATATTGTTAAGGAAGCTTTAGGTCCAATATATATTTAGTTGTTCTATACTTGTGTATAAATAGGAAGCAAATGTGAGGAGTAAAAGTTGACAAGTTTGTGCAATTAATGCAAAGCATTCACAAACCACTTTACTCCTCCAAAGAACAACGCAAGCCCCTGAGATAGCTCAGTGGGTAATTTAAGTTGTCACTCAACATAGATTGAGTTTAGTGAGGAGTCCATACAATACTTGTCGTTTTCAATCCCAAGTGTTATTCTGCAAACACTTGGGTACGATTCTTTGTGATTAACTTCTACTAAAGAATTAAACGTTGGAAAATATTGTCTCTTATTTTTACGTTACTTTATTGTTAATCATTTTCATACATTTGTGTTCAAGTCATACAACTTGGTTACTTTAGCTTTCTAGTTACTGATAACCAAGTAAAAGGGACCAACAAGTGGTATCAGAGCCTCTGATTTGTAAAACTTAAATCTGTTTTCAAAACTTAAGAGTGCTCAAGTTTTTAAAATCAAGATCCCACTATGACTGACATAGATGTTCCCCAGCTTGTTGATAAAAAGGGTGGAAGTTATTCAGCGACTGCCCCTCGACTTGAAGCTGGCAAATTTAATAAGTGGAAAAAGCGAATGCTTTGCTACTTAACTGGGATGGAACCTTATTACATCAAATTGATTAATGAGGGTCCATATGTCCCAACAACTGCCCAAGGTTTAATTAAACCTGAAGCTCAGTGGACCCCAGATGAAAGGAGGGTGGTCAATCAAGACCAGCGCCTGAAAAGCATCATTATATCATGCCTTCCTGATGATATAAAGGAATCGGTGATCAACTGTCCCACTGCCCAGCAGACATGGACTGACCTGGTTCATAGCTATGAAGGGCCTTCTGATACCAAAGAGAATAGAATCATGGACCTGAAGCTTGAATTCAATACCTTCAGGGCCAAGGATTCTGAAAGTCTCTCTGAGACTTATACTCGGTATAAGACCCTCCTGAATGAGCTGACCAATGATGGTGTTATACTGTCAAAACATGAAATCAATGTTGGTTTTGTCAACAGTCTCCCTGATAAGTGGTTAAACTTCTCTCAGGGATTGAGAAATGCAAATCACATTCAGAACCTTGAGCTCCCTGCCATCTATGGGAAGTTTGTCTATGAAGACAATCTTATCACCAGGAGATACCCTTGTAAAGCTCAGGAGACCAAAAAGGCCTTGACAATTACACCCATATCAACTGCTTTCTATTCAAAAGGTGTTGTGCAGGATTTTCAGGATGGATCTGATGATGAGGTTGACCAAAGAACCAGTGAGGAGTATCTTAATGATCTTCAAATTGAATTTCATGAAAGAGCACTCCTTGCCAATTCAAAAAGGTTTTTTAAGAAAAACAAATTTCCTTCTAAAGCAAATGCCAACACTGAATGCTTTAAATGTGGCAAAATGAGGCATTTTGCTAAAGATTGTTTTTCAAAAACAACCTCAGAACCATCTTTCAAATTTTCAGGAAATAACTCTTTTTCAGGCCCCAGCAAATTTCAACCAAAAATGCTTCAGTCTAGTCAAAGATTTGAAAAAGTACCTCAAATTGACTTTGAAGCTAAGTACAGAAAGGCAAAAGCTAAACTTGCCCTTCTTGAATCATCCTCAACAGTCTCTCAGCCTCCTTAGGCCCCAAAGCCTACTCAAGCCAAGAACAAAGGGCTTGTTGCTGAAACTTATGACTGGGATGAGGTTGAAGTGTCCTCTGATGATAATGAAGTTCACATCAGTGCCCTGATGGCTCTGTCAGAAGACAACAAACTTGCTGTGGGGAAGAGTCATGCAAGAAATGGTGAATGGGTCAACATCACTATGAGAAAGGTAAATCTTTTACTTTCTATGGATGATAATGATGATTGGAAATCTTACTTAGATTATATTAATGTTGATATTAAGTATGTTGAAGAGCAAAGACTTAATTTGTTTTCAAAATTTAACAAACTGGGTTTTGAATTAAATCATTGTAGAGATGAATTACTTGCCTTAAAACAAGCCAAGCTTGAAAGTGTTACACTTCAAATTCAAAACTCTGAACTTGTAAAACAAAATCAAGCTCTTCAGGAATAACTTAAGAAAGAAAAGGAAATTATTTGGAAATGGACTCAGAAAAACCCCAAACTTTTTCAAACATTGAGTCTCTCACCCAGCCCCAAAAAGGCTGGTCTGGGTGATGACCAACTCACTGAAGTTTCTGGGGAGAGTAGCAATTCTACAACTTTTCTATTAACCAACATTCTCTCTAGCAAAGAACTAGCTCCCAAACCCAGTGATTGGATTGAAAGAAACAATCCTGATAGTAAATTGCCAAATTTTAACACTGGAAGAATCCTGGAGCCTGAAAGTCAGGCTATCAAGGAGCTGCTAGGAGTCACTGATGAACTTAGTCCTACTGAGTCCATCACTGAGTCTAAGTCTGATTCACCACTCCCTCCACTGAAACAACTTCAGGGAGCAGAACCCAATTCTGACCTTGCACCATTAGTCTTTCAACCACATTCTCCTAAAGAGAAATCAGGATTAGGAAGGACTATTCTGAAGAGACCTACTCCTGCACCCACTGAACACCAAAAACCTTCAGTAAAAACTGAAGTGAAGCCTGAAAGCACTGATTCAAAGGTTGATCAGCTTGCTGAACTTGTCAGGATGTGAGTGAGAAAATTGAGTCTACTGAGAAAAACTCTGACTCAAAATCAACAAAGCCCTCAGTATCCTCAGGTTCTTCCAAACCAAAAACCACACCTAGACCCTCAGGGAGATGTGAACTGTGCAATTATCCAAATCACAGCACTGATAAATGCTACAGAGTCCTATTTTGTATGATATGCAAACAAGAGGACCACAGAACTTGTGATCACATCTCCCACACTGCTTCTTTAAAAGCAAGGGGTCTATACAAAACCCAAGGCTATCAGTATGCCACACCTTCCAAACAAAGACTGAAGGCTAAGCCTTTCTCACCTTGTCCTCACTGCGGTTTCAATGATCATCTTCCTGATGATTATATGATGAAAGAATGTTGTGACATCTGTGGAGATCCCTCCCACGAAACCAGGGGACATGACAAAGTGATTCAGTCAAGAAGGAAAAACCAAACCAACACTTCTCAGTCACCTGAGGCATCAACCTCCACAAAATGTAAAACATGTGGTAGCTCAGGTCACACAACTTCAGACCATGATTCATTAACTGATTTCAAAAAGTCCCTGAGGACTAAGCCCACTAGAAGGTGGGTCAACAAGCAAAACTAACCCAGTTTACTGTTTGTGCAGAAACACATCAAGGATCCTACCTGGCATCTAGACAGTGGATGCTCCAGAAGTATGACTGGTGTAAAAAGTTTTCTGCACAAATATGTGGAAGAACCAGGACCCAAAGTAGTACTTGGTGATAACTCATCAGCTCCCACTGAAGGTTATGGTTCAGTAAACTGCAATGGTATAGTTTTTACAAGAATAGCTTATGTTAATGGTCTCAAGTACAACCTGATAAGTGCTTCCCAACTATGTGATGCCAAATACATAGTTCAGTTTGATGACAAGAGAGGGACCATCTTTAATGCCAATAAGGAAGTTGTGTTGATTGCCCCCAGGAGGGATGATGTATATGTCCTTGACATGTCATCCCTGACTCAAAATGGGACTTGCCTATTCTCAAAGGCAAGTGAGACAATCAACTGGCTATGGCATAGGAGACTCTCTCATCTCAATTTCAAGAGCATCAACAACCTGGCCAAACAGAACAAAGTTCTGGGCCTTCCATCCCTGGTGTATAACAAAGACAAGCCTTGTTCTGCTTGTGAAAAAGGAAAACATCACAGGGCATCATTCAAAACCAAACAAACCTTTTCCATCAAAAGCTGCCTACATCTTCTTCATATGGACCTTTTTGGACCTGTCAGTCCAATGTCCATTCACCATGAGAAGTATACTCTGGTCATAGTGGATGAATACTCAAGATATACTTGGGTTTACTTCCTGACCAAAAAGAGTCAGGCAGCTGAAACAATCATGTAATTTGTCAGGAACATTGAAAATCAAAATGATGTCAAAGTTAAACAGATCAGGACTGACAATGGCACTGAATTCAAAAATCAAGACCTTGAGTGTTTTTGTGATGAGAAAGGAATTTCCCAAAATTTCACTTCTCCCTATACTCCTGAACAAAATGGAGTAGCTGAAAGGAGAAATAGAACACTCATTGAGGCAGCAAGAACAATGTTGAATGGCTCAGTCCTCTCAAAACATTTTTTGACTGAGGCAGTTAAAACAGCCTGCTACACTCAAAACAGGTCAATCATTGTGAAAAGGCATAATAAGACACCTTATGAGATATTCAAAGGAAGGATTCCTTACATCAGCTATTTTCATGTATTTGGGTGTCCTGTGTTTATACATAATCACAAGGATCACTTAGGTAAATTTGATGCCAAAGCTGATGATGGATACTTCCTGGGATATTCCTTGGTTTCTAAAGCCTTCAGGGTGTTCAACATAAGGAGACAACAAACTAAGGAAACTTATCACATTACTGTTGATGAAAGCACTGAATCCATCAGGTTCTCAAATTCCTCAGTTGAAGAAATTGGTATTGATGATTCATCAAGATATCCTCCTGATGAGTATCATCCTGAGAACATTCACTCAACCCAATACCAAGCTGATGCTGATGTCTCCTATTACATCATCCCTCACAACCTACCCCAACCACCTATCAGTGAGTTCATAGAAACTCAGCCTGTCTCAAATGAGACTGACACCACTGAACAAATTGTTCAGGAACCTTCAGAACAAATTGTTCCCACTGTTGTCACTGAAGCACATATTGATGAGTTACCTCGTGTTCCTGAGTCTGAACCTAATCAGGCTCCTACAAGCTCAAATTCCTATCCCAAACCCCAGGATAGCTGGACTAGATCCAAAATCATTGAGCTTGTGAACATCATTGGTGAACCCACTGAAGGCATGCTCACAAGAAGCAAGGCTGCCAAACTCAAGGCTGCCACTGCCAATATATGTCTTTATGCTGACTATCTCTCAGAAATTGAGCCTAAAAATGTCAAAGAAGCCCTGACTTATGAAAGTTGGGTTTAGGCCATGAGAGATGAATTGGAACAATTTGACAGAAATGATGTCATGACCCTTGTTGAATGCCCCCAGGGTGTTTTAATCATTGGTATGAAATGGGTCTTTAAAAACAAGACCGATGAAAATGGCACAGTCATCAAAAACAAAGAAAGACTGGTTGCCAAAGGATATAATCAACAGGAAGGTATAGACTATGAGGAAACCTTTGCACCTGTTGCAAGAATGGAAGCCATCAGGATCTTCCTTGCCTATGCAACTTACATGAACTTTAAAGTTTACCAAATGGATGTTAAAAGTGCATTCCTAAATGGTAACATCAAATAAGATGTTTATGTGCAACAGCCTCCTGGTTTCGAAAGTAGTGAATACCCCAACCATGTCTACAAGCTTAACAAAGCCCTTTATGGACTGAAACAAGCACCCAGGGCATGGTATGAAACTCTTTCAGCCTTCCTGATCCAAAACAAGTTTGTCAGAGGAAGAATTGACAACACACTGTTCATCTACAGAACAAAGGATGATGTCATTCTTGTCCAAGTATATGTTGATGACATCATCTTTGGCTCAACAAGTTACAAACTTTGCAAACAGTTTGAGAAACTGATGACCACAAAGTTTGAAATGAGCATGATGGGTGAACTCACATACTTTCTTGGACTCCAAATCAAACAAACTGATAAAGGAATATTCATTTGCCAAGAAAAATACCTCAGGAACCTACTGAAGAAGTATGAGCTCACTGACTGCTCTTCAGTGAAAACCCCTATGGTTCCTCCAAACAACCTTGGCCCTGATCTCACTGGAAAATCAGTGAATCAAACCCAATACAGAGGAATGATTGGCTCCCTGATGTACTTACTTGCCTCAAGGCCTGATATCCAATTCTCAGTCTGCCTGTGTGCCAGATACCAGGCTGACCCTAAAGAATCACATCTCACTGCTGTCAAGAGAATCATCAGGTACCTGAAGGGTACTCCAAACCTTGGTTTGTATTACCCAAAATGTTCAGGATTTGATCTCAAAGGGTACACTGACTCTGACTATGCAGGATGTAACATGGATAGGAAAAGTACTTCAGGATCCTGCCAATTTCTTGGTGGTAAACTTGTGTGTTGGAGTACAAAGAAACAACAGTCAGTGGCCATGTCCTCAGCTGAAGCTGAATATATGGCTGCTGCAGGATGTTGTGCAAATGTACTATGGATGAAGAGCCAACTGAGTGACTATGGCATTCAGTATAAGATGGTACCTATCTTTTGTGATAATACAAGTGTCATAGCCATCTCAAACAATCCAGTACTTCATCAAAGAACCAAACACATTGACATCAGATACCATTTCATCAGGGATCACATCTCTAATGGAGAAATTGAACTACATTTCATCCCCACTGAGTATCAGCTAGCTGATATCTTCACTAAACCTTTAGATGAACCCACTTTCACAAGATTGAAAGCTGAACTGGGCATGTTGGACATAGAATCAGGGAACTGATCAAAAGTGTTCCAACATGATGTAAATTCTCTAGGTCCCTGATCACACCCTTCCTGAAAATCTTTTTTTTATAATTCAGTTCAGGGAGCTCAGGATGAAAAATGGCATTGAATACCCGAACTAAATGCTCTAAATGTTTAGTTAGTTAATGTCCCAGGTAGGTAACTGAATCCTATTAAATATAGGAATATATGTCACTTACACAACTGGCATCCACTCCTTGGGCCCCCACATCTCTCTCACTAAACACCACTGAGCATTAAATGCTCCTTCACACACAAAAGTTGTGATGATTTTTTCCTGCAAAAGTGCATTATTTGCAGAGGCACCCCAAAGGGTGAGAGAAAAAGGGGTAGTGGGAATCGTGATATTAAATGCGGATCTCAAACTTATATTATTATGCCGTTTCGGTTGAGTATTTATAAATTTTTGATATCCGCAACATCACTAACCTAATTCCCACTATAAATACCCCCACAAAAAGGGAAAAACACACACGCTTTTAAAATCATAACTAAACTCTTGCAAATTCTTTTTCAAAACAGCGTGTGTTTCCCTCACTGATTACCAATTTTCAAAAACCAGGCTTTTATCTAAACCAAATGGCTTCTTCTAATGTCGTAAAATACGCACCCAATGTGGATTTCCAAATGGAAAGCGTAGACCTTACCAAGAACAATGTGGTGGGGAACTTTGCCTACCCTGCTGGGTACCCTGAATACAGGGATGTGGTGAAGTTCCTTCAGAACTGCTTCCTGACCACCTCATTCACAAAGACCCCCTCAGTCATCTATCATGACTACTTGAGGGAATTTTGGTGCACAGCGGTGGTTGAAAACCCTGATGCGCCAAAAGAGGCCAAAATAAAGTTTACAGTCAAGAATGGAACCAAGTCCCTAACTCTTGACTATAAAACTTTTGTCAAAGCCACTGGCCTTGACTACACCACGACCTTCACTGCCCAACCCTCTGAGAAAGAGGTAAAGGAGGTCTTACTGGAATTGGGACCCTATGACAAAAATCACCCTGAGGTGACACCAGGGTCCTTATTATCCAAAGCCCCAATAATTAAGACCTGGTTCCCAGCTTCCTGGAGGATTCTAATGACTTTTATCATTCAGGTTCTCTGGGGAAATAAATCCTCTACTGAGCAATTGAACACTACTCAGGCAATGATAGTGTTCTGTCTCATTGAGGGTAAAATGATAGACCTTGGAGAAATCATCTTCAGGGACCTTATAGCAAAGTTAGGGGGGAAGTCTAGGCAAAAACATATGTCATATCCTAGATTTGTTTCTTGTGCCCTACAAAACTTGCTTGGGTCTGAGTATGATAGGCCTGACGCAACAGGTTTTGAGCCTGATGTCCTACACAAGGCAAATTACTCACGTGACCCTCTTGAGGTTACACCTGTCACCCTGACATTGTACATGCGTACTGCTATCCAGGGTGACAATAAAGTTTCCCCAGTCCCCTCTCCCACCAAAAAGGTGAAGAGGAAGAAGGGACAGGGGTCCAGGAAGGTGGCTCAACCTAAGTCACTCGACACTAAGACCTTTGATCCCAAGCCTACAATGAGGCAACCACAACAGCCCTTGACTGCTGACACCATGAGACATCACACTCAGTGTCCTCGGTGTCCTGAGACATCACACTCAGTGTCCTCGGGCATACCCGTTTCCAAAGACTCTACTATCATAAACAAGACAGTTGAGCCGAAACAAACCAAACCTTCACATCCTGCTAAAGGCTCTGGCAAATCACAACCAGAGTCTCAGGGAGTAAGGGATCCTAAATCCTCGGTGGGGCAGCACTACTCCACTGAGAAGGGGGTCCACAAATAATCACATCCTACTAAAGGCTCGGGTAAATCACAACCCAAGCATCAGGGAGTTCATGTTCCTAAACCTTCGACAAGCCAGAACAAGCCTGTTGGAAAGGGGGACTCAACCACTCATCTGCCTGATGAGGACATTCGCCAATCAAAGCTTTTGTCTGAGGGCACCACTACTCATCCCAAAGACTCAGAGGGAAACATACAACCCGCTGATAGGGACACAACAATCATGGCTCCTAGTGATGGCACTGAGAAACACCCATCAGTGTCTGAAGGGGTCACGGGGGACAAAGATTCAGAGGGATATACACCACCCGCTGATATGGAACCCAAAACCACTCCCGGAGGTGTGCAAAACTTGGGAACTGGCCTTAAAGACCAGGTAGGTAAAACCCAACCTACCGGATTTGAGGGGTCAGGACCTGGCCAAAACGAAGGCAAATCTTCTTATGAAGAGGAGCCGGATAACCTCCATTTGTTGCAGATTACCTCCCTGGCAGATGCTCAGGCGTTCTTATTTTCTGATGATGAATTTAACAGTGACGAGGAAGTCTTCACGGCCGGAGATGAAATGGAGGTTGAGGAGACAGTCCCTGAACCTGTTACTCAGTCTCCTCAAACCTCTAACCATAATGAAGATGAACAACATTCCGAGCCAGAAACCTCAGAAGACGCTTCAACTCCTCTCACTGAAAGAGCCTTCAAAAAGTTCATCAAGAAAATGACCAATGTTTTGTACAGTGGGGTCACTGAAGAGGTGTTTGACCTGCATACTGAGCAAGCAGTCCACTATCACCTCCTCAAAGATGCTGTTGAAGAATACACTGATGATGTCAGGGATCAAAATTCCACTGTCTCTTACTCCCTGACACAAATGGCTTCGCACATCAATCAATTTTTGGAATCCCTAAAAGAGCTGGCTACAGGGATTAAGTCAGTTCAAGAATCAGTCAAAGATGATCCTGAGCTCAACAAGAAACTTCTTCAGGCATCTGAGACATACCAGGTAAACGCGGTGGCTCTTACTGAGTTACTTGGTTTGATAAAGGGTTCCAATGTTCAGAATCTCAGCTCCACGGTGGAATCCCTCAAGTCTTCCTTCACTCAGTTGGAAGCATCAGTGACAGCTCAATCCCTGAAGTCCACATCTCTGGCATGGACAATGGGATCCAGGATGACTGCCCTTGAAAGTTCTCAGGCTACACTTGACTCCAAGGTATCCCTCATCCATCAGGATACTGCGGAGATCAAGTCAATGATGACGGAAATGTTTCAAGTTTTCAAGGGCACCTCTACTTCGTCTTCAGTAACTCCAACACTTGCCATCACTGCAGCTCCGGCAATTGTTGAGGGGGAGAATGTTCCTGAAACCCTATTACTGATGAACAAGGAGCTGGACAGCCCTCTCACACTGAGGGAGAGTATGTCACTGAAGCCACACCAATCACAGAAGTTCCACCACAAGAGGAACCAGTCTCCTCCACTCTCTTTCAGGACAGAGGAAAAAGTATTGCCACCACCTCAGAACCTGAAGTAAGACTCCAGCCTGCCTCCAAAATTGTCAGAGTTAACCCTGATGAACCTATCAGGGTCCCGTATGAAATTAATGGAAAAATCTATCAACTCACCCATGACCAAATACAAGACTACATGGAAAGAGTTGAGAAAGCGGCAAAGGCAGCTGAAGAAGAGAAATTGAGCAAGCCTGAACTGATATAGGTTGTTCATGAGGAGGCTGAAAAGATTGGTCTGGATACTGAGCCACTAGCTACTGAGCAAGCTGGTGCAGCCTTTAAAAAGGCTCAGGAAGAACAGATGAATGCTCTGAAAAGGGAAAGGGAAGAAAAGCTGAAAAGGCAAGCTCAAATCAGAAAGACCAGGGTTGAAAGATATCATTGGGTGATGAAGGAAAGGTTGAAGCCTGAAACCATCACTGACATTAAAATCCACAGAAACACCAAACCCGCAATGGTCACTGTCTTCAGGGGGGCTGATAAAAGAATTATGGACACTCATAACCCATTCAGATTCGCTGACTTCGGGATTACTGAACTTGATGAACTCCGTCCCATAATTGCCAAGAAAAACAATGTCGTTGTACATCATCTTCTCAAGTCACTGAGTGAAAGGTATAAAAGACTGAGAGCAATGCCTGAAGCCCTCAACATTCCCTCCCTTCTTCCTGCTCCAACAACAGGAACTGCTTCTTCAACCACCACCAGGAGAAAAAGGAAGCACATTGAATCCGAGCCTGAGATCAAGGTCCCAGGATTGGATTGTGACAGGTCCGTTCCTGAAGGAATCACCTTCGTGAACAACACTGTGCTTGAACACCCTGAAAGAGGTCTATGCTTTACGGATGAATATGGAGACCTTGCTTTCCAAAGATGGTCTGATATAGACAATGCAGGGGTCACGGTAATGGTAACGTACCTGATGTTAGCCTCTCCTATACAAAGTGGTGCAAACCAAAGGTTCTGTAAGGACCTTCGGGCCAAGATTGAGAAGCATCCTGAGAAACACCTGCTGAGATCAAAGAAAGCTAAGATTGAGGGACTTGGCTATCATCTGATCTGCAACAACTATCTTTATTCTGTTTGTAATTTGTAGGAAAATGTAATAGCTATGAATAAACTGATGTTTTTGTTTAATAGTTATGTCCTTACAATTACAACAAACATTCAACAAGAGAAGATGTACCCTGACAACTCATGCTGAATCAAGTATCACTTAGGCTATTTGTATGTTCAAATAGGGGGAGATTGTTGGGTCACTGAATTCCCCAAATCTTCTAACAAGGATTTGAACGTAAAATCCCCTAAGTGTAAACAAGTCACTGAGTGAATAGTAACTCAGTGAGTCACCTTCAGGATGCTAAGACCGAGCCTAAGAAGAAATGTTCTCCATTCAGTGAGGCGGAACTCAGTGAAGTGTGATCTAAGCCAAGAAGAAGGTGATGGGTTCAGTAAGGATGACAATAACTCACTGAACCCCATGACTCCTTAACAACTTAATTGTACTGAAGACTGATGACAAGAAGACTGAAGTTTTGGCGGGACTGGGCGGGAAAGTCTGAGCTGCTTTATTAAAGTGCTTTATCACTTTAATGTCAAACTTTCCCAAAATGGTTAAAACCAGTCTGTCATCAGAAAGTGCCTTTTGGACCTAACTCAATGAAGGTTCCTTGCCAGAAGAATAATATCTTTCAAGATATTGTTAAGGAAGCTTTAGGTCCAATGTATATTTAGTTGTTCTATACTTGTGTATAAATAGGAAGCAAATGTGAGGAGTAAAAGTTGACAAGTTTGTGCAATTAATGCAAAGCATTCACAAACCACTTTACTCCTCCAAAGAACAACGCAAGCCCCTGAGATAGCTCAGTGGGTAATTTAAGTTGTCACTCAACATAGATTGAGTTTGGTGAGGAGTCCATACAATACTTGTCGTTTTCAATCCCAAGTGTTATTCCGCAAACACTTGGGTACGATTCTTTGTGATTAACTTCTAATAAAGAATTAAACGTTGGAAAATATTGTCTCTTATTTTTACGTTACTTTATTGTTAATCATTTTCATACATCTGTGTTCAAGTCATACAACTTGGTTACTTTAGCTTTCTAGTTACTGATAACCAAGTAAAAGGGACTAACATGATCATATTACCATTTTTGCGTGCTTATCTTCCATTTTTGCAACTAGTGCCTTAAATTTTGTTGTTACTGTCTTGAGAGTAGGATAGACACTATAGATATTGATGGTCACTTGAGGTAATGTCTTGCAGGCTTGGGAGGGATAGGCGAGTTTAAGGAGTATAGGGGAAGTGGTAGATTAGCAGGCCCTCATAGGATTAGGGTGGGGAGCTAGAACGTAAGGTCTTTGACTGGAAAGCTCTTTGAGCTTGCCGATCTTGGGGAGACATAAAGTAGGTATAGCGTGTTTCCAGGATACTAAATGGAAGCGGTCTAGTACATTGGAGGGAAACAGTTACAAGCTTTGGTACTCAAACTCTAGGACAACGAGAAATGGAGTTAGAGTCATTTTGGCGGCATATCTTATGGATAACGTAGTGCATGTGAACGGGAGCAGTGATAGGATCATGGCGATTACATTGTTTATTGATGGAGAGACCATTAATGTAATCAGTGCATACGCACCTCATGTTGGTCTGAGTGACGTAGAAAAGAAGAGCTTCGGGGACTCTCTTGACGAGTTAGTGAGGGAGTGTCCGCCAGACCAGCGAGTGATTATAGGGGTGATTTGAACGGTTATATAAGAAATGCAACGATAGTCTCCCTACTTTCAAGTTTATCTTGGAGTATGGCTAGGATGTATCTTCATTCTACCTCTCCAATATCCCGCTCCGACGGGATTAGGTATGTTGTTGTTGTACACAAAGATATTAAAAAATAGTGAGCACAAACAAATAAACGCAACCAAAATTTATCGAAAACTGTATAACGACACAACCATGCATTGACTAGACTAATTTGTATAACGCACACAAGCTTATCAACTAGAAATGTAATAAGAAATCAAATAAATTCTTACTTCCAAAAATAATTACTCGGTGCTAAAATTTTCATTAAAAAATAAAAGAAAAAATTCTTACATCTTGTAAAAAAAAAAAACAACTTTACCTCTTAAGTACTCGCAATAATTAATGCCTTTATTTAATTTTTTAGATAATAACTTTGATTAGCAATAACAAAATAAATTTAAATTAAATTAGTTATTAGACTAGTAGGAGTGATCGTGACCCACTCACCATTAGAAGCATCAGTCACTCGTGAGCCCAAAACATATAACTTCATTCGTGCGTGACTCAACAAAAAAAATGAGACTAATGGTGACTGGCTCAGCTTTTATAAGGCTAACAAATTGTGGCCTTTTATTTTTTTTTAATGTCTTTTATTTGGTCGGTAAGTGTGTGGGGTATATTTGTATAAAGTAAGTATTTTAACGAAAAGTGATAGAAAGGTTACCAAAACAGATGAAATGTGAAAAGGAGTGAGAAGAAATGAAAAAAGAAATAAAGTTGAGGTGACGCTGATATGGATAATGAGGCCATAGTAACCACTATTGTTAGCCTTAGATAGACAATAATACTAAAAGGGTTGAAGTGCTATACTTGGCTTCCACATAGCCCGTAAAGATAATCACTGTGACTGTTCATAATAAAACAAAGTAAAATTTAACTATTATTCGATGTGCATTTATCTTTCTTGCTAAGTTAAAGTTGTACTAATTAACTTCTATTTTGTAGTTTAGTCGAAGAGGTTTGAAATTTCTCAGTAAACAGCAAATTCAAAACTCGCAATCAACAAGATTGGGGCTTAGCTCAATTGATTTTATGCGCGTAGCTCAATTGATTTAGAAGAGGATAATGCTGCAGAAACTTTTTCACATTCTTTAAAACAAGTTAATTTGAACATTGTGCTAATGTGCTTCACATATTATTTTTGGGAAAAAACATGTAACCAGTACAAAGTTATTGGCTATTAATATTTTGCAAAATAGTATTGATTACTCTTTATTGCTATTTATTTGTTTCATATGCAAACATTAACTTTGAAATCAAATTAAAGTTGCATTTTTAGTTACGAGTAATTATAAAAGTTCAGTGAGTATTTTTTAAGATGTATATGAATGGAAAATTTGAGTGTATTAAGTAAAAAATAATATTTAATTATAGTAATTTAAAAGTTTAATTAATATTTATTAAATGCAGCGTTCTTTTTGATAAACTTGCAACAACGATGTATGTTTATTTGTTGCACAAATGATGAAATAAAAAAATTAAAAAAAAAAAAAAAAAATTGTTTTTAGCGAAACAAGGGATTATAATTTAAAATCTGTTATTGGTAAAGTGTCAACTGTTTTCCTTTTTATATATATTCATGATTTGACAGAATTAGTGACCTAATCAATCGTAGGTTTCTTTAATAATTTAAAAATCAACCACTTCGGCTATAGTTTAACAGCTAATTTAATAACTTAAGACCAACGAAATCTATTTTGGTTGAAGTCTCTCTCGTCCATTCTATAGATCTATCAGTAAAATAATGTTAGAACATGAGTTAGTTGCATTAATTTAGGCAAAATATAAAATTACGCGTATAAATAATTAAATTCTATATTAGAAAAAAAAATTAAAAAATTAAAAAAAAAAAAAAAATCTTAGATAAAAAACAAGAAGCAATCAGTGGGGTGAAAATGAGCCGAGCAGCTTGAGAAAAACTCGTGATCAAATCGGTAAAAAATTCGATTCAGCCGAGCTTAAACGAGCTCAAGTTCGAGCCTAAGTTTGAGCTTATTTAATGATACGAGCCCGAGCTTTGCTCAATTAGGCTCGCGAGCCTAAACGAGTCATATATATATATATATATATATATATATATATATATAGCAATGCACAAACGAGCTTAAACTAATAAATGAACTCGAGCCTAGCATGGTTAACGAGTTTTCGAGCTTTATTTCATTCAATAAGTTATATAAGTTAGTCGAGCCTGAGCCAAGCTTGAACTTTTGAAAATTTTCACGAGCCTTGCTCGAGCTCAAAATATAAGGCTCGAAACGAGCTTGAGCTTTATTTATATAAACGAGCCGAGCTCGAGCTTAGGTAGGCTCGGGCTCGGCTCGGCTTGTTTTCACCCCTAGAAATCAATGTGAGTAGCTAAAAAAATCGTCCTATAACTCACCTATCTATACTACATATAATGCATGAAACACTCTCTCTCCAAAATTTTCAGATTTACAAGAAATAATGCATGGTTTACAACACTTTAATGCATCTAATTTTCATAATTACAACAAAGTAAGCACATTGTACAACAAAAAACAGCGTCGTATCATTTTAAGATCAAAATTCTACCAAACAACATTAATGCTATTAAAAACACCCTTTCATCAAAAATTACAACCATTTAAGCACAATGTACAATAGCTTTTAAGTAAATACAAGTTATAAAACACAAAGCACACGTATGTAAAGCACAATGATTTTAAGGTCAATGATGAGTGCTTAAACACTCATCATTTTTGTCGTATTTAAACTGCCAAAAATACAAAAACAATCAAAAAGTTATCAAAATACTTAAATTACCCCAGGGATTGTGTTTTATGTGTTTTAAAAGCAAAATGAGCAAAAACAAATGAAAAACGTATAAAGTTTGCAATATTGGCAGTTTCAGTCCCCCAAGTTTCAAAACTTGTCAAAAATAGTCCCTATGCATTTATTTTGAAAGGAAAAGTCAACCCAAGGTTTTGAAAGTCAAACATCACAAAATATTATACTTGGGTCATAAATTTCCAAAATTACACATTTGGTCCCTGAGATTTCAATTTTGGCAAAATAGGTCCCTGGGAATTTTGAAAAGTGGAAAAATGCAAAAATGGTTCTTGGACTTTGAAATTGTGGCATGATTGGTCCTTGGTAGCAAATTGGGAAATACACAAATTCAGTCCCTCATGTTTTGCAAAATTACAAAATTGGTCCTTGTGTTATACTTAGCCAAACGGACCCTTTTTATTATTACCACAAAACCAAAAACAAATCTAAACCAAACCAATCCCAAGCCCACCCTTCTTTTTGGCCCATCACCATAAACCGGCCCACACCCCTTTAATATAAAACCACCCCAGTCAAACCCCCGGTCAACTCCATCTCCCTCCCAACCAAATCCCCCATAACCAGGGAGAGCTTGTCTCCCCCACCTGCTCCTCCCACCTTCATTTACTTCTCCATATCTACCACCACCTTCCCCCATTTAATGCTGTACCTACCTCCACTTGTAACTATCCCAAACGGTTATATATATATATATAAAAAAGGCGCGAAAATGGATTCGATGGTGGAGATTGAAATTCAGAGCATCTAACGGTTCAATGCAAAGTGGGATATGTTCAGATTGGGTCATATACCCTAAAGGAAGGCTATAAAAGGAATGATATGAAGCTTAGTTAAAAAAGAAGATAGCTTAGTTTTTTTTAGCTCGTTTAGTTAATTTACTCAATTTTATTGTATCTTTAAAGCTTTCAAGTGTTGTTCAAGAAATTTCAGTGTATTTGGAACCTTTTTAATCAATCAATTGCAAGTTTTAGTTATCATATCAAAATGTACCATTTTTATCTTCAATTTTCATTCGTAGGTCAATGTTAATGTTTGTTGTTATCATGGACTGAATCAAGTCACATAGGCTCCCAGAAAGCTTGTTAAAGCTTTTAGTAACTATAAAATTAAGTGTAGTTTCAAAAATCTAAAAATACCAAAAATATTCATAAATAGTTCAATATTTCAAAAATCAGTGTCCAAGGAGATTGAATCAAAGAGCTTGGTGAATTCTGGATTTATATGGTACTAGTGCCTAGTGGTAGGCTTTAGGTTGTTCTTTGGCACCTTGATCACTGAATTCAGATTGCAAGTTATAGTAAGCACCTTTCAATTTTTGGCATTCAATATTAATGTACTTCATTTGTTGCTCAATTTAGTTCATCTAGGTTTAATTAATGTTAGTGTGAGTTAATTGTTCAATTTCATGGTTTAGATTGTGTGTCTGCTCCTCAAAATTCCATTTACAGTTATATAAGGGGGTGTTTGGTTCTGACCAGAGTTTTAAAAATCGCGCCTAAGGCGCGCCTAGGCGCTAAATCGCACGAGGCTCTAACCTTAAGGATTTTTTTGAATCGAGGCTCACGACATTCATGAATCCCACAAAAATCGCGAGACTTGGGGATTTTTGCGCCTTTGCGCCTTAGGGATTTTTGCGCCTCAGAGATGTAACGGGTTTTTGGGCTTTTTTTCTAAATATTAAGATAAGATACACGGGCCTTATAAGTTATATGCATGGGCCTTTTAAGTCATATGGTGAGTACTTGTATGATTTGTAAATTTGAATTGATTTTATGTTTATTTTATTGATTGAAATTTTATTTAAGAAGTTACTTTGTTTCATTAAATATTTTCTTTACGACATATTATCATGAAATGTGGCATTGTGCCTTGAATATTAATACGTTGCTTGCTTGATATTTTGAGTTAAATTGTGAGCTTTGTTATATGTAAGTCTACAAGTGTAGGATACACGCATATTTAGTCTGATATGGATTTTAATCTCTATATAAGTTATCAAATGAAAGAGTTGATCCGTTTGAGAAGTGACAAATGATTCATTTTAATCTTTATAATGGCAATATATGTCATGTATTAGTATTTTAATGTTATTTTGTATTATTTAATCTATATAAATGGTCACATATGTTATAAAAACCTTAATGTATTTAGTGCGCCTCGCATTCATGAATCCCACGCCTTAGAATGCGCCTCGACTTGAGGCTCTTTGCCCCCCTTTGCGCCTTAGTGCGCCTTGAGCCTTTCAGAACATTGGTTCTGACAGTTCTCTGTGATAACTTGTGTTTCATTGGCAACCCTTAGTGTATACAACTCATATTAGGGCATATTAGGCCAATTTAGTCATATAAACCTGCACTTGTTCTGATAAAAGTCAAACTCTTGGTAAAATTGTGCTCAATTGTTCACTGTTAAAGATTTTTTATGCACATTGTGTGATTTAGTTGTATAAGCAGTCATATCAGCTTATTTTGAACTCATCTCAGTTTATTTTAACATGTTCAGTTGATTAGGGCTCTTAGAATCTCATATAAGTCAAACCTTGTTCAAAAATTGAAAAGTCAAAGTGCATGTTCTTCAATTTTTACAAAAGTTCAAAGAATTTTTATGATTTTTGTGATTTGAGTTAGACCTTGAAACTTGTTGTGGGTATTGTCTACCAGTAGAACTATTGAATTCCATACTTGTTTGATTTTTGTGAATTTTTCTTAAGGACCTTATTGCCCCTCAAACACACTTGCAAGGCAAGACATCTGCCCTGCATCAGCAGACCCAGTCACCACCACCACTTTGGTGGCTCATTGTGGCCACCTCAGTGGGTCCCACTGACCCAATCTTGGTTCATTCAACCCCCCTCCTGGCAGGCTTGAGGTTTTGGTCATTTATTTGACCTTGGACACTGTGGACCCCACTTGAAACCTTTCTAAAAGGTTGTCCCATTTCTGTCTCAATTTCCAAAATAAGCAAGTGCTTATTCAAGCCTCTTGGCTTATTCAGTTGTCTTATTTGAGTGAATCCTGCCTAACTTTGTCCAAATGACTTAAGTGAACAAGTTTCCACCACTGTGGACCCCACATAAGCCCATTTGTGCTTATTTCCTTCCTTAGTTAACCAAAGTCAACTGTTGAACAAATAAGCACTCAAAGTGCTTATTTCTGAGCTACATAAAAAGTGTGTTTGTAAAAGTTTTTAGTTTTTAGTATTAAATTAGTTTGGAAAAAGAAAAAACACAAAAAACCAAATTTAATTTTAGTGATAGCTTCTATTTAATAGAAACTATCTTTTTAATTTTCATTTTTAGATTTTTATTAAGCATTTAGCATTTTTATATTTTTCTTAAATTCCTTTTATATTAAAGTAATTTTAGTAATTTTCTCATATTTTTATTTTGTCATTTAGTATTTATTAGATTTAATATTAGTTTAATTAATAATTAATTAATAATTAAGTAGAAAATAGCAAAATTAATTTTTATAAAGTAACACCTAGTTTTTATATTTTTCTTAGCTTTTATATAATATAATATAATTTTAGGAATTTTCTATAATTTTTATTGTTCATTTTCTATTTTTTATAATTTAAATAGTTTAATTAGTAATTAAATAATATTTAATATAATAATTAGTAAAATAGTGTAAAAACATATAAAATAAATTTTTTATATTTTTTTAGGATTCCTGTGATGGTTAATTAGATTTGTAAAATTTTTCTTAATTTTCTAAGTTAGTTTGTTATTTTTAATAATTTAAATTAATTAAAACTAGTTAAGTAATTAATAATTAGTAATTAATTAATATTAAATAATTAAATAGTGTAAAAATTTATTTTCTTTTTCTAAAAATTTTCTTTTATCATTAGGATTGTAAAAAGTTAATTTTCATAGTCATAAGTATTTTATTTCCTTAAAACTCGCGTTTTATCTCGTACGTTAACGTAAATTTAAATTAAACGTACGCGTTTTAGGTTTTAAACGTTTCTGGTTTTTCCAAACTTCCAGTCTTGTTCATATAGCTTATTTAAGCTATTTCTTCGTATATTCCTTAGTTTAATCAAACTCAAACCCCTTTCCCATCCAGATTCACCCGATCACAAATCCGTTTGATAGCCATCACACCTCGTCGGGACATAACGACCCAGGGAAACACTATATTCCGCGGAGCATTGAGCCTAAGGAGTTTGACTATATTGACCACATCCATGGTTGACTTTAGTTGACTGCTTTTGCGTCAATCAGTCAACAATATATTCAACACATATAATTAATACACTAATTAATTCACCCCTTCACCAAAATATACAATCATTTAACCATAATGTACAAGTTAATCAAGCTACTAAGCCAAGTACTTAAAAATAATGCCATTAGGCTGGGCACAGTGGTCGGTCGACCGGACCGGTCGCCCCTGCGCGCTGACCGAGTCGCCGCCACTACAACCACAAGATCGATGAAGGTCGGACGGCTCCAAAATTCACAAACCAGTCACCCCCTCGACCGATTAATGCATTCCACAAAAGAAGAAGAAAAAAAATGTACCGTTACATATCAAAACAAAAACGAAGATGAAACGAAAGAAGAAAAGAACAATCATCAATCAAGCCAAAACAAACATCAAACTTATTCCATCTATGGTCCACGAACAAAAAGTATACATCAACAATAAAACCCAACATCTACATCTACCTCAGTTCTAACCCCATCTCAAAACCACCATCACGGTCAACACAACATAAAACCTTAAAGAGAGTTTTCGTTTGATATTCAAGAAAAGGGTCCGATTTTCTTGCAAACATCGATTGTTGATTATGTTCGGTTATTAAGATAAGAAAGAAATGAAGAGTACGTAATGTTTGTGTGGCTGAAAATCATGGCTGCGTATTTTTGTGAGGGAAATTAGGGAAAGAATGGGGTAATTTAGGTTTTGTAAACGTATTTATAAGTCCTAACATTTAGGTTATATAACGGTTTGGTTGTTAATTGGGCTAGCCAAATGATATCACAAATTGTTTGGTAGTTTTATCATGGGCCTTAATAGATATTGATGATTAAAATTTGTTTATGCTGAAAATGGTTTTAAACTAATTACTAATTGAGCCGTATATTATTTGTATGGTATAGTTGTTTTTGGGCTAATTTTGATATTTGGTTCATGTGAATAGTATATATTAAAAATAAAAATGTAAGGGATATATATATATATATTGTAAAAAGATAGGATTTTTTTGAAATAAAAATAAAAATATAAATGTCGGTCGTCTTACTATGCCTACCCCTACCTAAGGCAGAGATGCCGCTTCCAGTTCTATCTAAGATAGGAAAGGACCTCCGGCCTTTTGTAGGGAGTGAGGATCGAACCATTGACCTCTAGGTTAAGATGTAAGGGGTATTCTAACTGATCCAACCCTAAAATTATTGTTATTTGTAAATTAATCGTGAAAAAAATATGGCCGCATAACATCACATTACCAAAAAATATAGTCACAGGGTACCCGCCGCCGCATCGCGCGGGTACCCTGCTAGTAAAAATATTAAATGAACAAATATATGCTCTAAGCGGATATTATTGGTGCAACATGCATGCCGCATGGATGTTACATGGTGCAAATAATAAAAAAAGGGGGGGGGGGGGGGGTGAATTTGTACGTAAACAAAATTTAAAAGCTGATCATGTAACTTTAGGTTTTACGTTTCTAATGTGTTTTACTCACGGAGTGATAGAAGGGCCTAATTAGGTTCATTTAAAGTGGACATAGCGCATTGATGACTTGTTCACTTTTAGGTCTATTTAGTTGAGCCTCTTTATCATTTGAGAAATTGGCAAAAAAAAGTTATCATACTTGCCACTTTCGTCATTGTATGTAGCGTCTTTTTTTTTTTTTTTTTTTTTTTTTTTTTTTTTTTTTTTTTTTTTTTAGCACTAACTTTTCAAATCCGTGTCATTGTGTGTACCGGTGAGGCAGTGACCTGATTGACCTGTTGCAGCAGGTTGAGTTAACGATAGTTTGTTTTATTATTGCAGCGTTAGTCCTTTATACTAACGACAGTCGTCTGTTAACTTAACGATCGTTTATTTTATTATTGCAACGTTAGTCCTTTACACGTTTTCGACCATTTTTACACATTTTCGTCCGTTTTTACACGTTTTTGTCCATTTTCGCACATTTTCGTCCGTTTTTGTCCGTATTTACACGTTTTCGTCCATTTTTACACGTTTTCGTTCCTTTTCGCACGTTTTTAATCCGTTTTCGCACATTTTTATCATTTTTGTCCGTATTTTTGTACGTTTTCCTTCGTTTTTCTTAAAAAAAAATTAGAAAAAAAAAAAAATCAATTTATTTTTGAAAAAAAAAATCAAATTTAAAAAAAATAGAAAATAAGAAAAAATTAAATAGAAAATAAAAATTTTCAAAAAAAAAATTAAAATAAGAAATTGTAAAAAAAAAAATCAAAATTTTTTTCAAAATTTTTTTTTTTCGAAAAACAAAAATTAGAAAATAAAATTTTTGATAAATAATATAAAAATAAATTATTTTTCGATAATTATTTAGAAAAATATTTTTCGAAAATTATTTTGAAAAATTATTTTCCAAAATTTTTTTTATTTTCTAATTTTTCTTTTTCGAAAAAATATTTTCAAAAACTTTTTTGAATATTTTTTAATTTTTTAAAATTTTTTTAAACTATTTTTATTTTCTACTTTTTTTGTATTTTTTGCATTTTTTTAAAATGTTTTTAAAAAAATTGAATTTTTTTTTTCAAAAAAAACTTGAATTTTTTTTCCAAAAAATTTTTTTGATTTTCTTTTTGTTTTCTATTTTTTTTAATTTTTATATATACATTTTTTTATTTTCTATTTTTTTAAAAAAAATTTATATATTTTTTTTTGAAAAAAAAATTTTGGAATTTTTTTTGTGGTGATAGACTGTGCATGGAATGATTATACATATTCAAGGACATGTAAAAATAGACGAAAATGTGTGAAAACGGACATAAACGGGCGAGAACGAATTAGAACGGACAAAAACGGACGAAAACAAACGAAAACGTGTAAAAACCGTTGAAAACGAACGAAAACGTGTAAATACGGACAAAAACAGACGAAAACGTTTAAAACGGACGAAAACGTGTAAAAACAGTAAAAAAACGTGCGAAAACGTGTAAAGGACTAACGTTGCAATAATAAAATGAACGATCGTTAAGTTAACAGGCTTCATTTAGTTATTTATAAACGGTCGTTAGTATAAAGGACTAACGCTGCAATAATAAAACAAACGATCGTTAACTCAACCTGCTCCACAGGTTAAACAGGTCACCAGTACACACAATGACACGGATTTGAAAAGTTAGTGCTACAAAAAAAAAAAAAAAAAAAAAAAAAAAAAAAAAAAAAAAACGCTACATACAATGAAAAAAAAGTTGTAAGCATGATGCATTTTTTTGCCAATTTCCCTTATCATTTTCCTTACTTCAGTGGTACTAGAGTTTACAAAACCCAACATGTTTCATTATTCTAAGAGCGTCAAGTGTCGTGACATGCCATTTTTCTAAATCAACGCTATCTCAACATTTTACATTTCATATTCACACTCTAAAAAAGTCTCCTTTGTAGTGGCTCAAGCTATTTGCATGTTGTTTCGCAAATTTTGGGTGGAATGTCTTTACAAGCTTCTTCTTTAATCTCCAAATCTTTCAAGCTTCTTCTTTTAAAAAAGTGACAAATAAAGCTAGTATTTTTTTATTTTTTTTTTCTCGAAATGTATGCTTTTCTCATATCATCTTTAGATGTTTGTGCGATGTCAAACTAATCAGCTAAGTCGATAATCGCTTGTTTACGAATGATATCTCCATCAATTAGTTTCTGAATACCAACTTTGATTCCATCGATGGTATGTGAAAGTGAGCAATCCATAATTTTTGATAGAAAATAATTTGTTTTTGGTAAAAAGTATGTGTTTTTTTTGTAAAGAGAATTAATATTGTTTTGTGAAAAATGGTTAAATGAACGTAGTATTTAGAATTAAAAAAAAATGAATTTTTTTACTGTTATAATTTTATGCAACGGCTAGAAAAAAAATTACCAAATATTGTCACAAACCACACACAATGGCGCAAGGTGAGTTGACTCACATTACAAATGGCGCCGAGTGGGACGATGCAGTGGCGTGCAAATAGCGGCGCCATTTGGCCAGCCACGTCAGAAATGGCGAGGCTATGCGTTACCACACCCTTCCCTAGCTCGTATATCTCTACTACTTATAAATAGTAAATATTTATTATTGAAACTTAAAGTACTTAAAATTGAGTAATGTTAGTAGACTATTATATGCTTATCAAAAGTGATAACATCATCTACTACTAAATTAATATTTTGAATATTTTTTAATCCTTAAATTTTTATCATTTTTTTTCTTTTAACTCGTTTACATTTCTCTCGCAATAACCAAAATTGAACCTGTAAGTTTTGCATCAAGGGTCAAACAAAAATCACGATTTTGCAAGTATAATTATTTGTCGCTACACACAATCATTTTGCGTAGGTCTAGTTAAAACAATATTGTCTACTAAATGTGAAAATTGAAAAAGACTTACTGTATGTATAATACAATATGATTTGACTATTAACTACACTTGAAATATGTGTATGAAAATCATTTTGTATAATTTATGTGAATGTAGTATTTTTTTCATGTTATCCACATCATATGTGGCTATGTGCAGCCTCAGAGCACATAAGATTTTCCCACATATAAGATGTTTTAACTTTTAATCATCTTTATCTCTTAAAATTTTAGAAAGTACTACGATTTTTTTTTTTTTTTTCTCTTTTGAAGTACTATAATTGATGATGTTACTTTTACACGTTCTTAATATTGATGCTTTTCACTATTCAGTTTGTCTAACATGACCAGGTCGACCCGGCTGGGTTAACCGGTTCCGGCAAAAAAAACAGGTTAAAAAAACCCGGGTTTCTAAAACCGGGTTAAACGGCTAGACCCGCCGGGTTTTGAGTAACCCGGTTCTCAAAACCCGGCCGGGTTTCGTTTTTATAAAACTTTTTAATAAAAATCCGGTTGACCCGGGCGAAAAAAAATAATAATAAATTAAAAACCGAATTGACCCGACAGTCGAACCGGTTGACCCGGTGTCCGGTAACTCGACCGGGTCGATTTCGAACCCAGTTTTCAAAACATTAATGAACACATATCAACATGTATAACTATGTTTGAGATGTGGTGAATATAATAATCGGTAGTTGCAAATGCAATAAAATACTTGGTGATACACCTTTTTTTTTTTTAACGGCAACTTTTATTGAAAAGAAAACTAGCAAGGAGCTAGAAAATTACAAAGAAATTAAATAAGGGTGTTGTAACTAGGGCTGAGCATCGGGCGAAAACCGGACCGGACCGACCAAGACCGGACCGGACCGAGGACCGAGAACCGGAAAAACCATAGACCGAGACCGGACCGAAATTATTGTCTAGTGTTAGTCTGATATTATTTGAGTGTATTGTATAGTGTTAGTCTGATATTATTTGAGTGTTATAGAGAGGTTTTTTGTACGTGTAATTATTGTTATTCTCTGTGTTGCACTCGTTTGAGGATAACACTTTCTTTTGTATATAGTTTTGCACCCGATTGGGGACAATACATCTGATTCTATTACCAGTAAATAAACTAAGCACGTGCGGATGTTGACTGAGTGCAAATCGCATGTTGTGATTTTGGGTTTGATAATTTTTACACCTAGTTAAGACATTTTCAATTTGGATTAATAGAATCATAAGTTCATAAGCATCCAAGTTGATGGAAAAGAAAATATATAAAAGTTACCGAAATAGAGTTAATAATAACTAATGCCAGTTTACATATTAATTCAAAAAACAATAATGTTATGCATTTCTACAACATTCTTTTAATTATCCTACTAACCCATCTAAATTTTAATATGTGCATTTGTCATAATCTTAGACTTAGAGTAAGCAAACTGAAATGTCATAATCAACTAAATAAAATATTACCCATTATTGATTAATAATATGATATGACTAGAGCAATGATGAGATAATTCTGTGGGAGTGTGATTGGTAATGACTAATGACGCCTAGAATGTTTTCTCTTTTTGATACGTTATGACTATATTTGTTAAATTTATTCCAAATATTCTCACTCATAATACATGAGTAACATGACTACTTTTTTGGAAGTCTCGTATGGTAGAAAGTTGCTTGGTTTATGCAAGTTTGATATAATTCAATCTCATGGCGTAAAAGGGAAAAAAGATGATTGCTAGCACAGTTTTTCTGTAGTTCTAGCTTTAAACAAGTTAAATGCATTTCAAGAAAAACGTTTTGTAGCAAACAAGCAGCACTAACAGCAACAACAACATACTTAATTTTGTTGAAGCGGAATATAATGGATGTAGAATGTTTGGTATATGAAAGTTCAAGTAGCAATACTTACAGGAAACTGATCAAAGAAGTTAAGATTCTTTTTTGTATCGTCGTCGGTTATAATCGATGAATAAGTATTTTGATATTTGATCCACAAGTCGAATTCCATTAATTGTGTTTGAGAGTAATTAAATCAACATATCACATGTTTTGCACTAGAATATGATCGTGCTTATAGTTTGTCAAGAGTAATTAACTCAAACATAATTGTGCTTAGCCATGGACCAAACTCTTCTATTGAAATTTTAGCCTCAAGCCCTCAACTACGTAAACTTAATTGGGCTTAGTTATGGACCAATATCTACTATTGGGATTTTGGCCCAACTGTATAAACTTTACTGGGCTTAATTTTGAGCCGAAACCTCGATTCACAGAAACGAGTGTTCAAATGTCGTGACAATATCATCCATTTTGAGCAAGTTCCTAACATCACGACAATATCATCCATTTTGAGCAAGTTCCTAACATATAGTTAGTTTTTATAACAAAATTGTTCAGATGTTACCTTTTAAGTTATTACTGAATGGATAGTTCTAAATTTTACTAGCATGTAACGTATGATGTTGGCGATTGTCTGCTTGCATAATACATTTTGGCAACGCTGATAGAGATCTCACATCACTAATCAATGTTAGTAGCGAAATGAGAGAACACGAGCTTCTTAAAACACCACAGTTTCATCCGACAACATAATGACCAACTTGTTCGTAAAATCACCTCACGATCTGAAGTGAAACTCACAATTGAAAATGATGTTGAAAAACATTATCTTGTAGGTTTTTCTTGAGCCAAAATAAGATTAATTACATCTAAATAAGATATAAAAGAGGAAGTTATATAAAATCGATAAAAGGTTTACTTGAGCACAACTAAAAAATAATTCATGTCCCGACATTTTCAAAATTTATTATGGATTTGTGCTCCAGATAACTGTTATTAAGTTAGAATAACGGATCTGGCCTAAGAAAAATATTCATTTCGTTGTCTTTGTACTACGGAATCAAATACTATTGATTGTTATGGTATTTGATTCATTTGCTTAATTATTGCGTTTGTACTTTTCAATATGTCGTATAGACTCATGAACTCATGAAGTAGTCGATAAATATCACTATATGAGCATTTGAGTTGCTTATTAATATTATGGTTATGAATTCTTTGATAAACTAAATATAGCGAATGCTTTGAGAGTTTTAGTGATTAAAATATTTGTATTCTAAAAACAAAAATAGTCTCTTCTTTAGAAAAGTGTGAATTAGTTGGGGCACCTTGAATTAAATTAGGAAAGCAACGTTTTCTAGGGTGGACACCGACCACATTTATTTCTATAAATTTTCGAACTTGTAAATGATATGTCGATATGTTCACTAGGCACCCTCGGGTGTACATTTTGTCACAAAATGATATTTTTTGATATTGTGTGTTGCAACGGGGTATTCCGGGCTAAAAATATAAAGGCAGTGAATGATAAAAAAATCACTGCTAAAACTGCTTAGTCGGTCTATCATTATGATTAAAATAAAACTTGGTAACCATGAATATGTGATGTGAGTTTTTCAAAAAGTGGCATACTTAAGTTTTAACGAGAAAGAAGTCTGGACTCTGGAGCCCGAAGCACCGATCATTTAACCATGATGCCGATAGCATCTTCAATGGGAAGTTGGAAAATGATTGAAAATTGGATAGAGCATTGGAAGTAAATGTTAATATGTTGGTATTGCTCAACCTGTTCAAACATCGGTTGTGTGAGTGAAAAATTTTTGATGAAAAATGCTTTTAGCATTAGAGCAAAAGGTGTATTTCATTTGAGATGCTCTTAGCATTGTTGAATACTTAGTTATGGATCATTGACATATACGCATTATGATGTTTAACAACTCATCAGACTCCAAGTGTCTTTTACTTAAATTTATATGATATTCATTAGAATCAACAAAAGAGTTTCAAACAAGTTCAATATTAGATAACATAAAAAATCTGAAATCCAAGTCTTATTCTTAGAATGAAATTAAGAAGTTAGGTGAAAGTGGTATGCCAACCTTCAACAGAACCTCAGGAAAATTATGTATGTTTATGTAATAGGAAGACAAACTAAAGAACCAAGATAGATCATAAATAAAAAAATTAAATGACACAAAATGCTTTGTAGTTTCGACAATTTGGATCTCTTTTTAAGTATTTGTCTTTTATACTCTATATTCTATAAAATGCAAAACCTGGACATAAAACATTCGACAAATATTGATTCTTCGCAAAAGACAAAATTAAGTTCACCATTGTTTTTATACGGAGTAAATCACAACTTGATAAATTGTTTCAAGATTCATGAAAATGGTTTACATAACTGCACGTGTTGCTAACCACATTTCAATATATCCGCACTATGCACAACTTTGGAAAACTTTAGAAATAAATGATGTATGTATTAAATGTGTTAAATACATTAATGAAAAAGTTTATAAAGTTGAACCTTTTTTTTTTATTCCGGTTTTGTTAAACAATGCCTACCGGACAAAGTTTAAAAATCATTCATTAATTCATTATTTTCGTATTTAAATTGAATTTTAAAATAAATTTTATAATTGCATTCATGATAGATGTCCTTGTGTATAAGTTGAATCTTAAATATGGAAAATTATAAGTTATAAATAATTTTTAAACTCTGCCCGATGGGTATTATTTAGTAAAACATTTTTTATTATGTATCATCTTAAACACCATCCGTGTCATGATGCTTAGTTTAGAAACCGTTTCATAATATAAAATTATTAAAAACCTTTTTACACGCAATTTATTTTCTAGGAAAGGTCTAAAGTTTAATTCTCACATACTACACTTTTAAAGCCAGTTTTTTTTTAATAAGGTCTAAAGTTTAACTCAATTCACATACTACACTTTTACACGCAATTTATTTTCTAGAAATGAATTTTGGGGCTAGGGTCTATGTATTTTAATGGATTTATGTAAATTTGAATCTATGGGTACTTGACTTAAAAAAAAATCATTTCTAAAATAAAAAAAATTACAATACATTCATGTTTCCTCATTCTGCAAACCCATAATAGGGTATTGACAAAAGATCGATTCCAAACCACAATCCTTTCTTGTTTTACTTCGGCCCAGACATTTTTTTCCCATCAATTGTTGCCATGTGAAAGCTCTAACGAGTAAGTTTCCAACCTTCAAGCAAATGCTTCTTGTGTTCTCACATTGACATACCACAGTTCCAAATATAAAATGGAAAGAAAATAATTGAGGAGGCCAAATAGCGAGAATAAGCGAAAAATAGATAATTTTCGATTTGTGAAAGAGAAGATTGTAGCAAATGATGTTTAAAATCACTTTCTTTAAAGTTATCGCAAACTAAGACATACCTAGTAGGAAAATTTGACATAATTACTGTTCCGTTTCTTTTTTCCTCTTCGAAAAGAGCTCAGTAACATGATCTGTTTTCAAGTTTTCCTTTTTTTAAATAAAAACTTGTGAACAAAATCTATTGAGACAACCATCATTATTAAAAACAATTTTATAAAAGGGCGATTACGTACACACCCATTATAATTTGCATATTTATCAAAAATGCTTAAACATCATTATTAAAAACTGGTATTTAAGAAATAGAAATACTAACAACAGTCCAATCCTAAAAGTTGTGGTTAATAACAAACTCCACTTTTTTGTTTAAAAATAATACTAACATTAATACATGACAAAAAAAAATTGATTTGCCTCCTTTTTCATTTATACAATGAATGAAATGAATTTTAAATATGTTTGAAAAATAATACTACGTATGAGATAACACCAATGGCGTAGCTATGTGAAGGGTACGGTGGGTCATGGCCCACCCACAAAGCCTAATAATTTTATATATATATATCATGCAATAAAGCCTAATATGGTAAAGTGTATCTAGTATTGAGTTTTTGCCCACCTTAGAACCTGTTAACTTATAGTAATCCATGTATCTGGTATTGATTTTTGGCCCACTTTAAAAGCTGATACTATAATTTTACATAAGTATCATGCAATAAATAGCATTTTTAGATGAATTTTTACGTAGTTATATATTATGATTTTCTTCAAAAAAAAAAAAAAAAAAAAAAAAAAACCCCCGAAAACAAATTCCTAGCTACGCCCCTGAACACCTAATTCATGCTAATATTGTTTCGACAATGCATTATTTTTTGAACAAAGAGTAAAAAATTGTCGATACACGTAATTTCTCAATTTTAGACAAACCCGTCAACCCAAACCCGACGAGCGTAAAATCATCAAAACTCAAAGGGTGTGAACAAAACAAAACCATATACTGTAACAAAATTCAATTCAATAAATAATAGTAAAATAGTATTATGTTCCCTCTTTGGCTTTAAATTCACCGATAACAACATCTTCCTATCTTAAAAAAAACACACAACACACACATTAACTGTGTGTAACTCCATAACCAAACATGTCAATTCCAGCATCCATTGTTATTGTCCCTCTTGGTGTCGTGTTCTTGTTCTCTGGTCTAATCATCAATCTCATTCAGGTCCATTTCTTTTTTTATATAAATTTTCATATGATCATACTTTTATAAATTTTGTAAAAAGCGGGATCGTCGCAATGTTTTGTTTTATTTGTGAATTTTTTACTCTCTTCGTCGCGAATCCCGAAATAACTAAAATGCATTTGGAAGTGTGGAAAGGTAAATTTGGCTTAATGCTGTTTAATGCAGTGTAATGATTGCAGTTTTTTCGAAACTGCGTGACGGATACTTGTTTTTTTATTTGAATTTTGATGTATATAGTTGCTAAAGTTTGTACTCGTAACTTTTAATGAAAAATGAGATCAAGACAATGTTTTTATACATGGGTGTCTTTTAAATTGTTGTTTTAGGCTATATTTTATGATCTTGTTATCTAAATTTTGTTATATAGTTGTGTTAACTTTTTATTTATATAGAATTTGAAAGTGTGAAAGGGTATATTTGGCATTATACTGTTTAATATTTTCTAATGATTGGATTTTTCTAAGAGTGAAGGGTACTTGTTTTTGTTCAAGGAATTTAAACTTCTTGTTGATATTTAGTTGCTAAAGTTTTTAACTTTTTTTATAAAAAATGAGATAAAGACAATCATGACTATGTGGTGGTGCTCAACCTCGTGGATTAGTCGGCCAATAGGTCTGAAAACATGATTGCCAAAAAGTACATTATCTATTGTAATGATTACATTTTTATAAAACTGTGTGTTAGACAATAATTCGGTTTTAGGAAGGGGTGATGATTAACTTCTCGTTAGTATTTTGTTGTATAGTTGAAAAAAATTGTAACTTAATATAAAAAATGGGACCAAGATGATATTTTGATAAATGGGTGTGTATTAATTTGTTGTTTTTGTGTGTTTTTATAGGCGATATTGTTCGTGATAGTGAGGCCATTTTCGAAGAATGGTTATAGAAGGATGAACAGAATGGTGGCTGAGTTGTTGTGGATTGAACTTGTTTGGATTGTTGATTGGTGGGCTGGTGTCAAGGTGAATACTATTGCTTTTGTTAATATTTAATTATTACTGTAAATTAGTTTATTTTGTAAAGGTGATGAAAATGGGGGTATAAAGGGCTTTTATGCTTAGGGGGTGTTTGGTAATGCTACTTGACATTGTTTCTATGCTGGTTGCAATTCTCCTAGATATAGATAAGTAGTTTTAAAAGGTGGTTATGATTGCTTATTCCAAACTGATTATATGAATATTTTAAGATTGTTTGATAAGCAACCTAAAGACCCTTGGTCCTCAACCAACTACGAGTTGATAAGATTCACTGATAAATATTTGGTTCATGTCTAAGCATTAGTACAAGAATGGCAGTTTCTTTATTTGTACGGTCTTTCGTTTTTTTCTCTGTTTAATGAATACAAATATGAAGATTCCGTAATTCTATTCTAAACATTCAGCAAGCATCTTACAAAAAGCTTGTTTTTGCTTTTTTATTTCCCCTTTTGTCGGATGGATTCTTCTATTGTAAACATTCAAGATGATTTTATGTTTGTATGGAAATTTCATTCTACGTTAATTTAACGAGTGTATTTAGTGTCATTGTTTGTGATTTACTTGCCAATAATGATAAAAGATAATCATGCATATGCACGGTGTCTTCCAAGGTATCATATCAGTGCTATCACGTGACTACATATCTTTTTTAGCATGTAAAGATGTTTTACACCTAGTCTAATTGTCCATCACCAGCGAATGATCTCTCCTTTTCCAAGCATTTGATCTTAATGGGCATTATTGTTTGTTGGATATGATGGTATCTACATAATAGCATGTCAAATGAACCGTTATTGATTTGGTTATTAATTTAACTGTCCTGTTCTTTTTCCCGCTAAATTGGTTACTACTATTGGAAACTAGTTATCTTGTTTGGTTGGTCACTTTCCATTTTAATACTAGTCAAGTTTCCTATGTTAAGATCTTAATTTATAGGGATAAATCCAACTTGACAGTTTTTTCTTTGTTGTGTACTAAACTATTTATCTTCCTATTTAATATGAGAATTGATTGGCACACTCTTATTTCTTATTTGTACACTCAAATGTACAATATGATGAAGCAGCATATGAGAAATGTACAACTGCTTATTGCACAGTTTGGAGTGTGCAAATAAGAAATGAGAGTGTGCAAATCACTAGCCATTTAATATGGGAGAGGTTATTTACATTTTGACCAAAACCCCCTATTGTCAGTTGTCACATCACAGGGGTCTTAATAACATAACCCGGGACCCTCCTTTTTTACTAATGACACCCCCCTCTTTTTTTCGACTTTTTATTTTTTATTTTATTTTATTTTATTTATAATTTTGTTTATATAAAAAGACTATAAACTTGAAAGTACGGAATAGAAAATATTAAATTTAATAAGTCAAAAGCTTAAATAAAAGAAGACACAGAACAAAAATTAATAAAAAACTATGTTGTACTGTAAACTGGGGAACAAAATGAATCTTTTGTACCTTTACCCTTATCGAGGTGGGGATAACATAACCTATTTAATATACAAACACCAATGGGCTTGTGGTCCACTGGGCACGTCTTATTCAGTTAAGCGTGCCTAGTGGAGAGTAGTACCGGTTTGGGTGACCAAACCGGGAAGTCCTCCCTTGTGGACCACTGCCTGTCGGTACGATTTCAAAGTCCTTCAATGAAGGTTTCAACCCACCAGGGTTCGAATCTGAAGAAGGCAGGGTTTACTTCAATTTAAGTATAGTGCCTTCGGGCGGCTTAAGTTGAAGGTTTTCCCCCCATCGGGTTTCAAATTGGACATGGATTTCCCTTAAAAAGAAAGTAACCGTTCAAAAAAAAAAAATTAATATACAAACTTTTATTTTTATTTTTTTTTTCTATTGTGTGACATTCTTGTGGGATTCAACACATTTTGATATGTTTTAAACTTTTAGTCTAGTTTTCTAACATGACCTGTGCTGCAGGTACAAGTATACACTGATTCAGAGACTTTAAAAATGATGGGTAAGATAGACAAACTGATATCTTCATTTGCTTTTTGACATGGATAAATAGTATGTATCTTATATCTTTACTGATCATATGCACAGGTAAGGAACATGCTCTTATTTTAGCTAATCACAGAAGTGATATCGATTGGCTAATCGGATGGGTGTTTGCACAGGTGATTACCAAATGTACCCCTCTGTTTATGAATTACTTTCAAAATATTATTCGGTTGTATTCTGGAACTGTAATTTATTGCTTTTAGAATAGCATTTTATACATCCTGTATGAATGTCATTGTCATGTCAGCAAATGTTGTGCCCATTACTAATTTTCATTGGATTGGTTTGTGACAGCGAGCAGGATGCCTTGGAAGTGCATTAGCTATCATGAAAAAATCTTTAAAGTTTCTTCCTGTAAGTATTAAAAAAATTGGAAATATTATGATAGGATGCATGTTGAGTGTTCTGGATTTACGCAAATTTTATACAGGTGCTGTATATCGTATCATGAATGTCAACTAAGCTACTTTTAACTTCAAAAGTGATTTAAAAATGTTTATACAAATTTGCTAACTGGGATTAAAGGAACTTTGTTAGCAATGTAACAAAATCCATATTAAACAAGAAATTATTTAAGTCTAAAGATTGACTTTTAAAGATCAAAGGGAGTAGGATATCTGACACGCGGGACAGAGAGAGTTATATGTAAAGATCTGTTCTTACTGAAGTTGGAATAATTGTAAGTCGGATTAGAAATAACTAAAAATAGCTGAAAATGATCAAAATTAGGGCAAACTTATTTAACGCCTGAACTAATGTCCTGCGTTATGTTTTCATTAATATTGCTGCACTGGATCGAATATCCGTCTACTTCACCATCATGGTACTAAAACTTCAAGTTTCTTTATTTAGATTTAGTGTAAATTTTTCATTCGGGTGAATAAATGATTGTGGTACATTAACCAACTATAAGCTGTTGACTGTTCGCAATTGGCAAATTTAAAAGTTTTTCTTTGGATTTTTCTTTTATATTTTTCTATATTATGATAGATTATTCTGGTCTGCTTGTATTCTATAACAGAGCTTGAAGTTTAATATATGCAGGTCATAGGTTGGTCTATGTGGTTCTCTGAGTATCTTTTTCTTGAGAGAAGCTGGGCCAAGGATGAAAATACTTTAAAGGTGTTATTCCATTCTATATAGTTTACTAGTATTCATATTGCACACATTATTATGTTCACTTAAAAGGGGTACTTTAAATTATTTGATTGCATCAAAAGCTTATTCTGTACATTCTGAATTTCACACAAAAACTGTGTTGCATGTGCTATTCAGGTTGGTCTTCAACGGTTAAAGGATTATCCTCAACCCTTTTGGTTGGCTCTTTTTGCGGAGGGGACTAGGTTTACTCAAGCAAAACTTTTGGCAGCTCAAGAATACGCGTCTTCAAATGGGTTGCCTGTTCCCAGAAATGTGCTCATTCCGCGAACAAAGGTTAGACATCTTCTAAAATGATGGAACAGTTATTCTTTCTTGGGTTGTTGTTTAATTCTTTCAAAATCTGGGTGTTTTTCCATCTGCTTTTAATGTTCATATGGTTCATAATAGGTCAAACTCAAAATATTATATGGCCATGATGGGGTTTTGTGACTTTTTTGTGAGGTTGATGAAGGTCAAAGGATTAAAATCGGGTTCGTTAAGATGGTTTACTAAATTAAGTTTCACTTTCCGCTTTTATCAAAGCAATAAGAATTTTGTCCCCTGTCAGCATTAATAACTCTCATAATGAAAGATAATTTCTTAATAGACCAAATAAATTTGACGGTTTGACTGATCTAGATACTAATGAAGGGGCATTAAGAAAGTAGCATGAACTTTAAAATTCATAATTTAGGTACACTTAAAAGGTGGACAGTCGATACTGTTACCCTTCGAATGTTTTCATGTGATCTCTGCAATTAATCGCTGTCAACTTTAAGCTATTTATCTATAACTTTTTTCTTTATCAGGGTTTTGTTACATCAGTAAGTCAGATGCGTACATTTGTTCCAGCCATTTACGATATGACGGTTGCTATTCCAAGAAGTACGGCCCCGCCAACAATGCTTCGGCTCTTTAAAGGACAGCCTTCTGTAGTAAGCCATCTAGACCTTTTTGAGTATTCTTAATCCTAATAACTTTTGTTGGACGTAACAATCGTGCAATTCTTGATATCTTGATTTTAAAATTCTTGAAATGTTATATCTTTTACCTGTCTGGTATACGACGTGAAAGTGGTCTTTGCCTGTTTTGAATGCATCTGATTAAATTTCCAAACAGATAAAAGATTCTCGGCACATGTTTGGTACTTTCAGTATTTTCAGATGATATGTGTATGAATAATCGGTGATGCAATATATAATAATGATTTTTTTTTTTTTTTTCCTATTCAGATCCATGTGAAAGTGCAGCGCCATTTGATGAAAGATTTGCCAGAAACAGATGAAGCTGTGGCACAATGGTGTAAAGACTTGTATGTTCTCAAGGTGCAGACCATAGTTTTGTCAAAATTATTTTTATCCTTGTTCTAATTATGATATTCTTATTTGTTTGCAAACAAAGAGAATATCCGTGAAACATTAGTTTTCAACTACATGAAAGTCGTAACATTTTCTTTGTTGGCGAATTTTGAAGTTAGAATTAGCTATCCCATTCTATTAGTCATTAGCATTTATTAAGGCATCAGATTTAACCCATAAATGCTGATTGATAGCCAAACAATTAAGAAAATATATGCCTAGTCAAACATAAATTATAACTGATGTCATATTTCAAGAGTTCCTGATAGCTCTTGCTTTTCTCCAGGATGATTTATTAGACAAGCATAAAGCAGCAGACTGCTTCCCGGATTCAGAACCTCACGACATCGGACGGCCTTTAAAGTCTCTCATGGTAAGAAATTTACATTTTAAAACTAGTCATCTGTTTGTCTATTGCTCCTACATCTGTATATCTGATTCAGTTTTATACCAGTTGCAACAAATCTGACCAACTAAAGACCAATCAAAGATTTACCTGTTTGTCACTTATTTCAACCCCAAGAGAATTTCATTCCTATTTAACAAAAACTCTCCTTTTTTAACAAAAACTTTTGCTTAGGTCACCTTATAAATCTTAACAATATAATCAAAAATACATAATTTTACACATATATTGTTCATATCCACATATATATTTATCATTTACATAGCTGGTTTTAAAGGTGTTTTGGTTACAAAATGACCCAAATGGGATATGACTTTATTACAAAATGACCCAAATGAAATATTGACGTATAGCAACAATGCTTACACATGTTTTCCTATTAACAGGTAGTTTCAGCATGGGCATGCCTGCTTGTTTACGGGACCTTCAAATTCTTAAGATGGTCTAATCTTTTCTCATCATGGAAAGGTCTAGCAATCACAGCAGTTTGTTTGGCTATTGTTACCGTCTTAATGCAAATCTTGATTCAGTCTTCACAAGCAGAACGTTCCACACCTGCAAAGGTGGCACCGTCAAGGACCAGCAATGATGGAGAATCGTCTCGTAATGTACATGACAAGAAGCAGTGAGTAAAAGTGTAACATGTTCTTGGATAAAAGATATATTACCATATTTACTGAACATATTTATATGGAAAAATACCTCAAATTGTCAGTATACTTCAGTATTTGTGAAAGTTGTCTGGATTTTTAAGTAGCTTCTTCCATATGTTCAGTTTTTGTACCAAGGAAATAGAAAAGTTCAAAGAATCAACATTTTTTGTTGGTTTGAAATCTGTTCTAGTTTTTTATGAAGCGTATGTGTACGATTATGATCGCTTTTGGAGTAAAGTCATTGCCACAATTTTAGTACTTTGTGTTCACTGAACCATTTTCGATCACACTTTTTCTTTAAATTACTTATATATCATATCAACAAACAGCAAGTAGATAGTTGGCAGTTCTTTAAAACTGTTATATTTGTGTTAATGTTATTACTTTGTGTTCTTTTTGAAGAGACATGAATACATTTTAAGCTCCGGTTGGATGATTGTTCCGGTTATAACCAAAGTTGCACATAGGTCGTAGGTTTCTTCTGTTGCAAACATCGAAGCAAAAATTCAATTAGTTCCAAACGGTTTGTAGCCTAGCGAAACCTTGTGATGATGTTTTCTCAACCAAGAAATTTCGGGTTCAAGAACAAATGTTGTATAGTCTATACAAGAACGTCTCATAAGCCTTGCGATTTCCATTCATGTTCTTCATCAGTTCATCTTACTGTATTTCAGCTGTCAAGATGAAAATTGTTCACAATTTGTTTATATGGTGCAAAACACTAGCAGCTTTAATCGCTCTTTTGCCTTTTCAAAAGCCACACTTTAACTTGAATCTTATTTAAAAGAATGCACCTTTCTTAAAATATCAATTATGAAAACCAGAAACAGGAACAATAACATCTCAAGAGTCCACATTTGCGAATATACTAAACGGATACCATTTCACAGGAATTTCAACAATTTGCTCAATAAAAACTACATATGCAAAATTTTGATGTTTAACCATTTGGAAAATCTAACATTCTACTTCAAAACTGAGCCCCCCATTACAGTTTTTAACAGTAACTTGTTCTATAAAATGGCACAAACCATATATGTCGATCACAAAATAAACCACCACAAGTTATAGCACTTACAGATTCAATTTCTGCATCAAATCCATTGAACCGGTGCCAACTTTAACCGGCAAACCAAGACAAATCCTTGCTGTTGGTGTTTCCAAATTATCGCTCATACCATGAGAAGCAGCTTCAACTATAAACTTAGATGCAGTCTCAAAAGACATTTTAAGAAAAGGAGATACTGATTCTGATATGCTTCCAAATCTACTCATGGGGCGATACCCTCCTGAATGAGTCATGTGATCAGCAATAAGACTTAAATGCCTGTAATCAATCTCAACACCATAACTCCCGAAAACATTCTTCATTTCCAATATGATGCTTGTTCTTGCAGCTTCTACTCCATAAGTGTTGAGCATAGTATGAATATTGTTGGAATAAACATGGTCAACATCGAGATCATCTTCCATATCCCAAAATGCCGGAAGTTCTACTCCAGAAGCTTGTAATGCGCAAGGCAAACACTCATCATCTTCTTTTTTATTTTCATCTGAGTTTTTCATTTTTCCTTTGGTTTTGTTGAGTCCGGGGTGGTTTTGATTCCAACAGACTTGTTTTACATTTACGCTGTACTTGACTGGTTGGCATTGGTCAAGTTTTCCTGAGCCTTTGATGTAAACCTTCTTTGCAACCTTTTGTACAACCTGCAACAAACGACAGTTTTGCAATATAGAAAATCAGGTTAACCTGCATTTGGGTCCGACTTGGGCTAGAGTCAGATAGGTTGCAGCTAAAGATTTACCTATTACAGGTTCTTTACATTTTTTTTATATGGATCATCAAAAGATGTCTAGGTGTCCCATTTGGGTTATTTATTTATATGGGTCATCAAAAGAAATTATCATTTAAAAGACGAATCTTAAGATTTTCTGGTTAGAAAACGGCCCATACGACTAAAAGTCGTCCTATAAGGACTCAGATGTACAAATATAATACAGTGACAAGAACGGGACAAATGAAAAAGTATATTCATATCACTAAAAAGATAATGCGCCGCAGCCATATTTATGAAAAGTTAGATGGCTCTAGCCAAAATCTATTTTTTTAAATCATGTTTAAGACATATTTATCTATAATATTATAGAAAATAATTATAAAATGTTTGTGTGTCAGCCCAACCCAAGTTGTTTTGACACTAATAATAGTAGTAGCAATACTTTATGGAAAATAAGAAAAGTGACTTGGAGCATTGATTTGCATTTATGCAAATTGAACTAACCTCTGCCAGCAAAATTTCTGGTTCATTTGTGAACCTAAAATGGACTTCAAGATTCAAGTCTTTAACTTCAACAAATGTGGACCGATCAAATTTTCTCTCCACAAATTCCTCGGTCACATTAGCCTCAATTTTTTCTGCATCTTCTTCTCCCTCTGGTTGTTTCTCAGCTGGATCTTCTGCATCCATCTCATCATCAGTTCCAGTTTCAGTGCCAACTTTACCCTCATCACCTCCATTCTCAGCATCAGAAGATGCATCCTCTTCTTCACCTTCTTCAGAACCATCTTCATATTCCACTGAGTCAGTACTTTGACGTTTCCTTTTATCACCATCACCACCATCATTATCATCATCACCATCATTGTCATCGTCGTCGTCATCATTAGCATTATTATTATTAGCATTATCATCATCGCCAACATCATCTTCCCCTGCATCGCTTGAACGTTTTGAGTCTGAATCCTTTTTCCTTTTAATTCCATTAATTCGGGATAATAAAGCAACATGCCTTTCAATTGCATCCTCTAATGCTCTTAGAAAAGCATTTCTTAGGGTTTCTTGACAATTTTTTAGTGATACATGCCTAGGCTGTTTCAGCTTAACCATTAGCTTATACAATCTGCAAACTTTATTATTGTGAAGTACATGTGGTAATTTTGAGACTTCTATACTTAGCATAAGTTCTGCAACTGTGAGCTTTTTGACCTTGTCCACAAGTTTCTCTGCGTCTTTCCTGCAATTGTCATGCAAATTTACATAACCACAAAGCATAAATGGGCGGGGGAATAAAAGGCAATACAGTCAGAAGGTGACTCACATCGACTTTCCCTCTAGTAAGGGACAAGTTATAATAGGAGTCTTTATGTTAGCTGCAGCTGTCATTAAAATTTCTTGTAAACGTGGAATACCAAGTGTCACGTTCATCTCACCACGTCCAGCAAGATGAAATGTGTTGAGCCTGGAAAATAAGCGCAAGTTTTGTTCAACATAATGCACGAAATTATGCTAACTACAAAGACAACGCGTGAAACGTCAAAAAAATAATGCAGAAAAGTATACTGGTGTAAAAATTAGGATCTAATCAAGTACTCTTCTACAAGCCTTTTCACCAAATTGTCAGTCCAATTCTTTAAACATAATGAAAAGTTCTCAAATTTTAGATGTCGGTAGAAAATATATATATATCCCCAAACTCACTTGATCTTCATTATCCATCCATTTGAAATTTTCATTTATATTGAGTATGAACTGTTGATACAATTACTTAAAATATGCATAATCTTACGTCATCTGGGTGGATGGTTCACCAACGGATTGACCAGCTAGCACACCAACCGGCTCTCCTGGCTGGGCAAGGCTGGAGAGATACTTCTGTCTAATTAGCATCGACAAATCCACTTTGTTATCCTTTGTAACCTTCTGTTTGTAGCTTTGAATTTTCTTTTCAACACCTTGTGGCAACTCTTGAATATATGAATTGAACTCAAGTGGCTCGCTAAACTTTTGACATACGATTTCGTGATTCTACCAGGGTGTAAGGAGGCATATTAGTGTGTGTTCAATACAAACAGCTCAAAAAAGTATATGTAGAGGTGGAAAATTCAAAACCTTTCGCTTATGAATGGGCATACCCAAAATATTTTTTTATTTAACAAGTCAAAAGGGCAACATCACAGTAAAACTGCTTGAGAGGAAACACGACAAATGGGCCTAAAATCACCGAAGTGTTAATTTGAAAAAATATAGATTACCACTGAAATAATATTATTTTTGAAATCACATATGACACAAATTATCTACAAAAGAACATAGAAAAACATTCATATATATATATATATATATATATATATATATATATATATATATATATATATATATATATATATATATTAATATATATATATATATATATATACACACATATATATATGTGTATATATATATATATATATATATATATATATATATATATATATATATATATATATATAAAGGATCTTACAGCTCTCAGCGCTTCAACATTGTTGAGAAAGCTAGTTTGATGGACATCTACCCCATCTTCACCATAATAGAACTGAACAATGGAACCATCAGCATCGCGAACTGTGTAATCATATGAAACTTTCAGGCACTCAAGATTCTTTATAAGGCACCTCTGTAGATATCCACTACGAGAAGTTTTGACTGCCGTATCAACCAAACTGCAAGGTTGGAATATCCACAAATTAGAATCATTTAATGTGTGTAGGTCGTATTAACAGTTGAAGAATATTAGTTTACCCTTCACGGCCAGCCATGCAATGAAAATAGTACTCTTGTGGGCGAAGACCCGTTAAAAACCGATCAATAATATAACCACCAGCCCGAGAAGTAAAATCCCAAGGTGAAAAACTAGGTAATGTCTTGCCAGAGACCATTCGAGGTACTCTTTTGCCTTCCAATTCTTGTTGACCAAGTAAAAATGAAATTTGTTGAAAGTTCACCTGTTTAATCATCAGATATTATTAGAAGAAAGTATAAAGAAAATTAGATCAATGAGGTTATATAGTTATTCCAACTTACCGAACTACCCTTAGCACCACTAATGGTCATAAGAGAAATGCAGTTTTGTGGGAAGGGCTTTAACAGTCCCTTTGGCAACCATTTTTTGCTGATCATGGAACCTTTATCCCTCAGTTCTGTTTGCATGAGGTTATCCAAACTTGCAGTGGCTGTTACTCCATTGCTTCGGATTATCTTTTCAGTTTCCAGTTGCAGCTCTCTGGTGCCTACACACATTATTAAGAACATTTAAACAACTTAACTACTCGGCGAAACAGTGAAAAAGATAATTCTGACAAAGAATATATCGCATCACCTCAAAATTTTCCAGATAAAAACCTTCAGTACCAAAAGACATGTAAAATTTGAATATTTATTGTATAACTAGAGTATACTGGTAGTTTTATGTTTCATTAAACAATGAAACGTAGATCAGAGCCACACATTATCATTAGATAGTTAGTCTTGAAACCCATGTCCAAAATACTTACAAGAATGATGTACAGAAATAAGAGCAAATCAATGTATTTGTATTAGAAAATTTTAGAGCAAAACATTGCATTGCATTTATAATTCAGTACGTCCATGTTTGTCAATTCTACAATTAACAATCAAATTGTTTTCCTAAGTAGTTAATTCATAAATGTAAAAACTAAAAAGACCTACGATTTATACCTGTTTTTTGGTTCTCCAAGTTGACAAACTTGCGATGAACCTTTTCACCTACATCTTCACCTTCAAGTTCCATCTTCATTTCTTTGTCACAATCTGGTGACACCAGGAGGTCGTCTAAACCGCATGTAAATCCATGGAACTGAAAAATGATATAAACAATATTATTAAGTGTTTACATCCTATAACATATATGACATGTTAGCAACGTAAAACGACGTTATATTATAATAATACCTGTAAGAATGAAGTGAATAATCGACTAAAAGCTCCAAGCAGTAGTCCAGCAACATCAGGTCCGTATAGCTCTTGAACTGTATGAACCAAACCATACTTTCCAAACTGAGCTTTATCTATCACACCACACACAAACTCGTTCTTCCAAATCAGCAACTTGGTTTCATCAACCTCTTTTAGATTCTCACTATTAAATGCCGCCAGCTCTTTCTTTAGACGTTTATTTGTTTTGCTTTTATCTTGTTTGACCTCCTTTCCTTCAAAATACTGGTCGGGGATTTTCACTTTGTTATCAACAATACAAGGTGTGTGACCTCTAGTCAGATGATTTAATATTGCTGTTATGACCTACAAGCGCAAAAATACACACATTTAGAAACAGACATACATGTTGTGTGAAATAGAATAACAAAATAATACAGCACTACAGCAGTACCTGTTTTCCTGTCCAAAGAGGCTTTGGCTTTAATAATGCTGGAAGAATCGGCTCCACAAAACACCCTCTATCAGCTATTGATATTTTGCCACGTTGTGAACCGCCGCCATTAAACACACCGGAAGCGTATAGAAGTTGATTAAAATCCTCACGGTTTAAAAATGTATCCTTCATCGTAAGAAGTACAGAACTAACAATATGATCCTGCAAATGATGTCAAACACTTAAAATTCAATCTATACTTGGTATTTGCCAGCTAGTAGCACCTATTAAAGCCAGTCATATTGTAGAGTTGAATACCTTAAAAAAATAAAAAATGAACAAAACAGCAAAAAGAAATACTCCGTAGATAACATTTTGGTACTTAATGTTGGCTAGGTGTATCCCTAAGGTAGAAAACAGAATTATGTCTCACTGCCGCACGTTTTCATGAGGGTCACACCCCCTTCACGTGAATCATCAATACAATCCACAGACATTATTGTGAATCCCGTCTCAACAATATGCCTAGTTGCCTACCATGTCAATATCCTTTTGTATTATGTTATAAGCCTTCCTTACATAGTGTACAGCATTGACCATGAGCCTAGTTTTCATATTTGCCTACCATGTCAATATCCTTTTGTATTATGTTATAAGCCTTCCTTAGATAGTGTACGGCATTGACCATGAGCCTAGTTTTCATATCGACAGTGATGTCAACCAACTACCATACATAATAATTAAAAGTTACTTAGCAGCTAAGAATTATTTGCTTTATGTTAATGCATAAACCTGGAGTATATGTTATTACAGACTCAGTGATACATAAAGAAATTACCTCCTTTATGGCTGTATATCATCATTTCGATCAAGAAAGTATAATTCAGTAATGACCATATATGTAAAACGGTGCAACTGTTTAGGCTATTACATATAAATTTTATACCATAGTTCATCCATAAAAAACCACTTTAACTCATAATTTTCCATCTGATAAACAAGATAAGAATGATTGAGTTCTATAAAAGCAAGTGTAACGAAAAGAAAATGATATTACCTGAATTAACCCTCTAACAGTATCACCCCTTGTTGGAACTATATACTGATTGTTTGCATTCACAATGTTATAAGCTTCAGCACGTGAAATTTCATCTTGTGGAAGATGAACATTCATTTCATCTCCATCAAAATCAGCATTGTAAGAACTATAACAAAATTGAGAACCAAATTAGACAAAGCACGAAACATAAGAACAATTAAGAATATATTAAAGTCCATATGTAATACTAACCTGCAATTTGCATAATGCATCCGAAGAGTTTTCTCCCCTTTTAGTACTCGAACAACATGTGCCATTATACTGGGTTTGTGAAGTGTCGGCTGTCACAAAGAATTAGCAAGTATAAAAATGGAGAAGAACATAATAGGGTCATCAACTATATTCTGTTGCCACAGATAATTTAGATTTAGCTTTGCAAAACAAACCACAAACTTGTGGTTTATTTGTGCATTCTTCCATCCATTAACACTTTCATCATGTAAGCGAAAACTATAATTGCAATCTCAAAATGAAAGATATACCTGACGGTTCACAAGGACAATATCTCCATCTTGCAAGTGGCGATAGACAACTTTACCCTCAAAGTCATAGTCACCCACCTTTTTGGATTGTATGGCCATGCCCCGAGAAGAAGGTAATTTTCTGGATATAGAGATACGCATCTTTTTGTTTTGAGGTAGTCTGACAGTTGACACCTTATCAGCATAGTGAGTCGCTCCAGGATGAATATCAGCACCATTAACGACGGCATCCCTCAGTTTGGCAACATTCCAAGGAGTCACTCTCTGCAACAATGAAATGAATGAAAATGTGTAAACACATACATTTCAAGAGTCTTGTTTAATAATGGTTTCACCCTCAAAGTTAACTCAATTTACGGTTTAACCCAAATAAAAAATTGATTTTTTCCTCCCCTTCTATATTAATATATTATCTTTAGTTTAACCAAACAACTTCCGCTAACTAATTAATTAAATCTGTTAACTTTGCTTTTTTCCATCGAAAAATCCCTAAACTTTTTTCGATAGTAGTAGAAAAATTGCAAATAAGTACCCAAAAAACAAGGTTGGACATATTGTGAAAAATAAATCAAAGGTTAAACCGTAAATAGAGTGAAAGTTTGAGGGTTCTACTATACCATTAACCATTCAAAATATTATATGATTACGTATTACATTATGTGCATGAATAATATACCTCTGGGTAGGTCAGCCTCAGTGCAAAATAAGGAGGAACTCCGATCTCATTAACTGCTAAATAAGGATCAGGAGAAATAACAGACCGACATGCATAATTAACTCTCTTTCCCATCATTTTCTGGCGGAAAATTCCCTCTTTCTTCTCAAGCAATTGGCATATCCCAGTATTTAGACTTTTAGCATTTTGAGCTTCCAACAAGAAGTACATTTTAGTCAATAATCAGCATACGGATATGGATAAAATATCATGATAGTCACACAAATGCAAATAATGATGGACTCACTTGTGGCAGTCTTGCTATCAAATAGTACATTTATGGATTGTTGCAAGTCCCTCCAACGATCAGCAATCTTTGATCCTTCAAATTTGTTGATATGAGCATTTCCCAGTGCTATGTTTGACTGTACCACCTTGCCTAGCAACACTGTTTGTGGATTTTCCATAACCTTAAGCCAGCAATAATGTTATTAAGGTCAAAACAGAAATGAGGAATAAAAGTTTCGTAAGTAATGATAACAGATTAACAGAGAACCACACTTACAGAATCACCCGCCTTAGCAGCAGGACGAAATTTTGTAGGGGGCACAAGCAAGGCCTCTAAAAAGAACATGGCATAGCCAGTGCTTTTATAAGATCCATTTTTATGCTCTTGCTGCATATCACATATGTATGAACAAATAGCACCTTCATTTTCCCACAGATCCTTAATAATATCTATCACCTGAAATCATAAATTGTTTATAAATTAGTAAAGCATACTATGCTAAAGTCAATTTTGTAGTGAGAATGCAAAATATTATCTTGCTTTTTTACCCTAGATGGTAAAAGAGAGCCTGAATAGTTGTTTTGCATGTCTTGGAAGCCAGCGACCGCTTTTGACTTTTTCTTCTTTACGTTCTTTCTTTTAGATGAACTGGCTGAAGATGAATTAGTCACCGCAGTGTCACCTCTGTCATCTTCTGATAGTTCATTATTTATGACCTCAGAAGTCTTGTCACCATCCTCGTCTTGCGGTTCTTCCTCATCTCGCAGTTCTTCCTCATCTCGAGCACTTCCCGACTTAGATATAACGTTCGCTCTCACAGTCTCATCTTTTATATCCTAAACACGTTAATTAATCAACACTTTTTATAACCTTCTTTTACAGATACAAGATAAAGTCATAAAACTAATGCAGTAATATAACTTCCAAACAATGTTTCCCATGTATGCTACCTTAAAACATAAAATAGATATGTGAAAACATAGTGATAGCTTGTGACAGAAGTCTTGTAACTAAAATTGTTACTAAAGGAACCTCTACGGGTTGTATGAACAAACTTTCGAAAATCCATGGTCCCACATAACTAAAAGCTATGACATGAGCATTAATAGAAATCATGTAGAAGGATACATGATGTCCTGAAACCTAAGACTGTTCAACCTAATTAGAGTATCAGGTTTTACCCATTTTGTAATTTATCCAATTATGCTTCATTTTTACGGTTGAAAAAAAAAAAAAAAAACATTGAGAATATGAACAAAAACACAACTACAGCATACAGAAACCCTGACAACTATGCAACAAAACTTGAAAAGCCAGAAAAAAGGCTTGCAACTAACCATACGAAACGATCCAAATGTAGGTTTAGAGATCTTTGGGTTTTTAACGTCGCAGCGTTTACAAATGTTTCCAGGGGTACCCATAAATTCTTTCAAAACAGACATTGCTTCTATATACTCGACAGATGTCCAAAATCCTTGACGTGTTTGTTCCCCACTCTCACTTTCTAAACCAGATTGTAATGTCGAACTCGAAATATGGCTACCTTCACTTTCCTCCATATCGACATCGTTGTCATCTGTCCTATTGACATGATTTTTAGCCCCAACAACATCTCCCCTTGCTATCTTCATTAGTTTAGAAGTACACATCTCGACCTATGGAAGAACATATAGCAACAGTTACATATACTATCTAAAAATGAGACAAAAAAAAGCTTACAGTAACAAAAACTTACAACATCTTCGCCTGCTTTAAAATGGCAGCAAAACAAACACGTCCTTCGTAAAATGTTGTAAAGCATATCAAAGAGCAACGGATTGTATACTGGCGAAACGAGATCAATATGACCGCAATGACCAGGACAATTAAACGCCTGCTGCCCGCACGTCTTACATCTGCACAAATAGTACTTTTTTAGAACAAGCAAAGCAGTACAAACTCTCTAACAAAACTCTATTCCCGAAAATATAAGAACACTTACGGCGCTTGCTCGTCCATAGGACCCAACAAAGGATCATACAATCCCCCTGGCATTGGTCTTCCAACGCTATCGAGTAAAATAGGATTTGTAATCTTTAACACACTATGTTTCCTGACTTCTTCATCGGTCATGAAACTGAACCTTACACCTTCCACAATCTCAGACGCACCCTGCAATAATAATGTTTAATTCACAATTTTAAAAAGAAAACCCCAAAAAAAAATCGTTTGTCTACTACTCATCAACACCATAAGAAGGTAATTATACCTCAGTGGTCTGAGACATCTTTTACAGTTGAATTAATTCGAACCCTAGGTGATTGTGACGTGGCGGCTGAGACGGTGGGTGGTGAAACAAAAATGGGGGGACTCTGTGTGTGTGTGTGTGTGTGGGTTTAACAAGGGTTTGGCTGCGGGCCTTTTTTTTTGGGTCTTATTTTTGTGAAAGAAAATACTAAAATAAAGTGGGAAAATAGGTGAGGTCTCCTTAAACACCCCCTTTGTGAATTATTAACAGGTCAAATCTAATAACCTCATAAGCCAAGTAAAAAAGCTAACTTAAACACCCCTTTGTTTTTGCTACCATTCGCACTAAATACATTTTGGATGTTAAGGTTTGATAGCCACTTAATAATTAAATAATGGAGTGCTAAAAACTGAATCGGTTAAAAGTGACTTTATTTGACACAGAAAAACGTGTGTTAAGTGGGGTCAAATAAGTTTTGAATGGGGCACCTCCCATATACTCCTCTGTGATTCAACATCTTCAATTTATCCTAAATACCATTTTTTTTTTCTCATTTCGACTCTTTCTTAACCACCTCACTAGTCGCCATCAACTAACGAAAAATTCTCCCATGCTTAATCCGCTCAGTTTCTCTTGATCCCAATGTCATACAATTGTTGCAGGTAAAACCTTATTAATTTTTTTAGTTTTTCAAGCTATATCTTTAGTTTATCCATTGATTACTTTAGGGACTTCAAAGTGAGATACATGTTGATGTTAAAACAAAATTGATGTTATTTGATAAAAGTAGGTAGTATGCGCTTGTCATGATTTGCAGGTATCTCATTGATAATTACTTTTGTTATTGAGCATGAAAAAAGTATCTAGCGAAAGAGATTGCATGATTAGACGTGTTCTTTTGGCATCATATACAAGGTGCGATGTCTTACAAACTAAAAGAAAAGAAAGAAAAAAAAAGGAAAAGTCATGTTCTCCACAACATATTCTTTCCGCTCTTCTTAGCTATTTACAGCCTATTTGGTTATGTTAGCTGGGTTGTAGACTTGCAGGCTTTAGTGGTTTGGGGTCTAAACTCTAAAGTTATGTGGTATCTTGTTACTTTGTTAGACGTCTCCTTAAGTCTCACATAATGGGAGTCTGGTATATATATAGTTGCTAGCTTGTTTTGTCTTGTGGAAATTATTGGAAAAATATTTGAGTAGTATTATATGCTTGCTAATTTTATGGCTTCCACGTACAAATAATCTATAATGACTAAAGAAAATGTTCCTATCAATATATGTCAGTATCCATCAAAACTTTCTTTATACATTATACTAAAGAGATGTTGACAAACTTCTTAAATTTGTAGTATTGAATAATGAAATATACGCAGTTAAGTTACATTGCTACTATTGCATCTCTTTAGGCATGGAAAACATTGGTGAATCTTCAAAACAAAAGAAGCCTAGGCTTAACTGAAAAAGGAAAGTGTGGTTAAAACGTTTCTTGAAGCTTGTGTTAATACAAATATCGCCTAAAAATGTTATTTATATTTTACGATCTTTGCTAAATTTTGTTAACGACAAAGTGTAAACTTTATTTTTAGCAAAACATAAATATAGTCTAAGTCTTTTCATACATAAACTTTATTTCAAAGTTAACATTACATTTACTACATTTGCATTTCACATAAAACATAACATTTTCATATTTCTATAAATAGAAAATGTAGTATGACATCATGGCATGCATCATGTGTAATCTTAGAAAGATTTCCAAAATCTTATAGTTGATTTTGGAAGATTTTATGCATATTTTGGTTAGATACTTACTCAACATATCATAGTGAGATTTGTTAAATCTCTTGGTAAGATATGGAAAGATTTCTTGAAAGATATTCTGTCAGACCCTGACGGAACCTTGGGATACAACGGACGGAACCCTCCAAAGGGTTTCGCCGTATCCGTGGCTTGCTGAAACTTTTTCCCTATAAATAGCAAGGTACATACAAGAAATCCTTTATCACTTACAATCATATACTTGCATATACGCTCATTTCATTCATCTAACTCAGTAGCATTTCATTTTTGTGAGATTCTTTTGTAGTGAGAAGATCACAAGTTCATCCGAAAGTTTACAAGTTTCAACATAACGTTGCAAGACTTGTTAGCTTAGCATTGTGTAAACTCGTGTAGTTTATACATCATTTGATTGTATTTATTCAGTAGTGATCGGTTAGTATTTTAGTCCTTAAAATACATAAAGTGACGGGAGTGGTTGTACCCTTGTAAAAGAACTCGACATCTAGCTTAGTGTCGGAAATATTGCATAGGCGACATTAGGTTGATTCTACCTCGAACTAGAACCCGGTATTTAGCTTTGTACCGGGAAAAGTGTAAGCGACGCGTGTAAGGTTTTCTCCGCCGGTGAAAGGAGCTTGTTGACTAGTGAAGGAAACTCTCGAGTTGGATACTCGGGGAGTGGAGTAGGGCAAGGAAAAAGAGTCCTTGTAGCCGAACCACTATAAACATTCGTGTTGTGGTTTGATCGTTTCTTACTTTATCTTGCATATTATTTATTATATATTAGTTTCAATTATCGATTACACGTAAAGGTTTCAAAGATAATTAAATTAAAAACCGGTAAAGTATTCAACCCCCCTTCTAGTTTTCCACAATTGGCATTAAGAGCTACGATACTCAAGATTTTAAAATATATTGTGTTTTAAAACTTGGAATGATCCATGGATTTTGAAATTTTCAAAGAAGGGCAATCTATGCAAAGACCATCGCTTTTTGAACCAAATGGTTTTATATATTGGAAAAACTGCTTTAAAACTTACGTGAAATCAAAATATATAGATCTTTGGAATATTATTATTAAAGGTGATCACAAAGCCACTTTTAAAGATATTGGAAGTGGTCGGGATGAGGATAGTGCACTTACTAAACATATTGAGGATCAAAAGAAATTGATTGCTAAAAATAATGAAGCTAAAATGATGCTTTACAATGCTTTACCAAAGAAAGAATATGAAAGAGTCTTTATGTGTAAAACTGCTAAAGAAATTTGATAATCTTTAATGAACACCCATCAAGGAAACTCACAAGTTAAGGATTCGAACCTGTGACCTCCACATACCCAGCACCTCACACACAACACCAAATACCATTTGCCCTTGGGACTTGTCCTGGTAGGGATTTGCAATATTTATTATTTAAGCCACGTTATCTCTTTTAGCTTAATAATTATGTTTAGCTTATTACTGCTTATCTTGATAAGCTAATTTTCCCATCTTATTTTTCCCTTGTTCTTTATCAGTTAACATAGTTTTCATAAATTTTTCGGAATTTTCAAAAATCATTTAGTGTTTTTTATAATTTAATTAGTTCAAATTAGTTTTTAATTCATAATAAAAAATATAAAAGTCAACAAAATATAATTCTTTTTTTTTTCAAAATTTTCTTTTATCATTTAGGACTTAGGAAAATTAGATTTGCATATGTAGGGTTAGTTTTTGATAATTTAGGTTTTAAGGCTCGGTTTTTAGATTCTCGTTTACGTTTTTAGTGTTATTTCATTTGTGCTTTATTTACATTATTTACTTTCCTTGCCTTGTTTATTTGTTTTTTTATGCTATTTAATTGCTATTTAGATTCTTGTCATCGTTTTAGCTTAGTTTTGTGTTTCATTTATTTTCTCGTGCATTAACTAAAATTTAGAAAACAAAATCAAAAGTGAAAATCCGACTTTCAAACATTTTAATAACAAACCTCAAACGAAATTCTCAATTCACACCTCGTTGGGAAACGACCCGGGTATCACTTATCAGGATTCTTATATCGTATTGTGTAGTGTTTTACACGTTGACCTTTTCCCAAAAGTTTGACTTGTGTATCTCACGACTAATCAATAACTATAAATTGTTCTTGAGGGTACACACCTCCCTCGGGGCCAAATACCTACCAACATGGCCATCTTCATTCCTTTGCAGGAGACTCTGGCTTCGGTGGATCAACTTGAGGTCTGGAAGATGTAGGCTTCACAGATGCAGACTTCTTGCTCGGAGTGGGGGGTTTGATCTTGTAAGGCTTCTTGGAGAGGAGATCTTCTATGGGAGCTGATGGGTCCTTTGTTGATTCGGTGAGAAAAGGGTACTCTGTGGTGACATAGGCATTAACAGCTTTGTTGTATTCCATCTCTGCAATAGGGTGTTAGCATGAAACCTTGGTCAAATCCATAGGCTTACCTGTCTTTGCAACCTCCTCCAAAGGTGCACACATGCCATGGAATATTGTTACCTTCACCAAATTTCCCACTATCAATCCCACCTCATCACTGTGATAAAACTCCATAGCTATATAAGGAACAACCTTATAGACCAAATAAGCTTTGTCTTGTTGTAGCATCTTGCATCAGAGGTTCAGACCATCTACTCCTCTTGCAACTTAATCTCCAATCCCCAAGCCTAGCCCTCTCATTTTCCAACCCTGCACACTTGGATTCGAGGGTGGAAATTCTCTCTTTTTGACCAACCAACTTAGCCTCTTCAAGCTTCAACCCACCACATTATGCCTGTTGAGCTTCGAGTTGCCCTTCGAGATTCTTGATCTTCTCTCAGAGGTCATGAACAAAAGGGTTCTTGATGCGAGGGTTGTGGCCTAGCAAAAGGTTTTACTTCTCAAGGGATCTTGAGAAGCTTGCAATCCTCCAGGCAGTGTACCTGATCATTGTAGTGTAGTATAGGTATGTCGGGGGGATTGATCGTTCTCTAGGGGAATAGTGTCGTTAGGTTGAAATGTATGTCAAATAAGCCTAAAGGTGAGGGATGATTCTTTTTATGTTTTTTATATTTTATGAAAGCAAGTAAAAATCTCGGTTTTGAAGGTAGGGGCGGAATTAGTTGCTATCCAACTAATCTAAAACTAATTTTATAAACTAAAAGCAAGAAAAGTAAATTAGGGTTCTACAAGGGAAGTGAAGCGTATCTACCTATGATGTATTACTCCTTGCTAGCTATCCAATTCTACCTACTGAATTGTCACACTTGTTTTAATTGAAGCATTGTATTCCTTAATACCGGTCGTGGGGGTGTCCTACATTCCCCAACTCTATGAATATCAATTTCTCCTGTGACCGTACGTTAAGTACACTGTCATAGAATCACTAACATCAATTCATGCATTAAATACAATGAGAAAAACCGTAGCGCACATACGATTACATTTTCTACGATAGTCAAGATAGTTACTGATGAGTACTCAAACACTCATCATTTTTGGTCTAATCTGAACTGCAAAACATACAAAAACACTCAGAAATGCATCAAAATACTAAAAATATTTCAAAATTGTGTTTTATATGTTTTAGATGCAAAATGAGCAAAAACAGATGAAAAACGTACAAAGTTTGCAAAATTGGCAGTTTCAGTCCCCCAACTTTCATAAAATTACAAATCTAGTCCCTGGATATTCAAAATATAGAAAATTATCACCAAAGGTCATTTTTAAATCATAAGTTGTCATATTTAGTCCTTTGGTGAAAAATTGGAAAAGTTTTGGAAAATTGCAGTTTAGTCCCGGGAGTTTCAGATTTTGGCAGATTTAGTCCCTGGTGGGATATTTTTGGATGAAAAGTCATTTTTAGTCCTTGGAAGTTCAAAAATGTTCAAATTTGGTCCTTGGATAAAAGTTTTTCACTATTTGACAAAAATGACCCCTGAACTTTCACATTTTGCAATTTTGGTCCTCGGGGTTTCAAACTTTGGAAATTTGTAATTTTGGTCTTGGTATTATTCACATGTGGTAAATTTGGTCCTCATAAAATATTTTGAAAAGTATCAATTGCAGCCCATCAGTTTCAGTTATTACATGATTGGTCCTTGTGATTTATTAACTTAACCATTTGGACCCTTTTTATCCTTAACCCAAAATAAACAAACACCAAACCAACACAACCTGATCCAATAAACCCCAGCCCACCAAAACAAGCCCATTACCCACCTTTTTAATAACCTGGTCATTTGACCAAGTCAAACCCCAACACCAAACACTGTTCATCTTCCCCCTTCCCTGATTATACGCGACTGTGTTCCCCTCCCCCCTCCTCCAAAGTCTTCACCAACCCACCAAACATCATTAATACTTCGCCTACACCCATACATCCCCCCTCCTCATTAATTGCTTCACCAAACCCCACCCAATTGCCAAACCCTGTTTTCCCGCCAATTCCCATTTAAAGGGTTGAGTTCATTTGAAGCTCATCCAACGGCTCAGAGGTGTGGGAAAAGTCAGAAATATCCTCCAGAGTCTATAAAATGAAGAAAAAAAGGGAAGAAGTGGCATTAGAATAGAGTAGTGTAGTTTAGTATAGTTTTTAATGTCGTTTTTAGTGTAATTCTAATTTCAAGTGTATTTCTTTGTTTCAAAAGTTTGTAATCAGTATTTCAGTGTATCCTAATCAAATTTTAGTATAAATTTCAATCAGTTTCAGTTTAACATCCAATTTGGCTATTTTTATTTGAAATCCTATGTTTGCCTCACTGTTGGTACAAGTTGTAGTTTAAGGATCTTGTGGACTCATATCATCTTTAATAAGTTTTTATAAGTTTATTTTAGCAATCAAAAATCAATTTCAGTATATCAACTAGAAATACTTAGAAAAAGAAAAAAAAAAAGATAAAAATTTGTGGTTTCCAGATTTGAAGCAGAAGGGAGAATGGTATTTGATTTGGTGTAAAGTCCCATAGGGGACATTAGGTTGTGATTTTGGTTCTAATTCTCAATTGCCTTCTCAGAATTTGATATCAAGTAAGCATTTGGCTCCTAATTTTGCATAACTTGTGTTTCTAAATGAAATGTGTTTACTACCCTTGATAGTTGTTTATTTATGTTTATACATGCTCAGTAATAGCTTGGATCTCATCTTTGTTGCTTAGAAGCTTAGTTACTTAGGAAATCTTAAATTTCAGTTTATAAGGGTGTGTTTGGATCAGTACTGTACCACCTCTTCTTGTTGTTATTTTATTGTTGTTTTAGTTTAGACATACTTTGTTAAGTTTAGTTAGGCCCTAGGACTCATATATATGGTACTTTAATCAAGTTTTAGTCAAAATCCTAGTAATCACACACCAACAGTTAACTGTTGGTGTTTTGCAACTCCAAATCATTCATACATGTTCATCTTTGGTTGTAGTTGTCTAATTTAATTTCAATATACCTTATTACATCAACATCAATCAGTAGATTAAGCCCAAACCTCATAAAAGTCAAATAAGCAAGTTTTTACAAAAGTCAAAGTTCATGCATTCCAGTTTTTTTCCAAAATTCAAAGATTTAAATAGAATTGTGTGTTATGATTCATGGCCTGAAACTTGTTCCTAAATGTAATCTACCAGCTCAACTTTAAGTTCCATTGGTCCTTTGATTTTTACAATTTTTATTTTAGAATCCACAGCCCCTCAAAGTTGGTTGCAGGGGGAGACAGTCCCCTGTGCAACTGCACAGCAGTCCACCACCACCACTTGGTGGTGGGTTTCTGACCTCATCAGTGGCCCCCACTACCCAAACCTTGTTCATTTCAACCCCCCTCCTACCAGGGTGCATGGTTTGACCATTGGGTTGACCTGAGATCCACTGGGACCCACTTAAATTAAGCCCAAAGTTCTGTCCCCATTTTCAGTTTCAACCATGTTTAAATGTGCTTATTTTTTTTATCTTATTGCTTATTCTGAGGTCCACTTGTGCTTTTTCCAGCTTAAACAAGTTCTAATAAGTTATTTGTATCAGTTTCAATTAGAGTGGGTCCCACTTTAAGCCATTTTAGCTTATTTTCCATTTTGGTCAACTAAAGTCAACTGTTGGCTTTTTGGCTTTCCATTCAGCTTATTTTTAAGTTATAAAAACTTGTTTTCACAAAAAGTGTTTGTTTTTAGGTATTAAATAAGTTTGTAAAAGAAAAATCCAAAAAAGTTAATTTAATTTTTAAGTGATAGTTTCTATTTAATTTTATTTAAATTTTATTTTTCATTTTTAGATTTTAATTAAGTACTCGTCATTTTTATATTTTTATTAATTTCCTATTATATTAAAGTATTTATAATAATTTTCTCAGATTTTTATTTTCTCATTTAGTATTTATTAGAATTAATCTTAGTTTTATTAATAATTAATTAATATTAAGTTTAAAATAGCATAATTAGTTTTTATTAAGTAAAACTTAGTTTTTATATTTTTTATAGCTTTTATATGTTATAAAATAATTTTAGAAATTTTCTTGTAATTTTTACTGTTCATTTAGTATTTTTATTAATTTAAAATAGTTTAATTAGTTAATTAGTAATTAATTAGTTATTAATTAATAGAAAAACCACAAAATGACAAAAATACTTATTTTTAATTTTAAAAGTTGTTTTTAGTTATTTTATAATTTTAGGAATTTTATTTTCACCTTTTTAGTATTTAATTAGTATTAAATTATATTTAAGTGTTTTTAATATTAATAATTAGTATTAAATAGTAATTAATTAATATTAAATAATTAATTAGGGTTAAAATTTATTTTCTTTTTCTAAAAATTTTCTTTTACTTTTTAGTTTGTAAAAAAAGTCATTTTCACCCCCTGGGGGTTTTCAGATTTCATTTTTCACTTTTTATTTTGTACGTTTACGTTTTATTTAAACGTAACGTACGCGTTTTTAGGTTTAAATCGTTTCTGGTTTTTCCTAGTTTCTAGTCTTATTCATATAGTGTATTTAAGCTATTTCCTTGTAGATTCCTTAGTTCAAACCAATCTCAAACCCTTTTTCATCCAAATTCACCCGATCACAAGCCGTTTGTTAGCCATTCACACCTTGTCGGGACATAACGACCCGGGGAAACCACTATATTCCGCGGAGCATTGAGCCTTAGGAGTTTGACTTGTTTGACCACATCCGTGGTTGAATTTAGTTGACTGCTTTTGCCTCAATCAAAATTTTGGCGCCGCTGCCGGGGAGGTGTGCGCGCTTTTCTAAACGGTTTTGCGTATTGGTGAATCGGGATATACATCCTTTGTAAATTTACCATCCTTGTCCATACCTTTTTCACAAAAAACCCAAAAAGATTTTCTCTATCATTTGTATATAAAATGTCTTTCCAAAATATCCATCTCTACCCTCCTACATTTTTTATTCTACATTTCTCACCCTCCAAAACCCTTTGATTCTTTCTATGTCTCATCCTCACCTTCTTGTTTGTCGATGGTGTGGTGGTCCTTATAATGGTGAAAATTGCCCCGGTTGTAGCATTGTGAGTTCGGGAAACGGGTTTGTCTATGACCAAAGTCCCTACAATGAAACAACCAGCTTCTTTAACCAACCCCCATACCCCGAGATGAACACATATTCATGTGATTATTGTGGAGGCCCTAACTACAGCTCTGATTGTCAAACGAGGAATCAGTTTGTCTATGAACAGGTTCCTTGTAACAATCATGAATTTGGTTTTAACCAGCCTCCACAATACACAACCCCTCAACCACCTCCTCAAGACGAGTTAGCTAGAGCTGAATTGATTAATAAAATGATGATCAATCAAATTCAATTCAACCAGAACATTCAAGAGGAAATAAACTGTCTTAAAGGTCTGATTCACATGAGACAAAATCCTCCTGTTAACTCATTTTATCTTGAGGATGAAAGTGATGAGGATGAACCCTTTGAAGAAGAAATCCCTAAGGAACCTTCAGATATCTTGATAATGGGGGACAAGGAAGTCCAAGTCAATCCTATTGAGGAAATAAATGACCTTGTTCTAATCCCAAAGGTATCTGAGGAGCCTTCTGATTCGACTTCAGTTGAAACTGTTTCAGTGGAAATAATGGGAGAAAAGAACATGACTGAATCACTAGCAGTAGAAATAATGGAACTTGTAGAATCCATGACTGCTAGTCCTTCTCAACTCCCTGAGTCTGCTGTTATCACACCCGAGATTCACACTCACTCTCTGAGCATGGGGGACGAGCATCTTGACACTGTTCCTGTTAAGGAATCGGACGAATTCATAAAGTCTAGTGTTGAGAACCTTGTCTCAATCCCAAGAGAGTCACAGGGAATTCTTGATCATATGTGTGATATCCCTCCTCCTCTTGTCTTCCCGAATGATAATGTTGAAATGTTCTCCGATTCTGATGATGACGATTTGTTATCTTGTGGAGACATCAGTTACGTGGAAGAATTACCTTCTGAGCTAGTCAGCTTGGAAGAAGAGAATGATGAGATTGACACTGAAATCCAAGATGAAGCCCTTCGTGCTACATTATTGAATGTCAGTCTCCTCATTTCTAAAATCGAGGCTTTCAATATGAAACCTATTTCTTCCCCTATCCCCATAAAGGATAGTGAGATTCTTTCCGATGATCCTATACCGGAATTTGAAGCCTTCAGCTTTGATCATATGGGAGAGAAGATTAGTGGCACTACCACTTCTCGTTCTCATAATTCTCTTCCCATATATGATTCATTCGCCTTTGAGGAGTTCTCCTGTGAACTCACTCATATCATGACTCCTCCGGAGTTTGATATCCCGGGGGGAGATGCTCTCAATCATGAGAATTTGCAAATTCCCACCCACCCTCCCGGGATGTTTACGATCTTACCCTTTGAAATCCAAACTCAGGCTACGGAGCCTGCTCTCGAGGAAGAAGATCAAATCATGCTTTTTATCATGATTTTCTTCCTTTTCTTCACCTATAAGGTGACTTCTTCTCTTCTTCACTCCTTCGGGAGTGAGGACACTATATTTGATCCCGGCATTTTCATGTATCATTATCTTGAGCCGGGCACTTATCTCATCGGTGTGGAACTTTCACGTGCTTCATATGTTTGTCTAAACATTTTGAATGAAAGTCCGATGGAGATCACTTCTTCCACATTCCCCAAGGACAAATGAATTCGGGGTCGAGTCAAGCTAGCGACTCGGTAAACAAAAACAGTAGCATGCTTATAGGGTTTTCACCCTAAGTGTGGGGGAGTCCCCCATGCTATGGTTACTTATGAAGTGAAAATACAAAATGGTGTTTTCCACGCTTAGCTTGTAATGTTGCCCTTTTACGTTCAAAATGTCGGCATAATAGCCAGGATTTTTAATATTGAGGACAATATTCATGCTAAGTGTGGGGGGTATTCGATATTCTAGCGAATTTTATCACATTTTACTATATAATACCCCCGTTTTTAGCCAAAATTTTAAATTTTTTTTCACTGGTGCTTCAAAATTTTTGTGGTAATCAGTCCGCCTTGTCTAACCGACAAAAGGGATTGGCTAGTCCAGGAGCAAACGTCTCTTGGTAAAGACATCTCAAATCTGTTTATGGCTTGCAATTTGCCCAAAATTGTACGGTTCCTCAACTCCCCAAAAACAAATGAGTTGGCTAGCCCACAAGATTATGGCTTGTGGTAAAGGCCGTGGAAAATCCATAATTGGTAATCAGCTCACCAAGATGTTGACTATTCCATCAAGAGCTGGCTAGTCCAGAAGCAAACGGCTTTTGGTAAAGACTACTCAAATCCGTTGACAGCTGGTGGTTTGCTCAAAATCACACGGTTATCAGGTGTGCCACAGTTCTTACACCTGGCTACTCCAGAAGTGATGGCTTTTGGTAAAGAGTTTAAAATCCATCAAGTTTTCAAAACAGTATTGCTAGGGACTAGCAATAGTTTAGTGTGGGGGATTGATGAGTGCTCAAACACTCATCATTTTTGGTATAATCTGAACTGCAAAACATACAAAAACACTCAGAAATGCATCAAAATACTAAAAATATTTCAAAATTGTGTTTTATATGTTTTAGATGCAAAATGAGCAAAAACAGATGAAAAACGTACAAAGTTTGCAAAATTGGCAGTTTCAGTCCCCCAACTTTCATAAAATTACAAATCTAGTCCCTGGATATTCAAAATATAGAAAATTATCACCAAAGGTCATTTTTGAATCATAAGTTGTCATATTTAGTCCTTTGGTGAAAAATTGGAAAAGTTTTGGAAAATTGCAGTTTAGTCCCTAGAGTTTCAGATTTTGGCAGATTTAGTCCCTGGTGGGATATTTTTGGATGAAAAGTCATTTTTAGTCCTTGGAAGTTCAAAAATGTTCAAATTTGGTCCTTGGATATTAGTTTTTCACTATTTGACAAAAATGACCCCTGAACTTTCACATTTTGCAATTTTGGTCCTCGGGGTTTCAAACTTTGGAAATTTGTAATTTTGGTCTTGGTATTATTCACATGTGGTAAATTTGGTCCTCATAAAATATTTTGAAAAGTATCAATTGCAGCCTATCAGTTTCAGTTATTACATGATTGGTCCTTGTGATTTATTAACTTAACCATTTGGACCCTTTTTATCCTTAACCCAAAATAAACAAACACCAAACCAACACAACCTGATCCAATAAACCCCAGCCTACCAAAACAAGCCCACTACCCACCTTTTTAATAACCTGGTCATTTGACCAAGTCAAACCCCAACACCAAACACTGTTCATCTTCCCCCTTCCCTGATTATACGCGACTGTGTTCCCCCCCCCCCTCCTCCAAAGTCTTCACCAACCCACCAAACATCATTAATACTTCACCTACACCCATACATCCCCCCTCCTCATTAATTGCTTCACCAAACCCCACCCAATTGCCAAACCCTGTTTTCCTGCCAATTCCCATTTAAAGGGTTGAGATCATTTGAAGCTCATCCAACAGCTCAGAGGTGTGGGAAAAGTCAGAAATATCCTCCAGAGTCTATAAAATGAAGAAAAAAAGGGAAGAAGTGGCATTAGAATAGAGTAGTGTAGTTTAGTATAGTTTTTAATGTCGTTTTTAGTGTAATTCTAATTTCAAGTGTATTTCTTTGTTTCAAAAGTTTGTAATCAGTATTTCAGTGTATCCTAATCAAATTTTAGTATAAATTTCAATCAGTTTCAGTTTAACATCCAATTTGGCTATTTTTATTTGAAATCCTATGTTTGCCTCACTGTTGGTACAAGTTGTAGTTTAAGGATCTTGTGGACTCATATCATCTTTAATAAGTTTTTATAAGTTTATTTTAGCAATCAAAAATCAATTTCAGTATATCAACTAGAAATACTTAGAAAAAGAAAAAAAAAAAGATAAAAATTTGTGGTTTCCAGATTTGAAGCAGAAGGGAGAATGGTATTTGATTTGGTGTAAAGTCCCATGGGGAACATTAGGTTGTGATTTTGGTTCTAATTCTCAATTGCCTTCTCAGAATTTGATATTAAGTAAGCATTTGGCTCCTAATTTTGCATAACTTGTGTTTCTAAATGAAATGTGTTTACTACCCTTGATAGTTGTTTATTTATGTTTATACATGCTCAGTAATAGCTTGGATCTCAGCTTTGTTGCTTAGAAGCTTAGTTACTTAGGAAATCTTAAATTTCAGTTTATAAGGGTGTGTTTGGATCATTACTGTACCACCTCTTCTTGTTGTTATTTTATTGTTGTTTTAGTTTAGGCATACTTTGTTAAGTTTAGTTAGGCCCTAGGACTCATATATATGGTACTTTAATCAAGTTTTAGTCAAAATCCTAGTAATCATACACCAACAGTTAACTGTTGGTGTTTTGCAACTCCAAATCATTCATACATGTTCATCTTTGGTTGTAGTTGTCTAATTTAATTTCAATATACCTTATTACATCAACATCAATCAGTAGATTAAGCCCAAACCTCATAAAAGTCAAATAAGCAAGTTTTTACAAAAGTCAAAGTTCATGCATTCCAGTTTTTTTCCAAAATTCAAAGATTTAAATAGAATTGTGTGTTATGATTCATGGCCTGAAACTTGTTCCTAAATGTAATCTACCAGCTCAACTTTAATTTCCATTGGTCCTTTGATTTTTACAATTTTTATTTTAGATACACAGCCCCTCAAAGTTGGTTGCAGGGGGAGACAGTCCCCTGTGCAGCTGCACAGCAGTCCACCACCACCACTTGGTGGTGGGTTTCTGACCTCATCAGTGGCCCCCACTACCCAAACCTTGTTCATTTCAACCCCCTCCTACCAGGGTGCATGGTTTGACCATTGGGTTGACCTGAGATCCACTAGGACCCACTTAAATTAAGCCCAAAGTTCTGTCCCCAATTTCAGTTTCAACCATGTTTAAATGTGCTTATTTTTTATCTTATTGCTTATTCTGAGGTCCACTTGTGCTTTTTCCAGCTTAAACAAGTTCTAATAAGTTATTTGTATCAGTTTTAATTAGAGTGGGTCCCACTTTAAGCCATTTTAGCTTATTTTCCATTTTGGTCAACTAAAGTCAACTGTTGGCTTTTTGGCTTTCCATTCAGCTTATTTTTAAGTTATAAAAACTTGTTTTCACAAAAAGTGTTTGTTTTTAGGTATTAAATAAGTTTGTAAAAGAAAAATCCAAAAAAGTTAATTTAATTTTTAAGTGATAGTTTCTATTTAATTTTATTTAAATTTTATTTTTCATTTTTAGATTTTAATTAAGTACTTGTCATTTTTATATTTTTATTAATTTCCTATTATATTAAAGTATTTATAATAATTTTCTCAGATTTTTATTTTCTCATTTAGTATTTATTAGAATTAATCTTAGTTTTATTAATAATTAATTAATATTAAGTTTAAAATAGCATAATTAGTTTTTATTAAGTAAAACTTAGTTTTTATATTTTTTATAGCTTTTATATGTTATAAAATAATTTTAGAAATTTTCTTGTAATTTTTACTGTTCATTTAGTATTTTTCTTAATTTAAAATAGTTTAATTAGTTAATTAGTAATTAATTAGTTATTAATTAATAGAAAAACCACAAAAAGACAAAAATACTTATTTTTAATTTTAAAAGTTGTTTTTAGTTATTTTATAATTTTAGGAATTTTATTTTCACCTTTTTAGTATTTAATTAGTATTAAATTATATTTAAGTGTTTTTAATATTAATAATTAGTATTAAATAGTAATTAATTAATATTAAATAATTAATTAGGGTTAAAATTTATTTTATTTTTCTAAAAATTTTCTTTTACTTTTTAGTTTGTAAAAAAAGTCATTTTCACCCCCTGGGGGTTTTCAGATTTCATTTTTCACTTTTTATTTTGTACGTTTACGTTTTATTTAAACGTAACGTACGCGTTTTTAGGTTTAAATCGTTTCTGGTTTTTCCTAGTTTCTAGTCTTATTCATATAGCTTATTTAAGCTATTTCCTAGTAGATTCCTTAGTTCAAACCAATCTCAAACCCTTTTTCATCCAAATTCACCCGATCACAAGCCGTTTGTTAGCCATTCACACCTCGTCGGGACATAACGACCCGGGGAAACCACTATATTCCGCGGAGCATTGAGCCTTAGGAGTTTGACTTGTTTGACCACATCCGTGGTTGAATTTAGTTGACTGCTTTTGCCTCAATCAGTTACCAAAGGAGATCAGTCAGTTTTCTTAGCCTAACGTGAATCAATCAATTAAACAAGAGACATCATGAAGAAAGAATTATAAACTAAATCAATTAGACTCATTAAATTTGTCACGAAAACAATAGGATCTAATTAATAATAAACAAGTTTCATACAATCATAGGTAAACACTAGGTGAATTAGCAAAACATAATCAATGAAGAGCAAGCAACAATAATGATAATTGAAGACATAACATAAGATTGAATCAATAAACAAACCATTACAAGATGTTTATGGAGTAATTAAGACCCTCTAAGTTGCTAGAAAAACACCTACCTAGGGTTTATGGCTTGGAATAAGTGAAGTTATGAGGTTATATTTATAGGTAATTTTTCTATCGGTTGGTTGCGACCCCTTCAGCCCAAACAAGTGACGGGGTCAAGAACAAATCAGAGTAAGGGGTCGTTTGTAAATCTAGAGTTTTCACAATCTTTGATCTTCAAGTGACGGCGTCACTTTACAAGTGTGACGATGTCATCCCGCCGCCTTTAGGGTTTCTTCTTGTGCAAGTCATCACTTTGACGTTGTCACTCTTTAACTTCTGACGCCGCCTTCACTTTATACTCTATTTTGCTCGTCATTTGTAAACTTTAAAATGTGACGCCCATATTCAATATAACCTGACACCGTCAGGTGTTAATTCCACTTTTGTTTCTGAAGCGACGTGTGCTAATTCTTCTAGCTCCAAAATAGCAAGCGACGGCGTCACAAAGCATAACGTGACGCCGTCAGGTGTATTATTCTGACAGGATTTTCATGAATTTGCCGTTTTCTTCACTTTTTCGCCCAAATATGTCCAAAAAGCACCAATTTCCAGATTCACGTCCCAAGTACCTAAAATACGAAAAGAAATGATTTGAGGCAATATTTGATCATATAATCATGAATTTAGGCTTAAATGACCCCTTAAAATGGTATCAAATAAATCCTTACCAGTTCTTCTCGAAATCTTGTATAGCATCTTCACACTTGGCCTTGATCTCAGCATACTGAAGTTCGTATTCTTCTCCTTGGCCAATATAACATCCATATCCTTCTTGGAATTCTTTACAGTCTTGATCAACTCTCTAGTACGAGTATCGAAATGATTATCCAAAACAACTTGTCGGGTATAACTCTTGTCGTAGAGGTCATCGAGCTTCTCAATAGATATGGTATCAATACTTTCCTTCCAAGCTGATAGGGCTACCTGCTCGACCAGAATGTGACAAGCAAGATAGTTGGGCAACTTCTTGGCATTGGGCATACCTGTGGAGAGAGAGGGAGTTAGAAACAGGATAATATGATGAGGTTAAATAGAAAGCTTTGGAGAACTCACCATGGATATCATCATCATCCTCGGGGGTTTCGAGAGCAGAAGTATCAATGACCTTGCCTTTGGCACCCTTCTGTCTAGTTGTTCTTGAAGTCGGAGTGAGTATCACAAGCTTTCTCTTGGGAGTTGACTTTATCGCTTTGGCACTTGTCTATTTCCTGACCTTGTCTACGATACCAGATGTGATGATGACTAGCTCACCTCCGAGTGAGGATCATTTGAGTCAACAATATTCTCAACCAGCTACGCAGACTCTTCTGACTTCACAAGCTCCGAAGGCCCTGCTGAAGCAATCAGTTCAACATCGATATCATCCACATCATTGTTGTTCATAGAGACTGAAAGAGAGCCAACCCCGAAGCTGTCTTCATTGGGATCCCTAGAGATGAAATTCATGTCCTTATCATTTCTAGCTACGACAAAGTTACGGAAGGCCATTTCTATAACACAAAAGAAAAAAGATAAATACCAGCATGTATGTTATTTGATAAAAAGTAAATGGAAAAATACATACTTTCTCCACAATGTAAAATGACAGGCTCCAATGGAGACTCAACCCATCGATCAACAATGCCATCCATGTACAAGATTGGCTCTAGGAAGGTTTGAACATCCACAGGGTAACGAGCAAGACGTTGGTACAGAAGGCCCCTTCATACTTTGAAAGAAAGAGGATTATTGAAACACGTCTTGTCAAACTTATATGCCTCGTTTAATAGTGCAGGGTATTTTTCAGGAACAATGAAATGAATATAGAAGAATTTTCCCTTCTAGTCCCTAATGTTTGTAAAGGGTTTAAGGACCAAATCTGGGACATCGGCATCACCTTTTTTTGCGAGGGTTAGTCAATCTCTACTAGGATATAGGTTTAAGAAGCTCCTAAGCACATTCAGTGTTGGCCCATACCCATACGCCTTACACATCATGATGTACGTGGTTAATTTGGTTAGGCCAAAAGGGTTAAACCTAAAAATATGTACCTTATAGTACTATAGTAATTCACAAAATAGGGGATGGAATGGTATTCTTAAACTAGACTGAGTAAACGAATGGGTGTAGAGCCCTAAGAACCCTTTGGGTGCATCATATATTGATTGTTGTCTAGACGGAAGCATTATCTTAATTTTTTTAGGAATGCGGTGTTGATCTAGTTAGAACCTAGTTAGGCCTTCCCTAGTCAAGGTGCATTTTTGTTGCCTAATAATACGCTTAGCATACATATCGAAGGTATAGACTTAAAACCCTACTAAGACGAAAGCGTGGAAACGTTAACTTTGCTTGGAATGGTGAATGAAATATGTGCATTGTGTTTTGGTAAAAAAGAGGCGGAGAGTAAAAGAGATCTAGGGTTTAGGGTGAAAGCCTTTATATCGCCAATTGATATTTCTATTTAAACCGTACACGTGTCCCAGTTAGGGGTGTTAACGAGTCGAGCTTTTAACGAGCTACTCGAGCTCGAGCTCGAGCTCGAGCTTGATAACAAGTTTTTATGCTCGATTATAGTAACGAGCCGAGCCTTAAAATGATTATTTCGACTCGGCTTGTTTGAAAGCTCGTTTAGTTATCTCGAGCCGAACGAGCTACTCGAGCTTAACGAGCCGAATGAGCTACTCGAGCTTAACGAGACGAACGAACTAATCGATCCATAAATGGTTTCTAAGTATTTTTGGTTTAAAACTTTTAAACTTTTTATACTAGCAGATTTTACTAAGACCTATTAGCACCTCGTTGAATCCTGAAATTTGAAGTCTTTAGGATGCTCCTTACTTTGTTGGCTTTAATTTATAGTTTATGCACTTCATATTTTTATCCTCATCCTTCGATGTGGGGAAACTCCCTTTCATTTTGTACTATCATACTTGCAAAGAGTTAGCATCACAAATAAAAATGATAGGATTAATAACTTATCATATTTTTTTAATTATGTATCAACAAATTATTATTAAATATTTATTATTTATTATTATTTTTTAATATTTTATTAAGAGAAAATTTTGAAAATAGACCAGTCGAATAAAAAGATCGATAATTCACGTATAATATGATACTTGTTTACTCATGGTTGCGTTGTACAAGTAGCCTAGTCGCCCGGTCTATTTTAGACTTTTAAAAAGTTAAGGTCTAGAAAGTGATATTCATTAGGACGACTGGTCTATTTTTGAAATTTTCTCTTTTATTAATGTTTATTTTAGCTATGCATATATGGAGTTTGTTAGGAATCAGAAAGTCTGTATTATTAGTATAGGGTTGATTGATGCTAAACCACATAACTTATATTGACCAAGGAATGGTCAACAAAGTCAAATAGCCTAGATCAATGCTCCGCGGAAGTATAAGGTTTCCCCGGGTCGTTATGTCCCGACGAGGTGTGAATTGTTATCAAACGGCTTTGTGATCGGGTGAATTTGGATGAAAAGGGGTTTGAGTTTGATTAAACTAAGGAATTTACAAAGGAATAGCTTAAATAAGCTATATAAACAAGACTGGAAAGTTTGAAAACCCAGACACGTTTAAAACTTAAAAACGCGTACGTTACGTTTAAATAAAACGTAAACGTACGAGATAAAACGTAAAAATTGAAATCTGAAAACCCCCAGGGGGTAAAAATGACTATTTTACAAACTTAAAAGTAAAAGAAAATTTTTAGAAAAAGAAAATTACTTTTTTACACTAATTAATAATTTAATATTAATTAAATACTAATTATTACTAATTATTAATATTTAAAACACTTAAATATTATATAATATTAATTAAATACTAGAATTAGGAAAATAAAATTTCTAAAATTATAAAATAACTAAAAATAAGTTTTAAAAATAAAAATAAGTGTTTTTGTCTTTTTATGGATTTTCTATTAATTAATCACTAATTAAACATTAATTATCTAATTAAACTATTTCAAATTAAGAAAAATAGAAAATGAACAGTAAAAATTCTAATAAAATTTCTAAAATTATTTTATAACATATAAAAGCTATAAAAAATATAAAAACAAGGTTTTACTTAATAAAAACTAAATATGCTATTTAATACTTAATATTAATTAATTATTAATAAAACTAAGATTAATTCTAATAAATACTAAATAATAAAATAAAAATCTGAAAAATTATTATAAATACTTTAATATAAGAGTAATTTAAGAAAAATATAAAAAATCTAGGTTCTTAATAAAAATATAAAAATAAAAATTAAAATTAAATAAAATTAAATAGAAACTATCACTTAAAAATACTTTGTTTTTTCTGGATTTTTATTTTAGAAACCTACTTTACATCTAAAAATAGCAAACTTTTGTAAAAACAAACTTTTTAGAACTTAATAATAAGCTGTGGAGAGCTTATTAGTGAGACAGTTGACCACAGTTGACCAAAATGGAAAATGAGCTCAAATGGTTTAAAGTGGGACCCACAATGGTTAAATCTGGTCCAAATAAGTCAATGAAACATGAATAAGCTGGAAAAAGCACAATTGGACCTGAGAATAAGCTATAAGCACTTGGAACTTACTTTAAGACTGAAAATGGGGACAGATTTGGTGGCTAAATTCAGGTGGGACCCAGGGCTTCCAAGGTCCCAATTATGGACAATACCACTTCCCTAGTAGGAGGGGGTTGGGAAAAGCTAAGTGGTGGTAGTGGGGCCCACTGAGGTGGCTGGAAACCACCTCAAAAGGGTGGTGTTTGGGTGTGCAGCTGCTGAGACAGAGCAGGTAGCAGCCCTGCAACCCTCTTTGGAGGGTTGTGGGGCCCACAACAAAAATCACAAAAATCAATGAACCCTGGAAACCTAAAGATGAGGTGGTATGCTATCTAATGGAACCATTTTTATAATCCAAATCATCATACAAAAATCAAAACAATTATTGCAATTTTGGGGAAATTCTGAAATGATGCACAATTGACTTTTTAAAGAAACTTAAAGCTTTGACTTTTTTGGATTTTGGATGGATCATAAACATTAAAACTGATGTAAGAAACTATATTATGATTGAATTAAGGTAGAAAAACAACTTTTAAATAAAGTGGTGAGTTTTGGAATCCAAAAACCACAACAGTTAACTGTTGTGGTGGATTTGGTGTTGTTTTGACTTTTGTGCAAATTACATGCAGAGTTTAAGGTTTATATGACATATACTAACCTAATGTAACTTATTAAAACTAAAAGCAGCAAACATACCACAGAAATCAGTGGTCAAAAATGCTTATCCAAACACTCCCTAACAGATGACTGATTTGAATTTTGTGAAGGAAATGGTGACTAGAAGCAATCTAACTGACACTAATCTATTTTTATAAGCTACATGGACTAGATACAAGCTATAATGAACAGGAAATAAGCTTACTAACAAACATAAACAAAAACAGATGATCAAAGCTAATTTAAAAGCCAAAGGGAGTGATTTATGAGGCAAACCTCAAGTCAGATGTACCAAGCTCATCAAAGCTTATCACCAAGCTCAAATGAGACAGAAAGCAATCCCAAACACCTTGCTACTTCAAATTGACCATGATACCCAAGAACTTTGACTTATGTTGACTTTTAGGATTTGAAGCTTAAATCAGATACTAAGTCTACCACAGCTCTACACAAGCTATGATTAAGCTTGTGTGAGCTTAGAAATTAGAGTAACAGCTTAAGAAACAACACATTAATCCAAAGCAAAGAAACTTATTTTAAAACATTAAAGCAAAGTTCAAACAAGGAATTTAAAGAGTAACTGAACTGATATTGATTTTTAAACTTGATTACAATACTAAAAGAAGATGTTGCAAAGCTTAATTTGAATGATTACATTAAATTTAACTAAAATTCGACCTACAATTACACTAAGAATTTAAAAACTGACTAACTACTCTAATAATTTCTACTACACTACTTTTCTTGACTTTTATAGTTCTGGAGTGCTTCTCTTTCCTTTTTCCTTCATTGTGAGCCCTTGGATGGCTTCATTCAATCCCAGCCGTTCAAAAGAATTTTGGCGCAAAATGATTTTTTTGGCAGTTGGTGTTTGCTTGTGAGGGATTTTAGGGAATTAAATGTATCTTGGAGTTATTGGTGAGCTGGGGGGGGGGGGGACAAAGGATGGGATTAGCTGAGAAGAGGAGAGGGGTTGGAGTGTTGGGTGAGTTACCAGGTCCAAGTGGGAAGAAGATGGGAGGGTCAACGAAGGGTGTTGACCGGGTTTGATTTATTAAAACGGTTTGGTTGTTTTTATATTTAAATGGGGAGTGGGCTGAAAATGTGTAGTGAGCTGGGATGTTTTGGTGTGGGCTGGGAAAGGTTAGAAGGGTTTGTTTGTTTTGGGTATTTAACAAAAAGTGTCCATTTGGTATTTAATAAATCACAAGGACCATTTTTGTAATTCTGAAAAATATAGGGGCTTGTTCTGTAATTTTACCAAAGTAACCATAAGGACCTTATTTGCCAACTTAACTTTCCCAAGGATTTGAAATTTAATTTTTCATATATAAATACCCAGGGACCATTTTTGTAAATTTCCAAACCACAAGGACCAAACATGTAAACTTTTCAAAATTTCACCCAAGGACTATAAATGGCTTTTGTGACTTTCCCAAGGATAAAAAATGATTTTCCATCCAAAAATACCCCACCAGGGACCAAATCTGTCAATTACTGAAACTCCAGGGACTGATCTTGTAAATTTCCAAAACTTTCCAATTTTTCACCAAAGGACTAAATATGACATTTTATGATTTCAAAATGACCTTTGGTGATAATTTTCCATATTTTGAATATCTAGGGACTAGATTTGTAATTTTATGAAAGTCGGGGGACTGAAACTGCTAATTTTGCAAACTTTGTGCGTTTTTCATCTGTTTTTACTCGTTTTGCATCTAAAACATATAAAACACAATTTTGAAATATTTTTAGTATTTTGATGCATTTCTGAGTGTTTTTGTATGTTTTGCAGTTCAGATTAGACTAAAAATGATGAGTGTTTGAGCACTCATCAATCCCCCACACTAAACTATTGCTAGTCCCTAGCAATACTGTTTTGAAAACTCGATGGATTTTAAACTCTTTACCAAAAGCCATCACTTCTGGAATAGCCAGGTGTAAGAACTGTGGCACACCTGATAACCGTGTGATTTTGAGCAAACCACCAGCTGTCAACGGATTTGAGTAGTCTTTACCAAAAGTCGTTTGCTTCTGGACTAGCCAGCTCTTGATGGAATAGTCAACATCTTGGTGAGCTGATTACCAATTATGGATTTTCCACGGCCTTTACCACAAGCCATAATCTTGTGGGCTAGCCAACTCATTTGTTTTCGGGGAGTTGAGGAACCATACAATTTTGGGCAAATTGCAAGCCGTAAACGGATTTGATATGTCTTTACCAAGAGCCGTTTGCTCCTGGACTAGCCAATCCCTTTTGTCGGTTAGACAAGGCGGACTGATTACCATAAAAATTTTGAAGCACCAGTGAAAAAATTTTGAAAATTTTGGCAAAAACGGGGGTATTATATAGTAAAATGTGATCAAATTCGCTAGAATAGCGAATACCCCCCCCCCCCCCCCCCCACACTTAGCATGAATATTGTCCTCAATATTCAAAATCCCGGCTATTATGCCGACATTTTGAACGTAAAAGGGCAACATTACAAGCTAAGCGTGGAAAAACCATTTTGTTTTTTCACTCTATTTGTAACCATAGCATGGGGGACTCCCCCACACTTAGGGTGAAAACCCTATATGCATGCTACTGTTTTTGTTTACCGAGTCGCTAGCTTGACTCGACCCCTAATTCATTTGTCATTGGGGAAGCATGATGTGGAAGAAACAATCTCAATCGGACTTTCATTCAAGATGTTTGGACAAACATATGAAGCACGTGAAAGTTCCACACCGATGAGATAAGTATCCGGCTCAAGATAATGATACATGAAAATGCCGGGATCAAATATAGTGTCTTCATTCCCGAAGGAGTGAAGAAGAGGAGAAATCACCTGGTAGGTGAAGGAAAGAAGAGAGATCTGAATAGCAATTAAGATAAGAACTTCCTCCTCAAGAAATGTATATTCAAGTGGAGGAGGCAAGTCCTTAAGCTTGATCTCCGGAAATTTATCAGTTTCCTCAACTGATTTGATTTCCTTATTATGAAGTTGTTTGGGTGGGAGAGGGGGGAATGGATCTTCATTTAACAAACTTTCTAGAAAAAGAATGTCCCCCTCAGGATCAAGATAATTATCATCAACTTCATATGAAGTTGAACTATCTTCAGTAAGAAAAGCCTCGAATTCGTCCAGATCATTTTCACTTTCCGGAGTAAGTGGATTGATCTGAGTAAGTTCAATCGAAGGATCACGAGTAAGTAAGAATTCTAACTCCCTCAAATCCGTATCAAAGTCAAAGACTTCATTTTCATCCCTTGGTGGGATGGGATCCATATGAGAGAGTTCATCAGCGAACTCTTCAAGAAGAAAGTCAACATCAGAGTGGAGAAGTGATGCATCAATAAATTCAATGTCTCCATAAGATAAACAATCATCATTGGAATCAGAGACAGTCTCAATTTGATCATTTGGATTATTAGGGTGAGAAGGAATATCACATACTTGATCAAAAGTCCCCTGTGACTCTCTCGGGATTGGGACAAGGATCTCAACACTAGACTTTATTAATTCGTCCGATTCCTTATTAGGAACAGTGCTAAGATGCTCATCCCCCATGTTTAGAGAGTGAGTGTGAACTTCGGGTGTGATATCAACAGACTGAGGGAGATGAGAGGAGCTAACATTCATGGAATTTTCAAGTTCCATTTGTTCAACGGCTAGTAATTTCCCCATCTCATTATTTTCTCCCTGATTTACAATGGGATGAATCACAAGTGATGAATCTGACGAACCCTTATAAAATTGAAGGATATCAAGGGTGTCCTCATTATCACTATCATTATCACAGTCTAGAAGAGCAGCTTGACGAAATTTGGCACGAGTTATAGCTGCTTGTTCTAAGACAAGTAATTCTTCCCTACTCAATTTGTTTTTAGCCTCTCGTTCCTCAGCAAGTAATTCTGCCATAGATTTCTCACGAGAGTCTCGAAACGGTGTAGTAACCAACTCCTCCTTAAGTTCTTTTAATAAATCAAGAGCCTTTAGTAAAAGGTCTTGCTCGGTTTCTTGAGGAGTTGTGTGAATCATATCGTACTGTGGAGGTGGGTCTGAAAACGAAGAGTCGTAATTGTTACAAGGAAATGGATTCCTTGTTTGAAAATCCGAGCTAGAGTGTGGACCTCCACAGTAATCACAACAGTAAAACTGATGTGGCTGAGGGTGATAAATGCTAGAGTTATAATCGTTACCAGGAAACTGCTCATAGACAAGCGTGTTTCCCGATTGACAATCAGAACTGTAGTGTGAACCACCACAGTACTCACAACAGTAAAATTGCTGAGACTGATGGTGTGGTAACTGATGGAATGAATCAGTCGTGTCATGGTAGGAATAGGGATTCTGGTTATAGACAGACCCGTTTCCCGACTCTACCATGCCACAGCTGGGGCAATTGCCACCATTATAAGGATTACCACACCAATGGCAAACCAGAAAGTGTGGATGAGACATAGAAAGAATCAAAGGTTTACAGAGGGTAAGGAATGAAGAATCAAAGATGTGAGAGGGTAAAGGTAAATGTTTTTGGGTAAACATTTTGTACAAATGATAAGGAAAATGTTTTTGTGTTTTTTGTGTTCGTTGAAAACTTGATTTAAAAAGTTTTCGTGAACGGTTTTGTTTTGATATTAAGAAAATATGAACAAAGGATGGATAAATGTACAATGGAACGAATTCCAAAGACACTAATCAGAAAAACCGTTTAGAAAACGCACACGACCTCCCTGGCAGCGGCGCCAAAAGTTGATTGATGCTAAACCACCTAACTTATATTGACCAAGGAATGGTCAACAAAGTCAAATAGCCTAGATCAATGCTCCGCGGAAGTATAAGGTTTCCCCGGGTCGTTATGTCCCGACGAGGTGTGAATTGTTATCAAACGGCTTTGTGATCGGGTGAATTTGGATGAAAAGGGGTTTGAGTTTGATTAAACTAAGGAATTTACAAAGGAATAGCTTAAATAAGCTATATAAACAAGACTGGAAAGTTTGAAAACCCAGACACGTTTAAAACTTAAAAACGCGTACGTTATGTTTAAATAAAACGTAAACGTACGAGATACAACGTAAAAATTGAAATCTGAAAACCCCCAGGGGCTAAAAATGACTATTTTACAAACTTAAAAGTAAAAGAAAATTTTTAGAAAAAGAAAATTACTTTTTTACACTAATTAATTATTTAATATTAATTAAATACTAATTATTACTAATTATTAATATTTAAAACACTTAAATATAATATAATATTAATTAAATACTAGAAAAAGGAAAATAAAATTTCTAAAATTATAAAATAACTAAAAATAAGTTTTAAAAATAAAATAAGCGTTTTTGTCTTTTTGTGGATTTTCTATTAATTAATCACTAATTAAACATTAATTATCTAATTAAACTATTTTAAATTAAGAAAAATAGAAAATGAACAGTAAAAATTCTAATAAAATTTCTAAAATTATTTTATAACATATAAAAGCTATAAAAAATATAAAAACAAGGTTTTACTTAATAAAAACTAAATATGCTATTTAATACTTAATATTAATTAATTATTAATAAAACTAAGATTAATTCTAATAAATACTAAATAATAAAATAAAAATCTGGAAAAATTATTATAAATACTTTAATATAATAGTAATTTAAGAAAAATATAAAAAAGCTAGGTTCTTAATAAAAATATAAAAATGAAAATTAAAATTAAATAAAATTAAATAGAAACTATCACTTAAAAATACTTTGTTTTTTCTGGATTTTTATTTTAGAAACCTACTTTACATCTAAAAATAGCAAACTTTTGTAAAAACAAACTTTTTAGAACTTAATAATAAGCTGTGGAGAGCTTATTAGTGAGACAGTTGACCACAGTTGACCAAAATGGAAAATGAGCTCAAATGGTTTAAAGTGGGACCCACAATGGTTAAATCTGGTCCAAATAAGTCAATGAAACATGAATAAGCTGGAAAAAGCACAATTGGACCTCAGAATAAGCTATAAGCACTTGGAACTTACTTTAAGACTGAAAATGGGGACAGATTTGGTGGCTAAATTCAGGTGGGACCCAGGGCTTCCAAGGTCCCAATTATGGACAATACCACTTCCCTAGTAGGAGGGGGTTGGGAAAAGCTAAGTGGTGGTAGTGGGGCCCACTGAGGTGGCTGGAAACCACCTCAAAAGGGTGGTGTTTGGGTGTGCAGCTGCTGAGACAGAGCAGGTAGCAGCCCTGCAACCCTCTTTGGAGGGTTGTGGGGCCCACAACAAAAATCACAAAAATCAATGAACCCTGGAAACCTAAAGATGAGGTGGTATGCTATCTAATGGAACCATTTTTATAATCCAAATCATCATACAAAAATCAAAACAATTATTGCAATTTTGGGGAAATTCTGAAATGATGCACAATTGACTTTTTAAAGAAACTTAAAGCTTTGACTTTTTTGGATTTTGGATGGATCATAAACATTAAAACTGATGTAAGAAACTATATTATGATTGAATTAAGGTAGAAAAACAACTTTTAAATAAAGTGGTGAGTTTTGGAATCCAAAAACCACAACAGTTAACTGTTGTGGTGGATTTGGTGTTGTTTTGACTTTTGTGCAAATTACATGCAGAGTTTAAGGTTTATATGACATATACTAACCTAATGTAACTTATTAAAACTAAAAGCAGCAAACATACCACAGAAATCAGTGGTCAAAAATGCTTATCCAAACACTCCCTAACAGATGACTGATTTGAATTTTGTGAAGGAAATGGTGACTAGAAGCAATCTAACTGACACTAATCTATTTTTATAAGCTACATGGACTAGATACAAGCTATAATGAACAGGAAATAAGCTTACTAACAAACATAAACAAAAACAGATGATCAAAGCTAATTTAAAAGCCAAAGGGAGTGATTTATGAGGCAAACCTCAAGTCAGATGTACCAAGCTCATCAAAGCTTATCACCAAGCTCAAATGAGACAGAAAGCAATCCCAAACACCTTGCTACTTCAAATTGACCATGATACCCAAGAACTTTGACTTATGTTGACTTTTAGGATTTGAAGCTTAAATCAGATACTAAGTCTACCACAGCTCTACACAAGCTATGATTAAGCTTGTGTGAGCTTAGAAATTAGAGTAACAGCTTAAGAAACAACACATTAATCCAAAGCAAAGAAACTTATTTTAAAACATTAAAGCAAAGTTCAAACAAGGAATTTAAAGAGTAACTGAACTGATATTGATTTTTAAACTTGATTACAATACTAAAAGAAGATGTTGCAAAGCTTAATTTGAATGATTACATTAAATTTAACTAAAATTCGACCTACAATTACACTAAGAATTTAAAAACTGACTAACTACTCTAATAATTTCTACTACACTACTTTTCTTGACTTTTATAGTTCTGGAGTGCTTCTCTTTCCTTTTTCCTTCATTGTGAGCCCTTGGATGGCTTCATTCAATCCCAGCCGTTCAAAAGAATTTTGGCGCGAAATGATTTTTTTGGCAGTTGGTGTTTGCTTGTGAGGGATTTTAGGGAATTAAATGTATCTTGGAGTTATTGGTGAGCTGGGGGGGACAAAGGATGGGATTAGCTGAGAAGAGGAGAGGGGTTGGAGTGTTGGGTGAGTTACCAGGTCCAAGTGGGAAGAAGATGGGAGGGTCAACGAAGGGTGTTGACCGGGTTTGATTTATTAAAACGGTTTGGTTGTTTTTATATTTAAATGGGGAGTGGGCTAAAAATGTGTAGTGGGCTGGGATGTTTTGGTGTGGGCTGGGAAAGGTTAGAAGGGTTTGTTTGTTTTGGGTATTTAACAAAAAGTGTCCATTTGGTATTTAATAAATCACAAGGACCATTTTTGTAATTCTGAAAAATATAGGGGCTTGTTCTATAATTTTACCAAAGTAACCATAAGGACCTTATTTGCCAACTTAACTTTCCCAAGGATTTGAAATTTAATTTTTCATATATAAATACCCAGGGACCATTTTTGTAAATTTCCAAACCACAAGGACCAAACATGTAAACTTTTCAAAATTTCACCCAAGGACTATAAATGGCTTTTGTGACTTTCCCAAGGATAAAAAATGATTTTCCATCAAAAAATACCCCACCAGGGACCAAATCTGTCAATTACTGAAACTCTAGGGACTAATCTTGTAAATTTCCAAAACTTTCCAATTTTTCACCAAAGGACTAAATATGACATTTTATGATTTCAAAATGACCTTTGGTGATAATTTTCCATATTTTGAATATCCAGGGACTAGATTTGTAATTTTATGAAAGTCGGGGGACTAAAACTGCTAATTTTGCAAACTTTGTGCGTTTTTCATCTGTTTTTACTCGTTTTGCATCTAAAACATATAAAACACAATTTTGAAATTTTTTTAGTATTTTGATGCATTTCTGAGTGTTTTTGTATGTTTTGCAGTTCAGATTAGACCAAAAATGTTGAGTGTTTGAGCACTCATCAAGGGTTTATCTTGTAATATGTTACAAACAAGAAAGAACCCGTTAGAAGGAGTCCCGAGGCCAGAGCCCCGGGACCACCCTCCGACGGTCAAGTTAGTCCTCTACGATAAGTATGGAGGGATGCACCCTCTAGTTAAGAGTAATTATAGAGAGAGAAAGTAGAAAGAGGTAGGAGGTGTAGTGTGTGTATACAACTACTAACGATGGTGTATATATAGTACCTGGGCTATTGTAGATGATGTAATCATAGGGAATATATCCCCTTAGAATATGGGTGGCAGGTACACGTGTGGTCACATCAATAGGGGACACCTAGTGGTCAATACAATGTGTCGCCCTTCCTGTGTCGTCCTTCATGTGCCCTTCGTCCATGACATTCGCCTATGTCGTCCTTCCCGTGTCCTTCATCCACGACGTTCTTCCATGCCGTCCTTCTGTGTCGTCCTTCCTGTGTCTTGACGGATCAGGTCTATTAGACCATATACGTCAACATATCCCCCAGTATGGTTAACGAACACATAACCTCTTCATCCTATTATAAACCTATTTATAAACCACAATATTAGATGCTCTTAGTCCACTTGAACAGACTTTTCTTCAAGCAATTAGTAATTGGTACCACAATACTACTAAAATATCTAACAAACCTTCTATAAAAAGTCGCCAATTCGTGAAAACTTTGAACCTCGGTTAAGGTGTTAGTTGAAGGCCAATCCTAACTGGCTTAACCTTGTCTTGTTCAATACGAATCCCATTGGAGCTCACATTTGCATCTATACACATACAAGTCCAAATTCCGACTCGAAAGTTTTCTATCTTAATTCGAACCGTGTAAAACTTTTACTAGTTTCACGAGCCGTGAAATTCACGAATTATGTAACTATATACTTTTTATTATGTAATATACTAGCTAAGAGACCCGTGAAATTCACGGGTATTTTAAGAGAGGTCACAAAATAGATAATAACTTGTGTATTACTTAATTAGTTGTTAAAAAAATATATGTAATTGTAAGTAGAAAGTCCATACAAATTATACATATACATATTTAAAAAAATAGTTAAGTTTAGTAACACATTTTGCCCACTTTTTGAGGTGTGTAGATTGCAACGCAAAAGTTTTACTTCTCAAGTGATCTTGAGAAGCTTACAATCCCCACCAGGCAAGTGTACCTGACAGATGTAGTATAGTGTAGTGGTAAGTACCGGGGGATTGATCATTCTCAATAGGGAATAGTATTCGTTAGGATTGAAAATGATCTCGACTAGCTCTAGGGGTGAAGGATGATTCTTTTTTTGTATTTTTATATTTTATGGAAGGCAAGTAAAATTCTCGGGTTTTGGAAGAGTGGGCGGAATTAGTTGCTAGTCAACTAACCCAAATACTACAAATGCAAATAAAAATAAAATAACTGAAAATAAATGTGAGAGACTTCTAATATGGGGACAAACGTGTTTACTTAGGTTTCACTACTCCCTAGTTATCTTTTACTGATTGATAGGTTTGTTACAATTGCGTGGATGCCGGGTTTGTTAGCCTCGCTTTTTTATAAAGATAATGTCACACATGTGAATTGGACTAGATTAGTAACAAGTAGTACCCGCAGGGACTACTATTGTACACTAGGCAAAGTAATGTTGTAATGAGCTTATAAATACCCCTCATGACTCTCCATGAGGGGTGTGAGAAATTGTGTAATTTCATTTAGTCATTAATAAATATCCTTTTTCTTCACCATCTCTCTACTCTTTCTCTCTCTAAACCAAACATGGATATCATCTATTTTGATCAACCTCGACCTCTCGAATCACATAAAAATCATTACTTTTCGGTCCTACAATTGGCATCAGAGCTACGGTGTTGTTTTGATGATTTTTTTTGTGGTTCGAATAGTGTTTGAAGCTGTTTCTGTACCATTTTATACGGATCTGGGATTTTTTTTCTTTTCCATATCTATTGTGGTCCAACAGTTTTTAAACAATATTCATATGTATCAAATGGTCAAAAATATGTCTTTTGCTTTATATACACAGTTTTCAAAAACTTTTTTTTTTTTTGTGTCTCGATGTCCTTACAGCAGTTTTATATTTGTGACTATTTTGGTACCATTCCGTGAAAAAGGTGGTCAAAAAGTGGTCAAATATGGTCGGAAAACTCATCGGATTCTACAAATTTTTTGGCCAGAATCTGAACGGAAAAGGATGCCGGAAATCAGTCTACGCATTATCTTATGCCAAAAACCCTAGGTCTACGCGAAATCTTCAATTTTCTACGCATAACTTGGATAAGTTATGCGTAAGGTTCAACTAAGGCGTAAAACCCTTGTCTTACACGTAAGATTTACGCAAAAGACACAGGTTACGCAAAAGACCAACTTTACGCGTAAGACATGTCTACGCAAAAGAATCTTACGCAAAAGATTTCTAACAAGGCTACGCATAATGTTTTGCGTAGAGTGGCCAAAAATGAAAAAAAAAAAAAAAAAAAAAAAAAAGGAAATCAAGATGAAGCTGAGAAGACCACGACCTAACCATGTTGACCAAAACAAAATACCAAATACTCTTGAACCTCAGTTGACCATCATCAGTCCACGATTTCAAAACAATATGAAGTGTAATCGAACAAGAAACATATCACTGCCTCTACAAATCCAAATCAAACGATATCAAACCAAATCCTTATCTTGACACAACCAAACCCTCACCGTCACTCCCAACTCTCATATACATCTAAAATAAAACTCATACAACAAGCTAATCGATCTCAGAAAAGTTCAATGTTATTTTTAATCTTTAAAAGATTTTTTTGTGTTGAACTTAAATCATCACTGACCAATATTGAAGGCTTAGCTTCTTCAATATTCGAACATAAAGAAAATAAATATAACAAGTATGTTACTTCATTTCCTTTGGTTCGTTTGACAAGAAACAATTCACATCTACCTGAGGCCTTAGATAAGACCATGAAGCCGTAATACAAGGTTATGGCAGATGATTGTTTTTGTATGGTGACTGCAAAGAATGGTAGAGATAGTGTTTGTGATAATCGACATGAAGGGTGAGAAAAGTTTGGTGAGAGGAGATTAGGTGGTAGGCGTTTTTATCTGTGTATGTGATTAGGTTATGATATGAGATAAGTTAGGGTATGACCTCTTTATACCGTAACTTAAAAAAAACTGAATTGGATTTGCTATTTGGGCTACAATGGTAGATTACTTGTTGATTGGACTGGATCGAGCAATGGGCTGAAGTGGACTTACAAAGAAAAGAAATTGTTATCCTCACATTTGTTGTTACAAAAATATTGGATACAGTTTTTTTTTTTTTTTTTTTAAATTGGACTAAGAGTGGTATTTTAGATTATTATATTTCACGGGGGATACATTATTCACGGCTAGAATTAATATTCGTTTAAGAAAAATGACTACGGGGTTTTTGTACAGTATTATCGATTTGATTTTGAAGTGGCGTTTCAAAATGTGTACTTATTTATCTCAAAGTCTAGGGGTGGTTGGATGCACGACTTTTGAAGATAACTTGTCTGCGCAAATTAAAAAATTCAGTCTTGACAATCTAGTTATTACTGATGTAAGGAGTTACGTTGTAGTGCTCACAGTATAGCTATCACTTAAAGGAGTTACGTTGTAGTACTCAGTGTCACACGAAGTAGTGGATTGTTCAAGTGGCGAATATTGCGTGCAACCTCATACTTAAAGGAGTTACGTTGTAGTGCTCAGTATAGGTATTAAGTCACATCTATCGTACAAGCATTAAGTCACAAGCTGGGATGATTACTTCTTTTTCAAGCTGGTCATATCGGGCTATCTCCATATGTGGTCATTACTAGTAGCCGGTGAATTAAAGGAGGTTCGATTACAGGTTGATTTGAGAGAAAAGTATTGAGAGTATTTTTGCGACATATACTCCCAGAATGTGCTTCAAAAGCTGTTATGGCTTCTTAATTGCATCAAGTACAAGGTAATTATACGGCATGTACACTACATTATGATGATTCCGATACCTCGCAACCATCAGGAGGGAGAAGAACATGCCAAAAGAAGTAGTGTTTCATCTTCAGCGATTGGATTGACCGAGAGAATTGTTCTTAACATCGTGAATGGAGAAGTAGTGTGTGTACATCAGGGCTTATTACCAACTTGAATGCAATGTTATGTGAGTTATATTGTCATGATGCTCCCTGAACGACAACCATGTGCCTACAATTTTGAATCTACTTTATCCGCTGCGTGATGAAAAAAGAGTTGTCGGTTCAGGAGGGAGCAGGAAAAATAATAAAGGCTCACTAGTTAGGAGGGAGTAATAACCTAACTAGACCATTACAGTTGAAGTTCAGAGCTACAAAGACCTTTGCCGTTAGTACGCCGAGATCGTCGGAAGAGAGAACTTCAAGTCTGCCTCAGTATCTAGACTACAGAGACTCTGCGCTTCAACAACGTCAACATAGTTTACTATTGTTGTAATTTACATTGTTTATGTATTTATAGGTCTCATTGTAACCATTCACGTGTGACGATATCTTGGATGGAGAGTGTTAGCCTCGCTTTTTTTATAAAGATAACGTCACACATGTGAATTGGACTAGATTAGTAACAAGTAGTACCCGCAGGGACTACTATTGTACACTAGGCAAAGTAATATTTTAATGAGCCTATAAATACCCCTCATGACTCTCCATGAGGGGTGTGAGAAATTGTGTAACTTCATTTAGTCATTAATAAATATCCTTTTTCTTCACCCTCTCTCTACTCTCTCTCTCTAAACCAAACATGGATATCATCTATTTTGATCAACCTCGACCTCCCGAATCACATAAAAATCATTACTTTTCGGTCCTACAGGGTTGTATTCCTTAATACCATTCGTGGGGTTGTGTACGATCTTCCCCAACTCTATAAACTCTTATCTCCTCCTAAGACAACACGTTAAGCGCCCAATCCTAGGGATTATATACAGTGGCTCATGCATTAAATACAACCAAATAACCATAGTACACATCCGATTCATGTTTCTTAAGACGTTCAAGCATGTTACCATTGGAGCATTGCCAGTTTTCTTAAGCCCAATATCGATAAACATCCACCCACGACAATTAATAACAAACCATTCAATAAATAATTAATAACTAGGTTTCATTAGACCTAAGCAAACACAAACAAACCTAGCCTAGCATGTTAAAAGAAAGACAAGTGTAAGATAAAATCAAACAACACATAGACATATTGAATAAATGATAGATTACTTATTTTCAATTAATCATGGAAGAAAAGAGGCTTTGAAACCTCAAAATAGCTGCAAAAGTCGACTAGGATTCGTACCCTAAGTTCCTACAAAAAATCCTCTCCTAATGAATGAAAACTAGAAAAGTATATATAGATTTTACAACTTGACGGCGTCACCTTTTAGGATGTGACGCCGTCATCCTGCCGTGTTAGGATTCTTGATCGCCTATATCTACTCTTGATGCTGTCTGGTTGGAAAGTGTTTTGGGCCGTCTCTCTTTAACTTAAAACGTGACCACCTTGATGAAATAACACGTGACGCCGTCACGTATGAGTGCCTCAAAATCTTTCTGGATCGTCAAGTGCAAAGTAAATATCCACCTCTTTATCAACAAGTGACGGCGTCACCTTGTAACTTTTGACGCCGTCAGGTACTGTTCCAGCTTGAATTCTTGACTTTGTCGTTTTCTTCACTTTTATGCTCAAAAAACGTCCAAAATGCTATGTTTTCCATAATTCCTCTCAAAAGTACCTAAAATGACAAAAGGAATGATTTAAAGGCAATATTTGATAATATTATCACGACTTAAGGTTTAAATGACCCCTTAAAAGTGTAACACTTTTCGTTTTATCAAATACCCTTACAATTGAGATTTGCTTGTCCTCAAGCAAATGCGCTTTTATTTTAACCAAAATACAGGATATGGGTCATTTAACATTAATATAAAAGTAATTACAACAAATGATCGTTCCACCTTAACCAAAATAAGCACGGAAATCATACACTAGCACCTCACAAATAGTGTTTGGATACTTGATAACATCAAATAATCATGATATTTAAGTGTCAATTTTTCCTATTATGCTCATTTATATTAATAATTATGTGGATATATGCTTTTATTCCTTTATATTTTGTGTCCAGGTTACAAGTGAGCATAGGAGCTAAAGAGACGAGGAAATTGGAAAGAACGTGCAAAGATAGACAAATTCATGTATGCTGGAAGAAGCTACGGCGTAACTCATTCTCTCAACTACGACGTAGCTAGGATTTCTACTAAGAAGTCCAAAGTCAACACGAACCAAGGGTTACGACGTAACTAATTCCATGGTTTACGCCGTAACAATCACAAGTCTTAAGAAATCCTCAGATCTGAAGACTACGCCGTAACACAAATATGGAATACGGCGTATCAACAAGTACGAAAGTAGTCCAAGCTCAAGAATTAACTTACGGCGTAACACACCTTTTGGGCTACGACGTAATGAAGACTACAAGAGTTATCTCAGATCCGATAATTATTCTATGGCATAACACTTTTAGAGATTACGATGAAGAAGAAACCCTAATATAATTATTACGGCGTAACATTTCATAGTTACGCGTATGATGCGTGGTTTTGCAACCTTGCAAAAGGTTTTACCTCTTAAGGGATCTTGAGAAGCTTGCAATCCCCACCATGCAGTGTACCTGACCGTTGTAGTATAGTATAGTGACAAGTACCGGGGGATTGATCGTTCAACTCAAAGAATAGTGTTCGCTAGGGTTAAAACTCAGTTAAACTAGGTCTAGAGGTGAGGGATGATTCTTTTTGTTTTTTTTTTTTTATATTTTATCGAAAGCAAGTAAAAAATCTCGGGTTTTGGAAGAATGGGCGGAATTAGTTGCTAATCAACTAACCCAAATAACTACAAATGCAAATAAAATAAAATAAAATGACACTAAAGTAAATGTGGAGAAAAACTATAATAAGAGAAAATGTGTTTACTTAGATTTCACTACTCCCTAGCTATCTTTTACTGGTTGATTAGTTTGTTACAATTGCATGGATGACGGGTCATATTCCTTAATACCATTCGTAGGGCTGTGTACGATCTTCCCTAACTCTATAAGCTTCTACCTCTTCCTATGTCGAGCCGACTACTAGCTCCTAACATGGCCTCCTTAGTAGTTACTTATGCATTAAATATAACCAATTTATCGTAGTACACATCCGATCATGTTTCTTAAGACGTTCAAGCAAGTTATCAATTGGAAGTCTGCCAGTTTTCTTAAACCTAACATCGAAATCATTCATCCACAACAATTATAAACAAACAACCAATTAATAATCAATAATTAAGTTTCATTACATCTAAGCAAACAAAAAGAAAAGCTAGCCTAGCATGTTAAAGTAAAGACAAGCATAAGATATAATCAAACAACGCATAAACATATTGAATGATTGTTGGAAAACTTATCTTTAATTGAACATGGATGAAACAAGGGTTTGGAACCCTTAAAAATAAGGTAAAATTCGTCTAGGGTTTCTCCCAAAATTCTCCTCTCAAAGTTGCACCCAATGAATGAAAAATCAAAAACTATATATAGAGCTTTGAGTCTGACGTCGTCAAGAGTAAATTCTGACGTCGTCAACTCGCCGCCATAAATACTATTGTATTGCCTAGATCCAATTATGATGCCGTCATTTGTAAACTCCCTCTTGGCCGTCTCTTGTGTTTTGTATGTAACGGCCTTGGTGACGCCGTCACGTGTAAATCCTCCAAAAACATTATGGCGCGTCACGTGTAACTTGATTATCCACGTCTTGATCAATGAATGACGGCGTCACGTGCAAATCCTGACGCCGCCAGGTACTGTTTTCAGTATGAATTGGAGACTTTGTCGTTTTCTTCACTTTTTCGCTCAAAAAACGTCCAAAATGCTTCCTTTCCCATAATTCTTCTCAAAAGTGCCTAAAATGACAAAAGGAACGATTTAGAGCAATATTTGATCAAATAATCTCGACTTTGGGCTTAAATGACCCCCTAAAAGTGGTACACTTTTCGTCTCATCAAATACCATTACACTTGAGATTTGCTTGTCCTCAAGCAAATGCGCTTTTATTCTAATCAAAATACAAGCTAGGGCTCATTTAACACTAATATAAAAGTAATTACAACAAATAATCGTTCCACTTCAACTAAAACAAGCACGAAAATTATATACTAGCACCTCACAAATAGTGTTTAGATACTCACTTCTCTCGGGTGTAATAAAGTATATATCACAATATGAAAATGGAAAACATCTCTCACTACCTGTCATAGCAAATAGATTACCATAGGCTTGGGAAAGGATCAAACCTCCACCACTTGGCTTAAGCACCTAGGATAAACTATCAAAGAGGTCTTTTTAAAGGGTTATAATGTGAGGTGTAGGGATATGATAAACACGGTTTTGTTGGATAAAGGCAATCTTTACTGGTGGCTAGTTAATCATCTTGGTCAATTACATGTACAATGTGGCGTTGCTAAGCCAAGACTCGACTCGACTTAAGCTAATCAAAAACTAACAAAAACATAAAATAAACATAAAAAGAAACGGGATGGTAGTCTGTATGTTTTTCTTTTTCTTTTTCTTTTTCTATATTTTTTCTTTGTATTGATTTTTCGATTTTTTTTTCATACACTCTTACCTTACCATCCAAAATAATACATCATAGGGGATTTACATTCCCCTTACACTTGAACTTTTACATACTTTACAATCAATTATTCTAATGACTCGAATTAAGATAATTAAAACACTTGAAGTACTTTTTAAGATTAACGTACATATGGGGGGTAATATATGATGTCTTCCCCATTACTCCATAACACTAGTACTTTACCCATGAGTCCTAATCATCCCAAAACAATATGTACAAGATATGACTCGACTTAGCAACCATGTAATCAATTAGACAATTAACTAAGAGTTTAAACATGTAACAATAATGCACTAAAGATGAGTGTATACAAGGAAGGCTAAGGCGATTTGGTTGCACATTTGGGGTGGATTGTAAACAAATTCTTCCTTTAAGTAAAATGCTTAAAGTTAGAAACAAAAAAGATAGGCTCGGAGGGGTGTACTAGGGGTATCGTGTACTAAAAATGAGTACAACGCAAAGGTGTGGGAAAAATTAATTGACTTTACTAGTCAAGTAATTATGACTTCATTGGTCAAGTAATTATGATACGGGTTTAACACTAGGGTGATCCTAATACCTCTTATCATGTAGTAAATCCTACTACACGAATGTAGTCTCACTAGCGGTCTCGGGATGTGTCACTAACGCAAGTTCTAGAATCTAAATGCTACCGGTACACTCAAGCATCTTTTCCTAACAAATCTAAGGGCGAACCTTACATATTTGGGGTGGAAAATTTTGAGTGGTATATTTTTTTGTGCTAGTTATACAACTTCTATCAATGAGACGCTTATTAAGGCTAAAGCTTCGCTCCTAAATGTTGTAAAAAAAATTAATTTTGGCGCTAAAATTGACCTAACAAGTATTTCTCTTAGTTTTATTACACACCTACTATTGAACAGACAAACTCAAGTGCAATTGTTTTCTCTGAGGTATCATTATTTACCCTCCCCTTACACTTAGACTGAACATTGTCCCCAATGTTCAATAAAAAGGATGTAAAAGTAATGAAGGTAAAAGAATGAAACAAATACTCCCCTGATTCGTTCGGTGTGGATAATGTGATAACAAGGTTAGATCTTCCTCCAAGAAAATGAACGTTGAAAGCTTCCCTCCAAAAATATAAATCATCTTCTTATCCAATATAACCTGTTAAACCTGAGGAAACAGTCATGGCAAACCTCGCGTAAAATCGGCGGCAATCTATATATATGATAAGGATATAATGCTTGTGGAATGAATGTTTGCAGATTTCCTTGAGTTTATAAATCTAAAGAATTAACAAAAACTTTAAGACTCCGGTAGAAAAACAAAACTTGCAAAATTTTTCAGATTTTTACACCTGACGCCGTCATGTTATAATCCTGACGCCGTTAGAGTGCTCTGGCAGAAATCTTATGTTAAGTTTCGAGAAAATTTCTGGAAAAAGCGCCTTAATTCCTGGAATTCCTGCAAAACATCATTATGACTCAATATAAGCATTTGACTCAAACAAAAACTAATATACATGTTCATTTAATATTGTTTTGGTCCATGTTCAAGCTCGTTCTTAGAAACAAATTTAGATTTCCCTTACACTTATCTTTTGCGAAATACCTTTATATGAAGTTAAGACGAAGTTAAACAACAAGGTAAAGCATTTTCACAATTTGTTTTGAAACATGATCCAAAAACAATAAAATAAAGCATGCGTACGAAAACAAATAAAATCAAACAAACAAACAATCAAACAAATAAAGCTTGGGTTGCCTCCCAAGAAGCGCTTTTCTTTATTAACGAGTCTTGTAGCTAGACTCAAGGTCACGGGCTATTACGTGACCTCTTCGTTGGTCACATTCTCTAGGTCATCTTCAATCTTGGTTTTGTATTCCAGACCTAGTTGCAAGCATTCCTTTTAGAAACCAAATATTCTATTCATAACATAGTCTACTCCTCTATGTCTATCCTCATCATTCCGATAGTAGACCGCTTGCTTGTGTTCCTTTTCGATGTTTGATAAAAGACGAAATTGTTCAATCTTATAGGGCATTTGGTTGGCTATCTCATCGTTCTCATCCTTGAACCTAACTATCCCTAGAGATGGGTCATAATTCATCTTAGAGGTCTCAATAAACGGGTTTCCGAACACTACTTGACTTAGGCAACCATCTATTACCGGACGAATATCTTCTACAATCACAAAGTCGGTAACATAAGTGAAGTTTCCTACAAAGACGTGCAATCCTTTTACTCTTCCCACATAGTTACTCATCCAACCCGTGTTGGGAATCATCCTAGGTCCTAGTTGCTTCTTCATTACCCAATTGTTATTGGTCCTAGTCATAATGTTTATGGGGGATCTAAGATCGATGTAGGCTTTCCACACATGCACATGCCCAATGTTGCATGGTATGTTGATGTTAGAGGGATCACCCGCTTTGATGATTGGTGAACCAAGGACGTATTGTGTTTCAGAGTCATCGAATAAATCCCTATGGTATTCCCGTTCTTCTTTGGTAGGTAACCTATCAAAGTATTCCTCTACATTTTCTACTTCCACTACTTTCTCTTCCTTTTCATCCTCAACTTCCTTAATCTCACCCATATCACTTTCTTCCCAATTATTATCGACTGGCTTAATAGTGATTACGTTGACAAAGTGGACATGTTTAGATGATGAGGGTTCCTTAATTTGGGTTCCGCTACTAGTGTCCCTAGTGTCCTTCTTTGGTGTAGTTAGCACTTGGTTGTTGAGGGCTTTCAACAAGTTGTCGATTTTATTGGTCATCTCCACTTTTTGTTGATTGAATTCGGATTGAAACTTAGCTATACGAGCTTCTTGAGATGCCATAAATTTGGACATCAATCCTTCAAGATTATTGGTACTACCATAGTTGTTGGAAGGATTGTTGTTGAAAGTAAGGTTAGGAGGTAGACCGTTTGGTTGATAATGATTAGGTGGAGTGGAAGAATTGTTTTGGAGCATGTTTTGGTTTTGTTTCCACCTAAGGTTCGGGTGATTTTTTCAAGAGGGGTTGTATGAATCACCGTAAGGGTTAGGCTCAGGTTTGAAAGGGTACCACTTGTCTCTCATTCCGTTGGTACGCGAGGATGCATTATCCGCAAAATCTTGTTCGGGGAGTTCCATGCAATCACGAGTGTAGTGGGGACCACTACATAATTCGCATAAAGAAGTGATTTTGTTCACTTGGATTGAAGGTTTAGGAGCTTCGTAGGATTTCATAAGAAACTTGACTCGGTCTTCAAGTTCCATGATCCTAAGGTCGGGAGTGCTTGAATTGTTCGAAGGCAAAGATATTGCCTTGACCGTTTTGTTCAAATCACGGGGATCATTCAAACTTTCGTTGTCATAGAGAGCAAGATCTTCTATGAGTTCCCATGATTCTTCCGCACTTAGATCACGTAGCTTGCCACCGGCCGCTTGGTCAATGGTTCGTCTCATGGAGAGATCGATGTGGTCATAGAAAATTTGTACTTGGAGCCAAAGATCTATGCCATGATGAGGGACTTTTTGGAGTAAGTCCTTGAAACGAGTCCATGCTTAATAGATAGTTTCACCTTGACGTTGTTGGAACATCAAGATGTCATTTCTAAGCTTAGTAGTTCTCCCCGGTGGGAAAAATTGAGCAAGGAAACGAGTGGTAAGATCATCCCAAGAGGTGATGGATCCCGCGGGTAAACGCTCAAGCCATTGACTAGCTTGGTCACGTAGGGAGAATTGGAAGAGACGCAATCCGGTCGTCTCTCGAGTTTCAACATCAAGATCTATGGATTCTACGATTTTGAGGAAATCCTTGAGATGTTGATTAGGATCTTCGGAACGAAGTCCATGGAATGCACATCCGCTTTGCACCAACCGGATGGTGTCGGATCGCAAGGGAGACACATTGGCTCCTTGAGTGAGCTCAATTGTGTTTCGATAGCCTTGGTGGCTAGGACGGGAGTACTCTCCTAAAGTTCGGGGTCTAGGAGGTTGGTTTGGTTGTGGTGGGTTTTGTGGATGGTTTTTTTGCGGTGGGTTGATGGCGTTAAAGAGATTACCACCTTCCATGATGGCGGATGGCAACGGTTACGAACAAAAGAAACAAAGAAAAAGATAGACTAAAGAAGACTTATAAAGATAAAAATAAAAATCTTACTAGAAAGAAATCTAGCAAGTAGACCTAATAAAAAGAAATTTCAACCTAGACAATAACTATTCCCCGGGCTGCGGCGCCAAAAACTTGATGCGTGGTTTTGCAACCTTGCAAAAGGTTTTACCTCTCAAGGGATCTTGAGAAGCTTGCAATCCCCACCAGGCAGTATACCAGACCGTTGTAGTATACTATAGTGACAAGTACCGGGGGATTGATCGTTCAACTCAAAGAATAGTGTTCGCTAGGGTTAAAAATCAATTAAACTAGGTCTAAAGGTGAGGGATGATTCTTTTTGTATTTTTATATTTTATGGAAAGCAAGTAAAAAATCTCGGGTTTTGGAAGAATGGGCGGAATTAGTTGCTAATCAACTAACCCAAATAACTACAAATTCAAATAGAATAAAATAAAATGACACTAAAGTAAATGTGGAGAAATACAATAATAAGAGAAAATGTGTTTACATAGATTTCATTACTCCCTAGCTATCTTTTACTGGTTGATTAGTTTGTTACAATTGCATGGATGACGGGTTATATTCCTTAATACCATTCGTAGGGCCGTGTATGATCTTCCCTAACTCTATAAGCTTCTACCTCTTCCTATGTCAAGCCGACTACTAGCTCCTAACATGGCCTCCTTAGTAGTTACTTATGCATTAAATATAACCAATTTATCGTAAGACGTTCATGCAAGTTACCAATTGGAATTCTGCCAGTTTTCTTAAGCCTAACATCGAAATCATTCATCCACAACAATTATAAACAAACAACCAACCAATAATCAATAACTAAGTTTCATTACATCTAAGCAAACACAAAGAAAACCTAGCCTAGCATGTTAAAGTAAAGACAAGCATAAGATATAATCAAACAACACATAGACATATTGAATGATTGTTGGAAAACTTATCTTTAATTGAACATGGATGAAACAAGGGTTTGGAACCCTTAAAAGTAAGGTAAAATTCGTCTAGTGTTTCTCCCAAAATTCTCCTCTCAAAGTTGCACCCAATGAATGAAAAATCAAAAACTAAATATACAGCTTTGAGTCTGACGGCGTCAAGAGTAAATTCTGACACCGTTAACTCGCCGCCATAAATACTATTGTATTGCCTAGATCAAATTCTGACGCCGTCATGTGTAAACTCCCTCTTGGCCGTCTCTTGTGTTTTGTACGTGATGGCCTTGGTGATGCCATCACATGTAAATCCTCCAAAAACATTTTGGCGCGTCACGTGTAACTTGATTATCCACCTCTTGATCAATGAATGATGGCGTCACGTGCAAATCCTGACGCCGCCAAGTACTGTTTTCAGTATGAATTGGAGACTTTGTCGTTTTCTTCACTTTTTTGCTCCAAAAATGTCCAAAATGCTTCCTTTTCCAGAATTCTTCTCAAAAGTACCTAAAATGACAAAAGGAACGATTTAGGGCAATATTTGATCAAATGATCTCGACTTTGGGCTTAAGTGACCCCCTAAAAGCGGAACACTTTTCGTCTCATCACCGTAAACTCTAGATCTGGATAAGATTTCAAAATTTACGGCGTAACACATTTCATAGTTACGTCGTAACTCTCGACAGGCCTATAAATACAACCCTAATTTCTGCATTTAAAAAACAACTTTCTCATACACAAAATCAGAGATCGTTAAGAGCTTTTAGGAGGCCCTTCTACAGCAGCATACGAAGGCTTTCCAAGGGAGAAATCACACTTCAATCACCATAAGTTTTAACATTTCATTGTTTCATTTACATTTCGAATACATGGATCTTGTAAACATTATTTCGAGTGTTGAATTTAACATGATTGGCTAAGCACTTCTGGTGCTAGCCTAGTTATGATTCCTATAGATGTGTGCTTATTCACACATCCTTTTTAGACCCAAAATCAGACTAATAATACCAAATACTAACCAAATATGCCAAGAAAATCTGTGTTTTTGTATTTGTGTATGTGAAGGTACGAATATGTGAAAACTGGACAAAAACAAATCCAAAACCAACAAAAACGAGCACGAGAATGAAAAAAAGGTCAAAGGCCAGAGCCGGGGAAGCATAATGATCAAAGAAAGCTCAAAAAGTCAAAAGAAGTCCTCAGAGATTCATAAAAGTACAAGAAAGGTCCCTGGTCAAAGTTTGAAGAGTTTGACAATTTCAGTCCTCCAAATTTCACATTATGACAAAATTGGTCCCTGGAAGAAATTTTCAAGGAAAGTCAAAATCAATCCTCCATGATTCATAAATTGTCAACAAAGGCCCTTGGATTGTATGTTGGAAGATTTACAGATTTGGTCCTTGTAATTTGCAGAATTACATAAAAGGTCCTTATGTTAATTCTAATCCTAAATCCTAAACATAAAACCAAATGGATATTATCACTAATAATAAGCCCAAAAATTCCCCAAAGCCCAAAAACATAGCAGCAGCCCATCACCCTTTTACTGCCTACCCGATCCACCACCCAATTCCCTACCCGGTCAACCAAATTTTACCCACGGTAAACACTAATAAAAAAATACCCAATTCCCTTTCCCGCCCCCAATTTTAACCAAACCCAGAAATAGTTTCTGTTTCTAGAACCCTAGATTCACCATTCTTCATAATTACCCAACCACGTAATAATTACCCAAACATTTTAGCTTTTTAGTAGTTTACAAAAAAAATCAGATAAATCCTTTCAAAAATACAAAATATTTTTCAATTTTCAAAACTCAGCTTCATTTAGCTTTTTAGTAGTTTACACAAGCTCATTTTTACTTTTCAATAGTTTCTGTGAGCTTATTAAGATCAGATCTATAAAAAATTTCCTTGGTCAACTAAAGTCAAAGGCAGCTTATCTAATAAGCTAAGCTTATTCAGAAGAAGCAGAAGCTTAATTGAAGCCTATTAAAGATAAGCTTGAGTTCAAATGAATCCCTGTTCACCTGGGATATAGTTTTGTAAGTTCTTATTTAAATTTTTGTTTCAAATTTAGCATAGTAGTCCATTCTAGTATTTTATTGCTTGTTACTGTTTATTTGAGTTAGTTTATTCATATTATAGCCTATAATAGTAGATTGCATCATTATACTATAGTTTGAATCTCATTTGACCTTCATTGTTTCATTACTGCCTTTATATAGTCCATAATTTCTTGTTTGATATATGTGGTTTTTGATTGTTAGAGATTTGTGTTTCTAGTTTAAATTAGTGTAATGGATTATATTAGATGTGGATTTGGTAGTCTAGTGGTTTGTCTCATTTAGTTTATGCATTAAAAGTTCACATCAGATACAAGAAGGGGTGTTTGGATCAAGTTTGTTAGCTGCATTATTTGAGCTTTCTTGGATTTCTTTTTGTTTAGGTAGACTACATTAAGTTTAGTTTAGTCAGATTTATCATAAAATAAGTAGTTAATTAGAGAAATAGTCAAAGTTCTCTTTAATCTTAAATTCCATAAGCATTAGTATAATTTAGTTGCTGAATTTTTGAATCTAGATAGAATATAGTTGCAGTTAGATTAGAGTCTCAAATTAGTCAACCTAAGTTTGCATTTAAAAAAAGTCAAAGGTCTTGGGTAAGACAGCTTAATCACATCTGAACTAGGCTGCAATTAGGGCTCAATTAGTGTGTAGAAATTAGGGCTTTTGGGGGTTTTGAGTAGCCTACTAGGTTAACTTTCAGAAGTTACTTTTTGTTTGCTCACATCAGCTTCTTAAAGTGCTTAAAAATAAGCTGCAAGTAGGGCTCCTAGACATCATTTTCTGTCTTTAAGTACAAACTACTTAAGTGTCTTTTTGCCTAACCTGAGTACTTAGTTCATCATAATAAGTTGTTTGGTACTTTTCTGAGTTGTTGGGACTGATTGTGTACCTTTTGTGCTTATTGGTATACAACTGCTTATCATAAGTGCTTATTAGCCGGCTTATTGCCTCCCAAATGTGTTTTTGTAGTTCATTAGGGCTTATCTCAGTTCATTTGAGCTTATTTGTGCTTAACACTCCTCTAGTTTAAGCTTCAATTGGTTTGGGTGCAAGTGCTTATAAAAAAGCACTTGCCATAAGCTGTTTTTAAAGCCATTAAGCACTTTTCTAGCTTATTTTTCAAGTTTTAAAGTTCTCCTAGGTTTCAGATATTATTTCAGAATTTCCCTAAAATTTTCATATTCTTCTGAGTTATTTTGCTATTTTTCTTATTTTATTTTAGTTTTTAATCAATTTTTAAATACTTTTATTAAAGGAAAATCAAATAAAAATCAGAAAAAGCTTGAAAAATTCCAAAAATATTTTAGAAAATTGTTTTTAGTTATTTTAGATTTTTCATAATTAAATTTGTATTTTTCTCATTTAAATTTCCTTTTTATTTGCATTTTTACTACTTTTTAATTAGTTAAAATAGTTTTAAATTCATAAAAATTAATTAAAAAGTCAAAAAAATATTTTTCTTTTTCCTAAAATTTTCTTTTATCATTTTTAACTTAGGAAAATTATTTTCATACCCGTAGGATTAGTCTAACTTTAAATTCACTTTTAAATTCGCGCTTTTGCGTTTAAGCTACGATTTTAATTCTACGTTACGTTTTAAGTTTGGTAATTTGATTTACTTGCTTAATTGGTTAATTGTGCTTCATTTTCATATTCATTAGTATAAATCTCATTGAAATCACTTTTTCTCACTTTTACGACAGTTTTCACGAACCGGGAATTTCAAATTCCATTCACACCTTCACACGGACTACGATCTCGGGATTTGTATTTACTTCAAATCCTTTGGAGAAATTTAAATACTATATATACACTATATTTGAGCAATCACCTATATTGTTTTAACCTTGTTTTCGTACTTTTCTTATATGCTTTTACGTATGTGCATGCTTAGTTTATCTTAAGAACCTCTTATTTCGGTAGTTTTGATTTTCGGTTTTGATTTTCGGATGCCTAGATCCAGATTTGACGCCGTCATGTGCAATGTTACTCTGGTCCGTCACATGTATTTGGACCATGACGGCCTATAGTGACGCCGTCATGCCCATAGTGTAAAACTCTTCTAGATCTTTACGGACTTTATCCAATTCTACATCTTGTATTACTCTTGATGCCGTCACATGAAGACTCTTGACGCCGTCAGGTACTGTTCCCAGCAAGGAAAATTAAGACTTTGCCGTTTTCTTCACTTTTATGCTCCAAAAACGTCCAAAATGCTTCCTTTTCAAGAATTCACTCCAAAAGTACCTAAAATGACAAAAGAAACGATTTAGGGCAATATTTGATCAAATAAATTCGAATTCGGGCTTAAATGACCCCCTAAAAACGGTTCATTTTTCGCCTCATCATATACCCTTACACTTGAGATTTGCTAGTACTCAAGCAAATGCGCTTTTATTCTAATCAAAATACAAGTTAGGGGTCATTTAACACTAATATAAAAGTAATTACAACAAATAATCATTCCACTAAAGACCAAAGACAAGCACGGAGGTCATATACTAGCACCTCACAAATAGTGTTTAGATACTCACATCTCTCGGGTGTAATAAAGTATACATCACAATATGGAAATGGAAAACATCTCTCACTACCTGTCATAGCAAAATAGATTACCATAGGCTTGGGAAATGATCAAACCTCCACCACATGGCGTAAGTACCTAGGATAAACTATCAAAGAGGTATTAGGTGTAGGGATATGAAATACACGGTTTTTTTTTTTATAAAGGCAATCTTTACTGGTGGCGAGTTAATCATCTTGGTTAATTACATGTAAAATATGGCGTTGCTAAGCCAAGACTAGACTCGACTCGACTTAAGCTAATAAATGAAAAATAACAAAAACATAAAATAAACATAGAATGAAACGGGATGGTAGTCTTTTTTTTTTTTTTTTTTTTTTTTTTTTTTTTTTTTTTTTTTTTTTGCATACACTCTTACCCTACCATCCAAAATAATACATCGTAGGGAATATACATTCCCCTTACACTTGAATTTTTACATACTTTACAATAAACTAATCTAATGACTCAAATCAAGATAATCAAAACACTTGGAGTACTTTTAAGATTAATGCACATATGGGGGTAATAATATGATGTTCTTCCCCATTACTCCATAACATTAGTACTTTATCCATGAGTCCCAATCGTCCAAAACAATATGTACAAGATATGGCTCGACTTAGCAACTATGTAATCGATTAGATAATTAACTAAGGGTTTAAACATGTAACAATAATGCACTAAAGATGAGTGCATACACGGAAGGCTAAGGCGATTTGGGTGTACATTTAAGTGGGTTGTAACAAATTCTTCCTTTAAGTAAGATGCTTAAAGTTAGAAACAAAAAGATAGGCTCGGAGGGGTGTACTAGGGGTTTCGTGTACTAAAAATGAGTACAACGCTAAGGTGTGGGAAAAATGAATTGACTTAACTAGCCAAGTAATATGACTTAAATGGTTAAGTAATTATGATACGGGTTTAACACAAGGGTGATCCTAATGCCTCTTATCATGTAGTAAATCCTACTACACGAATGTAGTCTCACTAGCGGTCTCGGGATGCATCACTAACGCAAGTTCTAGAATCTAAATGCTACCGGTACACTCATAAGCACTAATAGTAAATGCTTTTCCTATCAAATCTAAAGGCGAACCTCACATATTTGGGTGGAAAATTTTTCTGAATAGTACGATTTTGTGCTAGTCATACAACTCCTATCCATGAGACGCTTGCTAAGGCTAAAGTTTCACTCCTAAATTTTGTAAGAAATTTTAAATTTGGCGCTAAAATTACACTAACAAGTATTTCTCTTAGTTTTATTACACACCTACCATCAAACAAACAAACTCAAGTGCAAGTGTATCCTATAAGGTATCATCTTTTACCCTCCCCTTACACTCAGGATGAACATTGTCCCCAATGTTCAATTAAAGAATGTAAAAGTAAAACAGGTAAAAGAATGAAAGCAAATACTCCCCTGATTCGTCGGTGTGGATAGTGTGTCAACAAGGTTAGATCTTCCTCCAAGAAAATGAACAATCAAAGCTTCCCTTCCAGAAATATAAATCATCTTCTTGTCATATGTAACCTGTTGAACCTGAGAAACCAAACAAGGCAACCTCGCATAAAATCGGCGACAATCTATATATACTAACAAGTCCTAGAAAACAGTGTAAGATATAATGCTTGTAGAATGAATGTTTGCAGATTTCCTGGAGTTTATAAAACTAAAGAATTAACAAAAACTTCAAGACTCCGTTAGAAAAACAAAACTAGCAAAATTTCCAGAATTTTACACATGACGCCATCAGGAGTTAACTCCTGACGCCGTCAGAAGTGACCTGCAGAAATCTTTACGTTAAGTTTCCGGAAAATTTCTGGAAAAACTTATGTCCTACTTCCTGGAAAATCCTGCAAAACATCATTATGACTCGATACAAGCATTTGACTCTAACAAATACTAATACACATGTTCATTTAATATTGTGAAGAATCATGATCAATTTCATTTCTTAAAAACATATTTGGGGTTTCCCCTTACACTTATCTTTTGCAAAATACCTTTATATGAAGTTAAGACGAAGTTAAACAACAAAATAAAGCATTTTCACAATTTTATTTTGAAACATGATCTACCAACAATAAAAATAAAGCATGCATACGAAAACAAATTACAATCAAACAAATAAAAATCACACAAAACATGGGTTGCCTCCCAAGAAGCGCTTTTCGTTATTTATGAGTCTTGTAGCTAGACTCAAGGTCATGGGCAATTACGTAACCTCATTGTTGGTCTCATTGTCTAGGTCATCTCTAATATTAGTTTTGTATTCCGGACCTAGTTGCAAGCATTCTTTGTAGAAACCAAGTATTCTATTCATAACATATTCTACTCCTCTACGTCTATCCTCATCATTCCTATAGTAAACCGCTTGTTTGTGTTCCTTTTCTAGGTTTGATAGGAGGCGGTACTGTTCAATCTTATAGGGCATTTGGTAAGCAATCTCGTCATTCTCTTCCTTGAATCTAACTATCCTTAGAGTCGGATCATAACTCATCTTAGAGGCCTCAACAAACGGTTTTCCGAACACTACTTGACTTAGGCAATCATCTATCACCGGACGGGTATCCTCTACTATCACAAAGTCGGTCACATAAGTGAAGTTTCCTACAATTACATGCAATCCTTTCACTCTTCCAACAAAATTACTTATCAAATTCTTACGGGGCATCATCCTATAACCAAGTTGCTTCTTTATTACCCAATTATAATAAGTCCTAGTCATGATGTTTATAGGAGACCTAGGATCGATATAAGCTTTCCATACATGCATATGCCCAATGTTGCATGGTATGTTGATGTTAGATGGATCACCTACTTTAATAAGGGGTGAACCAAGGATATATGGTGTCTCGGGATCATCGAATGAATCCTTGTGATATTCCCGTTCTTCCTTGGTGGGCGACTTATCAAAGTACTCTCTACGTTTTCTACGTCCTCTAACTTTTCTCCCTTATTAACCTCAACTTCCTTAATCTCATCCTTAGTCTCGGTTTCTATTCCAACTTCATCCTTGTCACTTTCTTCTATATTCTTATCTATTGGCTTAATGGTGACAACATTGACAAAGTGGACGTGTTTGGATGACGAGGGGTCCTTAATTTGGATTCTGTTATTGGCGTCGCTAGTGTCCTTTCTAGGTGTAGTTAGCGCTTGGTTGTTGAGGGCTTTCAACAAGTTGTCAATCTTATTGGTCATATCTGTTTGTTGTTGATTGAATTCGGTTTCAAACTTAGCTATGCGAGCTTCTTGAGATGCCATAAACTTGGACATCAATCCTTCAAGATTGTTGGTACCACCATAGTTATTAGAAGGATTTTTGTTAAAAGTACGGTTGGAGGGTGGACCGTTTGGTTGGTAACGATTAGGCGGATTGGAAGAATTGTTTTGGTTTTGTTTCCACCTAAGGTTCGGGTGATTTTTCCAAGAAGGGTTGTAGGAATCACCGTAAGGGTTTGGCTCGGGTTTGAAAGTGTACCACTTATCTCTCGCTTCGTCGGTATGCGAGGATGCGTAGTCCGCAAAAGCTGTTCTGGGGAGTTCCACGCAATCACGAGTGTCATGGGGACCACTACATAATTCGCATGAAGAAGTGACTTTGTTCACTTGGCTTGAAGGTTTAGGAACTTCGTAAGATTTCATGAGAAACTTGACTTGGTCCTCAAGTTCCATGATCCTACGGTCGGGAGTGCTAGAATTGTTCGAAGGCAAAGATATTGCCTTGACCGTTTTGTTCAAATCGTGGGGATCATTCCAAATTTCGTTGTCATAGAAAGCAAGATCTTCTATGAGTTCCCATGATTCTTCCGCACTTAGATCACGTAGCTTACCACCGGCCGATTGGTCAATGGTTCGCCTTGTGGAGAGATCGATATGGTCATAGAAGATTTGGACTTGGAGCCAAAGATCTATGCCATGATGAGGGACTTTTTCAAGTAAGTCCTTGAAACGAGTCCATGCTTCATATAGAGTTTCACCTTGACGTTGTTGGAACATCAAGATATCATTTCTAAGCTTGATAGTTCTCCCCGGTGGGAAAAATTGAGCAAGGAAACGAGTGGTGAGATCATCCCATGAGGTGATGGATCCCGCGGGTAGACGTTCAAGCCATTGACTAGCTTGATCACGTAGAGAGAATTCGAATAGGCGTAATCGGGTTGACTCTCTAGTTGTAACATCAAGGTCTATAGAATCTACGATTTTAAGGAAATCCTTGAGATGTTGGTTAGGATCTTCGGAACGAAGTCCATGGAATGCACATCCGCTTTGCACCAACCAGATGGTGTCGGATCGCAAGGGGGACACATTGGCTCCTTGGGTGAGCTCAATAGTGTTTCGATAGCCTTGGTGGCTAGGACGGGAATACTCTCCTAGGGTTCGAGGCCTAAGAGGTTGGTTTGCTAGTGGTGGGTTTTGTGGGTGATTTTGTTGTGGTGGGTTGATGGGTTCAAAGATGTTACCACCTTCCATGATGTCGGATAGTAAAGGTTACGAATAAAGACACGAAGAAATAAGATAGACTAAAGAGAAGCTAAAAATAAAAATAAAATCTTACTAGAAAGGAATCTAGCAAGTAGACCTAATAAAAAGAAATCCTAACCTAGACAATAACTATTCCCCGGGCTGCGGCGCCAAAAACTTGATACGTCGGAATCGCACTAGGCTTTACCTCTCGAGAGATCTCAAGAAGCTTACAACCCCCACCAGGCAGTGTACCTGATCGTTGTAGTATAGTATAGTGACAAGTACCGGGGGATTGATCGTTCAACTCAGGAATAGTGTCGCTAGGATTAGAAAGCCTAAAAACTAGGTCTAGAGGTGAGGGATGATTCTTTTTGTATTTTTATATTTTTATAAAAGCAATTAAAAATCTCAGTTTTTTGGAAGAGTGGGCAGAATTAGTTGCTAGTCAACTAACCCAATAACTAAAGATGCAATCAAAATAAAATAACAAAAATGAAATGAAATCTAATTATACTAATGGTGTGAACAATAATAGGGAGAGTTGTGTTTACTTAGGTTTCATTACTCCCTATATATCTTTTACAGGTTGATAGTTTGTTACAATTGCATGGATGACGGGTCGTATTCCTTAATACCAGTCGTAGGGCTGTGTATAATATTCCCTAACTCTATAGGATCCTACTTCACTCCTATGTCGAGCCGTTAGAAGCTCCTAACATGGGATCATTAGAATTCTCCTACGCATTAAATACAACCAAAAATCATAGTACACCTCTGATCATGTTTCTTAAGACGTTGGAGCATGTCACCAATGGAAGTCTGCCAATTTTCTTAAGCCTAATATCGAATACAATCATCTGTAACAACTATAAACAAACAATCAACCCATAATTAACATCTAGGTTTCACTACATCTAAGCAAACACACAAGAGATCTAGCCTAGCATGTTGAATTCAAGACAAGCGTAAGATATATTCAAACAACACATAGACATATTGAATGAATTGAAAGAGTACTTATCTCAAATTGACATGAAAGGTTTCAAAGGGTAAAAACTGATAAGGCGAAAAATGATCCGTTTTTAGGGGGTCATTTAAGCCCGAATTCGAATTTATTTGATCAAATATTGCCCTAAATCGTTCCTTTTGTGATTTTAGGTACTTTGGGAGTGAAATCTGGAAAATGAAGCAATTCAGACGTTTTTGGAGCATAAAAGTGAAGAAAACGCCAAAGTCTTAATTTTCCATGCTGGGAACAGTAGGTGACGGTGTCGAGAGCAACTCCCTGACGGCGTCAAGTGCAAAATTCCATGACGGTCTAGTAGAGATTTGATGGCATCATGAAGGTAGGGCGTCAAGAGTAAAAGTCATGACGGCCGGGAAATGATTAAGTCTTGACGGCGTCAAATGTAGATCAAGGCAGTCCGAGAATAGTTTTGGCGGCGAGGTGACGGCGTCATAAGCTTTGTCTTGACGCCGTCAAACCCCTTTTCCTATATATAGTTTTCTAATTTTTCACATAAAAGGAGAGAAGTTTTGGGAGAAACCCTAAGTACGATTTTGGTGTAACTTTACAGGTTTTTCAAGGGTTCCAACCCCTTGATACCTTGCATGTGTAATCAAGATAAGTGTTCCTTTAATTCAATCAATATGTCTATGTGTTGGTTGTCTATATCTTGTTCTTGTCTTAATTCCATCATGCTAGGCTAGATCTATCTTGTGTTCTTAGATCTAATGAAACCTAGATGTTGATTATGTGTTGATTACTTGTTTATTCTTGTCTTGGATGAATGATTTATATGTTAGGCTTAAGAAAACGGGCAGATCTCCAATTGGCAACATGCTTGAACGTCTTAAGAAACATGAACCGACGCGCACTAGGTCTTTATTGGTTGTATTTAATGCATGAGACACTGTTTACAATCCCTATAGTTGTGCTGGGCATGGTGTAGGAGGAGATAAGAGCTCATAGAATTGGGGAGTTAAGTGTGCCACCCCATGAATGGTATTAAGGAATACGATCCGTCATCCATGCAATTATAACAAGTAATTAACGTGTAAAAGATGTCTAGGGAGTAGTGAAATCTAAGTAAACACATTTTCTCCAATTACTGCTCACAACTTTAGTATAATTTAGTTTATTTTCATTTTTAATATTTTATTTTGATTGCATCTTAGTATTGGGTTAGTTGAATAGCAACTAATTCCGCCCAAATCCTTCAAAACCCGAGATTTTAACTTGCTTTTCATAAATATAAAAATACAAAAATAATCTTCCTTCACCTTTAGAAGTAATATTTAGGTTTTCTAATCCTAGCGACACTATTCCTAGCTGAACGATCAATCCCCCGGTACTTGTCACTATACTATACTACAACGATCAGGTACACTGCCTGGTGGGGGTTGTAAGCTTCTCAAGATTCCTTGAGAGGTAAAGCCTGGTGCGATTCCCACGTATCAAGTTTTTGGCGCCGCAACCTGGGAATAGTTATTGTCTAGGTTAGAATTTCTTTTTATTAGGTCTACTTGCTAGATTCCTTTCTAGTAAGATTTTATTTTTATTTTTAGTTTTTCTTTAGTCTATCTTATTTCTTTGTGCCTTTGTTCGTAACCACCCAACATCATGGACAACGGGAACATCTTTGAACCCGTCATCCCACCACAACAAAACCCACCATTAGAACCCCTTAGGCCCCGAATCTTAGGAGAGTATTCCCGACCTAGCCACCAAGGCTACCGAAACACCATTGAGCTCACCGGAGCCAATGTGACCCCCTTGCGATCCGACACCATCTGGTTGGTGCAAAGCGGATGTGCATTCCATGGACTTCGTTCCGAAGATCCAAACCAACATCTTAAGGACTTCCTCAAAATCGTAGATTCCATAGACCTAGATGTTGCAACTAGAGAGACAACCCGATTACGCCTATTCCAATTCTCTCTACGGGATCAAGCTAGTCAATGGCTTAAGCGTTTACCCGCGGGATCCATCACCACATGGGATGATCTCACCACTCGTTTCCTTGCTCAATTTTTCCCACCGGGGAGAACTACTAAGCTTAGAAATGACATCTTGATGTTCCAACAACGTCAAAATGAATCTCTTTATGAAGCATGGACTCGTTTCAAGGACTTACTCCAAAAAGTCCCTCATCATGGCATAGATCTTTGGCTCCTAGTCCAAATTTTTTATGACCATATCGACATCTCCACGAGGCGATCCATTGACCAATCGGCCGGTGGTAAGCTACGTGATCTTAGTGCGGAACAATCATGGGAACTCATAGAAGATCTTGCTCTCTATGACAACGAAAGTTGGAATGATCCCCGTGATTTGAACAAAATGGTCAAGGCAATATCTTTGCCTTCGAACAATTCTAGCACTCCCGACCGTAGGATCATGGAACTTGAGGACCAAGTCAAGTTTCTCATGAAATCTTGCGAAGCTCCTAAGCCTTCAAGCCAAGTGAACAAAATCACTTCTTCATGCGAATTATGTAGTGGTCCCCATGACACTCGTGATTGTGTGGAACTCCCCGGAACAGCTTTTGCGGACTACGCATCCACGCGTACCGACGAAGCGGGAGATAAGTGGTACACTTTCAAGCCTGAGCCAAACACTTACGGTGATTCATACAACCCCTCTTGGAAAAATCACCCAAACCTTAGGTGGAAACAAAATCAACCCAATTCTTCCAATCCGCCTAATCGTTACCAACCAAACGGTCCACCATCCAACCGTACTTTCAACAACAATCCTTCTAACATCTATGGTAGTACCAACAATCTTGAAGGATTGATGTCAAAGTTCATGGCATCTCAAGAAGCTCGCATAGCTAGGTTTGAAACCGAATTCAACCAACAACAAACGGAGATGACCAACAAGATTCACAACTTGTTGAAAGCCCTCAACAACCAAGCGTTAATCACACCTAGGAAGGACACTAGGGACACCAATAGTGGAATCCAAATTAAGGATCCCTCATCATCCAAACATGTCCACTTTGTCAATGTTGTCACCATTAAGCCGATAGATAAGGAGATAGAAGAGAGTGACAAGGATGAAGTTAGAGTAAAAGCCAAGACTAAGGATAAGAGTAGGGAAGTTGAGGTTAATAAGGATGAGGAATTAGAGGAGGTAGAGCCTATAGAAAAATACTTTGATAAGTTGCCCACCGAGGAAGAGCGGGAGTACCATAAGGATTTATTCGATAGTCCCGAGAGACCATATATCTTCGGCACACCCCTTATCAAAATGGGAGACCCCTCTAACATTAACATCCCATGCAATATCGGGCACATGCATATATGGAAAGCTTACATCGACCCTAGATCCCCCGTGAATATCATGACTAGGACTTATTACAATTGGGTGATGAAGAAGCAACTTGATTTTAGGATGATGCCCGGTAAGAATCTGATAAGTAATTTTGCAGGAAGAGTGAAGGGACTGCATGTGATTATAGGGAATCTCACCTATGAGATCGATTTTATGATAGTGGAAGACACTCTTCCGGTGATTGATGCTTGCCTAAGCCAAATAATATTGGGAAAACCATTTGTTGAAGCCACTAGGATGAGTTATGATCCGACTTTAGGGATAGTTAGATTTAAGGAAGAGAATGATGAGGTTGCCTATCAAATGCCCTACAAGATTGAGCAATACCGCCTTCTCTCTAATTTCGAAAAAGAACACAAGCAAGCGGCTTATTATAGGAATGAGGAGGATAGACGTAGAGGAGTAGAATATGTAAAGAATATGATGCTTGGTTTCTATAAAGAATAACAACTAGGTCCGGAATACAAAACTGGTTTAGAAGACGACCTAGAGAGTGAAACCAATGATGAGGTCACGTAGTAACCCATGACCTTGAGTCTAGCTACAAAACTCGTAAATAAAGAAAAGCGCTTCTTGGGAGGCAACCCATGTTTTGTGTGATTTTATTTTTGTTCGTTTGTTATTTGTTTCCGTATGCATGCTTAATTTTTATTGTTGGTAGATCATGTTTCTAAACTAAATAGTGGAAATACTTTACTTTGTTGTTTTGGCCTAGTCTTAACTCCACCTAAAAGTATTTTTGCAAAAGATAAGTGTAAGGGGAAACCCCAAATATGTTTTCAAGAAACAAACCGATCATGATTCTCCACAATATTAAATGAACATGTATATTCGTATTTGTTAGAGTCAAATGCTTGTATTGAGTCGTAATGAAGTTTTGCAGGATTTTCCAGGAAGTAGGACCAAGTTTTTCCAGAAATTTTCCGGAAACTTAACATAAGAATTTCTGCAGGTCAATTCTGACGGTGTCAGGAGTTTACTCTTGACGACGTCAGGTGTAAAAATCTGGAAATTTTACCAGTTTTGTTTTTCTAACGGAGTCTATTGGTTTTTGTGAATTATTAAGTTTTATAATCTCCAGGAGATCTGCAAACTTCATTCCACAAGCATTATATCTTATCTTGTTTTCTAGGATTTAGTAACTTATATAGGATGCCGCCGATTTTACGCGAGGTTGTCTTGTCTATTTTATCAGGTTTTACAGGTTACGTATGACAAGAAGATGATTTATATTCTGGAAGGGAATCTTTGATTGTTCATTTTCTTGGAGGAATATTTAACCTGGCCACCTTATTATCCATACCGAGCGAATCAGGGGAGTATTTGATTTCATTCTTTTTACTTATTTCACTTTTACATTCTTTACTTGAACATTGGGGACAATGTTCATCTTAAGTGTAAGGGGAGGGTAAAAAGATGATACCTTACATATGCACTTTCGCTTGAGTTTGTTTTGTTTAATGGTAGATGTGTAATAAAACTATGAGAAATACTTATTAGTGCAATTTTAGCGCCAAATTTAAAATTTTTTACAACATTTAGGAGTGAAACTTTAGCCATAGCAAGCGTCTCATGGATAGGAGATTGTATGACTAGCACATAACCGTATATTCAGAAAAATTTTCCACCCAAATATGTGAGGTTCGCCTTTAGATTTGATAGGAAAAACATTTACTATTAGTGCTTATGAGTGTACCGGTAGCATTTAGATTCTAGAACTTGCGTTAGTGATGCATCCCGAGACCGCTAGTGAGACTACATTCGTGTGGTAGGATTTACTACATGATAAGAGGCATTAGGATCACCCTTGTGTTAAACCCGTATTATAATTACTTGACCATTTAAGTCATATTACTTGGCTAGTTAAGTCAACTAATTTTTCCCACACCCTTAGCGTTGTACTCATTTTTAGTACACGAAACCCCTAGTACACCCCTCCGAGCCTATCTTTTCGTTTCTAACTTTAAGCATCTTACTTAAAGGAAGAATTTGTTACACCCCACTTAAATGTACAACCAAATCGCCTTAGCCTTCCGTGTATGCACTCATTTTTAGTGCATTATTGTTATTTGTTAAACCCTAAATTAACTTTCTAATTAATTACATGGTTGCTAAGTCGAATCATATCCTTGTACATATTGTTTTTGGGACGATTGGGACTCATGGGTAAGTACTTATTTTATGGAGTAATGGGGAAAAAAATAATATTATTACCCCCATATGTGCGTTAATCTTAAAAGTGCTCCAAGTGTTTTGATTTTCTTAATTCGAGTCATTAGTTTAGTTAATTGTAAAGTATGTAAAGATTCAAGTGTAAGGGGAATTCTCATTCCCTATGATGTATTATTTTGGATGGTAGGGTAAAAGTGTATGCAAAAAAATAAATAAATAAATAAATAAAATAAAAAAATAAAAAAATCGAAAAATCAAGAAAAAGAAAAAAAAATAGAAAAAGAAAAAGAGAAAAAACATACGGACTACCATCCCGTTTCATTCTATGTTTATTTTATGTTTTTGTTATTTTTCATTTATTAGCTTAAGTCGAGTCTAGTCTTGGCTTAGCAACGCCACATTGTACATGTAATTAACCAAGATTGTTAACTCGCCACCAGTAAAACTTCCTTTATCCAACAAAATTGTGTATTTCATATCCCTACACCTAACGTTACAACCCTTTAAAAGACCTCTTTGATAGTTTATCCTAGGTGCTTACGCCATGTGGTGGAGGTTTGATCCTTTCCCAAGCCTATGGTAATCTATTTTGCTATGACAGGTAGTGAGAGATATATTCCGTTTCCATTTTGTAATTTACACTTTATTACACCCGAGAGATGTGAGTATCTAAACACTATTTGTGAGGTGCTAGTGTATGACCTCCGTGCTTGTCTATTGGTCTTTAGTGGAATGATTATTTGTTGTAATTACTTTTATATTAGTGCTAAATGACCCCTAACTTGTATTTTGACTAGAATAAAAGCGCATTTGCTTGAGGACAAGCAAATCTCAAGTGTAAGGGTATATGATGAGGCGAAAAATGATCCGTTTTTAGGGGGTCATTTAAGCCCGAATTCGAATTTATTTGATCAAATATTGCCCTAAATCGTTCCTTTTGTGATTTTAGGTACTTTGGGAGTGAAATCTGGAAAAGGAAGCAATTCGGACGTTTTTGGAGCATAAAAGTTAAGAAAACGCCAAAGTCTTAATTTTCCATGCTGGGAACAGTAGGTGACGGCGTCAAGAGCAACTCCCTGACGGCGTCAAGTGCAAAATTCCATGATGGTCCAGTAGAGATTTGACGGCGTCATGAAGGTAGGGCGTCAAGAGTAAAAGTCATGACGGCCTGGAAATGATTAAGTCTTGACGGCGTCAAATGTAGATCAAGGCAGTTCGAGAATAGTTTTGGCGGCGAGGTGACGGCGTCATAAGCTTTGTCTTGACGCCGTCAAACCCCTTTTCCTATATATAGTTTTCTAATTTTTCACATAAAAGGAGAGAAGTTTTGGGAGAAACCCTAAGTACGATTTTGGTGTAACTTTACAGGTTTTTCAAGGGTTCCAACCCCTTGATACCTTGCATGTGTAATCAAGATAAGTGTTCCTTTAATTCAATCAATATGTCTATGTGTTGGTTGTCTATATCTTGTTTTTGTCTTAATTCCATCATGCTAGGCTAGATCTATCTTGTGTTTGCTTAGATCTAATGAAACCTAGATGTTGATTATGTGTTGATTACTTGTTTATTCTTGTCTTGGATGAATGATTTATATGTTAGGCTTAAGAAAACTGGCAGATCTCCAATTGGTAACATGCTTAAACGTCTTAAGAAACATGAACCGACGCGCACTAGGTCTTTATTAGTTGTATTTAATGCATGAGTCACTGTTTACAATCCCTATAGTTGTGTTGGGCATGGTGTAGGAGGAGATAAGAGCTCATAGAATTGGGGAGTTAAGTGTGCCACCCCATGAATGGTATTAAGGAATACGATCCGTCATCCATGCAATTATAACAAGTAATTAACGTGTAAAAGATGTCTAGGGAGTAGTGAAATCTAAGTAAACACATTTTCTCCAATTACTGCTCACAACTTTAGTATAATTTAGTTTATTTTCATTTTTAATATTTTATTTTGATTGCATCTTAGTATTGGGTTACTTGAATAACAACTAATTCCGCCCAAATCCTTCAAAACCCGAGATTTTAACTTGATTTTCATAAAATATAAAAATACAAAAATAATCTTCCTTCACCTTTAGAAGTAGTATTTAGGTTTTCTAATCCTAGCGACACTATTCCTAGCTGAACGATCAATCCCCCGGTACTTGTCACTATACTATACTACAACGATCAGGTACACTGCCTGGTGGGGGTTGTAAGCTTCTCAAGATCCCTTGAGAGGTAAAGCCTGGTGCGATTCCCACGTATCAAAAACCCTTGAAAAAACAGTAATATTCGTGCTAGGGTTTCTCCAAAGTTACACCCTACTTGTTCCCCCCTAATGAATGAAAATTGCAAAACTATATATAGATTTTACAGGGTGACGACATCAAGAAGGAATTTCTGACGCCGTCAACTCGCCGCCCATAATGATATCGGATTGCCTAGATCCTGATTTGATGCCGTCATGTGCAATGTTACTCTGGGCTGTCACATGTATTTGGACCATAACGGCCTATGGTGACGCCGTCATGCCCATAGTGTAAAACTTTTCTAGATCTTTACGGACTTTATCCACTTCTACCTCTTGTATTACTCTTGACGCCGTCACATGAAGACTCTTGACGCCGTCAGGTACTGTTCCCAGCAAGGAAAATTAAGACTTTGCCATTTTCTTCACTTTTATGCTCCAAAAATGTCCAAAATGCTTCCTTTTCCAGAATTCACTCCAAAAGTACCTAAAATGACAAAAGGAACGATTTAGGGCAATATTTGATCAAATAAATTCGAATTCGGGCTTAAATGACCCCCTAAAAACGGTTCATTTTTCGCCTCATCAAACATCCTTGCTACTTTCCAAAGTCAGTAAAAAGAGGTTTTGAAATTATTTATCTCTTAAGCATGAGGTGATGACATTGTGTGAGGCACGGCAATACCTTCGTCTGGGGGAGTTTTGATGTGTGCATATTCACACATCCTTTTTAGACACAAAATTAGACCAATAATACCAAATACGAACCAAATATGCCAAGAAAATGTGTGTTTTTGTATTTGTGTATGTGCAGGTATGGATATGTGAAAATTGGACAAAAACAAAGCCAAAACCAACAAAAACGAGCACGAGAATGAAAAAAGGTCAAAAGCCAGAGCCGGGGAAGCATAATGATCAAAGAAAGCTCAAAAAGTCAAAAGAAGTCCTCATAGATTCATAAAAGTACAAGAAAGGTCCCTGGTCAAAGTTTGAAGAGTTTGACAATTTCAGTCCTCCAAATTTCACATTATGACAAAATTGGTCCATGGAAGAAATTTTACAAGGAAAGTCAAAATCAATCCTCCATGATTCAGAAATTATCACAAAGGCCCTTGGATTGTATGTTGGAAGATTTACAGATTTGGTCCTTGTAATTTGCAGAATTACATAAAAGGTCCTTATGTTAATTCTAATCCTAGATCCTAAACAAAAAACCAAACGGATATTATCACTAATAATAAGCCCAAAAATTCTCTAAAGCCCAAAAACATTGCAACAGCCCATCACCCTTTTACTGCCTACCCGATCCACCACCGAATTCCCTACCCGGTCAACCAAATTTTACCCACGGTAAACACTAATAAAAAATACCCAATTCCCTTTCCCGCCCCCCAATTTTAACCAAACCCAGAAATAGTTACTGTGTCTAGAACACTAGACTCACCATTCATCATAATCACCCAACCCCGTAATAATTACCCAATCATTTTAGCTTCTAGAAGCTGACAGCTGACATCTGACTCAAGGAATTACACGTGGACCAATGAGAGGTGACACACCGAATTCATTCCTAACAAGCACATGATCCTAGGGCTCAAATTAACGTGTATGATTGAAGCAGGGACCAAGGGAAGAGATTAAATGATAGAAAGCACAATCCAGAGTTTCCAGAGGCTTCATGAAACCCTAGCATCCCCGTCCTCATCCCCTATATATACCCCTCTCATTTCACAGCTTAGGTGGGTAGGATTTAGGCATTGAATTGCTGTCAAAATTATTTCTCATTTGTAGTTTTTCATTTCAAGTATTGTACTCTTCTTTATTAATGAAATTTTATTAAAGTTTTCTTATATTTCTTCTATTGATTTTAATTTCTATTTGCTTTGATTTAGTTTCAAAAGTCTATTTACTGCTTAATCTCTTATTAGTAATCAGTTTCTATTATTTATGTAGTAATTAGTTATTTTAGTTCATATAAAATCAAAAATACAAAAAAAAAAAAAAAAAAAAAAAAATCAGATAAATCCTTTCAAATATACAAAAATATTTTTCAATTTTCAAAACTCAGCTTCATTTAGCTTTTTAGTAGTTTACACAAGCTCATTTTTACTTTTCAATAGTTTCTGTGAGCTTATTAAGATCAGATAAGTAGGTAATTAGAGAAATAGTCAAAGTTCTCTTTAATCTTAAATTCCATAAGCATTAATATAATTTAGTTGCTGAATTTTTGAATCTAGATAGAATATAGTTGCAGTTAGCTCAACTAGGTTGTAAAATAGATTAATATTACATTCAGGTTAAGACTAGATTATTAGAGTCTCAAATTAGTCAACCTAAGTTTGCATTTAAAAAAAGTCAAAGGTCTTGGGTAAGACAGCTTAATCACATCTAAACTAGGCTGCAATTAGGGCTCAATTAGTGTGTAGAAATTAGGGCTTTTGGGGTTTTTGAGTAGCCTACTAGGTAAACTTTCAAAAGTTACTTTTTGTTAGCTCACATCAGCTTCTTAAAGTGCTTAAAAATAAGCTGCAAGTAGGGCTCCTAGACATCATTTTCTGTCTTTAAGTACAAACTGCTTAAGTGTCTTTTTGCCTAACCTGAGTACTTATTTCATCATAATTACTTGTTTGGTGCTTTTCTGAGTTGTTGGGACTGATTGTGTACCTTTTGTGCTTATTGGTATACAACTGCTTATCATAAGTGCTTATTAGCCGGCTTATTGCCTCCCAAATGTGTTTTTGTAGTTCATTAGGGCTTATCTCAGTTCATTTGAGCTTATTTGTGCTTAACACTCCTCTAGTTTAAGCTTCAATTGGTTTGGGTGCAAGTGCTTATAAAAAAGCACTTGCCATAAGCTGTTTTTAAAGCCATTAAGCACTTTTCTAGCTTATTTTTCAAGTTTTAAAGTTCTCCTAGGTTTCAGATATTATTTCAGAATTTCCCTAAAATTTTCATATTTTTCTAAGTTATTTTGCTATTTTTCTTATTTTATTTTAGTTTTTAATCAATTTTTAAATACTTTTATTAAAGGAAAATCAAATAAAAATCATAAAAAGCTTGAAAAATTCCAAAAATATTTTAGAAAATAGTTTTTAGTTATTTTAGATTTTTCAAAATTAAATTTGTATTTTTCTCATTTAAATTTCCCTTTTATTTGCATTTTTACTACTCTTTAATTAGTTAAAATAGTTTTTAATTCTTAAAAATTAATTAAAAAGTCAAAAAAATATTTTTCTTTTTCCTAAAATTTTCTTTTATCATTTTTAACTTAGGAAAATTATTTTCATACCCGTTGATGACGTATAGTCTATATATGGGCCACGAGCCCAAATAATAAACATTACTAAGGCCCAAAACCACCATGCGTGGGCTATTGTAACTTGGGCCGCATCAATAATGGGAACAGGCTCACGTAAGCCCGAACACAAATAAACTATACACGGTATAGATAAGGATCATCTATCTAGGGAATAGATATCCTTACCCGGATAAGCATGATGGGTGCGAAACGTAAGGAGCACGAACCCTACAAGGATTCTGCGCCTATATAAGGAATGACATAACTCTCATTCAAGGTACGATACACAAAACCCTAAACTCTTTACGAGAACCCTAAATCGATTACTTACTCTCACGCCGGAGTCTAATCGTGGGAGACAATCCCACGATAAGCCTAACGGTGTTGTTTATTTTCTTAGTGCGCAGGTTACAAGTACTAAGAAACGAATTGGTATGAGAGCAAGAACCCATAATCAGGAACGCCCAACTTTTGTATCAACAAGTGGCGCCATCCGTGGAACCCTACTAAGAACTAAGAACTAGAATGACAAATAATAAGAATTCAAACCAGCGGACTCCGCAGTCAGAAAAACGTGACCCCCAGAGGAAGAATCAACAAGATTCGACCCCTAGGCAGGTTACTGGGACATCCAGCGCACCTGGTCACCAAGAGGCAGGGACAACCCAACCTCTTCCAGTGGTAGAACTACCTGTAAGGACTACCCAAATCACCCTAGTGGTCCCAAGCGTTGAGGAACTCCAGCGCACCCTCTTCACTACTCCTCACCAAACTGTACCCACAGTGAACAACACTGTGCCTCCAGGCGCGCCTAACCGAGATAGGGTGCCTAATACTGAGGCAAACATTCTTGCAGCAACTGAGGACACACCCAATCTAACGTTGGGAAATTTTGTATCCCAAAATTATGAAACCTTAACCGCTCTCATGCAAGAAGAAGCAAGGAGAAGGGCAAGCACGAGCCTACAAGCTCGACTCAATTTTGGTCCTGAACGCGAACCATCACCACTGCGCCACCCACGAGGAAGACGCGCAGAACGTACCACTATCCACGATAGGCTGGGTACGACATCTGATTCACAGTACTCAGAAGACAGCGAGAGGCGCACTAATGTTCACTCCAGACTTGGCAGTCGAGGGATACAAGACCGATTAGGACCTCAACATTCGTCAAGCCAAGGATCCTCCAAACCTGGGAGTAAGAGGATTCACGAAAGATTGGGGAAAAGAAGATCCCCAAGTGAAAGTCCCTCAAGCTCTTCTTCTAAAAGAAGCCGGCGCAAGCGCCGAAAAAGAGACTACCCTTCCTCCAATGACTCCTCGGACAACGAGGATAAAGAAACAGGACACTGGAAGTCAAGAGGAAGACGTCGCGAAGAAGAGAATGAAGATATGTCTCTTCCATGGCGTCGCCAGAAAGTTGACACGTTTACACGACGCATCAGCGATTACTCAAACCGCAAACGCAGGCGCATGCCCACTAATGTGAAAACATATGATGGAACAGGTGATCCGGATGATCATCTAAAAGTTTTCGAATCAGCCGCCACTATCGAAAACTGGCCACAGCCTGTGTGGTGTCACATGTTTAATTCTACGCTAGTAGGGAACGCGCGCACATGGTTTAGCAAACTTCCGCGTAGGAGCATCGGTGGGTTCGAGGAATTACGGAAAACATTCCGTCTCAACTTTACCCAGAGAAAGAAGTGCGCTAAAAACCCTGTTGAGCTAGCAAGAGTGAAACAGCGCCAAGGGGAATCAACCAGCGCTTTTATGGAACACTTCAAGGATGAGTGCATACAAGTCAAAGCATGTCCTGAAATCCTAAAAATTTCAGGGTTCATGAATGGAATTAATAACCCAGAACTTATCCGAAAGCTAAATGAAAAAGTTCCCCATACTTTCGATGAGCTAACAAAGCACACCAGATCCTTTATACAAGGAGAAGCAGCTGCTGCGGACAGCAAAAAGGGTTATTCGAACTATAGGCAGCAAGAGCAACCTAGGAGACAATCCAACGATCAGAATAACAACCGCAGCAGGAATTACCGCAGCGGAAGAGAAAATGACAAGTATACCCCTCTCACAAAAACTCCGAGGGAAATATTTGTAACAGAAGGTGCAAACTTCCCAAAACCGCCACCAATGCGCACCGCAGAGGAAAAGCGCATAGGGAATGGATACTGTGAGTACCATGGTCAAAAAAGCCATACAACTAACGAGTGCGTCCAGCTAAGACAACTAATTGAAAAGTTAGTAAGAGAAGGCAGAATGGACCACCTTGTAAAAAACATCAAAGAGGGAAAAGATAAACAAAGGAACGGGGGTAAGAAAGAGCCCCCCCAAAGAAAAAGCTGATACCATGTACATGATACAGTCATGGCAGCGCAAGATAAAGCAAAAAGTCAGCCAAAAATTCTATCCAGAAAAAGAGATATCTTTCCCTACTCTAGTTGCGGACAACGCAGTTGTAGAACCTCTAACTATTGAAATACATACGGGAGGACATGATATCCACTGCATGTACATTGACGGAGGAGCATCCGCAGACATCCTGTATGATCATTGTTTCAAAAGACTGCGACCTGAAATCCAAAGTCAATTGATACCAGCAACAACGTCATTGACTGGATTCACAGGAGAAAAGATCTGGCCCATGGGGCAGTTACGCTTGCTGGTGGTCGTAGGAGATGAACAACACTCAACCGCAACATGGATAAATTTCATGGTAATAAAGTCTCCCTCACCATACAATGGTATCATTGGGAGACCTGGAATATCATCCATGCGCGCTGTACCATCCACAGCGCACGGAATGCTTAAGTTTCCAGCGGAAGGAGGAGTTGTCACACTCTATAACACAACAGTACCACCAAGAGAATGCAACGCGGTAACAACTGAAGTAGAGACTATTCCAGAACGGCGCACATAAAAAACACCAAACCTAAAAGTCGCTATTCATCCCGATTACCCAGACCAACAAGTTTCGATTGGTGGATCTTTATCTAACAAAGGTAAAACAGCCGTATGCGCACTCTTGCAGAAGAACATGGACATCTTCTCATGGGAACCAAAACACATGACAGGAGTGCCACACTCTATCACAGAGCATAAGCTACAAATCCGACAAGGATATCCCCCAATACGACAAAAAAAGCGCGGCCAGGCCCCAGATTGTGCAAAGGCTATTCTGGAAGAAGTACATAAGCTCGTAGATGCAGGCATCATGCGTGAAGTGTACTACCACGACTGGCTCTCTAACCCAGTTCTGGTAAAGAAGAGCGATGGCAGTTGGAGAATGTGCGTGGACTTCACGGACCTTAACAAAGCATGTCCACAGGACTGCTATCCACTGCCAGAAATAGACTGGAAGGTAGAATCCCTGTGCGGATATCCTTTCAAATGCTTCCTAGACGCATACAAAGGATATCATCAAATTCAGATGGCAGTCGAAGATGAAGAAAAAACAGCTTTCCACACCAGTCAAGGAGTGTACTGCTACACAAAAATGCCTTTTGGCTTAAAAAACGCAGGCGCAACATACCAACGGTTGGTGGACACAGCTTTCGAAAAACAAGTAGGCCGCAACTTGGAGGTCTACGTCGACGACCTTGTCATCAAAAGCCACACAGAGGATGAGTTGGTGCGCGACATCGAGGAAACGTTCAGAACATTGGGACGAATAAACATGAAGTTAAACCCCAAGAAGTGCACCTTTGGCGCAACCGAAGGCATGTTCCTTGGATACTTAATAGAACTTGATGGAATCAAGCCTTGTCCAGAAAAAACAAAGGCTGTTATTGATCTCCCCTCACTGCGCACACTCAAAGAAGTCCAGTGATTGAATGGAAAGTTAGCAGGGATAAACTGTTTCTTATCTAAATCAGCAGACAAGTCGCTTCCTCTCTTTAAAACACTCACGAAGTGCACAAAAAAGGGAGATTTACGCTGGACCGAAGAAGCGGAGGAAGCTTTCCAACAACTTAAACACCATCTGGCATCTCTTCCCAAACTTGTCGCACCGCGACCAGGGGAAGAGCTAATCATGTACTTATCGGCAACTCATGGAGCAGTTAGCGCAGTACTATTGACAGATAGGAACTCCGTCCAGACACCCATATACTTTGTAAGCAAAGCCCTGAAGAAGACATAGACTAACTACAGCGCTATGGAAAAGCTGGTCTTAGCTCTAGTATTCGCAGCCAAAAGGCTGCGCAGATACTTTCAAGCGCATCCAATAGCTGTAATCACCGATCAGCCAATCAAACAAGTTATCTCTAAACCTGACGCATCATGACGGTTACAAAAATGGAGTGTACTGTTAAGTGAATATAACATCTCATATAGACCGCGCACTGCAATCAAAGGACAAATCTTAGCCAATTTCTTCGTGGAGAAGCCAGATACCGACAGTCCAACATCTGCAACCAAAACAGACCTACAGGAACCCTGGATTCTGTTCACAGATGGGTCTTCATGTGTAGATGGATCAGGCGCAGGCCTTATTCTTACAAATCCAGAAGGTATGGAATTCACCTATGCGCTGCGCTTTGAATTCACGGCCACAAACAATGAGGCAGAATACGAAGCCCTACTAGCCGGACTATGCATCGCAATCCAAATGGGTGTACGAAACCTGGAAGCGAATGTAGATTCTCGGCTAGTCGCTAACCACGTGCTAGGTGAATATGAAGCCAAGGATGAACACATGATCCAATACATAGAAAAGACCAAGTCTTTAATTAAAAACTTTGACATGTTCACAATAAAACAGGTGACCAGAGGAGATAACAGGAAGGCTGATGCGCTCAGTAAGATCGCATCCACAAGCTTCGCGCACCTCTCAAAACAGGTATTGGTAGAAACCCTAAAAAACAAGTCACTCTTGGAAATGGAGATATCCACAGTAATAGAGGAACAAGATCCTACATGGATGACACCTATCATTGAATTCATTAGCAAGGGAACTTTACCACAAGACCATAAGGACGCTCGAAGAGTGCGGCGCATCGCGCAACGATTTGAACTACGAGACAACATACTCTATCGACGCTCTTTCTTACAACCCTGGCTCAGATGTGTTGGACCTCTTCAAGCAGACTACGTACTCCGAGAAATCCACGCTGGATCATCTAGTATGCACTCAGGGCCGCGATCTGTGGTGGCAAGCGCTCTAAGGTCAGGGTATTATTGGCCAACCATGCATCGCGACGCACGCGATCTGATAAAGAAATGCAGCAATTGCCAAGTACATAGGCCAATCCCGCGCCGACCACAACAAGAGCTAACACCAATTACCTCACCATGGCCATTTTACAAATGGGGCATTGACATCGCAGGACCCTTTCCAGTAGCAGCAGGAGGAGTAAAGTTCCTCATCGTAGCCATAGACTACTTTACTTAGTGGATTGAAGCAAAGGCGGTGGTTAGCATCACAGGAAACCAAGTCAAACGCTTTGTCTGGGACAACATTGTCTGTCGCTTCGGACTACCGGGAGAAATTATATCAGACAACGGAAAACAATTCTGTGATAACCCATTCAAAGATTGGTGCGCGCAATTGAACATCACGCAACACTTCGCTTCAGTAAAACACCCACAAACCAATGGCCTAGTTGAGTGCGCAAACCGCAGTCTAGGGGAAGGAATAAAAGCGCGCCTTGACAGACACAAAGGAAGGTGGGTGGACGAGCTCTCGCATGTCTTATGGGTGCATCGCACAACAATCAAAACCAGTACTGGCGACACGCCATTCTCCCTCGTCTATGGAACAGAAGCCGTCATACCAGCTGAGATAGGAATGCCAACTATACGAACAGCAGAGGTCAACGTCACAACAAATGACGAGGAGCGGCGCATAGACTTGGACTTACTGGAAGAAAGGCGTGAACGCGCAGCTATACGTGAAGCAAAGGCTAAGGCAAAAATGAAGAAGTATTATGATGCAAATGTCAAACACACTTCATTCAGGCCAGGAGACTTTGTATACCGCGCTAACAATGTGAGCCACGCAGAAGACACAGGCAAGCTTGGACCAAAATGGGAAGGACCTTACGAGGTCACAGATGCACTCGGCAACGGTGCGTACAGACTGCGCGATATGGAAGGTCACGACCTAGCGCGCACTTGGAACATCTGCAATCTTAAAAGATGTTACTTTTAGGCTACGACCATTACGCAGACACCTTTGCATCCTAAGAGGTGCCCAATAAGTGTTTGTTTTTTCTTTTCTTTCCTAGGAATTGTATTTTTATTTTTTCAAAAAAAAACTTGCAAGTATCAATAAAATGTTATGGTTTCTAGCTAACTCCATAGCGTATTTCACTTTATTGCGTACATACCTATATATGTCAATATTGTTATCTTATATCTTTGCCTACATGGCGTGCATGCACTAATTAAGACCCACGAAGGCATAAAGGATGAGTAAACCTACTAATTTACTCGTTGAGTAAGAGGGTTGCAAACCCATCAACATTGGATCACGCATCCTTGTTAAGCGCCTTACTTTTGAGACGTCGAGGTAAGTTTTACGTGCGCATCCTATGACGGGTGCGCAAATATTAAGTACACCGTACAAGCTTAGCAAATAACGAGCCAAGACACTTGGTCAAATAATAAAACTTAGCAAACAATGCAAGTATATTTCTTAAAGTCACGCACTTAACGAGCCAAGACACTTGGTCAAACAATAAAACTTAGCAAACAATGCAAGTATATTTCTTAAGTCACGCACTTAATTAGCAAAAAGGTATCTCATTCGACATTTTTACAAAATTACAAGGAAAGATACACTTCAGTATTTATACAATACATATACAAAAATAGCCTACACGCTATGGCGATGCTCAGGGCTATCATCCGGAGCAGCAGAACTCCCCGCCTCCTGAAGCTCAAATATTGCCCTAAATCGTTCCTTTTGTGATTTTAGGTACTTTGGGAGAGAAATCCGGAAAAGGAAGCAATTCGGACATTTTTGGAGCATAAAAGTGAAGAAAACGCCAAAGTCTTAATTTTCCTTGCTGGGAACAGTAGGTGACGGCGTCAAGAAGAAATTTCTGACGGCGTCAACAGTAATTTCCATGATGACCCAGTACAGAATTGACGGCGTCACAAGATAGGGCGTCAAGAGTAAAATGCATGACGGCCTGGAAAATGCTAACACATGACGGCGTCAAAAGTAGATCAAGGCAGTCCGAGAAGTATTTTGGCGGCGAGATGACGGCGTCACAAATTTGTTCTTGACGCCGTCAGACCCTATTTCCTGTATATAGTTTTCTAATTTTCACATTAAAAGGAGAGAAGTTTGGAGAAACCCTAAGTACGAACTTGGTGCGAATTTTATAGGTTTTTCAAGGGTTCTAAGCCCTTGATACCTTTCATGTGTAATTGAGATAAGTATTATTTTAATTCAATCAATATGTCTATGTGTTGGTTGTCTATATCTTGTTCTTGTCTTAATTCCATCATGCTAGGCTAGATCTATCTTGTGTTTGCTTGGATCTAATGAAACCTAGATGTTAATTATGTGTTGATTACTTGTTTATAGTTGTATTGGATGAATGAATTCGATGTTAGGCTTAAGAAAACTGGCAGATCTCCAAATGGTAACATGCTTGAACGTCTTAGGAAACATGAACTGACGTGCACTAGGTTTTATTGGTTGTATTTAATGCATGAGTAAATTCTAATGATCCCATGTTAGGAGCTTCTTAGCCGGCTCGACATAGGAGTGAAGTAGGCACTCATAGAATTGGGGAATTAAGTGCGCCACCCCATGAATGGTATTAAGGAATACAATCCGTCATCCACGCAACTATAACAAGTAATTAACGTGTAAAAGATATCTAGGGAGTAGTGAAATCTAAGTAAACACATTTTCTCCACTTATTGCTCACAACCTTAGTTAATTTAGTTTATTTTCATTTCTTGTATTTAATTTTTATTGCATCTTTAGTATTGGGTTAGTTGACTAGCAACTAATTCCGCCCAAATCCTTCGAACCCGAGATTTTTACTTGCTTTCTAAAAGAATATAAAAATACAAAAAGAATCATCCTTCGTCTTTAGAACTAGTATTTAGGTTTTCTAATCCTAGCGACACTATTCCTAGCTGAACGATCAATCCCCCGGTACTTGGCACTATACTATACTACAACGATCAGGTACACTGCCTGGTTGGGGTTGTAAGCTTCTCAAGATCCCTTGAGAGGTAAAGCCTGGTGCGATTCCCACGTATCACACACTATATTTGAGCAATCACCTATATTGTTTTAACCTTGTTTTCGTACTTTTCTTATATGCTTTTACGTATGTGCATGCTTAGTTTATCTTAAGAACCTCTTATTTCGGTAGTTTTGATTTTCGGTTGTATCCATTACGCTAGATTTAATTGAATTAAGACCCCAATTGATTTAGTAGGCTAGAAGAATTGACCATAGGACACTAGCCTGATGGATTGCGAGGAAATGAGAGGGATGATAATTGACCATATTGCCTCGTGTGCGAATTGACCATAGGATCACCTTCCGTATTTGATGAACTCAAGAAGTTAGAGAAATGGCCTATGATCGTGCCAATGGGCCATTAAAGATAAGTCTATCATGTAGTGGCACTTAATGACTCAAACCCGTCTACCATACGTCGGCTTACTAGCATGGGGTAGTACCTGTGATTCCTGAAAAGATTCGGGGGAGATAGGCTAGGGAACTTGACCATATGCATCTAGTGATATATGTCCGCCCCACCTAAAGCTTAAGATTAGTTTAATAGGGAACATAACCATAAACGATGTAGGAGGAATAACTAGGTTAGTACACTTTTCTCCCACTGCTCACAACCTTACTTTTATTGCTTTTTAGTTTCATTTCTTACTTTCAATCATCATCTCCTTTTTATTACTTTTAATTAGTGACATTAGACTTAGACATAGTTCGCACCACATAGCTCTTGGGACGACCTCGGAGTTACCATTACTATCCTACACACGACTGGATTCTATGTCCGTTAGTGCATATAGGTAGACCTTAGGTAAAACGAGTACTATAAATATTAAAACCTTGTCGGTAAAACCTGCATCAATACTCTCATCTCTCGAGTGTTATAAACCTATATATAACTAATGGAAATGGAAAAATATCACTCACTACCTGTCATAGCAAATAGATTACCATAGACTTGGGAAAGGATCAAAAACCTCCTCCACTAGGCGTAAGCACCTAAGATAAACTATCAAAAAGGGCTTTTCAAGGGCTATAATGTTAGGTGTAGGGATATGGAAAACACGGTTTGTTGGATAAAGGATATTTTACTGGTGGCAAGTTAATCATCTAGGTTCTAAGTGCTACCGGTACACTCATAAGCACTAAGGCTTTTCGTAACAAATCTAGGGGCGAACCTCACATATTTGGGGTGGAAATTTTTTTGACTTGTACGGTTTTTGTGCTAGTCATATAACTCCTATCCATGAGATGCTTATTAAGACTAAATTTTCACTCCTATATGTTGCAAAAAGTTTTAAATTTGTTGCTAAAATTACCCTAACAAATATTTCTCTCAGTTTTATTACACATCTGATATTAAACAAACAAAAATCAAGTGCCATTGTATTCTCTAAGGTATCTTCATTTACCCCCTTACACTTAAGCCGAACATTGTCCCCAATGTTCAACTAAAAGATGTAAAAGTAAAGAAAATGAAAGAATGAAACAAATACTCCCCTGATTCGTTCGGTGTGGATGATGCGGTAACATGGTTAAATCCTCCTCTAAGAGAATGTAACAACTTCAAGATTAAAGCAATGACAAAAACTTGAAACTTGATGCCCAAAAAACTTGACCATCCATGTACATCTTTTTGTCCTATATAACCTGTTAAACCTGAGAAAACAAACAAGAAAACCTAGCGTAAAATCAGCGATAAAATCTACATAAAATAAAATCCTAAAAAGCAAATAAAGATATAATGCTTGTGGAATGAATGGTTGCAGATTCCTGGAGTTTATAAGTAAAAGATTTAACAAAACTTTACAATTCCGGCAGAAAAACAAAACTTGCAAAATTTTCAGAAAATTTGTACTTGACGTCGTCAGGTTTGAATTTCTGACGCCGTCAGAATTGATCTGATAGAAATTTTATGTTTAGTTTCCGGAAAATTTATAGAAAAACCTATGCCTTAATTCCTGGAATTCCTGCAAAATATCATTATGACTCGATACAAGCATTTGACTCAAACAAGTACTAATATGCATGTTCATATCTCATTGTTATCGTTCATGTTCAATTCGTTCTTTAAAAAAAAAAATTGGATTTCCCTTACACTTATCTTCTGCAAAATACCTTTATATGTAATTAATACGAAGTTAAAAACAAAATAAAGCATTTTCACAATTTTACTTGAAACATGAATCATAAACAATAGAAATAAGAACACACATACGAAAGCAAATAAACAGACAATCAAACAAGTAATAGCTTGGGTTGCCTCCCAAGAAGCGCTTTTCTTTATTAACGAGTCTTGTAGCTGGACTCAAAGTCACGCTCAACTATGTGACCTCATCATGGGTCGCGGTTTCTAGGTCATCCTTTATTTTAGTTTTGTATTCCGGACCTAGTTGTAGGCATTCTTTATAAAACCCAAATATTTTCCTCATTACATGGTCTACTCCTCTATGTCTATCCTCATCATTCCTATAGTATACTACTTGCTTATGCTCCTTCTCAAGGTTCGATAAAAGTCGGTATTGCTCTATCTTATATGGCATTTAGTAGGCTATCTCATCGGTTTCTTCCTTGAACCTAACTATCCCTAGAGACGGGTTATAGTTCATTTTAGAGACTTCAACAAATGGCTTTTCAAGCACTACCTGAGGCAATTATCTATTACCGGACGAATATCCTCTACAATCATAAAGTCGGTAACGTACGTGAAATTTCCTACAAGAACATGCAATCCCTTTACTCTTCCTACAAAATTACTCATCCAACCCGTGTTGGAAAATATCCTAGGTCCGAGTTGCTTTTTTATTATCCAATTTTAATGGATCCTAGTCATAATGTTTATAGGAGATTTAAGATTGATGTAGGCCTTCCACACATGCATATGCCCAATGTTGCATGTTATATTGATATTAGATGGATCGCCCGCTTTGATGATTGGTAAACCTAGGACGTATGGTATCTTGGGGTCATTGAATAAATCCCTATGGTATGCACGTTCTTCCTTGGTAGGTAACCTATCGAAGTAGTTCTATACATTTTCTACTTCCTCTACCTTCTCTTCCTTATTATCCTCAACTTCCTTAACCTCATTCTTAGATTCACTATTCATTCCAACTTTATCTTTATTATCTTCTTCCCTATTTTTATCGATTGACTTAATAGTGACAACATTGACAAAGTGGACGTGTTTGGATGATGAGGGGTCCTTAATTTTGGTTCCACTACTAGTGTTCCTAGTGTCCTTATTTGGTGTGGTCAACACTTGGTTGTTGAGAGCTTTCAACAAGTTTTTAATTTTATTGGTCATCTCCGTTTGTTGTTAATTGAATTCGGATTCAAACTTAGCCATACGAGCTTCTTGAGATGCCATAAATTTGGACATCAATCCTTCAAAATTGTTGGTACTACCATAGTTGTTAAAAGGATTGTTGTTGAAAGTACGGTATGAGGATGAACCGTTTGATTGAAAACGATTAGGTGGATTGGAAGAATTATTTTGGGGTGTGTTCTGGTTTTGTTTCTGTTAATAAAAATATCGCCTAAAAACGTTATTTATATTTTACGATCTTTGCTAAGTTTTGTTAATGACAAAGTATGAACTTTAGCTAATAGTAAATCATCACTTTAGTGTTTAAGTCTTGTTTAACTAAGGTTTACGTTTCCTTTTAAACAAAACATTGTTTTTATTTCTTTAATTAGAAAGTGTCTTGTTACATCATACATTTATGGCAAGCTTGTGTATTTGACTTGCCATAACATCTTACACACTTTTGGAAGCTTTCCAAATTGGATTTAATGTGTTTTGACTAGTTGGTGTTGATGTGACTTTGGTTGGTTTGAATTATTTATGGTAAAACCTACTGCAAGCCTGGCGGAACCCTGGGGGTACACGGCGGAACCCATCTGAGGGTTCCGCCAGACCTGCAGTTTGTTTTGCTATAAATACCAAGCCAGTTGTTTGTTTTGAGTCATCACTTTAGGACATATATTTTCATATACTCTCTCAACTAACTCATTAACATTTGACTTGTGTGATCCTCTTATGTAGCAAGGGACTTCACAAGATCATTCAAGAAGTTACAAGCTTCAACTCTAAAGTTGCAAGACTTGTTAGCTTTGTGTGTAAAAGTGATCGGTTAGTATTTTGGGCCTCAAAATACATAGTGTGTCGGGAGTTGTTGTACCCTTGTAAAAGAACTAACGGGAGTGGTTGTACCCTTGGTAAAGAACTCGACATGTAGCTTAGTCTCGGTAAAAGTGTAAGCGACGATGGGAGTGGTTGTACCCGTGTAAAAGAACTCGACATCTAGCTTAGTGTCGGTAAAAGTGTAAGCGACGTTGTAAAGGTTTCTCCACTGGTAAAGGAGCTTGTTGATTAGTGCTTATAAGTCTCGAGTTGGAAACTCGGGGCGTGGATGTAGGGCAAGGAAAAAGAGTCCTTGTAGCCGAACCACGATAAACTATCGTGTTGTGGTTTGATCGTTTCTTTCTTTGTCTTTGCTTATTACATATTGTCTTTAGTTAGAATTGTTATTCACACATAAAGCTTTTCAAAGAATTAAACATGTAAAGTTGTAGTTAGAATTGTTATTCACACATAAAGCTTTTCAAATAATTAAACAAGTAAAGTTGTGTTTATATATTTAAACAAACGTAAACTTTTTAAAGGTTAATCAAGTTAAAAAGCGCTAAACTATTCAATCCCCATTCTAGTTTTCCACAATTGGAATCAGGAGCTACGTTACTCAAGATCTTTAAAATATAGTGTATTTTAAAACTTGGATCGATCCATGGATTTTGAAAATCTCAAAGAAGGGCAACCTATTCAAAACCCACCGCTATTTGAAAAAGAAAACTTCCTTCAATGGAAAAGTATATTTGAAAACTATGTGAAATCAGTTGATCAAGATCTTTGGCATATTATCTCTATTGGTGATTTCAAATCAACGAAAACAAGTTTTGAAAATCAAAATGATTATCTTAAGTTTGATAAAAACACTAAAGCTAAATTAATGATTTATAAAGCTTTACCGAGAATTAAATATGAAAGAATGTATTTTTGTCAAACGGCTAATGATATTTGGAAAAATATAATCAACTTTCATCAAGAAATATGTCAAGTCAAAGATAATCAATTTGATCTTAAATATGAATTAGAAGTCTTAGAAAAACTAATAGATAGACACTTAGTAGAAGTTAATACATGTGCTACTAGTTTAAATGTTTTAAATGAAGGTACAAGTGAAGATGAGTACGTGTGTCTTGATGAACTTGCTTGCGAATCATGAAATGAAACGGATGTAGACGAAGACAATGATTTCGTGGGTGATTGTCAATTTATTGAAACAACAAGCAAGGTACATGTTGAAACCAAACATTTTTGCGACACATTATCTTAGAATTCTCTAAATTAGAAAATGAGTCTAAACTTTTAGGTAACATGAACCTAAAAATTATCTTTAACAATGAGTCTTCAAAATCTTTTGTAAATAACTTTGAAAAGGAAATCTTGTTAGAAGATAAAATGTCTAGACTTGAGAGTAATGTTGAAATTGATCTAGAATGTAAATTATGTCTAGATTACAAACATGAGATTAAAAAGAAAAATGAGAAAGGAAAAATGTTAGCTAAATTTGATGAAAGCTCAAAATCTCTTGAAAGATTGTTGAGGAGTCAAAGGTTGTTTAAAGATAAAACCGGATTAGGATTTAACTCAAAAGCACCATCAACTAGTAAAACAAAGCAAGTAAAATTTGTTAAACCTATAAGAGAAATTTAGAGATAATTTAATCTCTAATTGAAACTCATGATAAAAGGATTAAGAATATCATGTTCTATGCTTTTATATGATTATCTAACCTTCTTGGATACATGAGTAATTGAGTTTCCAAGCGTGTCGTTAAACCAAGATTTTACGCTTTGTGTTTATCCTCTTGATAGCATCTCTATGCAATTTAAAAGGTACTCGTTACTTCAACTTGACTTTGATTGTCTCTTGTTTCTAGCATTATGTGTCGTAGTATGTGTTATTAGTAGTATTCTAAAGTGTTTACGTGCTATTAGTAATAACAAAGATTAGATTCTCTGCGACAAAGAATTTCGTCATTACTACTAGTAGGAGATATAAGATGCTTCGGTTCTTTAACCGTCAAGAGATAAACACAAGAAACTCTTGAGTGAGTCTCACTCAACTCTTGCTTACAAGTGAGCTAACTAAGAATTTCCTAAGTAATGAAATGTCTAACACTTTTGTGATGCTTGCAAAACAAACCTTTGTAAAACAACATTCTTAAACACCATACTTTGGGTCTTAAATTGTGTTTTACTTCAACCATTCCTTTATGATAATTTCACATAAAACACACAAGGCGAAATAAATCACATTAGCATACATTAGGGTGTGTGGAAGAAAATTAGTTTTCAACATCTAGGATTTACACATCAAATGTGACACTTAGTCTTATGATGTTGTACCTCTTGGACTTTTTCAAAACGAATAAAGTTCATAGTGTCTTAAGTAAGGAAACCCAAAGAGTCGAGGAGTCGTTAAATATAACATTTAACAAGAGATCACCTCCTTCTAAGATATCATCTTTGGTAGATGATGACTTAGTCGAAAGTCCAATAATGACAAGACAAGTATGTTGTGTAAAACAATAAGGATAAAGGTTCAAAATAACATCTTCTCACCTTGAGTCAAACATTGAATCAAGTAAAATTGACATAAGTTATAAAACTTGATTCATAGGTCATAGTTGTGTCTAAAGAAATTCAAATAAAATAAAATAATAATAATAATGTTTTTTGGAATTTAGAGTAAAACAACTAGTGAAACAAAATAGATCTTTCAAAGTAATCAAGTTATTATAGTGTCAATATTTGAAAGACTTTTTGATAATAAAAGCAAGGGATTTTAACTTAAAGACATTCCCAGTTACTCTCTTGTTCTCAATGGTTAAGTTATTGATGACTTATCAAGAATGAGATTAGTAAATCCATAGGTAAAACAAAACATAGAGAAATGTTTGGAAGTTTACTTGTTCTCACAAAAAATAAATCCAACATTATGTTTAGTGCTTGTCTATGTGCTCGTTTTAGAGAAGATCCTAAAACAACTCCTTCGGAAGAGCTTGTTTGGATACATCAAAAGGTACTACACAACTAGGAGTATGGTATCCCAAAAGAACTGGAATAGAAACCATAGTGTATACCAAATGGAATTATGCCGGTAATAAGTTGATAAGAAAAGCACAAGTGGTACTTGCACTTTTATACTTACTTACCCATTGATTCTTCAAAAACGCTTATGGTTCTCATATTAGTATCGGATGGAGAAGCACGACAACAAGCTCTACTTGAACAAGCTAACTCGCGTCGACAACGGAATTCATCTCATCAACATTGTTATCCCTTCAACAAAGGAAGCATCAACTTCAGGGACAATCCAATCCATTATGTTCTTAATTGACATATTGTGATCCGTCATCGCTTTGGTAAAAATGTTCATTGAGGAACATCTTAACTAAGAAAGTCTTATACGTTAAGCATTCTGTGAACGTTTTCACGAAACCTCTTGAATATGAATCTTTCATCCTCCCTAGGCTTAGTTAAAGACTCATGAGACCTAAAACCTTAGTTTTGAACATTAGGATAAAACCACAAAAATCAAGACAAAACCTTTTTAATTTTTCCTCTGTAGTACCCACGGAACCCTCAGACCATACGGGCGGAACCCTCCCTTTGGTTCCGCCTGGTCTGCCAAATTTGCAGCATGTTTTATTTTTAATTTCAAAACCAAACACTTCTTTACTCACAACTCCAACTTACCAACAACCATTCCTCACTCACAAACACCTTACCACACGAAAATTAGGGCTCTTACTTACATCTCTTCCAATCCAATCAACTTTGTAAGTATTCTTATCATAATTACATTTTTAATCAAAATCTATATCTACATACATTAACTAAAATCTTAGGGTTTATGCATAAAATTGATGATTCATGAAAAACCTTGGGTGTGAACTAATCAAAATTTTCATTAGTTAGGAATTGTATTCTTTTTTGTTATTATCTTGATTTACCAAACACACCAAGTTCATTGTCTTTTAAAAGTCACTAGAACACCATCTTTCACCACATTGTTAAAACAAATGAAAAACGTCATTGAAACATCACTTGCATAGTGTCTCTTGAATGCTAAAGGAAATACATAACTAATATGTGTTTTCGGGTACATTCAAACGAAGCTATATTGAATTAGGAGCATTTGGGTTATCTTTTGTTATGTAACAAAACTTGCATTACAAAACGCTTTAAGCATCAAAATGAGTCAAGATAACCGCACCTCTACAATGTTTTCATATAGGCACACATTAGAACATTCACATTATAAAAGTCATTAATTTGAACTTAAACTATGTGTTTTCTAGGAATCAACATGCCTCCCGCAACATTCTACGATCACAATGAAACTCGTAACTACTTACCCAAACACCATAGGACCAAAGGTCTTAATAAAGATCAAGTTGAAACCTTTAAGAGTCTAGAAAAACGCTATGTTCATGAAGGAAGAACCATTGATCCTTCCTTCCTAGAGGGAACATCCATTCGCCAAAACTTTGCCGCAATCAACTTTGATTGTCTTCTAGACATCGATGAGCAAATTTGCCCTAGGTTCATCTTAGAATTCTATGCAACCTTAAGCCTTTTCTTCGATGAAGATGGTGAGTTCTCACTAACCTTTACAACCAATCAAATATCAAACATCATACCCTTGAAAGATTTTTCAACAATTCTTGGTGTTCCTAATGTTGGTACATGTCTCTACATGGATAAGTGGCCCCTTTCTAGTCTTGATTTTATTGAGCGTTTTCATCCATACGACACTCCTCTTGCGAATAAGGAAGCAATTCGTGAGCACCTATTTGTTAGAACCTCAACAACTAGGAAGAATAGTTCGGGTAACGAGGTAGAAAAGGACCCTTTTGGTATGGAAATCAATGAGCTCAAACCACAATTTAAGAAATGGGAAGAAATTCTTAGAGCCAACGTTATAAGTTCCATAGGAAATAGAGATCATGTCAACACATGTCTTAGCTACATACTCTATAGAATTTCCACCGGTCAACCATTTAACTTAGCCTATTACCTCGCCAAAAGAATGGCCGACATACCCTTGGTAGGAACAACCGCTCTTCCTTATGGAATGCTTCTCACCCGCCTCTTTAGAGCAATCTCACCCATTCCTCCTAACGATAAGGGAATGTGCCTTGACTATTATTTCGTTCCTCACATTTTCGTCCCTCTAAGTGATAAACGAGTCTTCAAAGCTAAGGGCAAACGTACTCGCTCACCTTCACCATCATCATCATCATCCGACATGAGCGAGGACGATAAACTTCCTAACTCTAAGTTACCCCCATTAGACTACCTTCAAGAACTCCCCGTCATTGACAATGCATCTGAAGAATTCAAGCAAACCAAAGGAATTTTCAAGTGCTTTGGAAGGTACCTAAGTAAGCTCAATAAGAAGATAGACCGATTGTGAGAAGCGTGATTAAGGAGTATTTGGCTTATGAAGGTTTTAGAACCTTGTATGTGTTAAACTCTGTGATTTGTATTGTTTTTCACGTTCATGCTTTATTACGTTTGTCAGATTATGTTTTGTATGAGCTTTTATGCATAATGACAATATTTGAGGTGTTTGTCAATTTTTATGCTTATGGTAAATTTCACTAAGTTGAGTGAAAATCGCTATCCCCCGGTCAAAGTCCTATGATATGAATGTCTACATGACCAATTTTTGCATTTCCTAATCAGACATATAATAAATTTTCATTTTTAAGAGTTTTCGAAAAATTTGAAAATCGTCTCACCGGGTCAAATTAGTGGACTGTCTGATTTTTCAGACCTGGCGGATCTGGCGGCACCCTCAAATGGGTTCTGCCAATGAAATTTCTGGGCAACCCAGAAATGGCCCAACGGACCAGACGGAACCCAAAACAGGGTTCCGCCTGTGTATCGCGAGGGTTCCGCCAGTCACCTGCAGAAAATTTTTGTCATTTTTCTTAAGTTCAAAACTTGTAAAGTGTCAAACCATTATCTTTAGTGAGAAACATCTTCCCTTAACTCCAACAACAATATTAGGACAACTCTCACTCACTAAAACAATTAGGAAGTCACTTCCCGCCAAAAATTCAAATTTAAACATAACTAACCCAAGGAACCCTTTTAAAGGATCCTTCAAACCATTGGAACATTTTCAACCAAATCACTTCCCATGATCACAAAGCATTGAGTGCATATGTTGGTCTTTCACTCCACCCAATTCCATTGGATTGACATCCAATGATTTGACATGTTCATGAAAATTTTCTAAATCATTTGAAACCTCAATCTTTGTATGGTAGAACATCAAATCCAAACACCCATTCCAACATCTCTTCCACCTTATAAATTTGAAAGTTTTGCAACAATTCAAATCACACCAGCACCATCAATAGTTCTTCTCTCAAAACCTCAGAACCACACCTTTTAAATGACTAAATCCAACACCTCATCCGAGTCATCAAAATCCTTGGCAAAAACCACTAGGATTAGTGTTAAACCTTGTTGCTTCAACAAAACCGTCAAGTCAAGCTCATCATCTTCAAGTGATGCTTCACTTAACATTTCTTCACCTATCCAAGATTTCCTTAACCTTACTACCTCAACACCATCCTCAACACCTTGCAATACCAATGTGATCACTATTCAAGATTTGCTTAATCTTGCTACTCCAACACCTTCTCCAACACATTGCAACACCAACATAGCCACTAATTCTCCACCAACTAGACCTTCGAGTGATTCAACATCACCTTCTCAACAAGCTCAACCATCAAAAACTCCATCACCCCAATCACCAACACTTACACCAATGGAACTTTTCCATACACCACCAACATCACCACTACCCTATTTAGAAACATTAGAAGACCTATCACCTAAATCATCAAGCCCACCATCCTTGTCACTCTTTGACACCATTGTTCAAATGGAAACCCAACAATAACCTAGTGAGCAATTAGATGATGAACCCCATCAACCATCATTGGTAGAACGGTTGGCTTACCGTTATGCTAGACCATCAATTTTTCCAAATGATCAAGGTCATACACACTCACAATCATTTGTGTTTCACCAATTTACACCTTCATGGTAATCCTTCCGGAGAACCAAGCTTCCGTCATTTTGTTCAAAACCAATAACCACAACAACCAAAAACCACAACAACAACAACCACCACCACCACAAGAGCATTCCCAACACCTTGAATCTCTATTTCCTTCGTATAAGAAAATAGAAGCATCCATATGGGAAAAATCTCCAAACCTTAATGATGAGATTGACATTCATTTAAACCACCTTCATGCCTTCAAACATATGGTTGACTCTCAAATCAACCATATTATGGTTTTACAAACAACGCTACACTCATCTAGTGAAGGAACCAAAAATACCTCTCAACCATCCACATTTGCTCCTTCAAGTTCAAACCATCCACCACCAACAAATCAAACCTCTCTTCCACTAAACTTTCCCCGCCATGATTGCGGACATTGCGAAAGAACCACTCACATTAGTGAAAGGTGTCGAACGGAAATTCGCGAGCTATCTGAAGAAATGAGGTTTATACTAAACCACATTTTGGATCATCTACAATCCTTGTCTCACCCACCTCAACCTTAGAGTCTCCAAAAATGAAAACAAACCGTTTCTTTTGGAAAATGTTTCCCATTTAAACCAACAAACCAAAACCGTGTCACCTTCTCAACCTTCAAAATAAACCCCGCTACAACCTCCAACACACATTTTCATCCTTAAACATCCTTAGCCTTGTTTTTGGAAAATGTTTCTCATTAAGGAAAATGATGATTTCCTTGTAGCATTTCACGTTCTTAGTTTATTTTTAGTTCTTTTTTATTTTTAAGAAGTAGGATGATGTCGTCCTAATTTCTTGTCTTTGACTTTCTAAGAGTCAAAATTTTACATGAAATGAATTTCATTCTACTACAAGGTTTGCATTGTTTGTTGAACATTTAGGTATAATGAGTAAACTATACCTCGCTATGGTACCATACATATATCTTGTGTTTTAGAAACTAACCTTTCTTTTTGTAGGATCATTATCCATGTTTTCTTTCCTTGATACTCCATTTAGGGGAGTAATATTCAAGGGGGAGCATGAGTATTGCATTATTCCGCTTCGCAACTCTTAGTTGTGTTTTAGACATGAAATGCTTTCATGACTTGTATTGTGCGGCAACTAACATTTTTTTGTAGGTTCAAAATCCATGTCTCATCTCTTGGCACTCCATTTAGGGGGAGTATCATCCAAGGGGGAGCAAGTGCATACTTCCGCTTCACTACTCTTCTTTTTGTTTCGACAAAAAGGGGGAGAATTTATATATAAACTTGTTCTCATTTTTTTCCTAACTCTTGCATATCACATCATCTTAGCAAAAACAAGTTTTAATACTAACTTTATAAGACTTAATACTAAAACTAGTGGCTTACTTATAAATAAAGTTTATGTTTTGTCATCAACAAAAAGGGGGAGATTGTTAATACAAATATCGCCTAAAAACGTTATTTATATTTTACGATCTTTGCTAAGTTTTGTTAATGACAAAGTATGAACTTTAGCTAATAGTAAATCACCACTTTAGTGTTTAAGTCTTGTTTAACTAAAGTTTACATTTCCTTTTAAACAAAATATTGTTTTTATTTCTTTAATTAGAAAGTGTCTTGTCACATCATACATTTATGGCAAGGTTGTGTATTTGACTTACCATAACATCTTACACACTTTTGGAAGCTTTCCAAATTAGATTTAATGTGTTTTGACTAGTTGGTGTTGATGTGACTTTGGTTGGTTTGAATTATTTATGGTAAAACCTACTGCAAGCCTGGCGGAACCCTGGGGGTACACAGGCGGAACCCATCTGAGGGTTCCACCGTATCCGCCAGACCTGCTGTTTGTTTTGCTATAAATACCAAGCCAATTATTTGTTTTGAGTCATCACTTTAGGACATATATTTTCATATACTCTCTCAACTAACTCAGTAACATTTGACTTGTGTGATCCTATTATGTAGCAAGGGACTTCACAAGATCATTCAAGAAGTTACAAGCTTCAATTCTAAAGTTGCAAGACTTGTTAGCTTTGTTATGTATAAGCTTTGATAGTTTATACTTCATTTGTATCATGTGTGTAGAAGTGATCGGTTAGTATTTTAGGCCTCAAAATACATAGTATGTCGGGAGTTGTTGTACCCTTGAAAAAGAACTAACGGGAGTGGTTGTACCCTTGGTAAAGAACTCGACATGTAGCTTAGTCTCGGTAAAAGTGTAAGCAACGATGGGAGTGGTTGTACCCGTGTAAAAGAACTCGACATCTAGCTTAGTGTTGGTAAAAGTGTAAGCGACGTTGTAAAGGTTTCTCCACCGGGAAAGGAGCTTGTTGATTAGTGCTTATAACTCTCGAGTTGGAAACTCGGGGCGTGGATTTAGGGAAAGGAAAAAGAGTCCTTGTAGCCGAACCACGATAAACTATCGTGTTGTGGTTTGATCGTTTCTTTCTTTGTCTTTGCTTATTACATATTGTCTTTAGTTAGAATTGTTATTCACACGTAAAGCTTTTCAAAGAATTAAACATGTAAAGTTGTAGTTAGAATTGTTATTCACACATAAAGCTTTTCAAATAATTAAACAAGTAAAGTTGTGTTTATATCTTTAAACAAACGTAAACTTTTTAAAGGTTAATCAAGTTAAAAAGCGGTAAACTATTCAACCCCCTTCTAGTTTTCCACAATTTCCACCTAAAGTTTGGGTGATTTTTTCAAGAGGGGTTGTATGAATCACCGTAAGGGTTTGACTCGGGTTTGAAAGTGTACCACTTGTCTCCCGCTCCGTCAATACGCGAGGATGCGTAGTCCCTAAAAGCTTGCTCGGGGAGTTCCATGCAATCACGAGTGCCATGGGGACCACTACAATATTCACATGAAGAAGTTATTTTGTTCATTTGGCTTGAAGGTTTAGGAGCCTCGTAGGATTTCATGAGAAACTTGACTTGGTCTTCAAGTTCCATGATCTTACGGTCGGGAGTGCTAGAGATATCGCCTTGACCGTTTTGTTCAAATCATGGGGATCATTCCAACTTTCGTTGTCATAGAGAGCAAGATCTTCTATGAGTTCTCATGATTCTTCCGCACTTCGATCACGTAGCCTACCACCGGGCGCTTGGTCAATGGTTTGCCTCGTGGAGAGATTGATGTGGTCATAGAAGATTTAGACTTAAAGCCAAAGTTCTATGCCATGATGAGGGACTTTTTGAAGTAAGTCCTTGAAACGAGTCCATGCTTCGTAAATAGTTTCGTCTTGACGTTGTTGGAACATCAAGATGTCATTCCTTAACTTGGTGGTTCTTCCTGGAGGGAAAAATTGAGCAAGGAAACGAGAAGTGAGATCATCCCAAGATGTGATGGATCCCGCGGGTAAACGCTCAAGCCATTGACTAGCTTGGTCACGTAGAGAGAATTGAAAGAGACGCAATGGGGTCGTCTCTAGAGTTTCAACATCAAGGTCTATGGAATCCACGATTTTAAGAAAATCCTTGAGGTGTTGATTTGGATCTTCGGAACGAAGTCCATGGAATGCACATCCGCTTTGCACCAACCGGATGGTGTCGGATCGCAAAGGAGACACATTGGCTCATTGAGTGAGCTCAGTGGTGTTTGATAGCCTTGGTGGCTAGGATGGTAGTACTCTCCTAAAGTGCGGGCTCTAGGAGGTTGGTTTGGTTGTGGTGGGTCTTGTTGTGGTGGGTTGATGGGATCAAAGATATTACCACCTTCCATGATGTCAGATGGTAACGGTTACAAACAAAGGAACAAAGAAAAAGATAGACTAAAGAAAACCTATAAAAATAAAAATCTCACTAGATGGGAATCTAATGAGTAGACCTAATAAAAATAAAATTTTACCTAAACAATAACTATTCCCCGGCAGCGGCGCCAAAAACTTTGATGATTGTGGATTGCAACGCAAAAGTTTTACTTCTCAAGGGATCTTGAGAAGCTTACAATCCCCACCAGGCAAGTGTACCTGACCGATGTAGTATAGTGTAGTGGTAAGTACCGGGGGATTGATCAGTCTCCACAGGGAATAGTGTTCGTTAGGATTGAAAACGATCTCGACTAGGTCTAGGGGTGAGGGATGATTCTTTTTTTGTATTTTTATATTTTATGGAAAGCAAGTAAAATTCTCCGGTTTTGGAAGAGTGGGCAGAATTTGTTACTAGTCAACTAACCCAAATACTACAATTGCAAATAAAAATAAAATAACTGAAAACAAATGAAAGAGACTTCTAATATGGGGATAAACGTGTTTATTTAGGTTTCACTACTCCCTAGTTATCTTTTACTGATTGATAGGTTTATTACAATTGTGTGGATGCCGGGTTGTATTCCTTAATACCTGTAACACCTAAAATCCGAGAACATGTGAAAAGACCAAATTGCCCTTACAAATTTGAAATTTAATTAAAAGCTTATTAAAGTACCAAATAAATCCCAAACTTCAAACAATGCACAAGTTATGTATCCAAATAATTTTAACAATTTCATTTAACATTTATACAAGTGGAAATTACCAAAATACCCCTCATAGGGCCGAATGACTTAATATGTGTTATATTTTGATTTAAATTGATTTTAAAAGATATATATTATCTAAAAATGGAAGGTAATTATCCCAAGATATCCTCCAACTAATTTAGTCGAAATTCCTGGTCATTCCCCTCCCCATTCACACGGAAATACCCCATTTAAAAGATATCCATATCATTTTATTCCCTAACCCTAATTGTGCCGCTCCAAAAACAAACACACACAAAATTCGTTTGGCCTCCATTCGACTCTCCCATCACTCTCAAGCATTTTTCTGTGATTCATCAACATCCTAAGAAGCCAAGAAAAATCCCATTCGAATTTTTGAAGCCTTACACGATCGTAGCATTGTTTTCTTTGTGTCGAGCCCTAGAACAAAGGTAAATTCGTTATGTTTCATACGTCCTCTATAAAAATGATTTCTTATTTTTCTGATGTTCCTTACATCATATAAGACCCACGAAAATTGGTTTCAAGGTTGGAAGATCATTGGTGAAGTCGTGGTGATTTTTGGATCATTTGGCCTATACGCGTATGCTATAATTCGTACAGCCCTCTCCACAAGTTCAAGTCTGGGTTTGGTATTTTTCTCAGAACCTTTATACCTTATAAACATCAAATAAAATGTTTGATTCGACCCATGCATGCTCGACATCACTTTTGTGAATTAAAACCCTAAAAACGTGTTTAATTGTAAAAGATACATTCCGATCCAGAATAATTCTTAATAAAATTTGTATACACCTATTATGATGTGTTATAACCTGGAAAAATGTTGGAAGAATTATCATGGCCTAAAACATTGTGTTTCGTAATTATTTTATTTTGATTAAATCGTATAAAGAGAAAAAGAAAATAAATCGTGTAACCTAGGGTTTATGAACTAGGGCTGGTTTTGATTTTATTAATGGCTCTTAAATGATTAAGTAATGATTAAAATTGGATTAGGTTTGATTACGGTTTTTAATCATGCATAAAAATGTTATACGATTTGGTATAATGATTTGGGTGAGTTTCGTAAACTTTAAAACTTAAGGGTTATTTTTAGAACTTAAATTGGATCATATATAATTCGAAAAAAAAATATAACTTGAGGGTTCTAAGTGTAAATATTACAAGAAATGAGTAAATTGTATTTAATTGGTGCGATTTGTAATTAATTAAAGTAGAGGGACTAAAAGTGTAATTTCTGGAAACTTGGGACTGATTTGAGTAATAAAATATATTCAGGGGGTTTTGTGCTAATTTGGTAATTTAATGGCTTAATATGTAATTATAGATAATTAAAAGTTGAAATTGTAAATTAAAAGGTTAAATATGTAACTTTGATAACTTGAGGGACTTAATGTGTAAATTATGAATACTTGAGTATCCATTCGTATTATATGATAAAATAAGTGATCATGGTGTAAAATGGATAAGTTAAGGGTTTAATGTGTAACTATGAAGACTAAAAGGTTTAAAGTGTAATTTTGGAATGTAAGGGTGTAAAGTGTAAAGTTATGAAACCCAAAGGACCAAATGTGTAAATATGTTAAAAAATACTTTGATTCCATTAATAATGATTCAACTTTCTAATTATGGAAACTTTCTAAAAGTGGAAACTTACTATTTATGGAAACCTGCTAAAAGTGGAAAGTCACTTTAAATGGAAAGTTACTAAAACTGGAAAGCCGACTAAAATGAGAAATCTGAATTGAATAAAGTTATTAATAACAAGCCGACCATTAATTCGTGTAGATTCGCTGAAGAAGGAATTTTGCTTTCGACCTTTATGTTTCTGTCATGTGTGCACTTGCGGTTTAAGGTACAGATATTCTGACATTTCTCAAAAGGTTTCTCATGATCTCTTTCATATTCTGATCCGTTAGTTCCCGAATTGATGCCATTGCTATGATCCCCTTTCTTGAACCTTCTTTGTTGATCCCACTTGATATGACCTCCGTTATGAACCTATGCTATGAAAACCTTCTTAATGATACCATGGAAATGTTTTGAGAAGAACCGATTTGAAAAGATGTTTATAATGATGCTAAATTTCTTTTTAAAAGAAAGGTTATTTAACTTTCATGAACCCTATATTTTGAAAGACCATTTTTATGAAAACTGTTTTAAAAGATTATTTAAATTGGACTTTTAATAAGAACTTTTGAAACGGACTTTTGAACTGAACCATGAATTGATTTTTGAATATGAACCTTGACCTGATAAACTCTGATTGGACCTTGAATACTATTTCTGATATGAACCCTTTGTTATGAACTGCTATTATGAACCTTTGATATGATTCTGAGATACACCTTTGCTATATGACCTTTTGTATGATATGAGACCTGACTCTTAGTTTGATACCCGAGCCATTTCTGTTTCCCTACCTATGGAGGTACCATAGGCATGTCTGTGATGCACCGCTGGCATGACTCATGTGTGGGTGAGTGATTTCTCACGCCGTCCCTTTTTATGATTACTATTATGGCCATTATGACTTTGAGTATATGACTTTGAGATTGACTTTGAGTAAGGGGCGTATGGATTGCAATCCTAGATCTGTTCTGTTTAGTGGATTTAACTATGATTATGATTATGATATATGTCTGGTGACTGGTACTGTGTGCTATACATGCCTTTCACAAATTTCTGGGAGTTCGCTACTCCACCCATTTGAAGAATGAGGACACCCCTCATATTATTTGATTATCTGAGAGGACTCCCCTCTATATGATTATGAAGAATTATGGTATTGACGGCTTATATGATATGATATGTTTCTGGGCTCGTGGTAGATGACTATCCTTTCTTCTTTCTATTCTATTACTCTTTTATCTATTCCTTATTCTATTTCCCCAATGCACTATATTTCAGTTCTGTTTCATTATCATTGCTTTGTATATGTATCTGTTCACTGGGCTTTTTAAGCTCAGCCGCATTTCCTTTTCCTGCGGCTGGTTTTAGTAGGAAGCTGGGTTATGGGAAGAGAGTGTGACTGGACTTAGAAGACTATGCTTTGGACGAGAGACGATTAGATGAAGTTTCACTTTATTAGGCATAGTATTTATTGTTTTGTAACCTTGTAGTTTCAGATTTTCATTTGTAACCCTGAATTTCTTTGTATGTATGAATCATATGCTTGTGTTTGTTCTGATATGTCACTGTAATGTAATACTTCTACCCTTATCGGGTTGGGGTGTTACAATACCATTCGTGGGGCTGTGTACGATCTTCCCCAACCCTATAAGCTCTTATCTCCTCCTAAGGCGACACGTTAAGCACCCAATCATAGGGATTATAAACAGTGGCTCATACATTAAATACAACCAAATAACCGTAGTACACATCCGATTCATGTTTCTTAAGACGTTCAAGCATGTTACCATTAGAATATTGCCAGTTTTCTTAAGCCTAACATCGATAAACATCCGCCCACAAAAATTAATAACAAACCATTCAATAAATCATCAATAACTAGGTTTCATTAGACCTAATCAAACACAAACAAACCTAGCCTAGCATGTTAAAAGAAAGACAAGCGTAAGATAAAATCAAACAACATATAGACATATTGAATGATTGATAGATTACTTATCTTCAGTTAATCATGGAAGAAAAAAGGCTTTGAAACCTCAAAATAGCTGCAAAAGTCGACTAGGGTTCGTACCCTAAGTTCCTACCAAAAATCCTCTCCTAATGAATGAAAAATAGAAAAGTATATATAGATTTTACAACTTGACGGCGTCACCTTTTAGGATGTGACGCCGTCATCCCGCCGTGCTAGGGTTTCTTGATCGCCTAGATCTACTCTTGACGCCGTCTGGTTGGAAAGTGTTCTTGGCTATCTTTAACTTAAAACGTGACCACCTTGGTGAAATAACACGTGACGCCGTCACGTATGAGTGCCTCAAAATCTTTCTGGCCCGTCAAGTGCAAAGTAAATATCCACCTCTTTATCAACAAGTGACGGCGTCACCTTGTAACTTTTGACGCCGACAGGTGTTGTTCCAGCTTGAATTCTTGACTTTGCGTTTTCTTCACTTTTATGCTAAAAAAACGTCCAAAATGCTATGTTTTCCAGAATTCCTCTTAAAAGTACCTAAAATGACAAAAAGAACGATTTAAGTCAATATTTGATAATATTATCACGACTTAAAGCTTAAATGATCCCTTAAAAGCGTAACACTTTTCGTCTCATCACTTTTATAAAAAGTATCACTAAAAGGTTAAGTTTAGCAAAACATTTTATTTTATTAGCATCTTTGTCACTAGAAGTCAAATTTGTTGTAGTGTGACCTTCAAGTCAAGTTGGTGATTTGATTGCCGAATATATGAAGTCTTGTATATTGATCAATTTCATAAATGAAGTCTTGTATATTGATCAATTATATCTCGTTATAAACCGAAGATATTCCTACATAAAATATTATCACAAAGAGTGCATATAAACATACATGATAAATGAAGTTTGACAATACACAAAATAGTACAGTAGTTAAGAAACACAATGACAAAAGAAAATTAGATTAATATACCGTAACATCCTTTTGTTTTTGATATATTGAATGATTGTTTCTTGATCTTATAAGACAAACGAAAATTAGATTAGTATATATATAGTGGATACCAATAGCAGAGTGCTAAAGACAAATGTAAACTTACTTTTAAATTATACAATTATTAGAAGAAAAAGGTATACCAATACATGTGGTCATATATTTCTCTTTTGAAATCATACTACTAATGTTGTATATCAAGTTGTAAGAATTGAAAAGGCTCATCCCACATCGAATGATTGAAGGGAATATGAGAGATGAAGGCCATTATAAAAATAAAAGACTATGTAAAAGTGAAAAAGGAAACAAAAAAATAAAAGCATGAAACAAATATATATTACAATATTTGTTTATAAGTATGTTTTTAATTTGAGTTTTATATGTTTTATTTTGAATGTTAGAACAATTTGCTTAAATATAAATGAGCTTATTCGAGCTCGAACCTACGTTAATAAACGAGTCAATCGAGCTAGAGCTTGTATACAATCAGTTTTAAACCTTCGTTAATTAGAAAATAAACAAGCTTCGAGCTCGAAATCGAACAAGAAAAATTTATTCAAGCTCGAGCGCTAGCCTAAATATATAACTTTATTTGAGCTCGAGTCGAGCTCGAGCTGAATAGTTGTTAAACTAGCTTAGCTCGAATAGGCAGGAACTCGACTCGGCTCGGATCGTTAACACCCCTAGTCCCAGTGGGTGGAATTCATCCGGATTTCAAATTATTTCAAAATTTGAACGGACCTTTGTATTTACCGAGAATATAGCCAGTACATCCTCTTTATTATTTATCTATTCTAAGCGTACAAGTGGGATTAGAATGCTAAGTCATGATTAAGCGCATTTAATGCGTTTTTGAATTAAAGCACCTACCTTCCTGATAAGGTTTCTTTGATGAAGGGTAGACTGTGTAATGAAGTCGAAAGCAATACATCTCCAGGTATATGCATCACTTTCGACCAAGGTTATAAATAGCGTGAGGCGTGGCGTGGCAGAAAGGTCAAGCCTCAAGCCTTAGCGTGAGGCGTGACGACATGGCGTGAATTAAGGCGGCAAAAAGTATTTATAGATTTATATATTTATATTATATTTCATTAGTATATCATATTTCATATACATCGAGTTTACAAAAAGTGTTATAAATAACCAATAAAGTCAAGAAACTCTCTTTACATTTGCAATCTTCTTCAAATACTAGTAAACCCCTAAACGCCAAATACCAGTAAACCTCAAATACGATGCCCAAATTCTAATTACTAGTAAATCCCCTAAACGTCTCAAATATCAGTACACCTTATCGCGCCTTATCGCACCTCATCTCATTCCAAGCCTTTAAGACGACGCCTTGGTCTATTGCGTGGCGTGGAGGTGACGCCTCGCGCCTTTGCGGCACCAAGGCGCGCCTTTTAGAACACTGCTTTCGACTGGGGCTTGATGACGTATCCTCCTAGCAGTTCAAAGGCTACCCTTTCGACATTGCTCGAAGCCTATATTTCAAAGACCCAAGTCAACCTATTAAAACTTCTATTGGTGTCTAACCATTCATGTGCAATGGTTACCAGTTGGAAATCCGCCAATTGAAGCCTTAAGCCCTTCGGGGTATGGCATTCGAAGGTACTGGCACGAAGGAAAGCCTTGACTTGGTCACACCCATGTTTCCTGCTTTATATCTGCTTTCCCACCAAGATAGAGATCATGAGACACTAAGCCTAGCGGTTACCTGAACTCATAGGACGCCCCCATGATCCCCGAATTTTGTACATAAGCTCCCCAAACTTATTTTCTCCTCTTATAAATAGTTTGGACGGGTCATTCGATAATGGTATGCTCACTAAACACTCTAACTCTTCCCTAAACTCACTTACTTACCATATCACATACTTATTCATACGCCGAAGATGGTTCACAGGTCCAACCTCTGCGCAATTGCTTAATGTTTTAGGTTACTAATGAGCTTGGCTAGATCACACCCCCTTTATACTTTGATAACCATCGCAAGGCCTGGTCATGCAAATTATTATATAATCAATAACCTACACACGACCGGGTCCACTGCCCGTGAGTGTTAGTCCTTTTTTAGATAATTCCAAATTATAAATGTGGAAAACTAGAAGGGGGGTTGAATAGTTTTACGTCTTTTTGAAATTTATTATGAAAACTTTTGTTTACTTTAAAAACTTTGATTCGATCTTATGTGAATTCAACACTTTGACAATATGAAGAAATAAATATAAATGAAAGTAAACAATGCAAGTAAAGTAATGAAAGGAAAGATAAGGATGGAAAGATCAAACCGCGACAAAAAGGATTTATAGTGGTTCGGGTACGAAGCTCCTCTTCGCCCTACTCCACTCCCCGAGCACCTAACTCGAGAGTTCTCTTCACTATGTCAACAAGCTCCCTTATGGCGGAGAAAACCTTACACACCTTCGCTTACACCAATTAACGACACTTAGCTAAATGTCGAGTTCTAATCCTAGCTAGAACCAATCTCACAACTACTACACGACTTCTTCACGACTTCACCTCTTCTTCACGACTTCAAGACTTCTTCACAACTTCACAACTTCAAAACTTCACACCTTCTTCACAACTTCACAACTTCTTCATAACTCCACAACTTCTTCACACACCCACTTCTACACACCTTCACTTCTTACACAACTTAATAATCTAAGTACTTATGTTCACACCTATCTAACTAATATACACACCTTATACACAAATAGAATGAATGATATGCAAAGAGTGATACACTAACTACTTGATAGGCAGGATCACACAAAGTGATAATACTTCTCTTCTTGAAGGATAGAAGTATCCTTCTTTTGCACTTGGATGGATGAAGCTTGGATCACTTGAAAACAAAAGCTTATGATTAAATGATTAAAGGATTTAGAAAGATAGGAATAGAGATTAGAACAGAAAGTTTGGAGTGCAAAAGGTGAGGAAAAAGTCTAGGAATGAACCAGTATTTATAGGTATAAATTATAGCTGGAGGAGCGTGGTCGGTCCCTTTAATTAGGGGCCGGTCCCCTTAATAATTATGGGGGCCACCTAGTAAATTAAGGGGACCGCACCCCCTGGACGGCTATAATTTTTGTCTTTTATTGGGGAAGGTTTTTTTGGAACATTTTTTGTTGAAATCTGAATTCATATATTTATAATGGATTTAATATATTTATTTAATACCAAAAATGATTTTCTAAAAGATATAAAATGTTTGTGACATTTCATAAAAAATCTAGTGATTAAGTAAATGTTTCTTTGATCATAAAATGCATTATGCATTTTGTTTATTCATACCTTAAGTGATTAAGTTGTTGAAATGAATATTTACAACTAAATACTTGTTTACGTACTAATCTTTGCGTTTAATTATTTTACATTTTGTGATTATCAAAACATAGAGATATCAAAAAATATTAATAACGTCTCTAAGTATTATTTATATCAACAATAAATAATAAACCAGATTTCACATATCACAAGTAACCTTCAATACTTTTAGTTACAATCATACGTGAGTTTCAATATAATCATCTGTGATTTTACAATCCAAACAAAATCACGTGTGATTTTTTTTCTGTAACAGCCACTCATCTTCTTCAAGATCTATCTGCAATAACTTGATTTTCTTCATCTATAACCGTATTGTCGTCAGCAACAACATGACTTTCGTAATCAATAACCTGATTTTCATCCTCAATAATCATATTATCATCAATATCCAACTAATTATTTGTTAATTGGTAATTTTGAACCGAACTTATCCTAAATTATAGCAAAAAAACAAGAAAAAACAAAATTGATCCCTAATTATGAAAAGTTATGATCAATGACGAAATCAACAATTATTGAATGTTTTTGAAGTTGATTTGATAATTAACTTGTATTGTGCGTTTATGAAAACCAAAACCATGATGTTTTAGTGGAGAATGAAATGAGTTTTAGGATTTTTGGCTTTGTGTCAAAAACTCAAAATTGACCCTCACGCGTAAAATCAAATTTAATTGGAGTCACTAGATGAAAATGAAATGTAAGATGAAGATTTAATCTTTTGATAGTTAGAGAAAATTCGACTCATCACGCGAATGCAATGATTTCGATAATCACTTTTCTCCAAACATAGGGCATGTTTGGCGTGCGAACTTATCAGAGCTTATAGCATTTTTTTTTTTTAATTTTTAAATAAGCTATCATTAAAAATAAGTCTCGTTTGGCTGATATAGCTAGAAGGAGCATGTAAAAAAATAAGCTACTAAATGGAATGCTAGTTAAACTAATGTTTAGAAAAATGCTCCAGCGACCAGCTTCAGCAACCCGCTCTAGCGATCCGCTCGATCTATACTACTATATAATGTATTTAGGACTATTATATAATTAGAAATGCTTAAAATTCAGACTTTTACTTGGTTATTATGAAAGGATTTCAAAATTAATTGGTTAAGAAAAGTTGGTTAGAAAGCAGGTTGGTTAGAAAGTTTGTTAGTAAGGAGGTTGGTTGTTCAAACTAAAATTATTTAGCTTAACAATCTCTACTTATAAAGAATAAATACAACTAAATGTGTAACCAAATAACCGAATAACGCAAAATATAGTCACAGGTACCCGCCGTCGCATTGCGCTAGTATTGTTCTAGTTTTCAAAAATTACTTAACCTAAGAAAAGAAAAAAGAAAAAAAAAAAAAGAAAAAAAAAAAGGAAAAAGTAGTGGGTGAGGAAAAAGGCAAAGAAAAAATTGGGCCTCACCGACTCCTCCATATCATAAAGTAAGTTTTCAATTTCGTTGGCAATACGAAACCAACACACCAAATAATTCATTAAATATATTAATAATAGGTCGAACCACTTCGACCATTTCATATCATCATCATCATCCTCCCCATTTCATATTTATCTAAACTTTTTTTTTTCAATTTCATCACCAATTCATTTAATTACAGGTGAAATTCATTCCTTTTTATCCCTAATTAGCCTTTCAATTTCATCAATTAGGTTTTTATTTATTCAATTTTAATTGAAAATTAGGTTAATTGGTTTTATAGATCCGTGTATTTCCTTCATGTTTTGTAATATTTATGGATCTGATTTTTATTAATTTTGCTTAATTATTTGGTTTTCGTTGAATTGATTGGTTTTATTATTGGATTTGTATGTTAATTGAGTTTTTATATTATAGAGGTTGTTGATTTTTGGGGTTTTGTTGTTTGTTAAATTAAGGTTGTTTATTCATTTATGTTTTGTTGTTTGTTTGATTAAGGATGTTTAATAAATCATGTAATTGTTAAATTGTTTCAGTTTTGCGATATCTTGTTAGACAAGTTAACTTTTGTTGAAGGGTTATTTTTGTTAATTATTTGGGAAACTATTGGTTTAATTATATGATTTGTTAATATATATTTTTGTCTATTGACAATATGTTTGTAGACCTTTATGGTATGTTTAAAGAGAGTCGTGCTGATTAATTTGTGTAAGCTGCTGAGCTGTTAATTGTGGAACAATAATAATTTTGTTGCTATGCATGTGATTAGCTTGGTGTTATGCAATCCTTTGTACCTGGTTAGTGAAGAATTAAGGTTGTTAAACCAATTGTTTATATATCGCTTGGATTATATTTGGGGCACGGGGAGCAAAGTTTGCTGCCTTTTCTCGGTGTAGTTGTTAGGGTCAGTTTATTTGTTAAACATGGCATTCAATTGGTAAACTTTGTAATGTTTAATTGATGGGACACTTGAAGTGAAATGGAAATTATACACTAATTTGTGATCTTATATTTTCGTTTCTTCACTGCGCTACTTTACATGGGTTTCTGTGTTTCTCGATGTTTGTTAAACCAAGTCTTAAATAGATGATTGGTAATGTTGAGCTATTTCCGTGCTAATTACTTGAGACTGCTAGACACCAGTACTCAAACTAGAGGTATTAAGCTGTGCGATCATATTGCCAATATACTTTAGTGACCTTGTTAATTGAATTCTCAAAGGGTTTGTAAATGGTACATTGCTAAATATTAGTTTCATACTGGACCCCAGTTTAATATGCTTGTTCTTTGTAGCAAGAGCTATAACAAGCTAAAGTATTTGTTAAAATGTACTTTTATGGTTATAAGATAACATTTAGTCTGTGCTGGCATGGTGTTTATCAGAAGTGTGTCGTAGGATAATGTATTGTCGTGTACTATATAATAAAATGATGCAATGCAGGGAAGCTAGACAGATGGAATCAACCAAAGAAACAGGGTGCCAAGCAGCTCCAGAGGGACCAATCCTTTGCATCAACAACTGTGGATTCTGGGGGAGTGCAGCCACCATGAATATGTGCTCCAAATGCCACAAGGAGATGATATCAAAGCAGGAAAATGCAAAACTTGCAGCTTCATCCTTTGATGACATTATCAATGGTGGTTCAGGCAGCGATACTGGAAAAGATGTGGTGGTTGCTGATGCCATCAAGGCCCAACCGGCAGCGCCAGTGGAGTTGAATGTGGTTCCAGTGCAAGCACGGGCTGACGATTCATCTTCAAGTCAAGTCACCGAGCCAAAGCCGAAAGTGGGACCAAGCAGATGCTTCACTTGTCGCAAGCGGGTTGGTTTAACCGGCTTCAATTGTAAGTGTGGCGATCTTTTCTGCTCTGCTCACCGCTACTCTGACAAACACGACTGTCCTTTTGATTACCGAACTGCCGGACGCGATGCCATAGCAAAGGCTAATCCTGTGATCAAAGCTGAAAAGCTTGATAAGATATGAAGAGCGGCATTTGGTCAAAGTATGATAATGGTTACTACTCAAAAGTCTTTATATCCATGCGTATGAAGTTGCCAATTTAGGTGCCCCTGGTCGATTGTTTGAAATTTAATTTAGCAAAGCTATATGAAGACGAGGGGCATCTTGCCAGTGTTATGGACATACTTATTCTCGTTGTTGATTGGTAGGGATTGGTTTCATTCCGTATTGTGTGTGTGTTCATGTTTGTGGTAATCATCTGCATAGATGGATGGATTTATTTGTGTTAAATCTGTAATTTGCCCTCTATTTGTCTTGCACCAACTCATGAATGTCAGTGAACTGAATAAGCATATCTTAAAATTGGTACATGTCATCTGTGGGAGGCAATGGACCTAATTTAGTTTCTTTGGTTTCACAAGGGGTTCTTTATATGCTGAGAATGCTCGGGTTGAACTCTTGACATTTTCGGATCTTGAGAGCCCCAATTGTGCGGGCCTATCTAAGATCTAAAGTGGATTGTGAAATTGCTTCTCACCAACGTAGAACGACACTTACGCTTAGTTGTGTTCGTTAGGCTCATCATTCCATAGCATATGTAGAATTGTTATGTTGTACAATCTGCATGTTAGGCAAAAGGACAGAAGAAAGCAGTCGGGTCAGAAGGGTTAAAAGCAGCTTACAGCGGTAAAATCTTTACTTTCTTGGATTAAACCATATGGTTGAAGAAGAGATATCATCTTTTTTGTTAAGTGATTGACCATATGGTTGAAGAGATATCATCTTTTTTGTTAAGTGATTGCCAAACAAGGTTATCATCTCAAACGGCAAGTGTTCTTGAAATAAATTTACAAATAGTTAAAAAGCTCTTAAAAAACCTGCATTGGAGAAGCCCAAATAAATCAAAATGCCAGGTTATTGTTGTATTTTAAGTTTCCAGTCATATTTGACATCAGTTCTACAAGAGCATTGTGAATGCAATCTGTTACGGTATTAACCTTTTGTGTTTATCGCTAAACTTGTTTTGTTTATTGTCAGCAGATCTCTATAAAACGCCTCCGATGTGGCAAATTGGCAATGTATGCAGCTACTACAAAAGCTTTTTAGTAAGGAATTATAAGAGACCAAATATGAAAATTCACTACAAAAATAAGACTTTTGATATTATTTCGGAACGTTTACATTTCTCAACCTATTGTCATTTAAAGTCTTTATTCTCGGTGCATAAAATCTTTAGTGCTATATACTGCTTTTCAAAAAGCTGCCCACTCATTTGCTTGTCCCTGTTGCTACCTTTTGTCTTAGGTGAAGTTCCTTTAATCTCTATGAGCCTGATGTGGGTTGTAGCTTTGTTCTAGATTGCAGGAGATGACTTTTTACTGAGGTTAACGAGTATTGAAGTGGGTTGTCTTAGCAAAATAAGGTCTAATGTAAATAGTTATCTTTTATTACTCTCACGACACGTATATGTACTTTTAGCGTAGATGCTAATATGACTAGAGTACAATGTTTCGGTGCGATATGTTATTGTAATTGCATCAACTACCAATTTCAGGAAGTACCAAAATGACTTTGGCTGCCATCAAACCTTGCAGAGATGTTATGTCACTGGACCATACAAAGTGTGGATGGAGTTGCACACTTTCTCAAACTTACAAATGTTAAGTTGTATTTTTTAATCCTGAATGAGACACGACGTCCCTTGTATAGTACTCCATGCGTCCCAAAATTATTGTCCACCGACAAAAAATACACATATTAAGAAAAATACATCTATTATTGTTTTGATTTTGTAAAAGCTATTAAAATACAGTTTCACCGTTTGACTATTAATTAATGCTTTTATTTAACTTTATAAATAATAATTTTGATTAGAGGTTCAACTTCAACATTTAGGTTATTTTAAGACAACCCAGAAAAGAAAGGTGAACAAGAATATTGAGACGAGTGAGTATAAGTTTGTGCATTTGTTGTCCATAGTTTTATGCTATGCAACTTTATGGACCCACCTCTCCCCACAAAACATCATTCCCGTCATTTTCCACCATCCGCCATCCACCATCCGCCAACAAACTTGGTAGAATTTCTGCGGTGTTGATAGGCATTAGCTTTATGTCAAGTCATTCCTAGAAACAAAAACTTGCTTTTCTTGAGAACACGAACATAAAACAGAATGGCACAATTCCTTTTTCGCTTTTTTCTAGCTCATGAATAGGAAGAAGAAACACTATCAGTAAATGCACTATGCATTGTGATGTTTAACACAAGCAGAACCATTCAAGTGGTATTCATTAAAAGCATAAATAAGAAACAAAGTTTTGCAAACAACCAAGAGAACAATAAAGCTCGAAAAAAATGATATCAGAAAACCAAAATAGAAATGATTGAAGTGACAAAAGAAGAAGCCAGAGTATGTTGTTCCAAGTTCATCAAATCATTTTATATGTGAATTCTCTTGGACGAAATCAGTACATTATGGTAAAGGCAAAATACTAGCCACATAGATAAGTCAAGGCCCCAAGCACGAGCAACTAATGCTTCGACTATAAGGCGGGGTTGAACACAATTCTGGGGGTCATGGTTATTATACAATATACAGAATTGCTAAGAAGCATCAGTTGTAATTAACTAAAAGAAGAGATGCCCACACAGGTTAAATCTTTAGCAATTGAATAAGAGTTTGGAATTGGATCAAACAATATGTATGATAGAGATTCCAAGCATGAGCGGTCATATTATTAACTCATTATGAAAACAACTCTGATCACCAGCCATGGTTATTTTACAGGATAGTGTTGACCTGAAACACTTTCTTGTCTTTAATTTCTAATTGTTTAATAGATGATTAGTGAGTCAAATATGATGACAAAATTATACCAAGCCATAATATAACTTTATGGATAGATATCCAGGATTTAAGCATTAAAATCACATTCGGGCAACGTTGACCCATCTCATTCACCTAGTTTTTCAACCCGCTAGAGATAAAACACAACCCGAATTAACTAGGTTATAATAAGTAAACGTGTCAAAACTACCACCCTCAATATTCTACGTATAATCTACCTGAGTGTACTCATCCACTTATCTCTACTAAAATCACGTCAGGAACGTAAGTCAAGCCACACGTACATATAGGGGATTTTGAGTAGGAAATAGTGACCGGCTGAGAAACTATGTAACAATATGATAAAAAGGTGCCAACTGAATCAATCAATCAATCAAATCAATCTCTATGATGGAAATTCCAGGTAGATGCTAAAGCACTTGGTACCCTGGAGCTATCCCGCTGGTGCCGTAGGGAAAAGTGCTGCCACGTCAGCACCTTTTCCCATAACACAAGAATTCACCACAACACCAAAAACTAATCTTACTGAATCATTAGGGTTAGACTCCTATAGATGGCAATTATGTCAACAAAAACAACAGGAAATGCAGATGCGTAATTGGCAGTAACTCAGAATAGTCCTGTCACTGAATTGAGCCGATAGGCAGGTCCTACTATGAAAATGATATGATAATAAGGTTCAAAAGAGGTGTTAAGAGAACTGACAGAGCCATGATTAATTCATATCAAAGATACAAGAAAACTGAGCCTAATAACGTTGCTTCTTATAAGTAATCGTCTCTCTAAAGTACCTACTTTCGAAAGGTAGGTTCTCTCCCAGCTGATCCTCTAGACAAACCATGGTCAGATATCAATTCAAGCATAATCTTCAGCAAGTCCTAACCCCTATATAGCTATTTAATTTAGTAAGCAACCCCTAGAGGTCTTTCCATACCTGAGGGATTAAGCTGAAGAATTGAACAAATTCATTTATTAGTAACTAGATAAAATGCTCACATAAACACGCTAAAGACATTACCTTATCAAAGTAAGTATGCAAGGGAAGACTTTTAGTACTCGGCCTTAATTCATAATCCAGATTAAAATGAATAAGGACTGAATTTCTTACTTGCTGACTGCACATGAGTGCATTACCTAAGCATTAAAAAACGCAATCAGTTTGAAGTCGAAACTAAACTTAATTGGCCTCAAAACTTGGTCAAACTTTTTTCTCGCCCTATGGAAACAATGGTTTAGTGGAGTCCCTTAACTCTGATAACTAAATTCAAGTTTGTACTGAAGCCTGCTTTAGCATGAACCATCAGAAATTGTACTAATAAACAATTAAAGTTTACAGACTTTGACATCAGCTACATATACATTCCCAGAACAATGTGCAATACATGTTATACAAAAGAGTATATGAACATATCCCTTTTGCACATTGAGCTTGGAAATAGAATGAGACTCGTATTAATGGATTTCAGAGGAATGATTAGACCTAGGATGCATGCTTAAAGAGGCCCAAAACATAATCAGTATTTTCCAAATCAAGTCAAGGGGATATACTGCAGTTGTTATTTAAGTAATTCTGTCATGCTGCAAAATTTCTAAGAGATTATTTAGCTAAAAGATGCGATCTAACAGTTACAAACAAATATGCAAGAAGCGGTTTCACAGAAATTAAATGCAAAAGCCTAAATGCCTAAGAACTGTATTAAGGGTTTCCTAGTGTTGAGCCCAGACTTATTTAGTACCGAGTAACAATTAGCAATTCTATAAGGGTATGGACTCTATCACAAATATCACAATTGCATGTGCATCATCAGCTCAAATATACTAATACAGTATAAACAACTATGAAGGTAATAACCTGATAGATACAGCTACAACGCTCCAAGAAGAAGCACAAGGCTTACGCATACAATTAAACATCTATAACAATCAAACGCGTAAAATCAGTAGTCAACTTCTAGCAACTTCACACAGAGTCGCTATCACTCCATCATAATCTAAACTATTGCTCGGATTGCCATTACAGTCAGCTCCCACAACGCAACCTAAAAATAACTTAGACTCCAATTAGCAGGTTAACTACGAACAAACCTAAAGTATTCCCAATCATTATGTTCATCTCCTTTATCAATGTAAATGACTAAATTCAAATTCCGATCAGACACACCATAACAAGTTAAAAATACAAATGCCTAAATCAGCAAATACATATTCATCATCATCTTGGTTAGCCTCACAAGCGGTAATAACAACAAGCCTTAAAATTCTAACGCTACTAAAACAAGCATTAAGATTCTTACGCTACTTTTACTACATTTTACACTTTTTAAATTTCATTACATCTAAGTTACAGATACTTTTAAAAAACAAACACCTACTTCTCCCGCTCCTACTTACAGCTACTCCTAACTGCTACTTTAATGCGTTATTCATAAATCCTCAACTACTACACAAGAAACACTCGCTTACTTTCAATTCCAAACAACATTTCAACAAAATCAACTACACACAAATGATCAAATATATTCATCATCATCGTTATCGTTATCATTATCATTAACATTAAACAACAACAAAAACTCTCCGTCCGCGCGAATTACACAAATCAGCAAAAACAACATTCTTAAACAAAACATCAAAAGCGACCCAACCCTAAATCCCAAATTTATTCAAAACAAGTAATAAAATCACCACAAGCCCATAAACTCATTCATTCATCAGTAGCACCAGAAGCAGCAATCTCTTTAGCAGCAAGCCTCTCAAGTGCTTTCTGGTGGGCCCAAGTCTCCAAAGTCAAATCAGGTTTAGCATTAAGTCCAACACCAAGTATCACAATTGTTAGAAAGCTTGTTACGTAACATGGCAACTCCCAATCTTCCCATTTCCTTGTTTGACCTGGTGGTAATGGTGTCCGGTTCAGAAAGTATCCGTTGGGTCGGTCCTGGTGACCTGGACTGGTCCAGCGGCTTGGTCCTTCTCCTCCGCCTCGGGTGCGGAGTGACGTGATCCTTGATCGGAGTGTGCCGGCGGCTGCCGTGAAATGTTTGACTGACGGCATTTTGTGACGGTGGGTTTGTGATTAGGGATCCGGGTTTGTGATATTTGAGTTGTTTTGGAATATGAGTGGTGGGTGAATGTAACCTTGTAGAATGTGGTATTGACAAATGTGACCTTGTAAAATGTGGATCTACAAAAGTAGGATTGTAATTAGGTCACGTGAAGTCGTCGGCCGTAAAACTGGGTATCCGCGCGTTTTTTGACTCCAATGATGCGTCGGTGTTAAAATAGACCCTGCCCCCGACATGGATGTGTATGTAATGCATTTTTGTGATGTGTTGGCCGACACGACTGAGTTGTGGAGAAAGATAAAACAAGCCAACAGTCCTGAGTGGAACCGTTAGTGATTCTCTATAATAAAAAGAAAATTTTGTTTCTGTTTTAATAAATTTTACACTATAAAATATAAATAATCCATACCTTCCCATTTTTATTCACATTTTCAAAACATATTCAATCTCATTAATAAATATACATATATTTTATTTCCGACATTAAATGGATTCTGAACAATTTATGTTTTACATCATTTGATGAAGAAGAAGTTAATAGTATGAATCTGGAGTTTTTAAAAAAGGCGGAAATATACTATATGAATTATCATGATGAAAGGTCAAGACTAATAAATAAATAAAAAGCCTAGTTACCACATATCACAATAAATAGAGATCGTTACGGTGTTCATCATCGTCTAGTAGCCGCTTACTTCTCTGAAAACCCAATGTATAATGAAGATACATTTTGTAAGCGGTTCCGAATGAGACGGCCACTACTCATATGCATTGTCCGAGATGTAACTGGCCATTCTCTGTATTTTCAACTAGGTAATGACTGTAGGGAAAGAGTTGGCATTTCCTCATTGACGAATTGTATCTCTGCAATTCATCGATTCACATACGACACATTCATGATGCTCTAGACGAATATTTGCAAATGGGTACGAAAACTTCTCGTGATTCTTTTGAATATTTATGTAAGGCTATTATGGACATATATGGAGATGAGTTTTTGCGAGGACCTACTTATACCAATGTCGAGAAACTTTATTCATATCAAGAGGAGAAACATGGGTTTCCTAAGATGTTAGGAAGCATTGATTTTCCGAATTGGAGTGGGATAGTTGTCCAAATGCATAACGTGCTAAATATTGAAGAGCTGATGATGGGTCAAATCCATTCAATTTAGTAGAAGCGGTTGCCTCGCAAGATTTATGGACGTGACATGTGTTCTTTGGTGTTTATGGGGCGAACAACAATGTAAATGTTATACGTATCTCACCTTTGTTCAACGTTCACAAATACGAGAAAGCACCAGAGGTTAAGTTTTTGTGGCTAATGATATAACTTGTAAACAAGGATATTATCTTACTAACGAGACATATCCGGAATGCTCTACACTTGTTAAGTCGATTTCACAGCCAAGTGCGAATGATACAAAGGGCATAAGGTATAAGCAAATGTATGAAGCAACAAGGAAAGATGTAGAATAAGCGTTTTGTGTGTTAAAGAAAAAAATTGGCTATAGTAAAAAATCGAGCACGACCGATGTGTCTTATGAAAATAACTCATATGATGTATACATGCATCATATTACATAATATGATTTGAAAAGACAAAAATAAGGCAATCTCTTCCGACTTTTATCTAAATGAGAAACATCGTGATGATGATCTCGTACGAACACACGAAAGACGTTACAAGTTATCAGTGTTTTAGTCAATGAGGAAATCATCTAAACTTTAAAGCCGTTTTGGTGGAACACATTTGGCGTCGAATAAATGCACTATAATTTGTAATTTCATTTTCTTTTAAATTTTAATGTATTATTTTTATTTTATTTTAATTATTAATGAATGTTTTTTGTATTTTTATTGAAATTTCAATTTTAGCATTTAAGATAAAAGAAAAATGAAAAAAAATAGAAGTTAGGTGGCGATGCTGGTTGTCCTGTTACACTATTTTTGTCGTGGAGAAAAAAGTCGATGTGACGCTCAGTTGGCGGTGATGATGTTGGTTTTGGTCACCACTACACCTAGTCTAATAGGGTTTTGACCTACACATGCATCACCAACACCGATGCACATGCGTTAAAAAGACTGCTGGACACTTATGTGAAGCTTTTTTGTGAGAAGTTGGTCGATTAGTAGACCGACTTATGGAGGAAGAAAAAGGAGCCAACAGTACAAAAACTAACCGTTGGTTTATATTTAAAAAGAAAAAACTTCTTTTATTTTAATTTTAATTAATTTTTATACGCTATAAATAACTCAATACTTTTTCATTTTTATTCACACTTCAAAATATATTCAATCTCATTAATACCAAATACATATTATTTCTCACAACAAATGAATTCCGAACAATTAATTTTTACATCCTTGAATGAATAAGAAGAATAAGTTAATAGTATGAATCTGAGTTTTCAAAAGAGGCAACGACAAACTATATGAATTATTATAGTGAAAGTTCAAGAATAAAAAAAAGCTCGTTACCACGAATCACAATAAATAACGATTGTTACGGTCAAGGTTATAAATAGCGCGAGGCATGGCGTGACGGCATGACCAAGCCTCACGCCTTAGCGGCTAAGACGAAGCTTTTGTGTTTAGGCATGGCATAAGGCGGCACACAATATGAAAATATTTATACATTTATATCATATTTCATATATATCATGTTTAAAAAAAAAGGCGTGGCATGAAGACATGACCAAGCCTCACACGTTTGCGGGGCCTTTGCGCGCCTTTTAGAACCATGAACTTACGGTGCTCATGATCGTCTAGTGTTACTTCTGAAAACCTAATGCATGACGAAGAGGCATCCCGTAAGCGGTTCTTAATGAGATGTTTTATTTTATTTTAATTATAACGTAATATTTTTTAATTTAATGAAATCTTAATTTTAATATTTAAAATAGGGTGAAAGCTAAAGATACGCAACATATTTTTCCAAATAAATACATCTACGTAATGTACTTTGTAAAGTGTCAAAGATACGCAACATACATTCAAATATTATTCGATCTATCTAATATTACCGGGTATTAGCAGATTTTTTCCAACTTGGCCTTTTTTTTTCTTTTCTTAATATTATCTAGTTGGCATTATTTAACCGTTTGTAATTTATTTGACCCAAAACCACACAACAAATAAACCCGATCCACTTCCCTACCCTCTTTATATACCCTAATTTATTAAACCCTAATTTGTAACCCAAATAAGAAGCCCTAAATCAATTAACCCCTAAATCAATTAAACCCGTCTTGCAACAAAATGGCTTCATCTTCATCTAAGAGTCGTGTTCGTAATCGTCCCTTCCCTACTCATTGCAAATGTAAGCTTCGTTTGGCAAGAAGGGTTTCATGGACAGAGAGAAACCTAGGTTGGCGTTTTCTTGTATGCCCCAAACCATCTGTAAGAAAACTTATAGTCCTTGGTTGTTTAAAGTATTTATTTTTAAGTTTGGTTTGTATATTTTAATTTTATTTCTCTTACGTAGTTTGTCCATGACAAATGTGATTATTTCTTTTGGATTGATGGTGAGTTGAACTCTTGCTGGTATAAACACACCATGTATGATATGTATGTGACAATGAACAATGAAGAAAGAGAAGTGTTTGAAGATGGAGTTAACAGACATGAGATGGAGATTTACAAGGCATAAATGGAGGATGAATTGGAAAAGACAGAATCAAATTTGTGAAACTGGAGGAGAATGGCAAATTTCATGATAGTTCTGTTAATCATCTTGATGAGGCGAAAAATGAACTACTTTTAGGGGGTCATTTAAGCCCGGAATTGAATTTTTTTGATCAAATTTTACCCTAAATCGTTCCTTTTGTGATTTTAGGTACTTTGGGAGTGAAATCTGGAAAAAGAAGCAATTCAAACGTTTTTTGAGCATAAAAGTGAAGAAAACGCCAAAGACTTAATTTTCCAAGCTGAGAACAGTATCTGACGGCGTCAAGAGTAAAAGTGGTGACGACCCAGTGCAAACCTGACGGCGTCACAACAAGGGCGTCAAGAGTTAATTTTGTGACGGCCTGCATAAGGAGAATACATGACGGCGTCAGACCCAGATCTAGGCAGTCCGAGGAACTATTTGGCGGCGAGATGACGGCGTCAGACATTTGTTCTTGACACCGTCACCTTCTAAACTCTATATATAGTTTTCTATTTTTCATTCATTAGAGAGGAACTTGTGTGGAGAAACCTAGGGCCGAACTTTGTAAACCCTAGCTCGTATTTTACAGTATTTTCAAGGGTTTTCACCCCTTGAATCCTTTCATGTTCAATTAAGATAAGTCTTCTCTTTAATTCAATCAATATGTCTATGTGTTGGTTGATTATATCTTTTGCTTGTCTTGATTTCAACATGCTAGGCTAGATCTATCTTGTGTTTGCTTGGATCTAATGAAACCTAGATGTTAATTATGTGTTGATTACTTGTTTATGGTTGTATTGGATGAATGATTTCAATGTTAGGCTTAAGAAAACTGGTAGATCTCCATTGTGTAACATGCTTGAACGTCTTAGGAAACATGAACCGATGTGTACTAGGTTTTATTGGTTGTATTTAATGCATGAGTAAATTCTAATGATTCCATGTTAGGAGCTTCTTAGCCGGCTCGACATAGGAGTGAAGTAGGCACTCATAGGATTGGGGAAGTAAGTATGCCACCCCATGAATGGTATTAAGGAATACAATCCGTCATCCATGCAACTATAACAAGTAATTAACGTGTAAAAGATATCTAGGGAGTAGTGAAATCTAAGTAAACACAATTCTCCCACATATTGCTCACAACTTTAGTGTAATATAGTTTATTTTCATTTTTAGTATTTTATTTTGATTGCATCTTAGTAATTGGGTTAGTTGACTAGCAACTAATTCCGCCCAAACTCTTTCAAACCTGAGATTTTAATTTGCTTCCTAAAAAATATAAAATATACAAAAAGAATCATCCCTCATCTCTAGACCTAGTCTTTAGGTTTTCTAATCCTAGCGACACTATTCCTAGCTGAACGATCAATCCCCCGGTACTTGTCATTATACTATACTACATCGATCAGGTACACTGCCTGGTGGGGGTTGTAAGCTTCTCGAGATCCCTCGAGAGGTAAAGCCTGGTGCAATCCCTACGCATCAAGTTTTTGGCGTCGCAGCCCGGGGAATAGTTATTGTCTAGGTTAGAATCTCTTTTTATTAGGTCTACTTGCTAGATTCCTTTCTAGTAAGATTTTATTTTATTTTTTTATTTTTAGGTTCTCTTTAGTCTATCTTATTTCTTCGTGTTTTTGTTCGTAACTCTTCACCACCCGACATCATGGACGATGGGAACATCTTTGAACCCATCATCCCACCACAACAAAACCCACCACTAGAACCTCTTAGGCCCCGAACCTTAGGAGAGTATTCCCGACCTAGCCACCAAGGCTATCGAAACACTATTGAGCTCACCGGAGCCTTGCGATCCGACACCATCCGGCTGGTGCAAAGCGGATGTGCATTCCACAGACTTTGTTCCGAAGATCCAAATCAACATCTCAAGGACTTCCTTAAAATCGTAGATTCCATAGACCTAGATGTTGCAACTAGAGAGACAACCCGATTACGCCTATTCCAATTCTCTCTACGTGATCAAGCTAGCCAATGGCTTGAACGTTTACCCGCGGGATCCATCACCACATGGGATGATCTCACCACTCGTTGCCTTGCTCAATTTTTCCCACTGGGGAGAACTACCAAGCTTAGAAATGACATCTTGATGTTCCAACAACGTCAAAATGAAACTCTTTATGAAGCATGGACTCGTTTCAAGGACTTACTCCAAAAAGTCCCTCATCATGGCATAGATCTTTGGCTCCAAGTTCAAATCTTTTATGACCATATCGATCTCTCCACAAGGCAAGCCATTGACCAATCGGCCGGTGGTAAGCTACGTGATCTAAGTGCGGAACAATCATGGGAACTCATAGAAGATCTTGCTCTCTATGACAACGAAAGTTGGAATGATCCCCGTGATTTGAACAAAACGGTCAAGGCAATATATTTGCCTTCGAACAACTCTAGCACTCCCGACCGTAGGATCATGGAACTTGAAGGTCGAGTCAAGTCTCTCATGAAATCTTACGAAGCTCAAAAGCCTTCAAGCCAGGTGAGCAGAATCGCTTCTGCATGTAAATTGTGTAATGGCCCTCACGAAACTCATAACTGCATGGAGCTTCCAAAACGCGCTTATAACGAATTCACATCATCACATGTTGGTCGAGGCCTTCGAAACTCTGACGAGGCCTATGAGGCATAGAAGGATAAACCTAATTTCAGAGGGTACCAAACGCGGAGCGTATCCTTCAATGACTCCTCCCCACTCAAATGGTCCGAGCATTTTCCATCACAGAGCACTCCTAGGCAAAGCTGTGAAGATGCCTTGCGAAAATTCATTCTATCTCAAGAATTGCAGCTCTCTACGCTCGAGGCTAAATTTAGACAACAACAAGCCGATATGAATAACAAGATTTGTAATCTGTTAACTGCTATCAAAGAGCACGCTGTTAATAAACCGATTCAAGCTGAAGAGGTCAAATCTGTTACAATCATGAATCAGCCAACTTCTCCTGTGAAAATAAAAAGTCCTAGTAAGCTATTTAAGCATCTATCACCAAAAGTAAAAGACCCTGTCAACCCCCTAGGACCGATCCATTTCGTAAATACCATCACCACGATATCTGCTTCTACACCTAACCTGAACCAACAACAAAATGAAAATATGGGTCATACAGCTAAAGGTGAACCCTCAAGGTTGGACCACGAATTGGCCAAAAGCCCTACCAACTCATTCGGGCAGTCCGCCATGCAAGAATCTTGCAAATCGGATGAAAGGAAAGAGAAATAGGAAGTGCATACGAGAAATCCAGCCATTTTGGGTAAATCTATTACAGAGGAACCCGAGAGAAAAATGGAGGATGTTACTAGTGGGAGTAGTGATAGGACTGAGAAAAATGAACTACTTTTAGGGGGTCATTTAAGCCCGGAATTGAATTTATTTGATCAAATATTACCCTAAATCGTTCCTTTTGTGATTTTAGGTATTTTGGGAGTGAAATCTGGAAAAGGAAGCAATTCGGACGTTTTTGGAGCATAAAAGTGAAGAAAACGCCAAAGACTTAATTTTCCAAGCTGAGAACAGTATCTGACGGCGTCAAGAGGAAAATCATGACGGCGTCAAGAGTAAAAGTGGTGACGACCCAGTGCAAACCTGACGGTGTCACAACAAGGGCGTCAAGAGTTAATTTTGTGACGGCCTGCATAAGGAGAATACACGACGGTGTCAGACCCAGATCTAGGCAGTCCGAGGAACTATTTGGCGGCGAGATGACCGCGTTAGACATTTGTTCTTGACGCCGTCACCTTCTAAACACTATATATAGTTTTCTATTTTTCATTCATTAGAGAGGAACTTGTGTGGAGAAACCTAGGGCCGAACTTTGTAAACCCTAGCTCGTATTTTACAGTATTTTCAAGGGTTTTCACCCCTTGAATCCTTTCATGTTCAATTAAGATAAGTCTTCTCTTTAATTCAATCAATATGTCTATGTGTTGGTTGATTATATCTTTTGCTTGTCTTGATTTCAACATGCTAGGCTAGATCTATCTTGTGTTTGCTTGGATCTAATGAAACCTAGATGTTAATTATGTGTTGATTACTTGTTTATGGTTGTATTGGATGAATGATTTCAATGTTAGGCTTAAGAAAACTGGCAGATCTCCATTGTGTAACATGCTTGAACGTCTTAGGAAACATGAACCGATGTGTACTAGGTTTTATTGGTTGTATTTAATGCATGAGTAAATTCTAATGATCCCATGTTAGGAGCTTCTTAGCCGACTCGACATAGGAGTGAAGTAGGTACTCATAGGATTGGGGAAGTAAGTACGCCACCCCATGAATGGTATTAAGGAATACAATCCGTCATCCACGCAACTATAACAAGTAATTAACGTGTAAAAGATATCTAGGGAGTAGTAAAATCTAAGTAAACAAAATTCTCCCACATATTGCTCACAACTTTAGTGTAATATAGTTTATTTTCATTTTTAGTATTTTATTTTGATTGCATCTTAGTAATTGGGTTAGTTGACTAGCAACTAATTCCGCCCAAACTCCTTCAAACCCGAGATTTTAATTTGCTTTCTAAAAAATATAAAAAATACAAAAAGAATCATCCCTCATCTCTAGACCTAGTCTTTAGGTTTTCTAATCCTAGCAACACTATTCCTAGCTGAACGATCAATCCCCCGGTACTTGTCATTATACTATACTACATCGATCAGGTACACTGCCTGGTGGGGGTTGTAAGCTTCTCGAGATCCCTCGAGAGGTAAATCCTGGTGCAATCCCTACGCATCACATCTGCTTTGCCATGTTGTTGGTTGCTCTATGAATGTATCTTGACTAGTATTATGGGTAAAGTAGGTAGGAAATGTCTGTAAGGATGGTTATGGATGTAAAATATTTTATTTCAATGAAATGGTTGTTGTATGGTATAATTTTGATCATGGTTTAAGTTTGTTCATAGATACATTAAGGCAATATATTAAGGCATACATACATTTAAACCATCTCAGTGGAACTACATACATATATTAAGGCAAAATAAACTTAAATAAGCAGAGTTGCATTGACCATTTAAACCATCTCAGTCATTACAAAAGAAGTGCATCATAATTGCACAAGCACAAGACCACCTGGTCATTACAAAAGATGTGCCAATATTGTATCAAGTATCTGCTAACCTAACTACACAGGCACAACATGACATTAACAAAAGAAGTGCCAACTTTGTCATCCTAACTTATCTGCTAACCTAACTGCACAGGCACAACATGACATTAACAAAAGAAGTGCCACTTAAGGCTTAATAGACAAATATGTGACCAAAGTTTGCCAACATATTTGCCTATTAACCCACTAACTTAACTACTAAACATGTGCTATTAAACTGCACAGAGACAGGCACCAAATACATACAAAAGAAGTGCCACATTGTTCATAGGAATCTGCACAGACAAACACATTACAACATAATATAACAAGATTAGAGGTTGAAAGGGGTGTCTTTGGATCTCCCAGTGCCATCTGGTGGGAAATTGAACTTCCTCTTTTTTGCAATCCTCTCAGACCTGTTTCTTGGTCTTATAGCAGGTCTCTACCTTGGTTGCCTTGGTTGCACATTGGTTTGACTTTCAGAAGTTGCAATATCCAAAGGTTGTGATTGTATTGGAGCTGCATTATTTGGCCGATCAGATTGGATGACCTCCAAGCTAACAGCTTGTTCTGATATGCTAGGTAGTTCATCATTCAGCAAGTCATGAGCTTCATCAACAGCTACAAGGTCACTAAGTGTATTTGGTTTTGCCAATCCATCTAATGGAAAATGAGCTTGTTCTAATTCAATATCTGACCAAGTTTGATAAGTCCTTGCATTATGCTCTATCTCTTCCCTTTCCTCCCTCTCCATTTCCTCTGCATCCAAAACTTCTTGCATAACCTCATGCATTGCTTCTTTATCCCTCATATACTGATATTCCTAAGTCACCAGATAATAATAATAATAAAAAAATATAGTTAATGGCTAAAAAAATATATAATGTCAAGTTAATAATCAAACGGATAATGAGAGAATCATTTATTACCTCTGTGTTCATTGATGCAGATCCACAAACACCAGCCTTACTAGTTCCAGGTGCATCAGCTTTTTTGTTTCTTACCAGCCTTACTAGTTCCAGGTTCATCAGCCTTTTTGTCTCTTAAACCACCGGCCTTACTAGTTTCAACCACTATTTTTTTCCCTTGAATGTTTATCCCACCACTTTGTTCTTTTTAGTAGGATACACCATCTTAGGCTTTTGGTAGGTTTGAATTGATTTGGGGGTTTTGGTTTCTTAGGTTGAGTGCAGGTGGTCTTATTGTGACCAGTTCCTTGGCAGTTTTGGCATGTTATCACTCTACCCATCCTACTGACTGCATGTTTATTTAATTCCTTTGTTGGGTTTTTTATTATGGTTTTCCTTGGCCTACATGGCATTTTTTCCAAAATTGGGGGAAATGGAGGAGCATTAAATGTTGGTTTCAAAAATTTTGATCCAAATACTGGTTTGATGGAGTACTGATATGTGTCAAACCACTTTGATTGTGAGTACAAGTCACTAACTCCAACTTCTGGTTCCATTTTAAAATGGATAAAAGTAGCTACAACATGTACACAAGGCACTCCACTAAGGTCCCATAACTTACAGTGAGAAGTTCTGGTCATCAAGTTCACACCATAGGCCTCATCCCTTCTCCTAACCTCTACTACTTGATAAACACTAGGTACAACCTGCCATTTCCTTTGTTCTTTTTTTAAATGCTCTAAAAGATTCCTAATTGATGGTGTTAATGTATCATCTAACTCAGCAACTTTTTTGCTCATGCACCAGGTTCTTTGCATTATATAAACTATAATATCCTCAAGCATAGAGATAATAGGCTTACCTTTAGCACCAAGAATCTGCCCATTGAAGCTCACTGAAATCCCATTCTCAAAGGAGGCACAACATGTATCAGTCTGGAAGAATGCCTTGCACCATGAACTTGGATTCCTCTCCATGAGATATTTATGGGCTTCCCACCCAGATGTTTTATCTCATTCATTTTGCTAGTAAAATCTTGCTCAATGGTAGAGGATGTTGCACCCTAAAATAGTCTTCTGTACTCTAATACATTCCATTTTCTCTTGAAGTTAGCATACAAGTGTCTTGTGCAATGCCTATGCTCAGCTTATGGTTACCAAGTCTTGACTGCCTCAATCAAACCCTGCCTACAGAACATAGTGTACTCAATATGAATATATGAAATAAGTTTCAAAGCATCTAATAAATAAAATATTGACAGTACCTTGTGAGCATCTGATATGACTGTCAATGCAAGACCATTGTCTAGATGAAGATCATCAACTAAAAGTGACAAGAACCAACACCAATTATTCTTATTTTCAACGTCCACCTCGGCCCATGCTATTGGGTACATTTGATTATTGCCATCTCTTCCCATTGCAGTCAATATTTGACCCTTACAAGTATGAGTGATGAAACAACCATCAATACCTTTTACCTTTCTACAACTAGCAATCCACCCATCCTTCACACCCTTGTAACACACATAGAACCTATAAAAGTGTATCATTCCATTGTCACCCTGCTTAACATCTACATGACAAGTAGATCCAGGATTTGACTCAATAATTACTTGTCTGTATTCCCAAATCTTACCATAATGCTCAATGAGACCCCCTTCATGTTCATACAGAGCACATTGCTTTGCTCTTTGCATTGACCTTCACTGACATAAATCATGTACTTGTCTCTTATATCCTTTTTCATAAACCTATAAGTCAATGATGGATTCTGGATATCACATTAGCATAATGACTTACTATCAACCTAAATGTAACAAGTGAACCCATGTGGTATTTTCTTGTACATTTATGGTCTGAATATATGCTCTTGATTTGGAAAGATCTTTCCCCACTACCCATTCAAGAATCCCATAGCCTAAATGGACAATGATGACCCTTGTCTTGTTGCACTTTCATTCTTGTCCACTTTTCCTTAGGTTGATCCTTAACTGGTGCTTTCTTAACATTTTTAGACTTCGTTTTTTTACCTTTCTCACCCTCTAAATCTGCAGTTTTTTCCTTATTTCTACCAGCACACCTACCCAAAGATACATATCTAGCATAGTCAACAAGCAGAGACTTGTAGTCACTCCTATAATACCACAACTGGTATCCATGTTTGATGATACGTAGATTTACAGGCTTCTACGAAGGGTTGTCGCTTCCACAATGCTTGACCTGTTTATCTACATCACTCAATGAAAGAAAGATTGCGTTAGGAGTAAGACGAGACTTTCTCCCCGTATTAAGCTCCGACGCTCAAGTCAGATGTCGTAATAAATATCATAATATGATTGATTTATATTTCGTATAATATAGAGAGGGATTGTCTCTTACTGAGATTAGCATTGTTCTATTTATAGTGCTAAGAGATCGAATAATAATCGAATAACAATCGAATAATATCTTATCAAATAAGCATATATTCCCTTCGAATATATTCTCGTGGGGCCCCTCCTGCAAGTTGCAATATTCCTAACATTTCCTTTGTATCTGTATCTAGAACTTAGTTACTTGCTTTCTCCATTTGGTCTCACTCATATTGTAATATTCATTTCTTTTATTTGATTACTTAATTGAATGTGTCTACACATGTACAAAGGTATACTCATCATGTCCCCTGTGTAGACATATTTTAAGGTCTATCAATATGATGTGCATGCCTTGTTTATGGGAGTAGTGTCCCTATGAATATTCCTTTTACCTTTATAAAGTAATATCTTACTCAACCCATTTTGGGCATACTTCCTTTCTTGAAGAGATGGCCGAAGAGACTGGTACTTTATTCTTTCTTAAAGCGTATGGGAACATACTACTTTTCTGTTCATACATTGGTTCATGCCATACTACTTGTACAGTGGTCCTCACCTATATTTTGAATGACATGCTTCTTTTCTTTAGACAAAGCAGGCTATTGTCAAGTTTAATATATAGGGACATGTTCTTTTGTTGCATGGCATTTTAACTGAATGTGCCATTTGTCTATCTTTATCATATATACATTTTATCTTTGCTTTCCTCTCCATCATTTGTCTGCTGCTATACTTACCATGCAGTTTTAAATTGTGTAGATTCTAAGTCGCATGGCGCCATTGTTCCGTACAGGAATATGATGCGTTATTTCATCTTGTTTTATATTTATAAAGTTGGAGATATTAGGATTAACACATACTCACGGGCAGTGTACCTGGTCATGTGAAGTATAGTGTTTAGATAAATCCGAGTGTCGTCCTAAGAGCTATTGTTCTGGCGAAACAAGGTAAATACCAAAAAGGGTATATGATAAATTAAAGATATTGAAAACATAACTAAACATAATTAAACAGAATTAGATCTAAAGACAAGATAAACAGAAAGTATAACTAATCAAGATATAAAGGTTTAGTAAACTTGACGTTTATAGTTCTATACAGTGGGTAAAAATCAACTAGACTCGTTTCTCAATTTGTCTAATCCTTTTTCCAATAGTCCCCTACTCCGATATCTAAGGATTTAACCTTAGTGATGAACGGAGGTTGCCGGCTGACTATGTTGAGTCATTAAGTGCCATGTTTAGATGAAACCAGAGTGGTCGAACTTAGGTTTCCTCTCATTTTTTAAGTAAATCCAATCGATAGGAGATCCTATGGTCAATTCGCACACAAGGAAAGGTAATACAACCAAAATCCTCGCAACCTACTCGTATAGGGTCCTCACTGTCAATTCGCCCAACTAATAGATACTACCGAGCTTTAATAATACCAAAATAAAAGGATCTAAAAAAAACACATAAACTTCTATATAGATAAACGAAGAAACCAAACCAAATATTAATTAACACATATAATTCTTCTAAAATGAAAGATAAAACATAATATAATTCAAACTTGTATTAGACTAGGATTTCTCCTAGCTAATGTTGCTCCTTCGGTCTTCTCAATTCTTCATTCTTCTTCTGGGTCGTTCTCCCCAAACCCTAGTTAAGGTTTAGGAGAGGGGAGATATCAAATAAACGAAATTCTTCATGTATTTATAATGCCCGACTGGGCTACGGCGTAGCTTTTAGGACTTACTACGTCGTAGTCTTGGTTCTTTATCACTACGGCGTAGTTTGTTGAATTGCTACGTCGTAGTCTTCACTAATTGTCTTCTACGCCGTAAATTGATAACATGTTGTGGCCGTAGAGCACTTGTTGTCACACTTACGCCATAGTCTTATGACTAACTACGGCGTAGCATCTTAGCAGTCACTACTACGCTGTAGCTTATCACATGCTACGGCGTAGCCTTCTTCAAGTGGAAGTTTCAATGAAATAACAATCTACGGTGTGGTCCCATTATTTGACTAGACTGTAGATTTCGTGTCTTTAGAATGATCTTGTGAGTAGATTCAAATCTTCAGTAGAATAACGCCAAATAATCATCAAAAACGTTCGTTTGCTCCTTTCTTGTCCTAAAATGAAATATAAAGAAATAAGAGCATAAATGAATATAATTGAGCAAAAAATGATGTTATAACGGGGGAAATTGATACTAAGAATATAGGGACAATTTGATGTTATCAAATATCCCCCCACTGAAACTCTACTTGTCCTCAAGTAGACTGTATTAATTATAAAATAGTATATTCCTAATCACGAAGAAGATACAAATTTAAATGATTACAAATGCTAGAACAAAAATTAAGTCGAACACCTCATGAAAAGAAGGAAAGAAATTCATTCATACTCTCCCTATTCTATGTGTTTAATTTCGGGGTGCTCTCTCATTCGCACAGTCATAGCATGTATCCTATCATAAGCTTGGCATTTACACAAAACTCCACCACTAGAGCTAAGGTCAAAACAATTTTTGAAAACAATATTGCGTGTAAGGTTTGGGGTGTAGCGTTGTTACTAATATACCATGGCAAGGGCGACAAAGGCAATGGTGCATGACCGGAACGCCGGGCAAGACACCAATGACTGCTTGATTCCCTCACCTAAGCATAATTCACAACTAAAGGGTAGGATATAATATTGGATAATATAGATGGTGAAAAAGGAAAATCAAAACAAATAATCTTAGTTTTCAACCGAGTAGTCACCAATTGCCCTTTTGCCCAAAAAATGCCAATACGAACGTCGATCCTTACTTAGTGTGCTATGCTACACACTTCTTCTTTGAATACTCCTTCATAAATATTAAACACAATGAGTTGCGTTTTTTTTCATGATAAGCTCCATTATTTGTGCTAATACTCCCCACGATTTATAGTTACTGAAATCCATACATTTTTTTTTTCAAACTAATAACATCATCCCCCCCTTGAGATAAGCTTAGGTGAAGAATATTGGAGGGGCTTCGATCATAACTACTAACAACTCGTCATCTTGATTCATGAACTTTAGGCAATTTAGGCAATAGGAAATTTCTCGATAAGAAAAAATAAGATCACACGGTAGGATAAGGTGTAACAGTGCAATGAAACTTTATTATATGGGTAAGAAATGAAAGGATAGGCTAAGCAGGGTGTATCTAAGGGTATCTTGCACTAAAAATAAGTGCAAACAAAGGGTTAAATATGGAGGTCAAAAAGTCAATGCGACTAATCGATAGATTCATATGTAAAGGCTTTCATGGGTGCTAATCCTAAAAATATCGTTTTCTCAAAAAGTTTCTTCCAAATGTATTACAAAAAACACATTACTCCTTTATGGTCTCAAAATGATGTAAAAGCCAAGTTCTAAAGTCTACGATACTACCGGCACACTCAATATTTGGTGGATTTGGGATAAATTGGGTGAAACTGAATAGGTTGATCCTTACTATGTAATTTAGGGTTATAGTGTGCTCGACTAGCATTAGTTCTCGTTTTTGTGAAAAGGATGTGTCAAAAATTTTCAAAATGGCACATTTTTATCGATGTTTTACAAATCTACTTAAAAACGAGGACAAGTAATAATCTAAAGTGAAGTAATAATTTAAAGTGATATTTTGTATTCTATTCCTATCCCCCTACTTAGTTTGTGCAAAGTCCCATTTGTACAAAATAAAGAAAAATAGAATAGAAATGAAAAAGAAAACTCCCCTTATGCTCGCACACTCGGAAGTCCAAAGTTATATCTACTGGGGTCACCAATTGGGTGCTAGCTACGGCGTAGGTCTGTGGACCTTGCTATGCTGTAGCTCCCAAATTTGGACAGAAGTACTCATACCTCACTAGGTCTGCTACGGCGTAGTTCAATGACCCACTACGCCGTAGCCACAGTCTGCAACAAGTTTCCCAAAGCATAAAACTTGCAATTATCCATACTAACAACCAAAAGTTAGACTAAAGTAGCAAGTTGTATCCTACTTATTACATACCCAATGTAAATTATATCAAAGTATCATAATTAGATGCTTGTTCATAAAATGGAGATTTCACTCCTGAGTGTGATCATGTTCCATGGGGGTGTCAAACTGAGTGGAGGTGCCATAGGGTTCTTGAGGAGCTGCAGATGAAGTGTCCAGATGCATGAAGCTAACACCGTGTTGGACTCCCATGTCTAGCATGTTGGGCTGGTACACGTACTCCGGCCCGGTCCAACGAGGGTGGCTCAAATGCATATGCTCGAGCATCTGACTGGTACGATCGGCGTTCCACTGATAGTAGTTGGTCTGTTGTACCTGCATGTTTCTAAAATTAGTACAAAAACTATCAAACTGTTCATTCATGCCTGAAATAACCGCCGTCATATCATCCAAGTCATTGCCAAAGTTGGCCATGCTCATCTCCATGCGCCCCATCTGTCCATCCATGGCATTCTTCCTCTCCATCATCGTCATGTTCGGACGCACCCTAACATGCTCTTTACCACCTGCTTGGCTTCCAATCGCCTGAGAGCTCCCTTCTCTACTAGCTCTCCTCATAACCGGCCTCAAAATTGGCTCACTCAAAGGATTGTAGGTGATGATTATAAACTCCTCCAGCTTAGCAATCCCAATCAAAGATGTCTCGGTTGTCTGATTAACCATGGACAAGGCTGTCGATGACATCAACCCAAAGTTCTTGGCCAATCTCCCAATAAAGTGGGCCCCTGTATCTTACTAATCTGCTGTACTCCCTTGGTTTTTCCCGTCATAAATATAGCCAAATACCACGGGATGTCAACAAAATCCCCTTCGTCCATGTTGTGCATCAAGAACAAGTCTTCCACGGTCATCTTTTCACGTACCGAATGTCGGGCATGGACAGTCACAGCCAAAAGCCTATGAACCAAGCGGCGAATAGGATCCCGAATGGTCTTGTAGGAAGGCAGGCTCTTAGACTCATAACCAGCTAAACCAGAGATTTATTGATAGTAAGCCATAAGGTTGTAGTTGTGTGGTCTCTCCCTTTAATCAAATTGTTGAGGCAACATGATCAAGATCTCTTCATATTTTAATGATGACAAATAAACCATCAAAACACATAAAATAACAAACGTTAGCCTAAAATCATCGGAGCCCATATCTGCTCCTGGCGCGCTGCCCGTGCGTCAACGCGCGGGTGACGCGCCAGGCTACTGTATGGCTCCGAACGAATTTTGAAAGTCGGCTTTCCCCTTACCCGACAAATGTGGATCTTTCAATACAGGTTTGAATATGTTATGTGCTTAATAGAGAACACTCGAAACGAATTTTGAGACTTGAGAGATCCTACTTTTAAAGTACCCGTTCACAGGAAAACACCAACTCATGTTTTCTAACTATCGCCGCTAGCCAAGGCTTTTCTAAACTTAGGGAGCTTATATATTTCACGTGACATCGTGTTAAAGCATCCATATGCTCATATCCCATGCTTACGTCTTCTCTAATTACGTAACGGGTTTACTCCCTTATTGGTCAAACTAAGTCAAAGGTTACTTTGCGTAAACGCATCCTTTCCCAGTTGGGTTATGCTTTACATCAAGGCAAATCACTTAACTTGTTTGAACCAAGGTATTAGTTGAGAACGTCGAGTCGTGGAAAGCCTCGAGATATGAAACTATGGATTCTCGACGTTGTGTTACTTGAACTTATAAGTAACCTATGATTTTCTCAACTTATAATCTTAATTGTCTAAACCTTTTCTTCTTAATCATAATTAGATTACTTCTTAATCTTCTCTTAATCTCATTCCTACAAATGACAAATCCAATCATATCTAAATCATATATTCTCTTACACAATCTCTTACACTCTTAGATATTCCCTTACACACTTTACATCTCAACCATCCATTCCCTTACAACACATCTTAACCCTTCATTTTCAACACATGGGAATTGTTTGAATTTCTAAAGAGGCTCCTTTGATCCTAGCCATTCAATTCAAACTAGAACACATCTCAACCATCCACTCACCCTCCTCTCTATACCATCACATGTGTTTAATCCAAGCCATCCATTTCAAACCAAAACCATCTCAACCATTGATTCACCCTTTCCCCCCAAGCAAAGTATATTCCTTTGGAATATCCCTTCTCAATCCAAACCTAGGCTCCTTTGATCCTAGCCATCTATTTTAAATCATCACATCTCAACCATCCATATTCAACACATGCCAAATAATTTGAAAACCAATGTAGGCTCCCTTTGATCCTAGCCATCCAATTCAAACCATATCATCTCAACCCTCCATCTCATTCTTCCCCCCAAGCAATGGAATATACCTTGGCATATTCTTTCTCTCTTTTCTATGTCATGTGAGGAATAACACCACTACCCCTTCCAAATTACCCTATCTACACCTTATACCCCTGGTAATTTGTTTTCTCATAAACACTTCACAAAACATTTTCCAAATTGGCTATTTTGAGTTGGTAAACCTTAAATTGATTAATGTTAAGGTTTAGTGTTAAGTACGATTGGGGGTTTAGCAAGGTAAGGTATTTATAAAGCCAACACCCAAAGCTTTGGGAAAATTTTCCCAGGGTGTCTGGCGTGCCACCCACGCGTCAACGCGTGGGCAGCGCGCCGGCCTCGGTAAAATTTTCCCAAGTTAGGTTTTTGCCTATAAATACCATGCCTTGCCTCTTGTATTCCTCACCCCTTGCCATTATTCTTTCTCTCTAGATTCTTTCTTTCTAAACACTCTCAAATCTCTCTATCTCTAATCTTGTGTTCATGATTCTCACTCTAACATCTTTGAAAGAACACATCTCTTTGCAAGGGAAGAATCACAAGAACCTAATCAACTCTTGTGATTTTGTCGAGGGTCTTCTTTTCTATATCCTTTCTATTACAATCGAGTCTCTAGGTTAGGTTAGGGCTTGGTTGATTAAACAAACACTTAATCATTCATTCAATTGTTTGTAAGGGAAGTCTTGTGTCTTGGTGACCAAGCCTAGATCATTGGGGATCTAGTTAGGGTTTGATACTTCCTGTGGGAAGACTTGGTAGTGATCTTTGTGATTCTTAGGAGAAGTCGAATCACGAGATTCTTTTGGGTGGTTTCTGAGGGCGGAATACCGTTGGGGAGTAACTCCTTCTTTGTGAGCATCGATATTGGTGAATATCAGTGGAGTGAATTGTAACGGTTTGTAGTCCACTAAAAGGATTATACTAGTGGAATAGTATCGTGTCATGGATTCGCAACTGGATGTACGGATGGTATAAACCCCCCATCCCGAACCAGTATATATCGTGGTGTCTCTCTTTACTCGCTTTATATACTTTGGTTGTGTTTGTGGTTGTTTGGATTGATTATACAACCACTTGGTTTTCTTTATGGCTTAAAGTTTTTAAACGTCTTAAAAGCCGAAGAAACCGTATTCACCCCCCTCTACGGTTCTACAATTGGTATCAGAGACGTATACTAAAGTTTTTGAGCATTAAAGCCTTCCCGAGAAGTCGTTTTAAGTCAAAAACTTCTTTACCAAAAGTCTAAAGTCCTAACTAAGATTTTTGGTAAAGTAGAGTATAGATCCATGGCTCAAGAGAACTATAGAGAGGGGCGTTCTATGGAAAGACCACCTTTGTTTGAATACGAAGGATTCCGCTTTTGGAAAATCCTATTTGAGACCTATGTTAGGTCTAAGGATTATGACTTATGGTATATCTTCCAAAATGGTGATTTTGATGATAAAGAAAAGAAGATGGCCGACAAGAATGATCAAGCCAAAATGATGATCTATGATGCCCTACCTCAAGAGGAGCTTGAGAGGGTGTACATGTGCAAGACCACAAAGGAGATTTGGGATTTACTCCTTTTTGTTCGTCAAGATACCACACAAGTCAAGAATTGGCAACTTGAAGAAGCGGAGATTGAAGAAACAAGAAGTTTGGGACAATTATCTTTTGAGAAGATAATTGATGATCTTCACACTTATGTAGAATTTCTAGATAACATTAGAGCCATCACCAAAGAGAGATCGATTAACTTGTTCCTAAAGACGAAGGTATAAAAGATGAAGAAGTCATTACGTCAACAATGCAACCTAGACGTTATGATGAACAAGATGATTGTAAAGATCGAGAAATTGCACTCGTTGGAGTAACTTGGAGTGATAATGAGGATGGAAATCTCTCGCGTAAAGAAGTCACTTGTCTCAAAACACTTGAAGCCCTTGAGGTATTATCTAACTCTTCTCCGTCTAATAATAATTTAGATATTCATAGATTGCAAAAAGAAAATGAAGAACTAATCAAACTTAATGAACACATATTAAGAGATATTGAAAAGCATGCAACGGATAAACATAAGCTCAATAAAGAGATTAGTAAACTTGAACATAAATTGATACTACTTAAATTTGAGAAAAGTGGTATTGACTTAAACAAAATGTTACATGAGCAAAAACCCTTTCATGACAAGGGAGGTCTTGGTTTTTCTGAAAATGATAAAAATACATCTACAAGTCAAGACAAACCTATTGTATTTATAAAAGAAGGTTGCAAACCAAAAGTTACCGACTCTGACGCGCTGACTGACGCGTCAACGCGCCAGAAGTCTGAGTAACTATGGTTCATCATTAAATACTTTTGCTAAACCATACTTTCCTCAAACTTCTTGTGTAATCACCCATAACAATACTCTTCATGACTTTGTAGAATTCACCAATGATGAGCATGGTAGCAATCTAAACTCTAAGTTTTGTAGTACAAGTAATCTTAATGATGATGATTTTAGTATTATGTTTACCAATGAAGATTGCACTATTAGTAAAAACGGTAACATACTAGCTAAAGGTCATAGGCGAAACAACTTGTATACTTGTTCATCATAGAATATTAGTAACAATATATGCATAACAAACATGGTAAATAACCCAACGCTTCGGCTTAGGAAATTAGGTCTTACCGACAAGCTAGTAAGCAATTTACCACATGGTAAATAACCCAACGCCTCAGCTTAGGAAGTTACGTCTTGCTGACAAGCTAGTAAGAAATTTACCATTGTTGAGTTTTGAAAGGCAACATTGTGATACATGTCTAGGGAGTCAAGGACAAGCAAACAATAAAAATAGGCATGAAGAGTCAACAAATAAGGTTTTAGAATTGATACACTCAGATTTGTATGATTCATCTCCAATTCAAAGTTAAGGAGGTAACTTCTACACTTTAATGATTATAGATGGTTATCCAAATTATCTTGGATAAGTTATTTGAGAAAATAAGAATGAAGACTTAAATAAATTCAACATTTTATGAAAGAAACTTAAAAACCTACATGATTGTTCAATTGCCTCAATTAAAACAAATCATAGTAGTGAATTTGATAAAATGCAATTTGGAACCTTTTGTGAACAACATGGAATATCTTATAACTTATCGGGCCCGTTCACTTCTCAATCGTTTGAGATTGTTGAAAGAACACATCGTAAGTTAAGAAAGATGAGTCGTGCAATTCTTGACGAGCAATCCATCCCACAAAAGTTTTGGTGTCATGCCCTAGATACGGCATGTTATATCTTTAATAGAGTCCATATAAGAAAGGTCATTAATTAAACTCCATATGAAACACTTAGAAATAGGAAACCTTTCTTAGAGTATTTTAGATTATTTGGTTGCAAAATATTTGACACCAAAGATTATCTCACCTAATTCGACCCGAAGTCGTATGAAGGTGTGTTCCTAGGATTCTCTCAATCTAGTAAAGCATACATAGTGCTTAACAAGGAAACAATGAGGATTGAGGAATCTCTCAATGTGACCTTTAATGAGAGCATGCCCGAGCCTAAATTATCTCCTTCGGTAGAAGATGATGTGATCAATGAACCTATAGTTCAGGATCAAGAAAGGTCACCGTCATTACAAGTTAATGTTTTGGTTGAAGACAATCCTAAGAAAGTGAGAGAAGTGAGGGGTCATCCTATACAACAAGTCATCGGTGACTTGAATAAAAGGAGACTTAGGTCACAAAACAAACAAGATTAGGTTTTTGGCATGACATTTTTCAAGAGTCCGAATTGTTTTGGGATAGGTTTTGATGTTAAAACATGCATCTTAAGAGAACAATCCATAAGATATAATGAGTTGTCTAGAAGTCGTTTGCACGTCCTTTAGATGTTCTTAGTGGTTATATGGTTATATGTCTAGGATTTATGTGGAGGCATGAAAGACAAGATATATATCAATTCATTATTCAAACTATGATTGATAATATTCAAGACTCTACATGTCTATATTATGTGCAATGAACAAGAAAATTTAACACAAAGAATATCTTAATAAGATTGAAAGTCATTTGTGTCAAAATCCCAAGATTAGATAAAACTTCAAATTACGACTCACAATCGTGTTGGAGGATGCACATCTATATCTACTTGTTCAATTTATGTGAATATGGCATGCTTTGTGTTTAGGAAAGAAGAGAAATGAAAAGATTTTGTGCAAACATACAAACTATTTACATAGTTGAAGAGAATTCCTATGAATCGAATTCGGTATGGTATTGCATAACAAACTAAAATATCCAATGAATAGACTAAATAAGCTAAGTTCCTCATCTGAGATCTTAGGAACTTATGGTGTTAATGCAAGTAACACATAAGGATTATTTATGTCGACACACTACACAACGAACTATGAACCGGAGATATCATGTATTGTGTATTGACTTTCTATATAATGTGTGATAGTTCATGAGATCTAGCTTGTGTACCTAAAATGAAGAAGCACTTAATAATCATACACATATAACTACACTCATTGAAAATCCTACATGAAATACTTGCACTTGGTTCATGTATTGGGTAGTTGTAGGTTCAAAATGGTGTTTGATAAAGTCATTTTCCAAAGATTTGATGTCTCTTGAATTTCACTCATCAACTATGATAAAATTCATACATATCTTTTGTACAGAATGCATGCAACTATCATAGGATCTAACATGAGCATCCAAATCCAACCAAAATCATAACTAACTCAATCACTCATGCCATACAAGAATATTTATCTTTCCAATACACCACCTTATTTCAACTCACTTTGTACTAGGAATCTTAGTACTAAGCATGATTATCCTTTGGACTATATGATGCATGGGAATTGCACCAGGCGTTACCTCTCGAGGGATCTCGAGAAGCTTACAACTCCTACCAGGCAGTGTACCTGATCGTTGTAGTATAGTATAGTGACAAGTACCGGCGGATTGATCGTTCAACTTAGGAATAGTGTCGCTAGGATTATAAACCCTAAAGACTAGGTCTAGAGGTGAGGGATGATTCTTTTTGTATTTTTTTATATTTTAGAAAAGCAAATAAAAATGTCGGGTATTGGAAAAGTTAGCGGAATTAGTTGCTAATCAACTAACCCAATGACTAAGATGCAATAAAATAACAAAAATGAAAATAAACTAATTTAACTAGTGGTGTGAGCAATATATGGGAGAATTGTGTTTACTTAGATTTCACTACTCCCTAGATATCTTTTACAGGTTAATTACTTGTTACATTTGCGTGGATGACGGATTGTATTCCTTAATACCATTCATGGGGTGGCGTACTTACTTCCCCAATTCTATAAGCTCCTACTTCACTCCTATGTCGAGCCGGCTAAGAAGCTCCTAACATGGGATCACTAGAATTCGCTCATGCATTAAATATAATCATAAAACCTAGTACACATCGGTTCATGTTTCTTAAGACGTTCAAGCAAGTTACACAATGGAGATCTGCCAGTTTTCTTAAGCCTAACATTGAAATCATTCATCCATTACAACTATAAACAAGCAATCAACATATAATCAACATCTAGGTTTCATTACATCTAAGCAAACACACAAAAGATCTAGCCTGGCATGTTATAATCAAGACAAGCATAAGATATATTCAAACAACACATAGACATATTGAATGAATTGAAAGAGGACTTATCTTAATTGAACATGAAGGGTTTCAAGGGGTGAAAACCCTTGAAAATACTGTTACAAACGACCTAGGGTTTATTAGGTTCGGCCCTAGTATTCTCCACACAAGTTCCTCCCTTTAATTAATGAAAAATAGAAAAGTATATATTGATTTTGTGAGGTGACGGCGTCAAGAGTAAATTTCTGACGCCGTCATCTCGCCGCCAATAAAGTTCTCGGACTGCCTAGATCTGGAGCTGACGCCGTCATGTGTAATCCTTCTTCATGCCGTCACCAAAATAACTCTTAACGCCCTACTTCTAACGCCATCACGTTTTCTCTGGGTCGTCATGCATTTTACTCCAGACGCCGTCATATTTTCCTTCTTGACGCCGTCGGGTACTATTTCCAGCATGGAAATTAAGTCTTTGCCGTTTTCTTCACTTTTATGCTCCAAAAACGTCCAAAATGCTTCCTTTTCCAGAATTCACTCCCAAAGTACCTAAAATCACAAAAGGAACGATTTAGGGCAATATCTGATTAAATAAATTCTAATTCCGGCTTAAATGACCCCCTAAAAACGGTTCATTTTTCACCTCATCATATACCCTTACACTTGAGATTTGCTTGTCCTCAAGCAAATGCGCTTTTATTCTAGTCAAAATACAAGTTAGGGGTCATTTAACACTAATATAAAAGTAACTACAACAAATAATCGTTCCACTAAAGACTAAAGATAAGCACGGAGGTCATACACTAGCACCTCACAAATAGTGTTTAGATACTCACATCTCTCGGGTGTAATAAAGTTATATTACAATATGGAAATGGAAAACATCTCTCACTACCTGTCATAGCAAAATAGATTACCATAGGCTTGGGAAAGGATCAAACCTCCACCACATGGCGTAAGCACCTAGGATAAACTATCAAAGAGGTCTCTTAAAGGATTGTAATGTTAGGTGTAGGGATATGGAATACACAATTTTGTTGGATATAGGCAGTCTTTACTGGTGGCGAGTTAATAATCTTGGTTAATTACATGTACAATATGGCGTTGCTAAGCCAAGACTAGACTCGACTTAAGCTAATAAATGAAAAATAACAAAAACATAAAATAAACATAGAATGAAACGGGATGGTAGTCCATATGTTTTTTCTCTTTTCTTTTTCTATTTTTTTTTTATTTTTTTTTTATTTTTTTTTTGCATACACTCTTACCCTACCATCCAAAATAATACATCATAGGGAATAAACATTCCCCTTAAACTTGAATTTTTACATACTTTACAATAAACTAATCTAATGACTCGGATTAAGAAAATCAAAACACTTGGAGTACTTTTTAGTTTAATGCACATATGGGGGTAATAATATGATGTTCTTTCCCATTACTCCATAATATTAGTACTTTACCCATGAGTCCCAATCGTCCCAAAACAATATGTGCAAGGATATGACTCGACTTAGCAACCATGTAGTCAATTAGATAATTAACTAAGGGTTTAAACAAATAACAATAATGCACTAAAGATGAGTGCATACACGGAAGGCTAAGGAGATTTGGTTGTACATTTAAGTGGGGTGTAACAAATTCTTCCTTTAAGTAAGATGCTTAAAGTTAGAAATGAAAAGATAGGCTTGGAGGGGTGTACTAGGGGTTTCGTGTACTAAAAATGAGTACAACGCTTAGGTGTGGGAAAAATTAGTTGACTTAACTAGCCAAGTAATATGAATTAAATGGTCAAGTAATTATGATACGGGTTTAACACAAGGGTGATCCTAATGCCTCTTATCATGCAGTAAATCCTACTACACGAATGTAGTCTCACTAGCGGTCTCGGGATGTATCAATAACGCAAGTTCTAGAATCTAAATGCTACCGGTACACTCATAAGCACTAATAGTAAATGCTTTTCCTATCAAATCTAAAGACGAACCTCACATATTTGGGTGGAAAAATTTTCTGAATGGTACGGTTTTGTGCTAGTCATACAATCTCCTATCCATGAGAGGCTTGCTATGGCTAAAGTTTGACTCCTAAATGTTGTAACAAAATTTAAATTTGGTGCTAAAATTACACTAACAAGTATTTCTCATAGTTTTATTACACATCTACCATCAAACAAACAAACTCAAGCGAAAGTGTATCTATAAGGTATCATCATTTTACCTTCCCCTTACACTTAGGATGAACATTGTCCCCAATGTTCAAGTAAAGAATGTAAAAGTAAAATAAGTAAAAAGAATGAAATCAAATACTCCCCTGATTCGCTCGGTATGGATAATATGGTAACCAGGTTAGATCTTCCTCCAAGAAAACGAACAATTAAAGCTTCCCTTCCACAATATAAATCATCTTCTTGTCAAACATAACCTGTTAAACCTGAGAAAATAAACAAGGCAACCTCGTGTAAAATCGGCGGCAATCTATATAAGATAATAAATCCTAGAAACAAAGTAAGATATAATGCTTGTGGTATGATGTTTGCAGATCTCCTGGAGATTATAAAACTAAAGATTCAACAAAAACTTTAAGACTCCGTTAGAAAAACAAAACTGGTAAAATTTCCAGAATTTTACATGTGACGCCGTCAGGAATTTCTTCCTGACGCCGTCTGAAGTGACCTGCAGAAATTCTTATGTTAAGTTTCAGGAAAATTTCTGGAAAAACTTTGTCCTACTTCCTAGAAAATCCTGCAAAACATCATTATGACTCGATACAAGCATTTGACTCTAACAAATATGAATACACATGTTCACTTAATATTGTGGAGAATCATGATCAATTTTGTTTCTTAAAAACATATTTGGGGTTTCCCCTTACACTTATCTTTTGCGAAATACCTTTGGATGAAGTTAAGACTAAGCCAAACGACAAAGTAAAGCATTTTCACCATTTTAGTTTTGAAACATGATCTACCAACAATAAAAATAAAGCATGCATATGGAAACAAATAACAATCAAACAAAATAAAAATCACACAAAACATGGTTTGCCTCCCAAGAAGCGCTTTTCTTTATTTACGAGTCTTATAGCTAGACTCAAGGTCATGGGTTACTACGTGACCTCATCCCTTGAGATGATGTACCCCATGTAGTTGCGATCATTACTATCGTGGTGGTGGTGTCTCAATCTGTCGATACTTGCAATCACCTCTCCTCCTCCTTTACTTCTCAAGTTAGCCATCCCATCTTGCCTTATGCTTTCAATTGTGAAAGGCCCATACCACCAGGGACTCGGTATATCGGGAGGTATCGTTATCTCCAAGTGTCTTAAGAGTACTGAGTCCCCTTTTTCGAATGGTACATGGTTCCTCATTGGTTGACTATGTTCGAACTCGACATGAACTTCATTGTTTTTGCTTTTGCTTCTTTCATGCCTAGCCTCCTTGTAGCTTTTGATTCTTGCCTCCCATGCAAGTATTTTCTCCTGAACATGAATAGGTGATGTGTCAATGTTGTTTTTGAGCTTTCTCCCCCTCAAACTCTCTTGCCCATATCGCGGGGTCATGGGAAAGCTAATCTTTCTTTTTCCTGATTTAAGCTCAATTTTCCTACCTTCATACTTAATGACAGCTCTTTCGGTGGTGAGGAATGGTGCCCCAAGGATTATTGGCATGCATCCATCTCCCTTATCATCGATGATCATAAAATCAATGGGATACATGAATCCTGCGACATTGACCAACATATCCTCTGCGATTCCTAGGGGGTACACGTAAGAGTGTCCAGCGAAGGACAGCCTAACACGAATGGGGGCTGGCATTTTTGACGTTAGTTGGGTGTAGATAGTTAGGGGCATAAGATTTACTCCCGATCCTTGGTCGGCGAAAGCGTTTAGATATTTCAAATTCCCGATGCTGGCCGGTATCTCAAAGTTCCCACACGCCATCTGCTTAGTAGCCACTTTTTGTACCAATAGTTTATCGAATATCGGTCCCCCAGGTAATGTATCATACTCATCTTTTACCTCTTCCTCCTTCTCTGAACCCTGTTTGGAAGATTGGTTACGCCCGTCACCCTTTATCCAATTTGTTATAGTGCTTTCATTTATATCATGTTTCAGGTAGTAACTTAAGGATTGGGATTTTGGTGGTTCTTCTGCGGTTTGTTCACTAGGGTTTCTAATTTCTCATTATCCGTGTGGACAATTGTGATGGAATAAACAAATCGGGTAGTGGGGATGACGCTTTCTTTCCTCAGTAACATCCTTTCGGGGGTTTTCTGGTTGGCATACTCCTCCATTAGGCTCATCATCTCATTCATTTTCTCTTGCATCTCCTCTTTTTGTTTATAAATTGCTTCCTCAAATCTAGCAAGCCGCTCTGAATGAGTTGCCATGTATTCCCTCATTTTGGCTTCAAATTCCGGGCTAAGTTTCTCGGTAGGGGAATAAGGTGGGGCGTAGTTTTGAAAAGTCTCAACATTCTCTCTAGAGGGTGACTCTGATAACGGCGTTGAAGTCATTTTCGAGACAGAATTGACAGTAGCCCGTCTAGGACTTAAGGGTCTCTTTTGCCTTTCCTCAAAATAGTCAACTTTTGCCTCAAGTTTGCAAAGGAGTTCATCAGAGATTTGATTAGTCCCTCCAGGTGTCGAGATTGCGTTGATGGCCGCTTTTATAGTATGATTAAACTCCCATAACTCTTGATTATTGGCGGCAAGCTCTTCAATAATTGCCCAAGACTCCTCGGCGTCCTTATCACGCAATCTACCTCCTGCGGCTCTATCGATTGTACGTTTAGTGTGATAGTCGACATGGTCATATAAAATCTGAACTAATAACCAAAGATTTATACCATGATGAGGGACTTTGTGGAGTAGATCCTTGAAACGAGCCCATGCTTCGTAGAAAGTTTCACCCTGATGTTGTTCAAACATCAAAATGTCATTTCTAAGCATCGCAGTCTTCCCCGGTGGGAAGAATTGGGCAAGGAAACGAGTGGTGAGATCATCCCATGAGGTGATGGATCCCGCGGGGAAACGCTCAAGCCATTGACTAGCTTGATCACGTAGAGAGAATTGGAATAGGCGTAATCGGGTTGACTCTCTAGTTGTAGCATCAAGGTCTATAGAATCTACGATTTTAAGGAAGTCCTTGAGATGTTGATTTGGATCTTCGGAACGAAGTCCATGGAATGCACATCCGCTTTGCACCAACCGGATGGTGTCGGATCGCAAGGGAGACACATTGGCTCCTTGGGTGAGCTCAATGGTGTTTCGATAGCCTTGGTGGCTAGGTCGGGAATACTCTCCTAGGGTTCAGGGCCTAAGAGGTTGGTTAGCTAGTGGTGGGTTTGGTGGGTGGTCTTGTTGTGGTGGGTTGATGGGTTCAAAGATTTTACCACCTTCCATGATGTCGGATGGTAAAGATTACGAACAAAAACACGAAGAAATAAGATAGACTAAATAAAACTAAAAAACAAAAATAAAATCTTACTAGAAAAGAATCTAGCAAGTAGACCTAATAAAAAGAAATTCTAACCTAGACAATAACTATTCCCCGGGCTGCGGCGCCAAAAACTTGATGCGTGGGAATTGCACCAGGCTTTACCTCTCGAGGGATCTCGAGAAGCTTACAACCCCCACCAGGCAGTGTACCTGATCGTTGTAGTATAGTATAGTGACAAGTACCGGGGGATTGATCGTTCAACTCAGGAATAGTGTCGCTAGGATTAGAAAGCCTAAAGACTAGGTCTAGAGGTGAGGGATGATTCTTTTTGTATTTTTTTATATTTTAGAAAAGCAAATAAAAATCTCGGGTATTGGAAAAGTTGGCGGAATTAGTTGCTAATCAACTAACCCAATGACTAAGATGCAATAAAATAACAAAAATGAAAATAAACTAATTTAACTAGTGGTGTGAGCAATATATGGGAGAATTGTGTTTACTTAGATTTCACTACTCCCTAGATATCTTTTACAGGTTAATTACTTGTTACAGTTGCATGGATGACGATTGTATTCCTTAATACCATTCATGGGGTGGCGTACTTACTTCCCCAATTCTATAAGCTCCTACTTCACTCCTATGTCGAGCCAGCTAAGAAGCTCCTAACATGGGATCACTAGAATTCGCTCATGCATTAAATACAATCATAAAAACCTAGTACACATCGGTTCATGTTTCTTAAGACGTTCAAGCAAGTTACACAATGGAGATCTGCCAGTTTTCTTAAGCCTAACATTGAAATCATTCATCCATTACAACTATAAACAAGCAATCAACATATAATCAACATCTAGGTTTCATTACATCTAAGCAAACACACAATAGATCTAGCCTAGCATGTTATAATCAAGACAAGCATAAGATATATTCAAACAACACATAGACATATTGAATGAATTGAAAGAGGACTTATCTTAATTGAACATGAAGGGTTTCAAGGGGTGAAAACCCTTAAAAATATTGTTATAAACGACCTAGGGTTTATTAGGTTCGGCCCTAGTATTCTCCACACAAGTTCCTCCCTTTAATGAAGGAAAAATAGAAAAGTATATATAGATTTTGTGAGGTGACGGCGTCAAGAGTAAATTTCTGATGCCGTCATCTCGCCGCCAATAAAGTTCTCGGACTGCCTAGATCTGGAGCTGACGCCGTCATGTGTAATCCTTCTTCAGGCCGTCACCAAAATAACTCTTGACGCCCTACTTCTGACGCCGTCACGTTTTCTCTGGGTCGTCATGCATTTTACTCCTGACGCCGTCATATTTTCCTTCTTGACGCCGTCAGGTACTGTTTCCAGCATGGAAAATTAAGTCTTTGCCGTTTTCTTCACTTTTATGCTCCAAAAACGTCCAAAATGCTTCCTTTTCCAGAATTCACTCCCAAAGTACCTAAAATCACAAAAGGAACGATTTAGGGCAATATTTGATCAAATAAATTCTAATTCCGGCTTAAATGACCCCCTAAAAACGGTTCATTTTTCGCCTCATCACTATAGATCTTCCTTAACCATACCTGATTCATACTAATTGGCTATAAAATGAGTGATTTTGTATCATATACTCTCATCACAACCTTCATCTTCCTTAAATACACTTATCTTCTCTTCAAAAATGGCAACTAAGTTTTTCATGAAACATGTTGACGAGTCAAACGAAACTAATGTGTATGAACCATTTGAGTACCGTGAATTTCGTGAAGGTCGTGAATGCGACAAAAATTTCATGTATGCCACCGATATGAGAAAACCATTCATCCAAGCTAATGCTTTCTACTTAGTTCGTGACCTACCCATCAAAATTTATCCTAGGCATCTTGAAGAATTTTATGCTAGGTTATATCTAGATCAACCTTCTCTTACTCTCAATTTTCGTATATATGGGAATGGGTATGCATGGAGCCTAAAGAAGTTGGGAAAGGTTTTGAATGTGTGTTCTAAAGGGAACTTGGTCTATACAAGGTCCACCAAGACGGAGGACTTCATGAATATAAGGCACTATCATCCGATCACTTATGCTCTAGTGGCCCCAATTCATGCCATCATCATTCAAAATACCATTCTTCAACCCGACTACCATTGTGAGAAGGCTCCATTCGAACATTGGAACAAATATCAACTTCATGTCAAATTGATGCCTTGGGCGGAAGCCTTGTTGAAGAATGTGTTTATGGAGGTGGAACCTTAAGAGAAGATACCCATCATTGTTGGGTACATGCTCTACTGTATTATGACCGAGACTCCATTCAACTTTGCTTACTTTATAGCAAAGAGAATGGAAGCTTTGGACTACAATAAGGAGCCACTTCCATATGCTAGACTCTTGTCACACATCTTTGACCACATTAAGAGCAAGTACCCAAATGATCATTCTAGAATGATTGAAGTTGATGATGTGACCCCAATGGAGGAATCTTTCACAATGGACTCTCTTGAGTTTTAAGATCTATTCATAAGATGTTGTAGTTTTTCCTAGGAGTTCTAGGATGTTTTAAGTGTTGTTGCTTAGTTGGTTGTATGACCCATTTTTCTTTTATGAAATAAAATGCTTATGTTATGTTATAATAATACTCATATGAATATATACATATATAATATTGCTCTTGCTCATCATTCGGTCTATAAAAGTCATAAAGGGATAATCTTTATCAAATCTAATTGATGACGTATAGTCTATATTTGGGCCACGAGTCCAAATAATATATACTACTAGCGCCTAAGTCCACCACAAGTGGGCTGCTATGACAATGGTTTGGACCGCAGTATCATTTGCTTGGACCCACGAGGACCAAAGCCCAACTAAACCCACCGGGTACACGATAAGGATTATCTATTCATAGAATAGATATCCTTTCCTTGGATAAGCACCACGAGTGCGAAGAGTAAGGAGCAAGAAACCCACGCGGTTTCAGCCCCTATAAAAGGAATGATATATTCTCATTCAAAGGTACGATATACAAAACCCTAACTCTCTACGAGAACCCTAAATCGATTACTTACTCTCACGCCGGAGTCTAATCGGGGGAAACAATCCCTCGATAAGTCTAACGGTGTTGTTTTATTTTCTTAGTACGCAGGTAACGAGTGCTAAGAAGCAAATTGGTACGAGAGCAAGAGCCCAATAACCAGGTACGCCCAACTTTTGTATCAACAAGTGACGCCATCCGTGGGACCCTACTAAGAACTAGAATGACGAAACATAAGAATTCAAGCCAGCGGACTCCACAGTCAGAAAAGCGTGACCATCAGAGGAAGAATCAACAAGATCCGACCTCCAGACAAGTTGCTGGTACAACCAGCACACCTGGTCACCACGAGGCAGGAACAACCTCACTTCGTCTAGCGGTAGAACTACCTATAAGAACTACCCAAGTCACACCAGTGGTCCCAAGCGTTGAGGAACTCCAACGCACCCTCTTCACCACTCCTCATCAAGCTACACCCGCAGTGAACAACACTGCGCCGCCAGGCGCGCCTGAACGAAACAGGGCGCCTAACACTGAGGCAGAAATTCTTGCAACAACTGAGGACGCACCTGATCTAACTTTGGGAAACTTTGTATCCCAAAATTATGAAACCCTAACCGCCCTCATGCCAGAAGAAGCAACAAGAAGAGCAAGCGCGGGTCTACAAGCCCGACTCAATTTTGGTCCTGAACGCGAACCATCACCATTGCGTCACCCACGAGGAAGACGCGCAGAACGTACCACTATCCATGATAGGTTGGGTACGATATCTGATTCACAATACTCAGGAGACAGCGAGAGGCGCACCAATGTCCACTCCAGACTTGGCAGTCGGGGAATACAAGATCGATTAGGGCCTCAACATTCGCCAAGCCAAGGATCTTCCAAACCTGGGAGTAGGAGGATTCAAGACAGATTGGGGAGAAGAAGATCCCCAAGCAGAGATCCCTCAAGCTCTTCTTCTGAAAGAAGCCGGCGCAAGCGCCGAAAAAGAGACTACCCTTCTTCCAGCGACTCCTCGGACAACGAGGATAAAGAAACAGGACACTGGAAGTCAAGAGGAAGACGTCGCGAGAAAGAGAATGAAGATATGTCTCTCCCATGGCGACGCCAGAAAATTGATGCGTTTACACGACGCATCAGCGATTACTCAGACCGCAAACGCAGGCGCATGCCCGCTAACGTGAAAACATATGATGGAACAGGTGATCCAGACGATCACCTAAAAATTTTCGAATCAGGCGCAACTATCGAAAATTGGCCACAGCCTGTGTGGTGCCACATGTTTAATTCCACGTTAGTAGGAAACGCGCGCACATGGTTTAGCAAACTCCCACGTAGGAGCATCGGTGGATTTGAGGAATTACGGAAAGCATTCCGCCTCAACTTCACCCAGCGAAAGAAGTGCGCTAAAAACCCTGTGGAGCTAGCAAGAGTGAAACAGCGTCAAGGTGAATCAACCAGCGCTTTTATGGAACGTTTCAAAGATGAGTGCATACAAGTCAAGACATGTCCTGAAATCCTAAAAATTTCAGGGTTCATGAATGGGATTAATAACCCAGAACTCATCCGAAAGCTAAACGACAAAGTTCCACAAACCTTTGATGAGCTAACAAAGCGCACTAGATCCTTCATACAAGGAGAAGCAGCCGCTGCGGATAGTAAAAAGGGTTATTCGAACTATAGGCAACAAGAGCAGCCTCGGAGACAATCCAATGATCAGAATAACAATCGCAGCAGGAATTACCGCAGTGGAAGAGACAATGACAAATATACCCCCCTTACAAAAACTCCGAGGGAAATATTTGTAACAGAAGGCGCAAACTTCCCAAAACCACCACCAATGCGCACCGCAGAAGAAAAGCGCATAGGGAGTGGATACTGCGAGTACCATGGTCAAAAAGGCCACACCACTAATGAGTGCGTCCAGCTAAAACAACTAATTGAAAAGTTAGTAAGAGAAGGCAGAATGGACCACCTTGTAAAAAATATCAAAGAAGGGAAAGACAAACAAAGGGGCGGAGGTAAAAAAGAGCCCCCCAAGGAAAAAGCTGATACTATATACATGATACAATCATGGCAACGTAAGATAAAGCAAAAAGTCAGCCAAAAATTCTCTCCAGAAAAAGAGATATCTTTCCCTACTATAGCTGCGGACAACGCAGTCGTGGAGCCTCTAACCATTGAAATACATACAGGGGGACATGACATCCACCGCATGTACATTGATGGAGGAGCATCCGCAGATATCCTGGACGATCACTGTTTCAAAAGACTGCGACCTGAAATCCAAAGTCAATTGATACCAGCTACAACGTCATTAACAGGATTCACAGGAGAAAAGATTTGGCCCATGGGGCAGTTATGCTTGTTGGTGGTCGTAGGAGATGAAGAACACTCAACAGCAACATGGATAAACTTTATGGTAATAAAATCTCCTTCGCCATACAATGGTATCATTGGAAGACCGGGAATATCATCCATGCGCGCAGTACCATCCACAGCGCACGGAATGCTCAAATTTCCAGTGGAAGGAGGAGTTGTCACTCTCTATAACACAACAGTACCACCAAAAGAATGCATCGCAGTAACAACTGAAGCAGAGACTATTCCAGAACAGCGTACGGAAAAAACGCCAAATTTAAAAGTCGCTATTCATCCAGATTATCCAGAAGAACAAGTTTCGATTGGAGGATCTTTATCTGACAAAGGTAAAGCAGCTATATGCGCACTCTTGCAAAAGAACCTAGACATCTTTGCATGGGAACCAAAGCATATGACGGGAGTACCGCGCTCTATCACAGAGCATAAGCTACAAATCTGACAAGGATACCCTCCAATACGACAAAAGAAATGCGGCCAGGCCCCAGATCGTGCAAAAGTTATTCTGGAAGAAGTACACAAGCTCGTAGATGCAGGCATCATGAGCGAAGTATACTATCACGACTGGCTTTCTAACCCAGTTATGGTAAAGAAGAGCGATGACAGTTGGAGGATGTGCGTGGACTTCACGGACCTCAACAAAGCATGTCCACAGGACTGCTATCCACTGCCAGAGATAGACTGGAAGGTCGAGTCCTTATGCGGATACCCTTTCAAATGCTTCCTAGATGCATATAAAGGGTATCATCCGATACAGATGGCAGTGGAAGATGAAGAAAAAACAGCTTTCCACACCAGTCAAGGAGTGTACTGCTACACAAAAATGCCTTTTGGCTTGAAGAACGCAGGCGCGACATACCAACGACTAGTGGACACAGCTTTCGAAAAACAAGTAGGCCGCAACTTGGAAGTCTACGTTGACGACCTTGTCATAAAAAGCCACACAGAGGACGAGTTGGTACGCGACATTGAGGAAACATTCAGAACATTAGGGCGAATAAACATGAAGTTAAATCCCAAGAAGTGCACCTTTGGCGCAACCGAAGGCATGTTCCTTGGGTACTTGATAGAACCCGATGGAATCAAGCCTTGCCCAGAAAAGACAAAGGCTGTCATTGATCTTCCCTCACCGCGCACACTCAAAGAAGTCCAGTCATTGAATGGAAAGCTAGCAGGGCTAAACCGTTTCTTATCTAAGTCAGCTGACAAATCTCTTCCTCTCTTTATAACACTCACGAAGTGTACTAAAAAGGGAGACTTCCGCTGGACTAAAGAAGCGGAGGAAGCTTTCCAACAACTTAAAAACCATCTGGCATCCCTTCCCAAACTTGTCGCACCGCGACCAGGGGAAGAACTAATCATGTACTTATCGGCAACCCATGGAGCAGTCAGCGCAGTACTATTGACAGATAGGAACTCCGTCCAGACACCCATATACTTTGTAAGCAAAGCCCTAAAGAAAACAGAGACTAACTACATCGCTATGGAAAAGCTGGTCTTAGCTCTAGTGTTCGCAGCCAAAAGGCTGCGCAGATACTTTCAAGCGCACCCAATAGCTGTAATCACTGATCAGCCAATCAAACAAGTTATCTCTAAGCCTGACGCATCAGGACGCTTAGAAAAGTGGAGTGTACTGCTAAGTGAGTATAACATCTCATACAGACCGCGCACTGCAATCAAAGGACAAATCTTAGCCGATTTTATCGTGGAGAAGCCAGACAGCGACAGCCCAACGTCCGCAACTAAAACAGATCTACAGGAACCCTGGATTCTGTTCACAGATGGGTCCTCATGTGTAGATGGATCAGGCGCAGGCCTTATTCTTACAAATCCAGAAGGTATGGAATTCACCTATGAGCTACGCTTTGAGTTCACAGCCACAAACAATGAGGCAGAATACGAAGCCCTACTAGCCGGACTACGTATCGCAATCCAAATGGGTGTACGTAACCTAGAAGCAAACGTAGATTCGCGACTAGTCGCTAACCACGTGCTAGGTGAATACGAAGCCAAGGATGAACACATGATCCAATACCTGGAAAAGACAAAATCTTTGATCAAAAACTTTGATAGGTTCACAATAAAACAGGTGCCTAGAGGAGATAACAGGAAGGCGGACGCACTCAGCAAGATCGCATCCACAAGCTTCGCACACCTCTCAAAACAGGTATTGGTTGAAACCCTAAAAAACAAGTCAATCTTGGAAATGGAGATATCAACGGTGATAGAGGAACAAGATCCTACATGGATGACACCTATCATCGAATTTATTAGCAAGGGAACCCTACCCCAAGGTCATAAAGACGCTCGAAGAATACGGCGCACAGCGCAACGATTTGAATTACGCGACAACGTACTCTATCGACGGTCTTTCTTACAGCCATGGCTCAGATGTGTTGGACCCCTTCAAGCAGACTACGTACTCCGCGAAATTCACGCTGGATCATGTAGTATGCACTCAAGGCCACGATCCGTGGTGGCAAGCGCTCTAAGGTCAGGAAACTATTGGCCAACAATGCATCGCGATGCACGCGATCTGATAAGAAAATGCAGCAATTGCCAAGTACATAGGCCAATTCCGCGCCGACCACAACAAGAGCTAACACCAATTACCTCACCATGGCCATTTTACAAATGGGGTATTGACATTGCAGGACCTTTCCCTGTCGCAGCTGGAGGAGTAAAGTTTCTCATCGTAGCCATAGACTACTTTACGAAGTGGATCGAAGCAAAAGCGGTGGTGAACATCACGGGAAACCAAGTCAAACGCTTTGTCTGGGACAACATTGTCTGTCGCTTCGGACTACCGGGCGCGATCATATCAGACAACGGAAAACAATTCTGTGATAACCCATTCAAAGATTGGTGCACACAATTGAACATCACACAACACTTTGCTTCAGTCAAACACCCACAAACCAATGGCCTAGTTGAGCGCGCAAACCGCAGTCTAGGCGAAGGAATAAAAGCGCGCCTTGACAGACACAAAGGAAGGTGGGTAGACGAGCTCTCGCATGTCTTGTGGGCGCATCGCACAACAATCAAAACCAGTACTGGCGACACGCCATTTTCCCTAGTCTATGGAACAGAAGCCGTCATACCAGCTGAAATAGGAATGCCAACTATACGCACAGCAGAGGTCAACGTCACAACAAACGACGAGGAACGGCGCATAGACTTAGACGTACTGGAAGAAAGACGCGAACGCGCAGCTATACGCGAAGCAAAGCCTAAGGCAAAAATGAAGAAGTATTATGATGCAAAAGTTAAACACACTTCATTTAGACCAGGAGACTTTGTTTACCGCGCCAACGACGCAAGCCACGCAGAAGACACAGGCAAGCTCGGACCTAAATGGGAAGGACCTTACGAGGTCACAGACGCGCTCGGCAACGGCGCATACAGATTGCGCGATATGGAAGGTCAAGACCTAGCGCGCACCTGGAACATCTGCAATCTTAAAAAATGATACTTCTAGGCTACGACCCTTACACAGACACCCTCGCATCCTACGCGATGCCCAATAAGTGTTTGTTTTTTCTTTCCTAGGAATTGTATTTTCTATTTTTTCAAAAACTTGCAAGTATCAATAAAATGTTATGGTTTCTAGCTAACTCCATAGCGTATTTTACTTTATTGCATACATGTCAATAATGTTTATCTTATATTTTTGCCTACATGGCGTGCATGCACCACTTAAAGACCCACGACGGCATAAAGGATGAGTTAACCTACTAATTCACTCATTGAGTAAGAGGGTTGCAAACCCATCAACATTGGATCACGTATCCTTGTTAAGCGCCTTACTCTTGAGACGTCGAGGTAAGTTTTGCGTTCGCACCCCACGACGGATGCGCACATACTAAGTACACTGTACAAGCTTAGCAATATAACGAGCCAAAACGTTTGGTCAAACAATAAAACTTCGCAAACAATGCAAGTATAATTTTTAAAGTTACGCACTTAACGCGCCAAGACACTTGGTCAAAACTTCGCAAACAATGCAAGTATAATTTTTAAAGTTACGTACTTAACGAGCCAAGACACTTGGTCAAACCTTCGCAAACAATGCAAGTATATTTAAGTCACGAACTTAAAAGATATCTTATTCCACATTTATTCATAAAAATTGCAAGGAAAAATACATAAACATACAAAAAGCCTACACGCTAGGGCAATGCTCGGGGTCATCTTCATGAGCAGCAGAACTCCTTGTTCCTACGCCGCATAATATGGCCTTATCTTTGACCCCTTTCTTCATCGCAACCCTCTCCGCATGCTTTTCCAACGCTTCTTGAAGTGGGACCTCCTTCTCAAGTAAGTAGGGGTTCAGAGCATCACGCGGCTGCGCAAAGATAGGAACCTGCAACTGCGAAACATCAGGTTTCAAATAGAAATCTGGTAACGACTCTGCACCCTCCGCCGTATGCCGCGCCAGAGTCAACCCTTGCATTACCACAGAAATTGGGTGGTCCTGGTTACGCTCCACTTGGGCAATATGAGAAAACTCCAAATGCTTCAGATCTTCCAGGGCTGCAACCAGATCACCATATGCATTGGGGTTATAGCCAGGTACCTCCGTAGCAGGAACAGGTATTACCTTCTTCTCACAAAGCTCCTATGTGGCCTGCGCCCTACCGCGCTCACAAGCGCACTGGACAACCCTCCCAAAAGCCTCAGTGACTTTTTGGGATTCCAGTGCGGTCATAACAGCCAGACGCAGCCCATGACTAATTAGCCACCTGAAGAGACAGCATAAAACCTTCATACGACAACCACAAATATAAGACAAAATTAACAAAAGTGGAAAGAAGCATTACCTGCGCTCCGCAACAGAAGAGACTAAGTGAGGATATAGCTCCTCGTCAAACTCTATATTCATCCTGCGCAGTTTCTCCTCTTGCAGTTGGTGCGCAGTCATGAACCGTTGACGCAGTGCCTCAACCTGGGCAAGATGCTCTGCCTTGTATCGGTCCATGAGGCCAACAGCCCACTCGCAAGTGGCTTTACGCTCGTTATGAGCTGCGCGCTCAGTCTGCAAATCAGCCCACAAGGACAACTTCTCATCACGCACCCTCTGGCTGCTAACTTCTGAAGCCTTGAGATCCGCCCGAGCACTCGCCAGTTTCGCCCTAAGACAGGCAATCTCTTCATCTTTCTGGATAGCGCGGCTACTTTCTCCAGATTAGCTAGCCTTCACACGCGCCGCTAAGGCAACTTGATAGTCAGCGGCACGCCTCAGCTCATCCACAAGAGTATCCATAGAAGCATCTCCAATGGTCCCTAAACTCACCCCCTCACGCCTTTGCTCACCGGAGGGCGCAACAACAGGCTCTGGAGGCGACTTCTCGACAAAGACAGTAGCATCTTCAGAAGCATCAACACTATAAGAACAACAAGTTCGGCGGTTATATAAAACTAGATGGAATAACTTATACACAGAAAGTTACAGAAGACACTTACAAATGCAGAGGAGACTCAGTCGCATTTTTTCCAGCATTTGAATGTAATACACCCTCTTCGTCAGACTCTTCCTTCGAAAGTGACGTCGTTGTACCGCTCACATGACGCTTCCTCCCAGAAAAGGACGCGCCACCATCCCCAGACATGGGTTCCTTGCGCTTCTCACCTCTACTACCACCCTCGGGAGCATCTACAACCTTTGTGATCTCCACGCTATCGGAAGACTCAGGTATAGACTTCTCAGCATCAGGCTGCGCATCCTGGGCCTGTACGGCATGTCCCGCGACATTGATGGGAGCCACATCTAGAACAAGAGGAGGAGTCTCGCCTGAACCCTCCTCCAAATTAAGCTCCATCACACGTCCGGCGGTGGCCTGGAGAATGGGCGCTTCACCTGCCCTCAGTGGACGTTGCCCAACCTTCACCACTTTTGGCTCGGCTAGACGCACCACTCCGAATAGATCCATCTCTGCGCAACAGTGGCATCAAAAAAAATAATGGTTAGTTAAAACACAAAGAACAAAAAAGGGAATACTTACGAAGTAAGAGAGGAAGAGAGATGAGCACCCACCCTGATTATTCACATCCAAAAACATGGGCATCTCGTCGTCAAACCCGAAATAATTGCGGCTAATGCCGATGCATATTAACAAAGCTTCGGGATACGAATTTATGGGAATACGGTTGGCGTCTATGGTATACGCATCGCCCGTATTATACATCTCAGGTGGTGGGTACTCATCCTTTGGCAAACTGCCATAGGTGTAAAAATCGAAATCCCATGGAAAAACCTTTTGGTCTACCCAAAAGAATTTTTCCCTCCAGCCCCTGAGCGAGTCTACACCCATAGTATAACATTGCAACTTCCCATGACGTTTCGCAAAGGAAACCCACCCATTTGACCACGTCGTATGATAAAACGCGCGGAACAAATTTACAGTGGGATTAATTGCTAACAAGCGACGGTTAACCTCGAAGTTGGTTATCTTACCCGCACCTATACAGTGCAACTGCGAGATGTGTATACTGTAGTAGCACAGTACCTCGCACAGGAACATCGAAAGGGGCACACGCTGGTTCGCCCATTCAAAAAAACGCGTATATACACCTACCTTCCCTTCGGGGAAGTCGGCTATTGATACGCCTTCATCCGGAACAACCGGATGCACACCGTATGGGATATAGTAATCAGATTCGAACTGACGAAGTTCATCATATTCCATATTGGAAGAAAAATCTGAAAGTTGTCTAATCATACTTAAAAACTATTTGCGTACGCGCCTAATACCTTTGAAAATAAGTATTTTTTTCGATCGAAAAGAAAGAAATGAAGAATTTTGGAAGATTTTTCACTGTACCGTACCAAGTGAAAATGACAAGGGCTTAAATAGTCTTTAACGCACCAAAGATGATCGACACGTGGATCCCACTTATGAAACGTGTGGCTAGGAAATGAAAAGGTACAACACTTTTTCCCGAATCTCTAATTACACGTGGATACCATCTCCACTTTTCGAGGTACTTTTTAAAATTATTTCGGACTAGATATGTAGTCCCGAGCAAAAGGGCGGGAAGCGTTTTATCTTTCCCGCCACGCTTGCCGCTTGATTCATTAGTCTAGTATCCGCAGCTACGCGCTGCGCACACTAGACTGGGGGGACATGATGACGTATAGTCTATATTTGGGCCACGAGTCCAAATAATATATACTACTAGCGCCTAAGTCCACCACAAGTGGGCTGCCATGACAATGGTTTGGGCCGCAGTATCATTAGCTTGGGTCCACGAGGACCAAAGCCCAACTAAACCCACCGGGTACTCAATAAGGATTATCTATTCATAGAATAGATATCCTTTCCTTGGATAAGCACCACGAGTGCGAAGAGTAAGGAGCAAGAAACCCACGCGGTTTCAGCCCCTATAAAAGGAATGATATATTCTCATTCAAAGGTACGATATACAAAACCCTAACTCTCTACGAGAACCCTAAATCGATTACTTACTCTCACGCCGGAGTCTAATCGGGGGAAACAATCCCTCGATAAGTCTAACGGTGTTGTTTTATTTTCTTAGTACGCAGGTAACGAGTGCTAAGAAGCGAATTGGTATGAGAGCAAGAGCCCAATAACCAGGTACGCCCAACTTTTGTATCAACACTAAATAAATTGGACAAACATATACACATACATACGTAATGTTATGTGAACTAACCCATGTTGCAAGTATCCAAATGGTAACCTAACCCATTTTGGAACTTTCACATGTCAGGATTTCTTGTTTGTTGCATGTTGTGATTTCTATGTGTAGCTAAACCACTGCAAAGGTGAGGCTCTTGACCCATGGATACCCGCCATGAAACAAGGGGGAGCAACGATCTAGGGGGAGCTATGTTCTAGGGGGAGAACATTCGGGTGCACATACAAGCTAGCTCATTTATCCCACAGGCCCAAGTTCGAAACCTGGCTTGATTGGAAGTCCCGCCTTTTTGATTCGACAAAAGGGGGAGAAAGAAAGCAAGAACGTGAAGACCATTCAAGAATTGTTAAAGGCTTCACCAAATTACAAGGCAAAGGTCAAGACGCAAGCTATACCAAAGGCGCGCTTTGTCTTCGCTAAGTTTTGTAATTTTATTTGCTTTCAATTTTTATTTGTTATCATCAAAAAGGGGGAGATTGTTGAGGCAACATGATCAAGATCTCTTCATATTTTAATGATGACAAATAAACCATCAAAACACATAAAATAACAAACGTTAGCCTAAAATCGTCAGAGCCCATATCTGCTCCTGGCGCGCTGCCCGTGCGTTAACGCGCGGGTGACGCGCCAGGCTACTGTATGGCTCCGAGCGAATTTTGAAAGTCGGCTTTCCCCTTACCCAAAAAATGTGGATCTTTCAATACATGTATGAATATGTTATGTGCTTAATTGAGAACACTCGAAACGAGTTTTGAGACTTGAGAGATACTACTTTTAAAGTGCCCGTTCACGGGAAGACACCAACTCATGTTTTCTAACTATCGCCTCTAGCCAAGGCTTTTCTAAACTTAGGGAGCTTATATATTTCACGTGACATCGTGTTAAAGCATCCATATGCTCATATCCCGTGCTTACGTCTTCTCTAATTACGTAACGGGTTTACTCCCTTATTGGTCAAACTAAGTCAAAGCTCACTTTGCGTAAACGCATCCTTTCCCAATTGGGTTATGCTTTACATCAAGGCAAAGCACTTAACTTGTTTGAACCAAGGTATTAGTTGAGAACGTCGAGTCGTGGAAAGCCACGAGATATGAAACTATGGATTCTCGACGTTGTGTTACTTGAACTTATAAGTAACCTATGATTTTCTCAACTTATAATCTTAATTGTCTAAACCTTTTCTTCTTAATCACAATTAGATTACTTCTTAATCTCATTCCTACAAAAGACAAATCCAATCATATCCAATCATATCTAAATCATATATTCACTTACACAATCTCATACACTCTTACATATTCCCTTACACACTTTACATCTCAACCATCCATTCCTTTACAACACATCTTAACCCTTCATTTTCAACACATGGGAATTGTTTGAATTTCTAAAGAGGCTCCTTTGATCCTAGCCATTCAATTCAAACTAGAACACATCTCAACCATCCACTCACCTTCCTCTCTATACCATCACATGTGTTTAATCCAAGCCATCCATTTCAAACCAAAACCATCTCAACCATTGATTCACCCTTTCCCCCCAAGCAAAGCATATTCCTTTGGAATATCCCTTCTCAATCCAAACCTAGGCTCCTTTGATCCTAGCCATCTATTTCAAATCATCACATCTCAACCATCCATATTCAACACATGCAAAATAATTTGAAACCTAATGGAGGCTCCCTTTGATCCTAGCCATCCAATTCAAACCATCTCATCTCAACCCTCTATCTCATTCTTCCCCCCAAGCAATGGAATATACCTTGGCATCTTCTTTCTCTCTTTTCTATGCCATGTGAGGAATAACACCACTACCCCTTCCAAATTACCCTATCTATACCTTATACCCTTGGTAATTTGTTTTCTCATAAACACTTCACAAAACATTTTCCAAATTGGCTATTTTGAGTTGGTAAACCTTAGATTGATTAATGTTAAGGTTTAGTGTGAAGTACAATTACGGGTTTAGCAAGGTAAGGTATTTATAAAGCCAACACCCAGAGCTTTGGGACAATTTTCCCAGGGTGTCTGGCGCGCCACCCACACGTCAACGCGTGGGCAGCGCGCCGGCCTCGGTAAAATTTTCCCAAGTTGGGTTTTTGCCTATAAATACCATGCCTTGCCTCTTGTATTCCTCACCCCTTGCCATTATTCTTTCTCTCTAGATTCTTTCTTTCTAAACACTCTCAAATCTCTTTATCTCTAATCTTGTGTTCTTGATTCTCACTCTAACATCTTTGAAAGAACACATCTCTTTGCAAGGGAAGAATCACAAGAACCTAATCCACTCTTGTGATTGTGTCGAAGGTCTTCTTTCCTATACCCTTTCTATTACAATCAAGTCTCTAGGTTAGGTTAGGGCTTGGTTGATTAAACAAACACTTAATCATTCATTCAATTGTTTGTAAGTGAAGTCTTGTGTCTTGGTGACCAAGCCTAGATCATTGGGGATCTAGTTGGGGTTTGATACTTCTGGTGGGAAGTCTTGGTAGTGATCTTTGTGATCCTTAGGAGAAGTCAAATCTCGAGATTCTTTTGGGTGGTTTCCGAGGGCGGAATACCGTTGGGGAGTAACTCCTTCTTTGTGAGCATCGATATTGGTGAATATCGATGGAGTGAATTGTAACGGCTTGTAGTCCACTAAAAGGATTATACTAGTGGAATAGTATCGTGTCGTGGATTCGCAACTGGACGTACGGATGTTATAAACCCCCCATCCCGAACCAGTATATATCGTGGTGTCTCTCTTTACTTGCTTTATATACTTTGGTTGTGTTTGTGGTTGTTTGGATTGATTATAAAACGACTTGGTTTTCTTTGTGGCTTAAAGTTTTTAAACGTCTTAAAAGCCGAAGAAACCGTATTCACCCCCACTCTACGGTTCTACACATATGTTGTGGTATTCTTGAAAAATTGCCAAATCAAGTTGCCTTCTCGTGTAAAGTCCCATAGCCAAAATGAATTCCCTCATAGTCATCTCTCTTCTCACACCACCCATCTGAAAGAACAAGCAGTTCTCGGTCATTCTCATGATATGTTCTTCAAAATCCATGGTTACCAAAAATTCCCAAACATAATCTTGGATGACCAGCTCGTTGATGGTGAAAACAGTCATCCAATCCCTACAAGTAAATCCTTCATTATTGCTTCTGAACTTGATGTTGCATAGGTTGTTTAATTCCTTCTCTGCATCTCCATCATTAACCATTCGGAAAGCATCCAAGCTAAGGGCTTCAGGGACCTCAATAGTCTTTCTCATTAGCGTGCGTAGTTCCTTCTTGCAAATCTTCCTATCAGCGGGATCATAGTTAAGAAATTTGAACCACTGAGTAGGGGTGCTGGCTTCGTCTCCTGAGAAATATGCAAACACAAAACACATTAGACAAAAGTTAATCAGGTGCTACGGCATAGCTTTATTAACAGCTACGCCATAGTTAGCTTAATGTTGCAACTACGGCCTAACAAAGGCCCCCGTAGTTTCTTCCAGTTCTGTGTTCTACGGCGTAGTTCTATTACTAATACTCCGTAGTTTTATAGTGTCAAAAACTTTGTTCTGTTTAAAAATCCAAGCTACGGTGTAGCCCTATAACTAGCTACGCCGTAGTTACCATTCTGCAGTCGTAATTAGCAAAAACTACGGTGTATTGATCAATCAGCTAAGCCATAACCATAAAAATATTCACTAAAGTTTCAAATTTGAGTTTCCCACTCAAATATTCAAAGGGCAAAGCTAATTTATTCGATTAGTTCTAAATCAATCCAAACCATAATTTAATTGATTAAGTTGTAAAACCCTAAAACAAATTATAGAGATGTACAAATGAGGAGGAGGCCAATTAGTTTAAAGCATCGACGCGCTTATTCTTCGAACGAGGAATATGTGTGCTCGAGAAACTTTCGAAATTCTTTTGCAAAACTTGAACCTTTGCTAGATAGCGCTTCATTGATCTCTATCGTGCCTCGTATGCTCTTTTTACGTTGTTTGTGACGAGCAATGAATCAATGAAAACCTGAAGGTGGTTAACTTATAGTCTGACAGCAAGTTCTAATCCTGCTATCAAGGCTTCATATTCAGCTTCGTTATTAGATGTTGGAAATTTGAATCGTAGGGCGTACGTGACTTCTTTCCCATCTGAATCGGCCAGGATGAGGCTTGCTCCCGAACCCTCATTGCTTGATGCTCCGTCGATGTATAGTGTCCATATCGGAGTTTTTATTCTTGCGTTTCAAGTTTTGAAGTCGTTGTTCCTCTGTGTTTACTGGGGAGTCACTTCTTGGGGTTTCAGCTATGTAATCAGCTATCACTTGTCCTTTGATTGCGGATCGTGGCTTATATGTGATATCGTGTTCTCCTAGTTAGATTGCCCACTTGGCCAACCGACTAGAGTTCTATGTTTGAGCAATACTTTCCTGATTGGTTGGTCTGTTAGTACTGATTGGTCCTAAACGGTCAACTAAGTTTCCCAGGTGATGGTCAACCTAGTCAAACGTCTAAAACCAACTAACCAAGGAGTACAGGGTATTCCCGGGTCGTTATGTCCCAGCGAGGTAGGCAATTGTATTCAAAAACGTTTTAAGTGATCGGGTGATTTAACAGGAGTATCAGGAATTTGATTTGAGTGGTTAAACTACGGGATTATGATGGAAAATGACTTAGAAACACATTATAAACAATTACTGATGATCAGATTATCTAGAAATGTAAGTTAACCTAAAAACGCGCGTTTGAATTAAAAATAACGCGAACGCGCAAAAATAAAAGTGAAACGTGAGCAAATAAAGTCCTACGAACGTGAAAATTATATTTTTACAATTCTAATGACTTAAGAAAATTTTTAGAAAAAAAAAATAATTTTTACACTATTTAATTAATTACTATTAATTAATTACTAATTTCTAATTACTTTTTAATTAACTAAAATATCCTAAATTACAAATAATTATGAAAATTAACTAGAAAAATGAAAATAAAATTTAGAAAAATCTAAAATAATATAAAACTAATTTTGAAACAGAAAAACTATTTTTCCTAACTTTTAATTAATTATTACTAATTAAAAACTATTTAATTAATTAATTTAAATTAAACTAAATTATAAAAAATACTAAATGATTACAGAAAATTCTGAAAAAATTCCTAAAAATCTATTTTGATGTCAGAAGCCTAAGAAAAATTTAACAACAGTAGCTGCTTATAAATAAGCAGAAAATAAGCCAAGATAGCTTAAATAGAAACTATCACTTCTACTTTTTTGTCTTTTTCAAAATTTTCTTTTACCAAACTGTTTAACAACTAAAATGAAGCACTTTTTACAAAATGACTTTGGCTGGATTTGGAAAATAAGCACTATGCAACTGAATAAGCAAAACAGTCCAATGTTTGAGCTTATTTGGATTTGAGTTTGTTTGAAAAAGCTAAAAGTAATGCTATACTATGACCAACTAAGATAAAACAGATTCAAACCAATTTGAAACAAGCAACTATACTAGGAATAAGCATATGAATAAGCTTGAATGATGTGATAAGCTCTTAAGCTCAAAACTGAGCAGAGATCAGGCCAAATGGCCAACTTTCAGACTGTGTGGGACCCACCAGGGTAAATGAGAGTGTAAAATGAGACTTGCTCTCACTAGTGGACCTGGAAAGCTTCAAATAGAATCAAGGATGCAGGCTTATGGCTTAGTTTGCAGCACTATGCAACCCTTGAAAGGTTGGGTCACAGACTGGAATGTTACAAGCTTAAGCAGGGCTCAAATTACACATAAAAGGTCTAATAAGCTACAACCAAAAGTTACAACATCCAAATAACATAACAATGAAATGCTTTAACACACTAAAACAACATTTTGACAAATGAATCTAGCAAGATAAAAGCTGGTAAGCAGAAAAGTAACCAGGACATGTAGCAGTAGTGACAATAAGCACAGCAAGCTCACAACAGCTTATAAAGGGAAATAAATAGCACAAATTCAACTAGATACAACAACTAAATTGAACAACAACAAAACAATTCAACAAGAACAATCTCAAGATCAAGCTCAGCTATAGGGAGATCAAACAGCAGCTTTCATGAAAAATGAACCCAAAAAGTAGCTCAAAATAAGTAGTGTGATAAGCACTGTAGGGGAACTGACTCCTAAACCCTAATTACCACCTACAAAGCTTTCAATTTTGACAATGAACAAGTTATTTCAACCAGAATTGAGCACTCTATGCTCAATTCAATTTTCTCAAAAAACTGATGCAGGGGAGCTTTTCAGTCAAACTACCAACTTCCACTTTGATTTTCAATGGGCTACACAATTTCAAAATTCAATTTTCTTTTTGAAATTGGTAAACAAGCTATCAATAATCCAGAATTAACAAATCTTACTTGATTTCTTACACAAATAAACCCTAGGGAATGATTTGAAGTTTGCCAAAAATCTGAGTATGCAAATTCTTTGACTTTTTGAAATGTTGAGAACTTTGACTATGGTGAAGTTAGACTGATTCAAAATGATTACTTGATGTTTATTTAGACTAAAACAAACCAATTTTACCAACTACACCTAACCTAGGAGTGATTCTCAGATTTTGGAAGCTTAAATCCACCACAGATAAGCTGTGGGAAGAGATGGATTAATTATTGACTTTCACCCAGAATATGACCAAGCAAATGGTTTATTTTGACTCACTTATACTTAAGGTCAGTGAACAAGATGACTTAAAGCTAAAATCACAACTACAACCCTACTCAATTCCTTATCCCAAACACCCCTACTGAAAATGAGTTCCAAGCTAAAGCAAGCAGATTACATAATAGAGCTAAGCAAACACTAAATTAACTTAAACTAACTTAAATTATTACTAACAAACAGCAATCAACAACAGATAGCAGTAAATGGGCAGAAATCAAAGAAGCACTAAAAATTGGTATAAGAACTTTTCTTACAAATGTCCACAGCTTGAACCAAATGAGACCAAGATCATAAGAGCCAAACCTATATACCCCCACTGGGTTTTAAACCTCACTCCATGCTTATCTCTGCCAATGCTTCTTCCACTTTCTTCTTTATTATTTTTCTTATAATTTTTCTTGTGTTTTTTTTTTCTTTTCTGATTTTTTTTTCTTTTTAGATACTGAGTTCCAATTTAAACTTGTGAAACAATACAGAACAACAACAACAGTTTTTAAGCTAACTTAGAAGATTTTAAAGGGATTATGAAAATAACTAGAAGTGAACTTGAAATTTAACAAAATCTGAAAACTTGCATTGATCACTGAAAAAATTACATGATACACTAGTGGTTGAAGGTCACATAAAAATAAAACTACTACACTACACACCTCCTCAGGCTTACAATCTGGAATACTTATACTAATAAAAAAAATAAAAGGAGACTTGAACCAGGCTGTCTTTTCTTCCTTTTTCCACTTTTTTCCTCTTTGTCTCTTGCTTTTGTGTGTTGTCTTTGTACCCTAGAAACATCTCTTAGCCCTTTGTTTGCTGCTCCCTTCATTCAGCCCTAGATTAGAGTTGGTGTTATATGAAGGTGGGGGACAATTAGGGTACAAATCAGGGTTTAGTGGATGGGGAGTAGGGTGGCTGGAGAGTGGGGAGGGGACAAGTATGTTGGGAGTTGCAGAGGTGTGGAGGCTTTGGTGTCTGGTTGGTTATGGCGGCAAGGGAAAAAGTGGGAGAGGTGTTGACCTTTTTTGACCCCCCCCCCCCCCATTTTTATTAATAATATGGGAAAGGGCTGGGGTAGTTTGGTGGGATGGGAATTGGATGGGCTGGGGTTTATGTTTTGGAGTTGGATTGGGTAATGAAGTTACACAAGGGTCCGTATGGTTTGTATAACATTGAATCACAAGGACTAATTTTGTAAATTTTGCAAATTTGAAGGACCTATTTTGCCAACTGATCAAATTAATTCATAGACCAAACTTGCCACATTCCAATTACCAAAGGACCACAAAATGTGTTTTTCCACTTTTAAAATTCCCAGGGACTGATTTCGTCAATTTCCCAAACTGCAGGGACCAAAGGTGTAATTTTCCAAAGTTTTTACCTAAGGACAATTTTTGATAAATTTTGATTTCTAAATGCCTTAGGCTGACTTATCTTTCAAAACAAATGCGTAGGGACTAGTTTTGTAAATTTTTGAAAGTCGGGGGACTAAAACTGCCAATTGTGTAAACTTTGCTCGTTTTTCATTGTTTTTGCTCATTTTGCATTAGAAACGTATAAAATACAATCCCTGGGATATTTTAAGTATTTTGATGCATTTCTGAGCGTTTTTGGATGTTTTGGCAGTTTAAATACGATGAAAATGATGAGTGTTTGAGACTAATCAATCCCCCACACTAAACTATTGCTAGTCCCTAGCAATATTTTTGGAAAACTTGATGGATTTTAAACTCTTTACCAAAAGCCATCACTTCTGGAGTAGCCAGGTGTAAGAACTGTGGCACACCTGATAACCGTGTGATTTTGAGCAAACCACCAGCTTTCAACGGATTTGATTTGTCTTTACCAAGAGCCGTTTGCTCCTGGACTAGCCAGCTCTTGATGGAATAGTCAACATCTTGGTGAGCTGATTACCAATTATGGTTTTTCCACGGCCTTTACCACAAGCCATAATCTTGCGGGCTAGCCAACTCATTTGTTTTTGGGGAGTTGAGGAACCATACAATTTTGGGCAAATTGCAAGCCATAAACGGATTAGAGATGTCTTTACCAAGAGCCGTTTGCTCATGGACTAGCCAATCCCTTTTGTCATTTAGACACGGCGGAGTGATTACCACAAAAATTTTGAAATAAAGTGAAAAATTTTTGAAAATTTTGGGCCAAAATGGGGGTACTTGAAAGTATTTTGCGATAAAATTCGCTAGAATTTCCCCCCCACACTTAGAAATGAATATTGTCCTCAATATTCAAAGTCCCGACTATTATGCCGATCCTAAGAACGTAAAAAGATAATATTCGAAGCTAACTGTGGAAATATTGTTTTGTATTTTTCACTTTATTTATCTGTACATACAATCACATTTTTTTTTTGAACTTATATACATATATACATTTTCAAATTAGCGGGGGGGGGGGGGGGGGGGGGGGGGTTGGCCATTCCCCCACACTAGGGTGGTAGAAAGTAGAAAGAAGTCAGAAATACGGGTGAAAACCCATATATGTTGCTAATTTTTGTTCACCGAGTCGCTAGCTTGACTCGATCCCCGAATTTAATTGTCCTTGGGGAACGTTTGGAGATCCGGGACAACCATGGATGGTATGTCCTCTCCAAAGTAGTGTTTCAACCGATGTCCATTCACTTTGAAATTAGGACCGTCATTTTGAGATAATTCGACGGTGCCATAAGGGTAAACTTTTGTGATAGTGAATGGACCAGTCCATCGGGTTTTGAGCTTTCCCGAGAAGATCTTGAGTCTAGAATTGAAAATAAGGGCTCGATCACCAACGTTGAAAACGCGGTTCTTGATTTTTGAGTCATGAATCTTCTTTGTCTTTTCCTTATAGATCAAAGAGTTCTCGTAAGCTTGATCACGAAGTTCATTTAATTCATTCAGTTGAACTTTCCTGTGATCACCCGCCGATTTTAGGTCAAAATTGGCATGCTTGAGGGCCCAATAGGCTTTATGCTCAAGCTCGATCGGAAGATGACACGCTTTTCCGTACACAAGCATGTATGGCGTACACCCAATGGGTGTTTTATACGCCGTACGGAAAGCCCAAAGTGCATCATCTAATTTATCCGACCACGATGCACGATTCTCACCTACAGTTCTTTCCAATATTCTCTTAATGCCTCGATTGGAAACTTCTACTTGTCCACTTGTTTGAGGGTGGTACGCAGTAGAAAGACGGTGAGTTACACCATACTTTTGCATGACTTTATCAAATTTGTCATTGCAAAAATGCGTACCACGATCACTAATTATAGCACGTGGAGTTCCAAATCGAGCAAAAAGAGCTTTCAAAAATTTCACGACAACTCGGGCATCATTAGTGGGTAAAGCTTTTGCTTCAACCCATTTTGACAAATAGTCAACAGCCACGAGTATGTACTTATTTCCATGAGATGATGGAAATGGCCCCATAAAATCGATGCCCCATACGTCAAATATTTCACAAACTTGGATTGCATTTTGTGGCATTTCATTCTTTTGTGAAATATTCCCGTGACGTTGACACGCGTCACATGATTTGACTAATTCTTGGGCATCCTTGTAAATCGAGGGCCAAAAGAAACCGGAATCAAACACCTTTTTGGCGGTGTAATTTGGATTGTGGTGGCCCCCCGTGGGACCAGCATGGCAAGCCTTAAGAATTTCAGTGGCTTCTTGACCATATACACACCGCCAGATGACTTGATCCGCACAGATTTTGAAAAGGTAGGGGTCGTCCCAGAAACAATGTTTCACATCCTTAAAGAATTTATTTTTCTGTTGGGACGACATCCCTTTCACAATAAAGTTACCCGCAAGGTAGTTTGCAAAATCGGCAAACCATGGGGTAACAGAATCTCCACAAAAGGCAACCGCATTGAGTGTCTCGAGAGGGAAGGTTTCATTAATTTCCTTCTTTTCGGAGACATCTTGATGGGGGTTTTCCAATCGGGAGAGATGATCAGCAGCCAGGTTCTCAGCTCCTTTTTTATCACGAATAATGATATCAAATTCCTGTAGGAGGAGAACCCAACGAAGTAGTCTCGGCTTTGCATCTTGTTTTGCAAAAAGGTACTTCAAAGCCGAGTGATCCGTATACACTATGCTTTTGGTCAAGATCAAATATGACCGGAATTTTTCAAAGGCATACACCACAGCTAATAATTCTTTTTCAGTGGTGGTGTAATGACTTTGAGCCTCAGTCATTGTTTTGCTTGCATAGTGTATAGGCTGAAAGTGTTTAGACTTGTGTTGCCCCAAGACTGCCCCTATAGCATAATCGCTAGCATCACACATAAGTTCAAAGGGCAAGTCCCAATCGGGGGCAACAAGAATAGGTGCCTCAGTAAGCTTTTTCATAAGAGTTTCAAAAGCTTCTACGCACTCAGGTGAGAAGATAAAAGGAGCATCCTTTTCGAGGAGATGGGTCATAGGCCGGGCGATTTTAGAAAAATCTTGAATAAACCTACGGTAAAAACTGGCATGACCCAAAAAGCTCCTAATACCTTTGACGGTAGTGGGATGAGGTAATTTTGCAATGACATCAATTTTGGCTTTGTCAACCTCAATCCCATTCTTTGAAATTTTATGGCCGAGGACAATGCCCTCTTTGACCATAAAGTGACTCTTCTCCCAATTTAGACATAACTTTGTGTCTTCACAACGTTTGAGCATGTCGTCTAAATGGGAGAGGCATGATTGAAACGAATCCCTAATGATCGAAAAATCGTCCATGAAGACCTCCATAGTTTTCCCGATCATGTCGAAAAATATGGACATCATACATCTTTGAAACGTGCCCGGAGCATTACATAAACCAAATGGCATACGTTTATAAGCAAAAGTTCCATAGGGGCACGTGAAAGTGGTCTTCTCTTGATCTTGCGGATCAATGGGAATCTGAAAGTAACCCGAGAAACCATCGAGGAAGCAATAGTACTCATTCCCCGCTAATCTCTCGAGCATCTGATCCATAAAGGGCAGAGGAAAATGATCCTTACGGGTGGCGTCATTTAACTTGCGATAATCAATACAGACACGCCACCCCGTAACCAAACGAGTTGGAATCAACTCATTTTCCTCATTTGTGACAACAGTAATGCCACCCTTTTTTGGAACGCAGTGAATTGGGCTAACCCAAGGACTATCCGAGATAGGGTAAATCAATCCGGCATCAAGAAGTTTTAAAACTTCTTGTTTGATCACCTCATGAATTTTTAGTTTATTTTCATTTCTAGTATTTTATTTTGATTGCATCTTAGTAATTGGGTTAGTTGACTAGCAATTAATTCCGCCCAACTCCTTCAAAACCGAGATTTTTACCTGCTTTTCATAAAATATAAAAATACAAAAAGAATTATCCCTCGTCTCTAGACCTAGTCTTTAGGTTTTCTAATCCTAGCGACACTCTTCCTAGCTGAATGATCAATCCCCCGATACTTGTCATTATACTATACTACATCGATCAGGTACACTGCCTGGTGGGGGTTGTAAGCTTCCCGAGATCCCTCGAGAGGTAAAGCCTGGTGCATTCCCTACGCATCAAGTTTTTGGTGCAGCATGCCCCGGGGAATAGTTATTGCTTAGGTTGGAATTTATTTTGATTAGGTCTACTCATTAGATTCCTTTTTAGTGAGATTTTTATTTTCTTTTTGTTAGCTTTCTTGTAGTCTATCTTTTTCTTTGTGCCCTTTGTTTGTAAAACCATTTTCACTTGTCACTATGGCAGATGAAATTCCATTTAGATCACTGACAATAGAGGAACAAATATATTTCACTAATAGATTTGCTTCCTATCATTCCAATGATTTTTTATGTGATCTTTATGACATCCAAGAGGAGTTGGGGGTAAAGTTAGATGGGTTTGATGAATTATATGCATGTGTGATTTCTATTAGACGATCATTATCAGGATCAATTCCTTTTAGTCAGACCTGTTGGATGAATTTTGAGAAAAGCTTCCTAATCATGACCCATAAGCTTGACGAATTGGTGGATTCGTATGAGCAAGATGACCTAGTTTCTAAGAACATGAACTTAGGATCAAACCAAGATTATGAGATGGTTAGCGTTGACTACCTAGTTGCATGAGCGGGATAGATTTCACCAAAACATACGACACACATGAGGTTAGAGTTGAGCCACCTAGTTGCATGTCATGGTTAGGCACTACCATAATACAAGATAAACACATAGGTGATATTGATGTGATGGAAGAGATAGTAGAAAACCCAAGCCCACTAAGTACCCCACAAGTCCTATCATCATTTGAGGCATACACACCGCCCGTGACTTACCCGGAAGAAGTAGAAGAGACTATAGGAACCCCAATAGAAGTAGAACCCTTGGACCAGTCACCACTTGAGGATATAGGTTTGAATACTTGTAGTGATAACCTTACTCCTAGTTCTAGGGAATTTCCTAGTGTTGATGAACCGGAGCCTCAATCTTTACACACCTTTCCATCCTTAGATATATTTCTAGGAGACAAAAGAGGAACCGACCCACCCATCAACCAATATTATCCGGGTAGTTTTAGAATGAAGGAAGCCATTCACTCACCCCCTTCACCTCACGTGGCATATTTCCACCCCAAGGGTGTGTATCGCTACTTCCACCCGCACTTAATTCAAAGTGTAGGGAAAACCTCCCCTATTTCCGTTAAATAAGGGTAGAGTCAGGCTCATGACTCGAACAAAAACAAGCGCTTATTGGGAGGCAACCCATGCTTTATTTATTTGTTTGTTTGTTTGTTTGTTTGTTTGTTTGTTTGTTTGTTTGTTTGTTTGATTTTATTTGTTTCCGTATGCATGTTTTATTTTTATTGTTTATGGCTCATGTTTCAAAGTAAATTGTGAAAATGCTTTATTTTGTTTTTAACTTCGTCTTAATTGCATATAAAGGTATTTTGCAAAAGATAAGTGTAAGTAGGGATGGCAACGGGGCGGGTTTGGGGCGGGGCGACCATCCCCATCCCCAAACCCGATTACCAAAGTTCTCCCCAAACCCGCCCCGATCCCTATCGGGGATCTAATCGGGGCGCCCCGTTGGGGGGGGGGGGTGATACTCCCCCAAACCCGCCCCGTATTAATCGGGGATCTTATCGGAGTGTCCTCTTTGGGTGCAATTCTCGATCAAAGCCGCACCATTTCAGATTTATTGTTATTTTTTTACTGTTAGCAATAATGAACCTATTAATAATCAATTACAAATGATCCATATTAAGTTTTCAATGATAGTATTATACATAAATAATAATAAATTGTACCTCCAAAAATTAAAATTTAAAAATATGACACTAAACGAGTTTCTATAATCACAATTTTGCATTCTTACAAATATTAAAAACTAACAATATTAGAGTAATATTTTTTATTACGTAAAAACTAACAAAATACTACTACGTATATAGGTATAGATATATTTGTATATGTGTATATATTAATCGGGTGGGGCGGGGCGGGGCGGGGCGAGGATTCCCCGCTCACCGCCCCAAACCCGATTAAAATCTCCGTTTAATCCCCAAACCCGCCCCGTAACCCGATTAACATGCCCCGCCCCACCCTAATTAGTTCGGGTTTCGGGTTTCCCCGTCGGGTTCGGGTTTTTTTGCCATCCCTAAGTGTAAGGGAGATCCAAATTTGTTTATAAGAACGAAATTGAGCATGAACCATAACAATATTAAATAAACAAGTGTATTAGTAATTGTTTGAGTCAAATGCTTGTATCGAGTCATAATGATGTTTTGCAGGATTTTCCAGGAAGTAAGGCATAACTTTTTCTAAAAATTTTCCGGAAACTTAACATGAGATTTTTGCAGGAACATTCTGACGGCGTCAGGAGTTATAAGCTGACGGCGTCATGTACAAAAATTCTGAAAATTTTGCACGTTTTGTTTATACCGGAGTCTTAAAGTTTTTGTTGATTCTTTAGTTTTATAAACTCCAGAAATCTGCAAACATTCATTCCACAAGCATTATATCTTTAATTGTTTTGTTTTTATTCCTAAGTCTGGAATTACATCTAGTTGCGAGTTTTCTTTGTTCGGATTGATGCTTTGGGTTTTTGTGATTGTTTTCTCAGGTTTAACAGGTTATATATGACAAGAAGATGATTTATATTCTGGAAGGGAAGCTTTGATTGTTCATTTTCTTGGAGGAAGATCTAACCTTGCTACCTTATTATCCATACCGAGCGAATCAGGGGAGTATTTGATTTCATTCTTTTTACCTATTTTACTTTTATATTCTTTACTTGAACATTGGGGACAATGTTCATCCTAAGTGTAAGGGGAGGGTAAAATGATGATACCTTACAGATACACTTTCGCTTGAGTTTGTTTATTTGATGGTAGATGTGTAATAAAACTATGAGAAATACTTGTTAGTGTAATTTTAGCGCCAAATTTAAAATTTTTTACAACATTTAGGAGTGAAACTTTAGCCATAGCAAGCGTCTCATGGATAGGAGATTGTATGACTAGCACAAAACCGTACCATTCAAAAAAATTGTTCACCTAAATATGTGAGGTTCGCCTTTAGATTTGAGAGGAAAAGCATTTACTACTAGTGCTTATGAGTGTACCGGTAGAATTTAGATTCTAGAACTTGCGGTAGTGATGCATCCCGAGACCGCTAGTGAGACTACATTCGTGTAGTAGGATTTACTACATGATAAGAGGCATTAGGATCACCCTTGTGTTAAACCCGTATCATAATTACTTGACCATTTAAGTCATATTACTTGGCTAGTTAAGTCAATTAATTTTCCCACACCCTTAGCGTTGTACTCATTTTTAGTACACGAAACCCCTAGTACACCCCTCCGAGCCTATCTTTTCATTTCTAACTTTAAGCATTTTACTTAAAGGAAGAATTTGTTACACCCCACTTAAATGTACACCCAAATCGCCTTAGCCTTCCGTGTATGCACTCATCTTTAGTGCATTATTGTTATTTGTTAAACCCTAAGTTAACTATCTAATTGATTACATGGTTGCTAAGTCGAGTCATATCCTTATACATATTGTTTTGGGACGATTGGGACTCATGGGTAAAGTACTTATTTTATGGAGTAATGGGGAAGAACATCATATTATTACCCCCATATGTACGTTAAACTTAAAAGTACTCCAAGTGTTTTGATTTTCTTAATTCGAGTCATTAGAATAGTTTATTTGTAAAATATGTAAAAATTCAAGTATAAGAGGAATTTACATTCCCTATGATGTATTATTTTGGATGGTAGGGTAAGAGTGTATGAAAAAAAATAATAAAAAAATAAAAATAAATAAAAAAAACGAAAAATAAATAAAAAATAGAAAAAGAAAAAGAAAAAGAAAAAAAAAAAAAACATACGGACTACCATCCCTTTTCATTCTATGTTCATTTTATGTTTTTGTTATTTTTGATTTATTAGCATAAGTCGAGTCTAGTCTTGGCTTAGCAACGCCATATTGTATATGTAATTGACCAAGATTGTTAACTCGCCACCAGTAAAGACTGCCTATATCCAACAAAACCGTGTATTCCATATCCCTACACCTAACGTTACAACCCTTTAAAAGACCTCTTTGATAGTTTATCCTAGGTGCTTACGCCATGTGGTGGAGGTTTGATCCTTTCCCAAGCCTATGGTAATCTATTTTGCTATGACAGGTAGCGAGAGATGTTTTCCACTTTCATATTGTAATTTATACTTTATTACACCCGAGAGATGTGAGTATCTAAACACTATTTGTGAGGTGCTAGTTTATGACCTCCGTGCTTGTCTTTGGTCTTTAGTGGAACGATTATTTGTTGTAATTACTTTTATATTAGTGTTAAATGACCCCTAACTTGTATTTTGATTAGAATAAAAGCATATTTGCTTGAGGACAAGCAAATCTCAAGTGTAAGGGTATATGATGAGGCGAAAAATGAACCACTTTTAAGGGGTCATTTAAGCCGGAATTGGAATTTATTTGATCAAATATTACCCTAAATCGTTCCTGTTAATACAAATATCGCCTAAAAACGTTATTTATATTTTACGATCTTCGCTAAGTTTTGTTAATGACAAATGTAAACTTTAGTTTCTAAGTAAAACATAATCTTAGTTTTAAAGACTTGCATAAACTAGACTTATGCTACATTTTACATTTCATAAAACACAACACTTTTTATTTTCTAAAAATAGAATTGTCACATCACATTTATGGCAAGTTTTGTCATTATACATTTATGGAAAGAAATGTGTTTGACTTACTTAGATGTTGCTTGCAAGTTTAGTGTTTGACTTGATATTATGTGATGTGACATTGTTTGGTTTGCAAGAGTAATGAGATGTGACTTTGTTTGGTTTGCAAGATTTATTGCAAAACCAACTGCAAGCCCGGCGGTACCCTGGAGGTACACGGGCGGAACCCTTTTGAGGGGTCCGCCTGATCCGCCAGACCTGCAGAAGGTTTGGCTATAAATATTGAGCCACAAGTTGAATTTTGGCTCATCACTTGACATCATATTTTACACACACACATCCATTCTTTCATCTAACCTCTTAAAATTTCATATGTGAAGTTTCTTTTTGTAGCAAAGAGATTCACGAGCTTACTAAAGGTCACAAGTATTCAACACAATGTTGCAAGACTTGTTAGCTTAGCATTGTGTAGACTTGTGTAGTTTACACTTCATTTGATTGTGTATTTTCAGTAGTGATCGGTTAGTATTTTAGTCCTCAAAATACAAAGTGTATCGGGAGTAGTTGTACCCTTGTAAAGAACTAACGGGAGTGGTTGTACCCTTGGTAAAGAACTCGACATCTAGCTTTGTGTCGGTAAAAGTATAAGCGACGTGTAAGGTTTTCTCCGCCGGTGAAAGGAGCTTGTTGACTAGTAAAAGAAACTCTCGAGTTGGATACTCGGGGCGTGGACGTAGGGCAAGGAAAAAGAGTCCTTGTAGCCGAACCACGATAAATACTTGTGTTGTGGTTTGATCGTTTCTTTCATTTACTTGCATGTTATATATTGTGTTTGTGTATATATCTTTGATCAAACGAAAAGTTTTCAAAGCTAACTTAACAAGTTAAAAAGATTTTAATCGGTAAACTATTCAACCCCCCTTCTAGTTTTCCACAATTGGTATCAAGAGCTACGTTACTAAAGCTTTTAAAATATATTGTGTTTTAAAACTTGAAACGATCCATGGATTTTGAAAATTACAAAGAAGGGCAATCTATGCAAAGACCACCACTCTTTGAAGCAAATGGTTTTATATATTGGAAAAACCGTTTTAAAACTTACGTGAAATCTAAAGATATAGATTTGTGGTATATAATTATTGATGGTGATAACGTAGTTACTAACATCAAAGATGATGATCAAAAGAAATTAATTGGTAAAAATAATGAAGCTAAAATGATGCTTTACAACGCTTTGCCTAAGAAAGAATATGAAAGAGTCTTTTTGTGTAAAACCGCCAAAGATATTTGTCAATCTTTAATTGTCACTCATCAAGGAAACTCACAAGTTAAAGATAACAAAATTGATCTTCTTGTTCAACAATATGAACAATTTGTTATTTCCGAAGATGAGATTATTGATAATGCTTTTGCTAGGTTTAATACTATTATTACTTCACTTAAAGCACTTGACGAATCTTTTTGTAGTAAGAACTTTGTCAGGAAATTTCTTAGAGCACTCCATCCGAAGTGGAGAGCAAAAGTGACGGCAATTGAAGAATCCAAAGATCTTTCAAGCATGTCACTTGATGAGCTAATTGGAAACCTCAAAGTTCACGAAATGGTAATGGAAAAAGATTCGGAACTAGTTAGAGGCAAGAAAGAAAAAGTTAAGTCCATTGCCTTGAAAGCTAGAGTCCAATCAAGTGATGATGAAGAATCTACTTCGGATAGTGATGATGAGGAATATGCTATGGCCGTTAGAGACTTCAAGAAGTTCTTTCGTAGAAGAGGAAAGTTTGTAAGGCAACCTAAAGATGACAAGAAAACTTTCCGAAAAGATCGTGATGATAGGAAAGGAAAGGTTGAAAGAAAATGCTATAGGTGTGGAGACACAAGTCATCTTGTAGGAGAATGCCCAAAACCACCCAAGAGCAAACCTCAACAAGCTTCTGTGGGTGGTGCTTGGAGTGACTATGAAGGAGATGACGATGAACCAAAGAATGACGATATTGCTCTCATGGCTCACAACTCAAATGAGGTATTATCCGACTCATCTTACTTCTCTATTGATGATGACACTTTACAAAAAGAATATAACAAACTTTGTGAATTGAGCTTAAAAATCATAAACAAAAATAAATTTTTGAAAACTAAAAAGGAGTTTTTAGAAAATGAAGTTTATGAGTTAAAAGAAAAAGCTAAGAGATTAGAAAAGAGTAAAGGTATTGACACACCTTGCAAATCATGTGAAGAGCTTAAACTAGAAGTTGAGAAACTCAAAATTACTCAAAATGATCTAATAAAACAAACCACAAAGTTTAAGAAGTTCGATAAGAGCATTTCTTGTGCGGATGAAATTATGAAACTTCAAAAGTCACCCTTTGATAAAACAGGACTAGGATTTACGAAAATAGAAACTTCAAAGGGTCAAATGAAACAAGAAAAGATTGCACAAGAAACAAATAAAATTGCTACAGCAGCCTGCGGATCAGGCGGAACCCAATTTAGGGGTCCGCCCGTTGGTCCCGAAGGTTCCGCCAGGTCTGCTGCAACAGTAACTCCATCCATTTCGGATCGTTCAAAATTTTTTAAAGTTACATACAAAAATGGAACAAAACCTGTGTTTAAAACTGGAGTAGGATTTAATAAAAATGAATTTAGAGCTAAAACTACTCAACCAAGACCTAAGACTCCAATTCCCAAACGCCCCTTTCTAAAGAGCAACTTCAACGCTCGACCAAACTACCAACATGTTTGGAACCAAAATACTCCTAGACATTACCAAACTCCAAACCACATGCCATGGAACCCTTATGCTTTATTTTCATACTTGGAACAAATTAATGGTATGCTTAACCAAAATGGACCCATGAGAAATTGGGGACCAAATGTTTGAGTGTTTTTCATAAAATAGGTGTGCCTCAAAGTTTGTTTGGAACCGGATGAATGGATTAAAGATAGCGGTTGTTCAAGGCACATGACGGGTAACAAAAGCCTCTTCACTACTTATCACAAATGTGACGGAGGTAATGTTACGTTTGGTAGTAATGCTAAGAGCAAAATCATCGGAAAAGGTACAATCTCTCATGACTCCTTTTTTATTGATGATGTAGCTCATGTTGATAACTTAGGCTTTAATCTTCTTAGTATTAGTCAACTTTGTCGTAATAAGTATAATGTCCTTTTTAGTGAAAACGGAAGTAAGATACTTAAAGATGGTATAACCATAGCCAAAGGTGTCCTTAAGAACAACGTATATGTCATGAAAATGGATCCAACATCTAGAGACAAACTTTGTCTTACCTCATTAGATGAATCTTCAACTTTATGGCATAGACATTTAGGACATGCTAACATGAGACTAATCCAAAACCTCTCCTCCAAAAACTTAGTTCGAAACCTACCTAAGTTGAAATATGACCAACACTTTTGTGATGCTTGCAAAGTCGGTAAACAAGTCCATAATAGCCATAAGGCTAAAAACTTGGTTTCTACATCTAGGTGTCTAGAACTTTTGCATATGGTTTTATTTGGTCCATCCGCTATACAAAGTTATGGAGGTAACCTCTACACTTTGGTCATAGTTGATGATTACTCAAGATATACTTGGACAAAATTTTTGAAAAGTAAAAATGAAGCTTTTGATAAATTTGAAATTCTAAGTAAGAAAATTCAAGATCAAGTAGGGTCTAATATTGTGTCTATTAGAATGGATCACGGTCGTGAATTTGATAATGAATTTCAATTTGGAAACTTTTGTGATAATAATGGTATAACTCATAACTTTTCGGCTCCACGTACTCTTCAATCTAATGGTGTAGTAGAACGTAAAAACCGGACATTACAAGAGATGAGTAGAACAATGAATAATGAACAAAACATTCCACAAAAGTTTTGGTGTAATACCGTTGACACATCAACGTACATTTTAAATCGAGTCTTAATTAGACCATTTTTGAATAAAACTCCTTATGAACTATATAAAGGTAAAAAGCCTACATTAGGATACTTTAGAGTGTTTGGGAGTAAATGTTTCATTCTTAACACCAAGGATTATCTCACCAAATTTGACCCAAAGTCTTATGAAGGTGTATTTCTTGGATATTCACAAAATAGTAAAGCATACATTGTTTTGAACAAAGAAACCTTAAGAGTCGAGGAATCGTTGAACGTAACGTTTGACAAGAGTCCACCTCCGTCTAAGACATCACCTTTGGTAGATGATGACTTAGTTGAAAGCCAAGCAATAGAAAATCAAGAAATTTTAAGTGATGACAAGGAAGATGAACTATTAAACAAAGAAATTGTCAATGTCAAAGAATCTAAAAGTCATCCATTAGATGGTGTCATTGGCAATATTAACGAAAGAACACTAAGGTCAAAAGTTCAAAATGAAAGCAACTACTTTTGTTTCGTGTCAACCATTGAACCTAAAAATATTAATGAAGCCATTAAAGATGAGTCTTGGGTAATTGCAATGCAAGAAGAGTTAAACCAATTTGTTTGGAATGATGTATGGACATTAGTTTCTCAACCAACGAGTCAAACTATAATTGGAACAAAATGGGTATTTCGAAATAAAATGGATGAAAATGGAATTGTGTCTAGAAACAAAGCTAGGCTAGTTGCACAAGGATATAACCAACAAGAAGGCATTGACTATGATGAAACTTTTGCTCCGGTTGCTAGGCTTGAGTCAATTAGAATCTTACTTGCATATGCATGTGCACATAATTTCAAACTCTTTCAAATGGACGTCAAAAGTGCATTTCTAAACGGAGTCATTAATGAAGAAGTGTATGTTGCTCAACCACCAGGCTTCATCAATTTTGAAAAACCAAATCATGTTTACAAACTTAAAAAAGCTCTTTACGGACTTAAGCAAGCTCCAAAAGCATGGTATGATCGACTTAAAACATTCCTAGTTGACCATAAGTATACCATGGGCTTAGTTGATAATACTCTCTTCACTAAGAAGAAAGACTCACATATTATCATAGTCCAAATCTATGTTGATGACATTATATTCAGATCAACTTGTCAAGAATTATGTGTGGATTTCTCAAAAATCATGCATGACGAGTTTGAAATGAGTATGATGGGGGAACTCAACTTTTTCCTAGGACTCCAAATCAAACAACTAGAAGATGGTATCTTCTTTAACCAATCTAAATATATTAAGGACATGCTTAAGAAATTTGGACTAGAAGATTCGAAACCTATCAAAACTCCCATGTCCACGGAAACTAAACTCACCAAGGATGAGGAAAGTGAATCCGTAGATAGCACTAAATATAGAGGTATGATTGGTAGTCTACTTTACCTAACGGCTAGTAGACCCGACATTATGTTTAGTGTTTGTCTATGTTCTCGTTTTCAAGAAGATCCTAAAACTACCCATCTCGAAGCCGTTAAAAGGATTTTTAGGTATATTAAGGGCACTACACATTTAGGTTTATGGTATCCCAAAGGAACAGGAATAGACACCATAGTGTATGCCGACTCGGATCATGCCGATGACTATGTCGATAGAAAAAGTACAAGTGGTATTTGTACTTTTGTTAGACATTGTCTCACCTCATGGTTCTCTAAGAAGCAAACGGCTCTTGCTATCTCAACAACGGAAGCCGAGTACGTTTCGGCCAGAAAGGCATGTCAACAAGCTCTTTGGATAAAGCAAGCTCTTGTCGACTACGAAATTCAACTCAACAACATCACAATTCTTTGTGACAACAAAGGTGCCATTGATCTTAGCAAAAACCCGGTTCAACATGCTCGTACCAAACATATTGAAATCCGTCATCATTTCCTTCGTGACAATGTTCAAAAAGGAAATATCTCAATTGAGAAAGTTTCTTCCGAAGACAACATAGCCGACATTCTCACAAAACCCCTTAAACGTGAACCTTTTAACCTTCTTAGGCTAGGCTTAGGACTCATGGAACCTACATTATAGTTCTGGACATTAGACAAAAATCAAAACAAATCCATAACTATTTTTCTCAGCAGGGTCGGCGGAACCCTCAAACATAACGGGCGGAACCCATTCCAGGGGTCCGCCGACCTGCAGAACCAAAATCTTTGTTTATATTAAACCAAACACCCATTATCTCATACCACCACTTCCAAACTGCTACTATTCACTTTACCATCCATCCATACCTACGAATTCTTGGTCTTCCATCCATTTACATTGCAATTCAATCATCATTGTAAGTATTCTAAACATGATTACAATCCTGATCTGAGTCTAGGAATTCTATTTCTTGCACAAAAACAAAAACTTGGGGTTATGCATTAACTTGAAAAAACTCATGCATAAGATTAGGTGTTTAACAAAACTAATCACGTCTCCCATAGTTAGGAATTGCATCCTTAATTAGTATAAACATGTTTACTAAAACACCCCATGTCAAATCCTTCCAAAAATTTCTCACAAGTAGGACAAATATTTTTCGTCTCACATTGAGAATACAAAATCAAAACGTTATGTTTAAAACATCACTTGCATAATGTCTCTTGAATGCTAAAGGGAATACATAACCAATATGTATTTTCGGGTACATTCAAACGAAGCTACATTGAACTAGGAGCGTTTGGGTTATCTTTTGTTTTATAACAAAACTTGCATAAAACGATTTTGAAGCATCAAAATGAGTCAAGATAACCGCACCTCCACATTGTTTTCATATAGGCACACACTAGAACATCCACATTATAATAGTGGTTTACGTAAACTAAAATGTGAAATTTTGTTGTTCTAGGAATCATCATGCCTCCTCTAACCCACTACGACCACAAGGACACCATTAAGTACCTACCAAAACACCACAAAACCAAAGGCCTTACCCCAAACCAAGTAAACGTTTTCAAAGCCCTAGAAAAACACTATGTCCATGAGGGTAGAACCATTTACCCGTCTTTCCTAGAAGGCACAAACCTTTATGCCGAATTTGCCACAATCAACTTTGAGTGACTTTTGAATATCGACGAGCCTATTTGTCCTAGGTTCATTCTAGAGTTCTATGCATCCTCCGTCCTCTCCACGGATGATTATGGTCATATTTCTATCAACTTTAGGGTTAGCGGTCATCAATACTCCTTCACTCTTGAGGAGTTTGCTCAAATCCTAGGTGTCCCAAACCGTGGTACTTGCCTCTATTCCGACTTGCACTCCCTCTCAACTCTTGACAACCTCCAAGACCGTATCCACCCTTATGACACACCCCTTGTCTCAAAATACGTACTCCGTGACCACCTCTTTGTTAGGGCCACCACCACTAGGAGAACCCGTTCGGGGAATGAGGTCGATAAGGACCCATATGGAATGGAAATGAACGAACTCAAACCCCAATTCAAGAAATGGGAGGAAGTCCTTAGAGCCAATGTCATTAGCACAATAGGAAACCGTGACCATATCAATCTTTGCCTTTGCTACATGCTCTACTCCTTGTCCGTTAGGCAACCCTTCAACCTTGCCTACTACATGGCCAAGAGAATGGCCGACATTCCCGTGCATGGCACAACGGCTATGCCATATGGGATGCTCTTGACCCGTCTCTTTAGGTTCATCTCACCCATTCCACCAACTCCAAATGGTCTTCGTCTTGACTACACTCTCATTCCATACACCTTTGTTCCACTTAGTGATAAGAGAGTCTACAAAGCCCAAGGAAAACGTCCTCATTCTCCTACCTCATCATCATCTTCCTCAATGAGTGAAGATGACAATTTGCCAAACTCTAGGCTCCCACCTCCTGAATACCTATCCCAACTTCCGGATATTCCAAATGAGTCGGCGGAGTTCAAGCAAACAAAGGGGATGTTCAAGAATCTTGGAAGATTCCTTGGAAAGCTCAAGAACAAGATTGACCATCAATGAGTGCGGGTGTGTAGGAGTGTTTGGCATTAGGTGGTATTTGAACAAATTTGGTCGTTTAAACAATATTTGTGATGTATTTGTGTGTTAGTACAATGTTTGATACAATTTGGAACATGTAGTATCTAACTTTGATGCCGGTAGACAACTCTTGGCAAGTTGTCAAATTTTCAAGTTTATGATATTTTCACTAAGTATAGTGAAATTCTCGACCTCAAGGTTAAAGTCCTATGAAATGTGTGTTTACGTGTCTATTTTTTGCATTGCCTAACCAGAAATGCCTTATCTTTATGATTTTAGGAGCTTTCGAAAATTTTGAAAATCATCTCGTGGGTCAAAAACGCGGACTGCCCTTTTCTGAAGCTCTGGCGGATCTGGCGGTACCCAAAATTGGGTTCCGCCAGTGCAATTTCTGGGAATTCCAGAAATGGCCCAACGGACCAGGCGGCACCCTCAAATGGGTTCCGCCAGTGTATTCTGAGGGTGCCGCCAACACCCTACAGAATTTTCATTTTCATTTTCACCAATTCAACATCCAAACACCAAAATCCAATCCTTTTAGGTAGAAACCCATTTCTTGCAATGTGTTTAGCATAATAGGGTACTCCTTCTTCCATAAACTTAACCAAAACCAATTCCCGCCAAAATTCAAAATTTGCCATAACAACCTCAAGGACCCCTCACACATAAAGGAAAGAACCCTTTTAAGGGATCCTTGAAATCTCTGAGATCTATACTACCACAAATCCACCAAAACTACTAAGCATTTAGTGCAAAACTTGTCTTCTCACTTCACCATTTTCATTGGATTGACTTCCATGATTTGACAACCCACAATTAGTTTTCCAAATCATTAGAAACCTCCATTTTTGTATGGACTAACATCAAATCTAAACACTCCTTTCCATAATCCTTCAACACTATAAATTAAGCCATCCTAAACACTATCAAATCACACCTTCTTCACCACAATTTCTGAAACTTCTAAACCATTTTTCACCATGACTAAGTCAACAATCACCTCTCAACCATCACGACCCATCCAAAAAACCGCCCGGATAAGTGTTAAACCACTATGGTCTAATCAACCCATCAACCTAAGCTCCTCATCTTTAGATGAATTCACATCACCTATCAAAAATGAACACTTTTTAAACCTTGCATCTCCATCACCATCACCCAATCAACCAAATGAGCTCACTCCACCACCAACTAAATCACCTATTGACCCAACTCCATCAAGTGCTCCAACCCAACCATCCAAAACTTCATCACCATCACCATTACCCAAAATTGAACCAATGGAGTTATTTGGGTCTCCTCCCACATCACCACACCCTTTTGTACAAGATCTAAATGATCTTCCACCAAGACCTACACAACCACCACCTTTTGCAAATGAATCACCAAGGTCAATTCTTGACCAAAATGAGCTTTTTAACCACACTCAACCACCACAACAAGTGTACCATCAACCAAAACCATTGTTGTTTCACCCCATCTACCATGACATCCATGGTCCTCTATATGGAGAACCAAACTTTGAAAACCATGATCACCCAACTCCACCACACTCTCAAGCTCAAACCTTTGAGTCTTTCTTTCCCTCATACGAGGATATACAAAACATGGTTGAAAACCACCTCCATCAAGCAATAGAATTTCAAACCACCTTGCGTGATTCAATACCAAACCCATCATCCACCCAAGAACCAAAAACCAATCAACCCTCAAACCAAGAACCCAAAACCAACCCATTTCCACCCACTCATCCCCATGTTTGCTCAAATTGTGAGCAAATGGGTGCAAGCATCAAAATGTTGCTTCACCAACTCCAAGATGAAACCCGGTTTGCATTCCAACATGTCATAGAACGTTTGGATGCTCTTTCCCACCCAAACGAATCCTAGACAACCATTTGGAGGTTGTTTGCCCCAATTTAGGAAACTAGGCTTTTATTTTTCTTTCTTGGTTAATTTTTAAGTTTTTAGAAGTAGAAGAATATTACTCATTTCATGTCCTTTGACTTTTCTAAGTCAAAATTTTACTTGGAATGCTATTTCTTTCTACTTACTTTCGTGCATTGTTGGTTGATCATTTTTATTGTGGTTGCAATATGTGTGGTAACTACAAACTTGGCTATATATATATCACCAACTAACCATTTTTTTGTAGGATCCAAAATCCATGTTTCCCACCTTGGCACTCCTTTTAGGGGAGTAACAAGCAAGGGGGAGCAAGTGCATTTTTCCGCTTCGCTACTCTACTTTTTGTTTCGACAAAAAGGGGGAGAAATATATTAAACCTTCAAAACTTAATATGATTTTCATCACTTAAGTAAAACAAGTTTAATATAATTTTTTTTAAGTCTTAAAAACCAAGATTTTGTGAGTTACTTAAAAACAAAGTGTATGTTTTGTCATCAACAAAAAGGGGGAGATTGTTAATACAAATATCGCCTAAAAACGTTATTTATATTTTACGATCTTCGCTAAGTTTTGTTAATGACAAATGTAAACTTTAGTTTCTAAGTAAAACATAATCTTAGTTTTAAAGACTTGCATAAACTAGACTTTTGCTACATTTTACATTTCATAAAACACAACACTTTTTATTTTCTAAAAATAGAATTGTCACATCACATTTATGGCAAGTTTTGTCATTATACATTTATGGAAAGAAATGTGTTTGACTTACTTAGATGTTGCTTGCAAGTTTAGTGTTTGACTTGATATTATGTGATGTGACATTGTTTGGTTAGCAAGAGTAATGAGATGTGACTTTGTTTGGTTTGCAAGATTTATTGCAAAACCAACTGCAAGCCCGGCGGTACCCTGGAGGTACACGGGCGGAACCCTTTTGAGGGGTCCGCCTGATCCGCCAGACCTGCAGAAGGTTTGGCTATAAATATTGAGCCACAAGTTGAATTTTGGCTCATCACTTGACATCATATTTTACACACACACATCCATTCTTTCATCTAACCTATTAACATTTCATATGTGAAGTTTCTTTTTGTAGCAAAGAGATTCACGAGCTTACTAAAAGTGACAAGTATTCAACACAACGTTGCAAGACTTGTTAGCTTAGCATTGTGTAGACTTGTGTAGTTTACACTTCATTTGATTGTGTATTTTTAGTAGTGATCTGTTAGTATTTTAGTCCTCAAAATACAAAGTGTATCGGGAGTAGTTGTACCCTTGTAAATAACTAACGGGAGTGCTTGTACCCTTGGTAAAGAACTCGACATCTAGCTTTGTGTCGATAAAAGTATAAGCGACGTGTAAGGTTTTCTCCGCCGGTGAAAGGAGCTTGTTGACTAGTGAAAGAAACTCTCGAGTTGGATACTCGAGGCGTGGACGTAGGGCAAGGAAAAAGAGTCCTTGTAGCCGAACCACGATAAATACTTGTGTTGTGGTTTGATCGTTTCTTTCATTTACTTGCATGTTATATATTGTATTTGTGTATATATCTTTGATCAAACGAAAAGTTTCCAAAGCTAACTTAACAAGTTAAAAAGATTTTAATCGGTAAACTATTCAACCCCCCTCTAGTTTTCCACAGTTCCTTTTGTGATTTTAGGTACTTTGGGAGTGAATTCTGGAAAAGGAAGCATTTTGGACGTTTTGGAGCATAAAAGTGAAGAAAACGACAAAGACTTAATTTTCCATGCTGAGAACAGTACCTGACGGCGTCAAGAGGAAAATTGTGACGGCGTCAGGAGTAAAATCCATGACGACCAAGAGAAAACCTGAAGGCGTCAAGAGTAATTTTTGTGACGGCCTGCAAAAGGAGTACACGTGACGGCGTCAAACCCAGATCTAGGCAGTCCGAGAATTTATTTGGCGGCGAGATGACGTCGTCAGACATTTGTTCTTGACGCCTTCACCTCACAAAATCTATATATACTTTTCTATTTTTCATTCATTAATAGAGGAACTTGTGTGGAGAATACTAGGGTCGAACCTAATAAACCCTAGGTCGTTTGTAACAGTATTTTCAAGGGTTTTTACCCCTTGAAACCTTTCATGTTCAATTAAGATAAGTCATCTTTCAATTCATTCAATATGTCTATGTGTTGTTTGAATATATCTTATGCTTGTCTTGATTTCAACATGCCAGGCTAGATCTTTTATGTGTTTGCTTTGATGTAATGAAACCTAGATGTTGATTATAGGTTGATTGCTTGTTTATAGTTGTAATGGATGAATGATTTCAATGTTAGGCTTAAGAAAACTGGCAGATCTCCATTGTGTAACATGCTTGAACGTCTTAAGAAACATGAACCAATGTATACTAGGTTTAAATGGTTGTATTTAATGCATGAGCAAATTCTAATGATCCCATGTTAGGAGCTTATTAGCCGGCTCGACATAGGAGTGAAGTAGGCGCTTATAGGATTGGGGAAGTAAGTACGCCACCCCATGAATGGTATTAAGGAATAGAAACCGTCATCCACGCAACTGTAATAAGTAATTAACCTGTAAAAGATATCTAGGGAGTAGTGAAACCTAAGTAAACACAATTCTCCCATATATTGCTCACACCACTAGTTTAATTTAGTTTATTTTCATTTTTAGTATTTTATTTTGATTGCATCTTAGTAATTAGGTTAGTTGACTAGCAACTAATTTCGCCCAACTCCTTCAAAACCGAGATTTTTACCTGCTTTTCATAAAATATAAAAATACAAAAAGAATCATCCCTCATCTCTAGACCTAGTCTTTAGGTTTTCTAATCCTAGCGACACTATTCCTAGCTGAAAGATCAATCCCTCGGTACTTGTCATTATACTATACTACATCGATCAGGTACACTGCCTGGTGGGGGTTGTAAGCTTCCCGAGATCCCTCGAGAGGTAAAGCCTGGTGCAATCCCTACGCATCAAGTTTTTGGCGCAGCATGCCCGGGGAATGGTTATTGCTTAGGTTGGAATTTATTTTGATTAGGTCTACTCATTAGATTCCTTTTTAGTGAGATTTAGGTATTCCCATCATATATGAAGGCGGCCATGCAAATATATCTTGACTAGCACACAACAACTTTTTCAATTCTTCTTTTAGTTTCGTCGGTAATTCCAATCGCTACTTGTTGATCTGGGTGGAGGGGATTTATAATTATCCCTTCTCTTCCCCCTGGATTTCTTGTTGGCTAGATATAGGCGGTATTTCATCCGTTCACCCCCTTTTTCAGGAAACTTGTAGGCATTCCTCTTGACAAGGTATGTCACCTCTGACAATGGAAATACCTGATGGGATGGGGAATTTGATGAGCGAGTGTATCATGGAAGCGATTGCACCTAATCGCCTCATTCCAGGTCGTCCTAATATGACGTTATATGGTGACGGAGCTCGTACGACCATGAAGTTCATTATCACCATTTTGCTGCCTCTTCCTTTGTAATCAGATAAGGTTAGGGGGAGACTTATGACTCCAAGGGACCATAGTATTTGTTCTAAAAATCCTACTAGTGGTGTTTCCGGTGATTGCATCCTTTATTTCTCTTATTTACTCAACTGTTGAAAACAATGCTCGTACATTATTTTGGTTGAGCTTCCACCGTCCATGTAGGTGTGATGTATGATGCTTCCTCCTATGTCAGCCTTGATGACCAGTGGGTCTTCTCCTGTGCAGTGTCTTGGTACGGGATCGTTGCCCGAGAATGCGATTTTTTTTCTTGTTGCAATGTTTCTGGTTGTTGGCGTACAGGTTCCTGCTGCAAGTTAGTCATTAATATTTCGTTTGCTTCCTTATGATCTCTGTCTTGTTGTTTCCATTCGATTTGATTTTTCCCTTTTTCTGGTGGTGCAAGTAAACTTGAAGTTTGGTTGCTATTATGGTTTTTTGCCCATTTTACGAGATGGCTCAATCGACCACTTCTGACACACGCCTCAATTTCCTTTCATAAGTCGACACAATCATTTTTGTCATGTCCATGCTTGTTATGAAAGTCACAATACTTAGTGTGATCTCTTCGGTGTTCGGGTGTGAACATTCGTGAAGGAGGTCTGAGAAATGCCTTTCCTTCTGATGTAGCATATATTTCAGCTGGTGATTTGATTAAGGGTGTGAAAGTGGGCTTGTGGATGTTGGAACGATCATAGGTCTTGTGTTGGGGCGAGACGAAAATCTTTCCTTCTGTCTTCTCGAAGGATCTTTGTAGTTTACACCGTTCCTATTGTCACTACTTCTCCACTGGGAATCTCGGAGTCGATTTTCTGTGTTTGCTTCATCAGCTCGTATGAACTTGTGTGGCTGTGTGAACAGGTCTTCCGTCAATACGGGTGGTCGTGCAATGTGGTCTTTAAAGAACCTACCCGGGCGTAATCCGCTGATGAATGCTCATGTCATCATCCCATCTGAGCGATCCGTCGTATGCAATGTTTCTTTTTCGAACCTCTCCAAGTAATCTCTTAACGACTCGTCCGAGCGTTGTCGAATCCTAAGTATTTCAGCCTGAGGTTTTTGGAACCTTATTTGTTGTAAGAAGTTAGCACGAAATTTGTCTCTTAACTCATGGAAACCATTTATACTTCCTGGTGATAAATTGTCATACCCGAACCTGGCCGCCGCACACATAGTTATGCGAAAGAAACGACACCATGCCAGCTCTGGGAGCTTATCGATGTCCATGTCCCTGTGAATATTGTGAGATGATCATCTGGGTCTGACATACCATCGTATGTCCTTAAGTTCGTAGGAACTTTGGACCCATCTGGCATATCATAATCTCTGATCATTTCCGTGAAAGGATATGCCACCAAATCGCGTACATTCTTCTCGGTTTCTTTAACTGTGAATGGTTCATTGTAGAAAGCAGAGTTAGTTGCAAGATTTTGCTTAGGTAAACCATTCGAGTTATCAGTTAGAGTTCTACTCTTCTTATATGGTTTGTCTTGGGGGAAGGTTCTTCCGGTGTTTGTTGAGTAATCCCCTCGGGTAAACGCTCCGGGCTCTTTTTCCATGGCTCGATGACAGGAAGGTCATCATTGTTGAAGTGTGACGTAAGGTTAGCTTCTTTCCTTTTTGAAGAAAATGCCGAATACATAACATTGATCTACTCAAAATTTTGGACTACAAACTGCATTACTAGGTCCTCAGAAGTGTCTTCGGATGCATTTTCGGGAATATGGTCGGGTGTATGATTTTCGATTATAGGGTGAGACATGTTTATGCCTGTTGGTAGTTCCTTAGGGTCAGAACCATTGGGTTCTTCACCAAGAGTATCAGCCGGTATGACGAGAGGATTTTCTTCCAACATAATATACTATCTTAAAGAGTTAGTGGAATTATGTTCGGGTCCCACGGATGGCACCAAATGATGATACGTAGATTCACAGGCTTCTACCAAAGGTTGTCGCTTCCACAATGCTTGACCTGTTTATCTGCATCACTCAATGAAAGAAAGATAGCGTTAGGAGTAAGACGGGACTTTCTCCTAGTATTAAGCTCCGACGCTCAAGTCAAATGGCGTAATAAATATCATAATATGATTGATTTATATTTAGTATAATATAGAGAGGGATACAGGGATTGTCTTTTACTGAGATTACCATTGTTCTATTTATAGTGCCAAGAGATCGAATAATAATCAAATAACGATCGAATAATGATCAAACAATATCTGATCAAATAAGCATATATTCCTTTCTAATATATTCTCGTGGGGCCTCTCCTATAAGTTGCGATATTCCTAACATTTCATTTGTATATGTATCTAGAAACTTAGTTACTTGCTTTCTCCATTTGGTCCCACTCGTATTGTAATATTCATATCTTTTATTTGATTACTTAATTGAATGTGTCTACACGTGTACAAAGGTATACTCATCAATGTTTGACACCATAATTAGCAAGTGCAAGTTGAAGTTGTTTAGGGTTCTCAGATTTCATTCATAGGATTGGCATAAATTCATCCCAAGGTGTATCTAGGTTGTATGAAAGATACTTCACACCCTTTTTGACCTTAAACTTAGCATCTATGACATCATCCTCCAGGTCTTCTTCAACTATATATGTACCACTTAAAAGGTGGTATGGGGTCATCTCTTTTACCTATGAAGTTACCCTTACCTGCAAGCTTGGTTAAAAAAGGATTATCTATTTTCAGCTTCTCAAAGACTACATTTTGTTCACCTTTTGTATGAAACACAACATTATCAATCTCATTATCCTCAGACAATTCCTCATCCACTTCCCTAATATCATCACTAGTCTTATGCAAATTATCATCATCAAGGTACTTTAAAACATCATAATCATTATAATCACTGTACAAGTCCATCCTATAGTCATTCTGATATCCTAAAACCATAAACTCTTCCATGTCATCCTGTGTTTTAAGCGTCCTAATCCCACTAGACAATGTTGTTCCAGGAATAGAATAATAGAATCTTGTAGGCTTATTAAGCACTAACATTTCCACTATTTGAAACAACTCTTGAACTTCCGTCTCTTCAAATTGAATGTTATTAATTCTGGCACTCACCATCCATGTATTTTAGAGGGCTGAGGACAAAGAGTTTTACTGTGAAATCAACCATTAGTTAACAACCTGTAATTGAAAATAAGAAATTAGGGTTGCACAATTCATTAATTACATAATTGAAAATATTAGGGTTCCAAAATTGGGGATATCAAAATTAGGGTTCCAAAATTAGGGGTACATAATTAGGGGTTTTTATAAATCATTTTGAAGGAAAATATAAAGAGTAATAAAGGGTTTATAAATCATACCTTTAGTTATCATTGTCAATCATACGATTAGGGTTCATAGATTGGGGATAATGTGTGTGTTTTGCAGGTGTGTAGTTATTGGGTTTAATTGTTGATCCCAGTTGAGCAAACGATCTTATATAGAAGTTGACTTGTATTAAACACTTAAGCTAGAATGCGGAATATAAAAGCTTAACTTAAGAAGAACAATTCACTATCAACACTTCAATATTATTAATACGAGCACTCGACAATGCTAGGGTTTTACAATCTTGAAGTGTAAATGAAAACTAAACAATACGTACTCAATCCAACCCTAGGATCCTCCTTTTATAGGCCAAGGAGTCCTACTAGGTTACAATAACTTTCTATGCAAGATAAGAATATTCTAGACGTATAATATATACACACAATCTATTCTATAATTATCTACTTCGAATACATGCTTATCACATTAGCAGTAGATTCCTTTAGCAACATTTTCCCTCAGCAGCACTTTAGCATCAGCAGCAGAATCATTTACCTTAGCAGCAGTTTCACTCAGCAGTAGAATCCAAAACCCAACAATCCTCCCCTAAACTTAATATTTATCACTAAATCATTAAGTTTCTTCAAAGCACAGTTAAACACTAGGAGGATGCTTCCAAACACTCAAGTCTTGAGATGTCTGATGACCAAGTATCTTCTTATACTTTGATATCAAATTAAATGCCTGATCATCAGTATCATAGTCTTTCTGCAAGTTGAGTAATCCAGCACCATTAACCATCTGATTGACAGTATTCCAGTATCTTACCACTGGGTAATCTTTTCCAGCCAGCATATACAAAGTAATTGGTCCAATTTCCAAAACATGAACTCCGGAATCTTGAAAGAGTCTTCATTTTCTTACTTTGTATCCTACTATCTCTGTTCATTCAGAATCATCCATTGAAGGTTCATACATAAGTTTTAGAGCTCTCCAGAAAACATTATCAGCCAGAGTCTTAATATAATCATGATTCTCTGTTTCATACTTTTTACCATCAAACTTTTCAGCTCCAAACTTTGCCTTATATAATTTCCACAAATCATCAACATCCTCTCTATCAAAGTAATATAGCATCTGTTGAAATCTAAGAAACCTGTGAGACTTTCCATCAGATCTCTCAACATCATGAAATGCTCCTATTTTAGTATCATATCCTGTAGTAACTTTGATAATAGGATATTTGATTCCTATTGGTGTGGCATCTACTACTTCAGGTTCCTCCATCTTACCAACCATAGTGAAAACCTTCAATTGTTCCTTTAAATGCTCAGGAGGAATATGATCATAATCATTCTTGAACTCATCTCCTTCTGGCTTAGAACTGCTTTCTTCTCCTGTTTTTCTCTTCTTCTTTGCAAAGGATTTATGAACAACACCTTTTCTTTTACTACTTTGAACAGAAGAAGTTGTCTTATTTGTACTATCATCAAGCTACTTAACACTATCTGCCTCTTGAACATGCTCTACTTCAGCCACTTTTTCAGGTACCAACTTTTTATTCATCTGAGCAATATGTTCCAAATCTTCAGCACAACCCATAGGATAGAAGGTATTTGTTTGTCTTTTAGCTTGTTGATACAGATCAAAAACCTCTTGATCAGACTTAGGTTTTAACTGCACCAATTTCCATCCCTTCATATTCTTCATGTATCTTTCTTGCTCTCTTCTTTGTTGCAATGGAGTTGGACCCCTAAGTACTCTTTTCTTTCTTCTAGTAGCAGCATCTTCTTTCTTTTTCTTAGCAGTGAACTCTCTTATCCAATATTGCACATCAAAAGTAGGAACCTCCTTTTCTTCAATCTTAATCAGCTTGGAGAGTTCAATATCAGCATCTATTCTTATCTTTTCTTCAACCCATTCCTCATACCTCCTTAAATCTTTAGTTTCCTTTTCAACCCTTTCCTTTTCCTCCTGAACCAACTGTTGTTCTTCTTGATCAAGCAATTCTTGTTCTTTCAATGCAACAGCTGTGTCATTTTCAACTTGTAATTCCTTGGGCCACCAATGAAAAGGTATTTCAGAGTAATCAATCCCCTTAAACATTATCTTGGGATCTTCAACTTGCTTGCCCTTCCCTTTATCAGTAGATGATGATACAATCTTCTTTGGTTGAGCAGCAGGTTCTCTGATTACAACTCCTTTTAGAGGTATTCTTGGTGTAGATGATGTGATTGTGGTTGTTGGTTGTTGTGGTAGTGATTGAGTTGATAGTGGTGTATGTTTTGAAGATGATTCAGATGGAACTTCAGTAGTCTTCTTGCTTAACAAAACCATAGCCTCAGCAGCATCATTATCACTAGACCCAGCAGCAGAGTCTTGTGCATCAGCAGAATTCACTTTTCCACTAGCAGCAGGATTAGCAAAATCCTTAGCAGTAGAGTCATGAGCAGCAGCAGAGTCATCAATCTTGTTAGCAATAACAGCATTCTCAACCTCTTTAACCATAGAATCACCCAAAGTCATTAAAGCTTCACCTATCAACCCTGTTACCTTCACTAATTGCTCAGGCTCCAAAGTTTTAAGTTTTTCCACCACATTTTCTTGAGTAGCAATCACCTTTTCCATTACAACCTCATTCCCTAATTTATCAGCAATCACAAAGTTTTCAGCATCCTGAGGACTTTCCACTTCCATGTCCCCAACCTCTGGAACCTCCCCTGAAACCATTCCAGCAACCATATCCTGAGCACCATCAACTTTCTTCAAATTAGCCTCCCCTGAACCCATTATTTCTTCATTCCTCCCCTGTTTGGAAGCATCCTCTTCCAAATGAGTAGAGAGTTCAGGTGAACTTATAACTTGAGAAGTGCCCACTTTCTTCAATCTTTTCAAAGAGGTTGAAGATCTTGATTTCCTTAAGTTCTTAATCTGTTTATGCAATTTGGTGATGAGCTTGGCTTGACAATAAACAACAGTAGAGAGACTAAGAACTTTATCTTCCAATGTAGTACACTTCACCTGCAAGTTGGTACAAGTAACCGTCAATTCCTGAATGAGTTTCATGGTAGTCTCATCACTTCGACCTGTGTAACCTGGTCCGAGAGGTAAATCATGGACATTGTCATCATGTACAAGATTTTCCGTCAATTCAATTGTCACTGGCCTGTCCTCATCACTTCGACCTGTGTGACCTGGTCCGAGAGGTGAATCTTGGGACATAAACTCAGTATCAAACCTAGTTTGATCATCTGAGCCCCCTATATTTTCCATTTGGCTAGGGTTACCATCCTGAGAATTTGATTCAGCAGAATCCTTTTCTCTAGATGTTGCCTTGGTTTGGGTCTTAATGATGTTATCACTGTCCTGCTCTGCTGCTAAGCTAGAAGCAGTAGTGACAGCCCTTGCCAACATGTCCCCTCCATCACCTAGGACAACCTCATCTGGTACAACCATACTAACACTATCCTGAGGTAGATCAGTGTTCTTTTTGGTTTTCCTACGGGTATAATGTATTGTAGGTTGTGTAGCAGATGCAGTAAAAGTGGGTGTGTGATGGGAATCAGTGGGATTTCCTGATCCTTCACCCTGAACATTTTACACAAGTTGCACCATAGAAGGTGTAAGATTTGTATGTGTGCCTGAAAAACCTTTTCCATTCTTAATCAAGAAAGTAAAAGTTTTGGAAATCAATTTTGGAGCATCATAAGTAGCAGTATGTGATCTGAAATAGGTAAGTTGGTTTTCAATAAAGAGCTGGATAAATCTTGGATAAAGCAAATAAGAACCAGACTCTTTAACACTTTTAACAATCCCCTCCAAAATCATATTTGAAAAATTGAATGGATGGCCTTTGCTTAGGCATACCATTGCAGAAGCAATAGTAGCACTAAACTCATTCCACCCAGAAGTTTTAGGACTCAAACAATGAAGGAGACGGTGTACCAAAAACTTGTATTGAGGACAGAGGAGAGCTTTTTGAAATTTTAAATTAGTATGCTTTCCCTCATATCCCAAATCTTTTAAACCCTGAAAAATAGCAGAATTGGCAAGACAAGTGGTCTCTGTTTCATCATTTAAGAGAAGAGATTCCCTTATAGATGATTCAGTTACACGAACCTTTTGACCATCTACTATAGCACTGACATATTTTTCCTCATTCATAGTTTTGACTTTAGCAGTAAGCCAAAACTGTTTGATGTAGGAAATAAATATTGTAGGATTCACAGTAAATGCATACCTTAGAGAAGTAGCATTCAAGAATTTTACCATGTCTGTGAAACCTTCAGGAACCAACTCTTCATCCATAATAACCACACTATTGTGCTGCTCTGCCCAGGTACGTGTATAATCCATGAATTAGGGTTACGAGAAATTGGGAATAATTGACTTTGAGAATAATGGAGTGTTAGGGTTTGTGAGAACTTCAATTTGGAGCGTGTAAAAACCAATTATGAAGATTAATTAGGTTTTAAACTGATTTGGAGAAGTTACACATTTCACCCTCTCACTTACAACCATAGCAGCATAACCATATCATCCACAACTAGCAGCAGAATGAAACAACTAGCAGCAGAGTGAGTTTAAGCCAGTAGCAGAGTTGACTTAATCAAACTTGGTCAAAAAGTCAAGAACCCTCAACAATAAATGCGCTTGATACTCCGTAATCCCTATAAAAATGAACTAAATCTTTCCCTAATTCAACAAGATCAAACCCTAATTGCAATCAATAACCAAATCAAATCTCAATCACCCAAATCAAATCTCAATCACCATGAAATCTTTCCCCGAAATCATCAACATATCATCTGATTCTTCTTCTGAGGATGAAGCACCATTTGAAACCTATGTTCCTCCCTTCCGTTCTCCTCACAACGGATGTAGAACCAAGGAACAAGCCCGAAAGAGGAAGCACGATCTCCCTGTTTTTGAAAGATCTTTTAAATTTGAATCAAACCCCAAGCACTTCTAGGGGTAAAGAGGTGATGTCTCCCAAGTCTCCATCGTCTTCAGAATCATCAGAAGACCCTGTTTGGATCCCTATTAGACCACCATCTCCAATGGAGCTTGTTTCCCCCTTCCTCTGTACTTCATCTGGTGAGGATGAGCCACACAACAATCCACCTTCCACTCCTAAAAGACCACAATCCTCAAGGCCAAGACCCAAGACATCAACCAAGGCAAGAAAGGCAAATCCTCCTCTTCCTAAGGAGAGAAAGATTGTACTTAGGCTTCCATGCCCTAGAAATTGATGTTTGAAGTCTTTTAATTTTAGCTTGTTGTGTAGCAGTCTTTTGTTGTTTCTGAATTAATGTGGATGTACCCTGTTTGAATGTACTCTTTTGATGATCAATGATAGTAGCTTATTTTCTGTTTGTTAACTTGCAAATCATCAATTATAGCTTTTCCTACAAAATGTTAGTCCAAACACCACAAAGTATACAAAAATATATACAAGCAGTAGAGTAAAATAGCAGCAGAGTACATTCCAACACAAGCATATGCTTCTTGAGAAGCAGCAGAAACAGATTAACAAACAGCACAGTACCTTTACACACTTTACAAAAACACCAAGAGATAAGATTTTCAAATATTTATCATACCAATGTTTGTAATTAAGAATTGAAATCTCCCCACATCAAAGTATTTAGTGAGAAGATCAGCAACATTGTTATCAGTATGAATTTTGACAATTTGAATTAACTTCTTTTCATAGCAATCCCTTATGAAATGATGTCTTATCTCAATATGTTTTGTTTTAGAATGAAAAACAGCATTTTTAATTATGCAAAGTGTGTTGTTGTTATCAATATGAATTATGGTGTTCATGAAATTGTACCCATAATCCAGTAGTTGATTTTGCATCCAAAGCACTTGACCACAGCAACTTGAAGCAGCCACATACTCAGCTTCAGTTGTAGAATTTGCAACCACTGTCTGTTTCTTGCATTGCCATGACACCAATCTGTTTCCAAGAAATTGACAACCTCCAGTTGTAGACTTTCTATCCAAGCAAGCACCAGCATAGTCACTATCTGAATATGCCACCAAATCAAAAGGTGAATCCTTAGGATACCATAGGCCCAATTTAGGTTGATGCCTTAGATACCTAAAAATCCTCTTCACTGCATTGAGATGTGATTCTTTGGGACATACTTGGAATCTTGCACAGGCACATATAGCAAACATAATATCAGGCCTTGATGCTGTAAGATACATCAATGAGCCAATCATGGACCTGTACAAGTGAACATCTACTTCTTTTCCATTTTCATCCTTCAACAAAGGTTTGTTGGTATCCATGGTTGTCTTAGCAGGCTTAGCATCTTCAAATCCAAACTTCTTCAAAATGTCATTGACATACTTATCCTGACTAATAAATATGCCATCTTTCTTTTGTATCACTTGTAGTCCCAAGAAGAAGTTGAGTTCTCCTATTGAACTCATTGCAAACTTATCCTTCATAAGCTTCTAAAAATCAACACACATAGCCCTGTTATTAGAACCAAAGATGATGCCATCTACATAGATTTGAACCAGCAAAATATCATCTTTTTGTCTTTTGAGAAACAAAGTCTTGTCAATCTTTCCTCTACTGAACCCAGAGTCTAACAAATATGTTGACAAGGTATCATACCAAGCTCTGGGAGCTTGATGTAAACCATACATTGCTCTATTCACCTTGTAAACTTTGTCAGGATAATCAGGGTCCTCAAAACCTGGTGGTTGAGACACATAAACTTCTTCTGTAATAGTCCCATAAAGGAAAGCACTCTTTACATCCATCTGATACACCACTGATTCGCCTCAAACAGTCAACTAAGTTTACCAGGTGATGGTCAACCAAGTCAAACGTCTAAGGCAAATGCTTCCGAGGAATACAGTGTTTTCCCGGGTCGTAAGTCCCAACGAGGTGTGCGATGTGATATTATAAACGAATCTGTGATTAGTGAATGTGAACAGGGAAGGTATAAAAGTGTGTGTGTGTGTGATTAAACTAGGGTTTTATAACTTAAATAAACTATTAAAACGATTACGTAAAACCTAGGTATCTAAAACGTATAAACGTACACCAATTTAAAATCAGACGCGATTGCGTACTGAGAAAAAGGTGAGTTTTAAGAAAAATAAACTATAAGGGTTAAAATTGACAATCCTATAAACTTAAACTTAAAATAAAGTTAAATTAAAAAGAAAACTATTTTTAAGATTATTATATTATTTATTATTAATTATCTAAATAAAAACTATTTAGCTATTTAATTAAAACTAATTTATATTAAACTAAAAATTATAAATACTACAAATTAAACTAAAAACTTATAAAAATAATTTCTAAAACTTAAAATGAACTTGAAGAAAGTATAAAAAAATAAAAATAAATCTTTTTGTCTTTTTATGAACTTTTTATTAATTAAAAACTATTTATCTTAATTATACTAATTAAACTAATTTAAATTACAAATATTATTAAACTAACTTAGAAAATTATGGAAAATTTTATATAACTAATTAACCATCATAGGAATCCTAAAAAATTATAAAAACTTTATTTTATATATTTATAAACTAGTTTACTAATTATTATTCTATTTATTATTTAATATCTAATTAAACTATTTAAATTATAAAAACTATTAAATGAACAGTATAAATCACAAGAAAATTTCTAAAATTATCTTATGACTTATAGAAGCTAGGAAAAATATAAAATATAGGTGTTCCTATGTAAAAACTAATTATGCTAATTAAAACTTATTTATTAATTAATTACTAATAAAACTATTATTAATTCTAATTAATACCAAATGACAATATAAAAATCTAATAAAATTATTTAAATTACTTTAACCTATAAGGAAATTAATAAAAATATAAAAACACAGATTACTTAATAAAAATATAAAAATGAAAATTAAAATTAAATTGTATTAAATAGAAACTATTACTTATTTTTATATTGTTTTTCTTGGATTTTTCTTTTACAAAACTATGTTATACATAAAAACAACTAACTTTAATAAAAACAAATATTTTAGAACTTAATAATAAGCTAGTTATAAGTTATAATCCTAGACAGTTGACTTTAGTTGACTTAAATGGGAAATAAGCTCAAATGAGCTTATGTGGGACCCACTAAGGCTTATTCTGGTTCTAATAGGTTAGTTGGACTAATCAAAGCTTAATTTAACTCAATAAGCTCAGTAGATAAGCTAAAAAGCCAAAATAAGCTAATCCAAAATCTGTTTTGAACACAGAATGGGGACAATGTTTTGGGTCTGATTTAAGTGGGGTCCACTTGGATTCAAGTCAAATAAAAAGTCAAACTAAGTTCTTTACTAGGAGGGGGGTTGGGAAAAGCTATTTAGAGGTGGTGGGGCCCACTGGGTTGGTCACAAAACACCACCAAAGGTGGTGGTGGTGAACAAGTCTGCTGATGCAGGGGAGCTTGTTGCCCTGCAAGTGTCTTTGAGCACAAGTGGGGCCCAGTATAAAAATGCTAAAAATATAAGCTAAGTGGGATTCACAAGATGAGCTGGTAGAGTATTAATCCTAAAAAAATCAAAGCTTAAATCCCTTTCCTAAATTCTAAACAAATCTCCCAATATTTGGAAAAATCTGATAAGTGCAATTTTGACTTTTAAGGAAAACTAGCTAGTTTGACTATGATGAACTTTGAACCTAATTTAACTACTGATTGTAATGTAATATGATATATTAAGACTAAATTAAGTTATTATAACAACTAATAAGCAAGTATAGCTGATATGGAGTTGTCAATTCCACACAGTCAACAGCTTAAGAAGTTTGAGTTTGATTTTGACTTTCTAGACTAATGAGGTACTAATTTATTGACTGATCTGTGATACTAGGACCTAAGCAAACATGTTTAAACTGAATTCAACTTTTGAAAGCTACACTAACACTGAGTAACACAGCTATCCAAACACTCCTTAAAATCTATTTTTACACTAAAACTTTTGATTTCTAAACTATAACTACTGATTTTATAACTAAAACAGATTAAGTAGATGACAATTACACTATTGGAAGTAAATTTATACTAAGGAAACAATAAAAACTATATAAGCTAAAAAATGAGATTTAGCTTACAATGGGAAATGGGCTGAGCAACCAAGAACCATGAACAAGAACAGACCTAAAACTCCCCAAAGAGCACTAAACCATATTCCATCCAAATCCAAGCATGCTCCTTGTATCATTCATCATCAAACCTGATTTTTTTTTATTTTATTTCTATTTAATTTGATTTTCTAGTTTTTTCTAAGTAAACTGAATTGTAACTTTTCTAGATGATCTAAGAGCTTATAAAAGCTTTGTCAGAGCTTAAATGAACCTATGAGATCATAAAACAACAACAACAAACAACAGACAACTTTTGAGATTTTTGAGAATTTAAGAAAATTGCATAAAATGAGAACTGAGCTGAAACTTGAAATTAACTTCAATTAAAGATTAAGTGACTAGAAATTAACTGAGAACAACAATATTTAACTTAAAATTACAACTAAAATAGAAAGAACATGACCTACGATTTAATTAAACTACTCCTAATCTAATAATTCTTCTATTCTGCATCTCTTCTCTTTTGTAACCCTTTTCTGAGCTTTGTGGGACCCACTTGACTTTTCCCACCAATCCAGAACCGTTGATATGCTCTGAGTGATCTCCACCGTTTAAAAGTTAAACTTGGCGCCAAAGTCTCAATTGGCTACTGTAGATTGTGTGGAGAGTATTTTAAGGGTTTAATGGGTTTTGGAGGGTTGTGGTGAGGTGGAGGATGAGGTGGTGAGAGCAGGTGGCAAAACCACCTGGTATGGTGACTCAGGTGGTGGTGGTATGGTTTGGGAGGGAAAAGGGAGTACGGGGGTGGTTTTGTTTGTGGTTTTGACCGGGTCAACGACCAAGGTGGACTGGGCTTTGGTGGGCTGGAAAAGGGTGGGCTTGGGTAGGTTTAGTTTTGGGTAGTGGATTAGGATTTGGTGGATTTAATTTTGGGTTTAGTTTAAAACTTAAGGGTCCGGTTGGTTTATTTTATGCACAAGGACCAAAGTTGTAATTTGGATAAAGTTGAGGGTTGTTTGTGGCATTATTCCAAAATTATCACAAGGGTCATAAATGCTATATGTGAATAGTATGAGGGTAGGTTTTGATAATTTTCACATTTAAACACCCGGGGACTATTTATGCCAAACCTTCAAACTTGAGGGACCAATTTGTAATTTCTCCAAACTTTTCACATAAGGACCAAACCTGCAAAAGATTATTAGTATAGGGACCAAAATTGCTTTTCTCAAAGTTTTTACATCCCAGGGACCATTTCTGTCAATTTCCAAAGTTGAGGGACTAAACTTGTAATTTTATGAAACTTTGCACCAAAGGACTAAATATGTAACTTTATGATTAAAAAGGACCTTTGGTGACATTTTCATGTTTTTAGAATAACCAGGGACTAGTTTTGACATTTTATGAAACTTGAGGGACTGAAACTGCCAATTATGCAAACTTTATACGTTTTTCATCTGTTTTTGCATATTTTGCATTTGAAACATATAAAACACACCTTTAAGATATTTTAAGTATTTTGATACATATTTGAGTGTTTTTGTATGTTTTGGCAGCTCAGATTGGTATAAAATGATGAGTATTTAGACACTCATCAATCCCCCACACTAAACTATTGCTAGTCCCTAGCAATCTTTTGAGAAAAACTTAATGGATTTGAAAAACTCTTTACCAAAAGCCATCACTTCTGGAGTAGCCAGGTGTAAGAACTGTGGCACACCTGATGACCGTGTGATTTTGAGCAAATCACCAGCTGTCAACGGATTTGATTAGTCTTTACCAAAAGCCGTTTGCTTCTGGACTAGCCAACTCTTGATGGAATAGTCAACATCTTGGTGAGCTGATTACCAATTATGGATTTTCCACAGCCTTTACCACAAGCCATAATCTTGCGGGCTAGCCAACTCATTAGCTTTTGAGGATAATGGGGAGTTGAGGAACCATACAATTTTGGGCAAATTGCAAGCCATAAACGGGTTTGAGTTATCTTTACCAAGAACCGTTTGCTCCTGGATTAGCCAATCCTGTTGTGGGTTAGACATGGAGGATTGATACCATTTATTGCGTTCTAAGTGAGAGAAAAAAAAAAAAAAAAAAAAATTTAAATTTTGGCTAAAATGGGGGTTCTTGATGGAACATGTGTTTAAATTCGTTAGACAAATCTCCCCCCACACTTAGAACTGAATATTGTCCTCAATATTCAAAGTACCGGGTGTTAGACCGAACTTAGAACGTAAGAAGAAAATATTCCATAGCCTTTATTTAAGATGTATATACATACAAATATTTTTTAGATAAAACTTCTTAAATAGAAGCTATCACTATATTTTTTTTTTTTTTTTTTTTTTTTTTTTTTTTTTTTTTTTTTTTTAAGGATATATATATATATACAACATGTGGGGTATCTCCCCCACACTAGGGTGGTACACACGGGTGACAAGTCCATGTTTTTGCTAATGTTTTTAATTCCCGAGTCACTAGCTTGACTCGACCCCGTATTTGATTCCTTTTCTCCCAAACTATCAGGTTTATCACGCAAGCTAACCGCTTGTGAACGGTTAACTGTAATAAAGAGGTCCTGAACAGACCTGGAGAAAAAACAATTTAAAAATCTATGGGGAAGTAAGTGGAAGAAACCATCTCCATCGGACTTTCATTCAAGATGTTTAGATAAACATTTGAAGCACGTGAAAGTTCCACACCGATGAGACATAATGACACTCGGCTCAAAATTTATAAATGAGAATGCCGGGGTCAAAGATAGTGTCTTCATTCCCGAAGGAGTGAAGAATAGGAGAAATCACCCGGTAGGTGAAGGAAAGTAGGGAGATCTGAATAGCAATTAAGATAAGAACTTCCTCCTCAAGAAATGCATATTCAAGTGGAGGAGGAAAGTCCTTAAGCTTGATCTCAGGAAATTTATCAGTTTCCTCAACTGATTTGATTTCCTCATTATGAAGTGGAAGAGGGGGAAATGGATCTTCGTTTAACAAACTTTCTAGAAAAAGAATATCCCCCTCGGGATCAAGATAATTAACATCAACTTCGTATGAAATTGAACTATCTTCATTCATAAAAGCCTCGAATTCGTCCAAATCATTTTCACTTTCCGGAGGAAGTGGTTTGATCTGAGTGAGTTCAAACGCAGGATCATGAGTAGGTAAGAATTCTAACTCTCTCCAATCCGCTTCAAAGTCAAAGACTTCATTATCATCCTTAGGTGGGATGGGATCCATAAGAGAGAGTTCATCAGCGAACTCTTCAAAAAGATAGTCATTATTAGACTCGGGAAGTGATGCATCAACAAATTCGATGTCTCCATAAGATAAACAATCATTACTGGAATCAGAGACATTCTCAATTTGTTCATTTGGATTATTAGGGGTGGAAGGAATATCACACATAAGATCAAAAATTCCCTGTGACTCACTTGGGATTGAGACAAGGTTCTCAACACTAGACTTTATGAATTCGTCCGATTCCCTTGCGGGAATTGTGTCAAGATGCTCGTCCCCCATGCTCAGAGAGTGAGTGGGAACCTCGGGCGTGATAACATCATACAGAGGGAGCTGAGAAGGACTAGCAGTAATGGAGTCTACAAGTTCCATTATTTCTACTGCTGGTGATTCAGTTATATTATTTTCTCCCTGTATATCCATGGAAGTAGTCTCAACTGATGAACTCGATGAATCTTTTTGAATGATAACAATGTTATCATCATCATCACTGTCATCATCGTACTCAGAAAAAGCAGCATAGCGAATATTGGCACGTATTTTGGCTACTCTTTGCTCAGCAATTAAATCTTCCATGCTTCTTTTGTTTCTAACAGCACGTTCTTCAGCAAGTAATTCTGTGATAGATTTATCACGAGAATTTTGAATGAGTGGAAATTGTGGGGGTGTGGATGTGTCAAAACCGGAAGGTTGACATTGATCATCATTATGAGGACCCCCACAATGTACACAAGAAAAACTTGGTGCATTGTGAAACGACATATTAGCCAACTCCTCCTTAAGGTTTTTAAGTTTTTCAAGAGCCTCTAGACAAGGGTCTTGCTGGTTTTGAGGAGTTGCTTGGTTCATTTGGTACTGTGGAGGTGAATCTTGAAACGAATAGTCGTAATTGTTACAAGGAAATGGATTCCTTGTTTGACAATCAGAGCTAAAGTGTGGACCTCCACAGTACTCACAACAGTAAAACTGTTGAGTCTGGCTTGGTGTATTTTGATACGAAGAATCATTGATATTTGGATAATATGATTCTTGCTCGTATGAATGTGATGGGTAGTTTAAAAAATTTGAGGAGTCGTTGAATGAGTTAGGATCATAAGCAAATGAATTACTCGATCCACAAAACAAACAACTCCCGTTTTGGATATCATTACCACATTGTTCACATGTACACCAACGACATGGAAAACCGAAAAGCGGTTCACCACAACCGTCACAAGGAACAAAATCTGAAGGTGGGACAAGTGGTGTGCTCTGAGAGCTAGGAATTTCCACCACTTCCGTTATGGTCTCGGGTTTTGGTTCTTGATAAACGTGAAGGTTAGGTAAGTCGTTCTTTTCAGTCACTACCCTAAGCTCTGTACGTTTGCTTGACAAACTGTTAACCGTAAACCGTGAAAGGTTAGGATTAATTTTTGAAGGTTCGTCATTAATAGCACGTATCTCGGGCTGTGAAGGGTAGTTGGGAGAATTTGGTGAATCATTGAGAGAATTTGGACTTATGAACAGATTGCACATAGTACAAAATCTGTTACTACAATTATTGCCACATTTCTCACAAATACACCGGAGACAACGAAAGCCGTTCTCAATCGGGCTTTTACAGTGAAAACACTTGTAACCGAGAGACGCCATAAGAATTATGTATGAAATGGGTGTAAGAAGGTAGAATCAAATAGATAGAGGGTATAAAGGTGAATATTTTTGTGTTTTTGTTTTATAAAAAAATAGATAAAAGATGGTAAATATACAATGGATGTGTATTCAGGTTTACTAATACGCAAAATCGTTTAAAATAAGCGCACAACCTCCCCGGCAGCGGCGCCAAATTTTGATTCGCCTCAAACAGTCAACTAAGTTTACCAGGTGATGGTCAACCAAGTCAAACGTCTAAGGCAAATGCTTCCGAGGAATACAGTGTTTTCCCGGGTCGTAAGTCCCAACGAGGTGTGCGATGTGATATTATAAACGAATCTGTGATTAGTGAATGTGAACAGGGAAGGTATAAAAGTGTGTGTGTGTGTGATTAAACTAGGGTTTTATAACTTAAATAAACTATTAAAACGATTACGTAAAACCTAGGTATCTAAAACGTATAAACGTACACCAATTTAAAATCAGACGCGATTGCGTACTGAGAAAAAGGTGAGTTTTAAGAAAAATAAACTATAAGGGTTAAAATAGACAATCCTATAAACTTAAACTTAAAATAAAGTTAAATTAAAAAGAAAACTATTTTTAAGATTATTATATTATTTATTATTAATTATCTAAATAAAAACTATTTAGCTATTTAATTAAAACTAATTTATATTAAACTAAAAATTATAAATACTACAAATTAAACTAAAAACTTATAAAAATAATTTCTAAAACTTAAAATGAACTTGAAGAAAGTATAAAAAAATAAAAATAAATCTTTTTGTCTTTTTATGAACTTTTTATTAATTAAAAACTATTTATCTTAATTATACTAATTAAACTAATTTAAATTACAAATATTATTAAACTAACTTAGAAAATTATGGAAAATTTTATATAACTAATTAACCATCATAGGAATCCTAAAAAATTATAAAAACTTTATTTTATATATTTATAAACTAGTTTACTAATTATTATTCTATTTATTATTTAATATCTAATTAAACTATTTAAATTATAAAAACTATTAAATGAACAGTATAAATCACAAGAAAATTTCTAAAATTATCTTATGACTTATAGAAGCTAGGAAAAATATAAAATATAGGTGTTCCTATGTAAAAACTAATTATGCTAATTAAAACTTATTTATTAATTAATTACTAATAAAACTATTATTAATTCTAATTAATACCAAATGACAATATAAAAATCTAATAAAATTATTTAAATTACTTTAACCTATAAGGAAATTAATAAAAATATAAAAACACAGATTACTTAATAAAAATATAAAAATGAAAATTAAAATTAAATTGTATTAAATAGAAACTATCACTTATTTTTATATTGTTTTTCTTGGATTTTTCTTTTACAAAACTATGTTATACATAAAAACAACTAACTTTAATAAAAACAAATATTTTAGAACTTAATAATAAGCTAGTTATAAGTTATAATCCTAGACAGTTGACTTTAGTTGACTTAAATGGGAAATAAGCTCAAATGAGCTTATGTGGGACCCACTAAGGCTTATTCTGGTTCTAATAGGTTAGTTGGACTAATCAAAGCTTAATTTAACTCAATAAGCTCAGTAGATAAGCTAAAAAGCCAAAATAAGCTAATCCAAAATCTGTTTTGAACACAGAATGGGGACAATGTTTTGGGTCTGATTTAAGTGGGGTCCACTTGGATTCAAGTCAAATAAAAAGTCAAACTAAGTTCTTTACTAGGAGGGGGTTGGGAAAAGCTATTTAGAGGTGGTGGGGCCCACTGGGTTGGTCACAAAACACCACCAAAGGTGGTGGTGGTGAACAAGTCTGCTGATGCAGGGGAGCTTGTTGCCCTGCAAGTGTCTTTGAGCACAAGTGGGGCCCAGTATAAAAATGCTAAAAATATAAGCTAAGTGGGATTCACAAGATGAGCTGGTAGAGTATTAATCCTAAAAAAATCAAAGCTTAAATCCCTTTCCTAAATTCTAAACAAATCTCCCAATATTTGGAAAAATCTGATAAGTGCAATTTTGACTTTTAAGGAAAACTAGCTAGTTTGACTATGATGAACTTTGAACCTAATTTAACTACTGATTGTAATGTAATATGATATATTAAGACTAAATTAAGTTATTATAACAACTAATAAGCAAGTATAGCTGATATGGAGTTGTCAATTCCACACAGTCAACAGCTTAAGAAGTTTGAGTTTGATTTTGACTTTCTAGACTAATGAGGTACTAATTTATTGACTGATCTGTGATACTAGGACCTAAGCAAACATGTTTAAACTGAATTCAACTTTTGAAAGCTACACTAACACTGAGTAACACAGCTATCCAAACACTCCTTAAAATCTATTTTTACACTAAAACTTTTGATTTCTAAACTATAACTACTGATTTTATAACTAAAACAGATTAAGTAGATGACAATTACACTATTGGAAGTAAATTTATACTAAGGAAACAATAAAAACTATATAAGCTAAAAAATGAGATTTAGCTTACAATGGGAAATGGGCTGAGCAACCAAGAACCATGAACAAGAACAGACCTAAAACTCCCCAAAGAGCACTAAACCATATTCCATCCAAATCCAAGCATGCTCCTTGTATCATTCATCATCAAACCTGATTTTTTTTATTTTATTTCTATTTAATTTGATTTTCTAGGTTTTTCAAAGTAAACTGAATTGTAACTTTTCTAGATGATCTAAGAGCTTATAAAAGCTTTGTCAAAGCTTAAATGAACCTATGAGATCATAAAACAACAACAACAAACAACAGACAACTTTTGAGATTTTTGAGAATTTAAGAAAATTGCATAAAATGAGAACTGAGCTGAAACTTGAAATTAACTTCAATTAAAGATTAAGTGACTAGAAATTAACTGAGAACAACAATATTTAACTTAAAATTACAACTAAAATAGAAAGAACATGACCTACGATTTAATTAAACTACTCCTAATCTAATAATTCTTCTATTCTGCATCTCTTCTCTTTTGTAACCCTTTTCTGAGCTTTGTGGGACCCACTTGACTTTTCCCACCAATCCAGAACCGTTGATATGCTCTGAGTGATCTCCACCGTTTAAAAGTTAAACTTGGCGCCAAAGTCTCAATTGGCTACTGTAGATTGCGTGGAGAGTATTTTAAGGGTTTAATGGGTTTTGGAGGGTTGTGGTGAGGTGGAGGATGAGGTGGTGAGAGCAGGTGGCAAAACCACCTGGTATGGTGACTCAGGTGGTGGTGGTATGGTTTGGGAGGGAAAAGGGAGTACGGGGGTGGTTTTGTTTGTGGTTTTGACCGGGTCAACGACCAAGGTGGACTGGGCTTTGGTGGGCTGGAAAAGGGTGGGCTTGGGTAGGTTTAGTTTTGGGTAGTGGATTAGGATTTGGTGGATTTAATTTTGGGTTTAGTTTAAAACTTAAGGGTCCGGTTGGTTTATTTTATGCACAAGGACCAAAGTTGTAATTTGGATAAAGTTGAGGGTTGTTTGTGGCATTATTCCAAAATTATCACAAGGGTCATAAATGCTATATGTGAATAGTATGAGGGTAGGTTTTGATAATTTTCACATTTAAACACCCGGGGACTATTTATGCCAAACCTTCAAACTTGAGGGACCAATTTGTAATTTCTCCAAACTTTTCACATAAGGACCAAACCTGCAAAAGATTATTAGTATAGGGACCAAAATTGCTTTTCTCAAAGTTTTTACATCCCAGGGACCATTTCTGTCAATTTCCAAAGTTGAGGGACTAAACTTGTAATTTTATGAAACTTTGCACCAAAGGACTAAATATGTAACTTTATGATTAAAAAGGACCTTTGGTGACATTTTCATGTTTTTAGAATAACCAGGGACTAGTTTTGACATTTTATGAAACTTGAGGGACTGAAACTGCCAATTATGCAAACTTTATACATTTTTCATCTGTTTTTGCATATTTTGCATTTGAAACATATAAAACACACCTTTAAGATATTTTAAGTATTTTGATACATATTTGAGTGTTTTTGTATGTTTTGGCAGCTCAGATTGGTATAAAATGATGAGTATTTAGACACTCATCAACCACAAAATCTTTGAATGAAGCATAAGCCAAGAATAGTCTAATGGCTTCTATTCTTGCCACTGGTGCAAATACCTCATCATAGTCAAGTCCCTCTTGTTATGTGTATCCTTGAGATACTAACCTAGCTTTATTTCTGATGACTATTCCCCTTTCATCTCTTTTACATCTGAAAACCCATTTGGTGTCAATCACTCTTTTTCCATTTGGCAAATCAACCAAAGTCCATACCTCTTGAAGTTTGAATTGCAGAAGCTCATCTTGCATTGCTTCCACCCAACTTGCTTCTTGTAAGGCTTTGTAAGTGTTCTTGGGTTCAATTTGAGACAGAAAACAGGCAAACAAGAAATTTTGTAGATCTTTGTGACTGTTTCTTTGATGCAGAGATCTTGCAAAGAAACTTTGATGTTGAAGATCTTTGAGCTCTTTGGTCATTTTTCTTGTTTGTACAGATGTTTGAGGATCACTAAGAATTTATTCTTTTGGATGATCCTTGTGAACTCTTGTAGTAGTAGTGGGACTAATAGGAATGTTGAGTTCCAAATTAGTATAATCTACTTCAGCTCCAAATAGTTTACCATCAAGAGCTTCATCATCTTTGTCATCATAGATATTCTCTAGAGGAGGTATATTTGGATCATCAGGATAGTTTGAATCAACAAAAGGTCTATCCTGAGTGTTCAAAGAAGGAAACTGTGATGTAGAAGCAGAGTTAATAGGCTTAGCAGCAGAATTGATTGAAGCAGTAGTTGTTTGTTTTGGTCTAGCAGTAAAGTCTTCTGAGTCAGCATTAGAGTCTTCTGGCCTTGTAGGAGAGTCATCAACAACTACTATTGGAGCATCATTGGATATCTTTTCTGCATCAATAGAAGTTTCAACATCTACTTCAGCTTCCTTAGGTTTTTCTGGAGTAACATCATCTTCTTGTATATCTTGATCTTTCTGTAAAGGTAAGAAAGTAGGACCAACCTTCAGTTTCTCAATCAAAACAATGTCTTCTTGTGGTTTGTTAGTGTCAACACTAGCAATAACAGGTACATAATTCATTGTCTTGGTCAGGATATCAACATCAAACATCCATTCAGGTCCTTTTCCTTCATCATTAGATGTGTTCTCACTAAACTTGATATGTAAATTCTCCTCCACATGTTTGGTTCTCTTGTTATATACCCTGAAAGCTTTACTATGTACATAGTAACCAACCAAATTACCTTCATCAGCTTTCTCTTCAAACTTGCCTAACTGATCCGTAGTATTTAAAATAGTGATAGGACATCCAAATGGCTTGAGAAAATCAATCAATGGTTTCTTCCCATGAAAAAGCTCATATGGAGTTTTGTTATGAGGCTTCACTACCTTACTCCTGTTTTGCACAAAACATGCAGTGTTTACAGCTTCAGCCCAAAAAGGTATAGGTAGTTTAGAATCAGATAACATTGTTCTTGCAGCCTCAATAAGTGTCCTATTTCTTCTCTCTGCAACACCATTCTGTTGTGGAGTTCTTGCAACACTGTACTATCTTAAAATTCCTTTTCCCACACAGAATTGATTCATCACACTATTCTTGAACTCAGTACCATTGTCACATCTGATAATTTTCACTCTGTGGTTGTGCATGTTTTCAACTCTTGTAATGAATTCCTTAAGTATCTCTGGGGTTTCATCTTTAGTGGCTAAGAAGAACACTCAAGTAAACCTACTAAAGTCATCTGTGACAACTAGGCAATACGACTTCTTGTTCAAACTTTTCACAAAAACAGGCCCAAATAAATCCATGTGAAGTAAATGCAAAGGCTCTGTATTTGTGTTCACTGTCTTAGACTTGAATGAAACTCTGTGTTGTTTACCCTTTTGACAGGCAACACAAGTCTCACAATTTTCAAACAACTTTGTGGGCATGCCTCTAACAAGATTTCCTTTCACCAACTTGTTCATAGTCTTGTAGTTTAGGTGCCCAAGTCTTCTATGCCATAATTTGGACTCATCAATAGTGGCTTTTGCAATCAGACAAGTTAAAGATCTTTTGGGAACTATGTTCTTAATATGGTCACTGTATATATTTTCGTTTCTAGGGACCTTCAATAGCACAAATTTATCATTTGGCAACTGAAAATCAAGAGAAAGGATCATACATTCAGTGTCTGTAAAAAGAACAAAATTCCTTTTGTCACACATTTGTGAAACACTAAAGAGGTTAAACTTAAGCCCTTTCACAAGAAACACCTTCTCAAAGTCCAAATTCCCTGTTCTTAAAGTACCTCTACCAACAATCTTTCCACCTTTTTGATCATTCCCAAAAGCAACATAACCACCTTCAAAAGCCTCAAAATCTTCAAGCTGAGACTCATCCCCTATCATATGTCCAGAACATCCACTATCAACTATAACCATATCTTTAAGATCATCAAGTAGATTACCCTGCACATGAAAATAGAGAAATTAGTTTCTCTTAGGGACCCAAGCCATTACTGACTTGGATATACCTTGTGCATCAACATAGTTAAATTTCTTTAAATCACTTGATGCACTGCTGTTTTTGGAAACATTGTTTGTAACAGTTGATTTTGGTTTCCAAACCCAACAAGCTGAGGCCTTAACAGCATAAAAATGATTTCCAACAACTGTATTTGATAAAACTTTTAGCCCAGAAGTAGAAAGTTTTGTACTAGCAGCAGATTACTTACTAGCAGCAGAATGCTTACTAGCAGCAGAGTTCTTACTAGCAGTAGAGCCAACAACAGAACCAGTTGTGGTTTTAAAAGCACCATTTGATTTAGCAGCATAAATGGATCTAGTTGCACCAGATCTTAATAACACAGCCCTAGGAATCATATTTCTATTAGGATGAGGTTGAGTATTCTGATTAACATATTTGTGATTTACCCTAGAATATTGATTCCAAACAGGTTTCTTGTGGTCAGGACAAATATTAATCAGATGTTCAAAGCTACCACACTTATAACAAGCCTTTTTCTTTAATTGAAACTCACTACCTAATTTGTTGGAAACTAGGTTATTAAAGTTTCTCTGATTTCCCCTAGGCTTATTATTGAAACCATTCATTCTTTCTCTAGAAATCTCATTATATTCAACCAGATTCCTAGAGATACCCTTACCTAACACAGGTCTCACAAACTTCACCTGTTCAATTTTAGGTTCAACTTTGGTAGGAATTTCTTCCTTTTCTACACTTTGTTCTAGTTCAACCTGTTCTTGTTCCTCATCACTATCTGAGTACCAATCTTCAATAATGGGAGCATCAGGAAATTTTCTACCCTCTACCTTAGGTGTTTCTAAGACACTTGTACTAGACTCACCTATTGGTTTTTCGATGTTCAGCTCACTAATAAAGGGCAATTCTTTTCCTGGTAGAGCATAGGCACTCTTAGCAGGAGGAGCAACCTCATTGTAACCTATTCCACTTCTTTTCCTCATTATGGTACTCTCAATAGATTTATTAACCAAATCAGAAGCATATTGTTATTTGTTTACTCTTACTATATGTTTATCTTTTTCAGTAAGAGCTGCATCCCTATCTCTTTCTGCTTCTGCTAATTTATTCTTAAGAAACTCAATTTCATTGTTTTTCTTAAAAATTTCAACATCTTGTTGGTTAATTCTATCTACATATTCTAGCTCACACTCTTTTAAGTACTCAAGTCTTCTTTCAACATTTTGAATACCTATTTTGTAACCTAGGTTATCAAGTTTTAGGTTTTCAACTTCTCGAATTAGATTCTCATTCCTAGACTTAAGTTCTTCTACAGTGTCAGCACAAGACTTAAAAGAACACACAGATAAATCATAATCATTAGATACCTCATAATCAGATCCAGAAGATGATGATGCATAGGCCATCAGTGCAAAGTTATGCACTTTAGGTTTGACTTGAGCCACCAAGGAATAGTTTGGTTCTTCATCAGCCAAATCACTCCAATCATACTCTCCCAATCCATCAGAAGATACCAATGCGGTAGTGGTATTCTTTGTTTCTTCAGTCTTCTTTGATGCTTCAACATTTTTCTTTGGAGCTCTACACTCTCTGGCAAAGTGACCCTTCCTGTTGCAGTTGTAGCACTCTATCTTTGACTTATCAAAGCCAACATTCTCTTTAGGTCTGTACTTGATTTCTCTTCCAGTTCTCTTCAAGAATTTTCTTGCCCTTAAGGTCAACATGGCCATTTGCCATTTAAGATCCATCTATTCAAGATCATCAGGATCAAGGTGATCCAAATCTTGATTAATAGCCTGTGACCTTATACTAGTAGTTAGGTCAGCCAAGAATGCACACAAAGCAATATCACTGGTGGAATTATTATCATTAGAACTAGCAGTAGATCCATCAGCAGTAGATACTCCATAAGCAGTAGAGTGAGATTCTTTTGACCCTTTTGACTTTGAAGATACAAAGGCAAGATTTTGTGTTCCAGAAGATGAAGTAGATGAAGAAGTCAACTCTGGTTCATACACTCTTAAGTTGTTATAGAGACTTTCAAACTTCATGGTTTCAAAGTCAGGCTTATTCCTCCAAACAACAGTGTGCATACTCCATTCAGGTGCAAGACTTCTGAGGAACTTGAGATTTACATCTTCCTGTGGAACTACATAGCCAACAAGCTTTAAATGACTGACAAGTTGATTGAGCCTGTTGTATGTGCCATTAATCTTCTCTCCACTTTCAACAGTAAAGTTCTCAAACTGATGCTTCAACATGTTTTTCCTTGACTTCTTTGTAGCATCATTCCCTCCAAACCTGAATTCACCAGCATCCATCAAGTCTTTTGTAGTCTCACAGCTATCAAAATCCAACTGAAATTCATTAGGTATACCCATTAAGAGAATATTGTGTGCCTTGATCTCTATCTTCCTCACTGAGTTCTCTTCAGCAGACTTGATTGGTATCTCTTTACCATCAGGACCTTTCTTTGGTAAAGAATCACCATTGATAATCACATTCCACATGTTAAAGTCAATCATGCGAATGTACTGTCGGATTCTCATCTTCCACAACTCGTAGTCTCTAGGGTTGAGCATGGGAACCTTTGAAGCAGTCACCATATGTGTGTCATCACCCATCTTTAGCAGTTGATTAGGAACAGCAAACTTGCAAGGAACAGTTTCTTCTTGATTACAACTTCTAGATCACAAGCTCTAATACCACTTGTTGATCCCAGTTGAGCAAACGATCTTATATAGAAGTTGACTTGTATTAAACACTTAAGCTAGAATGCGGAATATAAAAGCTTGACTTAAGAAGAACAATTCACTATCAACACTTCAATATTATTAATACGAGCACTCGAAAATGCTAGGGTTTTACAACCTTGAAGTGTAAACGAAAACTAAACAATACGTACTTAATCTAACCCTAGGATCCTCATTTTATAGGCCAAGGAGTCCTACTAGGTTTACAATAACTTTCTATGTAAGATAAGAATATTCTAGACGTATAATATATACACACAATCTATTATATAATTATCTACTTCGAATACATGCTTATCACATTAGCAGTAGATTCCTTTAGCAGCATTTTCCCTCAGCAACACTTTAGCATCAGCAGCAGAATCATTTACCTTAGCGGCAATTTCATCACAGCAGCAGTTTCACTCAGCAGCAGAATCCAAAACCCAACATTAATAATGAAGTCGACCCCATTTTTATATGGAAAGAGTTTGAGTAAATGTAAAAAAAAAAAAAAAAAAAAAAAGAAAAAAGAAAAAAAGAAAAAAAACTATCGTAAGTGTGTAATATATCCACGTGTGTTAAAAAAAAAGGCCACGTGTGTAATGGTAACCAGTAAAACTGCTAATACCTGGTAATATTAGCTAGATCCAATAATATTTGAATGTATGTTGAGTATCTTTGACACTTTACAAAATACATTACGTAAATGTGTTTATTTGAAAAAATATGTTGCGTATCTTTAGCTTTCACCATTTAAAAAAAAAAAGAAAGAATTAGATGGTGATTTTAATTATTCTATTAAACTATGTTGGTGGTGATGTTGATTGTGGAGAGAGTAATTGATGCGACGTTAAGTTGACAGTGATGATGTTGGTCACCATTACACTAGTCTAACACTATATGTTTAAATACGAAAAATACTTTCCTTTACGTAGGCATAACTCAAACATGACATGTTTAATCAATGTGGGATCCAATTGATTTAGATTTTGTTCACGTATGAAGTTGTTTACTAAATTAAGTGGTTTGGAGATATTATTAGATTAATTACCTAATTGAGAAAGAGAGATTTTTGTGAACCTACTCATTATGATGAAAGAAGAGTTTCGGCTACTTATAATCTTGCTGATATAAAAGAAATAAACTAGAGATTGATTACATTTAATAAGTTTAGGTGTATGTAATTTACTAATTTGATATAAAATCATGGCCTACTCAAGACCAATTTGTAAATTACTCAAAAATGAATTCATTTGAACATAATCGAGTTCGAGCCACTAGTGTTGCTAATCAAGTCAAGCTTGATTATCAAAATATTTATGGTGTGTTTAGTTGTAGAAAAATTTCTTTAATTTTCTATTTCAATTTCTTTAGAAAAAGGGAAGAGTTTTTATCCTTAGAAAAGAGCTATAAATTTAGATAACGCGTTTAGAAAAATTTTTTTTAGAAAAATGAAAAATGTAAGAGGATGTAAAAGGAATGGAAGGAAAAATATAGGAAAGAGTAAAGAGTTTTTTCCTAAACTCTAGTTAAATTTTGAAAAATGAGATTTTTATTCTTTTAGAAAATTTTCTAAAAAATGCATGACTAAATGGCTTTTCAGTTTTTTCAGTTTTTAATAAAAAATTTCCTAGAAATTTGGAGTATTTTTCACAAACTAATTACACCTTTAGTTTCGTGAACCTTATTGAACTTTTGTCTATATACATTTGTACCCTACAATATATGTCAAGTTACATAGTTTTCGTGCTATATAAGTAAGTTAAGTAATGTTAATCTTTATTACCAATGTTTTGAAAACCGGGTTTGAAATCGACCCGGTTGAGTCACTGGCCACCGGATCAACCGGTTTGACAGCTGAGTCAACCCGGTTTTCAATTTATTATTTTTCATTTTTTCAACCGGGTCAACCGGTTTGACCATCGGTTTGACCTGGGTTTTTATTAAGAAATTTTGAAAAAACAAAATCCGACCGGGTTTCGAGAACCGGGTTGACCTGGGTCACTCAAAATCCGGCGGGTCTAACCGGTTAACCCGGTTTTAGAAACCCGGGTTGTTTTACCCATTTTTTGGCTGGAACCGGTCGAACCGGTTAACCCGACCGGGTCGACCCAGGTTTCAAAATACTGTTTATTACTATCATTGTAATTTATATCTATGCTACATATAAAGACAAGATAAATTTGTTTAAAATTTAAAAACTTAAAAAATAAGAAAAATTGTTAGACTAAACTATCCATATTTATAAAAGGTAATGCAACCTATTAAATATTTATATATAATACTTAATTATAGTAAACCGTTAAACTTTTTTTTACTCTAACAATCTAACTTACTTCACACCCATAATTGCAAACGGATAGGGATCCTCTCATGTTCATTTGAACATGAGAGGTAATGTTGTGCTTTGTGATTATACATTTGAATTAAAATAATGTTGTGCTTGTTTTGTAATAATGATAATGTACAATTACAAAAGTACAACATTACCTATGATGTTCAATTGAACATGAGAGAATCTTAATCCATTGCAAACACATATTAACACTACTATATAGTATGCTTAAAAATGTGATTGGTCCATTTGAAAAATTAATTGATGAGAAATGATGAAAGAGAAAAGATGTATGACACTTGTTAAAAAATGAATGGTGTAAGTCTATTAATAGGTCTCATTGTTACGTCTAAATATCATACTACCTCCGTCTCAAAATATAAGTCCAGTTTGATTTTTTGAATCAAAATTTGACCTTAAATATTTTTGTTGGTAACTTGGTATTATATAATACTTGATATAAAATATATAAATAGATTATGTTTTAAATGTAATTTTATTTGGTATAATTTTCATTAAATGTTATACAATATAAACCAAGTCAAAAAGTCAAACAACACTTATATTTTTGAGGACGGAGGGAGTTTAGGGCTTGTTTGTCTAATTTTTTCATTAAGTCGTGTAACAGATGACTTAATGTAGAGACCCTCACTTTTGTTACTTTTTAGACAAAAATACACCGTTGGTCCCTAAACTTTCCACGAAACATCACAAGGCACCTTAACTTTCTTAAAAACATCGTGTGGCGTCCAAAACTTGGGATTTTGAGGCCGATTGCGTCCCTCAGCCCGTAATAGGAACAACAACGTATTCTTGGTGAGGGCAAAATCGTCATTCACTGTAGCGATCTAGTTTCTAGCCGTTGTACATTGTCCTAGTTCCCTATATTACTGTGAGTCAAAATTATATTGTCACTCATGATCCTTTAATATTTCCCCCAAAACCTTTTCTCCTTCAACATGGTACGCTGCTGGCGTGGTAAGCAAGCTATAACACGCACTTCGTGGATATTGGCCAACCCAGGGCGTCGATTTTATGTTTGTCCTGATGAAGTAAGTGCGTTTTAAGATTGATTGTATTACCTTGATTTCGCAAGTAGCAAAGTACATTGTAACAATGGTGGTTCATTAACGAAATGTCATATTAATGATTAAGGGTCTTCTTGTTGGTGGATAAGATGGTATGATCCTAAAATGTGTGCACGTTCAAGAATGATCATACCAGGCCTTTTGAGGGGGAGAAATGAGCTCCAGGAAAGATTAGAAGTTGCTCAAGGTGATGTGTGGAAGTGGAAGATTTACCTGGTGCTCAGTTGGATATTGTTCTTGATTGTTTATGCACTTGGTTAACTTTTTAGCTTTAAAGTATGATGGCCGTGTTTTGTGTTTTGCGGAAAATGTAATTACTTGTTTGGCCACCTTGTTAGTGTTAGAACCTTTACCAAAACTATTTTGTACTAGTATGTTTTATCTTTAGATTGTATTGAATGGTAGTAACATTGTCTCCAACATGGATATGAAGTTTGGTTCTTTTTCTGAGTTTACATTATGGGTATATATGCAGATACATAGAAATTTGGTTATAATTGACTTTGAATAGTCAACATTCTTTTGAAGTCTTAGTTTTGGTTAGTTTTGCCCGCATCAATTTGCAGTAGCATATTATGCAGTCATACAGTTAGGTATAACATACGTTGCACACAACATACATATTTTGGACACAATTACAATTCAGAAACATAACATGGTTCTGTAGATAATGCAATTGGATATAATTCTAAATGCATAAAATTTCATACTTTTCGAAGCATGATAATCAGAGTACATAACTTGTTCATAGTTAACATAAATAAATATTGTCTACTTCATTAACATAACCTAAAGAAAGCCCTATGGTGAGGGCATCATTCTATCCATTAAAGCCTGCTGCCTAGTCACTCTTCTGTTAGTATGCTAGGATGAAACAGAAACTGCTTGCACATTACTTGAATGGACCTGAGATTGAGACTGTGATTGATCTTGCTGCTGGGATTGACACTGGGATTCATCAGTAGGTTGATCTTGACTCTGAGTTTGAACACCTGCAATTTCATCTCGTTTCTCTGTTGCAACATCCTGAGTACCTTGATCTTGAATTCCAGACTGGACACAAGTTCCTTCAACTGCAACATCTTCACTTTCATCAACACCTGTACCTTCAGCTTGTTTATCTGCTGCAACTTTGTTCCCTGTAGGATGTGTCTTCTTTGATGCAACCTTTTGAGTCACTTGTTTACCTTTTCCTTTATAACTTGAACTGTTTTGTTTTTTTACCTCCAGTTTGACTACTTTGTGTTCCACCATAGCCAATACATGTTTTTTTGTTGTGTCCAGCAATGCCACAAACACTACACCTTACACTCTTCCAAGCCTTAGACAGTTTACCATTCTTGACAATCTTTTCAGTTTCAGGAGCTATCATTACTCTTTTTTTACTAGTTGAGTTAGCTGCATTTGCTTGAGTCTTTGGTGGAATAATAGTTGTTGGCACAGACGATTTTTCCCAATGCTCATTGCTAGTTATGGGGGAGACATTGTGTTTGTATGTTGCTTCCCAAGTGTTGAGATAGTAACAAGGATACGCCCATGTTTCAACAGCTCCTACTTGTTGTCCATTTAAAGCCATATTCCAATTGGTAGTGATAACATGTTTACATGATAAACATGTAATCTCCCATCTTCTGCAAGTACAAGACTTCTCTACAACATTAACTACACATTGGTCTCCCCATGATCCACTGACCTGAAACTTATCTCCCCGTTCCATAAAACATTATACATAACCGCCTCTTTCTTAATACCTTATAACATGTGTTGTGCAGTAGGTGTTAGTGGCCCATCACTCTTCTCAATGACCTTTGCAACATGTATTATGCTCGTCATACAATATTCCCTGATGTATTCTAATGCTGTAATAATTGGTTTATTTACACCCTCAATTATTTTCTCATAAACACTTGACACATGTTATTAAGTAACACATCAGAATGGGGTCGCCCTAAAACAAGACAGATAAAGCTGTATTACTTATACATTTCATACTACTTTACCATATACCACTAAATTTACACAGTTAGATGACTTATGTGAGAAATGTGACCTTGACCAATGGATTGGTGGTATCTGACTTAACCAAGCATGGACATCTTGACTAAATGTCTTTAAAGCATCCATAAATCTCTCAAAGTGTACAACAGTTGAGGCTGTTGCACATCTCCAAAGATGGTCTTTGAGGGCCCCACCTTGCCAATTAGCTTTTTGCTCATGAATGCTTCTAAGACAAAATATGTGCTCCGCGTTTGGGAAAACTTCTCTTAATGCTAATGTAATATCCTGCACAAGACAGATATATTTACTGTCTGTTTAAAAAAATAGGAAATTCAATTCATTTATTGTTCATGGGAGTACCTTGTTCATGTCAGTAACAAAAGTGAAGATTGAATTTGGCTCAAGTTCAAGATCATCATATAAACAATGAAGATACCAAGTCCAAGCTATTGTGTTTGCTGATTCAGCAAAAGCATAAGCTACTGGGTGTATACCATTGCTGCTATCAATTCCCACAGCTGTTAGAAGTTGACCCTTCAAAGGACCATCAATTAGAAAAGCATTTCCCCGTCTCTGACAAGCTTTAAATCCTTCCTTCAAGGCACCTAAACAAACATAGAGTCTCTTGAATTCTCTTGTTAGAAGACTATCCTCAGCAGGCCGTTCCACATGAATCACAACTATTGTATCAGGGTTCCTCTTCTGCAACTCTTGAACATAGTCTCTCAACATGGTGAATTGGAGCTTGAATTCCTTCCTAATGCCTCTGACTGCTATTCTTTTAGCTCTTAAAACCTTCTGCATTGTGACTTTAAGCTCAAATTGGTTGGTAAGCTGATTATGAACCGACTTGACAGGAATCCTTGGATTGGTTTGAATCGTATCTTTAATTTTCTTTGAGATAAAGTTGAGGTCAAAATGTTTGAGCGCCCTTGATTGCAAACAAGTGTGTTTATCATTATATCTTATCACTGTCCAACCACCTTTTTCAGTACCATCCCTGCCAACAAGCAACAACCATGGGCAGAGTATTTGGGAATGGTCATTTTTACCAGCAATTAATGCTTCCAAACCCTTTCTTGTTAATGGACCTCTAACTGGGCATATACCTAGTCCAACAGTAGCAATTGGGCCAGATAGGGGAACACAACCCACACATCTTACTCTTATTCTTTTTTTGTCATTCTTTAGAAATAGCAGCTCCCTTCTTGTTTCTATGGAATGCTCTCTTACCCTCTCTTTCACATCTGTTGCAGTATTAAGGGACTGATCACAATAAAAGAAAGTTTCAACAACACCATCATCAACAGAATATGTCCTAACCCTTGGCACCCCAGAGTGACCTATGCCTGATTCAGAAGCATAAGCAGTGTAAAATGCATTATCATCCAACACAGGTAATTGAGTTTCCAAATTCAAGTCATCACATTTTTTAGTAGATGTTCCTGCGTTGCCTAACTCATGAGTCTCACTCTGTTGGAACAAAGAAACCTGTACATGATTCTCCTCAGTAACATTATTTTCATTTGCCTAAATTGTGTCATCACTTACATTTCCTAACTGACTAGTATCACTCTGTTGGAACAGAGTGATATCAACATTACTATCCTCTTCCATGTTATTGCCATCAACATGTTCTCCTCCTACATTCTCTGACTGGTTATCCTGATTGACTTGGAATAGAGTAACTTCCACATCAGGTTCCTCAAAGGTGTTATTGCCATCAACTAGTGGTCTCCCTACTTTCTCCAACGGCTTATCCTTAGTCACTCTGAACAGACTAACATCAAAACTATCAAGGTCCTGAAAAGTATTTTCCTTATCAATAATGACTAATGCACCATCACTTTTATCAACAGGTTGGCTGGCAAAGGCAGACATGTCAAGACTTGAAAACCCGGGCTCAATGGGTGGCAAGTCACTAGATTCCCCAACGTATGAGGCATCTACAGGTAGTTGAGTAAGCTGCATAAATGGGTGAAGGTCTGGGTCATTATCTATGCCATCTAGAACCAAACGTCTGTAGCACGATTGAATAGCAGCACAAGCTATCTTTCTACTAGGTTCATCCATCTCTAAAAATACAGTCTTAATAGACTGTGGGGACATCTCAGACAACTCTAACATAGTCTTACCTATTTCAACATACACATCTATAAGCTTATGTTCTTCCACAATTTCTTTCAACAGCTCAAGATTGGCAGCTTCACGAAAGCTATATAACCCATCATCCAATGTCATACCAGGTTTAAGAAAATAGTAGTAATTGGTTTGGACTTCAGCATAACCGATTTGGGTCATCAGAGTATCAAGTTCATCAATAGAAATCTCATTAATACATACATAATCAACCTGGCATTCCTGACCTCCTTCGTAGATCTGGTCTAACCAGTTTTTGAATAAGCCATTATGGTGAACTCGCATGCTAAAATCACCATGTCGATCTGCTGTTCAAAAAGTAAACAAAACACTGTTACGATTCTATAACAAAAAAAGGGAAATCCATTAAACAATCTAAGATGCATACGCTAGTAAAAGATCATCAAAGAAAACACTAATCATATTGCCTCATTGCCCAACTTCTCTCTACTTCATGGCTATCAAAGTAAGGTGCATCCCTGATTTGCCATAATGTGAATCCAAGGTTTGAGATTCTTGATTTTTTACTTAAATTATTAGATTTGGTGGGTGACATTACATTAGGTTTTTTTTGGCAGGCTTTCAAAACAAGTTTGGGGATGAGCAATGAGTACTTGTGCCACTTATATTAGTCATAATGGCGGGAAAAAGGATTAGACGCCTGTTGGGAAGTACACACAGAGAGAGAAAAATGCGACTATGTAAAAAGACAGAAATACCCTCCAAACTAAACATGTAACGAGGTTTTGAGAACTATAACAGGACGTTGTTATTCCTATTACGGGCTGAGGGACGCAATCGGCCTCAAAATCCCAAGTTTTGGACGCCACACGATGTTTTTCAAAAGTTAAGGTGCCGTGTAATGTTTCGTGGAAAGTTTAGGAACCAACGGTGTATTTTTGTCTACTTTTTATTTAAAAAAAAACAAATAAATTTTCACTTGACTTAATAAATTAAGTTTTTTCATATTAAATCCGAAACAAACACCACCTAACTCTAAACCAAAGTTAATTTAACCGGTAAACCACAAGTTGACTCCAATTGCTAAGCAAAAAACGAGTACGGGACTACGAGGTTGATACAGACCAACGGAAACTAAAAAGTAAAATATGAACCTAGCATTCAAACGCGTACAGGGTTCAAAAGGAGCGTCTCTAGTGGGTCCAATTAAAGATGCATCATCATCTTAAAATGGCGGGAAAACTTAGAATGATATGGCGGGAAACACACCCACTTACCTTTTTCTCAATCGCTTCCACTACATATATTAAAACTGCTTCAATCGTTACTAATCCATCATCATCAAAAAGCTTCCTTAAAAACAAAATAACAATGGGCAAAAGAAATGATACCTCAGTTCACGAAGAAAACAACATGGAACAAGACTCTTTATCCAATGATAAGAGCTTGTACGAGGTATATTATCTGTTTATTTTATCTTTTGAATTTTTACATGATTAATTTAAAATTGTCAAATGGAGGATATAAGGGGGTTGTTTGGCTATGGGTTTTGTAAGATGATTGCTGCTAGATAAGTATAGTTTTTATTGTTTGGGTATAGTGGAACTAATCTTTGCTTATCTGATTAGTATTATCTCATTATTTAGGGGCGACTTTATATGTAAATCCTTTAACTGTTTAATACCAAATTTTGAATGGTTTCATTTTTTCAAGATAGTTGGTGTGTTTTTCGTTTTTTGTTACTACAATCTTGGTTTTTTCATATTAAAACATTTAAATCGGCGGGGAAACCCTGACGTGGGCACCCCATTTGGGTGCGACTTACCCTTTCTCAAGGACCTAGGTGTAAACGAGCCGAGCACGACCAAACTCGAACTCGAACTCGACTCGATTACTAAAACTCGAGAACGAAACTTAACTCGATTCAAGATCGAGCTGACTGTCATAAGAAACTCGAGCTCGTTTATTTCCCACATTTTAAGCTCGAACTTGATGAAAAATCGGCGTATCAAGCTTGACTCGACTCAATTTTTGTGAAAAGTAAGTAATTACATTTGTATAAAAGGGCAAAATTGCAACTTAAACGAAGCCCTTTAAGGCTCGCGAGCCTAACGAGCCAAGTATTTTGGAGCTTGAACTCGACTCGATACTATACTCGAGTCTCGAGTAGCTCGAGCTCGAGCTCAACTCGTTTAGAATCAAGTCGATTTCGAGTTGTTACGAGCCAATTTCAAATAGCTCGCGAGCTGTCTCGTCTCGTTTACACCCCTAGACCTAGCCCAGGAAAGTTGTTGGCAATGAACAACTGTCTCAATGACTTTTCATCATGAGTTGGGATTGAACCCATGACAAATTTCCTAAGTGCCCTCCTTGACCGGTCAAGTGGAGTTTGCGGTGGGGGAGTGATACGGAAATGCCCCAATGGTATGAAAATGGGTTTCTAGTTGAGAGTATATTTGGTTTATGATATAGTTTCTTGTTTACTGTCTATGAAGTATGCGTATTATTCAAATATTAATGAGTGTAATTACGTACTACTCGGAATAAGATCAAACAGGTGTTACTATTAGTTTCTAAGTTACATTTTGAAATTTCTGAGGTTTGAACTGCAAATAGAGTTACTAATAGTTTCTAATATATAATGCATTTGGGACTATTCTATAATTAGAAAGGCTTAAAATTCAGACTTTCACTTGCTTATTATGGAAGGATTTCAAAATTAGTTGGTTAGGAAGCAGGTTGGTTGTTCAAACTAAAATTATTTGGCTTAACAATACTTATAAAGCCTAAAAACAACTAAATGTGTAACCGAATAACCGAATAACGCAAAATATAGTCACAGGTACCCGCCACCGCATTGCGCGGGTACCATTCTAGTAGTTTCTAATGTGCTAAGGAGGTGAATAACAAGTTTAGATATAGACACATCGTAGTGAAAATGAGTTTGAATTTATTCTTACAGTGTAAAAATTTGCTATAGAATAGAAAAATCTTACAATCATAACATGATTGAATTATAATTACTCACATTAGCGAATGTTGTTTGGGTATTGCATATGTTGCTCGTTGTCACAATATGTAGAGCTTGTTTGATAATGAAAAGTGTAAACCTGATAGTTATATTGCTGATGCGCTATGTAGAAACTGAAATTTTGATGAAAAACATAATCTTAAAAAAAGGATATGTTAACATTATGGTTTTGTTCCCACCTTATCTCCATTCCCCATGAACATAACCTTTTGTAGTTTTTTTTGGAGGTGAGTAGATTTTTTTTTCATGCGTAGTCCTTTTTTGTATTACGTTGAACCAAACATCCAAACACAACTGATAATTGTATCAGTTTTGAAGTACAGAACAACTATTACTTGTCTTTTAAGATTTTGATTACATGTACAAACAGAGTTGGCAAACTAATACTCTATTTTACTGTGACAAAATTGTGTTTAGATTCTTGGGGTAGAAAGAACAGTATCTCAGCAGGACATAAAGAAGGCATACCATAAGTTGGCTTTGCGTTTACATCCTGATAAGAATCCTGGTGATGAGGTGAGTTTGTTATTTCCTTTCACACATTTTAATGGATTTATTTCCCAATATCATTAACTGTATTAACTGCTTCCCTACATACAGAATGCAAAAGAAAAGTTTCAGCAACTGCAGAAAGTTATATCAATACTTGGTGATGAGGAGAAACGGGCACTGTATGATCAAACTGGCTGTGTTGATGACGATGTGAGTAAACTTTCTAATTTCACATTATTATAAGTTTTCATCAATGTAATTTAATCTGTTAGGAGATGAGGCAATTTTGACTCACTTTAAATTATGTATGAGTCGATTTGGGTTGTTAATAATGGCATGCGGTTAAATGCGTATACTGATATGATGGTAACCTAAAGTACACTTTTAATGAACGCAAACTTGTAAATTGTGTTTATTCAAAATTTATATTACTACATGATAATATTGTTTTTGTAATTATTATTTTCAGGATCTTGCAGGGGACGTGGTTCAAAATTTGAAGGACTTCTTTAGGACCATGTACAAAAAGGTTCTATTACCGTTTGCAAGTTTTCTTTAGAAACATTTACATTTCATGCTACAATGCCTTCCATATTTTCTCTAAACTGGTTTAAAAAACGCTCATTGTAGGTTACGGAGGATGATATTCAAGAGTTTGAAGCGAATTACAGAGGATCTGAATCAGAGAAAACTGATTTGATTGATCTTTACAAGAAATACAAAGGGGATATGAACAGGCTCTTCTGCTCCATGTTATGCTCAGATCCTAAACTTGATTCTCATCGGTTCAAAGATATTCTCGATGAGGCTATTTCTGCAGGTAACAGCTTTTATTTTGCTCTATAGTTAAAATAATCACATAAGTTAGCTGAATGGGATTGGTTGATAATGTTATATAATTCGTGATATTATTGCAGGCGAGTTGAAGCCAACCAAAGCATATAAAAAATGGGCAAAAGTGGTGTCTGACATAAAACCCCCCACAAGCCCGTTACGTCGCAAGGAAAAGTGAGTCATTTGATCCTTCGCTAGTCGTTGATACATTATAAAGTTTCTACTCATATCCTTATATTAGTGTGAACTCGTTCACCTATAAATGGGTTGATTTGGTCACGCTATATCTCCACACTAATTAAATAAAAAGAAACGGGTCGAATGGGTCGAAACTTGCCTAAGGTTGATTTTTTATTCATATAACCTCCACATCATTTTACTAGAATTGTTACAATTTTTTTTTTTTTTTTTTTTTTTTTTTTTTTTTTTTTTTTTTTTTTTTAGTATCGTCTTTGTAATTATCTTATGGCTCAGCCCAACTAATCTGACCCAAGACGTTCCTATACATGTACTTAAAGTTGCTCGGTTTAACCTGTGACCCAACCCCGCATCTTGCTGACTCTATTTGGACAATTTTGTGTTTAAAAGTGAACTCATTTTGCTGATAAACACTCTACAGATCAAAGAAAGAGTCAGATGATCTATATGCTATCATTTCACAGCGTCAAAGTGAGAGGAAAGACCGTCTAGACTCGATGTTTTCATCTTTAGCAAGCAAATATGGTGGAGGGCAACCAAGTTCTGAACCCACCGAAGAAGAATTTGAAGCTGCCAGGCTAAAGCTCGAAAAACGCAAGGGCTCTAGTAAATCCAAGCGCAAGTAATTAAATCAGTAAATCTATAGTGTGTGTGCATGTGCAGAACTATACCGTTATAAGTTGTAAAATTGTTATCAGCACAATGTGTGTCTTGTGTGAGTTTCTGCTTGCTCTTGGTTTGTTAGAAACCTTTCTTGCTGCTCTTGCTGCGTATTTTCCCGCCTTTTCAGCTCAATATGTTCATGTTTGTCAACGTCGCTCTTAAAGGAGTTACAGAACTGTGCTATCTAGCGGTGTGCAAAAGCTATATGTGGTTTCGTATGGCTTGTTTGTGACTGTATATGATTGAAACTGCTATTAGACAGGTCTGGTTTTCTTTCATATCTAAAGTTATTTTATGATTGTCTTGATGTGTTTTTTGATTTTCTTCATAATTTTTCTGTAATCACAAATATAATATATATATATATATATATATATATATATATATATATATATATATATATATATATATATATATATATATATATATATATATATATATATATATATATATATATATTACGTGTGTTATAATCAATTAAGTTAAGTCATTTCCCATTCTACTAAAATTGAATATGTTTAATACTTGAGTTGTGAAAAGGACTACGTGAAAGACAATGCATTGTTTTTGTTGATAGTGTATTTGACATGTAGATTGATTAAGTCTACAATTTGGACTTTGGAGTCTATTACAATATACTTTTGAACCATTCAAAGCTCTTCATGACTTCATGTGACATCTACTCTGTACCAAGTCATAATAAACCAAATATGAGCTAAACAATAGTTTTGAGCTGAACATAAGTGATGATACCCATTTTTATTGCAACGTACTATAAGGTATATTGGTTTTAGAGACTACAAACTAAACAGTACTTAATAGTAGAGTATTTCGTTTCAATCTTTTGGAGGATAAAAATGTCAATTTTATGTAATTACAAGTATACAAGTAAAACAGTAGTGCAAAAGTATACAAAAACTACAGGTTTATCATGTTTTGTGTATGCTCCTGTTTCAGTATATGTGGAGATCATTCTGTTATTCAATTTTTATCACTGACGTATGTATTAGTTACGTTTATACCAAATTATTTTGAATGCCGAGATTTCGGGTGGTAAGTTGTGCCATTTTTGTTGATAAATGAACTAGAGAAGAATAGTACAGTACTAAGTTGAGGTGAAAGCGTGAAACTTAAGGCGTGCTTGGTGGTGAATGTATGAGCAGTATCTATAAGGGTGTATCAAAGACGTTAAAGTGATGGCATCGTTTGCACCGCAGATTGGTCACCTAAGAAATATCTTTTTAGATGTGAATGGGTGAAGCCGGTGATGAAAACACTGAGACTTGTAAAGTTTCTGCTTAAATTCTTCTAGGGTTTAAGTAAAAATTTCAACCCTTTCCTAATATGAATGTATCCGCTTTGGTTTGGTCGATCTCAAACATTTTAAATCACTATATTTAACTAAAAAGGAACGGGTTAAACGGGTCGAAAATGGCCCTAAAGCGTATCCTTTATCCATATAACCTGCTAAATAGTTTTTATTAAATTTCATGATTATTGCTGTAATGATATAGTTTTTTTTTAAATCTTGCATTCGTACTTATAAATTGTCTACAAAGTAGAGAAAACGAGTTTATTGGTCAACACAATGAACCTGGCGCACATGTTTCAATTTGCTTGTTTTGACCCGTAACCCAGCCCGACCATCTTGTCACCTTTATTTGGAACGTTTTGTGTTTTAGAAACCAAGTCATTATGATGATAATCACATTAACAGGTCAAAGAAAGAGTCGGTTAATCTATATGCCATTATATCACACCGTGAAGGAAAAAACGTCTATTAAATAAATGTACCACTTTATTTGTGAAGAGGACAATGTGAAATAAATATGTTGTTTTTGCTGAAATTTTTGTAATTAAGATTTAGATTGATCAAGTCCACAATTTGGACTTCGGAGTCTAATTTGGAACCACTCAAACCTCTTCATCTAACATGTCACCAACAACCAATCTTAACAAACTAAACATGAGCAATACATAAACCGGATACATTAACTAAACAATAGTTTTTGAGATAAGGGATACATAACCATATTCTGATGTTCACTGGAGCCATTTTATAGTAATTACTCTTAACGTTTTTCTGAGTACAAACTAAACAATAGTTTAAATGTTGGGTCTCTTTCTTGACGACCTTATGGAGGACAAATATAGAGTTATGAATATACAAGTACATAACTGATTTAAATTAAGCGCTACAAGATATACAAATGTGATACAAGTAGGCTTTCTGTTCCATGCTATGCTCAAATACTTAACTTGATTCACATCGATTCAGTAATTTCCTTGATGAGACAATGTCTGCAGGAAACATATTTTATTTTGCTCAATATTTTTAAACCCTATTAATTTTATCTTGAATGGGGTTAGTTGATCATGTATTTTACTTTTTTATTTGATTCATTGCAGGCGAGCTGCATATCTGAAATAGGTTAAAGTGGTGCTGACATAAACCCCCCACAAACTGATTAAGTCGTAGGGAAAAGCGAGTCATTCAACCTAATCAACCCAACTGACATTTTTACTATTTGCATTTGCATTTACATGTTTTTCCCTGTTATCTGACTCACCATCTTTTCACCTCTATTTAGGGCCTTTTGTGTCTGAGAAACGAACTCATTATCCTGATAAACACATGAACAGATCAAAGAAAGAGCTGGATGATCTATTGAGCGTGTTCTGCTTGCTGCTTTGTTACCATTTCTTCTGTTATAAAGCTTTCTTGCTGCATCATTTCCCCTTTCTTTGAGTTCAAAATGTTCATGTTTGTCACCTTCACTCTTATAAGAGTTGGAGCTGTACTAGCTAGGAGTGTGCAAAAGCTATATTGGTTTCCTATGGCTTGTATTTGACTGTATCGGATCGAAACTGCTATCAGACAGGTCTGACTTGATGAGCCTTTTAAAATTTGTGTTTTTTAAGTTTTCTTTATTAATCTATGCGATTCCACTATATTTGACTAAGTTACATACTTGAGTTGTGAAGAGGACTACGTGAAAGACATATATTGTTTATGCGTAATTATTGTATGATGACATTTAGATTGATCGAATCATTCAAAGGCATGTCACCACACCAAGTCCTAACAGACCAAACATGAGCGATACATCAACCAAATGCATGAACTAAACTATAGTCTTTTAGTGAACATAAGCGATACATACCCATGTTCATTGCAGCCTACTTTATAGTAAGTGCACATAATGTTTTTGCTGAACATAAACTAGCTGACGCCACAACCCTGGGACTCTTTCTTAATGACCTTTTGGCTGACACAATATGCATATTATGAAACTACTTTAGTAATACACTCGTGTAAAACTTTTCTGTAAGTATGTAGCACTGCACAACAAAAATTGCATTGATAGTTTGATCCAATAGAAAACAAAAATGTACACAGTTTAAAATGGAACATCAAAAAAATAATTCAGATAAAAAAGAAGTTTCACAAAAATCCATAATCTTATTCAATATATAGCCACAAGTTCATACAATAATACCATACACCAAAAGAACTAATCCAACACATACATCGTTACATCTACATAACAATAATAAAAACTCATATATAGATATACAAAAAAATAACTCTCATAAAATATAATCAGTTTCTAAGAAACGTGACCAATGACAGAACCAAAGAAGCCCCAATCATGACACCAGAAGCCTGAGCAGAAAAACCCGCTCCAGTGATAGGTTCTGGGGCAGGAGCAGGAGCAAACTCCTGAGCCGACATAGTTGTAGCAGTGACAAGAACCACCACAAGGGCGACTGATGCCTTCTTCACAATGCTAAGTTGTGCCATTTTTAGCTTTAGAAATTAAACTAGTAATATAGCACTATGTAAAGTTTAGGTGAAAGGTCAAGGTGTGTTTTGATAGTGAATGTGTGATGGTATTTATAGGGGTGTATATGAGAGATGTGAAAGTGACAGCGGCATTTGGGCTGAAGAATGGTCACCTAAGAAATAATTTTATAACTGTGAACGGGTCAAGCACTCAAGCGAGTGATGAAAATTTTGTAAGACGGTTTTGGAAACTGATTTAATTGATCTCTACAAGATATCAAAAAGGTGATATGAACAGGCTCTAGCGTTGCATGCTATTCTCAGATACTAAACTTGATTCGCATTGATTCACAGATAACCTTAACGAGGAAAATTCTACATGTAACAGATGTTATTTAGATCATATTATGCTCAAAATTTAAGACTCCGATAATTCTTCTTAAATACAGCTAGTTGCTCATGTAACTATATTTTTATTTGATTCATTGCAGACGAGCTGCATATTCCTAAAGTGGTGTCTGTCCTGGAACTCCCCATTCCGTCGTAAGGAGAACTGAGTCATTTGATACTTTTTTTTGTGGTTACTTATGTCTATATTATTGTGATATTTTAACTCATTTCCTTGTGAACGGGTCGATTTGGTTATGTATTATATCAAACCTGTCAAATCACAATTAGTAACAAAACAGAAACATGGTGTACTTTTTTTTTATGCATATAACCTTTTAAAATGTTTTATTGGAAAAAATCTAAATTATTATTGAAAAGGTCTAAAATGAGCAAAGAAGTAGTTATGGGTCAACTCAATCAACCCTACTGAGTGGCATGTGTCTATTTGCATATAAATTTACTTTTTTTGACCCGTTACTTAACTCCAAAACCGTGTTACTACTATTTGGGGCCTTCTGTGTCCGAGAAACAAAATTATTATGCTGATAAGCATATTAACAGATCAAAGACAGACTAGGATGATCTTTGTGTGCATTCTGTGTGCTGATTTATTATATTTAACAAAAAAGACTTGAAGTCTTAAATTGAGAAGAGGACTAAGTGAAAGACGGTTTAATTGTTTTTGTGGAATTATTGTATTTGAAAGTTGACATTTAGATTGATCAAGACTCTGGAGTCTAATTCAATAGTATTTTTGAACCATTCAAACTTCTTCGTGTAACATGTCACCCACACCCAGTCTTAACAGACCAAACATGAGCGACACGTAAACCAAATACATGAACTAAACAATAGATTTTGAGTGAACATAACCGATACATACCCATGTTCATTGTAGCCTACTTTAAAGTATTTGCTCACAATGTTTTTTCTCACCACAAACTATGTGACACTTAAACAACGGTCCTATTTCTTGACGACGACCTTACCCATGTTCGTTGTCGCTTACTTTAATGCATTGGCACATAATGTCGTCTTTTCTGACTACAAACTAACCTACCGTTAAATGCAATTACTCATAATGCATGTAATGATATTATAAGTAAAACATTTGCACCTTATTGAACAAATACTAAGGTTTGTCGCATTGTATACAGAGTACCTATGATTTCAAACTTTCAATATATGTAGAGTCATCAAATTAATTCAAGTATTGTGACCAACCTCTTTTGTAAATCGAAACTATGTAAAGGTTACTTGAGTATGTAGCACTTTTGTTTACTCTAAATTAGAGACGGAACAAGGACACAAAGTGACCAGATGCAGTCAGAATAAATTAAACAAAGCAACAAACACAATTTTTGAAGAAAAATCGAGGTATTATAACAAAATTAACACTACACCACATAAATCTATGGGTGTCCCGGGACCCCTCGGGACCTACCCTGATTCCGTCACTGCTCCAAATCACGCTGAATTATGGTGTCCCGTGGAGTTTTGTCTGGAAATTATTAGAAAAAGGCAACAAAGGGTTTCTTTGTCTGTCATTGCATAAATTTGAAAGGCATGAATCTTTTGATTCTTTTCGAAATATTTTCGTACAAATTATCAGTCAGTTTTAGTAAAAATCAGTATTATTTGCATGTTCATTTATGCGAGCAGAGTTATGTTTTCTTCAATGTTACTTGCAAACAGATATAAAAAAACAAGTAAAAATTTCTTTTAAACTTTGACAAAAAAGAAAACAAAAATGTACACAACTGCAAAACTGATCAGCAAGAAATAATTTAAACCACAAAAAACTCGCAGGAAACCAATATTCTTATTCGGTATATATAGCCTCAATTCATACAATAATGTGATACCTCAAAATAATCAATCCAATACAAATATTGGACATCATTACATCAATATAACAACAATATAATACATAGATAAATAAAAAAATAAAACCCAACGAGTCTCATGATTGTCTCATCTCGAAAAAGAATCAATTTCTAAGAAACGCGACCAAAGAAAGAACCAAAGAGGTCCCAATCATAACACCCGAAGCCTGAGCCGAAAATGCTCCTCCAGCAATAGGTCCAGGGGCCGGGGCAGGAGCAAACTCCTGAGCCGACACAGTTGTAGCAGCGACTAGCGCTACCACAACGGCGAATGATACCTTCTTCACAATGCTAACTTGTGCCATCTTTTTTTACAAAAAATTCTCCCTAGAAAAATAGCACAATGCAAAGTTGATATCAAATGTGTGAGTAAAAGGTATGTTTTTTTTTAGTGAAATGTAATAATGTATGGTTTTATGTTGAGGTATTTATAGGGGTGATTGTATATGGTGACAGCGTCATTTGTGGTGTATGACTTGTCACCTAAGAAATACTTTTTTAAGATGTGAACGCGATTAGACTTGTAACGGTTGGTTTTTAAACAAGTAGTTTGCTGACACGTGGATTTTGTTGAATAGGTTGTAATTTACGGCTGCATGAGACTACACGGCACGTTATGAATTATATTATGATCGATGTGTTATGTCGACAGATGTTACTGTGACTCTTACACTCTGTTCCCAAGTTTTTGAAATGAAAGAAGAGAAGAGAAGAGTTAAAAATGGGCAGAAAAAAAGAGGAGATGAATGAAAATAATTTTTTTATATCATGTTCCCGAGTTATGAGAGAAAAGAAGATAAAACATATGATTTTACAATTATACCCTTGGTTACATATAAAAGTTATGTTTTATATTAGGTTATTGGAGTAATTTTATTGATTTAAAGCTTCCTAATATAACTTCTCTCCAAATCATCCTACTTTTGGGAAGAAAGTTTTGGAGAGAAGTTTAGCCAAAATTACTCTCCTCTTCTATTCTCTTCTCTCCTAAAAAAAACTCAGGAACACGAATTTATTTTGTTTTCTTCCCACTTCTTTTCTCTTCTTTCAAAAATAAAACTCGGGAACGCAGTGGTATGAGAACGCGGGTTAAAGTTTAACGCAGCGTCACGTCAGCTCCACATCAACTTTAATATTTTTACCTTTAACTCACTAAAAAACATCCGGTACAATAACTCACTTTAACTCAACATTTTGGGTCACATTTTTCTTCTTCTTTTCCAATTATTTAAACAAAATACAAATTAAAACAAATTACATTTGTATTTAAACAAATCACTAAAAATACAAATGTTATTTACTTAGAGAAAAAAAAAAAAAAAAAAAAAAAAAAAGGACTAAACCGTAAATACAGAAAATGTTATTTACTTTAAACAAAGAACCACAAGGACTAAACCACAAATACCGAAAAACACAAGGACTAAAAATGTAACTTTACATAAGTTATCTTCTTCTTCTCGGATTGAAACCTGCACGTGCACACCTACAAAATCACACACTAAAACACACACATAACACACACACACGTTATTATACAAACACACCAAAATACCCAACAAAACCCATTTAAATTTGAAGAAAAAAAAGCGTTTTAACGCAACGTTAAGGGGGTCACACAGCGTTATAACACCCCCTTAACGCAGCAAGGCGGTAGGTTAACGCAGGTTAGCGCGGCTGAAGTGGAAGGTTTAATGTGGGGCGGGGGGGGGGGGGGGGGGGGGTATGCAAAGTAAAATCCCATGTGTACATCTCAATTCCCTGTAAGTTACGACTTGTATGTTATCAGGGACGGAGCCAGGACTAAATACAACCGGGTGCACAAAAAAAATTTGAACAATAATACTAGAAACACATTTCGATGGACCGGATGCATTTAAGATGATTTTATAAAAAATCCGTGTTTTTTTTCAAAAATTAACACTATATCGAAAAATTCCATGGGGTGCACGGGAATCTGCGGAACCCCCTGACTCCTGTATATTATAGTTACTTTTATTTTGTGAGTTGAATACGTAAAATATATATCACTTTGTATGAACATGCATGCTCAATCTGGGTAAAAAAATATTTAACTACATCTCGGTAAATTAAGATCATTACTTTTTATTTTAACTGATGAGGACCTTGCTGTAGTAAGAATAAGGGTACTACTAAACATAACTAATCCACCAATCCTAATTATGTACATACTAAGGTTACCGGTTACTGCCTACTTGTGTTATGTCGTAACTTGATATGTAACTCTACTTGTATTTGTTAGTGTTGTGTTGACTTGACAAGTAACTCTACTGTGTTTGGGTGTCGTGATTTTAATTTCCTTATATTGTTTGTTATAGAATAATTTGGTTAACTTTTTCTCAAAGTTTAGTTTTCCTATAAATATAGGGCTTGGGTTTATTGTGTTGGCATTCTAGTAATCATTAATAAAATTGTCTTTTAGAGTTTATCTTTTGTTTGGGTTTATTCCTACAATGGAGTAGGGTTTATCCAAATACCTTTCCGCGCGTCCTGCATCAGTTGGTATCAAAGCTTCTCAGCATCCTGGTGGTAATTGGTGTAGAAGGTTCTACGTCAATTAAACATCTAGAGCTTGTTAGTATCCTAGATGGTGAACAGTGTAGAAGATACAAAAACCCGTGTCGTTGGTGGGGTGTGGTCGACCGAAGATATGGATCGTGCGATCAACGATCTCACAACCAAATTCGCGAGTATGTCCACTGTGATTGAAGAGATCCGATCCGTGATCGGGGGTGGTGGTGGTAATCATCCAAATCGTGAGGGTAACGAACATGGTAATCTTAGATTCCGTCCTAACAATGAGGGTTTCTTTGGAAATCATGAGCGTAACCAACTTCCTAAACAAGTTTGAAGACAAGAAGGATTCAAGTCTTCAGATGAGGAAGGAGATGAAGATTATGAGGTTTTGACCGGATGTCGAAGAGGTAGAAATCGTGGGCCTAGGGGTTTTAATGATTATGGAGATCCTCAAAGGTACTATGTTAAGGCTGAGATTCATAACTTTCTTGAGAATCTTGATCTTGAATCTATATTGGATTGGTTGTATGAGGTTAATAAGTTCTTTGACATCATGGATGTTCCTGAAGAAGAGCAAGTCAATATTGTAGCTTATAAGTTACGTGGAGGAGCTGGAGCTTGGTGGCAAAACGAGCAAGACAACTGTAGGAGATAACGCAAGTATCTAATCAACACATGGCCAAGGATAAGAGAATGATAAAAGGTAGGTTTTTACCCCTTGATGTTGAACAAATTTTATATCAACAATATCATACTTGTGTTCAAGGGAAGAGAACCGTGATGGAGTATACGGGTGAATTCTTGAGGTTACAAGCTAGGTGTAACTTGAATGAATTATAGGAGCATATGGATGCTAGGTATATTAGCGGGTTGAATCAATCAATCTAAGAAGAGTTAAGTCTTTTATCAATTTGGACCGTTGATCAAGCTTAAACTTTAGCTATGAAGGTCGAGAGGTCAATGATTAAACGAGCTTTGAACTTTGAAGATACTTTGGAAGAAAATTCATATTCTACTCACGTAAATCAATCTAATCAAACCCAATTGACCATTGGAACTAATAAATATTCTAGTTTGACTTCTCCTGTTGTGGCTAGTGGAAGTGGTGCGACAAAACAGGTTTTGGCTAAAAAGACGGATTCCAATCCGTATGACAAGCCAATACCAACCAAGTGTTTTATGTGTGGTCTACAAGGTCACAGGTCGAACACTTGTCCTAATAAGAAGTTGAGTAAGTTCATGAAGATGGCATAGGAATTGATTTTGGGGTAAACTTGGATCATATTAATGAATTTGCTCAAGTTGAAGGTGAAGTTGTGAACTTGATGGTGCAACGTACCTTGTGTGCAACAAAGATGGAAGATTTTCCTCAAAGAAACAAGATTTTTGAAACTAAATGTATGATTGAAGACAATGTTTGCTCATTAATCATTGATGGTGGAAGTTGTGAAACCCTAGTTTCCAAAGAACTTGTGAAGGCGTTGAAGTTACCAACCGAGCAACATCCTAATCCATATAAGATAGGTTGGATAAAGAATGGTCCCAAAGTGAAGGTGAATGAGGTTTGCAAGGTTCTAGTTGCTATTGGAAATTCTTATCGTGATGAGGTGTCTTGTGATGTCGTGGTCTTGGGTGCTAGTAATGTTTTGCTAGGAAGACCATGGCAACATGATGTGGATGCAATACATAGGTGCAAGAATAATTTGTATGTGTTTAACTGGTATGGAAAGTATATAGCTATTCTTCGTGATGATGTACCCTCCGATCAGCTCAAAGAAACCCCCCCCCCCCTTCGAGCCTCATCGCAACCTACATATCGAAGGCTCTAGCTAGCCTCCTTAAACCTTCAATGGCGTAAAACTAATCATCAGTGATCTAGTTACCAAGTGGGAATTCGCCAGTCGAAGGATTAAGCCCTTCGGGGTATCCTTCAATAAGTTCTAAGGACGGAACAATGCCAAGCCCAAACATTGGTAAGACCAAGTCTTACCCACGTCTCCAAGAAACGTGTGAACACTCTCCAAGGTTATTTCATCACCTATAAATAGTCTTGGACGAGTCATAAATCTGGTATGCAATCTCCACTACTCTACTTTACCACATTTTCATTTAACTTCTCATATCAAATACTTATTCACACGCCGGAGGTGGTTCGCAGGGCCCAACCCCTGCGCAATCACTTAACGTAGTGTCTTCGTATTTCTTATTTTCATGTTAGACACAAGCTTGGCTCAACCACAACATCCCCTATATCCTTTGATCAACATCGAAGGCCTGGTCGTGCAATTTATTGTACAATCAGTGGCGCCATCCGTGGGACCCGCTACAATTGGTCTCGTTATTCCCAAGCAAATAACCAGTCAAACATACTCACTACTTTTTCGGCATGACTCAGGAAAGAGAAGTTACACCCCCACCTGGTTTTTCGACTTTAACCCCATTACCAGTAACTGACCCTAACAGTCTCCCACCAATTACGGTGTCCACATTTACAACACGATCTCACCTTGAAACAACACCCAATCATCACGCCTCAACATCGGCCAATCCGGAACTAGCCATTAGCCCTGCTTTCATTGAGGCTAATTACGAAGCGTTAGAATCTTTGCTGAGGGCCCGTAGGAGGCAAATTCGTAACACAGATATGCAAAGGGAGTTGGAATATTCCAGTGATGAGTACGATGAAGAAGTAGAGATGGAACCAAGGCCTTCGGCGCCAGGGGCTACTCCTTCTACCCTACGCATTGGATCCCCTATCGGCTGAAGGATAGGAGGAATATCTGTTAGCTTTGAGGGAATCCCTGAGAGGGCTCCCACAAGGAGGGAAGGAGTTGCAGGTGAGGGTTCTAACGGAAGGAGCCAACGAAGGGATAACTCAGAGGTAAACTTACCTCCCTTGTCTGCTCATTTGGGGAGAACTGAGACAGGGATGCCTCTACAACCTTCTCACGCATCTGGTGTAGAAGGCCATCAACCTCAATTCAATATGGGGGGAAGCCTCCCTCACAATGGTATGTACCCTCAGTTCCAGACTCAGAGTTATCCTTAAAACCTTTATCCTCCCGTGAACAGTCAACCTAGTAATAACCATTTCCCACAAGTTACTTCACCCTACGGGCAGCCCGTGATATACCCTCTGTATACCATGTTTAACAACTATCCTTTTATCATAAATACCCCTTATGCTCTTTATCCTAACCAAACTCCTTCGGGGGCACCTCCTCCTCACAATCCCTATAACACCATCCCCATAAACATGCCACCCTACAATTGTTTGTATCCAGAGCCTACAGGCCCTTCAACGCCTTTTGTAAGGTGGATCGAAGACTATCCTTTACCTGATGGTTTGAAGATGCCTTCGCACATAGGCACCTATGACGGAAAGGGGGACCCGGACAACTTTATACACTTGTTCGAAGGAGCGATCAGGATGCAAAAGTGGGTTATGCCAGTAGCCTACCACATGTTTACCTATACCCTTCGAGATTCTGCCCGTATTTGGCAGAATGGGCATAAACCAGGTAGCATCGTAAACCTTGATGATCTGAAGGCCAAATTCAGGTCACACTTCAGTCAACAAAAGAAATTCACAAGGACTCACCTTACAGTGCGTAACATTAATCAGAAGGAGAAAGAAAGCACGAGGAGTTTCGTCACAAGATACACAGATGAGACCCTGCAAATTCTGGGCCTACATGAAGAGCAACGTATCTCTGGTTTCGTGCATGGTGTCCATGGCCTACGAAACCGTAACCTGGTGGAATTCCTATCCACAGACCTTCCTGCGACTTACAAGGGCCTTATGGAAAGGACGTACACTTAGATAGAGGCCAAAGAAGTATCCACCAATGGAGCTCCGGTGGAAAACAACAAAATAGTGAAACATTCCTCATGGGAGGGATTAAAGAACAAGAACAAGAATCATAACAGGTTCACTCCTTTCAACAAAGGCCCAAACCACGGTTTGTTATGAGGCCTCACAAAATCCCCCAGGGAAATATTAGCGACAGAAAAGGCTGTGTAGGCCTTCAAGACACCCCCACGCATGACCAGTAAGGGCAAGAATAGGGATACAACTAAGTATTGCCACTTTCATGAAGATTATGGTCACGAAACAAATAGCTGTCAAGAGCAAAAAAAAAAAACAGATAAAAGAGGCGGTGAAGGCCGGCCAACTGACTCACCTCGTAAGGGGATAAAAAGGGGAAAAGAAAAGACCACCGATACCCAACTGGGAAAAGAAACGATTCCCCAGGAGGCCCCCATCCTTATGGTTTGAAGGGGTTCCTCCAATTTAAAAAAAGGGTATCTGAAATGGAAGTACTTGAAGCAGGAGAAATAAGGTTCCCAATCGTGTTAGGAAAACCCCCTTCGAAGGATCCGGTTATCATTCAAGTCAGAGTCTCAAACATGGAGGTTGATAAAGTTTATATGGACTGTGGAAGCTCCTACGAGATAATTTACGAACATTACTTCATGAAGCTCAAACCCTCAATTAGATCCAAGCGAGTAGAGTCGAAGATACTTCTGATAGGATTCTCTGGGGAATGTTCACGGCCTCTGGGAGAAATACCTTTGGAAGTAACGCTAGGAGAAGGAAAACTCGTAAGAACAGATATCCTCAATTTCGCTATTGTAAGGTCCGAATCTCCCTACAATATGCTAATTGGAAGGACTGCTATGCAAAAGATGGGTATCGTAGTCTCCACCGTACATGCCACAGTTAAATTCCAAGCAACGCATGACGTGGGAACTATCTTCTCTAGTTACAACAAAAGAAGAGCACAGGAGGCAAGAAAGAAAGATGGAGAAGGTAACCAAAAACCTGCGAAGGGTGCAGAGGAACCTGAGGAACAGATTGTAATAAACGACTCCCATCCTGAACAGGGGGTAACAATTGGAAGGCAACTCCCCACTACCTTGAAAAGGAAGCTGGAAAAACTACTAAAACCCTACGAAGATGTGTTCGCATGGAAATACTCAGACATGACAGGGGTACCAAAAACACTCGTAATCGACAACAAGTCTCTTAACACGGAACACAAGCTTAATGAGTCCAAGTACATTAAGCCAACCAAACAGAAGCCTCGTAGTGTGACACCCGAACAGGGTACAACCATACATAAAGAAGTAGGCAAACTCATGGAGGCTGGCATACTGAGAAGGGTAGAAAATCCATCATGGATCACTAACCCAATTGCAACCCAGCAAAGAGATGAGGGATGGAAAATACGTGTGGACTTCGAAGACATTAACAAGGCTTGCCAAAAAGAAAGCTACCCTCCAATGGGAAAAACGAAACAATCAATTGAGTTTCGTTGGAAATGTTTTCTCAGCGCAAACAAAGGATGTCACCAAATACAGATGGCAGAAGAGGACGAAGAGAAAACAGCCTTCCATGTAGGACAGAACATCTACTGTTACAGAAGGATGCCATTCAGTTTAAAGAATGCCGAGGCTACGTATCATCGGTTGATAGGAAGGGCTCAATAGGGAGGAACCTGAGAGTTTGTGACGGATACCTAATCACACAAAGTAAGACGAAGGAGGACCTACTCTATGATGTCGAACAAACGTTTGCACAGTTTAGAAAAATCAATCTGAAACTAAATCCGAGGATGTGCTCCTTGGGTATTGCAAGAGAAGATCCTAACGAACATCCACCCACAAAACGGAGGATCCAGGCTATTTCGTCTGAAGAGAGATTTATCTCGAAAACTCAAGCTCAAAGGTCATCAGAAAGGGCTCATAGCTTGGAAGTTAGGTTGAAGGCACTTATAGGGTTCTTATCGAAAGGTGCCAGCAGGTCTTCATCACTTTTCAAAGTTCATAATGAAGGCACTAGAGAAGTGTCCTACCAATGGAGCATAGAAGCCGAAACAGCCTTCCAAAAGTGGAAGGAATGCATGGAAATCTTGCCAACCGTTACGTCCCCAGCCAAAGGAGAAATGCTATTCCTACATCTCGTAACACCCTTCGATGATGTTAGTGCCATACTCTTGGCGGAAAGAAGAAAAGTACAGGTACCAATATACTTCGCTAGGAGGGCCTTACAAGGAGCCGAATGGAGCTACACAGAATCAGAAAAATTTACCCTAGCTCTGGTTCATGTTGCGAGACGACTCCGAAGGTATTTTAAGGAACACCCGATTAGGGTACTCACCGATAAACCAATCGAATGGGAGCTCCTGAAGCCAAATAGATCGCGAAGAATGACCAAGTGGGCCAGGGAATTGGAAGAATACGATGTAGAGTACGAGATGCATAACTTTGCCGAAGGACCGGCCCATGCATCTCCTGAATCTGACAAGCCCTGTATGTCTTCCAACATAGAAGCTCTCAGGGTCGAAGGAGAAGGAAAGCCACATTTTGGTAACTCAAAGACATGCATAACTTTGCCTAATCCAAGAGAAAATAAGCACCTCCTCGAGCCTAGTTTTAAATCTGAAGTTGAGTAGCAAGACTCAACAGGATGATTTTCGACGGTCATAAAGTAACAACCTTTTGTTATCAAAGACTCAAAATTCATAGCAGAAAGTAATTCGGTGATCCACTGATGAAGCGAAAAGTGTACCGCTTTTGGGGGGTCATTTAAGGCCAAAGTCGAGATTATTTGATCAAATATTGCCCTAAATAGTTCCTTTTGTCATTTTAGGTACTTTTGAGAGGAATTTTACAAAAAGAAGCATTTTAGACATTTTTGGAGCGAAAAAGTGAAGAAAATGACAAAGTCTCAAAAGCATGCTGGAAATTGCACTTGACGGCGTTACAAGGTGCTAGTGACGGCGTCATGAGTTGACAAAAGGGTGGATAAATCAAATACACGTGACGCGCCAGAATGTTTTGTGAAGGGGTCGTGACGGCGTCACGTACAAAATTGTCAAGGCCATCAAGAGTAACTGCAAAGAGTGACGGCCCAAAACCCATAAAGAGTGACAGCGTCAGAAGTGGATCTATGCAATACAAGTTTATTTTGGCGGCGAGTTGACGGCGTCACACCTATCTCTTGACGCCGTCAGGAGACAAAATCTATATATAGTTTTCTAGTTTTCATTCATTGTGTGCAACTTTGAGGGAATAAACCCTAGACGAATTTTACAACTTTTTCAAGGGTTTCAACCCTTTGTTTCTTCCATGCTTAATTGAGGATAAGTACTTTACCAAATCATTCAATATGTCTATGTGTTGTTTGATTATATCTTACGCTTGTCTTCTCTTTAACATGTTAGGCTAGGTTTTCTTCGTGTTTGCTTAGATGTAATGAAACTTAGATATTGATTATGGGTTGGTTGTTTGTTTATAATTGTTGTGGATGAATGAATTCGATGTTAGGCTTAAGAAAACTGGCAGACTTCCAATTGGTAACTTGCTTGAACGTCTTAAGAAACATGATCGGAGGTGTACTACGATATTTTGGTTATATTTAATGCATAGGTAACTACTAATGAGGCGATGTTAGGAGCTAGTAGTCGGCTCGACATAGGAAGAGGTAGAAGCTCATAGAGTTAGGGAAGATCGTACACGACCCTACGAATGTTATTAAGGAATATAACCCGTCATCCATGCAATTGTAACAAGCTAATCAACCTGTAAAAGATAGCTAAGGAATAGTGAAATCTAAGTAAACACAATTCTCTCTCATTATTGTTTACACCACAAATTAGTTTAAGTTTAGTTTATTTTATTTTGATTGCATCTTTAGTTAATTGGGTTAGTTGGCTAGCAACTAATTCCGCCCACTCCTTCCAAAACCGAGATTTTTAATTGCTTTACTTAAAATATAAAAAATACAAAAAGAATCATCCCTCACCTCTAGACCTAGTTTTAGTGAGTTTTAACCCTAGCGAACACTATTCTTTGAGTTGAACGATCAATCCCCCAGTACTTGTCACTATACTATACTACAACGAACAGGTACACTGCCTGGTGGGGATTGCAAGCTTCTCGAGATCGCTTGAGAGGTAAAACCTTTTGCGAGGGCGCAATTCCACGCATCAAGTTTTTGGCGCCGCAGCCCGGGGAATAGTTATTTTCTAGGTTAAAATTTCTTTTTATTAGGTCTACTTGTTAGATTCCTTTTTAGTAAGATTTTTATTTTTATTTTTATAGGTTTTCTTTAGTCTATCTTTTTCTTCGTTCCTTTGTTCGTAACCTTTGCCATCCGCCATCATGGAAGGTAGTACTCTCTTTGATCCCATCAACCCACCACAACAAAACCACCCACAAAACCCACCACTACCAAACCAACCTCCTAGACCCCGAACCTTGGAGAGTACTCCCGTCCTAGCCACCAAGGCTATCGAAACACCATTGAGCTCACTCAAGGAGCCAATGTGTCTCCCTTGCGATCCGACACCATCCGGTTGGTGCAAAGCGGTTGTGCATTCCATGGACTTCGTTCCGAAGATCCTAATCAACATCTCAAGGATTTCCTCAAAATCGTAGATTCAATAGACCTTGATGTTGGAACTCGAGAGGCGACCCGATTGCGTCTCTTCCGATTCTCTCTACGTGACAAAGCTAGTCAATGGCTTGAGCGTTTACCCGCGGGATCCATCACCTCTTGGGATGATCTCACCACTCGTTTCCTTGCTCAATTTTTCCCACCGGGGAGAACTACTAAGCTTAGAAATGATATCTTGATGTTCCAACAACGTCAAGGTGAAACTCTCTGTTGGGAATTATATTTATTGATTTGATGATACAAAACAAGAAGAATGAAACATGAAGGGCTTGAAGTGACAAGAAGGAATTCTACAAAAGATGGGAAGGACTTGCTTGCAAAAGAAGTTTTATTTATTAGTCCTTGTAAACCCTAATCCTCTAGTATATAAAGAGGACATGGGTCATTAAATCATTTAAGTCTTCCATAATGTAGTCGACTAAAGGTGTGTGTGTGTAAACCTAGACGTAGGGAAAACGTCTAGGGTTAGGGTTTAGTTGATTAGTTTAGTATAGCCTCAAGGTCGTTCTACCTTGATCAAGTAGGATTGGGGCTGTAAATTATTAATATATGTTAGAGATGATGACGAAGAACCTTGTTGATAATAATAATAATCTTTATGTTATTCTGTTGTGCTTATTATTATCATTGTGCTTATAGTTTATCCTAGATCAATGTCTAAACAACATTGAGTCCAAAACGGTCTTTAGAACTTAGAAGATGGCGCATGCATGAGTTCTATCAAGTGGTATCAGAGCAAGGGGGCTCTCGATCTAGGGATGATTTACAAGGTTTTTAATGTTGAAGAATAGTAGATTTGAAGGAGGTACGATTGGAGCAAATTTGGTTTTTATGAGTATCGACCTGGTGAGATAATATATGGCAATAATCATTCTGAGTTGTCATCTTTTGATAAGAATTTTTTAAGTTGCTGCTGTTTTGAGAAAATTGTATTGCTCCGTTCAATCAAAGGCTGTTTTAATAATTTCAAAGTACTGCTCCTCGCTTCAACGTACTGCTCTCTCGAACCAAGGTACTGCTGCGTGAAAGTACTGCTCGCTCATTCTTTGAAAGTACTGCTCGATATAAAGTACTGCTATGCTTCAAGGTAATATTCTTTCAAAGTACTTCTATCTCCAAAGTGCTGCTCGAAAAATCTTTCAACGTACTGCTGCTCGTATTCTCCAAGGTACTGTCGTTTGTTTCAAAGTACTGCTTGCCGAATGCATGGTACTGTTTATTGCAAAGTACTGCTGTGATTTATGGAGACATGTAAGAGCTTTATGGTTCAATATATATGCATGGTTTACGAGCAGTAAGGGGAAGTCTAGCTGAGTTTGAGCAGTTTGTTAGATTACACACACAGGTTATTAGTTTCACACACACAAGATGGTTAGTTGGTTTATGTTCTTAAAAGTTTTAACAGGCTCGTATTTGTTAGTATTGGATTAATTGGTTACGAAGAAGGTTGATTATCATTTATTTGATGTTGTAGTTGAGTTTCACAGGTTTGTGTTCTTATCATATAGCTTGATGAATCTAGCAATGTGTGATTTTTCTTATGATGCTCTATGCACACATTGGCTATTACTTAAAGGAGTTACATTGTAGTGCTTAGTGTCTCATATTAGTTGAGGATTTTGTCAAGGGATTGCGGTCTACTTATATTTATGGTTGGGTATAAGTATGGAGTTACGTGGATAGTAAAGATTTAAGACACAAGTTTGGGAAATTCTACTTCTTCATCAAATTCGTTATACTTGATTTTCTTCACAAGTGATCATTACAAGGAGCCTACAGATTTAAAGAATCATGAAGATGATTAACATATTGGTTTCAGGGGAAGTATTTTATCATGTGTTTTAATCATTTGATCTACATGCACCACTCAAGGGGAAGATTATTTTCATACGTTCCCTATTTGTTGATAACAAAAAGGGGAAGAGATGTTAGAAGAGATTTGGAGTGGCATGGAATGGCTTAAGGGGAAGAAAAGATTGTTTCATTCATGGCGAGATTTAATTATCTCAACTTTTCTACTTGGTCTAGGGAAGTTCGTACAAGAAGGTGTTTGTTTTGTTACCATCAAATAGGGGAAGATTGTTGGGAATTATATTTATTGATTTGATGATACAAAACAAGAAGAATGAAACATGAAGGGCTTGAAGTGACAAGAAGGAATTCTACAAAAGATGGGAAGGACTTGCTTGCAAAAGAAGTTTTATTTATTAGTCCTTGCAAACCCTAATCCTCTAGTATATAAAGAGGACATGGGTCATTAAATCATTCAAGTCTTCCATAATGTAGTCGACTAAAGGTGTGTGTGTGTAAACCTAGACGTAGGGAAAACGTCTAGGGTTAGGGTTTAGTTGATTAGTTTAGTATAGCCTCAAGGTCGTTCTACCTTGATCAAGTAGGATTGGGGCTGTAAATTATTAATATATGTTAGAGATGATGACGAAGAACCTTGTTGATAATAATAATAATCTTTATGTTATTCCGCTGTGCTTATTATTATCATTGTGCTTATAGTTTATCCTAGATCAATGTCTAAACAACATTGAGTCCAAAACGGTCTTTTGAACTTAGAAGATGGCGCATGCATGAGTTCTATCAAGATACTCTGACCAAACTACTTTGTAGCTTGTAAGGATTTAACAATATTGAGTAAACTCAACACTATTAATATTGAAACACTGTTTTACCTTGTAAAGTATGCGGAATCTACTAACACAAAGCTTAAGAAGAACTTTTATATTAACCAAACTTTGAACCTGCTTTGTTACATAGATTCACTAACAATCCCTAACTACTTTATCAACTTTGATCGACTTCTAATTGTATCTAAGACTTGTAAAACTTATATCGACTAATACCTCTTAAGGCTCTTTATATAGATAACCTTAAGTCGGTTTACAACATGTAATCCTTGAACGACAAGTCATTATCCCTAACTAATTCTAGAATATTCGTTTAATATTACACATTAATCCTTATCTAATATTGCACATCAGTTCTTGTTTCCTTCGAAGTACTTTAAGGATTCTTCAATAACAGCAGTACTTTGACTTTATTCTTCAGCAGTACTTTGACTTTATTCTTCATGCAGCAGTACTTTGACATCCAGAAGTACTTTGATATTTCATATCCCAACACTCTCTATGAAGCATGGACTCGTTTCAAGGACTTACTCCAAAAAGTCCCTCATCATAGCAAAGTTCTTTGGCTCCAAGTCCAAATTTTCTACGACCATATCGATCTCTCGACAAGGCGAACCATTGACCAATCGGCCGGTGGCAAGCTTCGTGATCTAATTGCGGAAGAATCATGGGAACTCATAGAAGATCTTGCTCTCTATGACAACGAAAGTTGGAATGATCCCCGTGATTTGAACAAAACGGTCAAGGCAATATCTTTGCCTTCGAACAATTCAAGCACTCCCGACCGTAGGATCATGGAACTTGAAGACCAAGTCAAGTTTCTCATGAAATCCTACGAAGCTCCTAAACCTTCAAGCCAAGTGAACAAAATCACTTCTTAGTGCGAATTATGTAGTGGTCCCCACGACACTCGTGATTGCATGGAACTCCCCGAACAAGCTTTCGCGGATTACGCATCCTCGCGTACCGATGGAGCGGGAGACAAGTGGTACACTTTCAAACCCGAGCAAAACCCTTACGGTGATTCATACAACCCCTCTTGGAAAAATCACCCGAACCTTAGGTGGAAACAAAACCAAAACATGCCCCAAAACAATTCTTCCACTCCACCTAATCGTTATCAACCAAACGGTCCACCCTCTAACCGTACTTTCAACAACAATCCTTCCAACAACTATGGTAGTACCAATAATCTTGAAGGATTAATGTCCAAATTTATGGCATCTCAAGAAGCCCGCATAGCTAAGTTTGAATCCGAATTCAATCAACAACAAGCGGAGATGACCAATAAAATCGACAACTTGTTGAAAGCCCTCAACAACCAAGTGCTAACTACTCCAAAGAAGGACACTAGGGACACTAGTAGCGGAACCCAAATTAAGGACCCCTCATCATCTAAACACGTCCACTTTGTCAATGTAGTTACTATTAAGCCAGTCGATAATAATAGGGAAGAAAGTGATATGGATGAGATTAAGGAAGTTGTAGAGGAAAAGGAAGAGAAAGTTGAGGAAGCAGAAAATGTAGAGGAATACTTTGATAAGTTACCCACCAAGGAAGAACGGGAATACCATAAGGATCTATTCGATGACCCCGAGACGCCATATGTCCTTGGTTCACCAATCATCAAAGTGGGTGATCCCTCTAACATCAACATACCATGCAACATTGGGCATATGCATGTGTGGAAAGCATACATCGATCTTAGATCTCCCATAAACATTATGACTAGGACCCATTATAATTGGGTAATGAAGAAGCAACTTGGATATATGATGATTCCCAACACGAGTTGGATGAGTAACTTTGTGGGAAGAGTGAAAGGATTGCCCGTCTTTGTAGGAAATTTCACTTATGTTACCGATTTTGTGATTGTAGAAGATATTCGTCCGGTAATAGATGGTTGCCTAAGTCAAGTAGTGTTCGGAAAGCCGTTTGTTGAGGCTTCTAAGATGAATTATGACCAATCTCTAGGGATAGTTAGATTTAAGGATGAGAATGATGAGATTGCTTACCAAATGCCCTATAAGATTGAACAATTTCGTCTTTTATCAAACATCAAAAAGGAACACAAGCAAGCAATATACTATAGGAGTGATGAGGATAGACGTAGATGAGTAGACTATGTCATGAACAAAATATTTGGTTTTTACAAGGAATGCTTGCAACTAGGTCCGGAATACAAAACCAAGATCGAGGATGACCTAGGAACAGGAACCGATAACGAGGTCACATAATAACGCATGACTTTGAGTCTAGCTACAAGACTCATAAATAAAGAAAAACGCTTCTTGGGAGGCAACCCATATTTTATTTGTTTTGTTTGTTTGTTTGATTTTATTTGCTTCCGTATGCATTCTTGATTTTTATTGTTTGTGGATCACGTTTCATAATAAATTGTGAAAATACTTTACTTTGTTGTTAGTCTTAACTTCATAAAAGGTATTTCACAAAAGATAAGTGTAAGGGAAATCTTAATTTGTTTTTAAGAATGGAATTGAACATGACCCACAACAATATTAAATGAACATGTATATTAGTAGTTGTTTGAGTCAAATGCTTGTATCGAGTCATAATGATGTTTTGCAGGAAATTCCAGGAATAAAGGCATAAGTTTTTCCAGAAACTTTCCGGAAACTTAACGTGAGATTTCTGTCAGAACACTCTGACGACGTTAGGATTAACACCTGACGGCGTCAGGTGTAAAATTCTGAGAAATTTTGCAAGTTTTATTTTTCTAACGGAGTCTTGAAGTTTTTGTCAATTCTTTAGTTTTATAAATTCCAGGAAATCTGCAAACATTCATTCCACAATCATTATATCCTTATATATATAGATTGCCGCCGATTTTACGCGAGGTTGCCATGATTGTTTTCACAGGTTTAACAGGTTATATTGGACAAGAAGATGATTTATTGTTTCGGAAGGGAAGCTTTCAACGTTCATTTTCTTCGAGGAGGATTTAACCATGTTAACGATTTATCCACACCGAACGAATCAGGGGAGTATTTGTTTTCATTATTTTACCTTATTTACTTTTACATCTTTCTATTGAACATTAGGGACAATGTTCAGCCTAAGTGTAAGGAGAGGGTAAATGATGATACTTTAGAGAATGCAATTGGTAAGACATTGGTAAGACCAAGTCTTACCCACGTCTCCTCTTCCTCCTTAGCTCCCTCGCTAAACCAGGAGGAGTGGGGCACTAAGCCCTAGCGGTTACCATAAATCATGGGACGCCCCCATGATCTCCAAGAAACGTGTGAACACTCTCCAATGTTATTTCATCACCTATAAATAGTCTTGAACGAGTCGGTATGCAATCTCCACTACTCTACTTTACCACATTTTCATTTAACTTCTCATATTAAATACTTATTCACACGCCGGAGGTGGTTCGCAGGGCCCAACCTCTGCGCAATCACTTAACGCAGTGTCTTCGTATTTCTTATTTTCAGGTTAGACACAAGCTTGGCTCAACCACAACATCCCCTATATCCTTTGATCACCATCGAAGGCCTGGTCGTGCAATTTATTGTACAATCACTTCCCAATGGTACGCGACCACCGGATTTGAAGACATTAGCGACTAAAGAATGCAAGAACTCGAGGACGAGTTCTTCTAAAGTGAGTGGAAATGATGAGGACCTTACTGGTATTAGGAATAAGGGTACTACTACACATAAGTAATCCTATTTATGTACATACTGAGGTTACTGGTTACTGGTGTTGTGTCATGACTTGACAAGTAACTCTACTTGTGTTTGTTACTGAGCTTACTGGTGTTGTATCGACTTGACAAGTAACTCTACTATGTTGGGTTGTGTCGTGATTTTAGTTTACTTACTAATGAGTGACATATTCCCTTCCTATAAATATAGGGCTTGTGTTTATTTTGTTGGCATTCTAGAAATCGTTAATAAAATTGTCTTTTAGAGTTTATCTCTTGTTTGGGTTTATTCCCTCAAGGTGCGGCTTGTTTAATTACCCTTGGATTAGGGTTTATCCAAATACGTTTCCGCGCGTCCTGCATCATAACCAAAAGGCCTTAGCTCCCGAAAAATTTATGGACCCACTAGGATAAAAGGTCACAGGTTCGAGTCTCGGCTTGTGCTCACTCCAGTTGGTGCCCTACTGGCCAAGAGAGTTTCCAGAGCTATTCCTTGTGGGGTGGACAATGACTGGTGTTAAAAGACACTGGTGTTCCCGCCAATTCACAACTTTTTTTATGAATTACTTTTCATTTAAGTCCTAAAACCTGAGTCGAGAAAGCCTCTCCAGTAATATTTCCAGGTGCGGGAGCTGGAGCAAACTCCTGACCCGACACGGTTGTAGCAGCGACAAGCGCCACCACATTGGCAACCCATACCTTCTTCACAATGCTAAGCTGTGCCATTTTTTTAAGTTAAAAACCAGAAATTACTAGAAAGATAGCACAGTGTAAAGTTTGGTGAAAAGTGAGGCGTGTTTTGGTGGTGAATGTGTGATGGTATTTATAAGGGTGTATATGAGGGACGTGAAAGTGCCAGCGTCATTTGGGCTGAAGACTGGTTGCCAAAGAATTTAGACTGTGAACTAGTCAAGCCAGTGATGAAAATATGACAGACTTATAATGGTCGGTTTTGGAAGGTGAATGTGATAATCTCTACAAGAAATACAAAGGTTGTATGAACAAGCTGTTCTGTCCCATGCTATGGTCCAAATCTAAAGTTGATTCATCCGATTCGATGAGACAATTCTACAGCTAACAGATTATATTTTGCTCAACATTTTAGACTGTTCACTTTTTTATCGGGACTAGTTGATCATGTAATTTACTCTTTATTGGATTCATTGCAGGTGAGCTGCATATCATATCAGAGACGGGCTAAGGAGGTGTTTGGCGTAAAACCCCCCACAAACCTTTTAGGTTGTAGGGAAAAGTGAGCCGGTTTATCCTTCTTTTGTGGCTGATACAATCTATGGTTTCTACTTATTTCCTTATTTTATTGTCACACTTTAACTCGTTTGCTTATAAATGGGTTGATTTGGTTATGTTTTATTTCAAAACATAATAATTAACAAATAGAAATATCCTATTTTTTATTCAACTTTCTAAATTGGTTTTATTGGATAATCGAGATTACCGTTGCTAAGGTCTAAAAATGAGCAAATAAGTAGTCATGGCCAAACCCATCAATCTTACTCACATGTTTCTATTTGCATTTGAATTTTCTTGTTTTGACCTGTTACCCGACTCCATCATACTGTCACCTCTATTTGAGGTCTTTTGTGTCTGAGAAACGAACTCATAATCCTGATAAACACATTAATAGATCAAAGAAAGAGCCGGATGATTCTGCTTGCTGCTTTATTACTATTTCTTCTGTTAGAAAGCTTTCTTGCTTCGTTATTTCCCCTTTTTTTGGGTTCAAAATGTTCATGTTTGTCACCTTTTCTCTTATAAGAGTTGGAGCTGTCGGGGTGTGCAAAAGCTATATTGGTTTCCTGTGGCTTGTATTTGACTGTATAGGATCGAAACTGCTATCGGACAGGTCCGACTTGACGAGCCTTTTAAAAATTGTGTTTTTTTAGTTTTCTTTACTAATATATGCGATTCCACTATATTTGACAAGTTACATACTTGAGTTGTGAAGAGGACTACGTGAAAGACATATATTGTTTACATGTAATTATTGTATATGACATTTAGATTGCTCGAGTCCACAGTTTGGACTTTAGAGTCTATTACAATTTATTTGTGAATTGTGAATCATTCAAAGGCATGTCACCACACCAAGTCCTAACAGACCAAATATGAGCGATACATAAACCAATTACATGAGCTAAACAATAGTTTATGAGTCAACATAAACGATACATACCCATGTTCATTACAGCCTACTTTATGGTAAGTGCTCACAATGTTTTTGCTGAACATAAACTAGCTGACACCTCAACCCTGGGTTGCTGGGTCTCTTTCTTAATGACCTTTTGGCTGATACAATATGTATATTATGAAACTACTTTTTGTGTAAAACTTATCTGCAAGTATTTTCCTTTTTATGCAAACAAAGTTCAGATGTATGTAGCACTGCACAACAAAAATTGCATTGATAGTTTGATCCAATAGAAAACAAAAATGTAAACAGTTTAAAATGGAACATCAAACAAAATAATTCAGATAAAAAAAAAAGTTTCATAAAAATCTATAATCTTATTCGATATATAGCCTCAAGTTCATACAATAATACCATACGCCAAAAAAAATTGGTCCAACACATACGTCGTTACACCTACATAATAACAATAAAAACTCATATATAGATACAAAAATAAAATAAAATAAATAACTCTCATCAAATGTAATCAGTTTCTAAGAAACGTGACCACTGACAGAACCAAAGAAGCCCCAATCATGACACCAGAAGCCTGAGAAGAAAAACCCGCTCCAGTGATAAGTCCTGGGGCTGGAGCAGGAGCAAACTCCTGAGCCGACACAGTTGTAGCAGTGACAAGAACCACCACAAGGGCGACTGATGCCTTCTTCACAATGCTAAGTTGGGCCATTTTTAGCTTTAGAAATTTTAAACTAGAAAAATAGCACTATGTAAAGTTTAGGTGAAAGGCTAAGGTGTGTTTTGATGGTGAATGTGTGATGGTATTTATAGGAGTGCTTATGAGAAACATGAAAGTGACATCTTCATTTTGCAGAAAAAAGTGGTCACTAAAGAGATATTTTTTTATAACTGTGAACGGGTCAAGCAAGTGATGAAAATTTTGACAGACATGTAACGCTGGGTTATGGAAACTAGTTTAAATCATTTCTACAAAGATATACAAAAGGTCAAATGAACAGGCTCTTGCGTTGCATGCTATTTTCAGATACTAAACTTAATTCACATTTCACATCGATTCACAGATAACCTTAACGAGGGAAATTCTACATGTAACAGATTTTATTTAGATCATATTTTAAGACTCCGATAATTTCTTCTTAATTATGGCTAGTTGCTCATGTAATTATTTTTATATTCATTGCAGGCGAGCTGCATTTCCCGGAAGTGGTGTCTGGCATGGAGCTCCCCGTTTCATTGTAAGGAGAAGTGAGTCATTTGATACTTCTTTTGTGGTTACTTATGTCTATATTATTGTGATATTTTTAACACATTTGTTTATGAACGGGTCGATTTGGTTATGTATTATATCAAACATGTAAAATCACAATTTATAACAAAATAGAAACATAGTGTACTTTTTTTATGCATATAACCTTTTAAAATGTTTTAGGAAAATCTAAATTATTATTGAAAGGTCTAAAATGAGTAAAGAAGTAGTTATGTTTCAACCCAATCAACCCTACTGAGTGACATGTGTCTATTTGCATATAAATTTACTTTTTTTGACCCGTTACTTAACTCCAAAATCGTGTTAATACTATTTGGGGCCTTTCTGTGTCCGAGAAACAAAATTATTATGCTGATAAACATATTAACAGATCAAAGACAGACTGTGATGATCTTTGTGTGCATTCTGCGTGCTGATTTATTATATTTAACAAAAAAGACTTGAAGTCTTAAATTGAGAAGAGGACTAAGTGAAAGACGGTTTAATTGTTCTTGTGGAATTATTGTACTCCGTATTTGAAAGTTGACATTTAGATTGATCAAGACTCTGGAGTCTAATTCAATAGTATTTTTGAACCATTCAAACTTCTTCGTGTAACATGTCACCCACAACCAGTCTTAACAGACCAAACATGAGTGACACGTAAACCAAATACATGAACTAAACAATAGTTTTTGAGTGAACATAACCGATACATACCCATGTTCATTGTAGCCTACTTTAAAGTATTTGATCATAATGTTTTTTCTCACCACAAACTATGTGACACTTAAACAACGGTCCTATTTCTTAACGACGACCTTACCCTTATTCGTTGTCGCTTGCATTATTGCATGAGAGAATTGCAAAAATCGTCCCTAAAGTTTGGCCAAATTGCACGTGTCGTCCTTAAAGTTTGGAAAGTGCAAGGATCGTCCCTGTGGAGAAAACTTTGGTGCAAATATCGTCCCTACATGGACGATACTTGCACCCAAGGTTTCTCCCAAAAGGACGATACTTGCACCAAAGGTTTCCCCATAGGGACGATCCTTGCACTTTCCAAACTTTAGGGACGAAACGTGCAATTTGGTCAAACTTTAAGGACGATTTTTGCAATTCTCTCTTATTGCATTGGCACATAATGTCATCTTTTCTGACTACAAACTAACCTACCGTTAAATGCAATTACTCATAATGCATGTAATGATATTATAAGTAAAACATTTGCACATTATTGAACAAATACTAAGGTTTGTCGCATTGTATACAGAGTACCTGTGATTCCAAACTTTCAATATATGTAGAGATCATCAAATTAATTCAAGTATTGTGACCAACCTCTTTTGTAAATCGAAACTATGTAAGGGTTACTTGAGTATGTAGCACTTTTGTTTACTCTAAATTAGAGACGGAACAAGGACACAAAGTGACCATATGCTTTCAGAATAAATTAAACAAAGCAACAAATACAATTTTTGAAGTACCGGGTGCGTTTAAGAAAAATTGAGGTTTTATAACAAAATTAACACTACACCACATAAATTCATGGGTGTCCCAGGACCCCTTGGGACCCACTGCTCCAAATCACACTGAATTATGGTGTCCCCAGGAGTTTTGTCTGGAAATTATTAGAAAAAGGCAACAAAGTGTTTCTTTGTCTGTCATTGCATAAATTTGAAAGGCATGGATCTTTTGATTCTTTTCGAATTATTTTCGTACAAATTATCAGTCAGTTTTAGTAAAAATCAGTATTATTTGCATGTTCATTTATGCGAGCAGAGTTATGTTTTCTTCAATGTTACTTGCAAACAGATACTGTATAAAAAAACAAGTAAAAATTTCTTTTAAACTTTGACAAAAAAGAAAACAAAAATGTACACAACTGTAAAACGAATCAGCAACAACAAATAATTTAAACCACACAAAAATTATAGGAAACCAATATTCTTATTCAGTATATATAGCCTCAATTCATACAATAATATGATACCTCAAAATATCAATCCAATACAAATATTGGACATCATTACATCAATATAGCAACAATAAACAGATAAATAAAAAATAAAACCCAACCAGTCTCATGATCTCAACTCGAAAAGAATCAGTTTCTAAGAAACGCGACCAAAGAAAGAACCAAAGAGGTTCCAATCATAACACCCGAAGCCTGAGCCGAAAATGCTCCTCCAGCAATAGGTCCAGGGGCCGGGGCAGGAGCAAACTCCTGAGCCGACACAGTTGTAGCAGCGACTAGCGCTACCACAATGGCGACTGATACCTTCTTCACAATGCTAACTTGTGCCATCTTTTTTTTATAAGTTCACTAGAAAAAAATAACACAATATGCAAAGTTGATATCAAATGTGTGAATACAATGTATGTGTTTTTTGTAGAGAAATGTGTGGTTTTATGTTGAGGTATTTATAGGCGTGATTTAAGAGACGTTAAAGTGACAGCGTCATTTGCGGTGTAGACTAGTCACCTAAGAAATAATTTTTTAAAATGTGAATGCGAGTAATTATTGTAGACTTGTAACGGTCGGTTTTTAAACGAGTAGTTTGTTGACACCTGGATTTTGTTGAATAGGTTGTAATTTACGGCTACGTGAGACTACACGGCACGTTACGACTTACGACGTGTTATGTGACTTATGTCGACAAATGTTACTGTGACTATTATAACTTACGACTTGTATATTATGGGATAATCCTTCCCACTATTTGTATGTGCAAAATTTTCTACTTGGATAATCGTCACAAATGGAAATGGAAAGATCAATAATATATATATAAAAAAAAAGTGAATTAATGCATGACACATATTATATAATTGTGTAGATAGGATGACCAATAAAATTATGTAGAAACATATAATAATGCTCATATATAAATATATAATCGTTATTTATTTTGTGAGTCGAATATGTAAAATATTACTGTACTTTGTATGAAAATGCTCCAGCATGGGTAAGTTTGTATTCACAACATCTCGGTAAATTAAGATCATTACACGTATTATTGGATATCATTGAGATGCATATCATATCATTCAAAAATTTCAAAAAAGTATTTAAAGTGTTTATAATATGTTTATTTAAAATTTGTGTAAAGAAGCAGACTGAAATATTTGAATTTTCCAACAAGACGTACAGCTTGTGACATAACTTAGATTTAGATAAAATTGGTAGTCATAATTGTCAAACTGCATCATAAGGAGTACGCGACGGGAAGGATATGCGAAGTCGATCGACTTTACGATATTGAGTCTTAACTCTGATAATATAGATTATACTTCAGATTCATTGATACGTATGAAACACATCGTTTATCATGGATAAAGGGATATTAGAAGGGTATCTCGCGTTGCAGCAGCGGATATCATGTGATTAAATTTTAGGCGCCAAAAAAATAACAATACCGAACTGATTAACCAGAGAAAAATAAATAAAAAAGATCCCAGTCCGACTCAGTTCACCCGTTTTTACCGGTTCTGAAGTCTCCCCGTTTCGTTTTTGAACGGTTTTTATTGGCTAGTCAAACCGATGGCGACTTCAAATTCCGGTTGAATCTGTTAGTCCGGTCCGGTTTTCAAAATCATATGTACCTTTAACCTGTTAGCATATAAATTGTATAAAACTTTGTATGTTTTATTTGTTTATACAATGTGTATCATAACATGTACTAGTATTTTTTTATTATAGGGGTGCTTTAAAAATAATATTAATTAGTGTATTTAATGTTGTATTCTTAATTTTAAGATTTTGATATGTGTGTTTAATTGATTTGTACATAGTGCTTTATATGTTGCAATAATATTAATTAGTGTGTTTAATGTTGTATTCTTAATTTTAAGATTTTGATATGTGTGTTTTAATTGATTTGTATCAAGTGTTTTATATGTTGTATGTCTTATTTTTAAGACTTTTGATATTTAATGTGTTTAATGTTTGGAAATTAAGTTTTAGAGATATTTAGGTGGCGTTTAGTTGGAAAATTTTTCTTTCATTTCGTATTTTTTGTTTTGTAGGAAAAGGAAGAGGAGTTTGATTTCCAAAAAACAATGGAAATTTAAAAAAACGCGTTTAGTCTGAGAAACATGTGTTTGTGTTTTCCATTTTGCAAAACTAGAAACATGTTTAAGTGTTGTTGTTGTTTCATATCTCAATTCGCTATCCACCTTAGTAATATTATAAAAACATCTTCAAAACACAAAAACAAATATTATAAACTAACTAACTAAATTATAAAATAACTAAAAATTTAATACGAGAAAATAAAGAATTAAAAAAGTAAAATATAACATCAAATAACATTTTCGTCTGTTTTTTTACGTTTTCGTCCGATTTTTTATGGTTTTGTCTTTTTTTATTTTATTTTTTTTATTACTTTTTCGTCTGTTTTTTTACGTTTTCGTCTGATTTTTTACGTTTTCGTTTGATTTTTTACGTTTTAATCAGTTTTTTTACATTTTCGTCAGATTTTTTACGTTTTCACCTATTTTTTACGTTTTCGTCCGATTTTTTACGTTTTCATCTGTTTTTTATGTTTTTGTCCGTTTTTTACGTTTTCGTGAGTCTTTTTACGTTTTCGTCTGTTTTTTACGTTTTCATCCGATTTTTTACGTTTTCCCCCACCGTGTACAAAATAAATTTTATGGCTGAATAGAGACGTTTCTTTCCTCCCCACATGGATAGAAGTAGATAAAACGAAATTAATTCTAATTCCCACATGATAAAAAAAAAGTAAAAGATCCCGAGAAGAAAATGATCCTATTTGACCGTTGTACTTTGCTAACATCAAGAAATGGAATAATCGAAAATCCCAAGTAACAGGCCAGGCCGCTAAGGTAGCTAAAGTAGAGATAAATCCTATTAATAAAACGGGTCCTATAGACAGTCCATCTATTCCTAATTTCCAACGAAAAAAAAATGATCCATTTATTTTTTTTTTGGGTAAAAAAAATGATCCATTTACAGTCGTCTACTAGTTGGATTAATGAAAAGAATCAAATAGCAGCGAGACTAAATGGTTTTAAGTTGAATAAAGGGCCTAGGAGTCATAAGCAAAAGCAAGATAGAATCCTTAAAAATCCACACATATATAAGTATAAGCTCTACTAAATCCGCCCGCAGCGCTTGTTGCCTCCCCTCCAAATCCTCGATACGCGCTCTGGTAGCGCGAATGCGCGCTTCTTTCAAGGTAGGATCCAGTGTTCTAACATTCCTCAAAAAGAGGTTTAGCACTCTACGGCTCTCTTGAATAAGATTTTGTAGTTGCCCCATTTCGGCAGCAATTGCAGAAAACCTGTTTGCAGCGTAGGGTGGTATGGTAATCCATTTCTTACTTACCAGGCTGGGATATAATCTAAGGTAAGGTTGCTTTCTATGTAGGTAGGAGAGCCTAATCTCTGTACTAGCTCTATCTATCAGGGAAGAAGGGAGACGATTTCAAAGCGAAGCATACGTAAAAAAATTGACGAAAACGTTATTTGATGTTATATTTTACTTTTTTAGTTCTTTATTTTCTCGTATTAGATTTTTTTAGTTATTTTATAATTTAGTTGGTTAGTTTATAATATTTGTTTTTGTGTTTTGAAGATGTTTTTATAATATTACTAACGTGAATAGTGAATTGAGATATAAAACAACAACACTTAAACATGTTTTCTAGTTTTGCAAAATGAAAAACACAAACAAATGTTTCTCAGACTATACGCGTTTTCTTAATTTTGCATTGTTTTGTGGAAATCAAACTCCCCTCCCTTTTCCTACAAAACAAGAAATAGGAAATGAAAGAAAATATTTTCTAACTAAACGCTACCTTAATTTTTCAAAATTGTGTTTAATTTACTTGTATATTTTGCTTTGTTAGTTGTATTGCTTAATTTTAAGACTATTTAATGTTAGAAAAGTTATTTGTGCTTTATAGGATAGTATGATTTTCATAACTGGTTTTTTAAAAAACTGTTAATACAAATATCACCTAAAAACGTTATTTATATTTTACGATCTTCGGTAAGTTTTGTTAACGACAAAATGTAAACTTTAGTTTTTAAGCAAAACATAATCTTAGTTTTTAAGACTTGCATAAACTAGACTTTTGCTACATTTTACATTTCATAAAACACAACACAAGTTTATTTCCTAAATTAGAAATAGTCACATCACATTTATGGCAAGTTTTGTCATTATGCATTTATGGAAAGAAATGTGTTTGACTAACTTTGTTGTTGCTTGCAAGCTTTGTATTTGACTTGATTTAAGTGATGTGACATTGTTTGGTTGCTAGGAGTTATGAGACAAGACCTTGTTTGGTTTGAAGAGTTATTGCAAAAACCTACTGCAGACCCGGCGGTACCCTGGGGGTACACGGGCGGAACCCATCTGAGGGTTCCGCCTGATCCGCCAAGCATGCAGTGTGGTGTGCTATAAATACCAAGCCATAACTTGATTTTTGGCTAACCTCTTGAGATCATATTTTACACACACACTCATCTTTTCTTCTAACCTCTTAACATTGTTAATGTGAAGTTTCTCTTTGTAGCAAAGAAGCTCACAAAGTCATGAAAAGTTACAAGTTTCCAACACAACGTTGCAAGACTTAGTAGCTTAGTATTGTGTAAACTCGTGTTGTTTACACTTCATTTGTTTGTGTATATTCTGTAGTGAGTGGTTAGTATTTTAGTCCTCAAAATACAAAGAGTGTTGGGAGTTGTTGTACCCTAGTAAAAGAACTAACGGGAGTGGTTGTGCCCTTGTAAAAGAACTCGACATTTAGCTTTGTGTCGGTAAAAGTATAAGCGATGTGTAAGGTTTTCTCCGCCGGTGAAAGGAGCTTGTTGACTAGTGAAAGAAACTCTCGAGTTGGATACTCGGGGCGTGGACGTAGGGCAAGGAAAAAGAGTCCTTGTAGCCGAACCACGATAAATACTCGTGTTGTGGTTTGATCGTTTCTTTCATTTACTTACTTGTTATATATTGTGTTTGTGCATATATCTTTGATCAAACGGAAAGTTTCAAAGCTAACTTAACAAGTTAAAAAGATTTTAATCGGCAAACTATTCAACCCCCCTTCTAGTTTTCCACAATTGGTATCAGAGCTACGTTACTCAAGCTTTTAAAATATATTGTGTTTTAAAACTTGAAACGATCCATGGATTTTGAAAATTACAAAGAAGGGCAATCTTTGCAAAGACCACCACTCTTTGAAGCAAATGGTTTTATATATTGGAAAAACCGTTTTGAAACTTACGTGAAATCTAAAGATATAGATTTATGGTATATAATTGTTGATGGTGATAACATAGCTACTAACATTAAAGATGATGATCAAAAGAAATTGATTGGTAAAAATAATGAAGCTAAAATGATGATTTACAATGCTTTGCCTAAGAAAGAATATGAAAGAGTCTTTTTGTGTAAAACCGCCAAAGATATTTGGCAATCTTTAATTGTCACTCATCAAGGAAACTCACAAGTTAAAGATAACAAAATTGATCTTCTTGTTCAACAATATGAACAATTTGTTATTTCCGAAGATGAGATTATTGATAATGCTTTTGCTAGGTTTAACACTATTATTACTTCACTTAAAGCACTTGATGAATCTTTTTGTAGTAAGAACTTTGTCAAGAAATTTCTTAGAGCACTCCATCCGAAGTGGAGAGCAAAAGTGACGGCAATTGAAGAATCCAAAGATCTTTCAAGCATGTCACTTGATGAGCTTATTGGAAACCTCAAAGTTCATGAAATGGTAATGGAAAAAGATTCGGAACTAGTTAGAGGCAAGAAAGAAAAAGTTAAGTCCATTGCCTTGAAAGCTAGAGTCCAATCAAGTGATGATGAAGAATCTACTTCGGATAGTGATGATGAGGAATATGCTATGGCCGTGAGAGACTTCAAGAAGTTCTTTCGTAGGCGAGGGAAGTTTGTAAGGCAACCTAAAGATGACAAGAAAACCTTCCGGAAAGATCGTGATGATCGAAAAGGAAAAGTTGAAAGAAAATGTTATAGGTGTGGAGACACAAGTCATCTTGTAGGAGAATGTCCAAAACCACCCAAGAGCAAACCTCAACAAGCTTTTGTGGGTGGTACTTGGAGTGACTATGAAGGAGATGATGATGAGCCAAAGAATGATGATATTGCTCTCATGGCTCACAACTCAAATGAGGTACTCTCCGACTCATCTTACTCCTCTATAGATGATGATACTTTACAAAATGAATATAACAAACTTTGTGAGTTAAGCTTAAAAATCATAAACAAAAATAAATTTTTGAAAACTAAAAAGGAGTTTTTAGAAAATGAAGTCTATGAGTTAAAAGAAAAAGCTAAGAGATTAGAAAAGGGTAAAGGTATTGACACCTCATGCAAATCATGTGAAGAACTTAAACTTGAAGTTGAGAAACTTAAAATTACTCAAAATGATCTAATCAAACAAACCACAAAGTTCAAAAAGTTCGATAAGAGCATTTCATGTGCGGATGAAATTATGAAACTTCAAAAGTCACCTTTTGATAAAACAGGTCTAGGTTTTAGGAAAGTAGAAATCATTAAGGGTCAAACGAAACAAGAAAAGAACGCACATGAAACAAACAAAATTGCTACAGCAGCCCGCGGACCAGACGGAACCCAAATTAGGGTTCCGCCAGGTCTGCTGCAGCAGTAACTCCATCCACATCGGATCGTTCAAAATTTGTTAAAGTTACATATAAAAATGGAACAAAACCTGCCTTTAGAACTGGAGTAGGACTTAGTAAAAATGAATTTAGAGCTAAGACTACTCAACCAAGACCTAAGACTCCAATTCCCAAACGCCCCTTTCCAAAGAGCAACTTCAACGCTCGACCAAACTACCAACAAGTTTGGAATCAAAACACTCCTGGACATTACCAAAATTCAAACTACATGCCATGGAACCCTTATGCTCTATTTTCATACTTGGAACAAATTAATGGCATGCTTAACCAAAATGGACCCATGAGAAATTGGGGACCAAATGTTTGAGTGTTTTTCATAAAATAGGTGTGCCTCAAAGTTTGTTTGGAACCGGATGAATGGATTAAAGATAGCGGTTGTTCAAGGCACATGACGGGTAATAAAAGCCTCTTCTCAACATATCACAAATGTGATGGAGGTAATATTACGTTTGGTAGTAATGCTAAGAGCAAAATCATCGGAAAAGGTACAATCTCTCATGACTCCCTTTCTATAGATGATGTTGCTCATGTTGATAACTTAGGATTTAATCTTCTTAGTATTAGTCAACTTTGTCGTAATAAGTATAATGTCCTTTTTAGTGAAAACGGTAGTAAAATACTTAAAGATGGTATAACCATAGCCAAAGGTGTCCTTAAGAACAACGTATACGTCATGAAGTTGGATTCAACATCTAGAGACAAACTTTGTCTTACCTCATTAGATGAATCTTCAACTTTATGGCATAGACGTTTAGGACACGCTAACATGAGACTAATCTAAAACCTCTCCTCCAAAGACTTAGTTCGAAACCTACCCAAGTTGAAATATGACCAACACTTTTGTGATGCTTGCAAAGTCGGTAAACAAGTCCATAGTAGCCATAAGGCTAAAAACATGGTGTCTACATCTAGGTGTCTAGAACTTTTGCATATGGATTTATTTGGTCCATCCGCTATACAAAGTTATGGAGGTAACTTCTATACTTTGGTCATAGTAGATGATTACTCACGTTATACTTGGACAAAGTTTTTGAAAAGTAAAAATGAAGCTTTTGATAAATTTGAGATTCTAAGTAAGAAAATTCAAAATCAAGTAGGGTCTAATATAGTGTCTATTAGAACGGATCACGGTCGTGAATTTGATAATGAATTTCAATTTGGAAACTTTTGTGATAAAAATGGAATTACTCATAACTTTTCGACTCCACGTACTCCTCAATCTAATGGTGTAGTAGAACGTAAAAACCGGACATTGCAAGAGATGAGTAGAACAATGCTTAATGAACAAACTATTCCACAAAAGTTTTGGTGTAATGCCGTTGACACATCAACGTACATTCTTAATCGAGTCCTAATTAGACGATTTTTGAATAAAACTCCTTATGAACTATATAAAGGTAAAAAGCCTACATTAGGATACTTTAGAGTGTTTGGGAGTAAATGCTTCATTCTTAACACCAAGGATTATCTCACCAAATTTGACCCAAAGTCTTATGAAGGTGTATTTCTTGGATATTCACAAAATAGTAAAGCTTACATTGTTTTTGAACAAAGAAACCTTAAGAGTCGAGGAATCGTTAAACATAACATTTGACGAAAGTCCACCTCCCTCTAAGACATCACCTTTGGTAGATGATGACTTAGTTGAAAGCCAAGCAATTGAATGTCAAGAAATCTTAGGTGATGACAAGGAAGATGAACTATGAAACAAAGAACTTGTCAATGTCAAAGAATCTAAAAGTCATCCATTAGACGGTGTCATAGGCAACATTAACGAAAGAACACTTAGATCAAAAGTTCAAAATGAAAGCAACTACTTTTGTTTCGTGTCAACCATTGAACCGAAAAACATTAATGAAGACATTAAAGATGAATCTTGGGTAATTGCAATACAAGAAGAATTAAACCAATTTGTTAGGAATGATGTATGGACATTAGTTCCTCAACCAAAGAGTCAAACAATAATTCGAACAAAATGGGTCTTTCGTAATAAAATGGATGAAAATGGAATTGTGTCTAGAAACAAAGCTAGGCTAGTAGCACAAGGATATAATCAACAAGAAGGCATTGATTACGATGAAACTTTTGCTCCGGTAGCTAGGCTCGAGTCAATTAGAATATTACTTGATTATGCGTGTGCACATAATTTTAAACTCTTTCAAATGGACGTCAAAAGTGCATTTCTAAACGGAGTCATTAATGAAGAAGTGTATGTTGCTCAACCACCGGGCTTCATCGATTTTGAAAAACCTAATTATGTTTACAAACTTAAAAAGGCTCTTTACGGACTTAAGCAAGCTCCAAAAGTATGGTATGATCGACTTAAAACATTCCTAGTTGACCATAAGTATACCATGGGCTTAGGTTATAATACTCTCTTCACTAAGAAGAAAGATTCACATATTATCATAGTCCAAATCTATGTTGATGACATTATATTCGGATCAACTTGTCAAGAATTATGTGTGGATTTCTCAAAAATCATGCATGACGAGTTTGAAATGAGTATGATGGGAGAACTCAACTTTTTCTTAGGACTCCAAATCAAACAATTAGAAGATGGTATCTTCTTTAACCAATCTAAATATATTAAGGACATGCTTAAGAAATTTGGACTAGAAGATTTGAAACCTATCAAAACTCCCATGTCCACGGAAACTAAACTCACCAAGGATGAGGAAAGTGAATCCGTAGATAGCACTAAATATAGAGGTATGATTGGTAGTCTACTTTACCTAACGGCTAGTAGACCCGACATTATGTTTAGTGTTTGTCTATGTGCTCGTTTTCAAGAAGATCCTAAAACTACCCATCTTGAAGCCGTTAAAAGGATATTTAGGTATATTAAGGACACTACACATTTAGGTTTATGGTATCCCAAAGGAACGGGAATAGACACCATAGTGTATGCCGACTCGGATCATGCCGGTGACTATGTCGATAGAAAAAGCACAAGTGGTATTTGTACTTTTGTTGGACATTGTCTCACCTCATGGTTCTCTAAGAAGCAAACGGCTCTTGCTATCTCAACAACGGAAGCCGAGTACGTTTCGGCCGGAAAGGCATGTCAACAAGCTCTTTGGATGAAGCAAGCTCTTGTCGACTACGGAATTCAACTCAACGACATCACAATTCTTTGTGACAACAAAGGTGCCATTGATCTCAGCAAAAACCCGGTTCAACATGCTCGTACCAAACATATTGAAATCCGTCATCATTTCCTTCGTGACAACGTTCAAAAAGGAAATATCTCAATTGAGAAAGTTTCTTCCGAAGATAACATAGCCGACATTCTCACCAAACCTCTTAAACGTGAACCTTTTAACCTTCTTAGGCTAGGCTTAGGACTCATGGAACCTACATTGTAGTTCTGGACTTTAGACAAAAATCACAAAAATCAAAACAAATCCAAAACCATTTTTCTCAGCAGGGTCGGCGGAACCCTCAGCCATAATGGACGGAACCCAACCCAGGGTTCCGCCGTGTCCGTCGACCTGCAGAATCAAAACATTTGTTTATATTAAACCAAACACCCATTATCTCATACCACCACTTCCAAAACTGTTACTATTCACCATTCCTCTCATCCATACCCACGAAATTCTGGCCTTCCATTCAATCACATTACTAATCCATCATCATTGTAAGTATTCTAAACTTGATTACAATCCTGATCTGAGTCTAGGAATTCTATTTTTTCACAAAAACAAAAACTTGGGGTTATGCATTAAACTTAACAAACTCATGCATAAAAATTAGGTGTTTAACAAAACTAATCATGTTCCCCATAGTTTGGAATTGCATTCTCACTTAGTGTAAACATGTTTGCTAAATCACCCCATGTCAAATTTTTGCAAAAATTTCTCACAAGTAGGACAAATATTTTTTCGTCTCACATTGAGAATACAAAATCAAAACGTTATGTTCAAAACATCACTTGCATAATGTCTCTTGAATGCTAAAGGGAATACATAACCAATATGTATTTTTGGGTACATTCAAATGAAGCTACATTGAACTAGGAGTGTTTGGGTTATCATTTGTTTTATAACAAAACTTGCATTATAAAACGTTTTGATGCATCAAAATGAGTCAAGATAACCGCACCTCCACATAGTTTTCATATAGGCACACACTAGAACATCTACATTATAATAAGTAGTTTACGTAAACTAAAATGTGAAATTTTGTTGTTCTAGGAATCATCATGCCTCCTCTATCCCACTATGACCACAAGGACACCATTAAGTACCTACCAAAACACCACAAAACCAAAGGCCTTACCGCAAATCAAGTAAACGTTTTCAAAGCCCTAGAAAAACACTATGTCCATGAGGGTAGAACCATAGACCCATCTTTCCTAGAAGGCACAAACCTTTACGCCGATTTTGCCACAATCAACTTTGAGTGTCTTTTGAATATCGACGAGCCTATTTGTCCTAAGTTCATTTTAGAGTTCTATGCATCATGCGTCCTCTCAACGGATGATTATGGTCATATGTCTATCAACTTTAGGGTTAGCGGCCACCAATACTCCTTCACTCTTGAGGAGTTTGCTCAAATCTTAGGTGTTCCAAACCGTGGTACTTGCCTCTATTCCGACTTACACTCCCTCTCAACTCTTGACAACCTTCAAGACCGGATCCACCCTTATGACACACCTCTTGTCTCAAAAGACGTTCTCCGTGATCACCTCTTTGTTAGGACCACCACCACTAGGAGAACCCGTTCGGGGAATGAGGTCGATAAGGACCCATATGGAATGGAAATAAACGAACTCAAACCCCAATTCAAGAAATGGGAGGAAGTCCTTAGAGCCAATGTCATTAGCACAATAGGGAACCGTGACCATATCAACCTTTGCCTTTACTACATGCTCTACTCCTTATCCGTTAGGCAACCCTTCAACCTTGCCTACTACATGGCCAAGAGAATGGCCGACATTCCCGTGCATGGCACAACGGCTATGCCATATGGAATGCTCTTGACTCGTCTCTTTAGGTTCATCTCACCCATTCCACCAACTTCAAATGGTCTTCGTCTTGACTACACTCTCATTCCACACACCTTTGTTCCACTTAGTGATAAGAGAGTTTACAAAGCCCAAGGAAAACGTCCACATCCTCCTACCTCATCATCTTCTTCCTCAATGAGTGAAGATGACAATTTGCCAAACTCTAGGCTCCCACCTCTAGAATACCTTTCTCAACTTCCGGATATTCCAAATGAGTCGGAGGAGTTCAAGCAAACAAAGGGGATGTTCAAAAACATCAGGAGATTCCTTGGAAAAATGAAGAAGAAGATTGACCGTCAATGAGTGCGGGTGTGTTAGGAGTGTTTGGCACAAGGTGCTATTGAAACAATTTGGTCGTTTAAACAATATTTGTGATGTATTTGTGTGTTAGTACAATGTTTGATACACTTTGGAACATGTTTCAACTAACAATGATGCAGGGAGACAACTTTTGGCAAGTTGTCAAATTTTCAAGTTTATAATATTTTCACTAAGTATAGTGAAATTCTCGACCTCAAGGTCAAAGTCATATGTAATGCATGTTTACGTGTCTATTTTTTGCATTGCTCAACCAGAAATGCCTTATCTCTTTGATTTTAGGAGTTTTCGAAAATTTTGAAAATCGTCTCGCGGGTCAAAAACGTGGACTGCCACTTTTTTCACCCCTGGCGGATCTGGCGGTACCCAAATTTGGGTTCCGCCAGTACAATTTCTCGGAATCCCAGAATTTGCCCAACGGACCAGGCGGCACCCTCGGATGGGTTCCGCCTGTGTATTCTGAGGGTGCCGCCACACACCTGCAGATTTTTTTTTTCTTTTTCGCCAATTCAACATTCAACACACCAAAATCCCATCCTTTTAGGTAGAAACCCATTACTTGCAATGTGTTTAGCATAATAGGATACTCCTTCTTCCATAAACTTAACTAAAACCAATTCCCGCCAAACTTCAAATTTAACCATAACAACCTCAAGGACCCCTCAAACATAAAGGAAGGAACCCTTTTAAGGGATCCTTGAAATCCCTGAGATTTATACTACCACAAATCCACCAAAACCACTATGCATTTAGTGCAAAACTTGTCTTCTCACTTCACCATTTTCATTGGATTGACTTCCATGATTTGACAACCCACAATTAGTTTTCCAAATCATTAGAAACCTCCATTTTTGTATGGACTAACATCAAATCCAAACACTCCTTTCCATAATCCATCAACACTATAAATTAAACCATCCTAAACACTAACAAACCACACCTTCTTCATCAAAATTCTGAAACTTTAAACCATTTTAACCATGACCAAGTCAACAAACACCTCTCAACCATCACGACCCATCCGGAGAACTGCCCGGATAAGTGTGAAACCACTATGGTCAAATCAATCCATCAACCTTAGCTCCTCATCATCGGAGGAATTCACATCACCCATAAAAAATGAACATTTTTTGAACCTTGCATCTGCATCTCCATCACCCAAACAACCAAATGAGCACACTCCACCACCTACTAAATCACCTATTGACCTAACTCCACCAAGTGCTCCAACCCAACCGTCAAAGACTCCATCACCATCACCATTACCAAAAATTGAACCTATGGAGCTTTTCGGGTCCCATCCAACATCACCACACCCGTATGTCCAAGATTTAAATGATCTTCCACCAAGACATACCCAACCACCACCTTTTGCAAATCAATCACCAAGGTCAATTCTTGACCTTGATGAAGATCTTGAACTTACCCAACCACCACAACAAGGGTACCAACCACCCAAACCATTGTTATTTCACCCAATCTACCGTGAAATCCATGGTCCTCTTTATGGAGAACCAAATTTTGAACACCATGATCACCCAACTCCACCACCTTTTCAACCCCAAACTTTTGAGTCTTTCTTTCCCTCATATGAGGAAATCCAAAGCATGGTTGAGAACCACCTTCATCAAGCAATGGAATTTCAAACCACCTTGCTTGACTCAATACCAAATCCATCCTCAACCCAAGAACCAAAAACCAACCAACCTTCAAACCAAGAAATCAAAACCAACCCATTTCAACCCACTCATCCCCATGCTTGCTCAAAATGTGAGCAAATGGGTGAAACCATCAAAACATTGCTTAACCAATTCCAAAATGAAACCCGTTTTGCCTTCCAACACGTCATAGAACGTTTGGATGCACTTTCCCACCCCAACAAATCCTAAACAACCTTTGGAGGCCATTTGCCCCACTCTAGGAATTTAGGATTTTATTTTATTTTCTTGGTTAGTTTTTAGTTTTTATGTACAAGTAGAAGAATAAGTCCACATTTCTTATCTTTTGACTTTTATAAGTCAAAATTTTACTTGGAATGAAATTTCTTTCTACTTACTTTTGTGCATTGTTGGTTGATCAATATTGTGTTGTCGTTGTGGTTGCAATGTGTGTGGTAACTACAAGCTTGACTATATATATCACCAACTAACCATTTTTTTGTAGGTCTCAAAATCCATGTTTCCCATATTGGTACTCCATTTAGGGGGAGTATCGACCAAGGGGGAGCATGGCGATTATTCCGCTTCGCTACTCTACTTTTTGTTTCGACAAAAAGGGGGAGAAATATATTAAACCTTTAATACTTGATACGCTTTTCGTCTCTTAAGTAAAACAAGGTTAATATAATTTTTTTTAAGTCTTAAAAACTAAGATTTTGTGTGTTACTTAAAAACAAAGTTTATGTTTTGTCATCAACAAAAAGGGGGAGATTGTTAATACAAATATCGCCTAAAAACGTTATTTATATTTTACGATCTTCGCTAAGTTTTGTTAACGATAAAATGTAAACTTTAGTTTTTAAGCAAAACATAATCTTAGTTTTTAAGACTTGCATAAACTAGACTTTTGCTACATTTTACATTTCATAAAACACAACACAAGTTTATTTCCTAAATTAGAAATAGTCACATCACATTTATGGCAAGTTTTGTCATTATGCATTTATGGAAAGAAATGTGTTTGACTAACTTTGTTGTTGCTTGCAAGCTTTGTATTTGACTTGATTTAAGTGATGTGACATTGTTTGGTTGCTAGGAGTTATGAGACAAGACCTTGTTTGGTTTGAAGAGTTATTGCAAAAACCTACTGCAGACCCGGCGGTACCCTGGGGGTACACGGGCGGAACCCATCTGAGGGTTCCGCCTGATCCGCCAAGCATGCAGTGTGGTGTGCTATAAATACCAAACCATAACTTGATTTTTGTCTAACCTCTTGAGATCATATTTTACACACACACTCATCTTTTCTTCTAACCTCTTAACATTGTTAATGTAAAGTTTCTCTTTGTAGCAAAGAAGCTCACAAAGTCGTGAAAAGTTACAAGTTTCCAACACAACGTTGCAAGACTTAGTAGCTTAGTATTGTGTAAACTCGTGTTGTTTACACTTCATTTGTTTGTGTATATTCTGTAGTGAGTGGTTAGTATTTTAGTCCTCAAAATACAAAGAGTGTTGGGAGTTGTTGTACCTTAGTAAAAGAACTAACGGGAGTGGTTGTGCCCTTGTAAAAGAACTCGACATTTAGCTTTGTGTCGGTAAAAGTATAAGCGACGTGTAAGGTTTTCTCCGCCGGTGAAAGGAGCTTGTTGACTAGTGAAAGAAACTCTCGAGTTGGATACTCGGGGCGTGGACGTAGGGCAAGGAAAAAGAGTCCTTGTAGCCGAACCACGATAAATACTCGTGTTGTGGTTTGATCGTTTCTTTCATTTACTTACTTGTTATATATTGTGTTTGTGCATATATCTTTGATCAAACGGAAAGTTTCAAAGCTAACTTAACAAGTTAAAAAGATTTTAATCGGCAAACTATTCAACCCCCTTCTAGTTTTCCACAAAAACTTTTAGCAAAGTTCAAACAAGTTGCCAATTTTTTTCTTTTTTTTTATTATTTTTTTCAAGAAAAAACCAGATGAAACCTAAAAAGATGATATTATGTTTTTTGTTTTTTTTAACAACAAATTTTATTAAAAAAAATCTAACAAAACACTAGAAAAATAAGATTACATAATAGTAAGATTAGGATCTTGCATCCAAGTTATCCAAACTAACTTGAATTTACATCGATTTGAACACAAGTATAAGATTGAGGCATAATGTCGACAAAAATGGTTGCCCTTCTAGGAGTGGTTGCTCCAAATAATAATTGATTTCGATAATTTCAAAGCTTTCACCACATCACATAAGAGAAGGAATATCAATGCCTAACCAAGACAAATTCAATCTTTTAGGCAGTTTATCTTTTTGAACTTTTCAAACGAAAAACGTTAATTTTAATGAGGATCACCTTCACCCATCTTGTAGGCAATGTATCGGAACTTAGCAAGGAGTCGTCCACAAGATCACGAACCGACTTCACAGAAATTTCAGCAGAACCCGTTAGAGACCAAACCCAATCGATCATTCATTTAGGCCAATCTTGTTGAAGTTAGACGAGTACACAGCTCGTCATATTGCTCAGCTTCAATCCCTCCCCTTGGCACGAGACGGAAAAAAGAATCAATTGATTCGCACCTCATTTTATCCGCAATCGAAAGCTTTTTACACGTATCTAGTGCGTATACTCTCGGGAATTCGCATTTCAAAGACGAATCACCCATCCAGATATCTTTCCAAAATCGAGTATTTCACCATTTCCCACCTTTCTTAAACAATAACCCATAAGATCTATACCTTGAAAATGTAGGACGTTAACTTCCTTAATGATGTCAAGCCATAAAGATTGACGAGATATTTTTGGAGGGCTATCAAGAGCCCCCGAATGCCATAAAAAGCTTGAATACAACTTGACCACAATAAAGAATCTTAAGACATAAAATGCCAAACTTATTTAAATAAAAGAGCCCGGTTTAACGCAAAATAACTAGAGAACCCAATATCCCAAAAAATTCAACCCATTTAGTGATTGTCATAAAGTAGTTATGTATTGTGTTGGGGATGGATGCTAGACATTTATCCTTTAATTGTCTTATAGTTGAAGTGTTATGTACGATCGATGTAAGAGTCGAGTGTAAAGGTCGTTAAGATAATACGAGTAGTAAATTTTAAAATCTTTGTAGTGGATCATGTTGATGTCGTTGTAACCTTAAAACTTTGCTGGTATTTTATTTTTAGGTTTTGTTAAAAACACCTTTATGAGTTATAATGAAATTATATCATATGTGTAAAAAGTAAAAACAGCGTACATTGAAATACCCCCAACCTTTAAATAGTAGTGATAGAGAGACCTAACTCATGTGCCTAAACTTTTGCCTAAAGCATTAATCATGTGACACATGAAACATGTATTTTCTCTCTTATAATTTTCACTTTTGATTTTGACACATGTCATCTTAAAGTTAGACATGTTTTTAGGCATAAGTTTTAGTCATACATATCATTTTCCGCCTTTAAATTCTGCTTTAATATTTGATTGACACTATTACTCCGTAATTCCGTATATACTTTTAGATGCCCTAAAGTATAATACTCCGTATAATTCTAGAAAGGAAAACACAACTCTAAAAGTTAAAAAAAAAAAAAAAAAAAAAAAAAAAAAAAAAACATATGAGAACACGACATAGAAAAGATATGAAAATCTAGAATATCATGCTTACAGCTGTACACATCTTTAAATAAATTCAGCCGTTGAAAGCCCATGATTACCTAAAACATGTACCCATGTGTTAACTCCACCCTAAAAACAAAATGAAACATTAAAAAAAACAACTATCACTTTTATTTTTGCCCTATAAAAACCATAACACTGCACCATAAATAAATTCATTCACAAACACAAGCCTTCAAACTCATACATTCCTAAATCATTTTTCTTCACAATTACATAAAAAAAAAAAAAAAATCTTATAAAAATGGCCCAAGTTAGCATTGTGAAGAAAGCTTCAGTTTTCGCTATTGTCGCACTCTCCGCGGTAGCTGCAGCGTCGGCTCAAGCAACGGCTCCTGCGCCTTCTCCTGATGCTGGAGCGGCATTTTCTGTCCCGATGTCTGGAGTTGTGATTGGGTCGTCTATGCTTTTATCATTTGTTGCTCTCTTCAGGAACTAAATTTGGTTATTCATTCTTTGAAGATTGTGATTTGTGTACTCTATTTTTTTTCTGTTGCTATGATTTTTTTGTATTATAATGATGTATAATAATATTGATATTCATATTTAAATTGTTGTTTTGATTTATGAACGATTACATATTTGTAAATTTTACATATGAGACGATGATTTGTGTATCAGCTATGTTTTTACACGGCACCAATTACTTCACACACGGATAATCAATGTCCTTTTACCCCCAACACTCATTTTAGTACGGAGTAGTATACTAGTATACATTCAATTTTCCACGTATTGTTAGCAACTTTTAAGATTATAATATATTTTTTATATGGGTTTTTCTAACTTTTGACATGGTGATACAAGTTTAAAACATTAGATAAACACAATTATTTTTTAAAAAGGTTGTATCTTATATAAAACAATGATAAATTTGTAAACATCGTTAATTTGAAAAACTATTAATATCAACAAACTTATAAATATGGTAATTTCACTTTGTTTAATGACTCAAAGTTTGTACCATCATGATACAAGTTAGAAAATCCTTTGTTATAAAAAAGGTGACATGACACTACTTGGATAGAATGATACTCCTCCATGAATCCTTGTGTCGTCTCTTTGCTCAACGACACAATTTCGAACAGGTTTCAAGCTCTTAAAATCATATTATTTCTTGACAATTTTATGTGCTTTCCTAACAAGTGGCACCAGTATTTATCTTCTTTTATTCTAAACAGCCTCAACGTTTGAATCTTGGCGAGACAACATTGCGACTTTCCACCCTCTCGTGGATGTTGGGGAGTATAGAAAATAACTTATTATCGCCCTTTTGTTCCTATTCGTCATCACTATTTATTCTAGAGTGTTTCATTTCTTTATTTTTCGATACAAGATTCGATTAATAACAAGGGGAGATTGTAGGCATATGCTCAAACGATTCCATGAAGTACCCTCCAGGACTCACCCCTACGGTTACAACTGATGCCCAATCTGATGATTTTAAAGAGGTGGAAAAAGAAGGTGATGAAGCTTTGCAAAACATTCACGATGAAAAAGCGGATTCTGAAGGGAAGGAAATGTCATAGAAGTAATTCGAAAGAGGATAAGGAGGAGTCTGTATGTTCTGGACATTTCATAAAAGCCGATTTACCACGTTCAGGAGGTTCAATGTTGCAACTTATGGAAGACTTGGTGAAGGTAGGACAAATCATGGGGTATAATATGGAGGGATGTTTGAAAAACATTGAAGAGATTGTTGGGATATAAAATATCAAAGTACTTCTGTATGTCAAAGTACTGCTGCATGAAGAATAAAATCAAAGTACTGCTGAAGATAAAAGTCAAAGTACTGTTGTTTACTGAAGAATGTTTAAAGTACTTCGAAGGAAATAAGGACTTATGTGCAATATTAGTTAAAGGATTAATGTGTAATATTGAACGAATATTCTAGAATTAGTTAGGGATAATGACTTATCGTTCAAGTTAGATGATGTAAACCGACTTAAGGTTATCTATAAAAGGAGCCTTAAGAGGTATTAGTCGATATACGTTTTAGAATTACTCAAAGTCGATAAATAGTTAGGGATTGTTAGTGAATCTGTGTAACAAAGCAGGTTCAAAGTTTGGTTAATATAAAAGTTCTTCTTAAGCTTTGTATTAGTAGATTCCGCATACTTTACAAGGTTAAACAGTGTTTCAATATTAATAGTGTTAAGTTTACTTAATATTATTAAACCTTTACAAGCTACAAAAGTAGTTTGATCAGAGTACATCGATCCAACAAGTGGTATTAGAGCTTGTGTTGGAAACTCTGATTAAGAAGAAAAACCTTTAAACTGATTTTACTACAAACCCTTCAAGATGTCGACAGAAGCTGCACCTGCTCCATCAATCACTGCTGTTAGAATCCCTATTGTTAAGAAGGGAGAATATGACTTATGGGCCATGAAGATGAGGCAGTACATTGCCATCACAGACCATGCTCTATGGGATGTGATTGTCAATGGTAACATGCAACTTGAAGAACCAGTGGAGATTCCTGGACAACCAACACCACCTAAACCAACCATACCAGCTGCTACTAAAAGAAATCAAGACAAAGCTCTCAACATACTGCTCTCTGCTATTCCTGATGGTCACCTATTAAAGTTTCATGATGCCAAGGATGCCAAACAACTATGGGCTGCTATTAAGAAGAAGTTTGGAGGTAATGATGCTTCTAAGAAGATGCACAGGAACTTGCTGAAGCAACAATTTGAAACTTTCACTGTTGGTGAAAGAGAAGGTCTTGATTCTGCTTATGAAAGATTCCAAAATCTTCTGAGTATGCTAGAACTATATGATGCTGAGGCATCTGTTGAAGATGCTAATTTGAAGTTCTTGAGAAGTTTGCCATCAGCATGGCATGTAGTTGCTACTATGATCAGAAGACAACCAGGGCTGGATACAATGGACTTTGATGATCTCTACAACAATCTGAAGGTGTATGAGCATGGGATGAATGGTACTACAGGTTCAAGCACACATCAGAAACCCCAAAACATTGCTTTTGTCTCTTCTGAAAACAGAAGCAGTACTTCCAACAAAGGTACTGCTTATCCTGTCCAAAGTACTGTGACTGAAACTCAGGTTCCATGTACAACTATGGTCACCACCACTTCATCACAATCAATTACCCCCACCTCAGATGATGTTCTATGTTCATTCTTTGCTCAACAAGCATCTCTACCTGTCACATATCAAGAGGATGTATTGCAAAATAGATGATGATGCTTTGGAAGAAATTGATATCAGATGGCAAGTTGCCATGCTCACTGCAAGGATTAAGAAGTATGTGAATAAGACAGGAAAAGGCATCAATTTCAGAGCTAAACAGGGAATAACATTTAATAAGTCCAAGATTGAGTGCTTCAACTGTCAAAGGACTGGTCACTTTGCAAGGGAATGCAAATTTGCAAAGTATCAAGCAAACAAGATGATTGAACCACCTAAGCCTGAAAGAAAAGAGATTCCAATTACTGAACCAAAACCAAAAGCTTTGGTTGCTCAAGAGAATCTGTCAGAGATTGATTAGTCCAATGAGTTTGATGATGAACCTGTAACCTATTCAATGGTTGCATTGGAAGACTGGAGCACAGCATTTGATGAAGAGCCTGGATATGCTGCTTTGGAGTCAAGAGATGATCTAGGAAGCTTTGATTGGAGCATGGAGTTTGAAGAAGCACCTGTTCTGCTTGCAATGGTAGCTACTTCACCAAGTTCATCCACTAGCTCTGAGGTATGCTCTAAGTGCAATGATATGTATCAAAAGTTACTTGGTGAATATGTAGCTGAAAGAGATAAATTTCAAAAGGCTAGGGCTGAGATAACTGGTTATCAATTGACTTTAGAGTCAATGGAGGCCAAAATTATTACACATGAAAACAATGAAGTAGCATGGGCTGAAACATATAAACAACAGGAATACCTAGTTAAGTTAAGTGAATGGAAACTAGGATGTAAGGTGTCTGAACTAGAGAAAGTTACTGCTGAGAGAGATAAGTTATTAGCAAAACTTGCTGTTTGGAATGAATCAGGACTGTCACATGTTCAATTTGTTAAAAAGCAAAGAACATCAAACCTTAAAACTGGCCTAGGTTATGATGATGATAGCAATGAAGGCATTCCATTTAAGTGTAAGGAACTAAATCTTAAAGTAGATACCTCCACTAGTGATGAAGAGTTCATAAGTTTAGATGAAAACACTTCTAGTGATGAGGAATACCCTAGTCCAACACCTCCTGAATTTAAGAAAGACAAGGGATATAATGCAGTTCCTAATACCCCAGGTAGCTTTCAACCACCTATAAAAGATGTTTCTTGTTATGGGGTAGATAATCTAGAGTTTAGGAAGAAGCTTAAAAGTCAATCTACTCCTGAAACTTTAGAAAAATCTGTTGAAGCACCTAAGGTTGATGAGAACAAGTTTTCAAAACAAGCAGTACCTTCAAACACTTTTCAAAGTACTGCTGATCACTCAGCAGTACCTCAAAGAAAATACTTTCAAAATACTGCTAATTTTAGAAAACCTTATGGAAAGGGATTTGGGGATATTGGTCCAAAGGTCTGTTATGTATGCTACAGTCCTCATCATTTGATTAAAGACTGTGATTATCATTCAGAATACTTAAGTAAATATCCAAAGACCAGAACTGCACAACCAAGTCATAGGGAGAATAAGCCAAGGGACAACAAACCAGCTTGGAATTATACAAATAGGGTTAACCATAGTAATTTCTCAAAAGACTATAGGTACCCTCATCAGAAAAGATCTTACTCCAAACCCTCAGTACCTTCACAAAGTACTGATAGAAAGTTCCCTAACCAAGATGCTTCTAGCAAACACACAAGTGTAAGACCTAGGAGGTTCAACCACTACAAACCTAGAAGGCCTTACAACACAAGAAAAGATGCTAGAACACAGAACCCAACTCCTAAAGTTACAACTAAATGGGTTAAGAAAGAAAGTACTGCTGGGGTAGAACCAATACTTTCAGAGGTTAAGGGTGAAAAAGGGAAAATTGATCATGATAAACCAACAGTTTTGGAAACAAAAACCTTAATTCTTGATCATGTTTTCAAAGACAGTGGTGATTACATACTCAAAAATTTTGAGTATGTCACTCCACAAGGGGAACACAAGTCAGTAATGGCTTGGGTTCCTAAAAATAACTAACCTTTTTCATGTGAATGCAGGGCAACCCAGAAGAGGAGCTTAAAGATCATCTTATTGTAGATAGTGGTTGCTTTGGAAGTATGACAAGAGAAAAGGAGCTCTTGTCAGATTTTAAAGCTTATTTTGGAGGAAAAGTTGCATTTGGGAATGATCCTGATGGAGGAAGAATAACTGGCAAAGGAACTATCAAGGCAGGAAACATTGATTTTGAGGATGTTAGATATGTAAAGGAGCTCAAATTCAATATTTTTTTTTGAAGATAGACACTTGGTGATGTTGAGAGCACCAAGAACTAATGATGTGTACAACATAGACTTAAAGAATGTAAATTCTGCTGAAAGAGCAACATGTTTGATTGCAAGAGCAACTGTGGAAGAAGCACATCAATGGCACAGAAGATTAGGGCATGTTAATTTCAAGAACATCAATAAGCTGGTCAGAGGTAATTTAGTTAGAGGTTTACCTTCTAAAACATTCAAGAATGATCACTCATGTCTTGCTTGTAAGAAGGGTAAACAACACAAGGCTTCCTGTAAGAAGATTGATGAGAAAACCATTAGAGAGCCTTTGGAATTGCTGCACATGGATCTGTTTGGACCAGTTTCAGTTGTTAGTCTGAACAAGAAGAAGTTCTGCTTGGTTGTAACAGATGACTGTAGTAGATTTAGTTGGGTCTTTTTCTTATGCTTCAAAGATGAAACTTTTGATGCTATTCATGACCTTATAATAGCACTTGAAAATCAGTTAAGACTCAAGGTTCGAGGCATTAGATGTGATAATGGGACTGAGTTCAAGAATCAGCTAATGGATGAATTTTGTGCCAAGAAAGGAATTAAAAGAGAGTTCAGTATTGCTAGAACTCCTCAGCAAAATGGAGTTGCAGAAAGAAAGAATAGAACTCTTATAGAAGCAGCAAGGACAATGCTTGCAGACTCTCAATTACCTGTTCCATTCTGGGTTGAGGCTGTAAGTGCTGCTTGTTATGTGTTGAATAGAGTATTAGTGACAAAACCTCAAATGAAGACACCTTATGAGTTACTCATGGGAAAGAAGCCAAGCATCAAGTTTATGAAACCTTTTGGATGTCCCCTAACCATTTTAAACACTGCTGATAATTTGGGCAAATTTGATGGGAAGTCAGATGAAGGATATTTATTGGGATATTGTACCAATAGCAAAGGATTCAGAGTGTACAACAGGTCTACCAAAAAGGTTCAAGAATGTCTTCATGTTGATTTTCTGGAAGAACAAGAAAATTCTAAAGGTAAAGGTCCTGATTGGATGTTTGATCTTGATTTAATGTCTTCATCAATGAATTATGTACCTGTAAGGGAAGAAAATCAAGTTGCTCCCACTGAAGAAGAAGCACAGTACATTGTTCATGATATTAATTTAAGATCTGAAGATGAGCCAAATGATAATGTCAATGATGAGAAGAAGAGTACTTCTGAGCCTCAAGGTACTACTAAACCTAACAGTACTGCTGATCCTCAAAGTACTGTTCCACCACAAATCCCAGTATCTGATGAAGATCAAGCCATTCAAGATGAACTTACTAGGATGCTTTTTCAAGAAACAATGGCTAAGTCTTATGAAGATGAACAAAGGAGAGCTTATGAGGAAGAAAAGAAGAAGGCAACAGGCACTGACAGTACTTTACCCCAAAGTGCTGCTAATCCATTTGAAAGTACCTTTCAACCTTTAGATACTTCAAATTGGATAAATACTGATGCTATGAATGATTCTAATATGCCTAACTTGGAAGATACTGATGATTTGAATGATCCAAACAAGATTACTTTAGAAGACACTGATGATGAATTGGATCAAGAAGGCATTTTCTCAGATAATAATGAAGATCCTGATTTAACTAATTTGGAAAATAATCTTGAAGTTCCACCAACTCCTACTCTCAGAATTCACAAAACTCATCCTGTTACCAACATAATTGGACCCTCAGCTTCAGGAGTGCTCACAAGGACTAAGGCTAAGAATATGTCTCAACAACATACTTCATTACTTAGTTTTATCTACAAACAAAACAGGGTGAATCACAAGGATCAGAAGTTGTGTTTATTTGCTTGTCTCAAGAAGAGCCAAAGAATATCAAACAAGCATTAGCCAAGGAGAGTTGGGTGGACGCTATGCAAGAAGAACTTCTACAGTTTAAACTTCAAGAAGTTTGGGTATTATGTGACTTACCTGATGGAAAGAGACTGATTGGAACAAAATGGGTCTTTAGGGTCAAAAGGGATGAAAGAGGGAATGTTATCAAGAATAAGGCAAGGTTAGTGGCTCAAGGATATAGACAGGAAGAAGGAGTAGACTATGATGAAGTCTTTGCTCCTGTGGCAAGGATTGAAGCCATCAGACTATTATTGGCTTTTGCATCCTATATGGGATTTCCTGTATACCAAATGGATGTTAAAAGTGCTTTCTATATGGCAAAATTACAGAAGAAGTTTATGTCAAACAACCTCCTGGTTTTGAAGATCCTGCACACCCAAACGAAGTCTACAAGGTGATCAAGGCTCTGTATGGCCTTCATCAAGCTCCAAGAGCATGGTATGAAAGACTTTCCAATTTTCTACTACAACATGGTTATAGGAGAGGAGCTATTGACAAGACTTTGTTTATCAAGAGAGATAAGAAGGATATCATGCTTGTCCAAGTGTATGTAGATGATATTATTTTTGGTGCTACTAAGCAATCTATGGTGAAGGAATTTGAAGATCTTATGCAGAAAGAATTTCAGATGAGTTCAATGGGAGAATTAACATTCTTCTTGGGACTTCAAGTGCAACAGTCAAGTAGTGGAATATATATTTTTCAAGATAAGTATGTTGCAGATATTCTTAAGAGATTCAATTTCACAACTGTTAAGCCTACATCTACACCAGTGGATACTAACAAACCTTTGGGAAAAGATGAAGAAGGAGAAGATGTTGATGTCACACTATACAGGTCTATGATTGGATGTCTCATGTATTTAACTGCATCTAGACCTGATATTACTTTTGCTGTGTGTTTATGTGCAAGACATCAAGTTCATCCAAAGGTATCATACTTGAATGTTGTCAAGAGAATTTTCAGGTATCTTAGGCAACAACCTAAACTAGGCTTATGGTATCCTAGGGATTCACCTTTCCATCTACAAGCCTTTTCAGACAGTGATTATGCTGGAGAAAACTATGACAGAAGATCCACAACTGGAGGATGCCAGTACCTTGGAAGCAGATTAGTCTCATGGCAATGTAAGAAGCAAACAATTGCAGCAACTTCTTCCACATACGCAGAGTATGTAGCTGCTGCAAGTTGTTGTGCACAAGTACTTTGGTTGCAAAATCAACTTTTGGATTATGGATTCAACTTCAAAAATACTCCTATCAACATTGATAATGAGAGTACTATCTGTATTGTGAAGAATCCAGTGCATCACTCCAAGACCAAGCACATTCAGATAAGACATCACTTTATAAGAGACTGCTATGAACACAGGCTTATCAATGTGGTTAAAGTTCATACTGATGATAATGTAGTAGATCTACTCACAAAGGGCTTTGATGTTTCAAGATTTACCTTTTTAGTTGTGAGTATTGGCATGATTAATAATTAAGCTATTTTTGAGGGGAGGCAATTAGTAGTTAGTAGTTAGTCATTATTTGAGGGGAGGCTACATGTATCATTCAAAAGAAAAGTTTTTATTCATCATTCAGCAAGCTCATACAACAACCATTTAGAAGATTCATACATCACCATTGTTGTTACCAAGATACAGACACAGACACAGACACAGAAAAGACAAGATAAAACAAACAAACATCTACGATAACCTACTACCAAGCTCCACACAACTACTCCATACGCCTTTTTCCCTTGCCCTCATAGCTTTGCTTTCCCTTCTGAGCAGTATTTCTTTTGTCATCAAAAGAAGCTTGCTTTCTTGGGCAAGCCAGGCCAAGAACTTGTTTGGGAGGTCTCTCTTTCCTTGGAGCAGGCCACTTCATGTTCTGTATTGCTGATTCCAGGGCTTGAGTCAAAGCATGTGGAAGCTCATTAGCCAGAGATGAACCAGGGACAAACTTTTTCTTCTTGAGCTTTTTGTTGGTAGTGTTGGCTGCATCAGTTATGGTAGAGTTTGCAACACTTACTGATGAGGAAGATTCATGGGGTCTCATCCATTCTACATGGGGAGGGAAGTAATCTAACCATCCTGAATCTTCAAACTCAGAATCAGAGTAGTAGCTTATCTCTGAATCTGTGGAGCCATCAGAGTCAGAGGAGATGTTAACAAAAGGAATGTGACTCATTGTGTTTACTAGTTTTTGTGTTCTGCTAATGAAGGAAGAGATGAATGCAATTTGTTGTTGGTAAAGTTGCTTTTATAGGCAAAGTAAAAGTAAATGGGCATTTAATGAAGTGTATTGAAGTTCACTTACCATGGTAGCTTTGGGATTTAATTTGGGGAGATAATCATTACTAAGGGTTGACTTTCAAAGATATTTTGGTCAAATAGTCAACATTCAAGATATTTTGCTTGGGAAGTACTTTGGTCAACATACTGTGTGGGTTTATAACGGAAGGTACTGCTCCATATTTTATGGAACATACTGCTTGGTGATATAACGGGTACGCTGACGTGTCAGATACTGTTCCAACGGTCAGATTTGCGGGTAACAAACTTTCGAAAGATATGGGGATAATCACTTCCAAAAATAATGGTAAAATTATTAATTAACCGTGATTTTGTGTATTTTATCCTTATATACCTCATATCTTTTCTTATTTATTCACTCGTACCCATTCACCTTTCTTGTTCATCAAACTCATTCATATTATTCACCGATTACACCTATTCTCTCTAAACCTAATCACAATGGCACATCGACGAACCAACACCAAACACAACATGATAGAAAACCTTGAGAAAACCCAAGATAACCTTGACTTTCATGGAATTATTGATTTTCTCACTGGAACCAACATCTGTTACTCAATCTTGGTCAACCCAGAGATTATTGGACCTTGGATACATGAGTTTTGGGATACAGCAAGGTCAAGGGTTGAAGATGGAGAGGATATTATCACTGCTACAGTTGCTGGGAGAGCTATTCGTGTCACAGAAGCAACAATCAGAGAGGCTCTGTTATTTGAAGATGAAGGAGGCTCTGTTCTGTTTGCTAAACAAGAGATTTGGGATACACTCAGAGACATTGGGTATGAAGGACCTTTGAATAAGCTTACTTTTCAGAAAGCTATGGTTAGTCCTCATTGGAAATTTCTTATACCTGTTTTACTTCATTGTTTGAGTCCAAAGAGTACTGCTTGGGATCAGTTTAGCCATTCAATAGCTTCTGCATTTGTTGGTCTTATTGCCAATCAACCTTTCAATTTCTCATACATGATCCTTGAGGGTATGCTCACACATATTAAGGCTAGCAAACCTTTTCTAATGTATCCTAGATTTGTTCAACTTCTTTTAGAGAATCCATTAGATGGGATACCAAAACCTCAGGATTATATACCCACAATTAGGATGCCACCCAAAGTGTTCACTTTTATGTCTCATAAGGGAGTAAATTTTTCGGGTAGGAATACACCTCTCAATGCTTATATGTTAGAGGTAGCTCAAGCTGTTAGGGATGAAGAAAACAATAGTGGTTCTGCACATTCTAATAATGATGATCAACCTGATTCTGTTGAGCATTCTGCCTCAGTACATACCCTTACACCACCTATTGTTTCCCCTCAGCATGATGTTTCAAGTGAAAGGACTCCCTCAGTGTCAGCTTCCTTGGATAAATCTGTTTCTGCTCAAGGTACTTCTCCACAAAGTACTTCTTCTAAAGGTACTGCTTCAGAGCATACACAGGTACCTATTCCCAATGATTATACTTCACAGGTGGGTTTCAAACACCTGGAGGAGATGAGGGAATTGAAGGTGCTATGAGTACTTCTGCTTTGACTAAAGAATTGGAGAAGATGAAGACAACTGTTAATGCTCAAGCTGCAGAAATCAAGAAGCTAAGAAAGAAGTTCAGAAGGTTGAAGAAATTTGTCTGGCCTCTTGTTAGAATTTTAGGCTTTATGTGAAAGAAAAGAAGTAGTCTCAAAAGCCAAAGTCTAAATCTTCAAAGAAGTCTTCTAAATCCAAGAGGAGGCATAGGAGGTCATCATTTACCAAATTGGGGAGGAATCAAGATGAGAATTTGGATAAAGATGATGCTGAGATTAAATATTCAGAAGATGCTCACCTTTGGCAATACCCAGAAAGTCCAAAGACTCTTGTACCAGAAAATTACATTGAAGAAGATGTGAATATTGTACAAGAAGATGTGAATATTGCACAAGAGGAAGATATTGAGCAAGAAGTTGCTCAAGAAGATGTTGAGCAAGAAATTGTTAAGCAGGATGTGGATGCACAGAATATTCAAAGTACTGGTGTTCAAAGTACTGCTGCAGAAAACATAAGTCTGCAAGGTACTTCTTCTAGGAATATTGATGAAAGTGGAGTTACTGCAGCTGGACCTTCTACAATGAATTATGAAGATGAAGCTGGTCCTTCTACTTTTATACAGCAAGAAGAAGACAAGGCACATACTACAAGTGATGATGAAACAATTGCTCAGGTTATGATGAATTTGAGGAGACCTACTGGAGGAATACATATTTCTGAGCCTGCACAACAAGTTGCTGAAAGTACTTCTGAATCAGAAGAGCTAGATCCAAAAGATAAAGGGAAAAGGATCAAGGTTCAGAAAGATATTAAGAAGAAAAAGAAGAAATTTTCTATTGCTCAGATCAGAGAACTAAAGATTGCAGAGGTTGAAGAGCTTGCTAGAAAGCAACAAGCTGAGTATGATGCTGAGTATTTGGCAGAAGTTAGTAGACCAATTACAAAGAAGCCAATGACTATTGCTCAGGAAAGGAACTGGATGATAAGTTTCTTGAAAAAGAGAGGATACAAAAAATTACACAAAATGAGGTATCCAGAAGTGAAAGCTCTGTGGGATAAAGTACAAGAAGATATTAGGAAATAAGTAGAAAACTTTGTACCTATGGAAGTTGATAGAAAGAAGAAGTTAGAAGATATTAGAAAGGAACAAGCTGAGCAAAGAAGATTGAAAAGAAAGAAAGTAGTTCAAGATGATCAACTATCAAAAAGACTAAAGATGATTCATGAAGACACAGTTGATGAACTTAGAAACTATTTCAGAGTTGTAGATTTTGAGAATAAGAAGATTGAAGATTCTGGAAAGAAGTCCAAGATAATCTCATTCTCTGTGGTTGAATCAAAAGAAGGAAACTATCTTATGTTCAACAGAGAAGATGAAAGCTTCACAGTATTCAACATGTTATGGGATGTTTTGCATTGTATCACAAGGGCAGATCTTTATGACTTATATATGCAAGTGCAAACATACTATGCAGAGATTGAAGCATCAGGAGTGGGATTAATTTTACTTGGAGATTTATTTACCATCTGGGAAACTGAAGAAACAAGTGATGATCCGCTGTGGAATGATCAAGAGAATTGGGAAAATCACAAGATGGAGATTCTTTGAGTCATCAGGAGTTCATACACTAGAGATGGAAGATGGTACTATGATTCATATGCTTGCTGAGAGGAGATATCCATTGATTAGAGAAATTATGCTCAGAATGCTGGATCATGGAATGGAACTTGAAGATGAATCTGAAGTAGCTTTGGATGTTATCAAGCTATTTATCAGATGGACCAAGTCTGAAGAGTAATATTGCATAATACTGGTATGATTTATTTTGAATAATAAGGTATTTTTCAAAGTACTGCAAAGACAAACAGTACTTTATCAAAGTACTGCTTGCTGATATAAACCAGTATAAGTCCTTTAAAATAAAATAAAAAGGTTTTGATGTTTAAAAAGGAAGTAAAAGGATTTGAAAAGAAACACATGGTGTTAGTATTTATACTGCACAACAAATGGTAATCAACTCACCATGTTTAACAGACAAGAAAGAGTTTGACTCATCATGAGGGTACGGCTCTGATGTGATAATCAAATCCGTTTTTAGTTGACAATTTACTAAAAATTGTATGGTTTCAACTCACCATATCTGTAAAAGTAAAGAGTTGGCTAGCCCACAAGGAAAAATGGCTTGTGGTAAAGGCTGTGGAAAATCCATTTTTGGTAATTAGTTCACCATGATTGATATCAAAGAACTAACTAGTCCAACAGCAAACGGCTATTGGTAAAGACTACTCAAATCTGTTGATAGCTGATGATTTGCTAAAAATTATAATTTTCAATGATTCACCTCTCACAGGAGTTAACTGATGAGGCGAAAAATGATCCGTTTTTAGGGGGTCATTTAAGCCCGAATCCGACTTTATTTGATCAAATATTGCCCTAAATCGTTCCTTTTGTGATTTTAGGTGTTTGGAGAGTGAATTCTGGAAAAGAGGCTATTTTGGACGTTTTTGGAGCATAAAGTGAAGAAAACGGCAAAGTACCAAAAATCCAAGCTGAAAATACAAGGTGACGGCGTCAAGACCAAAAGCTTGACGGCGTCAGACATGAAGAATTAAATATCGAAGGTGGTGACGGCGTCAGACGTACTGGTGACGGCGTCAAAGTGGCAAAATTAATATACCGTGGGTGGTGACGGCGTCACATAGGCCGTCATAAGTGGATCAAGGCCGTCCGAGGAAGTTTATGGCGGCGAGGTGACGGCGTCAGAATTAACTCTTGACGCCGTCAGACTGTTTTTCCTATATATAGTTTTCTAGTTTTTTCATTAAAAGAGAGAGAAGTTTTGGTGAAACCCTAAAGACGATTTTGGTGCCTCTTTCACATGTTTTTCAAGGGTTCCAAACCCTTGAGACCTTGCATTGTAATTGAGATAAGTGTACTTTCAATTCAATCAATATGTCTATGTGTTGGTTGTTTATCTCTTGTTCTTGTCTCAATTCTACTATGCTAGGCTAGATCTCTCTTGTGTTTGCTTAGATCTAATGAAACCTAGATGTTGATTATGTGTTGATTACTTGTCTATTCTTGTTTTGAATGAATGATTTATATGTTAGGCTTAAGAAAACTGGCAGATCTCCAAATGGTAACATGCTTGAACGTCTTAAGAAACATGAACCGAGGCGTACTAGGTCTTTATTGGTTGTATTTAATGCATGAGCCACTGTTTACAATCCCTATAGTTGTGCTGGGTCATGGTGTAGGAGGAGATAAGAGCTCATAGAGTTGGGGAGTTATGTATGCCACCCCACGAATGGTATTAAGGAATACAATCCGTCATTCATACAAGTGTAACAAGTAATTAACATGTAAAAGATATCTAGGGAGTAATGAAGTCTAAGTAAACACAATTTCTCCAATTACTGCTCACAACCTTAGTTTAATTTAGTTTAATTTCATTTTTATTATTTTATTTTGATTGCATCTTAGCTTTGGGTTAGTTGATTAGCAACTAATTCCGCCCACTCCTTCAAAACCCGAGATTTTACTTGCTTTAATAAAAATATAAAAATACAAAAATAATCATCTTTCACCTCTAGAACTATTAATTAGGTTTTCTAATCCTAGCGACACTATTCCTAAGCTGAACGATCAATCCCCCGGTACTTGTCACTATACTATACTACAACGATCAGGTACACTGCCTGGTGGGGGTTGTAAGCTTCTCGGGATCCCTCGAGAGGTAAAGCAAGGTGCAATTCCCACGCATCAAGTTTTTGGCGCCGCTGCCGGGGAATAGTTATTGTCTAGGTTAGGATTTCTTTTTATTAGGTCTACTTGCTAGATTCCTTTCTAGTAAGATTTTTATTTTTATTTTTAGGTCTTCTTTAGTCTATCTTGTTTCTTCGTGCCTTTGTTCGTAACTCTTTACCATCCGACATCATGGAAGGTGGTAACATCTTTGAACCCATCATCCCACCACAACAAAACCCACCATTAGAACCCCTTAGGCCCCGAACCTTAGGAGAGTATTCCCGACCTAGCCACCAAGGCTACCGAAACACCATTGAGCTCACCGGAGCCAATGTGACCCCCTTGCGATCCGACACCATCCGGTTGGTGCAAAGCGGATGTGCATTCCATGGACTTCGTTCCGAAGATCCAAACCAACACCTTAAGGACTTCCTCAAAATCGTAGATTCCATAGACCTAGGTGTTGAGACTAGAGAGACAACCCGATTACGCCTATTCCCATTCTCTCTACGAGATCAAGCTAGTCAATGGCTTGAACGTTTACCCGCGGGATCCATCACCACATGGGACAATCTCGCCAACCGCTTCCTCACCCAATTCTTTCCGCCGGAAAAAACTACAATGCTTAGAAGGGACATTTTGATGTTTGAGCAACAGCGGGGTGAACCTTTTTACGAGGCTTGGGCCCGTTTTAAGGATCTCCTCCACAAGATCCCTCATCATGGCATAAACCTTTGGTTATTAGTTCAAATTTTCTACGACCATGTTGACTATCACACTAAGCGTACCATCGACAGAGCTGCGGGAGGCAAATTGCGTGATAAGAATGCCGAGGAGTCATGGGCAATTATTGAAGAGCTCGCTGTCGATAATAATGAGATTTGGGAATTTAAACATACGGTAGAAGCGGCCATCAATGCAGTTTCGGCATCTGGAGGAACCACCGAAATCCCTGATGAACTCTTATGCAAACTTGAGGCAAAAGTTGACTATTTTGAGGAAAGGCAATGGAGACCCTTAAGTCCTAGACAAGCTACTGTCAATTCTGTCTCAAGATCAACTTCGGCACCATTATCTGAATCACTTTCTAGAGAACATGTCGAAACTTTTCAGAGATACACCCCACCTTGCTCTCCTCCCAAGGAACTTAGCTCGGAATTTGAGGCTAGGATGAGAGAATATATGGCGACTCATTCTGATCGGCTTGCTAGATTCGAAGAAGCAGTTTATAAGCAAAAAGAGGAGATGCAGGAGAAAATGAATGAGATATTGGGTCTATTGGAGGAGTATGCCAATCAGAAAACCCCCGAACGAATACTGCTAAGGAAAGAAAGCGCCACTCCCACCACCCAATTTGTTAACTCCATCACCATTGTCCCTAAAGATAACGAGAAGGTAAAAACTCCTGCTAAACAGACCTTAGAAAAACCGCCTGAGTCCCAACCTTTGAGTTACTACCTGAAACACGACATAAACAAAAACACCATAACAAATTGGATTAAGGATGATAGGCGTAACCAATCCTCCGAACAGGTTCCCGAAAAAGAGAAAGAAGAGGAAGATGAGTATGATACGCTTATTGGAGGATCAGTGGTCGAGAGGTTACTGGTACAGAAAGTGGCCACCAAGCAGGTAGCATGTGGGAATTTTGAATTACCAACGAGCATCGGGGACTTGAAACATCTTAGTGCTTTCGCCGACCAAGGATCGGAAGTAAATCTTATGCCCCTGACTATCTACATCCAACTGACGTCGAAGATGCCAATACCCACTCGTGTTAGGCTGTCTCTTGTTGGGCACTCGTACATATACCCCCTAGGAATAGCAGAAGATGTATTAGTCAATATTGCAGGATTCATGTACCCCGTCGATTTTATGATCATTGATGATAAAGGGGATGGATGCATGCCAATAATCCTTGGGGCACCATTCCTCACCACCGCTAGGGCTGTCATTAAGTATGAAGATAGGAAGATTGAGCTTAAATCTGGGAAGAGAAAGATTAGCTTCCACATGACTCCGCGAAGTGGGCATGAGAATTTGAGTTGGAGAATGATTAAAAACAACATTGGCACGACGCCCATTCGTGTTCAGAATAAAATTCTTGCATGGGAGGCAAGAATCAAAAGCTATAAGAAAGCTAAGGATGAAAGAAGAAAAAGCAATGAGGTTCCGATTAAACTCAAACACACTCAACACGAAAGCACTCGTACACCGTTTGAGGAAGGGAACTTAGTACTCTTGAGACACTTAGAAACAACAATACCACCCGATAAACCAAGTCCTTGGTGGTATGGGCCATTCACAATCGAAGGATTGAGCCAGGATGGGGTAGCTAACTTGAGAAGCAAATTAGGTGGGAAGGTGATTGCGAGTATTGATAGATTGAGGCACTACCACCATAACAGTAATGATCGCAATTATATGGGGTACATCATTTCAAATGATGAGATCACGTAGTAACCCACGACTTTGAGTCTAGCTACAAGACTCGTAAATAAAGAAAAGCGCTTCTTGGGAGGCAACCCATGTTTTGTGTGATTTTTATTTGTTTGATTGTTATTTGCTTCCGTATGCATGTTTTATTTTTATTGTTGGTTGATCATGTTTCTCTACTAAAAAGTGGAAATACTTTATTATGTTGTTTAGCCTAGTCTTAACTTCAACCTAGAGGTATTTTTGCAAAAGATAAGTGTAAGGGGAAACCCCAAATATGTTTTTAAGAAACAAACCGATCATGATTCTCCACAATATTTAATGAACATGTATATTCGTAATTGTTAGAGTCAAATGCTTGTATTGAGTCATAATGAAGTTGCAGGATTTTCCAGGAAGTAGGACAAAGTTTTTCCAGAAATTTTCCGGAAACTTAACATAAGAATTTCTGCAGGTCCATTCTGACGGCGTCAGGGTTTGCTCTTGACGGCGTCAGGAGTTAAAATCTGGAAATTTTACCGGTTTTGTTTTTCTAACGGAGTCTTATGGTTTTTGTGAATTATTAAGTTTTATAATCTCCAGGAAATCTGCAAACTTCATTCCACAAGCATTATATCTTACTTTGTTTTCTAGGATTTAGTAACTTATATAGGATGCCGCCGATTTTACGCGAGGTTGCCTTGTCTACTTTTGTCAGGATTTACAGGTTATTTGTGACAAGAAGATGATTTATATTCTGGAAGGGAAGCTTTGATTGTTCGTTTTCTTGGAAGAAGATTTAACCTGGCCAACTAAAATCCATACCGAGCGAATCAGGGGAGTATTTGATTTCATTCTCTTTACTTTTTAACTTTTACATTCTTTACTTGAACATTGGGGACAATGTTCATCTTAAGTGTAAGGGGAGGGTAAAAAGATGATACCCTACATATGCACTTTCGCTTGAGTTTGTTTTGTTTGATAGTAGATGAGTAATAAAACTACGAGAAATACTTGTTAGTGTAATTTTAGCGCCAAATTTAAAATTTTTTACAACATTTAGGAGTGAAACTTTAGCCATAGCAAGCGTCTCATGGATAGGAGGTTGTATGACTAGCACATAACCGTATATTCAGAAAAATTTTCCACCCAAAAATGTGAGGTTCGCCTTTAGATTTGATAGGAAAAGCATTCATTATTAGTGCTTATGAGTGTACTGGTAGCACTTAGATTCTAGAACTTGCGTTAGTGATGCATCCCGAGACCGCTAGTGAGACTACATTCGTGTAGTAGGATTTACTACATGATAAGAGGCATTAGGATCACCCTTGTGTTAAACCGGTATTATAATTACTTGACCATTTAAGTCATATTACTTGGCTAGTTAAGTCAACTAATTTTTCCCACACCCTTAGCGTTGTACTCATTTTTAGTACACGATACCCCTAGTACACCCCTCCGAGCCTATCTTTTCGTTTCTAACTTTAAGCATTTTACTTAAAGGAAGAATTTGTTACACCCCACTTAAATGTACACCCAAATCGCCTTAGCCTTCCGTGTATGCGCTCATTTTTAGTGCATTATTGTTATTTGTTAAACCCTAAGTTAACTTTCTAATTGATTACATGGTTGCTAAGTCGAGTCATATCCTTGTACATATTGTTTTGGGACGATTGGGACTCGTGGGTAAGTACTTATTTTATGGAGTAATGGGGAAGAACATCACTTATTACCCCCATACGTGCGTTAATCTTAAAAGTACTCCAAGTGTTTTGATTTTCTTAATTCGAGTCATTAGAATAGTTTAATGTAAAGTATGTAAAGATTCAAGTGTAAGGGGAACGTTTATACCCCTATGATGTATTATTTTGGATGGTAGGGTAAGAGTGTATGCAAAAAAAAAAAAAAAAAAAAAAAAAAAAAAAAAATCGAAAAATCAAGGAAAAGAAAAAAAAATAGAAAAAGGAAAAAGAGAAAAAAACATACGGACTACCATCCCGTTTTTATTCTATGTTTATTTTATGTTTTTGTTATTTTTCATTTATTAGCTTAAGTCGAGTCTAGTCTTGGCTTAGCAACGCCATCTTGTACATGTAATTAACTAAGATTGTTAACTCGCCACCAGTAAAACTTCCTTTATCCAACCAAACCGTGTAATTCATATCCCTACACCTAACGTTATAACCCTTTAAAAGACCTCTTTGATAGTTTATCCTAGGTGCTTACGCCATGTGGTGGAGGTTTGATCCTTTCCCAAGCCTATGGTAATCTATTTTGCTATGACAGGTAGTGAGAGATATCTTCCATTTCCATAATGTTATATTACTTTATTACACCCGAGAGATGTGAGTATCTAAACACTATTTGTGAGGTGCTTGTGTATGACCTCCGTGCTTGTCTATTGGTCTTTAGTGGAACGATTATTTGTTGTAATTACTTTTATATTAGTGTTAAATGACCCATAACTTGTCTTTTGAGTAGAATAAAAGCTCATTTGCTTGAGGACAAGCAATTCTCAAGTGTAAGGGTATATGATGAGGCGAAAAATGATCCGTTTTTAGGGGGTCATTTAAGCCCGAATCCGACTTTATTTGATCAAATATTGCCCTAAATCGTTCCTTTTGTGATTTTAGGTGTTCGGAGAGTGAATTCTGGAAAAGAGGCTATTTTGGACGTTTTTGGAGCATAAAGTGAAGAAAACGGCAAAGTACCAAAAATCCAAGCTGAAAATACAAGGTGACGGCGTCAAGACCAAAAGCTTGACGGCGTCAGACATGAAGAATTAAATATCGAAGGTGGTGACGGCGTCAGACGTACTGGTGATGGCGTCAAAGTCGCAAAATTAATATACCGTGGGTGGTGACGGCGTCACATAGGCCGTCATAAGTGGATCAAGGCCGTCCGAGGAAGTTTATGGCGGCGAGGTGACGGCGTCAGAATTAACTCTTGACGCCGTCAGACTGTTTTTCCTATATATAGTTTTCTAGTTTTTTCATTAAAAGAGAGAGAAGTTTTGGTGAAACCCTAAAGACGATTTTGGTGCCTCTTTCACAGGTTTTTCAAGGGTTCCAAACCCTTGAGACCTTGCATTGTAATTGAGATAAGTGTACTTTCAATTCAATCAATATGTCTATGTGTTGGTTGTTTATCTCTTGTTCTTGTCTCAATTCTACTATGCTAGGCTAGATCTCTCTTGTGTTTGCTTAGATCTAATGAAACCTAGATGTTGATTATGTGTTGATTACTTGTCTATTCTTGTTTTGAATGAATGATTTATATGTTAGGCTTAAGAAAACTGGCAGATCTCCAAATGGTAACATGCTTGAACGTCTTAAGAAACATGAACCGAGGCGTACTAGGTCTTTATTGGTTGTATTTAATGCATGAGCCACTGTTTACAATCCCTATAGTTGTGCTGGGTCATGGTGTAGGAGGAGATAAGAGCTCATAGAGTTGGGGAGTTATGTATGCCACCCCACGAATGGTATTAAGGAATACAATCCGTCATTCATACAAGTGTAACAAGTAATTAACATGTAAAAGATATCTAGGGAATAATGAAGTCTAAGTAAACACAATTTCTCCAATTACTGCTCACAACCTTAGTTTAATTTAGTTTAATTTCATTTTTATTATTTTATTTTGATTGCATCTTAGCTTTGGGTTAGTTGATTAGCAACTAATTCCGCCCACTCCTTCAAAACCCGAGATTTTACTTGCTTTAATAAAAATATAAAAATACAAAAATAATCATCTTTCACCTCTAGAACTATTAATTAGGTTTTCTAATCCTAGCGACACTATTCCTAAGCTGAACGATCAATCCCCCGGTACTTGTCACTATACTATACTACAACGATCAGGTACACTGCCTGGTGGGGGTTGTAAGCTTCTCGGGATCCCTCGAGAGGTAAAGCAAGGTGCGATTCCCATGCATCATTAACACACCTGGAAGTGATGAGAATAGTATGAAACTTTCAAAAATTTGATGATTATTGTACCAAAATGTTGCTGAGTAGCTGAGAAGATTTATTGCAAGAAAAGATGCTGATGAAGAGTACTTTGACACATGACAGATAGAAGATAAAGGTATAAAGAAACAATCTTTTTGAATGATTAAAGATTTGAAGATCAAAGATAACAAAGAAACTTGAAATCAAGCAAGTGGAGTTCAAGTTAGGGGAGGATTGTTGGGATATAAAATATGAAAGTACTTCTGTATGTCAAAGTACTGCTGCATGAAGAATAAAGTCAAAGTACTGCTGAAGATAAAAGTCAAAGTACTATTGCTTACTGAAGAATGTTTAAAGTACTTCGAAGGAAACAAGGACTTATGTGCAATATTAGTTAAAGGATTAATGTGTAATATTGAACGAATATTCTAGAATTAGTTAGGGATAATGACTTATCGTTCAAGTTAGATAATGTAAACCGACTTAAGGTTATCTATAAAAGGAGCCTTAAGAGGTATTAATCGATATACGTTTTAGAATTACTCAAAGTCGATAAATAGTTAGGGATTGTTAGTGAATCTGTGTAACAAAGCAGGTTCAAAGTTTGGTTAATATAAAAGTTCTTCATAAGCTTTGTGTTAGTAGATTCCGCATACTTTACAAGGTTAAACAGTGTTTCAATATTAATAGTGTTAACTTTACTTAATATTATTAAACCTTTACAAGCTACAAAAGTAGTTTGATCAGAGTACATCGATCCAACAGAGATTATTGGTTCTCTAGGAGCAAATAAGAATCATAGATGAATTTTATGTTGTTAAATATTCAAGGCCTCGTCCAGAAGGCTAAAAAAGATTGGATCAAGGAGTTATGCGTTATCAACAAGGTGAATTTTTTAACTTTACAAGAAACTACAATGGAGGATATTGAAATTTTCAACATTAAGACGTACTAGGGTAACCTCAATTTTGATCATGTGTGCAGTCCCTCTGTTGGTTTTTCGGGTGGTATTCTTTGCGTGTGGGATCCGAGGATGTTTCATAAAATTAATTCTACGGTTTTCGATTACTTTGTTCTTATTAGAGGAGAATGGATTCCTAATGGTAAGAAGATCCTTATTATGTCAATTTATGCTGCTCAAGAATTATCGGAAAAAAGGATGTTATGGGATTACTTGATTATGGTGATTAATAAATGGATTGGTGAAGTGGTTATCATGGGTGACTTTAATGAAGTCCGTACGCAAGCTTAAAGGTATGATTCTAGTTTCAACGCACTAGCTGCCAATGCTTTTAATTATTTTATTTTGGCTGCGAGTTTGGAAGAAGTCCCTTTAGGTGGATGTGCTTTTACATGGTGTCACAAACGGCTAACAAAATGAGCAAATTAGACTGCTTCTTTATTTCTGAAGGTCTAATGGGCTCGTGTCCTAATATCTCAACATCTACTTTGGACTGCCATCTCTATAATCATCGGCCCATCCTATTGCGTGAGGCTCGTTATGATTATGGCCCAATTCCTTTTCGATTCTTCCGCTATTGGTTTGAAATAGAGGGTTTTGATACCTTTGTTGAAAGAACCTGGAATGACCTGAACATATCATATACCAACGCGATAGCTAAGTTTATAAAGAAAATGAAACTTCTTAAAGAACAGATTCGCGCATGGATAAAGATTAAGAAGGAGAATAGATGTTAAAAGAAGAGTTATCCGAGATCGACTTAATTCTTGATAAAGGATAGGGCATCTCCGATATTAACAAAAGAGCTGTTATTTCAAAATCTTTAAAAGATTTTGAAAAGCTTGATTCGATGGAGGTGGCTCAAAAGGCTAAAATCAAATGGGCTATTGAAGGAGATGAGAATTCTAAGTACTACCATGGAATTCTTAACAAAAGAAGAAATCAACTTGCTATCCGTGGTATCTTGGTTGACGGATCTTGGATTGACACTCCAAATTTGGTGAAGAGTGAGTTTCTATCTCACTTTACTAATCGCTTTGATCAACCTAAGACTTAGCGTCTTTAACTTAACATAGACTTTCCAAATAAGTTGAATATAGAGCAACAACTAGACTTAGAAAGTGAAATTACTCGAGATGAAATCAAAAGAGCAGTATAGGACTGTGGGATCGATAAGTCTCCTGGTCCAGACAAGTTTACATTTGGTTTCTATCGTCGATATTGGAGTTTTTTTGGAGAAGGATGTGGTGCAGGCTGTTTTTTTTTCTTCCAACATGGGAAGTTCCCTAAAGGTAGCAATTCCTCTTTCATAGCTTTAATTCCGAAAAATCAAAATGCTAATATGGTGAAAGACTTTAGACCTATCACTTTAATAGGAAGCTTGTATAAGATTATCGCGAAGATTTTCTCAAACCGCCTTATAGTTGTTTTAAGTGTTGTTGTCAATGAAGTTCAATCGGCTTTCGTTGTTAATAGACAAATTATAGATGGTCCGTTCATATTAAATGAGCTATTTCATTGGTGTAAAAAGAAAAAGAAACAGACGATGATTTTTAAGGTTGATTTTGAGAAGGCGTATGATTCGGTTCATTTGGATTACTTAGACGATGTTTTAAAGAATTTTGGCTTTTGAGATAGGTGGCGGGGTTGGATCCAGAGTTGTCTTAGGTCTTCTAGAGGTTCGGTTATTGTGAATGGAAGTCCTACCAACAAGTTTCAGTTTCACAGAGGTCTCAAGCAGGGTGATCCGCTCTCTCCGTTCTTATTTTTATTGATTATGGAAAGTCTTCATATCTCGGTTCAAAGGGTGGTGGACGCGGCATGTTTAGAGGTATATCTTTGGGCTCATCTCTCCAACTTTCTCATACTTTTTATGCTGACGACGCGGTTTTCATGGGTCAATGGAGTAGCTCGAATATTGATACCATCATACAGGTGTTGGAGTGTTTTTATCGTACTTCGGGTCTATTTATTAATATGAATAAAAGTAAGCTAATGGGAATATCTGCGGATAGTGAGATTGTTGATCAGGCTGCAAATAAGATAGGTTGTACGAGGCTTAAAGCTCCTTTTTCTTATTTAGGGTCGAAGGTGGGTGAACTTATGTCTCGAACCCAATCCTGGAACGACATTATTAATAACCTCACTGTGCATTTATCTAAATGGAAGATGAAGACGTTATCGATAGGGGGCCATTTAACTCTTCTAAAATCGGTCTTTGGATTAATGCCCATCTACCACCTATCATTGTTCAAAGATCGAATGAAAGTCCTTCATAAAATGGAATCCATCCGCTACTATTTCTTTAATGGAGTAGACTCAGAGGTCTTAATTATGGGAGAAGGTTATTAGGGGTATTCATGGAGAAGATGGAAAACTGCATAAGATTGTTAAACAAAGTCACCCATGCATTTGGTTAGACGTTGTTCGCGAGACGTCACATCTCAAGAATGGGTAATGGTTTTGAAACGTCCTTTTAGGAGAATATTTGGAGGGGTGACATTGATTTTAAATCTCTCTATCCCAAAATTTACGCTTTGGAGTCTTGCAAAAACATCACTGTTGCATAGAAGATGTCACATGAAAATTTGGGTTTTTCACTTCGTCATAATCCTCGGGGTGGTATTGAACAGTCTCAATTCATTGATCTTGTGGCAAGATTGGAGGATATTGTTCTAGTCGATATGAGGGACAGGTGGGTGTGGTCGAAAGAAGGATCAGGTGAATTTTCAGTTGCATAGGTTCGAAGAATGATTGATGATCGTTGGTTGCCTAATGTTATAAACAAGACTCGATGGACTAACGTTGTGCCCATTAAAGTTAACGTTTTTGCTTGGAAAGTTAAATTGGATTGCTTACCAACTAGGTTGAATATTTCTAGGCGAGGTATGGATATCAAATCTATCTTATGTCCTTCTTGTGGTGTGGCGGTGGAATCATCTAATTATGTTTTCTTCTCTTGCTTCTTAGCTAGAGAGGTTTTTCTTAAGATTTCTAATTGGTGGGACGTAAATTTCATGGAGCTTTCTTCGTACGAGGAATGGTTAGAATGGCTCTTAAATCTTCGCCTTCATTCTAATCATAAAAAGATGATTGAAGGAGTTTGCTACACCATGTGGTGGTCTATTTAGAATTTTCGCAATAAGAGTATTTTTGGGTTGAATCCTCCTACCAAGGCATCTCTTTTGGAGGATATTGTATCTCGTTCTTTTCATTGGTGTAGGTTTAGAAGTAAGGCGTCTTTTTGTTGGATAAATTGGCTTAAAAATCCTCACCTTGTAACTTTGTAGTTTCCTAGCTCCTTGCTATTTTTTTTTTGTTTTTCTTAATCCGCCGTTAAAAAAAAAAAAAAAAAGAAAAAAAAAAAGAAAAAAAAAAAATCGTCCAGTTTTGAAAGGAGGTTGAGCAGTGGCGGAGCTAGAAAATTTTTTTGTGAGAGGGTCGAAACAAAATTTTTTTCCGAAAAAACATTAGATGGGCTGAGATGAAAAAAAATAACACATGAAATCGCAAATAAATACATTAATGGGCTAGGCCTTGGGGAGCCGGGACCCTTCCCGGTCCTCATGTCGCTCCGCCCTTGAGGCTGAGATCACCTATATGCAAACATTCATTTAAAATCGATGATTTATTTGTAGTTTTAGAGATTTCCGTTGAGATAACTTACAATGTATCTATAATACATATAAAGCATGGATGACTCTCTCTCAAAAATTTTAAGACTTACAAGAAATTAAGCATGGTTTACAACACTTTAATGCACACCATTTTCAAACTTACAACAAAATAAGCATAGTGTACAACAAATTAAGCATGGTATAATAATTCAGACTTATTTCCAGACTTACAACATTAATGCTACAAGAAAAGAAACATAGTGTACAACACTTTAATGCACATAATTTTCAGACATACAATATAAGAAGCATAGTGTACAACAAAACACCACATTAATGTTATTTAATGTAGCAAATTAATTAACTGGTCAATAAATACAATTAATACAGTTATTAAAACACCCTTTACATAAGAAATACAAATTATCAATCATATTGTACAAACAAATTAAACAGAATTCATGCATTAAATCTTACTAATACAAATAATAAAGCAAATTATACAAATATTCAAGCTCGAACGGGCAACGGGCCAAATGGGCTTGAGCCCGAACGGGAGCGGGCCAAACGGGCTCGAGCTTGAACAGGCACGAGTCAACGGGTTCGAGCCCGAACGGGCACGGGATATACGAAATTCTTGATATCCATAAATTTATTGTCAAAAAGAACATAATAAACTAAAATACATAATTCATCAGAAAATTTTATTACAAGATACTCGCGGCCGCAGCGGTACCCTGCTCGTTCACCGTAAAATAGGGAAGAAATTGCAATGTATTCAACATAAAATAGGGAAGAAGATTGAACGGAGTATGATCTAGGGGTTAAAACGAGCCTAGCCAAGCCCGAGCCTGCTAGAGTTCGAGCTAGGCTCGTTTATATATATAAAGCTCGAGCTTAAGCTCGTTTCGAGCCTAATATTTTGAGCTCGAGCTCGGCTCATGAAAATTTTCACAAGCTCGAGCTTTATATATATATACGTATATATTTCTAGGGCTCGTTTAGGCTCGCGAGCGTACTCGAGCTTTTTTTATAGAGCTCGAGCTCGATTATTAAATGAGCTCAAACTTAGGCTCGAGCTCGTTTAAGCTTGGCTCGTTCGAGCTTTTTACCTATCCGATCTCGAGCTTTTCACGAGCAGCTCGGCTCGTTTCCACCCCTAGAATGATCGAATTAATGCATGTCCAGTGATGTCCGGCACAAGATGGAAAATCAATAAAATTGGTAAATATGTACTATGAGGGGTATAAGAATAAAACGGCATCAAATTTCTGTATGTGAAGTAATTTATTCCGTGTAAGTAATACCCCAACAAATATTAAAATTTTGCTCTAGGTTTCTCGTGATAATTTGTTTTGAAAAAGGTTAAACTATAATGATCACTCAAATAATTGACAATTATTGAGTCCAATTATTGAAAGGAGGAAATTACCAAAATAGGCCAAAAACATTCACCCATTTCATGTTTTGGTCATGATTTGACCCCATTTCTCATTTTGGTCATGCTCAACTGCTCGACTACTCAACTGGCCTATATGAGCGACACGTGTCCCACTTTCTATTTTTTATTACTATTTTGTGGCAGAAAAAATCTATGACAAGATCTTTGTTACTGTTGGTAGTGGTTGTACTATAATATTAAATATTGCTCGACTCATTTGCTCGACTGACGGCTGCTCGACTGACGGCGTACTTTTTGACCTTGGTAAAGAGAAAAGGTGTCAGAATATCTTTTGCTTGGATTGCCTTTGTACTGTACCAAATCTCACTCAAAATATTTTTTTTTTACTTTTTTTTTGTACTTTATTGAATATTTTATTTACTTCATTTTTTTTCTAAACATAATTTCAAAAAAAAAAAAAAAAACACACACACATCACGGTTACGGATGATCTAATAATGGTGCATGTTGAATGATTGATTGATATCGGCTTTTTCATCAAAAATGGTGAGTGTTTTGCATCAAGTCTTCAGATTTTGATAAGTTCTTATTATTAGGGTTTTTGAAAGACCATTCGAATTGGGATGCTTGTTAAGGTTTTTAGGTTTGTTAGTTTTCTTGGTTGATTAATTAAGTGACTGTGTCCTTTGTTACTGTTTATTGGAAGATCTTAATTCCTTATCGTGATTAATTAATTAAGTGATTGTCTAAGCACTTAATTCATTGTTGGAACAAATCTGTTTAGGGTTTTTAGTACTTAAGAAGATTAAGTGCTTAGACATTTGGCTAATCTTTTGTTTTACTGGTTATTTACAAGATCGTTAGGGTTTTTATGGTCATTACGTTTGTTGATTGCTTAATTAAGTGCTTATGCCCTTCGTTAATGCTCTTTGTTAAGTCCTTATTAGGGATTTCATTATTGAATTATCACTTTAGAGGTTTAAATTTGCCATGCTTATCTAGGTGCTCAACATTTGGGCTAAAAAATCCAAGCATGTTTTTAATGGACTTTGGAGTGATTACGAGTGTTGTTTAGCACTTAATGCCTATTTTGTACAATAGTTAGAAAGAAATATAACGTTGGTCGACTTTCCATCATTGTGTTAAAATGTACGTTTATCACATTGCAAATTTTAAATTTATTGGAAGATGTAGTCACTGCCTTACATTGAATGTTAACATAGTATGTTCTTAATTCCTTTATTTCTGCTTATGTTTAGTATACTTAAGCTCACTGGCTAGAGCATGAGCAAGTGACGAAAATAGTATTCATTGTTTTAGTTTTATTAAAGCTTACTGGCTACATAAAGGCTTATGGGATTGTTAAGTAGCTTACTTAAGGGTTATCCTAGCTTGACAGTTAATTTTTAAGTGATTATTATAGTGCTTATGTTTCTTAGTATTGCTAAGTTTTATTAACTGTAAGCCTTATGCTAACATTTTTAAGTATATTTATTTTTTGTAGAACTATGATTCAACACTTATCGTGAGAAGTAAATTGCGTTACTTCTCACGTATGAAAAAGGAATTAGACCAGCCGCGACAGACATTGTTTAAGGCCACATGTTTTGGACCGTGGCTAGATCTTACTTATGTTGATAATGAAGAACATCTGGTTCAGTATATGCTTCAGAAACAAGTCTGCCAATACGATGATAACTATGATCTTCCAATTGTATATTGTGTGAATGGACATAGTTTTGTTTTTGGTCGGCATGAATTCTGCTTGATTACTGGGTTTAAATTTGGTATTCTCAGCTTTCGGAAATGGAGAAGTGGGGATATCCCATTTCGTGATCGTGTTTTTCCAGATAAGGTTGGACAGTATGTGAAAAACATCGATCTTCTATATGTTATCAAAGATGAAGATGCTTTTTTAAACCTGTCGGATGCAGATGCCGTAAGGGTGTGTTTTTTGTATATCTTAAACATTTTCACTTGTAATTAAAGTAGAACGTCACAACATCAACATTATAACAGATACAGAATACATAGTTTGTGTTTCACCAGTACACGAGACAAAAAAGTAAATGTTTGGATTTTTCACCAACACACAGCTATTACACATCCAGAAATAACAAATGTTTACTGGGTAAACCCTTTAAGAATTGGAATCTTGTATTTCCAGAAAAAAGATGTCAAATGCTCACGGTATGCTAAAGCGGCTTGATCCGGTTTCCTGAAATTAAATGGCCTATTTTGGGACAACCTGTTTAATAGTATAATGACCCAAATGCCACAATCCCCATACAGGCCACCTTGTTTAGGAACGTTTGTTGCATACCGAAAGGATACATGATAGGAATCTGGATCCATTCTCCTCTTCTCCATCACTTCACTCTTGATAAGATAAATGCGCAGTTGAGTTTGAAAGGTTCGCCTCAATTTTCGGTCCCAAAGTGAGAGGTATTTATCTTTCTGACTTCCAAGGCTATCATACAATGTTATAACACCAGTGGAAATTGTTAATTCACCCAAAGTCCAGTGCACGTTAGGTTGATTAATTGGAAAAAAGACCTACAATATTTGCATTAACGCAATGTAAATGTTGAATGTGTAGATAGTGAAGAGACAAAGTCATGATATAGTATATGAAATTAAAAATTCATGAAACGTAATATAGGATAACCTATATTGCTTGAAGTTTTAAAATACACACCTTTTCAATGCCTGGACAAAACCATGGGATACCATTCGTTACTCCATCAGCATAGCATAGCGGTAGCTCATGCTCGAGGATCATGGTGCAAAAAAATGGACCAACCATGACCCAGTCAGTATCGTCGGGTCGAAAATGCATCATTAAATCAACAAATAACCCAATATGCTGTCATATAAAAAGAGAAAAAAAAAATTAACATTGACTATATTCCACTGGAGTTAATTTATAAGATTTTATACTTGTAAGAACTACATACCGAATCACTTAGCCATCCTCTACCCTTGACGTCCCTGCCCAACAATCTCAGCCAAAACTCGGGATTAGCAGACGTACCACCGCTTCCCCATGGAAAACGAAATAACTGCTGGTCAGCCAATTTCCTAATCTTCTTTTGTTCATCCAAAAAACAAAATATTTCTGGGTGGACAAACGCTTTATACATTGTGCCCATAACATTGCGTTTAAGGTTCCGAAATGTCGCATTAAAATAAATTGTATGGTTAGAAACACATAAAAAGGTAAATCTATCTAAATCAGCAAAACCACTAAATACCTCTTTCCATGGCTTGAGAGGAATCTCTTTCCCATCAGGTCCAATGACCTTAGGAGTAACGTGCGGAACATATTTCTTTTGACGCTTTCTTAAAACTCTTGGAGTAGTCGCTGGTTGCTGTGTGTTTGGGGATTGCAAGACTTTGCTCACCTTCTTTTCACGTTCAAAGGGAACACGTAAAGTTTTAACGGAATCTGTCTCACAGTCAAACATCTCAACATCCACCATATGACTAGGACTGCCGAGTGCCGACTACCTGACTAAAGGCATGCTCTAAATTTTGTGGTGTACACACCATGTCGGTCACTGGCACACCTTGGTCATCGTCAAAAAGAAGAATGTCCTGAAAAACCATTAACTTAGCATGAATTTGCGTATTGGTTAGTATTTGATTAGATTAGCATGTTAAAAGTGTAAGTACCGAGTTAAAAGGGGAGTCTGAGATGTGTGGATCATTCACCACCTCATCCTCTGCCACGTATTGGTCATCGTTCTTAATCGGCACATCCTGAAAAATAGACGACATTGTGTGACTGTTTTGTTTTTTTGATTATGGTTTGATAATATAAACATGTTAAACTTTTCTTTACCGGTATAAGAGGGGCATTTGATTTTTGTGGCTCATTCATAAATGTTTCATCCACTGGAACATGTTGGTCATCCTCGTTCAACACAGGAACATGTTGTTCATCATTCACCACTTCATCCACAGACATTTCTTCATCAGGTTCAACAAGGCTCTCATCCTGAAAAAATGGATGCGTAAACAGGCCAAATATTCGGTGTGGGAGTTCTAATTAAAAAAAAAATAAACAAAAAGACGTGTATATATTACCTCGCAACCTGACGGACATTCAGGTGAGCCTGTAAGGTTATCCACTACTTCTTGCACCTCTTGTGTAGATAGATCGTTAGCCGAGGAGAAAACATCTTCATGCACATCCATATTATCTTCATTTTCAGTTGATTTCTGAAATATATATATATAAATAGTTAGAAAAACAAATTAACTCAAATAATCGCTAATACCCATACTATCGTAAATATCAAACCTTTGAATCATGATGTACATCCATATTATCTTCATTTTCAGTTAATGTCTGAAAAAAAAATATAACTAGTTAGAAAAACAAATTAACTCAAATTCTATCGTAAAAAAACATATAAATATATGATAGCAACACTATCGTAAACAACAAACCTTTGAATCGCGATCTGCATCCATATTATCATCATTTGCAGTTGATTTCTGAAAAAAAAGATAAAATAAAAAATAATTAGAAACAGTTATGTTAACCAACTCGCTAACTTATTGCGGTGGCCGAGGATTTCAAAAATTACAAAACGGATACATACTTGGTTCTATTACACTAAACTGATACATAGTTGGTTCTATTACACATAACTGATACATAGTTGGTTGTATTACACATAACTAATACATAGTTGGTTGTATTACACATAACTGATACATAGTTAGTTCTATTACACATAACATTTACAAAAACATACAAACAACCAAAACATACTAAAACTGATACATGTAGCCTTCTAACAACCCTACATAGTTGCAAATTGATATACAAAACAATCTGGATGAGTAAGAAGCAGTAGTGAGTCGTTTAAGGAGCACATGAAGAAGGACCCTGCATCTGCTTCAACATGAAGATTAATAAACTCTTGTGACGAAATTTGGAAGGCTTCAAGTGTGTGATCCATTCGATAGGGCTTGTCAACTTCAAAAATAGGATTTCCACTATTCGTAAATCCAAGTAATTTTAACAATTGCGGAGTGAAGATGTTGAATAGTGTTTTAAAGGAGGTAATTTTGTTATAACGATTCAACTTTAGCTCCCATATATAGAATGAGTGCCACTGATCGCCTATCACGTTCCCAAAAATAACAAGAGAATCTCTTAACTTTGAAACATAGAAGGGTACCGAAAGACGACTTAGTAAGCTACCAGGTATATCTATGACCAAAAATCTGTGGTTAACCAAATCAAAGGAGACAATCATATAATGTTTTTGCGATGAAACGCCAGCATCACCAACAATCCTTTCAGAAGCCGCCCAATAAATAAAACTACCTATAACTGCCTGACTTGAACATTTAAGTCGGATTGATTGACGAGGCAAATGTTCATTTTCTAAATTCTTCCAACACTGGGAGTTCAATGTAAACACCCAAACATTCCACGGTCCGTGTCCATGAATCGGGTAGGAAATCCTTAGAATGGTAGGGTCAAAAGTGTTGGGATTAACACCAAAACCCACATCAACTATATGAGATTCATACTCACCTAACAAACTAGGGAATAACATAGCAACTGATTTTCTTATTGATGGGTTCCAAAGAACAGCCATCTTAAAAGAATCAGACAAACATATCAAACCATGAGAGCTACCAATTGGAATAAGATTTAAATAACCGAAGTTTGTATTAGATAATACTTGAGGAATATTTGGAAATAACCTATGTTGTGGGGAAAAATTTCTAGTATCATCTTGAAAACATATAAATTTTGACTCAACAAACCCTTGCTTGTACATTATAAGGAAACAACAAGGCTGAGTCGGACGAACACGAAAACGGACATGGAAGTTAGAGCTATCAATGAAAGACTTCCATGTCTTTGAGACTGTTCTGAACTGAATTAAAGCTTGGACAGGAAGTTTATTAATGATTTCGGTTTGAATCTCGTAAGGTATGTTGTTTGACATTTTTTGGAGAGACAATGGTAATATAGAAATAAGGTGGCTTAGAACTAGTAAAGTCTTTTAGTATATATAATAGGAGCAATTAGGTAAGTAATAAAGGCTTGTACACATGGTTGATGTGACTAGCCTCATAAATACACAATATGGAGTTTGGTGATGAAATAAATAAGGGATTTAATATAGAACCTAAACACCTTATGAGTGTAACCTCTAACAAATAATAGTACAAAGTGGCTAAGCAACTCTTTAATTTACCATATGCAACTCTTTAACATTCGGCTAAAGTATACAATGAAATCCAAACTATCGCTTAGGGCATACAAGTATTTTGCTTCATGAAAAAATAAACAATAACTAGAACACTTCAATTGCATTGTATATATATATATATATGTATGTATGTATGTATGTATGTATGTATGTATATATATATATATATATATATATATATATATATATATATATATATATATTTTAAATTGTAAGTAAGTAATATAACCTTTTCAACAAAAACTCTCGTAGTGTCACACGGACCACCATTCATCTGATTAACACCATCAGTGTTAGGTCACCATTTATGTAAACACAAGTATGATTGATGAAGAAATAAGATGAGAATGAGAGGTGGTTGATTAAGAGACAATATGAAAGGTGAGAGTGCAAGAGTTTCACTAAGATAATCAATTAACCAACAAAATAAAATGTAACATAAGGTTTCTATTTATAAGGGAGGAGCTAGGGCAGTACTCCCTTCCTCCCTTATCCTTTCATACGTGGGCTTTTAAGGCCTCATGGGCTTTTACATGTTGCCCATTAACTAAACAATAATCATAAACAATACTTAAGCAACCTATTACAAAATGAAATGACCGAGACTTGACTAAATACTAAAGTATGATCCCAACAATCTCCCCCTAAGGGTCGGTCATCAAGGTTGCTCGACGTCTTTATCTTTGTCGTTCACTTGTGACATGTAAAACTCTAGACGTCTTCAAAATTGGTTGAATGATCATGAATATACTTTGCTCTTTGTCTTTGTTCTTTGGTGATGATGTAGTGATTAGGTTATGAAGTTGTCTGCCGTTCGTCACTCCTGCGTCTGTGGTGGTTGTCCGCCATTCCAACATACTCATACATCTTTAGACTTTAATCTTTCACGTACAAGAAGTTCCTTTAAATGCATTGAGATCTTTGTCTTTATACTTTGTAGATTCTTCTTATTGGTGTAGAATCTTTCTTTGAACTTTGTGTTGTTAAGATCTTTAAGGAAGCTTTCTTTGACTTCAAGATGTATGTATGAGCATGTTGGAATCTACCATCATGGAAGTGAGGTACCTGCGAGTAAACAGTTAGCAATAAAACAACCGGTACTTACGGATAAGGAATTAGAGCTCATCAACAGCATATTGTGAAGACTCCTTCTAATCCTTATCCAGGCCGTTCCCATATCAGATACTCCCGAAGGAGCTTACGAGACCTACTAAGTAGCTCAATGACTGGGTGAGTCGCTGGGGATCACTCCACGACTGTAGACCGTAATGGAACCACCGCAAACACTAAGCGTAACCCTTGTGGGGTTACCGAAGTGACCTGCTGTCAGGGCTGTTTGATGTTGACCCTGGCAGGATTTCCGTTCAATCATTGAGAAATACATAAGTAATCCTCTCATAAACGTTCTCGGCAGATTGCTAAGATCTGCGAAGGACTCGATAGTTTACAACTGATGCCCATTGATGTAGAACACCAGTTGTAGAAATACTAAGTGTTCCTAAGAGATCTTTGATGTATCTCAAGGCTCTAGACTCTATAAGTGCTCACCTAGGTTTCCTATGCGGAGACTGGGGCTGAGTCTCCTGCTTCAATATCAATCGTCTCTAAGAGATAGGTCGATAGATAACGCAGGTTCCCCGTGAGAATGAAACAAGCTCTTTTAAGAGAACTTGAGTGGTTAAGAAGGTTTAGTGCATTGCGTCACTGGGTCCATGACGACTTAATCTTCAATACCGGCGTCGCCTTAGCAACAACCAGTAGCATACGTATTGAACCCGGTGTCTGCCCTAAGGTTGAATCATCTGGAGGGCTATTTCTTTTCACCCTTTTCTTTACTTTTCTTTTTAATTCTTCAACTCCTTCTTTCCCTTTCATTCATTTCTCCTTTTTTCGTATCATACCTAAGGACTTCTACTTCTAACTAGTGGTGATGTCCTTGGGTAGATCCCTCCGGCTCTGGCGGATCATAGGACGGTTATTCCTATCTTAATCACCTTATAACTCCGACAGTAGCCAAGAAACCTTTGATTGAAAATCTCTCAAAGTGTTTGGGATAATCAAATATTTTGGATAACACTTTGAGAGTTTTGTGTTCACTTTTGAAGGGCTCCCCCTGCACATGTGCTCATAAGTGTTTAATAAATTTGCACATGCGGGAGGAGCAAGCACTTTTGAATTGATCCACTATCCGTGAACAAGACCGATTCGAGACACGCTTACATCACTAGTTAGACTAGCTTGAAGTTATTACCCGGCCTGGTCAAGTCCACAGAAAGTTTCTCGAGACGGTACATTTCTACTAAGACTAATCCTTTTCGAGACACGCTTACGTGGTTAATTAAAGAGATACATTGTCAGCTTTTAGGTGACAACTAGCTCTAGTAACTAACTTGATGTTATTACCCGTCGAGGATAGGTCTTTTCGATATTACTAACATTTATTGCCTCGTCAATTCCTGGGTTAAAACTGAGTCTAGCTCGCACATGATACAACTTTTAAGCATTGACTTCGTATATTTTAATCACTTTTTCATTTTCTCCCCCTCAAAAATAGCATATAAAATGATGTTTTTGATAATCTTTTAGATTAAAATATGCCTTTTGAGTCTTACGGGGAGATTCACCAAGAACTTTTGATTTTAAGCAAAGTATTTTGTTTTGACAAGTGCTCCCCCTCAACAAGTGATTAGGTCTTATTGAGGTGAAATACTTGTCCTTTTGAGCAGAATTATGAAAAAATCATAAATGTTTGATTAATTCTACTCAAAAGTAAGAAGCCTTCGCTCCTTATATCAGGATTGAGGCACTGATGCGTACCTCAGGGTCCTTTCTTTACAAGAACGGGTTGTACACCTTCTTTGACTCTGGCTGCTTCTTCTTTCAACCTTTGTTCTTCTGCTAGTTTATCAGCTTCGGCTTTAAGCTTAAGCTCTTCAGCAAGCCTGGCTTCTTCTTCCTTCTTTAGTTTTTCTTCAGCCAGCTTATCAGCTTCTGCTTTAAGCCTTAGTTCTTCAGCCAGCCTGGCTTCTTCTTCCTTCTTAGACTTTTCTTTAGCCAGTTTGGCTGCCTCCTCTGCTTTCCTGCTCTCTTCCATTCTGATTGTTTCTTCCAGTTTAGCTTGAGCAATTTCTTCGAGTCTGGCCTCTTCAGCTTCTTGTTTTCTTTTCAGTTCCTCTTCCTGAGCCCTTTCTCTGATCTCCATTTCTTCCATAGACATAAGTCTTGGAGCATCGGTATCCATAGGATCATCTTCTTCTTCCTCTCCCATTGCTGTAGTCATCTCAACGTCAGTGGGAGATACTGAGGGTGTATCATAAACAACTAAGTCTGAAGTGATTCCTGTGGTAGGCTCAGGAATGCTGCTTGAGCCGCCGGCTTCGGTGGTCTGAGAGAAGACTGGAGGTGGAGGCATATCAGCATTGAATGCATCAATTCGGCTGTGGAGGAGACCAAGGTTGAGAGACCTTTCATTTTCTTCTTCTACTGAAAGTCCTTCAGGCTCTGGTTCAGCAGTTACGGGTTCCTTTAGCTTCGCTCTCCTGATCCTTTCTTCTTCCAAGAGTGACTGTTCTTTAGTGAACGGTCTCTGAGTGAGATATGTTGGATATACGGCATTGTCAGCAAATTCATCAATGTCTTTATCCCAATCGATGTCATCAAGATTCTCATCTTTCTCAATATTAGCATATGCTTCACTATACTGAGGACCTTCGTCGGATTCAGTTCGTTCAGAGTCAGACAGCTTAGGAGAAGATTGAGGAGGGGGAAACCACCCAGGTTCAGGAATAGTAGCGGGCTGTTTGGTAGGAATTCTTCTCTTTGGAGTACCCTTCTTCTTCTTGGACTGAGTGGAACTGCCGGAGCTCCCAGTCTTACTATCTTTCTTACCCTTCTTTTGCATGAACGGGGGTAGAACATCTTCGTCCAGATATCCAACTTTATTTGCTTCGAGAGCTTGAAGGTAGTACTTGTAGTTATTGCATTCTTGAACCTTCTTAGTCAGAAGACAATCAGGAAGTTTCTTTCCTTGTTTCCTTGTACTAGTATCCATTCTCTTGATGACCTTAAGTGTGTCCTCATTCTTGTATGTGTGCTGAAACTCATCATTCAGTCGTTGAGGTATGTCATCATATTCATGGATGAAGCTTGCAATGAGAAGTTTGGTGAAATGGACGAAGGGAATATTGGTCGTCTTGCGGTGTATGTGCCACACAATGTCTTCCCAGATAATGCTGGCATAATCAACCTTCTTGACATTAGCAATAGCCCAGAACAGCTTGAGATGTTGGAGCTTAGGGTGTTCATGGCCTGTGTCTCTGCCAGATAGTGACTTGGCAATTATGATGTAGAGAGTTCTCCAAGGCTGTGGAAGAAATCTAATATTGACCCTAGAGTGCCTAGTAATGACCCCTTCAGACTCATCATACCCAATATCTCTCAGCCATTCTATCAAGTCTTCTTCAGTGGGAACTTGGTCATATTCTTCATTTGGTTCAAGTTCGGGAAGTCCAAGAGCACTACGGAGAAGATCCTTGTCGACCGTGACTTGTCTCATGTGAAGCATACAAGTAAAGGACTCTTCCAGGAGGTCCAGGTGGATTGTGTGCCAAAACTGATGTATGTAGAAGCATGCCACTGCAGCAGATTTGGTGAGTAGAACTTTGCACGGGTGATAGATGAGAGCATCAACTGCAACAAGGCAAGAAGACTCATTGCATGTAAGTTTGTTGAAGTTGACTCTCAGGTTGTTCCTTCCTATCTTTCTGGAGTAGTTTTCAGGAAAGGTATCTTCCCATGCACGTAAGGGTTCAGGCACTGGTACGTGTGGAATATCGTTGTGTTCTGCCATCTGAATAGATCATAAACACACAAACATGGCAATTGTTGATGATGTTAGCATAGACATTCATTGAACATGTTTACATTTGCATGTTTGACATTGATCAGTGGGGGTTTGTGTGTGTGAAAACTTTTGACATGTGACAAACTTGAGTTATATTACTTGTTAGAAACATAAAACAATTCAGTTACAACATAAGTTTATCATTTACAACAAGTTACACATTGGAAAATTTCCAACACTTAGAAAATTTTGGAATTTGACAAGTTTACGCGTAATTTGTTGTCTTTACGCGTAACCTGACTTAAGCGTAAGTATAGAAATAATGCGTAAGTGCAAAATCTACGCGTAAGTTAGAATATTACGCGTAAAGTGAAACTTACGCGTAAGATCAATTTTACGCGTAAGATAAGTCTTAAGCGTAGAAATTGAAGATACGCGTAGGATTACCCTTAGGCGTAAATTGCAACTTATGCGTAGGTAATGACTTACGCGTAAGTTCTAGACTTATGCGTAAGGTCAGAACTTATGCGTAAGAACAATTTTATGCGTAAACTATGTCTTATCCAAGACACAATTTGTCCACGTGTCGAATCTTACGCGTAAGATTCAATCTTACGCGTAGGATGAACATTTAACGCGTAAAGACATCTTTTTCCAGAAATTCACCTTAGAATTTTGAGTTGTATGTTTCCTGAAAGTGCACAAACATTACCACTGATCAATAACACATCCAATACACTTAATTCACACATTTTAACGCGTAAACATGCTAAATGCAACTTAACGCGTAAACACGCATGAACACCTAATCACAACCTTAATCAAACGTGATTCTGGGTAGGAATAAACATGGGGCAAGTGATACAAACATCATAAGGATCATATGTTCCAAATAACAACACAAATTATCCACAAAATCTTAAAATTGAATCTGCTAGTGACATTAGAACCCTAGATCATCGATTAATGATTCAAACACGTATGTGATGTAATTAATCTACTGGGATATGATCCTTATCACTAATACGCCCTATCCCTATCATTAATCAGAAACAAAACATTCACAATCAAGAATCCCTAATCTATACGTATGAACCCTAATAAACCAAATCATTCAAATCACTCAATTGATGATTCTGGGTGAGATTGGAGTTGACTAACATGTTTAATAGCATCATATGAACAAATCCCATCACCAAATTCAATCAAATCATCACATCTTTCTGGGTTTGATTTTTTTTTTTTTTTTTACACATAACTCAAAAACAAATTAAACACTTGTGATTGATTGAGCCGTTGGATTATTATAAAATTAAAAACCCTTGTTTAGAATTATGATCAAAACATGTTACCTTTATCAGATTAGATGAAAACTTCTTGGATTAGTACAATGATTTGTTGCCGTTTGATCAAGTAGGTGTAGTAATAAATGTGTTTGGTGGAAAAAATGAGTTACTGTTGGTCAAAAGTAGTTTTGACTAGGGTTAATGAAAGTTTAGTAAGTTGACATTATTAGTCCCTTAACCTAACAAAACATTCAAACCAAAGCCTAACCACATTATCACACATAGTATTCGCATATTAACTCCAAGAAATGATAAGAACAACTTGTCGTACTCCCCCTCGACCTTAGATCATGGTAAAATTAATTGGTTTTGATCAAGGAGAGTAACCCGAAAACCTTTTGAATCAACTTAGTAGATAAAACGTAAATGTTTTTGGTAAAATGCAAGTATAAAAGGTAAAATAATTTTTTGGTAATTAAGAAAAACGTTACTTTTCCTCCCCCTCAACACTAATTTTAAATGATTGAAGACATTTTAGAAAAAATAGTGTTGAAAGAGTTTTATACTTGCATTTTTTTTTTTTTTTTTTTTTTTTTTTTTTTTTTTGTTTTTTAAAGAAAAATTTACAAAGATAGTTTTGATGTTTGACAATCAATTGTGTTTTAAAAACTTTTCCAGATCCTCTGGAGTCAAACATCGCATACCAATCTGGTGAACTAAACTAGCAAACCTGGATGGTGCCAAGGATTTGGTAAGTAAGTCCGCCAATTGGTATTCAGTTCCAACAAAATAAAGTTCAACTGTACCCCTTTCCACATGCTCTTTGATGAAATGATATCGGAGATCGATGTGTTTGGATTTGCAATGATGCACAGTGTTGCAGGAGATAGCAATTGCACTCTTTGAATCACAGTAGATAGGAATCCTGTTGAATAGGTAGCCATAATCCTTAAGTTGTGATCTCATCCAAATGACTTGAGCACAACAAGCAGACATGGCAACGTATTCAGATTCTGTAGACGACAGTGAAGTGCAATCCTGCTTCTTAGATTGCCATGACACAAGTTTGTCTCCGAGAAATTGTAATCCACCAGATGTACTTTTGCGTGTGTCTAAACATCCTGCATGGTCAGCATCTGAAAAAGCAATTAGTTCAAAGCCAGAATCCTTCGGATACCAGATCCCCAAGTTAATGGTTCCCTTTATGTATCGAAGGATTCTCTTGACCTCACTGAGGTGTTTTTCAGTTGGTCTGGACTGATAGCGGGAGCACATGTAGACAGCAAATACTATATCAGGTCTACTAGCTGTGAGATACATGAGGGACCCAATCATACTTTGGTATTTGGTAGGGTCAACTGGAGTCCCATGTAAATCAGCATCTAGTTTTGTGGTATAGCCCATTGGTGTATTATAAGTATCACAAGACATCATTCCATGTTTCTTTAAAATTTCAAGAGCATATTTAGACTGATTTATAAAAATTCCACTGGGTGATTGATGAACTTGAAGTCCTAGAAAGAACGAAAGTTCACCCATCATGGACATTTCAAAATTATCTTTCATTAATTTTGCAAAATCATTAGAGTAACTTCTGTTTGTTGAGGCAAAAATGATGTCATCGACATATATTTGAACAACAAGTAAGTCCTCCCCGTAGGTTTTTGTAAATAGTGTGGGATCCACCGATCCTTTAGAAAATTTATTGGCCAATAAGAAAGTAGACAGTTTGTCATACCACGCCCGTGGGGCTTGCTTGAGTCCGTAGAGTGCCTTTTTGAGTCGGTAAACGTGATTAGGACGCTCAGGATCAACGAAGCCTTCAGGTTGGCTAACATAAACTTCTTCACGGAGATCTCCATTAAGAAATGCTGTTTTGACATCCATTTGGAAGACTACCATATTCCTGTGTGCGGCATAGGCCAAAAAGATCCGAACAGCTTCATGTCGAGCCACTGGAGCAAAGGATTCAGCAAAATCTAGACCTTCCAGTTGAGAGTATCCTTTCGCTACCAGACGTGATTTGTTTCGTATGACAGTGCCTTCAACATCAAGCTTATTCTTCCATGTCCATTTTAACCCAATGACAAAGACTCCGTCAGGTCTTTCAACTAATTCCCAGACTTCTAATCTTATGAATTGCTGAAATTCCTCTTGCATAGATTCAATCCAGTTGTCATAAGTCATTGCATCTTTAATGTTCTTGGGTTCTTCATGACAAACTGTGAGTGCATAGATGCAAGTTTCTCCATCTGTGTGAAGTCGTTGTCTTGTCATAACTGGTGCATCTGGATGGCCAATAATATGAACTAGAGGATGGTCTCGGGTCCATTTGTGTGTTGAAGGGTGTAGTTGATATGTATCTCGTATGTTGGCAGGATCCAAGTTGCGTGTTGACGACTCAGCTATATCAGGAACTGTAGTAGCTGGTGCAAACGGATTGAAGAACGCATCAGGATCATGTTCTGCGGATTGTGGAACTGATAGTGGTGTTGGATCTTCAGCTGAGTGGCGGGAGTTAGAAACAGTTTGTTCTACTGTAGATGGTGAAGCAATTGGAGGACCGTCTCTCTCAACAGTTGTAGAAGTTTGTTGAGGTGAGTCTGGTACATGAATATTGTCAGGTTGAGCAGCGGAATTCGGTGGGACCTCAGTAGGATGGTATTCAATTGTGTCATCAAACAGTGGAGCAAACAAGGTTTCCAATTCTTTGCGGTTGAGTGGCAATGGTTCAGCCGAAGATGCCGGAGAGTTAAGACGGTTAAATTCGGGTCCTAAGCTGTGTTGCTCAGAAGCCATCTGGGTGAGTTCATCAAAATTAGCGTGAATGGTTTCTTGAATTTCACGAGTACGACGATTCCAAATCCGAAAACCTTTAGAATTTTCACAATATCCAATGAACACTCCGATGTCAGCGTTTGCTTTAAGTTTACCTAAATCATCACGATCATTTTTCGGATAGCAGAGTGCTCCAAAAACATGAAAGTAATCGATGTTCGGTTTCCTTTTGTGAACAATTTGATATGGTGTTTTGCGATGACGTTTTGTGATCATACAACGGTTTTGAGTATAGCATGCGGTTGAAACAGCTTCTGCCCACAAGTAATCAGGTAATTGAGCATTAATCAACATAGTTCTAGCAGCTTCCACTAACGTCCTGTTGCGTCTTTCAACAACTCCATTCTGTTCTGGGCTTCTAGGAATAGATGTTTGATGTTCAATTCCCACTTTCTCATAATAAGACCTAAGTGTCTGATTCTTGAATTCAGTTCCATTGTCAGTTCTGACTATTCGTACCGTGTTGCGTGACTGAACTTGAATTTTAGTGAGAAAGATGATGATCATAGAAGGAGCCTGATCTTTACTTCGTAGAAAATAAACCCAAGTCCATCTTGAAAAATCATCGACGATTACTAGTATGTAGCGTTTACCGTTGATACTTTGAACACGCATCGGTCCACACAAATCCATATGAAGCAGTTGTAGAACATGATTCGTACTGTGCTCAGGTTTTGAAGGAAAATGAGCCCGAGTACTTTTTCCTTGTTCACAGGCAGGACATAAGTGATCTTTGGTGAAACGGAATCTTGGAAATCCCTCAACAAGTTTATAACGAGCAAGGTCAGTCATAGTTTTGAAATTCAAGTGTGAAAGACGTTTGTGCCATAACCAAGATTTAGTTGATTCTGCTTTGGAGAGAAGACATATCGGAGATGTTGCAATCATATCTGACATTGAAATTGTATACAGATTGGAGCCACGGGAGCCAGACATAAGATCGTTTCCTTGTAAGTCACGAACAAAGCAAGTTTTCTCACGAAATGCAACTTCTAGATCCCCATCACAGAATTGACCAACAGAGAAAAGGTTGTGTCCAAGGCCTTCCACATAATAAACACGGCTTATTTCGATGTTCCCACTAATAAAGTCACCATATCCCATGATTAAAGCGTAATGATCATTCCCGAATCTGACAGTACCAATGAACTTTGAGACAAAGTTGTGTAACAGTTTGAGATTGCCTGTCATATGTCGGGTGCATCCGCTATCAACAATCCAGAGAACAATCTGTACCACCTGCATCACAAGAAGAGGACACGGATGGAACAGAAGTAAGGGTGGAACCCAAAGAAACTGCGGGTTCCAGTTGGTTAGAAGCACAAGTATTCAATAATTTAGGAATCCATTTAAAATCAGGTTTGTGTTGTAACCAACGTTGCCAATTCCAACTGGTTCGAGCTTTCTTAATGGTGTATTCACTAGTGTTTGGCTGATTCCTAGACTTGTTCTCTGCACCTATGGGGGTAACCTGAACTTCATTAGACACCGTAGAAGGCGGCTTTCCTAAGATAGACTTAGAGGCAGTAGTGGGCCTAGAAGGAATGCGTGTCCTACGTTTCTTATGACGATGAAGAAGAGAATTAGCTATACATTTAGTATGATCACCAGATGAAACACTTTTACGACAAAACACACAAGATGCATTAATATTCAAAACATTTAAAGGTACATCATTCGTTACATTTAGATTTTGATTAGAATTTGCCAGATTAGAATCTAAATCCGATGCAACATGAGTATTATTCAAATTCCTAAGGTGATCTTCTACTCCTTGAGCTTCTAGTGATCCTCTCTTACGTTGCCAGAGCCTATTCTTCTTTTTACTTTGTCGCTTGGGTCTGCTAACGCTATTAGGGGAGACTAGTCCTGTAGAAGTGGAGTTATCAACATTAGTATTTTGAATAACCTTTCCTTTATCAGTTTTGTCTAATTTATACATTCCTGGTGCAATCACCGTGGTGTCAACCATCTTTCCTTTTTCAAGTATTTTTATTTTCTCTTTTAACTCAATGATGATGTGATTCTTATCCTGAATGTTTGACTCAAGTATGCCATTGCAATATTTACTGTCGATGTGGTTTTGTAGAAATTCGGCGTTTTCAATTTTTAAATCCGCAATTTCTTGCTCGTATTTGAGACACAAACTTTTGAAAGACTCATTGTTTTTGCAAAGCTGACAAGAGTTTGAAATAGTGTGACTTTGAAGTTTCAATTCCATTTTAAGACTCTGAGATTGACACCATTCAAGTCTCTGTTTGAGTTGACAAATTTCTTTTGAAAACTGTTTTGTCACATCATCATTCTTTTTTCTCAGATTATCATTCTCATGTTTCAGTGTCTCAATTTCCTCATTCAACAAGTTATTATCAACACAATGATCATGCTTAAGCATAGAAGTACCAGAATTATAGAGATCATTCATGATAACAGACAAAATATCAGCATTGAGAACTTGTTCTAAGAGTCGATCAGCATCATTTTTGAAAACTCTAGTTCGTTGCTTTTGAACCAAAATTTCATTTTTATTATCATTGAAAACGTTTATCATATGTTTGACCTCCTTTTGAAGTTCCTGATCCCAACGTGTAGCACAGAGACGGAGGTGTTTGACAATTGGCAACATTTGTTTTTGAAAAATATCTCTCTTTTCGCGCTCGTAAGCGGATTGAAACGTTTCAATTTTTATTTCAGAATTACGTTCAATTGTCTCCTCCAAAATTTCGATGTCTTCCATAAAAGTTTTGAAATAATTTAAGACACGAACACTATTTGGTAAGGGTGAAAGTTCACCGGATGATGGTAAAGGACCATTTACTTGTGCTACAGTTTGGACAGGGGCCTCATTGTGAGATGAAACATACGACTCTTCGATAAACCATGATTTCTCAGGTAAATCCTTTTGAGTAACGAACTTGACTGGATTTTTTGAATAGTCAAATGGTGTGCAATATTGAACATTACTCATTTTTGACCGACTCTCGTCTTCAAGTTCTTCTTCTTCCTCAGTATCAAAAACAACAGCACGCACAATCGTATTATCAAGCAAATAGTCCATACTGTAAATTTTTGGAACATCTTTGAATGCATTGTGAAGAAACATTGAATTGTAATCGCCAAGTGCAAATCCAGTACCGGGTCTCGGTTTTAAAGTAAATTTCTGAATTGTTGTGACAGAGTTCCCGTGTTTGTAAACGATGTTACGAAATTCTTTCAATTGTTTTTCAAGATCAACAATATCACCGAGTAAGTTATCTATATACTTCCTTTTTCGTATTTTATGTTCACAAAAATCTTTTTGACAACTTGACAATTCTGTTTCTGTTTTTGAAAGTTCTGTTTGAAGACGTTCGACTTGCATTTTCAATTCACTCTTTTCACTTTCGAGTTTTGAAATCAATTTTCCGTTTGACTCGATTAAATCTTGCATTTTGCGTTGAAGATCTTGTTCTTTGTTGTAGGAATCGTGAAAAGCTTTTTCAAAACTTTTTGCATGTTTAATCTTGTCTTCCTGATTAGAAAGCTGAATTTTATAACATTCAATATCTCTTGCAAGTGACGCATTTTGTTCTTTCAAAACTTTGTTTTTCTCGTTGCACTTTATTATTTGCAATTGTTGAGCATCCAGTTGTTTTGATAACAATATGAGATCAGGGTCTGGATCAAATGATGGTTCATGTTGTTCGAAATGATCATATTTATCATTCTCAATAGGATCATCAAATGAAACAACTGTGTCATCATCGAATATGACAACTGTGTTTATTTGTTCATCTGTATGAGATGATGAAGATGATTTAGATGGAACAACTTGCGCCATATCTGATTCATAAGCAGAAGGTGAGACTATTTCATTAATAAAGCATTCATTGAGGTCATGTACCTGAGACAAGCCGTCAGTGTCATACACTGGACCTGAATCATTGAGCTTAAGTTCCTGCATGTTGGCCATAAGCATCACAGCAGCATTGGCTTCCAGATCTTCCATGTCATCATCGTTGTTCACATTTGCCATGAAGTTGTTGTCCTGTTCAGGGAAATGTCCATCTTTTTCATCCTGAAGAGCCATGAGTAATGCCTGCTTGTGAAACTTACTACCCCGAGTTCTCGGTTTGGGACATGCTGTAGCAATATGACCTTGTTCATTACAATTGTAGCACCAAACTGCATTCCCTGAGGTGGAGTTCCTTGTAGCAACTGAGTCAGACCTTTGTTGAGAAGATCCTGAGTTGTTCCTGAACCCTCCATTGTTACCAAACCTCTGACCATTCCCATAACTTCCTGAAGAACTTCCTGAACCAGATCTACCATAGTTACGATTCTGAATTTCCACTCTTCCATCATTTACAACAGCTTGATTCCTGGTATTAGAAGATGAACGTTGACGGTTGTTCGTTTTGTTGGAGAATTTGCTGAAAGCACGAGCAATAAGAGCAAGTCCATGATTCAACGTATTAAAGTCATCATCGTCATCATCATTGCAGTTGGAGTAGTACATAGCATCATTGTTGTTTGACGGAACAAGTTGAGTAGAAGTATCTTGTGGAGATGAATCATAAGGGACCATTTGGTTCGAGGTGGAAGATTGTGGATAACTGAAGTAGTTCTGCTCTTGAACATATGCATGATTTGACAGTGGTGGTGGAGCATAGGGAGATTGAGCTACGAGAGCCAAAGAATTTGGTGTTGTTGTGGGTGTGTAACCTCCTCGTAGAGCTCGATCTTTTTCCACTTCAGGTTCATGGTGTTTCAGAAAGTCATACAACAAACCATATGGAGCATCATGAAGATTCTTCGTTTGACGAACAAATGTCACATATTTATGCCAATCAGGGCCAAGACTACCAACAAATTTGGAGTTCACAGCGATCCTTGGTACTGTGATTTTGTGACGTTCCAGATCATTGACCACATTTGTGAAACGATGATAGTAGGATTCAAGTGACTCTCCAGGTTCAATTGTGATGTCAGTGTATTCCATGTAAAGCTTGGATTCCATGTCATCTTTGTTCAATTGAGTTCCTTCCATTAGGAGATGAACGTGTTCCCACATAGCTTTGGCTGTTTTCTAAGCATCGACACTTCGATAGATCGGATTAGGTATACCTTGAAGTATATAAGCCATTGCATACTGATCAGCTTCACGATGTAGTTTCTGTTCTTCAGTGAGTGCAGATTCTGCAAGGGGTCTATCACCAGGAGGACGTGGAGGATCAGCATGTGGATCACCAGCTTCAAATCTTGTTGGCCACTCAAATGGTCCTTCAAGTATCACTTGCTTCAAGAATTTCCCATGAGGTTTCTTTAGTTCAAGAAATCGTAAGAATCGACTTGACCATTGCACATAGTTTCCAGGTGTAAGCATTGGAGGTGTTTCAAGTGATCCTGCCTCATGTCGGGATTGTTGAGTTGTAATAACTTCACACATTCTGTCAAACCAGTGAGGTTGTTTGGAGGAAAACTGAGTGTTTTGTAGTGGCACTTGATATGTTTGTTGTTGAGGAATGAGCTGTTGTTGCATCATTAGGTAATGTTGTTGTGGATTGTATTTAGGAGGTTGTTGATTCATTATGTGCGGAAGGTATTGTTGTTGCTGATACTGCTGAGGTTGTTGTTGCTGATACTGCTGAGGTTGTTGTTGCTGAGGATAAGAGTGAGGGAAGTAGTGATTAGGTGGTTGAGACATCTTAGAACACTTGTGTAGAAATGGATCTTTGTAGAAGAATGAAATGCACGTTCCTTTGAGTCAGTTGCAAAATCCTTGGGGTAAGTTCAATTCTTACGCGTAACTTAATCTTACGCGTAAACTTTAAGTTATGCGTAAAGAGTAGATTATGCGTAAACTAATAGTTTATGCGTAAGTTTTCTCTTTACGCGTAAGTTTAGGCTTATGCGTAAGTTTAGACTTATGCGTAAGGTTTAAACAACCAAACAAATCTTTCAAACTTATCCAAGCGTGAAAGATAACCGTAGTCGAAGTATTCCACTAACTTATCCAAGCTAGGGAAGTACTGAGTCACCGTTACACGAGGAAAAGATCGTTGATGAAGCTTACGCGTAAACTCTGGCAAGTTACGCGTAACTCTGACTTACGCGTAGAATCAAACTTAAGCGTAGGTTTAAGGCGTAGAAGAGCACTTAACGCGTAGGATCAGGGTTTTAACCAATTTAACGCGTAAGAAAAGGGTTTTGGCCTATTTAATGCGTAAGAAAAGGGTTTTGGCCTATTTTACGCGTAAGAAAAGGGTTTAGACTACTTTTACGCGTAAGAAAAGGGTTTTGGCCTAGACTTATGCGTAAACCGACCAAAAAACACTGTATACAGCTGGAAATAGTACTTTTTTCCGACCACTTTACGCGTAAACCATACTGTTCATCCAAAATAATGACTTTTTGATTAAAAAATGCTTAGAAATAAGGTACTTTTGATCAAATAACTTCACCAATACTAAGAAAACCTTAACTTTAGAAGATGTAGCTACCAAAAACTAGTTTTCCAATATCAAAGAAGCTATAAAACCTAAAAAAACCTTAAAAATCACAACTTTATGCAACAACTAAGCTTCAAATCACTATATCAACCTTGAAACTTATCCAAGCTTCAAGATTTGAGTGAAAGAAACAAAGAAAAATGCAAAAAGATGAAGAAATAAGCACCAATCCCCACGTTAACCAAAGAAACTCACTTCAAACTTCTAGTAGGCGAATGATACCACTTGTTAGGTCACCATTTATGTAAACACAAGTATGATTGATGAAGAAATAAGATGAGAATGAGAGGTGGTTGATTAAGAGACAATATGAAAGGTGAGAGTGCAAGAGTTTCACTAAGATAATCAATTAACCAACAAAATAAAATGTAACATAAGGTTTCTATTTATAAGGGAGGAGCTAGGGCAGTACTCCCTTCCTCCCTTATCCTTTCATACGTGGGCTTTTAAGGCCTCATGGGCTTTTACATGTTGCCCATTAACTAAACAATAATCATAAACAATACTTAAGCAACCTATTACAAAATGAAATGACCGAGACTTGACTAAATACTAAAGTATGATCCCAACAATCAGCCTAGAAGCAAAATACATTCATGAAAAAAAGTGTAAGTAAGTAATATATATATGTATGTTTGAAAGTGTAAGTAAGTAATATAACCTTCTCAACAAAAACTCTTGTAGTGTTGGATGGACCACCATTCACCTGACTAACACCATCAGCAATGATACGATCTGAAGTCCGGTAATCTGCCGTTGCATTTGGGCCATCTGAACTACAAGTGATGCGTTAGGAGGTATGTCCACATCCATATCCGTCATGTGAGTAAACCCATCGGGCTTCAAATTTGCAACAAGTTCACGGAGATGATTAATCTGCTGTTGCATACCATCCATTTGCGTTGCAACTGCTGCGCTAGATGGCATCTGTTCATACACTTGCGGCATGGTTTTCTCCAAATACCTACGCACCTCTGTACGGATATGTGTCGACCGATGAATCTCGGTACGAACGACATAACAACTTTTACGTGGTGTCATCTTGGCCCGTGATCCTGACGCCACTTTTGGTGTGTTCATGTTTGGACTAGGTGGTACATCATTCAAAGAGCCTGATGGCATAAACTTCCCGAAATAGTCTAGACTCGAACTCCACCATAGTTGATTTCTCTCAACATCTGTGTATTAAATAAGTATTACTTTATTAAATAATAACAGCTATCTCAACTAAAGAAATTCAATGAAACAACATACTAATCATTCAAACCCAGAATATTACTTTATTAACCTCAGAAATGACAATGAAGTACAAATTCAAACTCAGATAAGCATAAGCAGCCCTTATGTTCAACGTTATTAATAGCAAAGACAGTTACTAAAATGAAACTAATGAACACAGATTTAACCAAATAGTTATACTACAAATCAAATAAGCTCAACTACAAATTAATAACAGCTATCTCAACTAAAGAAATTCAATGAAACAGCATACTAATCATTCAAACAGCAAACTAAAACCTAATAAAAAAGAATTAAGATTGTGAAGTAAACCATAGTAAAGCTTACTACATTAAACATAGACTGCTTAGATCAACACAACATCTGTAAACCATAGTAAAGCTTACTACATTAAACGTTACAGATGTTTAGTAAAGAAAATAGTCTAAGAAACATCACTCATCTTGAATGCGATAATGAAGGAGTGTGACATGTCATGAACAGTCCACACTATATCATTCTCGCATTGAAGACGTCTAAATTATAACGGCATATCTATCTAACGATTTTGGTTTTGAGCTTTAATGCTTTATTTTCAGGATACCGTTTTATACAGGTTGGTGTTTGATCAAACACCAACCTGTATAAAACGGTATCCTGAAAATAAAGCATTAAAGCTCAAAACCAAAAATCGTTAGATACATCTTCCGCTATAATTGAGCTTTAAGTCCTTAGAAAACATGTTCTTACTATCATTTTTATCGCTCAAATTAAATGTCATGAACATACTTATTAATTAAGTAGATTTGACGACATTAGAGAGCTAATTAAATATACACTAAGGAAAATATTAGTTTTGTTAAAATGTCATAATGCCCAACTTGACGACACCAAATAAGCATTTCTAAAATAACACTAACTATTGTCAACAAACCCTAATCAATAAACTGCTTATGGACTTAGGCAAACAAAAAGAACATAAAACCACAGGAAAACACCAAGTATAAGCAATGATAAGATAAGAAGCAGTTTGGAAAGAAAATGAACTAATTGGCATAGAATGAGATTAAACAAGTAAAACTTAAGTTTTTATTGAAATAACTTCAAGATACACTAAATAAACTGCTTATGTGCTTATTAAATAAGTATTACATTATTAACCTCATGCTTTAAAACACAAATAAAAAATCATATACAACTAATGTAAAATTCTCACCTGTCGGCAAGAGGCGAACACGGTAGTTAGTGCCAAAAAGAAGATCATAATCGTTAAATTCAAACTTCTGTCCATCCTCCCATGCAAGTGCTCTAGGTATCACACTGTCATCTTTAACCCACCAATTGGTAGCAGCATTGGGGTAGGTTTCCAAAATCCAAATCTATGAAGAAAAAAAAATAATAAATATAATAAACAAACAATGAAAAAAAAACACAATAATTAATGAATTACACTAACACTAACCTTCAAAGCAAACGCAAATCCACATAGAGTGTATGTTGCGACGTAACTAGAACCTTTCTCGGCAATTTCTGTCAAGTGTCGTTCCCTAACCTTTAAAACAGAATTGTAGATCCTGTTGTGAAACTCCACCCATATATACTCGCCCCATGGAAACACATTCCATGCATATTGATTCGTCGTGAAAACCAATTATATATAATAGTAGTATAGTATCGAAGTGATCCGCAAGAAATACGGATCACCCGAGTATTTTCCAAGTGAAGGTGTGAATGGAATCAAGAATATCGATTCGTGTAAATCGTGTAGTGAGAAGTGGTGAAAAAGGCAAATAGTGATCAAAAAATTCAAGTATCAACTAACAATTAGGAAATATGCAAAGAGTACAAGCTAGTAATGCACCAAAGTCTAAAACGTAAAAACGGAAATGCAAACGCGATTTTTAAAACGTAACGTACAAAATAAAACGCGAGTTTTAAGCTATACTAATCCTACGAACTTGGAAATAATTTTAAAAAGTTAAAAATGATAAAAGAAAATTTTGAGAAAAAGAAAAATATTTTTTTGACTTTTTAATAATTTTTTATGAATTAAAAAATAATTAAACTATTTAATAATTAAAAGAAAATGTAAATAAAGTGAGAAAAATGCAAATTTTATTTCTAAAATTCTAAAATAACTGAAAACTATTTACTAAAATATTTTTGGATTTATCTGGGGTTTTTCTGATTTTTTTTGAATTTTCTAGTAATTAAAAAGTATTAAATAATGATTAAAAATGAAAATTAAATAGGAAAAATAGCAAATTAACTCAGAAAAATATGAAAAATTGCAAAAAATTATATTTTATTATTGAGATCCTAGGAAAAATAAAATGAACAGATGGTCACACACTAATAAGCAGATGGACACAAAAAGCAGTTAAAATAAGTGCTTATTTATAAGCTAATAAGCACTTATTATCACAAGAAACTCAGAAACAGTAGAGGCAATATCAAAAAGCATAAATCAACTTATGATAATCAAAGAAGCACTCAAGGTAGCCCAATAAGCACATGAGCTGTTTGCATATATAAGACAGAAAAGCAGTTGACAGGCCCCACTTTAAGCAGTGATATAAGCACTCTAATAAGCTGATTTTTGAAAAGTTAAGGTGGCAACTACTAGACCACCTAGTAGAGAACTCAGAAAACACAAAAGCCCTAATTTAGTCGCACCAATTGACCTTCAATTAAGCCCTAGTTCAGCATTGCAAAACTGGTTCAGCTGCTACAGTTGACTATTTGTATTGCTTCCTAAGTTTGACTAAAGTGAGTTTCAGCAAATCTAAACCACTTCTGAATGTATATAGAACTTATTTAACCACTTAAATCATAATCACAAACATCAAATTCACAATTTCAAACAAGTTACAGTAGCAGATCACAGAAGTGCAAACAGAATTTTTAGCAAACATGCAATTTTGACTTTTTGTAAATAATGTGCAAGTTTAATGGTTACTCTAGTTCTATAATGACCTAAGGAGACTAATGGTGCAAAAAAAACAAGCAAGTAAACACCTCAGGCTAGCAGTGCACTGATTTACCAAACGCCCTTTAAAAACTACGATTACACTACAACTACTAAACGAAACCTTGAACCTACTGATTTTATTAGTAAAATAGATTAAGTAAACCCTAAGAAGGCTTAATGATCACACATAACACATTAAAAGCAATCAAATCAAGCATTAACAGTTTAAGCTAAAACAAGGCAGTGAGATTATGAAGTAGGACTAAAATATCTATAAAAATCACATAAGCACATGAAAAGCTACTGACTTCAAGCATAAACAACAATAAGCAGATAATTATTAAACTAAAGCAACAAACACTATGCTACTATTATTGAAATACAAATAAGTGCTTAAAAGTAAAATGAGAAACTTACAAAGCTTTCCCCCTCTGCTTGAACAGAGGGGGTTCACTAAGCTTGCCTGTCTCTTTGACAGGCCAAGTGGACTTCTTTTGGCTGCCAATCAACCACCAATAAGCCGAGCTTATTGAATAAGCTCAGCCAGTTGACTTTTCTTGACTTTTTGGAAATTTTTAGATTTTGAAAGTTTTAATCACCAACTACCTTTATAAAACTAGAATAAGCTTATACTTAAGCTGAAATCAAGTAAAGTAAAAATCTTTTTGTGTTTTTATACTTTTCTTATTTTTTTTATTTTTTTTTTATTTTCTTTGATTTTCTGAAATTGTATGAATGAAACAGAAGTAATGTAAAACTAAGATATAAAAATTGATTTGAAACTATTTTGAAGCAGGAAATAAAGTGATTAAGTAACTAAGATAATGTAAATAAGCAGTAATGAAACAATAATTAAAAATGCTTTGTATTACTTGAAAATGAAATTACAATTTGAAATCAAGAGAGCTACAATTCTGGAAAGAAAATGGCAGAGTTTTGCTACTCAAAACTCCACACCTTAAACGTCTAAAAGGGGGGGGGTTTATATAGGGGAGCAGGGGATGAGGAGCCTAGGGTTTTAGAAGGATCTAGAGCTCCAATTGAGGCCACAAATCTTCAATTCCACGTATGATGTTGTCATACCACCAATTCTATCCGTTTGAGACCATCTTATCTTCAATCCACGTATTATTAGCCAATCAGGGAGCATTATTAAGCCACGTTGGAGGGGATATGACACCATCTGACACGTTGTCAGATGGTTCTAGAATGATTCCTAGTACGAGGTTAGTATATGGATGGGTACGAGGTAATTAAGGGTGAGGTGCAGGGTAAATGGGAGGGAGATGATCCACAGTAAACGGGCGCCATGGTTATTTTTTTTATTATAGTTTGATTTAGGGTTGGGTCGGGTTTGTGATGGGATTGGGCCGGTTAATAATAAGTGGGGTGGGCTTTGTATACTTTGGTTGTGGGCTTGGGTAAGGTTGTGTTTGTTTTATTTTGGATTAAAGGATCCGGTTGAAGTAGTAACAAATTAAACCAAGGGATCAATTTTGTACTTTCTGAAAATAGAGGGACCCAAACTGCCAATCATCATAAATATTATTCCAAGGGTCTTTTGTGGCATTTTATGAATACTTGGAGGTCTTGAGAGCCAATTCTTCAAAATATCTTCAAAAGGACCAAAAGTGGAACTTTGAAAGTTGAGGGACCAAATGTGTAAACTTGACCAAACTTTATTCTCGGGTCACTTTGGTGATTTCTAAAACTTTGGGGACTCCATTGACCATGTAAGCTTTGACTTTGACCACTAAGCTTCCCCGGCTCCGGCTTTATTCACTTTTCCAAATCTCGTGCTCGTTTTGTCATTTTCTCGTGATTTTTCGTCCTTTTCTTAAATATCCGTTCCTGCACATTCACAAACACAAAAACACACATTCTTTGGCATTATTGGTTAGTTTTTGGTTTATTTGGTCCAATTTTGGCTTAGAAAAGGTGAGTGAATAAGCACTCACCATATATAAATCGTCTACTAATACTAGGATTTCATCAGATATTACACATCTTTCTTGTTTGCCCATAAAAACGTTCTCTAAAATTAACAACAAGCAAAGGCGTACAACATCATCATTTGTTAACGAACCAAACTCAAATGGATCATTAAGTATCTTTAAAAGATGCGAGGCCTTTATAGTACTTGTTCTCTCACGTAGACTTTCTCTAAGAATCTTTAAAATACGCGCTTTAAAACCAGATTGACGCTTGTGACAAGGAGCAAAAGAAACATCACCAAATCGAAACCCTAATATCAAACACATTTCCTGCCGACCAAATTCTAAACTGTGCTGCCCGATATCAAAATAAAATGGAGTATTGATATCATGGTTCTGAACTTCACGTTGATGTTGAAGTAAATAATGCAGCAAGTGGTTATCATGAAAATATGTTTTTATCTTTAGCCAATCACCAAAAACTGTGCTTTTAAACAAGGAAAGACGTTCCTTATTTGTGCTCAACTTTTGCCTTATGGTCTTTAGATAGTGCAACTTCGATCTAGTACTAACCTTGGCATGATACAACTGTAAACACAAAGCAACAAAACATATAATGATTATGACTTATCTAACATTAATCTTTACATCACACATCACAAGAACATAAACTGTGATATGCATCACTATGAGAAAGTGCGATCAGGTTATATCACAAATAATAAGAAATTAACAAAGTTTAAGGATTTAAGAAATTCCCATCCCAACTCCTAGATCAACCAAGTCATTTTTGGTATATACGAATACTTTAGTTTTAACTTTTAATTCTTTATTGTCTTGACGTGATGAAGCAGACATGTTTCTACTATTATAAGGTTACACTTATTTGAAAATGTCTTAAACTCTTTTAACCACATGATTAATCTATAAGCCGCTAAAATGTTTTTCATGTAACCCTGTGCAGGCATAGAGTTAGGCGCTCAATATTAAGGGGGTGTTTGGCATTAGTAGAGTTAGGCGCTCACTATAAGGCATAGAGTTAGGCGCTCAATATTCATGAGTACATCTTAGCTTGTATTTCCAATTTACTCATACACACGACAGTTCGACTGCTTACATCAAGTTACTAGCCTACAATTCCCATGCTAACCCAAACATCATGCTAACAACACCAATGTGTGAAGATAAACATCCAATAAAACTCAAAATCAGAAGAAGTAGAAGATATATACTTATTGACTTTCGGGAGCCTCCGGTAGACCTTTTCATTTTGACTACAACCATGCCTAATCTAAAATGGAACATGAATCTGTTATCCTTACTTATCTGGGCAAATGTCATTTTAGGTATGTCCTGTTAAGGAGATATGCCTTTTTCTTACTACATACTATCATATATCTCTTATATAACCTTTATTGAAATGCCTTTTTCGACAACATAATATCATACATCTCTTATATAGCCGAGTACTTTTAATCTCAGGAAAAAAGGAAAACTGAAACCATGTGTAAATGTACTTTACATACATAAACCTTCTGTCTCAGTTAAGCACTTTGATAACAAATTTTCTGGTTTCATTACTCATTTAAATTGCTTAATGATTCAAAACAAAACTAGATGGGAAATCTTGATAATCAAAACTCTTTCACATTACATATACCAATACCTAATCAACCTAATGAGCCATAATTAGCACTACTAAACAACTAAACAATAATAAGCACAACTAATACAACAACAACATGAAATCCACAATCAAACATAAAATAAAGCAAAACCTAAACCGTAATAAGCAATCGAAACAACTCATAAGCACTTCTAAAGTTTAAATGCTTCGTCATTACCAAAACCACATAAAATACGCAACCCATCAGTCAACCGCAAAGGATGGAAAACGAAAAGGATGGATTTACTCACTTGTATTTCATCCATCAGTCAACCGCAAAGGATGGAAAACGAAATATCTTTGTCTGATCGGATCTGTTTGACTGAGCGATTGGGAGTGATAGCTTTCTCACTTTCTCGCCACCGTTTGGATTCTAAACCACCGATTGGGAGTGATCGGATCTGTTTTTCTGATAAGTGTACTGTGTGTGTGTTTTTTTATTTTTTTAAAATTTGAATTAATGAAAATAGGGCAAAAATATAAATTAATTAAAATAATAATTAAAAGTACAATAAGTGAGATTTTGTACAGTACAAAGGCAATCCAATCAAAAGATTTACTGATAGCTTTTTTATAGAAAGTACGCCGTCAGTCGAGCAGCCGTCAGTCGAGCAAATGGATCGAGCAATATTTAATATTATAGTACAACCACTACCAACAGTAACTAAGATCTTGTCATAGATTTGGTCTGCCACAAAATAGTAATAAAAAAAGAGAAAGTGGGACACGTGTCGCTCATATAGGCCAGTTGAGCAGTCGAGCAGTTGAGCATGACCAAAATTGGAAATGGGGTCAAATCATGACCAAAACATGAAATGGGCGAATGTTTTTGGCCTATTTTGGTAATTTCCTCTTATTGAAAGTATTAACTATGTAGATTCAGTGAGTCTGAACTCTTAGGCTGCATGCAGTAATGATTCATAATAAGGGTCAATCCCTATTATTTTTTCTGCCACGTCAACTTTCTCTCTTCAGCGACCTGCAAGCGATTCAGTGCCACAGTAAAGGCGACCAAGTTCAATTTTTTTTTTAGTTCAAACTTAATAAAACATTAATTTCATAAACAATTTTTAACACAAACACAAATTTTATTAATAAAACATAAACACAACGATACAGAATTAAAACAAATAAAATACGATACGAAAATACTTAACATAAAACATCATTACTCATCGTCTCTGTCCCATGCATCTGTGTTTCTTAGAACGAACCACACATGTTGATAATATATCCCTCTCCCATAGCGCTCATAATAAATTCTGGTTGCATTGCTGAGACGACAAGGGTCTTCACTTGTAAGCAGCAACTCTTTGTAAATAGCATTATACCTACGACATTCAAGGTTCATTCTATTCCACATAGCCGTAATACTATTTTTAACATAAAACATCATTACTCATCGTCTCTGTCCCATGCATCTGTGTTTCTTAGAACGAACCACACATGTTGATAATATATCCCTCTCCCATAGCGCTCATAATAAATTCTGGTTGCATTGCTGAGACGACAAGGGTCTTCACTTGTAAGCAGCAACTCTTTGTAAATAGCATTATACCTACGACATTCAAGGTTCATTCTATTCCACATAGCCGTAATACTATTTTTATTACGGTGCTTACCATCAGTCTGATTGTTGAACCTTTGTGTAACTTCATTCCAAAAAGAACGTCCATTTACAACGTCTCTGGAATCCTGAACTTCAAGCCATACGTTACCTAGTTTTGAACTTGTTCCACAGCGTGGGGAAGTTTACAAGCCATTTTTTGTGTTTGATTTGTTGTTTGAATTATGCTGGAAAGTGTGTGTTTGAAAGGTGTGTTTCAAAGTGGTATTTATAGTGTGTAATTTTTTTTACTCAACGGCTATAAAACGTTTAATTTTTTTTAGTCACAAACGGTTATAACATAAATGTGTGGAAGGTTTTGGATCAAAAATCAAAAATCAAAAAAAAAAAAAAAAAAAAAAGTGCACAATACTCGGTCGTGGTTGAGACCGAGTGAGAATGTTTTTGCCTTGTTTCTCGGTCGCGACCTTCTCCCCACACTAATGCCGACCGACTCGACCGACTAGGACCGAGTCGGTCTCGGTTGTTATTGATCTCTTTTAAAGTAACCAAATTTGGTGTCGCAAGATCATTCTCCTTAACATCCTTTGTAAGATATACATAATCATAAGCTCGTATGGTTTTGCATGTATGAATCGACTAGTGTAGTTTTAGAGAGAGAGATTAGAGAGAGAAAGAGATGGGAGGCTTGAGAGAAACTTGTAATCTATTAGCTTGTGAATGAAGGTCCAACCCTCTCCACATGTGGAGAGGGGTATTTATACTATCCTAACAAATAAATGATATAACGCCCACACCAGGGCTGTGGATCAGGCATACAGTGGGTAAAGACCCGTCCTTCTTCCACGGTGTTACTTAATCTAAACTAATATATAATTAAACTAACTAACTACGAGCTAACTTAAATGCTATTACATCAATTAGGTGACCGAGTCTTCTATAGGAATAATTGTATTTCTAACAATCTCCCCCTAAGCGAGGTCACCTTGGAAATTAAGCTCTTTGATCTTTAAGCATTCATAAGTCATTGTAGCTCGTAGGTTCTGATTCTTCACTTTTCTGCGCACTTTGTACTTCAAGCAATGAACTTGTGATTTGATGTACCTTTGAGATGTGTGATCTTTGAGCTTCTTTGAGATCATCAGCCACAGTAAATCTCCAAGCTCATCCACAGTAGTATTGCCTTCATGTGATGTAGTGACTTAAGGACCATCATGCTCACACCCTTCTAGATCTGGAGACTTTACATCAGAGTTGTGGATCAGGAGACTTTTTCATCAGAGTTGCGGAAACGTTGTTGGTAGTCTCTCAACATTTGTTGTAGCAAGTCTCTCATCGTCATTGATAGTGAGGAGGATGTGTGAGCATGAGGTATGGATTGACCTGATTCAGCTGGAAATAGGAGCCATCAACGCCATCTTTATATGTGTCCCTGAAATAAAACAGTTAGCAATAAAGATAGAGAACGAATATGGCTTTGTCATTCGTTCTGCGAGGACATACTACCCTCCGGTTTTGTGAAAACCGACCTGTGATCAGGTAGAGTCTCTTTTAAAGAAGACTCTCCTTGACAGGAATTTCCAGCTTGTAGTAATGAATTTTCCAAAGAATCCACTTTGGAATCTTCACACTAAGCATGTTCTCATACCGGAACGTCTCAAAGCAGACATCACGATAGAGTGAATCGGTGAATTGATATTCACGGATTGATGAAAAATAGATTTATAGAAATCACTCGCGTGTCATATGATAAACATTTTTGAGACACGACGAGAGTTTTAAGCTTTGAATCATATTTCCATCAAAAATACTTTTGTTTTGAAAAATATACACAATCAACGTGCTCGAAAGTAAGTTTGTGAGCACATTGAAAGGTTTTTGCAAAAGTATCCGTCAATCCATATCCTGGAACAAGTTTGATTCAATGTTGAATCGCACCATCGTTGCTTTCCAGTTGTCACTTGATCATTGATCCAAGATGGATCTCACATGTCACCTACCAAGAGCTTGAGTGATGTTCGCTCTAGAAGGATTTCCATCTTCATTGTGAATATTTTCATATCACTCGGATGTTCTGGCAATACCACAAGGATAATGCGTAGGACTCTAAATATTTTATCTTATTTTCCACATTGTGTGAAACAATAAGCATATTTGGAATGTGTCCTATCGAGATTTATGGATGATCTCTTTGGCTCTAGACTCAATAGTGCGTTTTGATCCACTCCTGGAGACTGGGGAGGCGTCTCCTGTTTAGGTACCAACATGGCTCGCAATGAGCGGTCGATACATTGCACAGGGTTCCCCGTGAGATTGAAACAAGCTCTTTTAAGAGAACTTGAGTGGTTGGGAAGTTTAGTGCAGTGAGTCACTGGGTCCATGACGTCTTGTCTTCAATACTAGTGTTACCTTAGTCAGTGTTGCAAAAATCGGCCTACAAGGCCGATTAATCGGCGATTACAAGCTGAACGGCCTTGGACCTTGGAGCGAATTACAAGGTAATCGGCCGATTAATCGGCCTTGGACCTTGGAATCGGCGATTAATCGGCCAAAAATCGCTACACGGCCCTCGACCGCTTCGGGACCGATTCACGATTTTTGCAACATTGACCTTAGTAACCACTAGTAGATTATGAATTTGAACTCGGTTTCTGCCCTAAGGTTTAATATTTGGAGGGCTATTTCTTTTCACCCTTTCTCATTACATTTCTTTTTCATTCTTCAACCCCTTCAGTGCTTACCGAGACTTCACCACTAGAACCTTGTTGGGTTGGTTCCAGTCCTAGCTCTATCTCAGTCCGCACTCTTCCCTTTCTCACTTTACTCCTTTTTTTTTTTCAATCATTCCTAAGGACTTCTAATCTATCTAGAGGATTGTCCCTGGGAAGATCCTTCCGGTTCTTGTGGATCATGGGAACTCATACCTAACCTTAACCATCCTTATAACTCCATGCATAAAGATAAATGGTCGGTCTTTGGTATAACTTCCACAAATGCCTTTTGCTCCCCCTCAATATGTGCATCGATATTTGAAAGTGTTTAGCACATATGTGGGAGCCTATTTATTGAGTCCAAAAGATCACTTTTGATTATCAGATTTCATATTTAAATTACATTCTCTCCCCCGATCAAAAATTTCCAATCTTTCGAGATTTTGGATCTCAATTGATTTAAATAAGTTAGAAAACGTTTGGGAGAGAAATGCGGTCAGTTTTAATATTTTCTGATAAAAGGAACCTTTTTCTTGCTCCCCCTTAATCTGTGAGGGAGGTTGTTATGTGTCAGATTTGATGAGTTTACAAAAGATTTGAAGTTATAAGTAAAACTCTTTGAAAATGTTCTCATTCTGACACATAACCATCACAAATCGTTTTGTTGCAAGGTTTTTGTACAAAGTGTGTAGAGTTTTGATGATACATAAAATTTTGAGAAATCACTCTCCCTTCAATCAATGACGGATGTTAAAACTGAATATTTTCATAAAATATTAAGGTCATTGATTGAGTGAAAAATTTTATCAAAATTTTGAGTTCAATTTGATTTTTAATCAAAATCTCATGGTACCACCAAGTTTTGCACAAACATTTTCCGGAAAAATCATAGAAGGGAAAATATTTGGCGATAAAAAGAAGATTTCTCTTCTTTATCAAGAAATAATATACTGAAGCGTACATTAGATCGAGGGTGCACTAATATAAAGTAATTCACGCTTGGATGAACGGCACCCTTTGCTAGGAACAACCGTCTTTTTGGCGACGTGTTTTCCTCATTTTGAAAACCGGGTTGCTATATGAAGTAATAGCAAGCAATAATTTTGAAGTCCGGGTTCTAGCCTGAAAATGACTACAAGCCATAAATTTTAAGTCCGGGTTACAGCCTAAAATGACTGTAAGCCATAAATTTTAAGTCCGGGTTACAGCCTGAAATGACTGTAAGTCATAATTTTGAAGAATGTTTTGAGATACGACATGTTTTAGAAAAAACTTTATTTGAAACCGAAAAACTCTTGCTCAAGCATATGTATGAATCCGTGTCATTATTGAATGACATTTCTAGAAACGTACATAATATTGATTACACAAGAGACATGTCGTGAGAAGAATATTTTTGGATTTTTGTAATTTTTTAGATTTTTATGGTTTTTATTGGTTTTATATTTTTCTATTTTCTTTTTGTTTTAAACTATGTACAAAGGATATCTGAAGCAAATCCATTACTCTTCATTTTCTTCCTGAATACATTAGAGTGATTGATGAGTGCTCAAACACTCATCATTTTTGGTCAATCTGAACTGAAAAAACATTTAAAAACACTCAATAACACATCAAAATACTAAAAATATTTCAAAATTGTGTTTTATATGTTTTAGATGCAAAATGAGTAAAAACAAATGAAAAACGAATAAAGTTTGCATAATTGGCAGTTTGAGTCCCACAACTTTCAAAAATTGGCAAAAATAGTCCCTGAGCACGTATTTTAAAAGAAAAGTCACCAAAGGTCCTTTTGAAATCATAAATTGTCATATTTAGTCCTTTGGTGAAAAAGTTAAAAGTTTTGAGAATTTACAAGATTGGTCCCTGAACTTCATAAATTGGCAGAATTGGTCCCTGGTGGGAAATTTTTGGAAGAAAAATCATTTATGGTCTCGTGGTTACTTATTTTGGCAAGTTTAGTCCTTGGAATGAAAGTCTGAAGAAATTGCAAATTAGTCCCTCAACTTTGCAAACTTGTCAGATTTGGTCCCCGGATGTGTGAAAATGGAAATTTAACTTTTATGGTCCTTGTATTATTGGAGTTTGGCAATTTTTATCCTTGTGGCTACTTTGGAGGATTTACAATTGCAGTCCCTCACTTTCGGATAATTACATCTATGGTCCTTGTGTTTTACTATCTAACCAAATGGACCCTTAGTTATTAAAAGCCCAAATCCAACAAATCCAATAACAAACCCAACCCCCTTTTTATTCATACCCGGCCCATCCCACTTTTAATAATAAAATCCCTCCCCTGACAGTCAAACCAAGTCAACCCCCCACCACTGTACACCTTCTACTTCCCCCCCCCCCCCCCCGTGACCTGCCATGGCCTGCAAAACCACCCTACTCCACCCTCCTCCATCATCACCCTTTTCACCTACTTGTCTCCCTCAACCCCCCTCCTCATTTATTGCACCAACCAAGCTCACCAACCCCCACTCAAACTTGTCAATTACCCATTTCCCGCCAAGAATGATTTTAACGGCCATGATTAAAACCATTCATCCAACAGTCCAAAAGAGAAGTGGGAAAGCATGTGTGGGTCTCACTAACCCTAGAGGTTCAATATAAAAGGAAGAAAAAGAAGCAGAGGAGGAGTTAGTAGTTAAATTAGTTTTTAGCCCTTAGTGTAATTTTAAAAATCATGTAATTCTTCTCTTTATGTTTTAAGTCATCTTATCTTAGCTTAATGTTGTAATCCAATTTCAATATTAATAAAAGTCTTCAGTTTCAATTCTCAGTTTCCTTGTTTTTTTTCAGTTTTAATAAAATTCCTAAGTTGTTATTAGTCAAAATCTTGTTCAAGCTACATTGTCATTAAAACCATCCTGTTAATACAAATATCGCCTAAAAACGTTATTTATATTTTACGATCTTCGCTAAGTTTTGTTAACGACAAAATGTAAACTTTAATTTCTAAGTAAAACATAATATTAGTTTTAAAGACTTGCATAAACTAGACTTTTGCTACAGTTTACATTTCATAAAACACAACACTTTTTATTTCTTAAAATAGAAATGTTACATCACATTTATGGCAAGTTCTGTCAATATACATTTATGGAAAGAAAGTGTGTTTGACTAACTATATGTTGCTTGCAAGTTTTGTGTTTGACTAGGTGTAATGAGATGTGACATTGTTTGGTTTGCAAGGTGTAATGAGATGTGACATTGTTTGGTTTGCAAGATTTATTGCAAACCCAACTGCAAGCCCGGCGGAACCCTGGGGGTACACGGGCGGAACCCATCTGAGGGTTCCGCCGTATCCGCCAGACCTGCAGAAGGCTTTGCTATAAATACTAAGCCACAAGTTGATTTTTGGCTTATCACTCTACATCATATTTACACACATTCATTCATTCTTTCATCTAACCCTTTAACATTTCATATGTGAAGTTTCTTTTTGTAGCAAAGAGATTCACGAGCTCATTAAAAGTAACAAGTATTCAACACATAATTGCAAGACTTGTTAGCTTAGCATTGTGTAGACTTGTGTAGTTTACACTTCATTTGATTGTGTATTTTCAGTAGTGATCGGTTAGTATTTTAGTCCTTAAAATACAAAGTGTATCGGGAGTAGTTGTACCCTTGTAAAAGAACTAACGGGAGTGGTTGTACCCTTGGTAAAGAACTCGACATCTAGCTTAGTGTCGGTGAAAGTATAAGCGATTTGTAAGGTTTTCTACGCCAGTGAAAGGAGCTTGTTGACTAGTGAAAGAAACTCTCGAGTTGGATACTCGGGGCGTGGACGTAGGGCAAGGAAAAAGAGTCCTTGTAGCCGAACCACGATAAATACTCGTGTTGTGGTTTGATCGTTTCTTTCATTTACTTGCATACTATATATTGTGTTTGTGTATATATATCTTTGATCAAATGAAAAGTTTCAAAGCTAACTAAACAAGTTAAAAAGATTTTAAACGGTAAACTATTCAACCCCCCTTCTAGTTTTCCACAATTGGCATCAAGAGCTACGTTACTCAAGCTTTTAAAATATATTGTGTTTTAAAACTTGAAACGATCCATGGATTTTGAAAATTACAAAGAAGGGCAATCTATGCAAAGACCACCACTTTTTGAAGCAAATGGTTTTATATATTGGAAAAACCGTTTTGAAACCTACGTGAAATCTAAAGATATAGATTTATGGTATATAATCATTGATGGTGATAATATAGTTACTAATATTAAATATGATGATCAAAAAAAATTGATTGGTAAAAATAATGAAGCTAAAATGATGCTTTACAATGCTTTGCCTAAGAAAGAATACGAAAGAGTCTTTATGTGTAAAACCGCCAAAGATATTTGGCAATCTTTAATTGTCACTCATCAAGGAAACTCACAAGTTAAAGATAACAAAATTGATCTTCTTGTTCAACAATATGAACAATTTGTTATTTCCGAAGATGAGATTATTGATAATGCTTTTGCTAGGTTTAACACTATTATTACTTCACTTAAAGCACTTGATGAATCTTTTTGTAGTAAGAACTTTGTCAGGAAATTTCTTAGAGCACTCCATCCGAAGTAAAGAGCAAAAGTGACGGCAATTGAAGAATCCAAAGATCTTTCAAGCATGTCACTTGACGAGCTAATTGGAAACCTCAAAGTTCATGAAATGGTAATGGAAAAAGATTCGGAACTAGTTAGAGGCAAGAAAGAAAAAGTTAAGTCCATTGCCTTGAAAGCTAGAGTCCAATCAAGTGATGATGAAGAATCTACTTCGGATAGTGATGATGAGGAATATGCTATGGCCGTTAGAGACTTCAAGAAGTTCTTTCGTAGAAGAGGGAAGTTTGTAAGGCAACCTAAAGATGACAAGAAAACTTTCCGAAAAGATCGTGATGATAGGAAAGGAAAGGTTGAAAGAAAATGCTATAGGTGTGGAGACACAAGTCATCTTGTAGGAGAATGTCCAAAACCACCCAAGAGCAAACTTCAACAAGCTTTTGTGGGTGGTGCTTGGAGTGACTATGAAGGAGATGACGATGAGCCAAAGAATGATGATATTGCTCTCATGGCTTACAACTCAAATGAGGTATTCTCCGACTCATCTTACTCCTCTATTGATGATGACACTTTACAAAAAGATTATAACAAACTTTGTGAATTGAGCTTAAAAATCATAAACAAAAATAAATTTTTGAAAACTAAAAAGGAGTTTTTAGAAAATGAAGTTTATCAGTTAAAAGAAAAAGCTAAGAGATTAGAAAAGAGTAAAGGTATTGACACATCTTGCAAATCATGTTAAGAGCTTAAACTAGAAGTTGAGAAACTTAAAATTACTCAAAATGATCTAATAAAACAAACCACAAAGTTTAAGAAATTCGATAAGAGCATTTCTTGTGCGGATGAAATTATGAAACTTCAAAAGTCACCCTTTGATAAAACAGGACTAGGATTCACGAAAATAGAAACTTCAAAGGGTCAAAAGAAACAAGAAAAGAATGCACAAGAAACTAACAAAACTGCTACAGCAGCCCGCGGATCAGACGGAACCTAATTCAGGGTTCCGCCCGTTGGACCCGAAGGTTCCGCCAGGCCTGCTGCAGCAGTAACTCCATCCACATCGGATCGTTCAAAATTTGTTAAAGTTACGTATAAAAATGGAACAAAACCTGCTTTTAAAACTGGAGTAGGACTTAGTAAAAACGAATTTAGAGCTAAGACTACTCAACAAGTCCTAAGACTCCAATTCCCAAACGCCCCTTTCCAAAGAGCAACTTCAACGCTCGACCAAACTACCAACATGTTTGGAACCAAAACACTCCTAGACATTACCAAACTCCAAATTACATGTCATGGAACCCTTATGTTCTATTTTTATACTTGGAACAAGTTAATGGTATGCTTAACCAAAATGGACGCATGAGAAATTGGGGACCAAATGTTTGAGTGTTTTTCATAAAATAGGTGTGCCTCAAAGTTTGTTTGGAACCGGATGAATGGATTAAAGATAGCGGTTGTTCAAGGCACATGACGGGTAACAAAAGCCTCTTTACTACTTATCACAAATGTGACGGAGGTAATGTTATGTTTGGTAGTAAAGCTAAGAGCAAAATCATCGGAAAAGGTACAATCTCTCATGACTCCCTTTTTATAGATGATGTAGCTCATGTTGATAACTTAGGTTTTAATCTCCTTAGTATTAGTCAACTTTGTCGTAATAAGTATAATGTCCTTTTTAGTGAAAACGGAAGTAAAATACTTAAAGATGGTATAACCATAGCCAAAGGTGTCCTTAAGAACAACGTATACGTCATGAAGATGGATCCAACATCTAGAGACAAACTTTGTATTACCTCATTAGATGAATCTTCAACTTTATGGCATAGACGTTTAGGACACACTAACATGAGACTAATCCAAAACCTCTCCTCCAAAGACTTAGTTCGAAACCTACCTAAGTTGAAATATGACCAACATTTTTGTGATGCTTGCAAAGTCGGTAAACTAGTCCATAGTAGCCATAAGGCTAAAAACTTGGTTCCTACATCTAAGTGTCTAGAACTTTTGCATATGGATTTATTTGGTCCATCCGCTATACAAAGTTATGGAGGTAACTTCTACACTTTGGTCATAGTTGATGATTACTCAAGATATACTTGGACAAAATTTTTGAAAAGTAAAAATGAAGCTTTTGATAAATTTGAGATTCTAAGTAAGAAAATTCAAAATCAAGTAGGGTCTAATATTGTGTCTATTAGAACGGATCACGGTCGTGAATTTGATAAAGAATTTCAATTTAGAAATTTTTGTGATATTAATGCTATTACTCATAACTTGTCGGATCCACGTACTCCTCAATCTAATGGTGTAGTAGAATGTAAAAACCGGACATTGCAAGAGATGAGTAGAACAATGCTTAATGAACAAAACATTCCACAAAAGTTTTGGTGTAATGCCGTTGACACATCAACGTACATTTTAAATCAAGTCTTAATTAGACCATTTTCGAATAAAACTCCTTATGAACTATATAAAGGTAAAAAGCCTACATTAGGATACTTTAGAGTGTTTGGGAGTAAATGTTTCATTCTTAACACCAAGGATTATCTCACCAAATTTGACCCAAATTCTTATGAAGGTGTATTTCTTGGATATTCACAAAATAGTAAAGCTTACATTGTTTTGAACAAAGAAACCTTAAGAGTCGAGGAATCGTTGAACGTAACATTTGACGAGAGTCCACCTCCCTCTAAGACGTCACCTTTGGTAGATGATGACTTAGTTGAAAGCCAAGCAATAGAAAGTCAAGAGATTTTAGGTAATGACAAGGAAGATGAACTATTAAAAAAAGAACTTGTCAATGTCAAAGAATCTAAAAGTCATCCATTAGATGGTGTCATAGGCAACATTAACGAAAGAACACTAAGGTCAAAAGTTCAAAATGAAAGCAACTACTTTTGTTTCGTGTCAACCATTGAACCTAAAAACATTAATGAAGCCATTAAAGATGAGTCTTGGGTAATTGCTATGCAAGAAGAGTTAAACCAATTTGTTAGGAATGATGTATGGACATTAGTTCCTCAACCAAAGAGTCAAACTATAATTGGAACAAAATGGGTATTTCGTAATAAAATGGATGAAAATGGAATTGTGTCTAGAAACAAAGCTAGGCTAGTTGCACAAGGATATAATAGGCTCGAGTCAATTAGAATCTTACTTGCATATGCATGTGCACACAATTTTAAACTCTTTCAAACGGACGTCAAAAGTGCATTTCTAAACGGAGTCATTAATGAAGAAGTGTATGTTGCTCAACCACCGGGCTTCATCGATTTTGAAAAACCAAATAATGTTTACAAACTTAAAAAGGCTCTTTACGGACTTAAGCAAGCTCCAAAAGCATGGTATGATCGACTTAAAACCTTCCTAGTTGACCATAAGTATACCATGGGCTTAGTTGATAATACTCTCTTCACTAAGAAGAAAGATTCACATATTATCATAGTCCAAATCTATGTTGATGACATTATATTCGGATCAACTTGTCAAGAATTATGTGTGGATTTCTCAAAAATCATGCATGACGAGTTTGAAATGAGTATGATGGGAGAACTCAACTTTTTCCTAGGACTCCAAATTAAACAACTAGAAGATGGTATCTTTTTTAACCAATCTAAATATATTAAGGACATGCTTAAGAAATTTGGATTAGAAGATTCGAAACCAATCAAAACTCCCATGTCCACGGAAACTAAACTCACCAAGGATGAGGAAAGTGAATCCGTATATAGCACTAAATATAGAGGTATGATTGGTAGTCTACTTTACCTAACGGCTAGTAGACCCGACATTATGTTTAGTGTTTGTCTATGTGCTCGTTTTCAAGAAGATCCTAAGACTACTCATCTCGATGCCGTTAAAAGGATTTTTATGTATATTAAGGGCACTACACATTTAGGTTTATGGTATCCCAAAGGAACGGGAATAGACTCCATAGTGTATGCCGACTCGGATCATGCCGGTGACTATGTCAATAGAAAAAGTACAAGTGGTATTTTTACTTTTGTTGGACATTGTCTCACCTCATGGTTCTCTAAGAAGCAAACGGCTCTTGCTATCTCAACAACGGAAGCCGAGTACGTTTCGGCTGGAAAGGCATGTCAACAAGCTCTATGGATGAAGCAAGCTCTTGTCGACTACGGAATTCAACTTAACGACATCACAATTCTTTGTGACAACAAAGGTAACATTGATCTTAGCAAAAACCCGGTTCAACATGCTCGTACCAAACATATTGAAATCCGTCATCATTTCCTTCGTGACAGCGTTCAAAAAGGAAATATCTCAATTGAGAATGTTTCTTCCGAAGACAACATAGCCGACATTCTCACGAAACCCCTTAAACATGAACCTTTTAACCTTCTTAGGCTAGGCTTAGGACTCATGGAACCTACATTGTAGTTCTTGACATTAACAAAAATCACAAAAATCAAAACAAATCCATAACTATTTTTCTCAGCAGGGTCGGCGGAACCCTCAGACACAACGGACGGAACCCAACTCAGGGGTCCGCCGTGTCCGCCGACCTGCAGAATCAATATTTTTGTTTATATTAAACCAAACACCCATTATTTCATACCACCACTTCCAAACTGTTACTATTCACTTTACCATCCATCCATACCTACGATTTCTTGGTCTTCCTTTCACTCACATTGCAAATCAATCGTCATTGTAAGTATTCTAAACTTGATTACAATCCTGATCTGAGTCTAGGAATTCTATTTTTGCACAAAAATAAAAACTTGGGGTTATGCATTAAACTTGAGAAACTCATGCATAAAATTAGGTGTTTAACAAAACTAATCATGTTCCCCATAGCTAGGAATTGCTTTCTTACTTAGTGTAAACATGTTTGCTAAAACACCCCATGTCAAATCTTTCCAAAATTTTTTCACAAATAGGACAAATATTTTTTCGTCTCACATTGAGAATACAAAATCAAAACGTTATGTTTAAAACATCACTTGCATAATGTCTCTTGAATGCTAAAGGGAATACATAACCAATATGTATTTTCGGGTACATTCAAACGAAGCTACATTGAACTAGGAGCGTTTGGGTTATCTTTTGTTTTATAACAAAACTTGCATTATAAAACGTTTTTAAAGCATCAAAATGAGTCAAGATAACCGCACCTCCACATTGTTTTCATATAGGCACACACTAGAACATCCACATTATAATAGTAGTTTACTTAAACTAAAATGTGAAATTTTGTTGTTCTAGGAATCATCATGCCTCCTCTAACCCACTACGACCACAAGGACACCATTAAGTACCAACCAAAACACCACAAAACCAAAGGCCTTACCCCAAACCAAGTCAATGTTTTCAAAGCCTTAGAAAAACACTATGTCTATGAGGGTAGAACCATTGACCCGTCTTTCCTAGAAGGCACAAACCTTTACGCCGAATTTGCCACAATCAACTTTGAGTGTCTTTTGAATATCAACGAGCCTATTTGTCCTAGGTTAATTTTGGAATTCTATGCATCTGTCGTCCTCTCCACAGATGATTATGGTCAAATGTCTATCAACTTTAGGGTTAGTGGTCATCAATACTCCTTCACTCTTGAGGAGTTTGCTCAAATCCTAGGTGTCCCAAACCGTGGTACTTGCATCTATTCCGACTTGCACTCCCTCTCAACTCTTGACAACCTCCATGACCGCATCCATCTTTATGACACACCTCTTGTGTCAAAAGATGTACTCCGTGACCACCTCTTTGTTAGGACAACCAACACTAAGAGAACCCGTTCGGGAAATGAGGTCGATAAGGACCCATATGGAATGGAAATGAATGAACTCAAGCCCCAATTCAAGAAATGGGAGGAAGTCCTTAGAGCAAATGTCATTAGCACCATAGGAAACTGAGACCATATCAACCTTTGCCTTTGCTACATGCTCTACTCTTTGTCCGTTAGGCAACCCTTCAATCTTGCCTACTACATGGCCAAGAGAATGGCCGACATTCCCGTGCATGGCACAACGGCTATGCCGTATGGAATGCTATTGACTCGTCTCTTTAGGTTCATCTCACCCATTCCACCAACTCCAAACGGTCTTCGACTTGACTACTCTCTCATTCCACACACCTTTGTTCCACTTAGTGATAAGAGAGTTTACAAAGCCCAAGGAAAACGTCCTCATCCTCCTACCTCATCATCATCTTCCTCAATGAGTGAAGATGACACTTTGCCAAACTCTAGGCTCCCACCTCTCGAATACCTATCCCAACTTCTGGATATTCCAAACGAGTCGGCGGAGTTCAAGCAAACAAAGGGGATGTTTAAGAATCTTGGAAGATTCCTTGGAAAGCTCAAGAACAAGATTGACTGTCAATGAGTGCGGGTGTGTAGGAGTGTTTGGCACTAGGTGCTATTTGAACAAATTTGCTTGTTTAAACAATGTTTATGATGTATTTGTGTGCTAGTACAATGTTTGATACAATTTGGAACATGTAGTATCTAACTTTGATGCAGGTAGACAACTTTTGGCAAGTTGTCAAATTTTCATGTTTATGATATTTTCACTAAGTATAGTGAAATTCTCGACCTCAAGGTCAAAGTCCTATGATATGTGTGTTTACGTGTCTATTTTTTGCATTGCCTAACCAGAAATGAATTATCTTTTTGATTTTAGGAGTTTTCAAAAATTTTGAAAATCGTCTCGCGGGTCAAAAACGCGGACTGCCAATTTTTTCAGCCCTGGCGGATCTGGCGGTACCCAAAATTGGGTTCCGCCAGTGTATTTTCTGGGCAACCCAGAAATGGCCCAACGGACCACGCGGAACCCTTAAACGGGTTCCGCCTGTGTATCCTAAGGGTTCCGCCAGTTGCATGCAGAATTTTTTTTTTAGTTTTCAACATTTCAACATCCAATCACCAAAATACAATCCTTTTAGATAGAAACCAATTTCCTGCAATTTGTTTAGCACAATAGGGTACTTCTCATTCCTTATAACTCAACCAAAATCATTTCCCGCCAAATTTCAAAAATAGGCATAACCACCGCAAGGAACCTTCACAAATAAAGGAAGGAACCCTTCCAAAGGTTCCTTGAAATCCCTGAGATTTATACTTCAACAAATTTACCAAAACCACTAAGCATTTAGTGCAAACCTTGTCTTCTCACTTCACCATTTTCATTGGATTGACTTCTATGATATGACAACCCACAATTAGTTTTCCAAATCATTAGGAACCTCCATTTTTGTATGGACTAACATCAAATCCAAACACTCCTTTCCACAATCCTTCATCACTATAAATTAAACCATCATAAACACTATCAAATCACACCTTCTTCATCACAATTTCTGAACTTCTAAATCATTTTAACCATGACAAAGTCAACAATCGCCTCTCAACCATCACGACCCATCCGGAGAACCGCCCGGATAAGTGTTAAACCACTTTGGACTAACCAATCCATCAACCTAAGCTCCTCATCTTCGGATGAATTCACCTCACCTATAAAAAATGAACATTTTTTGAACCTTGCATCTCCATCTCCATCACCCAATGAACCCAATGAGCTCACTCCACCACCAACTAAATCACCTGATGAGGCGAAAAATGAACCACTTTTAGGGGGTCATTTAAGCCCGGAATTGAACTTATTTGATCAAATATTGCCCTAAATCGTTCCTTTTGTGATTTTAGGTAATTTGGGAGAGAAATCTGGAAAAGGAAGCAATTCGGACGTTTTTGGAGCATAAAAGTGAAGAAAACGCCAAAGTCTTAATTTTCCTTGCTGGGAACAGTAGGTGACGGCGTCAAGAGTAACATCCTGACGGCGTCAAGAGTAATATCCATGACGACCCAGTACAGATTTGACGGCGTCACAAGGAAGGGCGTCAAGAGGAAAATGCATGACGGCCTGGAAAATGCTAACACATGACGGCGTCAGAAGTAGATCAAGGCAGTCCGAGAATTATTTTGGCGGCGAGGTGACGGCGTCACCTATTTGGCCTTGACGCCGTCAGACCCTATTTCCTATATACAGTTTTCTAATTTTCACATTAAAAGGAGAGAAGTTTTGGAGAAACCCTAAGTACGAACTTGGTGCGAATTTTACAGGTTTTTCAAGGGTTCTAAGCCCTTGATACCTTTCATGTGTAATTGAGATAAGTATTCTTTTAATTCAATCAATATGTCTATGTGTTGGTTGTCTATATCTTGTTCTTGTCTTAATTCCATCATGCTAGGCTAGATCTATCTTGTGTTTGCTTGGGTCTAATGAAACCTAGATGTTAATTATATGTTGATTACTTGTTTATAATTGTTTTGGATGAATGAATTATATGTTAGGCTTAAGAAAACTGGCAGATCTCCAAATGGTAACATGCTTGAACGTCTTAAGAAACATTAACCGATGTGCACTAGGTCTTTATTGGTTGTATTTAATGCATGAGCCACTGTTTATAATCCCTATGGTTGTGCTGGGCATGGCATAGGAGGAGATAAGAGCTCATAGAATTGGGGAGTTAAGTGCGCCACCCCATGAATGGTATTAAGGAATACAATCCGTCATCCATGCAACTATAACAAGTAATTAACGTGTAAAAGATGTCTAGGGAGTAGTGAAATCTAAGTAAACACATTTTCTCCACTTATTGCTCACAACCTTAGTATAATTTAGTTTAATTTCATTTCTAGTATTTTATTTTGATTGCATCTTTAGTATTAGGTTAGTTGACTAGCAACTAATTCCGCCCAAATCCTTCAAACCCGAGATTTTTACTTGCTTTCTAAAAAAATATAAAAATACAAAAATAATCATCTCTCATCTTTAGAACTAGTATTTAGGTTTTCTAATCCTAGCGACACTATTCCTAGCTGAACGATCAATCCCCCAGTACTTGTCACTATACTATACTACAACGATCAGGTACACTGCCTGGTGGGGGTTGTAAGCTTCTCGAGATCCCTTGAGAAGTAAAGCCTGGTGCGATTCCCACGTATCAAGTTTTTGGCGCCGCAGCCCGGGGAATAGTTATTGTCTAGGTTAGAATTTCTTTTCATTAGGTCTACTTGCTAGATTCCGTTCTAGTAAGATTTTATTTTTATTTTTAGGTCCTTTTTAGTCTATCTTATTTCTTTTTGTGTTTGTTCGTAATTTCCATTGACTCTTCCGTTCACCATTATGGAGTACGCGAATCCACCATACCACCAACCACAAAGGCCATTCTACCCTATTGACATCTCGAATTTCAAACAATATCGAGATGAACCCATATATGATGCATGGACTCGTTTTAGAAATTTACTCCGAAAACTCCCTCATCATAGTTTCGCTTTAGCATCCCTAACCCGAACCTTTTACTATCGTGTTGGCCAATATGACCAAATGCGCATTGAGGATTTTGCCAATGGGGACTTTAGGGAATTAAGTGCTGAAGAAGCATGGGATACCATAGAAGATTGTGCCCAATATTATTATAGGGTAGACAACCCAACAAACGTTAGTACAAGTCAATTGAATATAAATTTCCAGGATCATGAAACAAGTTTGTTTGGGGATGAATATATTAGTGTTGAGATACCTAAGTGGTTGTCATGTAATGCAATAGTACAAGTTGAACACATAGGTGACCTTGATGTGATGGAGGATTTAGCCGAACATGATCACATTGATTAAAAAGACCTAGGTCCTATGATCGATGATGATGAATCTCAAGAAACATATGATGAATCTCTTGGGCAATTTGTATATAGCAGTCAGAATATTGAGGATGATCCATATGATTCGGACATAGAAGTTGAGATGCCTAAAGAAGTACGTGAGATACTAGGGAAAATGTTAGGGTTAAATAATAATGAAACACATGTTGAGGATATAGGTGATCTTGACACAAGGAAGGATGAGGTAAATAACATAAACCTACAAAGTACCCCACAAGTCCTGCCATCATTTAAGGCACATACACCGCCCGTGACTTACCCGGAAGAAGTAGACGAAACTATAGGAACCCCAATAGAGGTAGAACCTTTGAACCAAACATAACTAGAGGATATAGGTTTGAATACTTATAATGATAACCTTACTCTTAATTCTAGGGAAGTTCCTAGTTTTGATGAACCGGAGCCTCAACCAAAACCGTTACCTAATCTTCCATCCTTGGATGAAAATTTAGGAATTAAATTAGGTTCTGATCCACCCATCAAACCATATAGTCCGGGTAGTCTTAGGACAAAGGTAGTAGACTCTAAGCCTTGTAGAGAGGAAGCTGACATAGGAGTGGAACATGACCTTACATACTTACATCACCCATTCATGATTGATCATAAGAATCATTATGGGTTTAAACCGGGTTTATTAGGTCAAGATGGATCCCCAACTAGTAATCTCTTGAAGTTGATTGAAAATGATCCCTTTCTAGGAGAAAATCTTAATCCACCCATTAATCCGATTGAACTTGTTAAGGTTATGATGATAGGAGCGCACTCCTTTGAGCATATAATTCATCCACCACTCTTACCTCACGTAGCATATTTCCACACTAAGGGTATGTATCGCTACTTCCACCCGCACTTAATTCAAAGTGTAGAGAAAACCTTCCCTATTTCCATTAAATAAGGGTAGAGTCAGGCTCGTGACTCGAACAAAGAAAAGCGCTTCTTGGGAGGCAACCCATGTTTTGTGTGATTTTATTTTTGTTTGTTTGTTATTTGCTTCCGTATGCATGCTTTATTTTTATCGTTGGTAGATCATGTTTCTAAACTAAATGTGGAAATACTTTACTTTGTTGTTTTGTTCTAGTCTTAACTCCACCTAAAAGTATTTTTGCAAAAGATAAGTATAAGGGGAAACCCCAAATATGTTTTTAAGAAACAAACCGATCATGATTCTCCACAATATTAAATGAACATGTATATTCGTATTTGTTAGAGTCAAATGCTTGTATTGAGTCATAATGAAGTTTTGCAGGATTTTCCAGGAAGTAGGACGAAGTTTTTCCAGAAATTTTCCGGAAACTTAACATAAGAATTTCTGCAGGTCAATCCTGACGGCGTCAAGAGTTAACTCTTGATGGCGTCAAGTGTAAAAATCTGGAAATTTTACCGATTTTGTTTTTCTAACGGAGTCTTATGGTTTTTGTGAATTATTAAGTTTTATAATCTGCAGGAAATCTGCAAACTTCATTCCACAAGCATTATATCTTATCTTGTTTTCTAGGATTTAGTAACTTATATAGGATGCCGCCGATTTTACGCGAGGTTGTTTTGTCTATTTTCTCAGGATTTACAGGTTATGTTTGACAAGAAGATGATTTATATTCTGGAAAGGAAGCTTTGATTGTTCATTTTCTTGGAGGAAGATTTAACCTAGCCACCTTATTATCCATACCGAGCGAATCAGAGGAGTATTTGATTTCATTCTTTTTACTTTTTAACTTTTACATTCTTTACTTGAACATTGGGGACAATGTTCATCTTAAGTGTAAGGGGAGGGTAAAAAGATGATACCTTACATATGCACTTTCGCTTGAGTTTGTTTTGTTTAATGGTAGATGTGTAATAAAACTATGAGAAATACTTGTTAGTGCAATTTTAGAGCCAAATTAAAAATTTTTTTACAACATTTAGGAGTGAAACTTTAGCCATAGCAAGCGTCTCATGGATAGGAGATTGTATGACTAGCACATAACCGTATATTCAGAAAAATTTTCCACCCAAATATGTGAGGTTCGCCTTTAGATTTGATAGGAAAAGCATTTACTATTAGTGCTTATGAGTGTACCGGTAGCATTTAGATTCTAGAACTTGCGTTAGTGATGCATCCCGAGACCGCTAGTGAGACTACATTCGTGTAGTAGGATTTACTACATGATAAGAGGCATTAGGATTACCCTTGTGTTAAACCCGTATCATAATTACTTGACCATTTAAGTCATATTACTTGGCTAGTTAAGTCAACTAATTTTTCCCACACCCTTAGCGTTGTACTCATTTTTAGTACACGAAACCCCTAGTACACCCCTCCGAGCCTATCTTTTCGTTTCTAACTTTAAGCATTTTACTTAAAGGAAGAATTTGTTACACCCCACTTAAATGTACACCCAAATCGCCTTAGCCTTCCATGTATGCGCTCATTTTTAGTGCATTATTGTTATTTGTTAAACCCTAAGTTAACTTTCTAATTGATTACATGGTTGCTAAGTCGAGTCATATCCTTGTACATATTGTTTTGGGATGATTGGGACTCATGGGTAAAGTACTTATTTTATGGAGTAATGGGGAAGAACATCATATTATATTACCCCCGTATGTGCGTTAATCTTAAAAGTACTCCAAGTGTTTTGATTTTCTTAATTCGAGTCATTAGATTAGTTTATTGTAAAGTATGTAAAAATTCAAGTGTAAGGGGAACGTTCATCCTCTATGATGTATTATTTTGGATGGTAGGGTAAGAGTGTATGCAAAAAAAAAAAAAAAAAAAAAAAAAAAAAAAAAAAAAAAAAAAAAAAACATACGGACTACCATCCCGTTTCATTCTATGTTCATTTTTATGTTTTTGTTATTTTTCATTTATTAGCTTAAGTCGAGTCTAGTCTTGGCTTAGCAACGCCATATTGTACATGTAATTAACCAAGATTGTTAACTCGCCACCAGTAAAGACTGCCTATATCCAACAAAACCGTGTATTTCATATCCCTACACCTAACGTTACAACCCTTTAAAAGACCTCTTTGATAGTTTATCCTAGGTGCTTACGCCATGTGGTGGAGGTTTGATCCTTTCCCAAGCCTATGGTAATCTATTTTGCTATGACAGGTAGTGAGAGATATCTTCCGTTTCCATATTGTAATTTACACTTTATTACACCCGAGAGATGTGAGTATCTAAACACTATTTGTAAGGTGCTTGTGTATCACCTCCGTGCTTGTCTATTGGTCTTTAGTGGAATGATTATTTGTTGTAATTACTTTTATATTAGTGTTAAATGACCCCTAACTTGTATTTTGAGTAGAATAAAAGCGCATTTGCTTGAGGACAAGCAAATCTCAAGTGTAAGGGTATATGATGAGGCGAAAAATGAACCACTTTTAGGGGGTCATTTAAGCCCGGAATTGAACTTATTTGATCAAATATTGCCCTAAATCGTTCCTTTTGTGATTTTAGGTACTTTGGGAGAGAAATCTGGAAAAGGAAACAATTCGGACGTTTTTGGAGCATAAAAGTGAAGAAAACGCCAAAGTCTTAATTTTCCTTGCTGGGAACAGTAGGTGACGGCGTCAAGAGTAACATCCTGACGGCGTCAAGAGTAATTTCCATGACGACCCAGTACAGATTTGACGGCGTCACAAGGAAGGGCGTCAAGAGGAAAATGCATGACGGCCTGGAAAATGCTAACACATGACGGCGTCAGAAGTAGATCAAGGCAGTCCGAGAATTATTTTGGCGGCGAGGTGACGGCGTCACCTATTTGGTCTTGACGCCGTCAGACCCTATTTCCTATATATAGTTTTCTAATTTTCATATTAAAAGGAGAGAAGTTTTAGAGAAACCCTAAGTACGAACTTGGTGCGAATTTTACAGGTTTTTCAAGGGTTCTAAGCCCTTGACACATTTCATGTGTAATTGAGATAAGTATTCTTTTAATTCAATCAATATGTCTATGTGTTGGTTGTCTATATCTTGTTCTTGTCTTAATTCCATCATGCTAGGCTAGATCTATCTTGTGTTTGCTTGGATCTAATGAAACGTAGATGTTAATTATATGTTGATTACTTGTTTATAATTGTTTTGGATGAATGAATTATATGTTAGGCTTAAGAAAACTGGCAGATCTCCAAATGGTAACATGCTTGAACGTCTTAAGAAACATGAACCGATGTGCACTAGGTCTTTATTGGTTGTATTTAATGCATGAGCCACTGTTTATAATCCCTATGGTTGTGCTGGGCATGGCATAGGAGGAGATAAGAGCTCATAGAATTGGGGAGTTAAGTGCACCACCCCATGAATGGTATTAAGGAATACAATCCGTCATCCATGCAACTATAACAAGTAATTAACGTGTAAAAGATGTCTAGGGAGTAGTGAAATCTAAGTAAACACATTTTCTCCACTTATTGCTCACAACCTTAGTATAATTTAGTTTAATTTCATTTCTAGTATTTTATTTTGATTGCATCTTTAGTATTGGGTTAGTTGACTAGCAACTAATTCCGCCCAAATCATTCAAACCCGAGATTTTTACTTGCTTTCTAAAAAATATAAAAATACAAAAATAATCATCTCTCATATCTAGAACTAGTATTTAGGTTTTCTAATCCTAGCGACACTATTCCTAGCTGAACGATCAATCCCCCGGTACTTGTCACTATACTATACTACAACGATCAGGTACACTGCCTGGTGGGGGTTGTAAGCTTCTCGAGATCCCTTGAGAAGTAAAGCCTGGTGCGATTCCCACGTATCATCACCCATTGACCCAACTCCACCAAGTGCTCCAACCCAACCATACAAAACTCCATCACCATCACCATTACCCAAACTTGAACCTATAGAGTTATTTGGGTCTCCACCACCATCACCACACCCTTTTGTCCAAGATCTCAATGATCTTCCACCAAGACCTACACAACCACCACCTTTTACAAATGAATCACCAAGGTCAATTCTTGACCAAAAAGAGCATTTTAACCACACCCAACCACCACAACAAGTGTACCATCAACCCAAACCATTGTTGTTTCACCTCATTTACCATGACATCCATGGTCCTCTCTATGGAGAACCAAACTTTGAAAACCATGATCACCCAACTCCACCACATTCTCAAGCCCAAACCTTGGAGTCTTTCTTTCCTTCATATGAGGAAATCCAAAGCATGGTTGAGAACCACCTTCATCAAGCAATGGAATTTCAAACCACCTATCTTGACTCAATACCAAACCCATCCTCCACCCAAGAACCAAAAACCAACCAACCCTCAAACCAAGAAACCAAAACCAACCCATGTCCACCCACTCATCCCCATGTTTGCTCAAATTTTGAGCAAATGGGTGCAAGCATCAAAACGTTGCTTCACCAATTCCAAGATGAAACCCGTTTTGCATTCCAACACGTCATAGAACGTTTGGATGCTCTTTCCCACCCAAACAAATCCTAGACAACCTTTGGAGGCCTTTTGCCCCATTTAGGAAAGTATGATTTTATTTTTTTCTTGGTTATTTTTTAGTTTTTGTTTAGAAGTAGAAGAATATTTCCCATTTCTTGTCTTTTGACTTTTAAAAGTCAAAATTTTACTTGGAATGATATTTCTTTCTACTTACTTTCGTGCATTGTTGGTTGATCATTTTTGTGTTGTCATTGTGGTTGCAATGTGTGTGGTAACTACAAGCTTGACTATATATATCACCAACTAACCATTTTTTTTGTAGGATCAAAATACATGTTTCCCATCTTGGCACTCCTTTTAGGGGGAGTAACAACCAAGGGGGAGTACGTGCATTATTCCGATTCGCTACTCTACTTTTTGTTTCGACAAAAAGGGGGAGAAATATATTAAACCTTCAAAACTTAATTTGATTTCCATCACTTAAGTAAAACAAGTTTAACATAAATATAATATAATTTTTTTTAAGTCTTAAATACCAAGATTTTGTGAGTTACTTAAAAACAAAGTTTATGTTTTGTCATCAACAAAAAGGGGGAGATTGTTAATACAAATATCGCCTAAAAACGTTATTTATATTTTACGATCTTTGCTAAGTTTTGTTAAGGACAAAATGTAAACTTTAGTTTCTAAGTAAAACATAATCTTAGTTTTAAAGACTTGCATAAACTAGACTTTTGCTACATTTTATATTTCATAAAACACAACACTTTTTATTTCTTAAAATAGAAATGTCACATCACATTTATGGCAAGTTTTGTCAATATACATTTATGGAAATAAAGTGTGTTTGACTAACTATATGTTGCTTGCAAGTTTTGTGTTTGACTAGGTGTAATGAGATGTGACATTGTTTGGTTTGCAAGGTGTAATGAGATGTGACATTGTTTGGTTTGCAAGATTTATTGCAAAACCAACTGCAAGCCCGGCGGAACCCTGGGGTACACGGGCGGAACCCATCTGAGGGTTCCGCCGTATCCGCTAGACCTGCAGAAGGCTTTGCTATAAATACTAAGCCACAAGTTGATTTTTGGCTTATCACTCTACATCATATTTACACACATTCATTCATTCTTTCATCTAACCCTTTAACATTTCATATGTGAAGTTTCTTTTTGTAGCAAAGTGATTCACGAGCTCATTAAAAGTAACAAGTATTCAACACAACGTTGCAAGACTTGTTAGCTTAGCATTGTGTAGACTTGTGTAGTTTACACTTCATTTGATTGTGTATTTTCAGTAGTGATCGGTTAGTATTTTAGTCCTCAAAATACAAAGTGTATCGGGAGTAGTTGTACCCTTGTAAAAGAACTAACGGGAGTGGTTGTACCCTTGGTAAAGAACTCGACATCTAGCTTAGTGTCGGTAAAAGTATAAGCGACGTGTAAGGTTTTCTCCGCCGGTGAAAGGAGCTTGTTGACTAGTGAAAGAAACTCTCGAGTTGGATACTCGGGGCGTGGACGTAAGGCAAGGAAAAAGAGTCCTTGTAGCCGAACCACGATAAATACTCGTGTTGTGGTTTGATCGTTTCTTTCATTTACTTGCATAATATATATTGTGTTTATGTATATATATCTTTGATCAAACGGAAAGTTTCAAAGCTAACTAAACAAGTTAAAAAGATTTTAAACGGTAAACTATTCAACCCCCCTTCTAGTTTTCCACACATCCCATATGAGTTCACATAAGCTCATTGATAGCCTGTCATTAGTTTGGATCATTTAAATTCTATTCTAAGTAATTTTACCAAAGGTTCTTAGCTCAAAAATCAAATAAATCAGCTCATGATTTAGAAGTCAGTTCTAATGATGAAAAAAGGCAAAGAAGCCTGGGAAATTTGGATGTGTATGGTTGTAGAGTCTCATGGGAGACATTTAGGATTGTTCATGTGGCCTTGGTTCCATTTATGAGCTTGGACTGTTTGTAAGTTAATTTCAATTTTTGCTTAGTATACTGTAGCATTGCTTATTTTATGCTTATTGGTGTTTATCTTTTCTTATCCTAGTTAGTTATTACCTTTTATTCAGATCTAAGCTTGGTTACCATAGTTGTGTTTAGTTTTTCATAAATTTAGTCATTAACTTTTTCCTTTTGCTCATAACTGCTCATAGGCATTTGCCTATCATTTACTGCTTGGTTTTTAATTTTAACTAATCTATCAGCCTCATAATAGCTTAATTAAGAGTTGGTATTCAGTGGTTAAGTTTTAAAAATCAATTGCTCCCTAACTCAAAAATCAGCCAAGTGTAAAGGGGTGTTTGGATTAGCTTTTTAAGCTAAGTTCAAGGGTGATAGTCTTGTTGTTTTTGGTTGTGTTATGTCACATTAGGTTAGTCTAGGTCATATTAGCCTTAAAATCCAGAGTCATAGTTTAAAAAAGTCAAAATTCCATTTGTAAACCCCTAACAGGTTTACTGTTATCATCTTGGTCCCCATGATCCTTGATTTTGTTGCATAAATGGTTTTTGTAGCTTAATTTAACCTTATAGTAGCTTAATATTCCATTTTCAGTTGATTAAAACCAATCAAACCTCAATAAAGTCAACCTTTCATCATAACTCATAAAAGTCAAAATTGGTATGGTGGCAGAAACCCACTTTTTGGGTGATTTTTAGTGAATTTTGTATTTAGATTTGGGATTTGAGTTTTTCATATGTGTTAGTATACCAGCTAAACTCTTGTTTCCCATCATCATTACAATTTTTCAATTTTTCTGATGGATCCCATGATGCCTCAAACATAGTTGCAGGGGGCCTGACCTCCCCTGCACCAGCTCATCTGTCTCCATTGCCCAACTTCCCTTGGCTCTCATGAGCTTATTAGTGGGGCCCAGGTTCTGAAACTTGGCTTATTTGGAAGCTCACGGACCCAACTTTTTATGTCAAGTCTCATTTTCCACTTCCAAGCTTGTTTGATAAGCTCAACTTAAGCCTGAAGTCGAGCCAATGAGGCTTGTTTGGGCAATGGACTTGGAATTGCTTATTTCCCCCTTTTAGCTTATGTCATTGTTCTTTCCTCTTTTCTTTGGCTCATTTTAGATTCATATAACCAGTGTTAGCTTATTTCATCTTTGGGTTTTAATATGTAGCTTGTTGTAGCTTATTTAGTTGTAAAAATCAAATTTTGACTTATAAGCCTTCTGTTAAGCTATTTTTCTTATTCAGAGCTTATTTTTAGTTTCCAAAAAAGTTGTCTTAATTAAAGGTTCATATTTTCACTTGTTTCAGAGTTTTGTAAAAAGAAAATTGAAAAAAAAAAAAATGTTTAGCAAAAAGGGGAGAGGCAGGGGTCGAACCTGAGACCCCCCCCCCCCCCCCCCCCCCCCCTTTGAAGAGTGATAAGGGGTACCTGGATGCCATTCGCCCTAGGGACTTTTTTCATTAGTTTCCTACATAATTAGTCTCTTATATACTTGTTAGTGTAATAAGCTTAGTCCACTGTTTTAGCTTATTCTAGCTTATCTTTTTAGCTTTTTCTAAGATTTCAAAATTTTCCTATGTTCCTGCTAGTGTAAAGTATTTGTATAAAAAATTTTCATATTTTTATAAATTAGTTTAGTATTTATAATAATTAAAATAATGTAAATAGCTTTTAATAAATAATAAGTAATTAATTTCTTAATTAGCTTAAATATAATTTTTAGAAAGTTTTTATATTTTTATTAGATTCCTGTAATGGTTAAGTAGTTATATAATTTTTTTTTTTTGTAATTTAAGTTTTCATTTAGTATTTATTATAATTAAGTTAGTTTAAATAGTTTTTAATTAATAAATAATTAAATAAAAAGTCTAAAAAAATATTTTCTTTTTCTAAAAATTTTCTTTTATCATTAGGTTTGTAAAAATGTAATTTTCATATTCGTAGGTATTTTATTTCTATAAAACGCGCGTTTTATTTCGTACGTTAACGTAACTTTAAATCAAACGTACGCGTTTTTAGACTTAGCTCACGTTTTTAGTGTATCTGATCAACAATAATTGTTTATATAGTGTTTTTAAGTTATTTTCATTCCTCATATCTTAGTGTAATCACATAAATCACTCAATCCCCTTTTCTATCCAAATTCACCCGATCACAAACCCGTTTTGATTACTATCACACCTTGTTGGGACATAACGACCCGGGGAAACCCTATATTCCGCGGAGAATTGATTCTAGGCAGTTTGACCTTGTTGACCATTCCTTGGTCAATATAAGTTGACCGTTTGGAGCAAATCAAAATTTGGCGCCGCTGCCGGGGAGGTTGTGCGCGTTATTCTAAACGGTTTTGCGTATTGGTGAACCTCGATATACATCCATTGTATATTTACCACCCTTGTTCATATTATCTTCTTATTTTCATATAAAAACAAAACGGTTCACGAAAACAGTTTAAAATCAGTTTTCAACGAACACAAAAAACCCAAAAAGATTTTCTTTCTTATTTGTATATAAAATGTCTTTCCAAAAATCAAAAAATATTCATCTTTACCCTCTTACCTTTTTGATTCTTCATTCCTTACCCTCCCAAACCCTTTGATTCTTTCTATGTCTCATCCACACCTTCTTATTTGCCAATGGTGTGGTAGTCCTTATAATGGTGGCAATTGCCCCAGTTGTGGCATGGTAGAATCAGGAAACGGGTCTGTCTATAACCAAGATCCCTATTTCTACCATGACACGACTGATTTATTCCATCAGCTACCACACCATGATACTCAGCAGTTTTACTGTTGTGAGTACTGTGGTGGTTCACACTACAGTTCTGATTGTCAATCAGGAAGCACGCTTGTCTATGAGCAGTTTCCTGATAACAATTATAACTCTAGCACATACAACCCACAGCCACATCAGTTTTACTGTTGTGATTACTGTGGAGGTCCATACTTCAGTTCGGATTGTCAAACAAGGAATCCATTTCCTTGTAACAATTACGAACATTCATTTTCAGACCCACCTCCACAGTACCAAATAATCCAAGCAACTCATGATACTGAGCAAGACCTTTTACTAGAGGCTCTTGAGATATTGCAAGAACTTAAGGAGGAGTTAGCTACTACATCGTTTCAAGATTCTCGTGAGAAATCCATGGCAGAATTACTTGCTGAAGAACGAGATGCTAGAAACGAATTGAGCATGGAAGAATTGCTAGTCTTAGAACAAGCATCTAAAACACGTGCCATATTTCGCAATGCTGCTCTTCTCGACGATGATGATAGTGATGATGAAGTTACCCTTGATATTTCTCAATTTTGTAAGGGTTCATCAAGTTCATCAATTGTGATTCCTTCCATGGAAAATCAGGGAGAAAATAATGTGACGGAGAAATTACTAGCAGAAGATCAAATGGAACTTGTACAATCCATGAATGCTAGCTCCTCTCAACTCCCTCAGTCTGTTATCACACCCGAAGTTCACACTCACTCTCTTAACATGGGGGATGAGCATCTTAGCACTGTTCCTGATAAGGAATCGGACGAATTCATAAAGTCTAGTGTTGAGAGTCTTGTCCCAATCCCGAGAGAGTCACAGGGAATTCTTGATCATGTGTGTGATTTACTTTCCCCTCTTGAGTGTTCAAACGATCATTTTGAGACTTTCTCAGATTTTAATGATGATTGTACATCTCATGGAGACATTGAGTATATTGAGGCATCACTCCCACAGTCTGATGCTGATCCTCTTCTTGAGGAGTTCGCCGATGAACTTACTCACATCAACCACTTTCAACGGGAAGTGATGATGGTCTCCTTGATTTCGAAGCCGATCTGGGAGAAATTGAAAGTCTCCTTTATCATGATCAGTCACTCAGTTCTTATCCCAGTAGTCCAATAGAGAATGATAATCACTTTGTTCCCGAATCATTCAAAACAACTCTCACCAATCCTCTTTTTGAATTCGAATCTGAATTCACTTTGATTTCTGATAATCCAATCTTTGGTATTCGGAATAAGGATTGTGATGAGTTTACTCCGGAACATGAATTCACATATTCACATCTTGTGAATGATTCTCTTCATGAGGAGTTCTCCAGTGAACTCACTCATCATATCATGACTCCTCCGGAGTATGATAGCCCGGGGGGAAATGTACTCAATCATGAGAATTTACAAATTCTCACCCTCCCTCCCGGGATGTTTACGAGCTTAACCCTTGAAATCCAAATTCAGGCTAATGAGCCTGCTCTCGAGGAAGAAGATCTTATCATGATTTTCATCATGGTTTTCTTCCTTTTCTTCACCTACCGGGTGACTTCTTCTCTTCTTCACTCCTTCGGGAATGAAGATACCATCTTTGATCCCGGCATTTTCATTTACCATTATCTTGAGCCGGATACTTATCTCATCGGTGTGGAACTTTCACGTGCTTCAAATGTTTGTCCAAACATCTTGAATGAAAGTCCGATGGAGATTATTTCTTCCACATCATGCTTCCCCAAGAACCAATGAATTCGGGGTCGAGTCAAGCTAGCGACTCGGTAAAAAAAACAGTAGCATGTACTTAGGGTTTTCACCCTAAGTGTGGGGGAGTTACCCCTGCTGTGGTTACAAATAAAGTGAAAAACAAAATTGTGTTTCGACATTTAGCTTGTAATGTTGCCCTTTTACGTTCAAAGAGTCGGCATAATAACCGGGACTTTGAATATTGAGGACAATATTCATTCTAAGTGTGGGGGGGTATTCTAGCGAATTTTATCACATTTTACCATCTAGTACCCCCGTTTTTGGCAAAAATTTTAAATTTTTTTTTCACTCGAGCTTCAAAATTTTTTGTGGTTATCAGTCCGCCGTGTCTAAACGACAAAAGGATTGGCTAATCCCGGAGCAAACGGCTATTGGTAAAGATACATCAAATCCGTTGACGGCTTGCAATTTGCCCAAAATTGTATGGTATCTCAACTCGCCATATGTAGAATACTAACTATGTTGGAAACATGATTTCACTAGGGATTTGTGTGGCGTTGGTGAAGTGAGGAGGAGAGGAAGAAAGGAACCTTGAGAGAAAAATGAAATATTAGATTGAGATTAATTGAAGGTCCAACCCTCTCCACATGTGGAGAGGGGTATTTATACTACACTACAAACGCCCACACCCGGGCTGTGGATCAGGCATACAGTGGGTGAAGACCCGTCCTTCTTCCACGATGTTACTTAAACTAATACTAACTAACTAATATATAAACTAACTACGAGCTAACTTAATGCTATTACAATAATCAGGTGACCGAGACTTTTACAGGAATATTTGTATTCCTAACAATCTCCCCCTAAGCGAGGTCACCTTTGAAATTAAACTCTTTGGTCTTTAAGCATTCTTTCGGCTTAGTAGCTCGTAGGTTCTGATTCTTCACTTTTCTGCACACTTTGTACTTCAAGCAAACGACCTTTTGATTTGGATTCCTTTGAGTTGTGTGATCTTTGAGCTTCTTTGAGATCATCAGCCATAGTAAATCTCCAAGCTCATCCATAGCAGTATCGCCTTCATGTGATGTAGTGGCTTTAGGACCATCATGCTCACACCCTTCTGGATCAGGAGACTTTGCATTAGAGTTGTGGATCAGGAGACTTTTTCATCAGAGTTGCGGAAACGTTGTTGGTAGTCTCTCAACATTTGTTGTAGCAGGTCTCTCATCTTCATTGATAGTGTGGAGGATGTGTGAGCATGAGGTATGGATTGACCCGATTCAGCTGGAAACTGGAGCCATCAACGCCATCTTTGTATGTGTCCCTGAAATAAAACAGTTAGCAATAAAGATAGAGAACGAACCTGGCTTTGTCATTCGTTCTGCGAGGACCAACTACCCTCCGGTTTTGTGAAAACCGACCTGTGATCAGGTAGAGTCTCTTTTAAGGAAGACTCTCCTTGACAGGAATTTCCAGCTTGTAGTGATGAATTTTCCAAAGAATCCACTTTGGAATCTTCATACTTAGCATGTTCTCTTATCGGAACGTCTCAAAGCAGACAGCACGATAGAGTGAATCGGTGAATTGACATTCACGGATTGATGAGAAATAGATTTATAGAAATCACTCGCGTGTCATATGATAAACATTTTTTAGACACGACGAGAGTTTTAAGCTTTGAATCACATTTCCATCAAAAATACTTTTGTTTGAGATATTGTACACAATCAATGTGCTCGAAAATTAGTTTGTGAGCACACTGAAAGGTTTTTGCAAAAGTATCCGTCAATCCATATCCTGGAACAAATTTGATTCAATTATGAATCGCACCATTGTTGCTTTCCAGATGTCACTTGATCATTGATCCAAGATGGATCTCACATGTCACCTACCAAAAGCTTGAAAGATGTTCGCTTTAGAAGGATTTCCATCGTCATTGTGAATATTTTCATATCACTCGGATGTTCTGGCAATACCACAAGGATAATGCGTAGGACTCTAAATATTTTATCTTATTTTCCACATTGTGTGAAACAATAAGCATATTTGGAAGTGTGTCCTAATGAGATTTATGGATGATCTCATAGCTCTAGACTCAATAGTGCATTTTGATCCGCTCCTGGAGACTGGGGAGACGTCTCCTATTTTAGGTATCAACATAACTCGCTATGAGCGGTCGATACGTTGCACAGGGTTCCCCGTGAGAATGAAACAAGCTCTTTTAAGAGAACTTGAGTGGTTGGGAAGTTTAGTGCAGTGCGTCACTGGGTCCATAACGTCTTGTCTTCAATACCGGTGTTACCTTAGTAACCACCAGTAGATTATGAATTGAACCCGGTTTCTGCCCTAAGGTTGAATATTTGGAGGGCTATTTCTTTTCACCCTTTCTCATTTCATTTCTTTTTAATTCTTCAACCCCTTCAGTGCTTACCGAGACTTCACCACTAGAACCTTGTTGGGTTTGTTCCAGTCCTAGCTCTATCTCAGTCCGCACTCTTCCCTTTCTCACTTTACTCCTTTTTCCAATCATTCCTAAGGACTTCTAATCTATCTAGCGGATTGTCCCTGGGAAGATCCTTCCGGTTCTGGTGGATCATGTGAACTCATACCTAACCTTAACCAACCTTATAACTCCGTGCATTAAAGTAAATGGCCGGTCTTTGGTATTTTTCCACAAACGCCCTTTGCTCCCCCTCAATATGTGCATCGATATTCGAAAGTGTATAGCACATATGTGGGAGCCTATTTATTGAGTCGAAAAGATCACTTTTGATTATCAGATTTCATATTTAAATCACATTCTCTCCCCCGATCAAAAATTTCAAATCTTTCGAGATTTTTGATCACAATTGATTTAAATAAGTTAGAAAACGTTTGGGAGAGAAATGCGGTCAACTTTAATATTTTTTGATAAAAAGGAACTTTTTCTAGCTCCCCCTCAAACTGTGAGGGAGGTTGTTATGTGTCAGAGTTGAAGAGTTTGCAAAAGATTCGAAGTTTTAACGAAAACTCTTTGAAAATTTACTCATTCTGACACATAACCATCACAAATCATTTAGTTGCTTTTGTTTTGTACAAAGTGTGGGGAGTTTTGATGATACATAAAATTTTGAGAAATCACTCCCCCCCTCAATCAATGACGGATGTTAAAACATAAGTAAATTATGTCATTGATTGAGTGAAAATTTTTATCAAAGTTTGAGTTTATTTGATTTCCAAACAAAATCTCATGGTACCACCAAGTTTTGCACAAATATTTTCCGGAAAAATCATAGAAGGGAAAATATTTGGCGATAAAAAGAAGATTTCTCTTCTTGATCAAGAAATAATGCACTAAAACGTACATTAGATCGAGGGTGCATGAATATAAAGTAATTCACGCTCGGATGAACGGCACCCTTTGCTAGGAACAACCGTCTTTTTGGCGACGTGTTTTCCTCATTTTTGAAAATCGGGTTGCTATCTGAAGTAATAGCAAGCCAAATTTTTGAAGTCCGGGTTGTAGCCTGAAATGACTACAAGCCATATAGGCATGTTTTGAAAAACCTTTTGAACTTCTGTTCGAACTTCATTTAAAGACCCGTGTCATTATTGAATAACATTTCTAGGACCGTAAATGTTATCGATGCCAGAAGACATGCCTTAACAAAAACTGTTTTTGGAATTTTCTAATTTTCTATATATATATATATATATATATATATATATATATATATATATATATATATATATATATATATATATATATATATATATATATTTTTTATGGGTTTTTGATGGTTTGATATTTTATATATACAAGTTATTACTGTGAATATAGAAGAGTACATATATATATATATATATATATATATATATATATATATATATATATATATACAATATGTAGGATAGGATATACGATAGGGAACATAAATAGTCATAAGGATACAAAAAGAGAGCCACAAACAAAATACAGTACAAGTTACAAAACAATCACCACATCCAAAATACATATATGACACTGAACCCCACCACTGATCACATCATTCAGTACGTTGTAGAAGGCGGTAGTCTCCAGCATGAACTCTGCCACCCACGTAGCACTCCAGGCTACGAAAGATTCTTCACAACTTCAATCTCTTGCGGATACCAGCCAAAAACCTCTTGTTCCGTGTTAAGTCATTGTCAGTCCAGTGGTTGGTATAACGTCTAGTTCCATGGTCATAGACATGGTATTCTTTCACTCTGAAGTCCAACGCCTCTTCAACCATTCGTAACGTACCGTCGCTGAACTTGTGTATTTCGTTGAAGCGCAAAACCATAGGAACATTGTATTCGTCACGAAATACCGCTGCCAGGGGAGATTCTATGACTGTAAAGTCAGCAACCCGTTCCAGACTATTGACATTCCATAGAGGTCGCGTGATGTTGAGTTGAGATTGGTAGTTTTCGATGCCAAGCTGGAAGTCTTATACCCGTTTCCTAATGACGATACCCCTGATCTAGTGAAGTACGGCAAACACAAGAGACTTCTTTTCTCGAGATGGTAGATGATGCAGCTTTCCTTGAAGATGGAGCAGATACAGATCTTCGAAATCATTAGGGCGTAGGTGTTTGAAGTCCCCTTCGGATATGATGTAGTCCTTGAAGTTAGCTTGACGGAGTGTTATGCTCTTGAGGTAGTCATATCCATAGATGGGATGGATCTGTACCTTAACCACACTGATGATTTGAAGAGGTGATCGAACAGACTTTCGGTCACCTTGAGCTTGAAACCGATCAATGTAAAATTGCTGCTTCTTCAGCCACTAGTGAGAAATACCCAGAGATGCCGAGATGTCGTTGTCACATTCTTGAGTACTCCACATGCTGTCGGGGACAAGCTGTTCCAGCCCGATATCAGAATAGAGGACAACTTTCATCTTGGTGATGGACAAGGCCGACTTGCATTGTCTACTCCCAAGCTTAAGATATTCGAGGTCTTTGTTGAAGAAGAATTCGGCTTGGATAGTAACATTTCCAGGAGTTCCACCCAAAGAAAGTGGATTGTTGTAGTTATACTTCATGATCCCTTCATCTACAATGTTGTTGAACATTTTGTGGCACTCTTCCATTTGGTATTGTAGATGATTAACATCCTGATGAAATGCTTTGACAATGTTAAAAGCCGGACCTTCCAGGTCTTTCTGAGTGAGCCTTGATAGACCACGCTTCTTGCAGAACCATGTGATAAACGTTCCCATATCACCAGTTTGTGAAAATAGAGAATCTTCGGAAGGAGGGACGAAACTGGTGGTGATGGCATTGATCCAGTTGTTATCATTGGTTGGCAAGTCGAAGGAAGGGATTGTCCAGTCAGGTTCAGGGGATTGTGATTGTTTGTCATCGGGTTTCCACCATGTCTCTTTGTCAGCCTTGGTTAAGAGAACATGCGGTGGATCATTGGAGTCACTTCTGGTGAATGATTTCCACCACTGTCTTCCAGGGATATTAGTTGTAGATGCATCATCTTCATCGTCATCGGAAGAATCAGAGTGTTGAGGAGCGATAGATGCATCATTAAAGACAAGATCATCATTGACTTGAGATGCTATAGAGGTTGCACCAACGTCAATGGTAGTCCAAGCAGCATTGTTGATACAAAAGTTGGACGTTCCTGGTTATGGGCTCTCGCTCTCGTACCAATTCGCTTCTTAGTACTTGTAACCTGCGCACTAAGAAAATAAGCAACACCGTTAGGCTTATCGTAGGATTGTCTCCCACGATTAGACTCCGGCGTGAGAGTAAGTAATCGATTTAGGGTTCTTGTAAAGAGTTAGGGTTTGTGAATCGTACCTTGAATGAGAGTTATGTCATTCCTTATATAGGCGCAAAATCCTTGTAGGGTTCGTGCTCCTTACGTTTCGCACCCATGGTGCTTATCCGGGTAAGGATATCTATTCCATAGATAGATGATCCTTATCTATACCGTGTATAGCTTATTTGGGTTTGGGCTTACGTGAGCCTGTTCCCATCATTGATGCGGCCCAAGTTACAATAGCCCACACATGGTGGTTTTGGGCCTTAGTAATGTTTATCATTTGGGCTCGTGGCCCATATATAGACTATACGTCATCATGTCCCCCCAGTCTAGTGTGCGTGGCTCATAGCCGCGGATGCTAGACTAATGTTAACAGCGGTAAGCGTGGCGGGAGAACATTGAAATATTGCCGCCCATTTTAAAGTGCAATGCACCTAGTCATAGATATTTCAAAATGAATACCTCGAAAATTGGGGGTTGTGTCCATGTGGCCCTCGTAAATCGGGAAAAAGTGCATGTACCGTTTCAGTTCTAGCCTCACGTTTTTGTGAGTGGGATCCACGTGGACATCATCTAGGGTTTTTTACTCCCTATATAAGAGTCATCGCCTCCATTTTTACAAAAACACAGAGTAAAAACACACACTTGCCTTTGCTCACTTCTTTTAAAAGCGTATTTTTACAAAGAAAGTAATTATTTCATTAGGTAATTTTTGTGTGCGTTTCTTAGTGAATTAATGAAAATGGTCGCCCAGTTAGAGGACTTTCGCTCTGCGATGACGGAGAATGATGTTACTCAGTTTACATCTGACTATTTCATTCCTCTGGATGTGCGCCCAGAGGCTCCAGACGTTAACGCATGTATAGCCGATTTCCCCGAAGGGAAGATAGGACTATACATGAAATTCTTTGAGTACGCGAATTACAGCGTACCAATATCTATTTTTCTGAGCGATTTGCAAAACCACTATCGCCTCCACATCTCACAGCTGCACTGTATAGGTGCGGCTAAGGTGTCGAATTTTGAAGTAAACTGCCGTTTACTTGCGATAGAACCGACCATAGCCTTATTCCGCTCCTTTTACCACACGACATGGTCAAATGGATGGGTATCTTTTGCGAAGCGCCCGGGGGCGCTTCAGTGTTATACTGAGAAAGTAGACTCCCTAAGAAATTGGAGGGAGCATTTTTTCTGGGTTGATGATGTGGTTTTTCCATCGCCCCATGAGTTTTATACTCTGGATACTTTGCCAAGGGATGGGCGCCCCGCACCCGGTTCCTATAGGCTGACTGATGCGCAGACTCTTGATGCCAACCGCCTATCCATTAACCCTTATCCGGAGGAGTTTTTGGTGCACATGGGGTTGAGTCGCAATTATTTTGGCGCTGCGGACGAGGTGCCCACTTTTATTAGTGAGGAAGGCCGGGGTGGGTGTTTGTCCCTTCTACTTCAAATTTTGTAAGTCTTTTTGTATGCGTGATTAAGCCCGAACCACCTAACTTATATTGACCAAGGAATGGTCAACAAAGTCAAATAGCCTAGATCAATGCTCCGCGGAAGTATAAGGTTTCCCCGGGTCGTTATGTCCCGACGAGGTGTGAATTGTAATCAAACGGTTTCGTGATCGGGTGAATTTGGACGGGAAAAGGTTTGTGAGATTGATTACACTACTGAATTCACAAAGAAATAGCTTAAACAAGCTATATAAACAAGACTGGAAAGTTTGAAAACCTAGAAACGTTTAAAACTTAAAAACGCGTACGTTACGTTTAAATAAAACGTAAACGTACGAAATAAAATGCGAGTTTTAGTAAAATAAAATACTTACAAAAGTGAAAATCACATTTTTACAATCCTAATAATAAAAGAAACTTTTTAGAAAATTAAAATTACTTTTTACACTATTTAATTATTTAATATTAATTAAAAACTATTTAATACTTATTATTAATACTTAAATAACTAAAATACACTACAATATTATTTAAATACTAAAAAAAATGAAAATAAAATTCCTAAACTTATAAAATAACTAAAAATAAGTTTTAAAATTAAAAATAAGTGTTTTTGTCTTTTTGTGGTTTTTGTATTAATTCATTACTAATTAATTACTAATTATCTAATTAACTATTTTAAATTAAGAAAATTACTAAATGAACAGTGAAAATTCTAATAAAATTTCTAAAATTATTTTACAACATATAAAAGCTATAAAAAAAATATAAAAACTAGATTTTACTTAATAAAAACTAATAATGCTATTTAAAACTTAATATTAATTAATAATTAATAAAACTAAAGTTAATTCTAATAAATACTAAAAGATAAAATAAAAATCTGAAAAAATTATTATAATTAGTTTAATATAGGAGGAAATTAATAAAAATATAAAAATGACAAGTACTTAATTAAAATCTAAAAATGAAAAATAAAATTTAAATAAAATTAAATAGAAACTATCGCTTAAAAATTAATTTGATTTTCTGGATTTTTCTTTTAGAAACTTATTTTACAACTAAAAATAGAAACTTTTTATAAAAACAACTTTAATGGAGCTTAAAATTAAGCTAGTTATGAAGGAAAAAGCCACACAGTTGACTTTGTTTGACCAAAAGGCAAAATAAGCTAAGATGGCCTCATGGGGGACCCACAATGGTTAAGTCAGATTCAATTGAGCTAAGTGAACATGAATAAGCCATACAAATCACCAAAAGTCCACAGAATAAGCCATAAGCCACAGATAAGCACTCAACTTTTTTGGTTTAACACAAAAGATGGGACAGATTACAAGGACTAATCCAGGTGGGGTCCACAATGTTTAAGGTCAAAACAATGGTCAAAGTTGGAAGCCCACCAGGAGGGGGGTTTAAAGGTGCAAGGAGGGGGCCATGGGACCCACAATTGAAGGGTGAAGCCACCACCAAAGTGGTGGTGGTGGATGGCTGTACTGCTGATGCAGTGTATGGGCTGCCCTGCAGCTGTCTTTGAGGGTCTGTGGACCCCACAACAAAAATCACAAAAATGCAAGGTAAGCTGATTCCTAAAGCCCTAGTGGTAGATTACAATGTGTGAAAATCTCAGGTTCTAAAACCTAACACATAAATCAAAATAATTCGTCCAATTTTTGGAAAAACTGACAAAGGTGCATTTTGACTTTTTCTAAGAACCTTAACTTTTGACTTTTATGAAATTCTAAGACATCCTACTCATTTAAGATGTTATATCAAACTAAAATGGAACTGAGATTAGCTAAATCAAGGATTTATTCAAAGATTTGAGGGGTCATGGGTCATAAAAACCCAACAGTGGACTGAGCAAGGGATTTTCAACTTGATTTTGACTTTCTATGATATGAACACTGATTTTTATACCTTTTGTGACCTTCATACACCTATTATAAACTATCTAAACTGAAAGAAACACTTAACATACCCTTGTTCCCAGTGAAACAAGTAAATCCAAACACCCCTAAATACTCAACTGTTTTCAATTTTTCAAAGCAGACCACTAACCTATTGAACAAGCTCAACTGATTAATTACTAATAAGGCTTAACTAATTTAGAAACATAAAAATTAACAGCTACAAGAATCAAATAACAACTAATGAAAATCATGATCAAATTGTATGGAAATACCTACATGATATCCATAACTGTGAGGAGTCAAATGAGACTGAGAACCCAAATCATGTGAACCACCTAGGTGCTCCCATGAGCTCTAAACCAACTCCTCCATTTTGCAACTGCTTTCTCCATTTTCTTTCTTCTTCCACACTTTCTTTTTATTATTTTGAACTTCCTATTTCTCTTTTGTTTTCTTTTCTAATTTTTGTTTTGTTTTATTTTGTTTTGCTTTCTTTTCTTTCAAACTAACTTCAGCAATCATTAATCAGCATATTGAACAAGATAGACAATTTTAAGATGAAATAACTAAAAACTTGAAACCTTAACTGAAAAACTTAAGTTTGAAATAACTTGAGACAGCTTTCATTAAACTTGGTAAATTAGAATTACAATGAAGTTTAAAACAGAAAAAGTTACAAGTAAAGAATGGGATTACATGATTAAACATACACTAATGATTAAAATTACAACTGCTAACTAAAAAAAAACTAACTCCCTCTACAGCTTCTCTCCTTTTTTTTATAGCTTCCTGAGCTATGTGGGACCTACTGATCATATCCCACCAAAAACTAGAACCATTGGATGTTGAATTTTGATCCCAGCTATTCAATTCTTTTTGGCGGGAAAAATGGTTTTTGGAGTTTTGTTCGAATTATTGAAGCCAGTGGGTAATCTTGGAGTTTTCTGCTTGGTTTGGAGTGCAAGGGGGAGGGTTGGAGTGTGTAAGAGGGTTAAGGGCTAGGGTGATGATGAGGGGGGCTGTGGTGTTGCAGGGATAAGGTGAGGTGGAGGGGTTTGACCGAAGTCAAAGAAGGAAGTAGGGTGTGGGTTTGTTAAACGGTTTGTTTTGTTTATTTTTTTTAAGTTGGGCTTGCACTGGATTTGGGCCAAGGGAATAAGTATGGGTAGGCTATTTAGTTTTTTTGGTGGGTTTAGTTTTAGGATAAAAGGGTACGTATGGTTTGTAACTAAAATTCACAAGGACCATTTTCGAGATTTATTGAAAAGTGAGGGCTTGAAATGGTAATTCCCAAAATTTATTATAAGGACCAATCTTGCTTAGTTTAGATATCAAAACCCATTTTTGCCATTTTGTACTTTTCAAAATTCCCGGGGGGCAAATGTGACAAGTTACCAAACTTCGGGGACCAAACATGTACTTTCCATAAAACTTTCACCCAGGGACCCATTTTGACAATTTTTACTTTCCAAGGACCATAAATGACTTTTCTATCCAAAATAATCCACCAGGGACCAAATGTGTAATTTTCTCAAACTTTTTACCCAAGGATCATTTTTTCATAACTTTTGACTTTTCCATGCCTTGGGTTGACTTTTCTTTCGTTTTAAACTTCCAGGGACTAGTTTTGTCAATATTTGAAACTTGAGGGACTGAAACTGCCAATTGTGCAAACTTTGTTCGTTTTTCATTTGTTTTTAAACATTTTGCATCTAAGACATATAAAACACACTTTTGGGATAATTTGTGCATTTTGATGCGTATTTGGGTGTTTTTGGATGTTTTGGCAGTCCAGATACGATAAAAATGACGAGTATTTACACACTCATCAATGCGCACCTTTAATAACTAATCTTTTCTTCTTTCTTGTTTTGGTTATGTGCACAGAGATGGATCTGTTCGCCGTTGTGAAACTGGAGAAACCGAAGCAGGTGACTATAGGAGTGCGCCCCCTGAGGGAGGGTGAGCAGCCACTACTGGAGGCGACCGAGGGTCGGTTGACCGTGCTGCCTGAGGTTGTCCCTGAAAATACGCCGCCGCTCCAAGTGACGCATGTTCAGAGCGTGGCGCCAGATGTGGAGGTGGCGCAAGAGGAGGCGCGCGCTGAATCGTCTGACAGCGTGGAGATCCTAAAGCCCGAGGAGGTGCTGAAGGAGGAAGTGGCGCAGAACATTAAGGGCAAAGGGGAGGCTGGTAGCAGTGGCACCAAGAAGAGACGACGCTACCTCATTGGAGATGAGGAGTCGTCCGCGGAGGAGGAGACATCCGCTACTGGTGCGAATAAGAAGGCTGCCGAGGCCTCTCCATTTCTGTAAGTATTTGCGTCTCTTATTATGTTTTCTTGTATATTACTTGTCGCAATATGTATTAACTGTCTTCTTTATGTATTGTAGGGATGATGCCACGAAGAATGATAGAGTGTTCGTGGATGTGGTTTCCTCTCCACAGAATGAAAACAAGGAGGGGAAAACCAATGATGTTGAGGGTGCAGAGGCGCAACAGTTGATGGATGAGTTGGCTGCGACTGCTGTGCGTCAGGCTGAGCTGGTGGCTCAGTTGAAGGAGAAGTATGTCGGGGAGAGCAGTACTCTCGCCCAGAAGGATGGGGAAATAGCGAAGCTCCGTGCGCAGCTGGCGGATGCGCAAGCGGAGTTGGAGTCCTCCCGGGTGTGCACTGAGAAAGTCACCCATGAGAAGTTGTCTGCCCTGGCTAAGGTGGAGGAGGCGCGCGGGAAGCTTCATCATTATAAATCTGACATGACTTGGGCTGTTAGGTTTTTGGAAGAGAAGAAGGTGGAGCACTTTGCTAACATTGCCAAGTTCAAGGAAGATATGATGAAGATCATCCAGCAGCAGGAGGACAAGCTGCGCGGCCTGAGCATCGATTACGATGAGGAGTTATATCCTCATTTGATGTCGACCATTGCTGAGCGTAGGTATTTCTTTTTTATTCTTCTTCTTCTTCATAATAATTTTTGTTGTTATGCTTTTTATTAACACAAATTGTCTTTGTTGATGTAGGTGGTTGATTAGCCATGGGCTGCGCCTGGCGGCTATGGGGACTCCGGAATCCCAAGAGGTGTTGGACGCCTTTGGGAAGGTGGTTCAATGTGCGGTGGCGCGCGGGAAGTCACAGGCTATGGAGGATCTCCATGAGGCCAAGCTTCTGACCAAGGACTTGGCAGAGATCCCTGGGTACAATGCGGCTGCATACGATGAGTTGGTGCAGGCTATGGCGGGATTGAAGGTCCTCGAGTTTCCGCACATTGGAAGGTTGTAGCGCGACCAAGACAACCCCATAGATGTACTTATGGCGGGGTTGACATTGGAGCGCCACCTTTTAGAGGATGCAGAGGCGCAACCAGATTACTTCTTGAAGCCTGATGTGTCGCAGTTGCAGATTCCTGTGTTCGCACAACCTCGCCACATCCTTACCCCATTTGCTCTTGAAAGGGAGATTCCCTTGAAAGAGGTTTTGGAGCGTCACGCGTAGAGGGCTGCTCAGAAGAGGGGCATTCAGGGCAAGGCAGTGTTGTGTGGAGTGGGTGCTACACACATCCCTAGGTCTGATGGTGTGCCCGTGAGTGTTCCTACCGTATCTCCCAAGGATGCTTTGATTCTGAGAAAGCTTCAGGAGGCGGGGAGTTCTGCTGCTCCGGAGGGTAGCCCTGAGCATCGCCATAGCGTGTAGGCTTTTTGTATATGTATTATGTGAATAATGAAGTGTATCGTTCCTTGTAATTTTTGTGTAAAAATGTTTGAATAAGATACCTTTTTGTTGTTTAAGTTCGTGACTTAAGAAATCTACTTGCATTGTTTGCTAAGTTTAATTATCTGACCAAGTGTATTGGTTGCGTAATTTTAAGAAATATACTTGCATTGTTTGCTAAGTTTTTGTTATTTGACCAAGTGTCTTGTATCCCTCGACTGCCAAGTCTGGAGTGAACATTAGTGCGCCTCTCGCTATCTTCTGAGTATTGTGAATCAGATATCGTACCCAGCCTATCATGGATAGTGGCACGTTCTGCGCGTCTTCCCCGTGAGTGGCGCAGGGGTGATGGTTCGCGTTGAGGACCAAAATTGAGTCGAGCTTGTAGGCTCGTGCTCGCTCTTCTCCTTGCTTCTTCTTGCATGAGGGCGGTTAAGGTTTCATAATTTTGGGATACAAAATTTCCCAACGTTAGATTGGGTGTGTCCTCAGTTGGTGCAAGAATGTCTGCCAAAGTATTAGGCACCCTATCTCGGTTAGTCGCGCCTGGCGGCACAGTGTTGTTCACTACGGGTACAGTTTGGTGAGGAGTGGTGAAGAGAGTGCGCTAGAGTTCCTCAACGCTTGGGACCACTGGGGTGATTTGGGTAGTCCTTACAGGTAGTTCTACCGCTGGAAGAGGTTGGGTTGTCCCTGCCTCTTGGTGACCAGGTGCGCTGGTTGTCCCAGCAACCTGCCTAAGGGTCGAATCTTGTTGATTCTTCCTCTGGGGGTCACGTCTTTCTGACTGCGGAGTCCGCTGGCTTGAATTCTTATTCTTTGTCATTCTAGTTCTTAGTTCTTAGTAGGGTCCCACGGATGGCGCCACTTGTTGATACAAAAGTTGGACGTTCCTGGTTATGGGCTCTTGCTCTCGTACCAATTCGCTTCTTAGTACTTGTAACCTGCGCACTAAGAAAATAAACAACACCGTTAGGCTTATCGTGGGATTGTCTCCCACGATTAGACTCCGGCATGAGAGTAAGTAATCGATTTAGGGTTCTCGTAAAGAGTTAGGGTTTGTGAATCGTACCTTGAATGAGAGTTATGTCATTCCTTATATAGGCGCAGAATCCTTGTAGGGTTCGTGCTCCTTACGTTTCGCACCCATGGTGCTTATCCGGGTAAGGATATCTATTCCATAGATAGATGATCCTTATCTATACCGTGTATAGCTTATTTGGGTTTGGGCTTACGTGAGCCTGTTCCCATCATTGATGCGGCCCAAGTTACAATAGCCCACACATGGTGGTTTTGGGCCTTAGTAATGTTTATCATTTGGGCTCGTGGCCCATATATAGACTATACGTCATCAAGCATACTTAACTTGTTTGGCCTGTTTGGAAGGTGCTGACTTGGTTGACTTGTCAGTTTGATGTTTGTGAGATGGTGATGAGGTGGGTTGTGATGGTCCACTAGGAGCATGAGACCCACCAGGCAAAGAAGGAGTGCCTGATGGACCAGATGCCCCAGCTGGTGGTGGAGGTGGAGGTGGTTGAGGAGGTGATCCAGATGGTGGCCTGGGATGACCCTGACGCATCTGTTTTCTTTTTCTTTCAATTTCCATGTCTCTGGCGTGTTCCTCAGCGTCATCTTGTTTTATTGAGGCCTCTAATGCAGTATACAGTTTGACATGAGCATCATGTCCTGTATGTTGACCCTGTTGATACATGTTGTGCTGTAGAATGATCTTCATATCATTGATAGGTAGGTCTTTGAATCTGGATCTGAAGGGAGCTTCAAGAGAAATGTTGACCGCTTCTGCTACCTGTTCGTTGATTACCTGAGATACTTGTCGTTCAAGGTCAAGATGCTCCAACTTGTATAACCTGCTGCCGTGATTGGTAATTGTTTTTGGCAGATTAAGGTTTACTAAGGTTTGAAGTAAGGAGGCATGCTTGTCCAACTTCTCATGGATGGTGAGGTTATCTTGAACAATATCAGCTGTCATTCCAGCTAATGTATCCAGATCCAGCTTCTTCTCAGTGGTAGCAGGAGTGGCAGATTCAGTCGGTTTCTCTTGTGTTGTAGCTACTTGTGAGGTGTCATTGTTGTTAGGACCAGCAGTAGGAGTTGGTGCAGACCTGGTAGGAATGGTGGAGTTGTCTTGCTCAATAGGCACATCAACCATTGACACAACTTCTTCTCGCTCATCACCAGACTTGTCACCTTCAGCATCATCCGGCTTATCCACGAGGAATTGATCTCCAAAAGTATCCAGATTTTTGTACGATGCCAGCGTTCCAGTAGAGCTGTCAGGTTCTACGACGAGCTTAGGATCATCAGTTTTCAGTTTGAGGTTGCCTTGTAGATCCGGATAAGTAGTAGAAACAAACTCGTCATCGAGTTGATCAATTGGAGTAACAGACTCAACAGTTTTATCCTGTACCGGTTGGTGGCTGGTTACATCTTGTGTAGCTAAGTTAGATTCATCACCTTTGAGAGCTGAGCTGGTATCAGTCTCAGAACCGCTTGTGTCAGCCGGTTGCCCAAGACTTGGTGATGGAGCATTATCTGGAGATATTTGTGCAGATGAGGATGTTGGTGATCGTTTTTTGAGGATATACTTGGAGCTGGTTGATTTGGAGGCAGGAGATGATATTTTCAATAGAGTGTGTGCCGCCAGTTCTTCCTTGGCAACATCCTTGCCTTTTCCTACCACATGCTGGATTTGTGATGTCTTATCTGACACAGGTTCTCTAATGCTAACACCACTGACTGGTGGCACAGGTGGCATGTATGCATCCTTTAAGCTTTCAGCAGTTGCCATTTGAACCATTTCTTCTTTTGTGAGAGGCAACTGTGTGGTGGTAGGTGCAGCTTTAGGATCCTCAACACTTGGTGGTTTATTCTTTGTGCTGGTTCTTTTACATCCTGTGGTCTGCTTTACTCGTTTGGTACCTTTAGAGGATGCAGCTGAGGTTGTAACACCCTTGCGTTTCTTTGATGTGGTTCTTTCAGACTTAGTGGATAAGGAGGGCTCATTGGCAGATGCTTCCCTACTTGTCTTCAGAAGTTTAAGGTACTCCTCATAATACTGAGCAATCAGTATATCACGAGTGAGAAGAGCAGTGGGAATGTCCATTCCGAAGATAATCTCGCTTGTACTCTTAGCATCATATTTGAGGAACCCAACTGGATGTTCATCTGTGGGTTGATGAAGAGGGGATTCATCTCTAGGGTGGAACTTGAGAGATCGTTGAAGACTAAGTATAATCAGCTTAGTGAAGCGAATGCTTGGAATCAGGAGCTTGGCTGATCTTTTCTTACCGTCTTTGTGTGCTTCAAGGTTTGCCTTATCGACCAAGAAAGAGTGAATGGACTGACTAAATTCCTCCCAGATCCGTTCAGCAAAGTTGATGTTCTTGCCATTGACAATGCCCCCAGAGAATTTGTAGAGATGGAGCTCTAAGTCTTTCATACCCCGATGTTTTGCCCGTCAGACACAAGTTGATAAGGCTTGCAATTGCTCTCCAAGGTTGATAGAGGTCATGGGTGATAACCGTGGAAAGCGTAGATACTTGAGTGGGATACCCAAGGTCATTGACGAAGTCAATAAGGGTAGCAGGATTAGGTGGGGGAGTGTATTCAACATTGTCACCCGTTGGCAAAATCTGCAGTGCGCTACCAAGAGTTTCCATAGTGATATTCACCCAATGCTCATCCAGTTGACACTTGTAAGTATTGGTAGCTCTATCATGGCATATAGTGTTCCAGAACTGCTGGATATAGATGGAGGGGATTGAGGAAGATGCGGTGAAGGCATTGAAGAAGGTGGTGTTTTTCAGTATGTCCAGGGCCATTCTGAATATGGGATGATTCTTAGGTCTATCAGTCTTAACATAGCAGTTGCTCTTTCCAATAGCTACCCACTTGTTGAACGGCAGAATGTCGTTGTCAGATCGAACGGGTGGAGCCAACTGTGCTTCGATAATAGGTTCTGCCATAATAGCTGCATTTGACACACGTCAACAAATAAAGCAAACCATGTGACATAGAGTGTTAGTAACTAGTGAAGCCCTGTCACCAAGTGGTCAGGAGATATGACCAGGGCCAAGAGCCATGTTAGAACAGTAATAAGCACTCATGAGGGAAATCATTCAACACATAGGATAGCAATTAGGTCAAACGAGAATGAGTGCCATTCATACCAAGCAATGCATGGATAATAAGACTCCCATTTACTAACACACAAGCAGTGCACCACTAATTTGTGCTAGACAAAGTGGGTCACAATAATTCTCAGCTAGAGTTAAACGCAGAACCACTAACCGCAAACTCAATTAACCGCACACTAACAACAAACTCAATTTAACCGCAAACACAAGTTAATCGCAAAGACATAATCACAAAGCAATCGAACCGCAACAAGTCAAGATAAACGCAATCAATTGGAACGCACATCACAGTAAACGCAAGTGCAGGTAACCGCAAAGCAACTTAACCGCAGTCAAAGTCATAAATAAACTCAACCAATTTAATCGCAAGACAAAGTAAACACATAGCAAGTTAAACGCAAGATTAAGCTAATCACAGTTGTAGTTAGGGAGAAACTCGCAAACAGGGTAAACCGCAATCAAAAAAACTTAAGCTAACCGCAATTATGAATATCTGCTAACCGCAGTCAAGAACATAAACTAACCGCAGTCAGGAGCATACTCTAACCGCAGTCAGGAACATACACTAACCGCAGTCAAGAACATAAGCTAACCGCAGTCAAGAAAACTCCACATACTCCGATACAACCCGTCTGATCTTACGTTTAACACCATGGATAACAACAAGATCCCACAATCAAGGTAAGTAACAATGCAATTCCCTACTCAACGCTTAAGGAACTACGCTAGGTATTTCCATCCTAACCGCAACTCTAACGAGACCAAAATCTCACATATACAACCATTAACATCACACAAAAGCAATTAATGAACAATTAAATGCAGTGGAGAGCAAGCGTGATCTAACCTATTGACAAATAAACGTAATTTACACGAGATATCAGGCAACGCAAGATCCCACCTATAAGAATGCAACTTGTGAGAAAATGAGATCATGGAAAGTTCTAGTGAATGTGAAGATTAAGCACATGACTTACCAACAAACAAGCAATCAAAGGAGACAATCAAGACTTAAGCGCAATCAAGGTAAGTAGAGAGCGAGAGATGTGAGATTAGATAGCAAGAGGTGTTTGTGGTTAACTTTTTAATCGCAAAAGAAAAAGAAAACTTCTTAAATATGTGATGGGTATACTTTGCCATATTGACACAACCAGTCCTTGTACTTCACGACCATGCATTAGACAATGATACATGTGTGCAGGATAGGTCCCTGAAGTTATGAGTGATACCCAAGTGATGAGAGAGTTTTTAGGATGTGCATATAGAACCATGAGGCCAGACAACAGACTACCTAAAGCAACACATAGCATGAAGAGCAAACATATAGACACAATGTGTAGCAAGAAAATATATACAGAAAGATAGCATGAAAGTAGAATGAATGATTGAAAGAATAAATACACTATATGAACACAAGCTACTGACATAAAGCATATACAGGGAATGAATCAGTAGGTAAACAGGAGAATTACGAGTCCTGAAAAGAATTAGTCAGGAGTCCATATGATGTCATCTCACATGTGAGAAGACATATCTCCAGTTGTGGGAGATGTCAGTGTCTTTGGAAGCCACACACAGGTTTTAGTGGACCTGTTGTGTAATCCCTTTGTAAAACCTGTGTCAATGGTGCACACATGTGACCATTTGTGACCATTCATCACGAATGTCCTACCAGTTGGTATCCATATCCAAGAAGATCTAAGCCTGTATGTTGTTTCATGCATAGTGACATTCTTGTGATGAGCGGTTCTATGGTCATATTTCCTTGGTCTATGTCTCAAAGGTTTAACAGGTTTAAGACCATTTGATTTATGAATTGTGGGTTTTGAGCTCACAGACTTAGTCAAAGCACATTTTTTATCCACTTGAGAAACACATCGAGTATTCGAGAATTTAGGTCTTTCAGAAATAAAAGCATTTGGTTGTCTAATGGTAGTTTGATAACCAACATTTTTCAAGACAGGTTTTCCCAATATAGATGGTTTTGAAAGATTGAGGCTCATTTGACTCTTTGAAACATAACTTGGCACGATGTGCTCACCAGGAATTCTAGGATATGAAGTCAGACTTTGAACAGAGAAATCATTGTTTTTAGTAAATTGTGGAGTAATCAGATTGATGTTCTCAGCATTTATTTGTTTGAGTGACTCACACAGTTCATTACATTTTACTTTAAGATTCTCATTTTCCACACGTAATTTAGCCATTTTGCAATTAGTTTCATAAGTATCGTGTTTCCATTTGGCATCATTACGTTGCTCATACATCTTGATCTGATTTTTAAGACAGTTGATAGTTGAGTCCTTATCATGCAGCAGAGTTTTCAGATTGTTAATCATAAAATATTCATTAAGATCAGGCAATTCCGGATTTAGACACGGTTTGCAGTTTTGAAGACATTCTTCTTTACGTTGTATTTCAATTTCAAGTTCAATGCAATGTTTTTGTAATTGTGAGAACCGTTTTTGGAGTTGATGAAATGTCTCTTTTTCAACCATGTTCTGGTCCATTGTCTTAGAAAACTCAACTTTGAGACAAGGGCTTTCATCAAACAGATCATTTTTGAAGACATCATACAGATCATTTTCTCCCCCTTTATAACACATATTTGTTGAATTAGATAAGGGTAATACACTGTTAGTTTGTTTCAACATATTTGTGTTATAACACGGATTACTTTGATCTGTATGGTGACATACGTTAGATGGTGTATTGAATTGATCAATTGACGATACCTCATTGCTTGAGTCCGGTGTGAGTATGTTCTCCATAGCCTGGGTCACCAACTCATCAGAAGTGACACTCATATCATCTTCTGAATACATGAGTTCAGTGTTGACAGACTTTGCATCCAGAGACTTTGCATCCACTGTTAAGCCCAAGCCCAAACTATCACATGCTTTACCATCATGTGTCTCAGCCTTGTCATCATATGCTGGTTCAAGTTTTGGCTGTCTCTCGATGTACTCTTTAACCTTATCCAAGTTTTGACGTAGCCTATCTCTATAGTTGTCCACATCAATTTTTGTGTGGTCAGCAAAGCACTTCATAGTCATCTGACTGTTGTAATCATAGATCATGGAGGATTTAGAGTTAAAGAAACTATGCAGTTGTTTGCTGAGCACACATAGGGCAGCAGAGGATTCCTCATTAGATGTTTCTTTTCTGACCAATTGTTGCCTTAATTGATCCAAATTCAAGATCATAACTTCTGTGAATGTTTGAACATCTTGACCGAATAGTGTTATGAATGCACGTTCAAAACCCATTATGAATCCATTGCCCTCTAGCAGCATAGAAAGATGTGACTGAAGTGTTTGAAAGCTTTCAATGTGACATTCTCTTGCCAATTCAAGCAATTTGCTTGACTGAGGAGTCGCATTCTCTTTAGGGTCCGAGCATGACTGTGCACTAGGGTCAACATACGATACTGGTCCTTTCATTTGTAAATGAAGCATACCATTCATATGAGAACCAAAATAACCTCAAGTAAGGAGATAACCGCAAGATATGCTAACCACAAGACCTAACCGCAGAACACTTAATCGCAGAAATCAAATCACAGTGAGTTAACCACAATAATCTAGCCGCAGACAACTTAATCGCAAGAGCTAATCGCAGTGCACAACAATCCAAATCAGTCACTTTCCTTGTGATTGTTTGTATTCCCAAAATAGTAAACGCAGTCAACCTAACCGCAGATAACAGAACTTAACCGCAACCAAGCAATGGAACAGTATACTTAACCGCAACTTAGAAATCCGCCTACGATCCAATCCAAACTTCACGTAGATTAAAGATACGGTATAACCAACTGAAACACAATGCACAACTAACACTAATGATCATAAAAGTACATAACAAACACGTGTAATAACACAAGAAAGATCAAACCAAGATGTTTTATAAGAAAGTGACTTCAAATTCACAAAACCACACAAAACACCATCAAATTCGATTCTACAAGGCCCTAAGATGAAACCTTGGCTCTGATACCAATTGTAGAATACTAACTATGTTGGAAACATGATTTCACTAGGGATTTGTGTGGCGTTGGTGAAGTGAGGAGGAGAGGAAGAAAGGAACCTTGAGAGAAAAATGAAATATTAGATTGAGATTAATTGAAGGTCCAACCCTCTCTACATGTGGAGAGGGGTATTTATACTACACTACAAACGCCCACACCCGGGCTGTGGATCAGGCATACAGTGGGTGAAGACCCGTCCTTCTTCCACGGTGTTACTTAAACTAATACTAACTAACTAATATATAAACTAACTACGAGCTAACTTAATGCTATTACAATAATCAGGTGACCGAGACTTTTACAGGAATATTTGTATTCCTAACACAATATCCTAAAGTGAAAGAGTTGGCTAGCCCGCAAGATTATGGCTTTTGGTAAAGGCAGTGGAAAAACCATAATTGGTAATCAGCTCACCAAGATGTCGACTGTGTCCATCAAGAGTTGACTAGTCTAGAAGCAAATGGCTTCTGGTAAAGACAAATCAAAAAAGTTGAAAGCTGGTGGTTTGCTCAAAATCACATGGTTATCAAATGGACCATAATTCTTACTTGAACCGAAACATTTGGCTACTCCAGAAGTAATGGATTTTGGTAAAGAGATTCAAATCCATTAAGTTTTCTCAAAAAGATTGCTAGGGACTAGCAATATTTTAGTGTGGGGGATTGATGAGTGCTCAAACACTCATCATTTTTTGTCAATCTGAACTGAAAAAAACATTTAAAAACACTCAATAACGCATCAAAATACTAAAAATATTCCAAAATTGTGTTTTATATGTTTTAGATGCAAAATGAGTAAAAACAAATGAAAAACGAACAAAGTTTGCATAATTGGCAGTTTCAGTCCCCCAACTTTCAAAAATTGGCAAAAATAGTCCCTGAGCACGTATTTTAAAAGAAAAGTCACCAAAGGTCCTTTTGCAATCATAAATTGTCATATTTAGTCCTTTGGTGAAAAAGTTAAAAGTTTTGAGAATTTACAAGATTGGTCCCTGAACTTCATAAATTGGCAGAATTGGTCCCTGGTGGGAAATTTTTGGAAGAAAAATCATTTATGGTCCCGTGGTTACTTATTTTGGCAAGTTTAGTCCTTGGAATGAAAGTCTGAAGAAATTGCAAATTAGTCCCTCAACTTTGCAAACTTGTCAGATTTGGTCCCCGGATGTGTGAAAATGGAAATTTAACTTTTATGGTCCTTGTATTATTGAATTTTGGCAATTTTTATCCTTGTGGCTACTTTGGAGGATTTACAATTGCAGTCCCTCACTTTCGGATAATTACATCTATGGTCCTTGTGTTTTACTATCTAACCAAATGGACCCTTAGTTATTAAAAGCCCAAATCCAACAAATCCAATAACAAACCCAACCCCCTTTTTATTCATACCCAGCCCATCCCACTTTTAATATTAAAATCCCTCCCCTGACAGTCAAACCAAGTCAACCCCCCATCACTGTACACCTTCTACTTTCCCCCTCCCCCCATCGTGACCTGCCATGGCCTGCAAAACCACCCTACTCCACCCTCCTCCATCATCACCCTTTTCACATACTTGTCTCCCTCAACCCCCCTCCTCATTTATTGCACCAACCAACCTCACCAACCCCCACTCAAACTTGTCAATTACCCATTTCCCGCCAAGAATGATTTTAACGGCCATGATTAAAACCATTCATCCAACAGTCCAAAAGAGAAGTGGGAAAGCATGTGTGGGTCTCACTAACCCTAGAGGTTCAATATAAAAGGAAGAAAAAGAAGCAGAGGAGGAGTTAGTAGTTAAATTTGTTTTTAGCCCTTAGTGTAATTTTAAAAATCATGTAATTCTTCTCTTTATGTTTTAAGTCATCTTATCTTTGCTTAATGTTGTAATCCAATTTCAATATTAATAAAAGTCTTCAGTTTCAATTCTCAGTTTCCTTGTTTGTTTTCAGTTTTAATAAAATTCCTAAGTTGTTATTAGTCAAAATCTTGTTCAAGCTACATTGTCATTAAAACCATCCCATATGAGCTCACATAAGCTCATTGATAGCCTGTCATGAGTTTGGATCATTTAAATTCTATTCTAAGTAATTTTACCAAAGGTGCTTAGCTCAAAAATCATATAAATCAGCTCATGATTTAGAAGTCAGTTCTAATGATGAAAAAAGGCAAAGAAGCCTGTGAAATTTGGATGTGTATGGTTGTAGAGTCTCATGGGAGACATTTAAGATTGTTCATGTGGCCTTGGTTCCATTTCTGAGCTTGGACTGTTTGCAAGTAAATTTCAATTTATGCTTAGTATACTGTAGCATTTCTTATTTTATGCTTATTGGTGTTTATCTTTTCTTATCCTAGTTAGTTATTACCTTTTATTCAGATCTTAGCTTGGTTACCATAGTTGTGTTTAGTTTTTCATAAATTTAGTCATTAACTTTTTCCTTTTGCTCATAACTGCTCTTAGGCATTTGCTTATCATTTACTGCTTGGTTTTTAATTTTAACTAATCTATCGGCCTCATAATAGCTTAATTAAGAGTTCGTATTCAGTGGTTAAGTTTTAAAAATCAATTGCTCCCTAACTAAAAAATCAGCCAAGTGTAAAGGGGTGTTTGGATTAGCTTTTTAAGCTAAGTTCAAGGGTGATAGTCTTGTTGTTTTTGGTTGTGTTATGTCACATTAGGTTAGTCTAGGTCATATTAGCCTTAAAATACAGAGTCATAGTTTAAAAAAGTCAAAATTCCATTTGTAAACCCCTCACAGGTTTACTGTTATCATCTTGGTCCCCATGATCCTTGATTTTGTTGCATAAATGGTTTTTGTAGCTTAATTTAACCTTATAGTAGCTTAATTTTCCATTTTCAGTTGATTAAAACCAATCAAACCTCAATAAAGTCAACCTTTCATCATAACTCATAAAAGTCAAAATTGGTATGGTGGCAGAAACCCACTTTTTGGGTGATTTTTAGTGAATTTTGTATTTAGATTTGGGATTTGAGTTTTTTATATGTGTTAGTATACCAGCTAAACTCTTGTTTCCCATCATCATTACAATTTTTCAATTTTTCTGATGGATCCCATGATGCCTCAAACATAGCTGCAGGGGGCCTGACCTCCCCTGCACCAGCTCATCTGTCTCCATTGCCCAACTTCCCTTGGCTCTCATTAGCTTATTAGTGGGGCACAGGTTCTGAAACTTGGCTTATTTGGAAGCCCACAGACCCAGCTTGTTATGTCAAGTCTCATTTTCCACTTCCAAGCTTGTTTGATAAGCTCAACTTAAGCCTGAAGTTGAGCCTATGAGGCCTGTTTGGGCAATGGACTTGGAATTGGTTATTTCCCCTTTTTAGCTTATGCCATTGTTCTTTCCTCTTTTCTTTGGCCCATTTTAGGTTCATATAACCAGTGTTAGCTTATTTCATCTTTGGGTTTTAGTATGTAGCTTGTTGTAGCTTATTTAGTTGTAAAAATCAAATTTTGACTTATAAGCCTTCTGTTAAGCTATTTTTCTTATTCAGAGCTTATTTTTAGTTTCCAAAAAAGTTGTCTTAATTAAAGGTTCATATTTTCACTTGTTTCAGAGTTTTGTAAAAAGAAAATTGAAAAAAAAAAATGTTTAGCAAAAAGGGGAGAGGCAGGGGTCGAACCTGAGACCTCCCCCCTTTGGAGAGTGATAAGGGGTACCTGGATGCCATTCGCCCTAGGGACTTTTTTCATTAGTTTCCTACATAATTAGTCTCTTATATACTTTTTAGTGTAATAAGCTTAGTCCACTGTTTTAGCTTATCTTTTTAGCTTTTTCTAAGATTTCAAAAATTTTCCTATGTTCCTTCTAGTGTAAAGTATTTGTATAAAAAAATTTCATATTTTTATAAATTAGTTTAGTATTTATAATAATTAAAATAGTTTAAATAGCTTTTAATAAATAATAAGTAATTAATTTCTTAATTAGCTTAAATATAATTTTTAGAAAGTTTTTATATTTTTATTAGATTCCTGTGATGGTTAAGTTGTTATATAATTTTTTTTTATAATTTTAACTTTTCATTTAGTATTTATTATAATTAAGTTAGTTTAAATAGTTTAATTAAGTTTAAATAGTTTTTAATTAATAAATAATTAAATAAAAAGTCTAAAAAAATATTTTCTTTTTCTAAAAATTTTCTTTTATCATTAGGATTGTAAAAATGTAATTTTCATATTCGTAGGTATTTTATTTCTATAAAACTCGCGTTTTATTTCGTACGTTAACGTAACTTTAAATCAAACGTATGCTTTTTCAGACTTAGCTCACGTTTTTAGTGTATCTGATCAACAGTAATTGTTTATATAGTGTTTCTAAGTTATTTTCATTCCTCATATCTTAGTGTAATCACATAAATCACTCAATCCCCTTTTCTGTCCAAATTCATCCGATCACAAACCCGTTTTGATTACCATCACACCTCGTTGGGACATAACGACCCGGGGAAACCCTATATTCCGCGGAGAATTGATTCTAGGCAGTTTGACCTTGTTGACCATTCCTTGGTCAATATAAGTTGACCGTTTGGAGCAAATCAGTGATACTGGCGAATGACTCTTCATTTTGTGAAGAAATCCGTCAGCTAATATTCTGTCCTCACGAAGTAAAAGTTCCACTACCCCTTTCTCAACTTAATTCACCACACCTTTGAAGAATCCATTAACTAGGAGAAACTTTGAAAGTGTATCATACCATGCCCTAGGCGCCTACTTTAGACCATATAGAGCCCTTTTCAGACGATAGACATGGGTAGGACGATCAAGATCCACAAATCCTTCAGGTTGACTGAAATAAACAACTTCATTCAGCTTGCCATTTAGAAATGCAATTTTTCACATCCATTTGATAGACCGTCATGTTCTGACTTGCAGCATTGGTGAAAAACATTCTGAGATCTTCAATACGAACAATCGGAGCGAAAGATTCTTCAAAATCAATGCCTTCCTTTAGACGATATCCCTTAGCAACAAGCCTTGCCTTGCTTTCAGAACGACATCATGCTCATCAAGTTTCACTTTGAAGATCCACTTAGAGCAATAATCATCGCACAGTCTGGAGATAGTACCAATTCCCATACTTCAAGTCGATCGAACTTGCGAACTTCTTCATGCATCGCATTAACCCAACAGTCTTTAGAGATATCAGTCTTGACATCTTTGGGTTCGACTTTGGATAGTACGGAATTATAAAAGCACCACAAGGCAAAGGTGGTAAGTTGCCTTCGTGTGAACACCGATCGAGAAAGATTCCTAATAATGTTATCAATCGGATGATCATCGGTCCGTTTTTTGAGATTTTGATGTGGTTGAGGGTAGGAACCTGAAGAAGTCATGTTTGTATCCCTTGAAGAAGGTGTCTCAGAAGAAGATTCAGGAGCAAATAGGTTCTTGAACAGAGGATACTCAAGAGGAGCAAATGAATTCACTTCAAAAAAAATTGTCGACTGCAGTGCCTTGATGTACAGAAGGAGATTGAAGATTTCACGATGATGGTGAATAACTAGCAGATGGAGCATCTTGATCAATTCAAGTAGACACTAATGGACCATTTGAGTTCTACAGAACCGGAGCAGCGGCAGCTGGTGGTGTCGGTGTATCATCAGTAGGTGTCTCAAATTATTCATCAAACATCGGTTCAAATAAGATATTCAAATGCTCACTTCTAGGAGGTACATAAAGTACTGCAGGCGTAGAATACTGTACAAGGCCTGAACTGATTAGTTCAGGGGACAAAAGTTTAGACGCGGGTCCTGCACTGATGTGTACAGGAGCCATATGCTCAGTCAGCTCAACGAATGTGACGTGAATGGTTTCCAAGATTTATTGGGTTTGATTGTTGTAGATTCGGTATCCTTTACCATTTAGAGCATAACCAACGAAGAATCCAATATTAGCTTTAGCTTTTAACTTTCCCAGATTTTGACTATCATCCGTAGGGTAGCATACCAAACACATATAGACAGGAGAGATCCGGTTTCTGGTGGGTGATGCTAATACTTTTGTAGAATTGACCGAGTTGGATGTTGATAAACTCCGTTCCATTGTTTGTCTGGATGATTCTGATGGTTTTTTAGAGTCTTACTAGCAGCTATTAGATAAGTTTTATGATGACTTCTATAGTCTCGTCCTTGGTTCTCAAAAACTTTACCCATGTAAACCGAGAGCATTTGTCGACAACAACGAGTACATATTACTTCCCATTAATACTCCACACACTCATTGGTCTGCCTTGGTCCAAGTGAAGGATGTAAAGAGCTTCCATGTTGGTGTTGACAATTTTGGGTTTGTGAGTATGCTTCATTCTTTTGCCAAGTTGACAAGCCGAACAAAGATGTTCCTTATCGAACTTTAATCTGGGTAGACCTCATAAAAGATTATTGCGAGCAAGATCATTGATGGTACCAAAGTTCAAGTGATTAAAACTTTGTTTCCATAGCCACGATTGGTTCTTTGAGGCCTTTGAGAGAAAGCAAATAGGAGAGGACCACATTATGTCTTCGATAGAAAAGGTGTATAGATTAGTGCCATGACTGTCTTTAAGAAGATCAATACCATCCAATTCTCAGACGAAGCATGTGTGTTTTCTGAAGGCAACGTCAAGATCGGAATCAACATATTGACCAACAGAGAACAGACTACGCCCAAGTCCTTCCACGTAGTATACCCAGGAAATTAGCAGTCACCAAAAACATAATCTCCATAACCCATAATTACCTCAAAATGGTAGTTCCCGAATCTAATTGTCCCGATAAACTTATTCACGAAATTCTCAAGCACTGAGCGATCCCCAATCATATGTTTTGTGCAGCCTGAGTCCAAATACCAAAGGACGAAATGTACGACCTACATTTGGAAACAGAAGATAGCAGAAAATTTGGAGTGTCGGATCCCCAATTTGAGTTGGGTTCCAGTTGGTTAGTGCAAACAAGTTCTAGAGCCACTAAGACCTTAGGTGCATTCGTTTCTATGGTGGAAATTTCACTAGTAGATGCAATTGGCCTAGTTAAAGGACATTGTGTCTCCAAAGGGAAAGTTCTACCTGTTGGCTTCCATTCCTTAATAGGCACTACTTTAGAATTAGTTTTCCTTGTTAAAGGGCATTGTTCTCCTAAAGTGAATTTCCTTCCAGTGGGCTTCCATTGATAACCAACATTGGCAAACAGTTTTCCTGTTGCTTTCCAAATTTGCTTAATTTCTTTAGCTCTCCAAACTTTCTTAACTGGGGTTTTGTTAAACGACTTCAGAAATTTCTCAACACATTTATCATGATTACTCGAGATTAAGCATTTATTACATGTTTTGCAAACTGAATTAGGATTTGAATTATGGTTCCTTTTGTTCAACTTAGACTTATAGTTCCTCATGTGGTCTTCTACTTTTGTCTTAGGAACACTTTTAGCTAGTGAAGTCTTATCCTTCTTTATATTTCTCATTGGTTTTGACTTTCTAGCTTTAGTGTCACTATTAACTCCTATAGAAGGACTGATGGGAAACTTAGTCTTTTTCACTTCTAGTTACTGAACATGTTTTGATGTGTTGAAATCTGAAGTTTCCAAAGGTTCAGCAAAGGTAACACGCTTGTTTGTTGACTTAGAGGATGAAGCAGATGACCTATCTTGCTTGCTATCAATCTTAGGACATGTACCAATAGCATATTCTAAGAGTTCTTGAGATCTATTAGTGAGAAAGCAGGCACCTACAATAGCGTCATCAAGTGGTTTTGCTATCCTATCCTCTTCAATGGTTTCACGAAGCAAGTCAAGGCACTCCTTAAGATGTTTAAGATAGTCACTATGAACTAACTTATTATTCCTAAGGGGAAGAGGAATATACACAGCATTAATTGCGTACTTTTTACAAGCAGAAACCTTTTGAACAACATTATCACAAGTGATGATTGGCATTTTCCCTTTCACCTGAGTCTTTAGATTCTCAATTTCTTTAAGCAAAGAAGTTATCTTTTCATTGTTTTTATCACGTGTGATCTTAATTGAATCATATAACTCTTTGTAATGTTGTTTAACTTTTGAATTTTCAGCTCGAAACCAATCATTTTCATGTTGCAATTTATTGATTGTATCTTGAAATTGAAAATTCTGAGAATCTATAGACTGTGGTTTTTGAGTGCCAATCACATCACTCTTGTTTGACTTCAATTGGTCAATTTGGACCCTCAATTTTCGAATCGTGTTAGTGTGAGCTTGAATTTTTTCATCACGTTTGGATAATTCAAAATATGCATCAAATTCAGGAGCATCCGAAGATTTCTTGGCATTTGAGATTTTAATTCTTTCTTCTAAATGTTGACACTTTAATTGCAAATTAAGATTATCAATCTCTAGTTTTGACAAATGCCTGACCATGTTATCATGGTCATCGTTTTGAATTTTCTCACGCAATTTTAAAATCTCCCCCCTCAAGCTCAACAACACGATTCTGGAGAACATTTAAAGCAACAGACATTTCATGAAATTGACAAGCAGTTAATGAAGAATCAGTGGCAGTATAGAATACATCTTGAGCAACACATTTAGCGATCAAGGTATCATTCATGATAAGAGCATTTTTCCTCGCAATTTCACTATATTGAAGATCTGTTGCAGTTTGTTTTCCTTCGTTTTCCACTTCTTTAAACACCTTTTTCATATTTTCAACATCTTTATTTAAGGTTTTTTGAAGACCCTCAAAATGTTCCTTGAGAAGTTTAAAGAATGGCATGACCTTAGTTAAATAACAACTCTTTGTTTGTTCAAAACCCCTTTCCCCTTCAGTAATACCCGTTGGCGTAATTCTCTTTTTACATGTTTTTTCAAAATCAGTGAATAATTGACCAAGAACATATAGAGCAATTAGAGTATTATTTTGCGTGGGGATAGTTAAAGGGACAAGATGCCTGGGTGTATTTAGTGGGTATAACGTTGGTTTAGTTATCTTAAACATGGTACGAGTTTCACCCACTATTCTTTCTGCTTTCATTCTTTCAAGGTCAAAACTCCAAGATATTTTCTCTGGGGTAAACCTTTTTTGAGGGACAAAAAGAGCTAATCGATTATCTTCAAAGTAATCATATTTGTACAGAATTTTGTTTGCAATGCACCAGGGATCCTTTAATTTTTCAGCCAATTTCTCTCTAGTTCTATCTTCTATCTCATTGGTCTCATCATCGGATCGCACATCAGGAGGGGCATGACCAGGCTTAAGCATAACATTTGCATCATATAATGCAGGTTGGGCATCTCTAACGCTCCTAAGCCAATTAGATTTGGGTTCACCTACATCATTTTCACTGTTTTCATCACACAACTTTCTATGCTTTTGCATCATTTGAGCAGTTTGAATGGTTTGGCCTTGTGTGTACAACTTGTTTTCAAGCTTGTTCTTTAACGTCTTAAGTCTGGAAAAATCATTTAAGAGTTTTGTTTCCTTATCCTGAAAATCAATTTTTTGAGTAATCATACTCTTTTGTATCTCCTGTTCACGTTTGACAGTTTCATCAAGTTGATTTTGTACAGATTTTAACTCTTGTTTCAATGTTTCTTCTTTTAAGTTACGTTCTGTTATATATGCATGCATTTGCCAATCCATTTTTTGTTCACGTTCAGTTAGCTCAAATTTTGCACGTTGTTCATAACACCTAACTTGATCATTAAGAATATTAATCCAAGTGGTTAGGGTGTCATCAGGGATATAAACAGTGTTCTCATGCAAATCACAATCATTATCGACAACAGAAGATGCACTACTTGGTACAACTGACTCTTCGTTGTGTTTCACATATTGTTCACATGGGAAAATATCGCTATTTCCCATATTAGCAGTATTTGAGCCAACAACGTTTGTCAGTTGTACTTTGTTGGGAATCTCATGTTTATCGACCATGTCATTCAGTTTGAGTACCTTAGCACATGAAGCATGTTCTTTCTTCGGTCTGTTACATGCATCCACATCCTTTGTAGCAAGAGTGATTGAACTGTTGGTAGAGTCAAGCTTATCAGTCTCTGATCCTCTGTCATCGGTGACTACTCTCCCAACACCCGATGCTTTACCCGAATCCACAATACCATCACTTGATTGCACCCGACATGCCTTCATCTTGACTTCATACTTGAGTTTGTGCTGTGCTCTTTCCATAATGTACTCCTTCACATTACCCATGAGCTAGAGTAGTGTGACTCTGAACACGTCAACTTCGATTCCCGTGTGAGTAGCAAAGCCCTTTTTCGTCATTTGACTCTCATGATCATACTCCTCAGTGAATCGCGAATCAATGAACGCTTGGAGTTGGTTGTCGATCACACAGAATGCAGCCATAGATCTTTCTTCAGAAAATTCATACTTTTCAAGTTGTTGTTGAAGTTGATCTAAGTATAGAGTCATTTTGCCTGTGAAGGTCTCAGCCTTTTCACTGAAGAGTGTTGCGAATGCACGATTGTAACCAACCGAGTATCCAGGTTGTGCAAAGAGAACCTTGAGATGTGAATGAAGTAATCGAAAACATTCAATGCAACAATCCTTTGCATTATCGGGCAATTTAATTGGTTGATGAAGTTCTTTCTCTTGAGACTTAGAGCACGAAGATTCCATAGCAGCATTATCAGACTCAAACATGTTAATTTATTGTGAAGGGTTGGAAGTCTTATGTTCATCGATCATGTCGTACAATTTCAGTATCTCAGGTATGACTGAATCTGAAGAATTTGACATGATGTGGATGTGCACGGGATTTTACACTTCTATGATTTAAACCGAGAAATAGATTCTTTCGCGGGATTTTACAAAATCAAGAAGAAACCGTAAGACACCGAAGACTTGAGATGAACTTTATGGTCAGTTGATGGACTTGATGATCAGTTGATGTTGTTTAGTTGTGATCTTGGTTCGGTTGATGCAAGGTTGGCCTAAAAAATTTGGTGAAAATTTGGTCTAAAAACTTAAAACCTCAATAACTTCACTCTGGAGCGTTTTAGGGCCTCGAAACTTCGTCTGAATCGATAAATTGTTCAATGTGTCGTTCTCCTCGGTCTTACGGTCGTTTTGACAGGTATTTCGTCCAAAACGGAGTTACGGTTCAAAAGTTATGGTCGTTTGAAGTTTGGTCGTCAAAAGTCAACTTTGGTCAAACTACAACTTTAGCAAATCGCTAAACAGAGGTAATCGCTAGCTGGAGCTAATCGATAGAGTTAATCGCAGGAGCAAACCGCTAACACTAACCGCTAGAACAAACCGCAAACTTCAGGTAATCACAATCAATAAGTAATCGCAGGATTAGGCCAGGTAACCGCAAGGAGTAAACCGCAATGAGGAGCAAACCGCAAGGTGAGTAAAACGCAGGTGAGGTAATCGCAGGTGAGGTAACCGCAAGTAAGGTAATCGTAGAGAATGCAAACCACAAACACTTAACCGCAAACCACCTAACCGCAAGAGCAATTCGCAGTTCACAAAAGTCCAGAACTGTCACTTTCCTTGCGTTTTGTCTGTTTTCCCAAAATGGTAATCGCAGAAAAACTAACCACAAAATCCATGAGCAAATCGCAGCTATGAAATGAGGCAGTGGAGCTAACCGCAGACAAGAAAAACTACTCAAAACCAATCCAAACTTCAAATAAACATATGATATAGTACAACCAACTGAAACACAATGTTATACTAACACCAAGGATCATAAAAGTACATCTCTAACATGTCTAATAACACTAGAAAGATCAAACCAAGATGTTTTTCAAGAAAATAACTTCAAACTCACAAAATCACACAAAACCACACCAAATCCGATTCTACAAGGCTCTAAGATGAAACCTTGGCTCTTGATACCAATTGTAAGATATACATAATCATAAGCTCGTATGGTTTTGCATGTATGAATCGACTAGTGTAGTTTTAGAGAGAGAGATTAGAGAGAGAAAGAGATGGGAACCTTGAGAGAAACTTGTAATCTATTAGCTTGTGAATGAAGGTCCAACCATCTCCACATGTGGAGAGGGGTATTTATACTATCCTAACAAATAAATGATAAAACGCCCAAATTCGGGCTGTGGATCAGGCATACAGTGGGTAAAGACCCGTCCTTCTTCCACGGTGTTACTTAATCTAAACTAATATATAATTAAACTAACTAACTACGAGCTAACTTAAATGATATTATATCAATTAGGTGACCGAGTCTTCTATAGGAATAATTGTATTCCTAACATTCTTCCCTGAACAAATGATACGATCTAATACAACAATATACGAAGTTAAATTATGCGGCAACACATAAATAACGATGTTTAGCTACGTTGTAGTATATTAAAATTATCAAGTGTGCTATATATAATGGATATATACGTGTTTAATATTTGTTTTTGACTGTGTTTGCGATCTTGACGTATATTATAATTAAGTGAAGTTAGTCATGAAGTAAAGTACTCAAGTATTCAAGTTATCGTCAGAATCATGTCTAAGTAAATGAAACCTTATTCAACATAATTAGTTGCCTCTATTTCAAGATAAGTAAAACCAATTGGCTCGTCATTGTCGTTTACCTACAAAGTTCTCACAATCCGTCAAATGAACCATCTTGACAAAAATGTTAACATTATTGTTGAAATATATAGATTTGAACTTCATAAAAACCAATTGTTAGAATTGTAGCAACCCTCATATGTGACTGATCACTCATAAAATAAATCGTAAGTTGTTAAATAGTTGTACACCAACGATCACTTGTAATTGATGCTTGGGCATCTTCTATGCTATGCAATGATGAGAAATGACTTTTTTGAAAATGTATTTTCTTAAAAAAAGTCATTCAAACGTTTAGACAAGTGATGGAAAGCAAAGAAAGACCTTTTATTTTATTGGGGAAGTGATATCTACACATAGAGTTTTACTTTGCACACATAATTTAGTGCATTGAATGCTTGTCCTCATGCACTGAATGTTTGTCATCACACATCAATTTTATGTGTACAAAATAAAACTCTATGTTTAGATATTATTTCCCTATTATTTTATTTATTATTATTATTTTTCTTCCATAAAAGAAATGGCTTTTTATCCTCGATAACATGAAGTTCCTCAAGTTATATATGAGGAATCACTTGATTAAAACCTATTATGACACCATTTAAGTTTTTTAAATAAAAATAGTACAAAGAAAAAAGTTTTGTTAAAATCTTTTTGTATTGTAGAAAAATTAGTATTAATAAGTAGACGATGATGTAATTATGATTTAAAAATATGCCTTAATAACTAAGTAGGTGCAATTCACTATACAATTCATTAAAAAAAAAGTTGGTAATGGCGAGAATTCTTCTTTTTAGGATGATATCTGGTTAAGTGACGTCGCTTTAAAAGTTATCTATAAGAGGCTGTTTAATTTAGAGACGTGTGAATCTATTAGTGTGGCCGGGAAATTGAAACACCTCTCTTTGGTTCATTCGTTTCGTTGGATGCCAAGAGGAGGGGTAGAAGAGGAACAACATGATATCCTTCGTTCTCGTATTGTTCATGTTATTCTCCCTATTATGAGTGATTGTTGGACTTGGACCTTAGAGGCCTCAAGCGAGTTCACTGTTAAGTCTACTCGCAATTTGATTAATGACATGATTCTGCCAAAAGTAGAAGTGCCCACTAGGTGGGTTAAGGTTATTCCTATCAAGGTTAATGTTCATACTTGGAGGGTTTGCTTGGACAAATTATCTTCTAGATTAAATCTTTCAATTAGAGGAATTGACATCCCCTCGATTTTGTGTCCCCTTTGCAACTCGGCTGTGGAATCTACGTCCCATATCTTCTTTTCATGCCTCTTAGCTCGTCAAGTAAGGAGTAAATTAAATTTTGCTTTGGTGGGAGCTCGATGATAGAGTTATTAATTCTTATAATTAGTGGTTTATTTGGCTCGTCAATATTTGTTTGCCTAAACACTTGAAGGTGATTCTCGAAGGTATTTGTTACATGATGTGGTGACTTATTTGGCATTTTAGAAACCAAATGTTGTTTGGATCCACTCAACCAAGACGAAAGCTTCTTTTTGATGATGTAGTGCAAATGTCTTATATATGGGTTTCTAGTCGTTGTAAGTTTAAAATTAATTGGGTTAGTTGGTTACAAAACCTCTATTGTATTAACTTGTAATCTTCTCTAGCTTCTTGCAAGTTTTAAGAAAATTTGCTGTTAAAAAAAAGTAGGTGCAATAATTTTTATTTTATTTTTATTATTTATTTATTTATTATTATTATTATTATTATTATTATTATTATTATTATTATAAAACGGCTTGAAGATTGCTCAGTCATACCAATTAATAAAGTACAAAAAAAGAAAAAATAAAATCTGAAAATATCTAAGTCAATACCAATTAATAAAGTACAAAAAAAGAAAAAAAAATCTGAAAATATCTAATTCAATATAGATGTTTTTATTGAATGATTTTTTCTACAAGGAAAAGTCTTTCGTATAGCTTTTTAGTACTAGAAATAATTTTATAGCAACCCAAGACGTTAAAGAACCAAATATTTAGATTTATGGACTTGTAAATAATCTAAAAACTGCATTCGGAGACGTTGAATGCAAAAATTGTGGGTTGTGTGATTTTTTTTTGTGCAAAAGGTGAATTATATTATATACTTCAAATTTGTCCAAAGTATCATAACAATAAATTGTTTTGGACATTTCCAAAAACAGAACATTCAAACAACTACACTATCTGATATCTGACAAACTAGTCATATATCTGTCAATACTAAACTGTAATACAAGAGAAGACTACAGTCAGAACATAACCTTCGTACCACCATCTAATAATTATACTTCAGATACCTTCTCTTATTCACCTTTATATGAGCACCATAACCATCTAGCTGCATTTCCAATCCACCTTCCACCTAAATCATTTAACCTGCCACCACAATGACTTAGGCAGAAAAGTGATTGGCACCACTAGGCACCCATAACCCCTCCAAATCAAGGGCTCTACCAAAAGTGCTATATTTCCATCTCATGAATGGCTTCACACATTTGGGAACACACACCTTGAGGGAGGACCACCCATTACCTCCTTTGCAGTGTGGGTTGTGTGATTTGAAATTCTGAGATAAGAAATGAATGAAATTCTAAACTTTCTACTCTAAGCTTTGAAAGTTATTATAGTTCATTCTTATTTAACTTGTTAAACCTATGTAAAGTTGTAACGAGTCTTGGAGTCAAAGGCATCTTTGGGTTCATGTACCTTGTATTGTTGAACTTAACACGTTAAAGATTTTGATAATTAATTCACAATAAATCATGAACGAAAAATTGCCAGTAGGCCAGCAATTTATATTTATGAAAATATTTGAGAGGCATGAATTATGTGCTTAAATTCATGCATAAACATGTGTGGTATGATTTTGATGGTTTGTGAGGAAGTGAGTCTCCTGACTTCAGCTATCTGGATGATGGCATGCAGGCTTATGCATGAATTTAGTTACATAATTTAAGCCTCCACTCTTATATTTATATGCATTTAAAATGCATCTGCCAACAAGAAATATCACGTTCCCATGTTATGCTCGTCTTTTTAAAAAAGCCGAAGAAAAGTTCCCTATAAAAACCATACCACAATTCTTCACCCACAAATACCAGCATTACAAATAAAAAAGTTCCATTTTCCTACACGTACAATCAAAGAAAAAGTTCCATAGAAAAAAAAAATGGCCCAAGTTAGCAGCATTGTGAAGAAAGCTTCAGTTTTCGCCATTGTGGCACTCTCCGCGGTAGCTGCAGTGTCAGCTCAAGCAACTGCTCCCGCACCTTCTCCTGATTCTGGAGCCGCATTTTCTCTTCCTGTATCTTGAGTTATGATTGGTTCATCTATGCTTCTATCGTTTGTTGCTCTTTTCAGAAACTGATTTTCACCATTCATTCTAGAGGATTGAATGAGGGACGAGTTATTTATTTATTTATTTTTAAACTTTGTATTATATATCGTAAAATTTAATAATAAAACCAGAAACCAAGACTTGAATCTCAATTCAAGTCAATCTTATTACTCATTCAAAACAACCACAAGATCAGAAAGTAACTGATCTCAATCAGTACAACAACCAGAATGAATCACACAACTTGCCACTGCTACTCAGGTGCAAGTCTATCGACTAACTTGCCAATAGTTTGATACAAAACTCTCAACCTCACAATGAATACTAACAACAGATCTTTACTAATTTTGATTGAATAACTAAAGAGAAGACTGCGTATTTTTGATGTATTGAAGATATAAAACACTAGCAGGGAATGAGAGTATATATAACTTCCTCAGCATCTTTCAAGCCTTGTCAACTTTAGTCCTTGCTCTTCTCAGCTTTAGTCAACTCAACCTCAAGATACAAATAAGCTATATCTGAAAATACAACAAAGTACAAATTAGTCCCTCAACTTCATAATTCCAGGTTGAGTTACTTATTTCAACATCCCCCCTTAACTCCAACCTGGAACACATCAATCATACCCAGTTTACCAACAAGCTTATCATGTTGAAGCTTGCCTAATCCTTTAGTTAAAATGTCAGCAGTTTGATCTGCAGTATTAATCTTTTCAATTTTAATAACTCCTGCCAAAATCTTTTCCCTCACAAAATGTAAGTCAATTTCTAAATGCTTAGTCCTTTAATGAAAAACAGGATTAGCTGCTATTTTAATAGCAGCTTGACTATCACAAAAAAGTTTAACAGGTAAGAAATGTTCCCAATTCAAGTCATTTAAGATTTTTAGAACCCAAACAACTTCAGAGTAGCAGAGGCCATAACTCTGTACTCAGCCTCTGCTGATGACTTAGAAATGGTATTTTGTTTTTTGCTTTTCCAGGAAACTAGTGAACCATTTAAGAACAGACAGTAACCTGTGACAGATTTTCTAGTAATAACACATTTTGCCCAATCTGCATCAACAAAAGCCTCAAGAAAAACATTTGGGCATCTGATAATATGAACACCTTTTCCAGGAGAACCTTTTAGATATCTTAAAACTTTAAGTGCAATTTTCAAGTGAGACCTAAGAGGCTTATGCATAAACTGACTCAAGAGTATGCAATATCAGGCCTAGTATGAGTTAAGTAAATCAATTTTCCAATTAATTTTTGATATTCAGTTAGATTATCTATCACAGGATCACTTATTGTAGGTTCACTAGTCAAGAATAAATTATGCTCAAGAGGAAAAGCAGATGGCTTACAACCAAGCAACCCAAACTTAGTTAATAAATCCAAGCAATATTTTCTTTGAGTTAAGCAAACACCTTGTTCAGTTTCAATCACTTCAATGCCAAGAAAGTATTTAAGTTTTCCTAAATCTTTAATTTGAAATTTAGAATTCAGAAAAACTTTAAAACTTTCAATTTCCTTCAAATTATTCCCAGTGATTATTATATCATCCACATAAACAAGTAAAGCAACAAAGTTACCTGAGTCATTCTTAGTAAACAAAGAATAATCACTTTTGCTCTGTTTGAAACCATTCTCAATAAGAGCACTAGTCAATTTAGCATTCCATTGTCTAGGTGCTTGTTTCAACCCATACAAAGATTTCTTGAGTCTAGAAACTCTTTTATCATTAATATCAAAGTAACCCTCAGGTAAAGTCATATAAACAGTTTCATTAAGATCACCATAAAGAAAAGCATTATTAACATCAAGTTGAAATATAGGCCAACACATTTGAACAGCAAGATTCACAACACATCTAATAGTGACAATCTTAACCACAGGAGAAAAGGTTTCATCAAAGTCAACACCTTCCTTTTGGCTATAACCTTTAACAACTAATCTACCCTTACATCTTTCAACCTCTCCTGAGGACTTATACTTAATCTTATAAACCCATTTATTTCCTATGGCCTTTCTACCAACAGGTAATTCACATATCTCAAAAGTGTCATTACTGTAAAGTGCATACATTTCTTTATCCATTGCATCTCTGCAGTGCTGTTGTTTGTAAGCATCTCTAAAAGTTTTTGGTTCAACAACTTTATTTAGTTCAACAACAAAACAAAAGTTTTCAGAACTTAGTTTTGAGTAGTTAACAAATTTTTCAAGCCCATACTTAACTTTAGATTCAACCACAAAATCTTTATATTTTTTTGGAAAAACAGAGGTTCTATCAGACTTTCTTAAAGAGGACTGATAATTATTTTCAAAAAACACCTCTTCTACTTGTTCAGGTAAGGGACTACTGACACCCTCAGAAGTTCTCACATCTAGAGGTGTTGCAGCCATCTCACTTATACTGGCAACCCCATTGGAACCAGCAGAGTGCCCCAAATCACCCTGTTCATGGTCAATAGTTGGGCTACCAAGATGCAAGGAGTTGCCACCCTCACCCTCATGATGATCATCTAGACTATTGTTATCATCATTGGGTGTGTCAGAGTTGTCACATGTTACTTCATTAAAGAAATTAACATGATTCAGACTCTGACTGAGAGGGTCAGGGGTAGCAGAAGAGTATTTTATCTTGAAAGGGAAAACATTTTCAAAAGATCTAACATCTCTAGAAAAGATAAACTGTTTCCTCTCAAGACTATACTATTTATAACCTTTTTGAGAATTAGAGTAGCCAACAAGAACACATTTTTCTGCTCTACTACCAAACTTATCATTGCTGATAAGTATAGTAGCAAAACAAAGACATCCAAAAGTTCTTAAGTGACTTAAATCAGGTTTATTATTAAAAACAAGATTGTAAGGAGAGTCTCCACTCAGCACTGAAGATGGCAATCTGTTAATAAGATAAGTAGCAGTAAGCACACATTCAGACCACAAAAATAAAGGCAATCCCCCCTGAAACATAAGGGATCTAGCAACATTTAAAAGATGCATATGTTTCCTCTCAACAACCCTATTCTGTTGAGGGGTATAAGCACAAGAGGTCTGATGTATAATACCTTTGTCTTTACAAAACTTATCAAATTGATTATTAACAAACTCAGTTCCATTATCACTTCTAAAAATTCTAACACATTTCTCAAATTGTGTATTAATCAGGTTATAAAACACTTGAATACATTCAAACACCTCATGCTTACTCTTAAGTAAGTAAACCTAAACAACCCTGGTGAAATCATCAACAATAGTTAAAAAAATATCTATATCCTTCTTTACTTTTAACTCTATAAGGACCCCAAAGATCCAAATGAACAAGTTCACCAAGAAAAGTAGTTTTATTATCACTCAAGGGAAAAGGTTCCCTTGTCTGTTTGGCCTTTTGACAAATGTCACAAGGCTCGGTTTCATTATTATTTAAAAAATTGATTTCACCTTTTAGCACAGATGAGACTTGATCAGAGGGATGACCAAGTCTACAATGCCAAGTTTTCTTAGGTAACTGACACACAGATTTAAAATTCTTAATATCTAGGCCAATACCTTGATTTCCATCAAAGTAATATAAACCATCCATTTGTCTACCAATCCCTAGAATACTCATTCCCCTCAAATCCTGAGGTAAAATATAACATTTTGTTTCATCAAAAGCAATAACAAAGTTACTATCTCTAGCCACTTTATGAACCGACATTAAACTAACACAGTATTCTGAAACAACTAACACATCATATAGAGTCAAATGTTTGGTGAGTACCATATTTCCAACTTTGGTAATCAAGGCTTCAGTACCATTAGGATGTGAAACCTTGATTCCAAGTTTGGAAATATCAAGAACATTCACCAAAAATTTGTCAGTATATGTTAAGTGTTGATTTGCACCTGAATCAACAATAATTCCAGCTGCCACAAGAGCAGCTCTCATTTTACTATTGTGACAAAAAAATCTTTTGAAATTTTGATTAAAGAATTTACCAGTGTTAAGAATAATACCTGCCATATTGGCATGAACATTTTTCCCATTTCCATCTGTTTTAACAGAGGTTTCTTTAATCAAAGAAAGAAGTTTTGAAATCTGTTCATCAGAAAAAGTAGAAGTGGAACTAGATCCAACAGAATTGTTATTGTTAACAAATCTTTTATTAAAGTTTTGAGTACCCTGATTGTTACCATTATTACCATTTCTTTTATTTTTCCCAAAATCAGCAGGATATCCAATGATTTTAAAACATCTATCCACAGTATGTCCATTAAACCCACAATGTTCACAAACCAAGAGAGGACCACCAGAGGTCCTTCTATTATCATTATTCCTAGGTCCATTGTTGGGTCTGAAGGAATTACTAGAGGTGGAAGACCTTTGGAAATTCCCCCTATTAGGCACACTGGAGTTGAACACAGATGATTGAGACTTTTGGGAAGTCCCACCACCTGAACCAGTAACCACATATCTGTGAGATTCCTCACTAGATATGATGGCAAATGCCCCTTTCACATCAGGGAGAGGATCTATAGACACAATATTAATTCTAATTTGCATATATGAGTCATCTAACCCCATTAAAAACTGCATAAGCTTCATTAATTGGTTATGTTTTTTAAAATCCTCAGCAGCATGACAAGTGCATTTAGGCAACTGTATTAAAGCATCAAATTGTTTCCACAATGTACTTAACTTATTAACATACTCAGCAATAGAACAACCATTTTGAGACAAAGAGTTGATTTTATGATGCAGATTAAAAGTAACAGATCCATCAACTCTATCAAAAGTTTCCTTTAATTCAGTCCACACATCAGAAGCCCTTTTTGAAAAAATTTTCCTAAGAAACAATTCTTATGATATGGAATTTAAAATCCATCCCAAAACAACAGCATTCACCCTGTCCCATTGTCTACCTAGGACTTCATCAGTATTAGATCTTCTACAAGACCCATCTATAAAACCAGTTTTATTTTTTCCCTCTAAAGCCAATAACATAGCACAAGACCACACGTTATAGTTCTCAGTACCTTTTAGTTTTATAGACACAACATTAAGGGTGGCAGAATCATTAGGGTGTAAATGAAGGGGATGGCTGAGGTCATGTTTACTAATTAAGGTAACTTGAATCTCATCATCATCAGTCTCATGCTCAGACTGAGGTGGGGTATCACCATGAACAGACACAATGCAAAGAAATCAAACACACAAAAAGAGTCAAGAAGGTAGTTCCCAGGCTTCCTTGCCACTCAAAGTGGTAGGTCAAGGGCTAAACACACAAACAACTACAGAATATCTAATAAAAAAACAAAACCAAGTACCAAGTAAGCACAGTAAACACAAAACACAATAATCTCAACTTTAACAACCCAAATCCTACTCCCCGTCAATCTAAACAAGAAAGTAAAGAACAGAATTAAAGAAGAGAGCGTGAGAGGTGTTACAGTGCACGCAAGAACACAGCTAGTAGCGGAACAACAACCCAGGTTATGATCTTGATTCACTTAGTCAAGAATCACAACCCACACGATCTTAATCAGCCCAGAATCACCAAGATCCAACAAACCAGATCAAGAACCCAGAAATCAACCACCGATCGAAGCCAGAGATCAAACCCCCAAACTTATCCAAACCCTAATTTTCTCAAAAATTAGGCATTTTGTAAAAACCTTTTTGAATTGATCAATTAGAACAAAAAGTCACTAATTAACCACGGTTAATTAGGTTTAATCAAATCAATTTTGAGAACCCCCAAATTTTAGAAACCCTAATTTTTCCGAAATCGTTTTAAAAGAGCAAGATGAAGAGCCTTGCTCTAATACCATGTAAAATTTAATAATAAAACCAGAAACCAAGACTTGAATCTCAATTCAAGTCAATCTTATTACTCAATCAAAACAACCACAAGATCAGAAAGTAACTGATCTCAATCAGTACAACAACCAGAATGAATCACACAACTTGCAACTGCTACTCAGGTGCAAGTCTATCGACTAACTTGCCAACAGTTTGATACAAAACTCTCAACCTCACAATGAATACTAACAACAGATCTTTACTAATTTTGATTGAATAACTAAAGAGAAGACTGCGTATTTTTGATGTATTGAGGATATAAAACCCTAGCAGGGAATGAGAGTATATATAGCTTCCTCAGCATCTTTCAAGCCTTGTCAACTTTAGTCCTTGCTCTTCTCAGCTTTAGTCAACTCAACCTCAAGATACAAATAAGCTATATCTGAAAATACAAGAAAGTACAAATTAGTCCCTCAACTTCATAATTCCAGGTTGAGTTACTTATTTCAACATATATTGATTAGTCTTTCAATGACTATTTTGTAATAAGTTTTAATTCACATTGTTTCCATTTTTTTTCTTTCTTATGAATGAATTTAGTATATGATTTTTTTTTTTTCTTCTTATAATTCATCATCTGTTTACATGGGTGTTTCTTAACAACTAATGGGACTTTTGTCACATATTAATGCACTTGAAGAAAACGATCATTCATTATATCTTATCAATCTAACCAGAGATACTTATATAATTTGACATATTTTGTAATATGTAGATGATGCTGATAACCTTTGTTTGGAAATTGTTGTTGCAATAGCATTTCTTGTTGCATACAAAGTCCGCACATTATTGTGGAGTTTTTTGAAAAAATAGTGTTTCTTTATGGTTGTAAATACATTTCAAGATAACGAATTTGACACATACCATTACAAATTTTGTGTCATTTGGTGACTAAATTCCCTACTAAAAATGACAAAAGTCACCGGATCGAAATAATAAAACAAAAATTAAAACAGAAGATACATATTATTTGTAAGGAGTTAGTTAAAACAAAATAGAGTAAATTGCAGAAACCGTCCTTGTGATTTGCTCAGAGTGCATGTTTCATCCTTGTCTTTTGAAAGTGCAGGCGGCTTTGAGGAAAAGTTTGGTTCACTTTTCGCCCCTGACTAGGGACGAAATTTGCAATTTTGGCAAACCACAGGAAGACCGCCTGCACTTATATAAGGACTACATCGATCCCAAGTTTTCTCCATAGGGAGTCTGTCTGCACTTATAAAAGGCTAGAGATGAAATTTGCAATCTGGGCAAACCATAGGGACGAGCTGACGGCGTCACAACCTCAACGTGACACCGTCAGAGGCGGATCTATGTGTTGTGAGGCGGTGCCCGGGAACCACCTTGCACGACGAAATCTTTTAGAAGCGATGTAAAAAAAAATTTAAGAACCACCTTAGAAATTATTTAGGAACTACCTTATGAATTTTTTTGAAAAATACTTTACTTTTAGTATAAAATATTTTTAGCCCAAATATCAAATAACCCAAATAATTAGCCCATCTATTACTTAATAATTAGCTTAAATAAAAAGGCATGCAAAGTCCATCATTGGCAGTTGTGCTCTTTTGGAGTAGCGAAGGGAAACAAAACACGGATGCTCGATCGACTCACAGATTTCATTCAACAATCCAATTGTAATTTATTTGTTCTTTAGTTTATTTATTATTTTTAGTTTCTATGACTAATTAAATGTTAGTATGTTATGTAATTGTACTATTGACCTACTGTATAACTATTTTTAGGGTTTGTTGTTTAGGTCTTTAGGACTGTAATTAGTCTTTAGGTTAAGATGTGCATTATGCCATTATGTGATCACCCATTAAAAGTTTGAATTTTTCATATTTGTTTTAGTTAAAATGTTGAAGTTCTTAATCAAAAAAGGAGCATCTAGTTCAACCTCAAAAGATGGAGATAAAGAGCAAAGAAAGTATATGAAAATTGATTTAAAAGATCTTCCTGTTGATCCGAAAGATCGAAAAAGTATAGATGAGTACCATGTAAATCAACGAGATGAGATTAGACGAGTATATTTGATTAATAGGCCTTTCCAACCTAAAAATCATAATTTCAAAGTTAGGGATATCGGAGGTAAACCTCATCGATTTGTTGCTTCATGGTTTGATGATTATAAATATTGGTTGGAATATAGTGTAAAAGAGGAAGCTGCTTTTTGCTTATGTTGTTATCTATTCAAATCCGAGATAAAGAATCAAGGGGGGTCGGATAGTTTTGTAAAAGGTGGATTTAGAGCTTGGAATAGGAAAACGGGGCTAGCTGAAAGATATTAAAGAGTTTGCTACCTTGAAAGATATTAAAGATCTATGCAAGAAGATGGTTGAAACAAAGAAAAATGAAATCTACCCAAATGTATATCTTCTAATCAAGTTAGTATTGATTTTGCCGGTTGCAACTTCCACCTTGGAACGTGCGTTTTCGGCAATGAAGCTCATTAAGAGTGATCTACGCAATAAAATGAGGGATGACTTTATGCATGATCGTTTAGTCTCGTATGTTGAAAAGGATATATTAGAAGACATTAGTAACGATACAATCATTGCTCGTTTTCAAGTTATGAAACCTAGGAAGACGCAAGTGAAAGTAAAATTGTAAACGTATTAACTATTATGTTACAATCCTATGTTTAATATTTTTTTTATTATTATCGCATCTTGTAATATTGGACCCGGTCCGACCCAAAAATTGATCGGTTGGTTGGTTGACCTATTGAATTTTTTTACTTGACCAAATGAAGGAACCACCTTAGATTTCCGGCTAGATCCGCCACTGGACACCGTCATAACCTGAACGTGACGCCGTCACAACAGAAAAACTATAAATATAATCGCAATGTTTTCATTATTGTGTGTGCAACTTTAGAGGAACTTTCACCATCAAGTCAAGCTCATTTTTATCAGTCTTTTTAGGCCTTTTTGGCCATTGAAGAACCTATGTATTGTTAAGATAAGTTATTTATTTAATCATTGAATCATGTTTATGTGTTATTATTTGATTTATATAATTGCTTCTCTTTACATGATTAGTGTTTGCATATGATCGTATTAAACCTAGCTATTAACTTTGTTTGTCGTCTCTTGTTTAATGATGTGCATGTTAGGAGTTGGAAAACTGGCTAGAAAAAAACTAGACTAGCTTGAACGTCAACTAAAACGTGTCCTGTTAATACTTATGTCTTAGGCCATTAATTTGAAAAAGGCGTTTATTCCGTAGGCTAGTCGTACGATGAGCTTCAAATTTATATAGGCGTCGCCCACCTAGGAGAATCTATAGACGTGAGGACTAACCAACCCACAACATGAAATTAGGAGTACTTCTCATTCCATTAGCAAGGACGTGACAATTCGACAACGTAGTAAGAGATAACTAGGGAGTAGTGTAATTGTAAGTAAACACGTTTTTTCTCTTATAAGTAGTTCACAAATTTACCTTTTTTTGTTATTTTATTTTATTGCATTGTACTTTAATTAGTAGTTTAAACCAACCTACTTCAATACCCGAGATTTTACTTGCATTCAAATAAAATTAAAAAAGACCAAAAATAAGTTTCCCTCAACCTTTAAGTTTAATCCGTTATACACTTCGAACATACCTCACTATTATCCTAGAGAACGATCAATCCCCCGAGTCTTGCCTATACTACACTACAACCATTAGGTACTCTTCTTAGAAAGATTGTAAAACTAGTGTTTTGCAATCCGACGCATCAGCAACATCATGAATTTATATTCTGCGCTATAAAGAGGCTCATAA